>WWNC01000080.1:2672500-3937500 GCA_011125475.1 Melanerpes aurifrons | reverse complement strand
ACATGTGAGCACATCACTCTATTAGTTCCAGGGAGACTGTATCTTTGAACAAAAGCACATTTCAATTTCAGTGTATTGTATGGTTCCTGTCTCCTTCCACGTTCTGTATGTCAGCTCTGTAACTATTACTTGAGTGAATCGAAAAGAAATAACCTACCTATTCAGAAGAAGTCTGAACATTTCACTTAAGACTATATTTCTTCCTTTCCATGTCAGGAGCGATAAGCAAATCCCAGTACTCTAAGCAGAGAAATGATAATTCAAAGAGAAAGAAAACAGTCTTGACATTTTAACAATAACAAGTTATAAATATAATTCACATCAGTTGAAAGTGGAATACATTTACAATGCAACAGAATAAAGGTTAGGTATATTTTATGTTTTGCTCTATTTATATATAATATATTTTGC
This sequence comes from Melanerpes aurifrons, assembly GCA_011125475.1. Lineage (NCBI taxonomy): Eukaryota > Metazoa > Chordata > Aves > Piciformes > Picidae > Melanerpes > Melanerpes aurifrons. Next base: position 3,937,089 of record WWNC01000080.1, on the reverse strand, counting down.
TATATTTACATATAAATATCTGTCATATCAAATCCTAGACTAGCTGTAAGTATCCTCTAAAAATCTGTGTTTCTAGAACAAAGTAAAGCAATTTGAAATAGCCTTTTAACAAATGACAAAACCTAAATCAGATAAACCCCATATGAAATCTTTCAAGAAAAACTAATATAGCTATTCCTGGCAGAGTTGTCCCCACAGTGGGAACATCACAAACTCCTTGATAGAGTCAATACTACTAAGATATACTCTTGAGAAGCTCACTTAGGACCAGTTTCCCAAAATAATATAAAGTAGTCCCATGTCTTCCTCTTTCTTGCTTGTTTCTTGTTATCCTTTCCATGCTCCCCAGTATGAAAAGAATATATTCTTATATAAGAAAACATTTAACCAAGAAAAACATCACTGTACATTTGTTGATAAGATTCTTTTTTAAAAGGTACATGCAGCACTAACCTACTGTATTATAAAACTACAATACAAAACTTATACACATTTAGTAATAAAATCAAATGTCATTCTTTTTTTAAGGGCATCATATCTGAAGGAACTCCTGGCTTTTCTACATACGGAGTCAAAGACTGAGATCATCAGGGTTCAGGGATCTTTTTGGGGGGCTTTTCTGGGACACTTCCAAGACAGAATTTGAAAAGTGTTTTTTTATTTTATATTTTAGGGAACTACAGGCCAGTCAGTCTCACCTCTGTGCCTGGAAAGATCATGGAGCAGATCCTCCTGGAGGCACTACTCGCTCAGAAGAATAGTGAAGAGGTGATTGGGAACAGTCAGCATGGCTTTGCCAAGGGCAAATCCTGCCTGACCAACCTGGTGACCTTCTATGAGCAGGTGACAAAATTAATAGAAGAGGGGCGAGCAACTGATGTCATTTATCTGGACCTGAGCAAAGCCTTCAACACTGTCCCGCACCACATCCTGGTCTCCAAACTGGTGACACATGGGTTTGATGGGTGGACCACTAGATGGATAAGGAACTGGCTTGATGGCCGCACCCAAAGAGTGGCTGTCAATGGCTCCATGTCCCAGTGGAGGCCAGTGACAAGCGGAGTCCCTCAGGGATCAGTCCTGGGACCTGTCTTGTTCAACATCTTTGTGGGAGACATGGACAGTGGCATTGAGTGCACCCTCAGCAAGTTTGCTGATGACACCAAGCTCTGTGGTGTAGCAGACACGCTGGAGGGAAGGGAGGCCATCTAGAGGGACCTTGACAGGCTGGAGAGGTGGGCACAAGCCAACCTCATGAAGTTCAATAAGAGCAAGTGCAGGGTCCTGCATCTGGGTCGAGGCAATCCCAGGCACAAATCCAGGCTGGGCAGTGACTGGCTGGAAAGTAGCCCTGAGGAGAGAGACTTGGGGGGTGCTGCTGGACAAAAAGCTCAACATGAGCTCTCAATGTGCACTTGCAGCCCGCAAAGCCAATCAGATCCCAGGCTGCATCAGGAGAAGTGTGGCTAGCATTTCGAGGGAGGTGATCCTCCCCCTCTACTCAGCCCTGGTGAGACCCCCCCTGGAGTACTGTGTCCAGTTCTGGAGCCCCTATTACAAGAGGGATATGGAGGTGCTGGAGCGTGTCCAGAGAAGGGCCACAAGGATGATCAGAGGGCTGGAGCACCTCTCCTATGAGGACAGACTGAAGGAGTTGGGGCTGTTCAGTCTGCAGAAGAGAAGGCTCCGAGGTAACCTAATTGTGGCCTTCCAGTATCTGAAGGGGGCCTACAGGAAGGCTGGGGAAAGACTTCTCAGGATCTCAGGTAGTGACAGGACTAGGGGGAATGGAATGAAGCTGGAGGTGGGGAGATTCAGGCTAGATGTGAGGAGGAGGTTCTTCACCATGAGAGTGGTGAGACCCTGGAATGGGTTGTCCAGGGAGGTGGTCGAGACCCCGTCCCTGGGCGTGTTTAAGAGCAGGCTGGATGAGGCTCTAGCCAGGCTGATCTAGTGTGGGGTGTCCCTGCCCATGGCAGGGGGGTTGGAACTAGATGATCCGTGTGGTCCCTTCCAACCCTGAATGAAACTATGAAACTATGAAACTATAAGACTTACATCAAATACTAGTCTCCTGAAGGTAAAGGAAGCAATGGGCTTTAGGCTGGTTCCTTCCTACACTGTCTTATTTAACGGTCCACTGTCCATCAACATTATAATATACTAGGAGATATAGCCTGTCATAAATATCTAGAGTCTCATTATTTTGAAAACAAACAAACAACCAACAACAAATGTTCTAGCTTTAGAGGGTTTTACACCATTCAAGGTTTGGGGATTCAAAAGCCAAATTAGTATGCATGCTTGAGGTAGTAAATTACTTCAGTTAAGGACCGAACTCCACTTGCTACTGTTCTTCTCACAACAGTCAGAAATACATACAAGGTTGCCTACATAAATAGCATCTCCCATACATTGGTTCCCTATGCTCTAATCAATCACTAACACATGAATGGGCGTAACAGAATAAAGGGTGTCTTTCAGTATCATTTCCCTTTCTTTAGTATGCTTTCCTTTCAGAGTTCAAAAGGTAAAGGACTTTGCAGATATGTTATGGAAAGGATGCTCTACAGAAAATGGAAACCCTCACAGTCAGAACAAGAAAAAAGACATGGAAGACACTCATGTGCAGAAGGAAAGGAACTAAATGAAGAAAGCTTAGGGAGGAAATAAAAAGGAATAACACAGTGGGGAAAAAAATAAAAAAATAATGAAAATGGGGGATAATGAGAAGCTCAGCTGAAAATCCATACAGTACAAAAGTATAGGAAGGTATTTAGAGAAATGTGTTTATACTGTGAATGGAGCATGTGTTTTATGTTGAACTGTGGGTTTTGCATTAGAAAGACTGTTCCAACATCGGTAACAGATAGACACTTATTCTGAGCCTGTGAGAAAATGTATTTGTTCAGTGAGTTGAAGGTTAAATATAATAAGGTGAAGAATGCAGCCAGAGCTCAGTAAGAACAGATTTGTGTGCTGCAGCTCTGAGCAAAGCAGAAACTTGCAACATTGACAATATTTGCAAGGTTTTAAAAGCTACCAGCTCTGTTCAGACAACATCTGCAGAAGCCAGCTGCAGATGGTCAATGTCAAAGGGTAAGGGGAAAACAAACTGATAAATTTTGACTTTTAGATGTCAGATGACAAGCTCAAAGGCTGCTGAACAGTGACTTTGTGATGGAGTAAAGATATATAAAACTTTTGCAATGAGAGTAGAGCATGAAGGTGGAATGAACATAAAGATCTACTAATATGCACACACGGAAAGCAGCCTCAGTGGGAAATGCAACAAGGCAATGAGAATGGACATCAAAACAGAGAAACAATTTGCAGTTCCATATCAGCCTCTGCTGCTCACTCTGAAATGAAAAGCAAGTCAAGCTCACTTACTTATCTCAGAACAGACTTGCCTTAATGATAGCAGCTTTCCTGCAGGAATAACACAGGAGTAATTGTAGACCACAAACTGTTTAAAAGGGAATATGAAAAGGTCTGCTTAGATTTTTCTCACCTTCAGGGACACCTCCACAGGGAATGTCTCCCATACCTATTTGCCTGACCTCAAGGTAGATATTAGGCTCTGGATTTCTTGAAACTCCTATGACTTAAAAACTTATGAAACACTAGCAGATGTGAAGCAGTTGCAGCTGAGGAAGTATATTTTCATTTGGATTTGCCTACAAAGATAATGAAGCAAGAGGACAGAAAAGTCTTGCCATGAAGATTTAGGAGATGACCTAAATTTCCTCCTATTCAGCTGGGGACTCTGGACTTTGGGATAGTTTATGCCACAGTCATCCCATGAAGTTGCTTTCAACTCCATTGAACACTTTTAGATGGAAAACAAACAAAAGTTTGTGCTGGGTTACACCCATCCTGCATGGAGGGTTGAGAGCACCTTGCTTCCCCACCAGAGAATAAAAGAAACCTGATCCAGGTGAACAGAGAGGGACTTGGTTTCCTCCTCCAAAGAGGAAGGGTCCCTCAGGTCAAAGGCAGTCTATTCCATTCCCCCTTCCTGTCCAGCAAGCCTATAAAGAGTAGATTATTTTCTGCCATGGCCCTTTTTCTCCTGCCTCACCTGCTTGAAATAATAACAGCTGCAGCAGTTTTTCCTGATTCTTCCACATGGTCAGGCCTGGCCTCTCCAAGCTGCTCCCACATTCTCTAAAAGACTGAATCCACTTACATCCAAGGAAATACAAGGTCATCCAGGCTTGGGTTTGTGTGTTTTCCTATTTATCCTTATCCCTCACCATTATAAACCACCCCCTCTAATACTGCTATATGTATATATACATTGTTTAAAAATTTAATTCTTCTACTTCCAAACTGACTCCAGACCTTTTTTTTCTCCTTTTTCTTTTAGATTCATCTCCATTCCCTTTTCCCTACCCTCTTTTTTTCTGTTACATCTCTGACCAGAAAGGAATTAAAGCAAACTCATCTGGATTACACAGAGAAAGAGGTGAGACAATACTAAACTGGACCCTGAGATGTTGGGATGAGGGTGTAGAAACTGTAGATCTAGGTAAGTGAAAGGCAAAGTTTTTAGGCTCCCTGTCTCATGATGCCAGCATGGACAAAGAGTTAGCAAAACTCAGTGGAACACACACTCCCTGGGCCTGAATCCTCAATGCCACAAAGAGCCAAACTCCTCAAAAGATGATTTGCCCTGGGCCCCAATTAAACAGACAGCTATGGAACAGGGCAGATGGCCATGCTGCAGATAATTTAGGGAAACAGCCAGCTCCCCTTAGACCCAGATGAGCTGCCCATGAAATAGTCCTTCATGAAGAAACTCACCCAGGGTGCCCCTCAAAAACATGCACAAACATTGGAAGGGATGCTTCTGACAGAATGGGATGGAAGTCCTAAAACTGCCTGTGAGTTTGCTAGTGACTTGAGGGAGTATGAGGTCAATGTAAATTAGGGACCCATAATCTTGGCCATAGAAACTATGACTAAAGACATTGTCAAAGAGATTAAGGCCTCCAAGTCTGAATTGAAGAAGGATATCAATACCTCTTTTTCCCTTTCCCCTTCCCCTTTTACTTCAGAATGGGTCCATGTATCAGCCATCAGGAATAGATGTCCTCCTCCTAGGATATTACCCCAAGTTAATCAGGGGATGTCAAGAACATCTCTATGGAGGATGAATAAGATGGGCTGTACTATAACAATTCTCTCCCTTCTTTCCTGATCTCTGCTGTTTTGCTGTGCTCGGGAGAGATTAACCTGCTTGTCAGCTGGCCTCGGCTGAGCTATTTAGTTAAATCTATCCCACTGCTTTCTCTCTGCTCCTTTTCTTTCTTGGGACAGGGAACTAGGTGAGGAGTGCAGTGGAATGGCTTCCTTGGTCTCTGACCAGGGGCATTTCCATGTTGTTTGCTAATATCTGTATAATATTGTAAATACTCTAAATTTTGTACATATTCATTGCATTCCATTGTAGAGTGTAGTTTTTGCTTGTAAATATAGCTTCATTTGCTTCTAACTGGGTTGGTCTGGCAAAGTTAATGCTGGGGGTAAAATTCAATCCAACCACATTACAAAATAATTGGTGCCAAATATGGGGCAATTCCTTGATTGATTGATTCCGGCTCAAAATAAGGAAGCAAAATTACACTGTTTTGTGGCACTTGATATATTCTGCTCTGACAGTGATCCTGTACAGATGGTGTGTGGCCATGACGTTTGACAACCTAGAAAGATATTTGGCATATAAACTGGTCCTTTGGTTTAAATTCAAGCTGAAAATGCTGTATAACCACTGTTTGGGATTTCTTTGGCTTAAATGATATGATAATGTGACTGTAACTGTTCCTGCAGAGATATATGAATTCACCATTCCCGTTACAGTTGCATGAGCAGCTGGGACTGCAAAATTATTTATTTGCTAGGTGTGAATCTGCTATTGGTGATAATAGCTGTGTTCTTATTGATGACACTGTACTGAGAGAGACATACTGTGAATAGGTGTTCTATTTTTAGACATAGCAGACATAGAGGTTGGAGGTCAAGTTTTAACTCAAACATAGGCATTTCCAGTGATGAGGAAGATACAGAAACAGGCCCAACACCTGGAATCAGGCAGACAGGACTTAATGGGAAAGAAGTTCTGAGTGAGGTTGGCAGCAGTTCTGGCATTTAGCCAGCAGGGGTGCAGACATAGTCCACATCAGCAGCACCAGCATCTAAGATGGCAACCACAGCTTCACAGCCATTAGAGAGGCAAAGTCCCTTCTGCCTGCAGCAGCAGCAGGAGTGGAAGTGAGTCCCACAGCAGCACAGAAGTGGCTGAGTTCCAAAGTCCATCCAACAATGCTGTTTCTTTGCAAAGCCCTTCTGCTTCTGCAAAGTCTGCTGTAAACTTAAATGCAGCTCCAGTTAAACAAATTGCAGCTTTGGATAAAAGGGGCAGGTACAAGGCAGATGCAGAGGCAGAGGAACAGCAAGATCCCTCTGCTAATCAAGGACCTCCTGTTAAAAAGGATCTTTCTGAAGATGGAAAGAAAGTCAGATATAGCTGAATTACTGAGACCATCAGTGGATAGTGGAGATGCAGGACAGAATAAAGGGTCTGGTAAGTCAGGAGCTAAGGGAAGTGCTTCTGAACATAAAGAGGTCCTACAGAGAGTAGCATCAGGATTCTGGAGACAGCCAATTCAAGAGGAGGAGACTGGTGATGATGATATACAACCAGCTAATGCACCCAGATAGGAGATTAGGCATGTAAGAAAGGATTACATTAGAGGAGAGAATGAGCCAATTCTAGCATGTCTAGGTAGGTGCTACGATACAGGTGTTCCTGCTTTAGTAGTGAGGGACAAGTCAGCAGCTCAGCTTGGAACCCTGTCAAAAGATAGTAGAATAGATAGACATCTAGGCAGGTGTCTTGGTAAGGTTTCTTTCTGGACACACCTTTCTACTGGTAGCCTTTATGAGATACCCATCCAGAGATGACCTTCCATGAAACCCTAAGCCTTGGAACACCATGGATGAGGGAATTAAGCACTTGAGAGAGATTGCTGTGAGAGAAGTGATGTATAGAGACCATGGTACTCTTAGTCCTGATGAAATTTCTGTGGGAATAGGCCTTGTCAAACAGCTCATCAAACTTGTTTCTCCTAATTATGCTACTATTCTGGCAAGCAGAATTGTGGCAAGAAATTATGGGGGAATGCCTCCTACTGTTGGCCATTTCACTAACCAAATGGGACAACTGGAGGATAGTCTCACACATGTTTCTTTGGTCTCAGCTATTGAAACTCAGTCTGGTGAGATAGAGAATTGCATGAAAGAGCCAAAGGCAGAACTTAAAACCTCCATACCCAAATTGGCACAGCAAGATAATTTCAATTCTTTTTCTTCCAGATGGGTAAAGTTTCAGCTGTTAGAAATAGATGTCCTCCAAAGTGGCCATTCCAAAACAGGTCAAACCAGAACAGAAAACAGAGGCAATCATGTGGGAGTACTGGGATAACTCTGCATGATCAGTTTGGTGAAGACATTAATAGATGGGAACATCAACCAACTTCTGATCTTTTCAGGAGATTAAGGGAATTGCAGAGTGGTAGAGCCTGAGGTAACACTACCAGAAGGGTAGCTGTTACTTCCTCAGTTTCCCTGAACAACTCTAATAGTTCCAAGAATGATTCCACCTCTGATTCTAGACACTGTGCTAACTGCACAGGCAGATGTATTCCACATAATTAGAGGTGCCCTGCCTCCTGCCAGGGGGATAATGAAGATAGCAGAATCTATTAGGATTCCACATTCAGGGATCAGAGCCGATAACAATTCTGGGAGTCACTGGTGGATCTCAAGAGCTGACTAAGATAAAATGTGACATAAGTTTAACTGGTAAACAGTGGAAGAAGCATACTGTTGTGACAGGACCTGATGCACCTTGAATTTTGGGAAGTGATTTTCTGAGAGAAGAGCATTTCAGACACCTTAAGGGTTACAAATGGGCTTTTGGAGTAGCAACTGTAGAAACTGATGGGGAAAAATTGAAGCTGTGTGTTAGACCTGAGCTTTCTGATGAATCTGCACTTGTGGGACAACATGAGATAGAGGATGTCAAGTCACCAGTTGCTTCTTGAACTGTGCATCACAGACAATACAGAACCAGCCGTGACTCTTTGGTGCCCCTTCAGAATCTGATTCGTCAGTTGGAAAATCAGACAGTCATCAGCAAAAGTCATTCACCTTTCAACAATCCAGTGTGGCCTATGCGAAAGCAGAATGGAGACTGGTGTTTGACAGTGGACTTCTGTGCAGTGAATGAAGTAACTCCACGTATGAGTGCAGTAGAACGAGACATGATGGAACCCCAGTATGAGTTGGAATCCAAAGAGGCTAAATGGCGTGAAACCATAGATATTGCTAATGCTTTCTTCTCTATGCCCATAGCAGAGGAATGTAGGCCTCAGTTTGCTTTCACCTGGAGAGGAGTCCAGTATACTTTTAACAGATTGCCAGTGGGCTGGGTTCACAGTTCAAGCATCTGTCATGCAATGATCCATGATGCTCTGGAGAAAGGTGGTGCTTCAGAACACATCCAGTTCATCAACAATATCACTGTCTGGGGTAAAAGTGCTGAAGAAGTCTTTGAGAACGGTAACAAAATCATTGACATTCTCTTGAAAGCAGGTTTCGCCATCAAGCAAGACAAGGTGAAAGGATCTGCCAGAGAGATCCAGTTTCTGGGAGCTTTGTGGCAGGACGGATGCCAATATGTTCCAGTGGATGTGGTAAACAGAATCTCTACCATGGCAAATCCCATGAACAAGAAAGAAACTCTCCCTTTCTTGGGTATAGTGGGATTTTGGAGGCTGTACATTCCTGGATACAATGAATATGTACAAATATATAGTATTTACAATATTATACAGGTATTTAGTATCAGAAAACAGCACGGAAACACCCCTGAACCCCTTCTGGTATTCCAAAAGGAGTGGGGAAACTGTTCCACTCTCCCCTAATCCCCATATCCCTCTATAATTAGAAGAAAAGAGAAAGATGTTAGGAGAACTGTTAGTTCATCATTAGCATCCTTTATCTGCAAGGTCAGCTAACAGTGATTAAATCCTCCCAGCTGTGCGGAAACAGGCAAACAGCCAGACAAGAAGGAAAGGAATGAAGTGGAATGTGTGAGATTGCTAGAGTACATCTGGCACATCTGGCCAATGAAATTCATTTAGAATAATATTTTGCTTTCCTTTTTACACCCAACTATGAATTGTTTGTATTTCTCCACTTTTTCCACTCAAAATCTGCAGCTAACTTTTAAAGGCATAGCCACAGTGGTGTAGCTGAGAACAGTGGAGATGCTGTCTTTGGTATGGACCTGAACTTCAACACCTGCCAGGGTGAGATGGATGAGCCACTAGGAACATAATGGGATAAGATTTAACAAAGGAAAAAGGACAAAAAGGAGGAGGAAATAATGGGGGAGTTGAAAGAAAAAGAGATTTACTTGGCTAGGAGTGAGACAAATCAGTAGAGAACATGCCAGCACCCTCTATCCCACCCCTTACCCAGCTGCTCAGGTGCAGATCCAACAGCACAGAAAATAACAGGCTCTGCTGAAAAGAAGCTTTCTTCTCCTCATAAGCATCTTAAGCTCACTATGAAATGGAGAAGTCCCAAAGATTTTGCTCAGATGCCACTGGCTTATCAATCTCCAAGTGATCAGCTGAAAGAACATGTAAAAAGAGAGGAATGTAATCAGATTAATAATCTACAGACTTCACAGAAGCTTCCTTCTCTACTATCCGACAGTGAGCAAGAGAATGAGGGGGAGGTTTTGACCCAGAGTATGCAAACATGAAAGGCTGGGGGGCCAAGGAGGACAGAGTTTCCAATCTTTCAGTATAAATGCTCCATGGACCTTGCCTCTCTGTAATGTGACTGTGACCCCTTGTTGGCAGCAGGTTCATCAGAAAGCTGCTGTAGAGAACGATTGGGATTTGGTGGAAAAGCTGGAAGTGTGACCTGTTATTGCTGCTCCAGAAGAAATTAATTCCCCCATGAGTGTTTCTGATGACACCAGTATCCCCCAATGTCAGCAATCTATTCCTGACTGGGGTGTACTCAACTCAGCAGATCTACCTTGTGTGACAAAGACCTTCACTCTGGACTTCCGGAGGGCAGAATTCAGGTTACTCAAGGAACTAATTCAGAGGGTTCCTTGGGATAAAGCCCTTAAAAATAAAGGGGTCCAGGAGAGCTGGACCTGCTTCAAGGAAGAACTCTTGAAGGCACAGGAACAGGCTGTGCCAATGTGCTGGAAGATGAGCCGCCGGGGCAGACAGCCAACCTGGATGGGTAATGAACTTTTAATAGAACTAAGGGGGAAAAAAACAGGGCGTATCATCTTTGGAAGAAAGGTGAGGCAACACACAGAATGTTTAAGGATGTTGTTGGATCATGTTGGAAGAAAATTAGGGAGGCAAAAGCACATTTGGACCTTAAACTGGCCTCTGCTGTGAAGGACAACAAAAAGTTCTTCTAAAAATGCATTAATAGCAAGAGGAAGGGAAAGGACAACCTCCACTCCTTGGTGGACATGGAGGGAAACGATGTATCAAAGGATGAGGAAAAGGCAGAGGTACTTAACACCTTCATTGCCTCAATTTTTACTAGCAGGACAGAATGTCTTCCAGACAACTGGCCTGCAGTGCTGGCAGAAGGAGCCACTGAGCTGCACAATTTCCCTACGTTCCAGGAGCAGGTAGTTGGAGCTCTCCTCAGCTGCTTGGATTTCCACAAGTCCATGGGACCAGATGAGATCCATCCTAGGGTGCTGAGAGAGCTAGCAGATGAGCTGGCCAAGCCACTCTCCATCATTTTTCAGCAGTCCTGGCTCACTGGAGAGATCCCAGAAGACTGGAAGCTGGCCAATATGGTATCCATCCACAAGAAGGGCTGGTTGGATGAGCCAGGGAATTATAGGCCTGTCAGCCTGACCTCAGTGCCAGGCAAGATTATGGAACAGATAATCTTGAGTGCAATCACACAGCACTTACAGGATGTCCAAGGGCTCAGGCCCAGCCAGCATGGATTTAGGAAGGGCAGGTCCTGCCTGACCAACGTGATCTCCTTCTATGATCAGGTGACCTGCCTGGTGGATGTCACAGTATCACATTATCACAGTATCGCTTAGGTTGGAAAGGACCTCAAGGATTATCGAGTCCAACCTATCAACACAGACCCCATGACTAGACCATGGCACCAAGTGCCACGTCCAGTCTCCCCTTGAACACCTCCAGGGTCGATGACGCAACCACCTCCCTGGGCAACCCATTCCAATGACAAATTACTCGCTCGGTGAAGAACTTCCTCCTCACCTCGAGTCTAAACCTCCCCTGGCGCAGCTTGAGACTGTGTCCCCTTGTTCTGGTGCTGGTTGCCTGGGAGAAGAGACCAACCCTTCCTGGCTACAACCACCTTTCAGGTAGTTGTAGAGGGCAATGAGGTCACCCCTGAGCCTCCTCTTCTCCAGGCTGAACAATCCCAGTTCCCTCAGCCTCTCCTCATAGGGCTTGTGTCCAAGGCCTCTCACCAGCCTTGTTGCCCTTCTCTGGACATGCTCAAGTGTTTCGATGTCCTTCTTAAACTGAGGGGCCCAGAACTGGACACAGTACCCAAGGTGCGGCCTAACCAAAGCAGAGTACAGGGGCACTATGACCTCCCTGTTCCTGCTGGCCACACTATTCCTAATGCAGGCGAGGATGCCATTGGCCCTCCTGGCCACCTGGGCACACTGCTGGCTCATATTCAGGTGGCTGTGGATCAGCACACCCAGGTCCCTCTCTGTTTGGGAGCTCTCCAGCCACTCCCACCCCAGCCTATAGCTCTGCATGGGATTGCCGTAGCCAAAGTGCAGCACTCGGCACTTGGACTTGTTGAATGCCATCCCATTGGACTCTGCCCATCTGTCCAGTCGGTCGAGGTCCCTCTACAGAGCCTTTCTACCCTCTAACTGACTAACATCTACCCCTAACTTGGTGTCATCTGCAAACTTGCTGATGACTGACTCTACCCCTTCATCCAGATCATCGATGAATATGTTGAAGAGGACAGGGCCCAGCACTGATCCCTGGGGGACACCACTAGTGACTGGCCTCCAGCTGGATGTGGCACCGTTCACTACCACTCTCTGGGCCCGGCCCTCCAGCCAGTTCCTAACCCAGCACAGAGTGTAATGGTCCAATCCACAGGCTGACAGCTTAGTCAGCCGTTTGCTGTAGGGGACGGTGTCAAAGGCCTTGCTGAAGTCCAGGTAGACCACATTCATAGGCCTCCCCACATCCACCAGACGGGTCACCTGATCATAGAAAGAGATCAGGTTGGAGAGGCAGGACCTGCCCTTCCTGAATCCATGTTGGCTGGACCTGATCCCTTGGCCATCCTTCAGGTGCGCAGTTATTGTCGCCAGGATAATCTGCTCCATCACTTTCCCTGGCACTGAGGTCAGGCTGACCGTCCTGTGGGGAGGCCTGTGGATGTAGTCTACCTGAACCTCAGCAAGGCCTTTGACAACATCCCCCCATAGCAAACTCCAGGCCAAGCTGTCAGCCCATGGCTTGGACGGGATTACACTGCGTTGGGTTACGATCTGTATGGAGGTCCAAGCCCAGACTGGTGGTGAATGGTGTCACATCCAGCTGGCGTCCAGTCACTAGTGGTGTGCCCTAAGGATCAGTGCTGAGCCCTGTGCTCTTTAACATCTTTATTGATGATATGGATGAGGGCATTGAGTCGGTCATCAGTAAATTTGCGGACGACACCAAGCTGGGAGCAGGAGTTGATCTGCTGGAGGGTAGAGAGGCTTTGCAGAGGGACCTCGGCAGGCTGGACAGATGGGCAGAATCTAACAGCATGAGATTTAATACATCCAAGCACCGGATTCTACACATTGGCCACAACAACCCCATGCAGAGATACAGGTTGGGGTCAGAGTGGCTGGAGAGTGGCCAGGTAGAGAGGGACCTGGGAGTACTGGTCGATGGTAGGCTGAACATGAGCCTGCAGTATGCCCAGGCAGCCAAGAGGGCCAATGGCATCCTGGTCTGCATTAAGAACAGTGTGGACAGCAGGAGCAGGGACGTCATTCTGCTCCTGTACACTGCACTGGTTAGGCCACACCTCGAGTACTGTGTCCAGTTCTGGGTCCCTCAGTTTAGGAAGGATGTTGACTTGCTGAAAGGTGTCCAGAGAAGGGCAATGTAGTTGGTGAGGGGTTTGGAACACAAGTCCTATGAGGAGAGACTGAGGGAGCTGCGGTTGCTTAGCCTGGAGAAGAGGAGACTCAGGGGTGACCTTATTGCTCTCTATAACCACCTGAAGGGACAGACAGATGTTGTAGACAGACAGATGTTGGTCCCTTCTCCCAGGCAGCCAGCACTAGAACAAGAGGACACAGTCTCAGGCTGTGCCAGGGGAGGTTTAGGCTGGATGTTAGGAAGAAGTTCCGTACAGAGAGAGTACCAATGAAATTCGTTTAGAATATCATGTTCTCATTTTGATACCAAAACATTCAGCCAGAATGTTCCAGCACTGTCCCTTTCTTAAAGGCACAGCCTCAAATAGTCACAGCAAACAATGGCTGTGGGGCCCATCCCAGAGTCCAAGAGGTGGTGAGCAATGCCTCCTGTAGTTCTCATACATCAGCAGCACTGGCAGTTACCAGCCCTTGATTGTTTAAAGAAACGCTACTCTATCTTTCATCACCAAGAAACTAACGAAAAAGTACCCTCTGAACAGAAAGCAGCTTTCCCCCACTGCTGTGGCTACAGCAGTTTTGCTGAGCCTGCTATCCCCCACCTTCCCTCTCTGTTATCTTTCCCTTGCTTGAAGTTTTGTGTAGCTTTGCAGGAGACATTCACCATTTTGTGGGTGCAAACCTGATGTGGATGATGATTTTGAAATTGTTTCTGATCGTAGGGGATTTTGAAGATTTGTTACTTTGATGTTTGTGGTAGTTAAGTTTTGATAGTAAGCATGATGAATAGTGGCTACTTATGTTAGGTATTTAGTGATTATAGTAAGTATGTCAAATAGTAAGTAATAATAAGATATAAGTGATAATGGGTAAGTTTAAGTAGAATGAGTTATTCTAGGACTTCAGTGGTTAAGATTTTCTTTCTGCTTCAAACCTTCCTTTTTTGTGTGTGCACAGCATGGCATTTTAAAAGAACTCTATGTAATATAGGTGAAGTTTGTGGTCAATGGATTTTCATTTAAAATAGCACATTACACATAACAGCACATTACGTTAACATAACACCCTTTTTGTTGTTTCTTTTTAAGGCATTGATTTAATGGTGTAATTTTAACATAGTTCTTAAAGCTTCATGCAGCCACACTAACATACATACACACAAATATGTGTTGCTTTGGGGGAATAAGTGGATTCTTTTGTCTCTATACTCTGCTTGCCATGAGTGTATATTTTTGTCACCTTGTCCATCACCAAATACAGCAACAATCTGCGGCAGGACATTGCTGCTTGAATTGAGAGAATTCCAGTTAAGGTGAGACACATCGATGCTCACATGCCTAAGAGCAAAGCTACTGAGGAACAACAACACAACCATCAGGCAGATCTAGCTGCAAAGGTTTCTCAAGTAGATACGAACTCTGATCTTCACTCGAAACACCGAGGTGGGAGGTTCTTAGCTCATGATTCATCAGGATATCAAGGCAGAGATGCAACCTACCAGTGGGCTCATGACAGATCCATAGACATTTCCATGGATGTTATCACACAAGTCATCCATGACTGTGACATTTGTGCTGCTATTAAGCAGGCAAAGTGACTTAAGCCCTTGTGGTATGGTGACAGATGGCCCAAGTACAAGTATGGTGAAGCCTGGCAGATTGACTATATCACTCTACCTTGTTCTTGATCCGGTAAGCAGTATGAACCCTGAGTCACCTAAGAGTCCCTGTTCCTTTTCTTTGCCTCATCTGTGGAGAAACTGTCTTCTGCTTTCTTGTTTCCTGGTGGTTTGGACTTCTGAATCATCTACATCTGAGATAGCCAGAATGGACTATGGACTTTATGTACTCATTATTGTCAATGATGTTTTAAATTAGATGGATAGTATTATCAGCCAATGAAATTGTTTAGAAGGGGTGGATTGTGGTGATTTTCGGCTATGCCTTTAAAATTTAGTTACAAATTTTGAACAGAAAATTAGAAAAATATAAATAAATCACTATTGGATTTTAAAAGGAAAAAAAAATATTATTCTAAACAAATTCATTGGATAAATATCTGGAATGAGATGGGCTGTACTATAACAATTCTGTCTCTTCTTTCCTGATCTCTACTGTTTTACTTTGCTCAGGACAGATTAACCTGCTTGTCAGCTGGTCTTGGCTGAGCTGTTTAGTTAAGTCTATCCCACTGCTTTCACTCTTTTCCTTTTCTCTCTTGGGACAGGGAGTTTGGGGGGCAGTGGAATGGCATCCCTTGTCTCTGACCAGGGGAGTTTTTGTGTAATATTGTAAATACTGTAAATTTTGTACATATTCATTACATTCCATTGTAGAGCGTAATTCTTGCCTATAAATACAGCTTTATTTGCTTCTACCTGGGCTGGTCTGGCAAAGTTAATGCTGGGGGTAAAATTCAACCCAACCGCATACACAGATGCTAGTAAATGCCTTGTGGGGGGTGGCTGAAGGAATGGAAGAAGAACGGATGGCAGAGAAAAGGGAAGCCTGTTTGGGCTGCAGACCTGTGGCAAGACATCTCTGCCCATCTGTAGGTAGTTAGGACCCGGCGTTCGGAAGATCTCGCGTTGTACAGGAAGATAGGGCCCGTCTCCTGATAGCCAATAGTGTTTAGTTTACGGAAGTGACGTAAATTTTAGTTATATAGTGTAGTGTTGTTCACTAATAAACACCATTTGCCGTCCACCACATTGGTGTCTGCAAGCCGATGGACTGAGCGGTCTGGGGTTGGCCGGTGTGCCATTCCTGAACCAGGTTGCCACACCTACGACAGGCGACAAGTGGTGCCGAAACCTGGGAATTCGCCTGGAATCGGGTGAATGGTGGCCGGAGCGGCTGGACCAGCCTGGCGGGGAGGACACTCCCAGACCAACAAGGAGGATGGAAGCCCTTGTGAAGGTCATGTTACAGTTACAGAAGCAGTGGGGTATTGATTGTGAACCCGAAGAATTTATTCTCACAGTTGCGAGGTTGTTGCAGCTTGGGGCTATAAGCCAGCTGGTGGACATTCTCCACCAAGAAACGTGGAGCAGATGCACTGAAGCGCTAGCTCTGGAGACGATGTCATCAGGCTATGGGAAGGATCTTAAGTGGTGGGGGAAAGTTGTGCGGGCTCTGTAGTGGGCCAGGCAGGAGAAGGAGATCTGGAGGGTGATGAGGGACTGTTTGTCGGCTGTCCTGAGGTGGGGAGTCGGGACAGCCATGCGGACTTCACGCCCCCCAGATGATGGCAATTCTACCGAGCCTGAGGAATTGCAGGAGGGTGATACACCCCCCGAACCCCGACCTGCTCGCAGAGGGACAGAATCAAGCCAAATCCTTCTGGGGTGAGTTAGCCGAGGAGGCCTGGGGTGCCGCGGGGAAAGGGGAGTCTGAGGACGTCTGGGCTAGACCTCCGCCATATGCACCCCAAGATGGTGCCAAACGAAAAGGGGAAGGGTGGGGCGAGCATTCTACTGGCGGGAACAGGGAGGAGGCATTACAACCAATAAGCACACACCAACGGGAAGGGGAGGAGAATGAGAAGGAGAAAGGTGGTGGGGGTGAGCTAAGCAGGGAGGAGTGGCCCGCCCGCGAGGGAAGTGGGCCGGGCCGGAGCGTGAGTGAGGGGTAGAAAGCCAATCAGAATGACTATTTGGAAAAATACCTTTACAGGGCAAACCCCCCACCGAGTAGAAGGCGGAGTGAGCCAAGAGGGAGGGAACAGCCCGCCCACAAGGGAGGTGGGCGGGGCCAGGGCCCAACAAAAAGTATTGGAATTTAAAAGCAGCCGGTCAGTCGAGTTCTGACTCTGGGTCAGATACTAGCCAGGCCGAGTGGCTCGCAACTGATTCAAACTCAGAGGAGGAGGAGGTGGGGGTAGACAGAGTCAAAAGACAAAGTATCCCCATCCACTATAAAGAAGGACCACAACGGGGAAAAATTCCTCTCACGGATTGGAGGAAAATAAAGATTGCATGTGCTGATTGGGCCCCAGCAGCCAGGCTAGTGTTCCCGGTCCGGGTGACGGACGGGGGACAAAGGGTCCACTCGCCAATAAATCCTAAGGATGTGCAAGCGATTGTTAAAGCAATTGCAGACAAAGGGCTTAATTCTGCCATGGTCTCCACCCTCATAGATGGGGTTTTCGGGGGAGATGACATGCTCCCGTTCGATATAAAGCAAACCTGTAGATTGATCTTTGATGGGGCAGGGATGATTGTGTTTAAACAAGAATGGGAGGACAACTGTACAAGGCAGCTAGCTCAAGTAACTGGGACAGGTCACCCGCTCCACGGCTCCATCCTGCAGCGGTTAATGGGTACAGACCCAACAATGATTACCCCCCAGGCACAGGCCCAAGGCCTGCGGGCCCATGAAGTTATGACAACTACTCGTGCAGCTAGAGAGGCCATTCGTACAGCTTCTAGAGTTATCGCCAAGCCATCGCCATGGTCTACAATACAGCAAAATGAAAGTGAGAGCTTCACGCAATTTGTGGATCATCTCCAGGCAGCAGTCGATTCCTTGACCCTGCCTGCGGAAGCAAAAGGCCTGGTCCTTGCAGACTGCTTACGTCAGTAGTGTAATTCAAAAACCAAAGATATTTTGCGATCGCTGCCAGCGCGGTCAAGTCTCGCAGACATGATTAAGCATGTCGTACATGAAGAGCATTTGTCCCCAATTCAGGTGGCTGTTCGCACTGCAATAGCTGATGTGATGGCATGTTTTAGATGTGGCCAGGCAGGCCACGTGGTGGCAAACTGCCTTCGGTTGGGGGATTCGCCAACATCGTTTCCCCCATGCCAGAATCAACCTAGAGGACCGTTCTGGGCCTGTGGAAAGAAAGGACGTTTTGCTAAGGATTGTAGATCTAAAAATCAGGGAAACAGGGTGGGGAGAGGGCACTCGGGCCACGTATGGCCCTCTCCCACTTGGAACATGAGGCGGCCCAACTATGCCAACCTGAGATGGGGCGAAGCATTCTTGAACTCGCTGCCCCTTCGAGAAGTGACCAACTTTATGGTCCAACCGATGATCCAACCAAATCTGCCTCTATCTCAAGAACAGCAAGCACCATCCCTTGGGGGCGAGCTCTTAGGGTGGCCCTGGCAGTAAAGAGTGACAACCCGCCAGTGATGTGGGGGATCTGTTCTCTCTATAATGCCCCCAATGGCACCACCATTAATGTCCCCTTCTTGATTGATACTGGAGCAGATGTTATGGTTATTCCTGAGACAAATTGGTCTCCACGCTGGAAATTGGAAGATGCCCCCATGGTGGGTGGAGTTGGGGGATTGACTCGAGCTCGGAGGAGTGTTCAGTTGGTAGCAATTACAATTCACAGTGAAATGGGACCGGAGCAAACCATCACCCTTTTTCCATATGTTATGTCAGGAGTCCCACCCCTGTTGGGAAGGGATGCTCTAGCTTTCTTAAAAGCCAGGGTGACAAATTTATTCTAAGGGCCACTGCTGCACATCCACTTCCACCGATTAAATTGACGTGGAAATCTTCCGACCCAGTATGGGTCGAGCAGTGGCCCTTATCAAGGCCTCGAATGGATGCTCTTCTTGAGCTGGTTGATCGCGAGCTGCAGCGAGGGCACATAGAGCCTTCCACTAGTCCGTGTAATACCCCAGTTTTTGTAATACCCAAATGAACTGGTGAAGCATTTCGTCTCCTTCATGATCTGCGTGAGGTAAATAAGAGAATTCAACCAATGGGTCCTGTTCATTTTTCAGTAGATAGTTGTATGACTGACACGTACAGGATAAAATATCATCAGAAACCCAAGCTGTATTTTACAGATAGTGGAAACTTTCACAAGGAAAAGCATCCTCCATCATCTGGCAAACTGACTGCAACATACCATGCTCCTGAGCCCAGGCATCCCATGCCTGAGCAAAGGTACAAGGCAAATGTTGAAGGCATCCACTGCAGTAGATGAATTCTTCAAAATCCTGTAAAATCCAGATGTTACTTTTGCATTTCATGTAGTCTGTAAATGGGCACAAACTCTGAGCCCCTCTGTGATAACAAGGTACCTAGTTGACTGCACTTGTCTTAGGAGTTAGGACTGTTTAAATGAATATGCAAACAGAGGTGAACAGAGAAGAGGTGCTAAACTTCTGGTTCTTTGGTTTGTTACTCGAGTTGCCTTAATGCTTACCTCTGTTACCCACCTTGTCTTCTACAGTTTGTATTAAAAATGGTCCTTTTGGGCATATGCATCTTCAGCAGTGGGATCAGCTGGATGTTACTGATTTTCTAAGAAGATTCAGTTACAGTTTAAAAAGTGTTCCTTCAGATTGTGGTCACTACATACCTAGCCTAACAAAAGGGATAAACATACTACCTCATGTAATGCAATAAATATAGTTGTAACAGAGCAATATTTGTCCCAATAGGTAGCAGGAGGTGACTTTTTTTTTTCCTTCTTTTTCAACTGACTTCTCTGAGAGTCTGTGCTTTCACAAGCCTTCAAGTGTCTTTAATACAGGTTTACCCAGAGAATTTCTAACTTTTTATTTGAAAAGCCTTAATAATAATAGTAATAATAGTAATTTAAAAAGGGTTCTGGTTTGCAAATGTTAACTTATTTCAGAGGGAATTCAAGTAAGCTGCAGTAATAGTCTATCCTATTAACATACCTGGTGTATATTTTTCAACACATTTATCAGATCTGTTCACCCTATAAAACCTTCTACAATTAAATTTAACCCCATAAACTACAAACTGATATAGCAGGATAGGACACTCATTTCAAAATAGAATTATCATGCAACTAGGAAAGATTAATTTTGCAAGGTATTAGATATATTTTACTGCTTATGTTCAGTTCTGACTTGATCTGCAAGTGCATGCAAAGTCAATGCTGCTATTTATTGACCTTCCTGTCTTTTGCTGGCTTTGAGCAATGTTTAATGGGGATCAGACATTTGATTTTACTGACAACAGTTTCTGATTTGGAGCAGTCCTGCATACATTCTGAATGAACAGATCAGGCTGAGTGAAGCTGCAGCCATTCAGGCTGTGGTGGCTGAGGGGGCATGTGAAAAAGAGGTTCCTCTCTTCCTTTGCTTTAGCACTCTGCCCTGTGGTTTTGACAGCTCTGGAATAAAACTAATGAAAGCTGTGAGTTTCTTTTCACAGGACCAGATCATTGGACACCCTTGTGATCCATATATCCCAGTGGCAAGAGAAGATGACGAGGTGGCAAGTGTCTTGTCCAAGCCTGGGAGTTCCGCACTGTCAGAATCCAACGGCAAAATAGCCTCCGTAGAAGGGGGCTGTGATGCCTTGAGCCGTCTAAAGAATGTTTACCTAGTGTTATTCTCAGTTATCCTTAGTTATTGTGCCTTACATTTTTTATTCAAGTTTATGATGTATATTTTTAAAATTGTTATATTTTTTAGGATTCTTATATTTTAACTAATTTGGTTATGCATAGGGAGGGGGGAATTGTAGGTAGTTAGGACCCAGCATTTGGAAGATCTCGCATTGTACAGGAAGATAGGGCCCGTCTCCTGATAGCCAATAGTGTTTGATTTACGGAAGTGACGTAAATTTTAGTTATATAGTGTAGTGTTGCTCACTAATAAACACCATTTGCCGTCCACCACATTGGTGTCTGCGAGCCGATGGACCGAGTGGTCTGGGGTTGGCCGCCGTGCCGTTCCTGAACC
This sequence comes from Melanerpes aurifrons, assembly GCA_011125475.1. Taxonomy (NCBI): domain Eukaryota; kingdom Metazoa; phylum Chordata; class Aves; order Piciformes; family Picidae; genus Melanerpes; species Melanerpes aurifrons. Next base: position 3,916,165 of record WWNC01000080.1, on the reverse strand, counting down.
AGGTTGCCGCGCCTAAGACAGGCAACACCCATCTGGACAGACTGCCAATAAAAGTACAACACATTGATGTACACATCCCCAAGAGCAGAGCCACTGAGGAACAAAAGTACAACCACCAAGTGGATCGTGCTCCTAAAATTTCCCAAATAGACTTGTCTGGGAACTCAAGGGTGACCTATTATTAGCTCGCTGGGCCCATGACATTTCTGGCCACCACGGGAGAGATGCCACATACCGGTGTGCTCGGAACACATCAGTAGACATACCTCTAGAGGTCATCTCATAGGTTATTCATGAGTGTGACATCTGTGCTGCTGTAAAGCAGGCTAAGCATATGAAACCTCTGTGGTATGGGGGAAGATGGTCAAATTATAAATACAGAGATGCCTGGCACATCAACTACATCACCCTTCCTTGGTCTCACAGTGACAAACAGTGTGTACTGACCATGGTAGAGACAAGTGCATGGTGGATGGAAATCGACCCAGCACTTCATGCCACTGCCCACAACACCATTCTGGGCCTGGAGAGACATGTCCTGTGGAGACACGGCACCCCAGAGAGGATTGAATCAGACAATGGAACCCATTTCAAGAACCATCTCATAAGGGACTGGATAAAAGAACATGGGGTTGAGTGGATTTACTACATCCCATACCATGCACCAGCTGTGGGGAAGGTTGAAAACTACAATGGCTTGCTGAAGACCACCCTAAAAGCCATGAGGGATGGAACCTTTAAGAACTGGAAATAACACCCAGCTCAAGCCACTTGGTTAGTAAATAGCAGAGGGTCGGCAAACCAAGCTAGTCCTGCCCAGTCCAACTTGCTGCAAACAACTGGTGGAGATGGTGTTCCTGGGATTTGTGAGGAAAAACCTGCTGGGGAAGCCAGTGTGGGTTTTCCCTGCTGCTGGTGGGGACAAACCAACCTGAGAGGTGGTCTCTGCTGAGGGGCCTGGTCACACATATTGGCTCATGCTAGAAACTGGGGACATCCAGTGTATCCCACAACGAAACATAACCCTGGCTGAGAGAGGATAACCTCAAAGGGGTAACATAGATTGATGTAATGTAGTCACTGTATAGTAGTTATAAGTTTTTCTAAGTCTTTTCCCTCCTAGTTTAATAATAACGTGGCATCCAGGATTCAATATGAAACCATTGCATGCAAGGACCAATCCAGAGGACTTCTGCATCATCTCACCTGCACCTGCTCCTGATGTCTCCACAGCAAAAGACTGTTTCACTACAGCAACAGACTGTTCCTGATTTTCCCCTTTAAAGACAGTTTCCCAGTTCCTGATTCTTCTCCACCTCCCTGCCAAGCACAAGCACTGCCTGCATCAACCAGCACCACAGAGAGAGAGACTGCACTGAGAGAGAGACTGCCAGGATAAAGAAGGACTTGCATCAAGAACTCTAATACCATATTTCATGACTGAATAAAGGGACTGTGACAGGAAAGGGGAAGTGGAATAGACAAGTGGACTGTGCTGGATCACACCCATCCTGGTTGGAGGGCTGAGAGATCCATGTTTCCCCACCAGAGGGTAAAAGAAACCTGACCATTCTTCCACATGGTCAGGCATGGCCTCTCCAAGTTGTTGCCATGTTCTCTGAAGGACTGAATCCACTTGCATCCAAGGAAATACAAGGCCATCCAGGCTTAAGGTTTGTATATTTTCCTATTTATTCTTATCCCTCACCCTTATAAACCACCCCCTCTGATACTGCTATATGTATATATAAATTGTTTAAAAATTTACTACTTCTACTTCCAAATCAACTCCAGATTTTTATTTTTTTTTTGTAGATTCATCTCCATTCCCTTTTTCCTACGCCCTTTTTTTTTTATTTATCAGGGAAAGGGAGGTAGATGGGGAGAGCAGGAGAAATTTTTAGTTTCCTATACTTGAGCTCTTAAATTCCAGTTAAGGCTCAAACCACCACAAAAGTCTTTAGTTTCATAGTTTCATAGTTTCACAGTTTCATAGTTTCATTCAGGGTTGGAAGGGACCACACGGATCATCTAGTTCCAACCCCCTGCCATGGGCAGGGACACCCCCACACTAGATCAGCCTGGCTAGAGCCTCATCCAGCCTGCTCTTAAACACCTCCAGGGATGGGGCCTCGACCACCTCCCTGGACAACCCATTCCAGGGTCTCACCACTCTCATGGTGAAGAACCTCCTCCTCACATCTAGCCTGAATCTCCCCACTTCCAGCTTCATTCCATTCCCCCTAGTCCTATCACTACCTGACATCCTGAGAAGTCTTTCCCCAGCCTTCCTGTAGGCCCCCTTCAGATACTGGAAGGCCACAATTAGGTCACCTCGGAGCCTTCTCTTCTGCAGACTGAACAGCCTCAACTCCTTCAGTCTGTCCTCATAGGAGAGGTGCTCCAGCCCTCTGATCATCCTTGTGGCCCTTCTCTGGACACGTTCCAGCACCTCCACATCCCTCTTGTAATAGGGGCTCCAGAACTGGACACAGTACTCCAGGTGGAGTCTCACCAGAGCTGAGTAGAGGGGGAGGATCACCTCCCTCGACCTGCTAGCCACACTTCTCCTGATGCAGCCCAGGATCTGATTGGCTTTGTGGGCTGCAAGTGCACATTGAGAGCTCATGTTGAGCTTTTTGTCCACCAGCACCCCCAAGTCTCTCTCCTCAGGGCTGCTTTCCAGCCAGTCACTGCCCAGCCTGTATTTGTGCCTGGGATTGCCTCCACCCAGATGCAGGACCCTGCACTTGCTCTTATTGAACTTCATGAGGTTGGCTTGTGCCCACCTCTCCAGCCTGTCAAGGTCCCTCTGGATGGCCTCCCTTCCCTCCAGCGTGTCTGCTGCACCACACAGCTTGGTGTCATCAACAAACTTGCTGAGGGTGCACTCAATGCCACTGTCCATGTCACCCACAAAGATGTTGAGCAAGACAGGTCCCAGGACTGATCCCTGAGGGACTCCGCTTGTCACTGGCCTCCACTGGGACATGGAGCCATTGACAGCCGCTCTTTGGGTGCGGCCATCAAGCCAATAGGACTAAAGCATTTCTTTTAAAAGTAGCTAATAAAATGTTCTAATTGAAAACCACACCTCCAGCTATTGCAAAACAATCTGTCATGATTTCTCACTTTATGGAAACCTGGTTTCCATAGAACTATGAAACCTAAGAAATTACTTGTTAACACTATTTTTAAGCTTTTTTTCTTTCAATAAGCCATTTTAAAAACAATTGGAAAAACATATTACTTAAAATATATTTTCTATTCACAGAATCTTTCATAGTACCTTCTAGAAACACCTTTCCAGAAGTGCCTCACGCTTAGTTCAAGACACATTTTGAGGAAAGCACAAGAGTCTTCCATTCTGAAATCACTTAAAAGTACCTAGTGTTTTGCTGAGTGGAAGAAAAGGGGTTTGGAATTTCTGTGCATAGCTAGAGACAGGAAAGGGAACCAAGAAAGATGTTTCTAGCTCACAAAATAGCTGATTTTACCCTACTTATTTATCAGCCAAATAGGTTTAGAGTCCTGAAGTAAGCCTGCTGTACCATAGCAGCAGTGTTGGGTTTATAAGCCATCAAAGTAACAAAAACGCACCTTGATAAAGAGAAGAGAAAGACTAACTACTAAGATAATGAAGAAGATGAAAATTCTGTTTCATTCTAATTTTAGCATTTTCCTTATACAGAAAGAGCAGGGATGAGAGAACACAGAAAAGCACAGAACTTGTATGTAAATATGCATTTTCCAGTTTAGAACCTTTCCATTCCCTTTTATTTTAAGAAGTGGCAAGAGACTCATATGATGGAAACCCACAGGTCTGTTTTTCTATTGTCTAAGCAACACATTTTCTTAAAAACACATTTATATGAAAACTTTCTAACTCTAAATATTCCCATTTAGATATACTAAACCTGTTTTCAGAGCATAAATCCTGTTCTCTTATTTAGTTTCTAAGTATTATAATGGATCATTTGGTCTTTACTAGCCCACAAATACTTGATCATGTTGATGATATATTCTTTTGGGGTTACTAGAAGAATGCTAGCCACTGTCTATGCTTTATGTAGTGGTTGAATCAGTGATATCAGATACCAGTAAAGAGAATGGCCAAGAACCGAGCACAGAACAAGAATGAGATATGTTTCTCATTGTGACTCTTTGCTAACCATCTGTTGACTTTTGTTTGACAAGTTATTTCTGAGGCATGAAAGAGCCAAATCAGGAACACTACAAGTTTGTAGTTTAAAAAAAAAAAAAAAGTCACTAAAAGCCCAATGAATTGTACTGAAATCTTTCCATAGTATAGCAAAGACGTTCTACATGAGACACTATTAACTGAAGACATCACGCTCCTGCTAATGACTTCAACACTAACTGGAATTATATATTATCATCACCAAGCACAGAGTTTTATGTGCTAGAAGGAAGCCTCCATAGGTTCGCCCAGAAAAACATGACAGTACATTTATTTTTCAGGGTGTCTGTACCACAGTTGGAATGTGGTAACCCAGGCTAGCATATCATCCCTCACTTTAAATTGTGTAATTAATAGCTGCATCAGGAGAGTACTACCAGCTGGCCAAGCTGTTAGAACTCTTGTTAGAGGGACCTGGATAAATTGGAGAAGTGAGCCCAGGTGAATATCACAAGGTTCAGAAAGGCCAAATGCAAGATCCTGCACCTGCATCAGGACATTCCCAATTATCAATACAGGCTGAGGGATGACATGATCGAGTGTAGCCCTACAGAAAAGGACTTGGAGGTACTGGTGAATGAGAAACTGGACCTGAGCCACCAGTGTGCACTTGCAGATCAGAAGGCCAGTGGCATCTTGGGATGCACCAAAAGAAGCATAACCAGCAGGCTTAAAGCAGTGATTCTGCCACTGTGCTGTGGTGAGACCTCACCTAGAGTTTGGTGTCAAGCTCTGGGGCCTTCAGCACAAGAAGCACATGAACCCAATGAATAAGGTTCAGAGGAGGGGCACAAAAATGATCAGAGGGCTGGAACACCTGTTCTGTGAAAGGTGAAAGGTTTGAGGTTTTTTCAGCCTGGGGAAGAGAAGATTCTAAAAGACCTTACAGTCGCCTTCCAGTACCTGAAGGGGTCTACAAGAAACTGGGGAAGGACTATTTACAAAGGCACATAACCATAGGACAAGGAGCAATGATTTTAATATAGAGAAGGGTAGATTTAGATTGTATATTAGGAAGAAATTCTTTACTAGGGGGGTGGTAGAAGGATGGAACAGGGTGCCCAGATCACAGGCAGGTTTTGAACACCCCATCCCTAGAAACATTCAAGGTCAGGCTTTATGGGGCTGTGAGCAACCTGATCCTGTTGGGGATATTCCTACTTACTGCAGGGGCATGGATTAGATGACCTTTAAGGGTCCCTTCCAACCCAGTGCATTTTATGATTCTAAAGTAAGCTGAAGCCATGTTTTTCTAGGTAGGAAGAAAGTCTCTATCTTGCCACATGACACTATAGCTGTCTTCTCCAGAGACGAATGATTTTAAGTTAGCATGGTGTCTACAAGAAATGCAGCCCCACCTCAAACTACTCCAAAATGTACACTGTATAAACACACATAGCTTAAACTAGTCATGTAGACAATGTAATTAAAAAAAAAAAAAAGTAAAAAAAAAAAGTAAAAAAAAAAAAGTAAAAAAAAAAAAGTTGGAGAGAACTTGGATGGCTGCAATGACAAAGGCATACACCTCTCCTTCAAAAACATTCTTATTGTGAACATCAAGGAAAATGTGGACAAACAGCACAGCTATGAGATATTAAAATCTGTGTGTACAATTCCTGGCACTTTTAGCAACAGCTCTTGTGTCTGCAGAGGGTAGTTTTGTGTAAGAGAGAAAAATGCCAAGTAGTATAGTTGCAGTAATTAAAATGGATTTGCTATTTTATGGTATTTTTCATTTCAGTGTCATACTGTTTGATTTGGGTTCAAGTTATGTTTTATTTTGCATTTTTTTCACTTCATATCCATTTCCTTGTTAATGCAAAAAATACCCTGTAATCTGTGACCAGTCCTATAAACCTGGAGTAAAATAGCAATGCAACAATTAGCTGTTTATACTGAACTCTAAAGCAACACTGTTTAAGAAAGGGGAGAAAATATGCAAAATTTCACAAACTAAATTATTCACAAACTAAATTAAATTGTATGATGTATTTCCAATAGTGGGAACAAGCTAAAGTGCTTTGTGAAATATTGGTGATTTCTGAATGATCCCCCCAAGATGATGTACATCAAAACAGTCCTTTCAAATGGAAGGCTAGTTTTACTGTATCACTGAATGCTGGTTGATGGAAAATTGAAATGGTATTATATTAAAAATTTCAATTTATCTCCAAAACAGAGAATCTCTTTTTAGCCAATGCAGTGCTTATGAAACCATACTTCTTTAAAACAACGATATATAATCTCACATTCAATTTTTTTCCTATATCACACGACATATTCTACATTTTTGTTTACAAATTCATACCATAAATAATATATTTGATTACCTTAAATAGCACCTGTTAAAGTGAACAAAGTAGACAAATTATTTTTTTTAATTAATAAATATTCACACCTAGGAAACTAATTAATATTCACAGATCAGACAAGGCTTTTTGTTGTATTCATATTTTGTGGGTGTTTCATATCTGAAAAATAAAGTTGCACAAAAATCCATTAAGATGTCCAAATGGTAGCAGTTTCTTTCCACATTGTGACTCAGCAGCCTCATATTCCACCTATAATATAAACTTTGCATTGATACCTTGGGTGACAGGTTGGACTTGGATGACCTTTGAGGTCTCTTCCCACTGTATTGATTCTATGAAAATACTTAAGAACATTACAGCACATGTTACAGACCCTGTCAGGGTCCAGTAATTCATTATTATAATTTATTATTTATTATCAGTACTCAATAACAAATGGATAAAAAAATAACAAAAGAAATAAACAAAGAAACAAAAAAAAAACCACAAAAAATGAACAACCAGCCATAATAAAAAGGATGGGGAACAAAGCCAGAGCAGAGCACTATGCCTCAGTGAAAATCCATGGGGCAGCCATGTTTTGATGCTGCATGTGACTCTGGATGTCTATCAAAAAAGACCAAACTAGAAAGAGCAACATAGCCGAAAAAAGGTACAACATGATTCTTGTCTATGAAGTTACTAAATAGATGAGGTCACAGTATCACAGTATAACTAAGGTTGGAAATGACCTCGAGGATCATCGAGTCCAACGTATCAACACAGACCCCATGACTAGACCATGGCACCAAGTGCCACGTCCAATCCCCTCTTGAACACCTCCAGGGACAGTGACTCAACCACCTCTCTGGGCAGCCCGTTACAATGACGAATGACTCGCCCGGTGAAGAATGCCATCCCATTGGATTCTGCCCATGTGTTCAGTCGGTCGAGGTCCCTCTGCAGAGCCTTTCTACCCTCTAACTGACCAACATCTGCCCCTAACTTGGTGTCATCTGCAAACTTGCTGATGACTGACTCGACCCCCTCATCCAGATCATCAATGAAGATGTTAAAGAGGACGAGGCCCAGCACTGATCCCTGGGGGATGCCACTGGTGACTGGCCGCCAGCTGGATGTGGCCACCATTCACCACCACTCTCTGGGCCCGGCCATCCAGCCAGTTCCTAACCCAGCACAGAGTGTAGTGGTTCAAGCCACGAGCTGACAGCTTAGACAGCAAGGTCCCTTCAGACTAGAGAAAATACTCCAGTGGGGAAGGCTTTGCTAGGAGGGATTACAAAATCACTAGCTGCTTAAAGAAATTAATAGGGTTTTCCTAAACTTTTACATTGCAAGAATTGGCAAAGCAAATGAAACAACTGAGGCATGACTTGTAGTCTGTACCCCTCTCCTTCCCCACCCTAACCGAAGGATGTTCCAGTCAAGCTTTCAAGATCCTTGATACAGGGCACTGTGACTATTAGGTGTGTGCAGGCATTCATGTAGCATCTGGATAACTTGATAGGAGAGGAAAAGACCACCAAGCTATTGAATGAAAATCCTGAAGACCCCAAGCTGCAAGTTGCTGGAAAGGGACTTCATCTTGGAGAAGGTGTCCTCACTGTGCTGCCACCCTACAGTCTCCTCCATGTCCTGCAGGCATCTCAATTATTCTGTTCCCAACTCCTGGCCTAACAGATTGGTCTTGATATGGAACAACCATTAAACGGCTGCACAGAATAAACCAGTCAGACATCTACTACATACCTCAAGGCACTCATGCTGTTTTTATAGTATGATACAACTTAATTTACTCAAAAGCTACAGTGGCATTAATGCAGAGCATAACTGAACCCAGTGTGGTAGTTTTAGGCTGTGCCTGGAAATTTTCCCACAGATCTTCAACAGAAAGTGATAGAATGTAAATAAATTACCACTGGATGTAGAAAGATATGTAATCATAGGATTGCAAAATCATAGAATCAATAAGGTTGGAAAAGACCTCAGAGATCAACAAGTCCAACCTATTACCTAATACCTAACACCTCATGACTAGCTAGATCATGGCTTAAGTGCCACGTACAATCCTTTTTTGAACAACTCCAGGGATGGTGTCTCCACCACCTCCCTGGGCAGTCCATTCTAATGGCAAATCACTCTTTCTGTGAAGAACTTTCTCCTCACCGCAAGACTAAACTTCCCCTGGCACACCTTGAGACTGTGTCCTCTTGTTCTGCCACTGGTTGCCTGGGAGAAGAGACCAACCCCCACCTGGCTACAACCTCCCTTCAGGTAGTTGTAGAGAGCAATAAGGTCTTCCCTGAATCTCCTTTTCTCCAGGCTAAACAATCCCAACTCCCTCAGCCTGTCCTCACAGGGTTTGTGCTCAAGACTTCTCACCAGCCTCATTGCCCTTCTCTGGACATGTTCCAGCATCTCAATGTCCTTCTTAAATTCAAAATAATCCCATTGGTCAGATAGCTAACCTTTTCCCTTTTTTTGGCCTCCTTCATTCTAGCAGATACTAGCTCTGACTTGTGGTGGCTTTGCTGGCCTTAGCTGTGTTCTTTGTTGTTGTTAAATATTAACAGCACCTCTCTGCTCTTTCTCTTGTCCCATGTACAGGTGAAAGGAAGAAAGCAGGGAGGAGGAAGCTGTTGATAACCCCCTGGTTTTGTCCAGGGGTGTTCTTGTGTTGTTTATAAATTGTAAATATATGTAAAAATTGTATATTTTGTACATATTAATTGCATTCCATATTTCTAAATTGTGGTTTAGCTTGTAAACACAGATTCCTTTGCCTTCAACTGAGCTCGTCTGGCAATTTTATGTTGGGGGGGTAATTTCAATCCACCATGCCTAGACAGGAGAGATTATCAAAAATTTAAGGCAATACAGCCAAATTCTTAAATTATATGGCTGCTCCCAGATGAGGAGCTGAACCCATCATAGTTCTGTAAGTATTAAATCTTCTACATGAGAGACTGCATTTCTTCTAGGGCTTTTTGAAGTTAATAGATATTGCTTATGACTTCATTACTTTCTACTATATCTTTTTTCCTGAATTGGTGTTGTTTAGTCTCTGCTCTTCATTATGTTCAATCTCAGATTAGCTATCTCTTCCCATATAATTACTTCCAGTATCCAAGTAGGCAGGATACCCACAGGCAAATAGAAGTAGCTTCACGTTCACAAGCCCTGGTCCTCATGGGGAATTTCAACCACCCTGACATCTGCTGGAGGGACAACACAGCAAGGTGCCAGCATTCCAGGATATTCCTGGAATGCATAGATGATAACTTCCTAATTCAAATGGTAGAGGAACCAACAAGAAAAGGTGCTATGCTGGACCTTGTTCTCACCAATAGGGAAGGGCTGGTAACCAATGTGAGGCTCAGGGATAACCTTGGCTGCAGTCATCATGAAGCAACAGAGTTTAAGATCCTCAGGGCAACTAGGAGGACGTATCCCACGTCTACACACTGGACTTCAGGCATGCAGCCTCTGATTGCTTCAGGGATCTACTGGCCAAAGTATTGTGGGACAAAGCCCTAGAGGGAAGAGGGCCCAGGACAGCTGGTCAGTGTTCAAGGATCACCTTCTCCATGCCCAGAAGCAAAGTATACCCACAAAGAGGAAAGCAGGAAAGAATGCTAGGAGACCTGCCTGGATGAGCAAGGAGCTCCTGGACATGCTGTCACACAAAAAAAACCTCTGAAATGAGTGGAATTGAGGACAGCTAAAATGGGGGCATATATGGAAGCTGCCTGAGCAGCAAGAGCCCTGGTTAGAAAAGGTAAAGCTCAGTGACAATTAAATCTAGCCAGGGAGATCAAGTGGAATAGTAAAAATTTCTATAGGTATTTTAATGGTAAAAAGAAGACTGGGGAAGGTGTGGGCCTCCTCAGAAAGGAAACAGGTGAATTTGTGACAAGTGACATGGAGAAGGCTGAGGTTCTCAATTACTTCTTTACTTCAGTCTTCACTGGCAAGGGCTGCAGCCACACTCCCAGAATAATGGAAGATAATGACAGGGACTGGAAGAAGGAACTGCCCATGATGAGTCAAGATCAGGTTCATGACTATCTGAAGAACCTGGAAGTGTTCAAGTCCATGGGACTCGATGAGATACATCCATGGGTGCTGAGAGAACTGGCAAATGAGGTTGCTGAACTGCTTCTATTATATTCCAAATGTCATGGCAGTCCAGGAAGGTCTCCACTGACTGGAAAAGGGGAAACATAACTCCCATTTTCAAAAAGTGAAAGAAGGATGACCCAGGAAACTGTAGGCCAGTCAGTCTCACCTCTGTGCCCAGTAACATCATGGAGCAGATCCTTCTGGAGGCATTGCAGAGGCAGAAGAATAATGAAGAGGTGATTTGGCACAATCAGCATGGCTTCACCAAGGACAAATCCTGCCTGACAAACCTGGTGGCCTTCTATGACAAGGTCACAACATTAATAGATGAAGGCTGAGCAACTGATGTAATTTATCTGGACCTGATCTAAGCCTTCAACATAGTCCTGCACCACATCCTTATATCCAAGCTAGTGCAGTATAGGTTTGATGGATGGGCCATCCAGAGGATACAGAACTGGCTTGAGGGCCACACCCAAAGAATGGTTGTAAATGTGTCCATGTCCAAGTGGAGGCCAGTGACAAGTGGAAGCCCTCAGGGATCAGTACTGGGACCGGTCTTTTTTAACATCTTTATTGGTGACATAGACAGTGGCATTGAGTGCACCCTCAGCAGGTTTGCTGAGGTCATGAAGCTGTATGGTGCAGCAAACATGCTGGAGGGTAGGGATGCCATCCAGAGGAACCTTGACAGGTTGGTCGGGTGGGCCCAAGTAAACCACATGAAGTGGGTTAGGAACTGGCTGGAGGGCCGGGCCCAGAGAGTGGTAGTGAACGGTGCCACATCCAGCTGGAGGCCAGTCACTAGTGGTGTCCCCCAGGGATCAGTGCTGGGCCCTGTCCTCTTCAACATATTCATCGATGATCTGGATGAAGGGGTAGAGTCAGTCATCAGCAAGTTTGCAGATGACACAAAGTTAGGGGCAGATGTTAGTCAGTTAGAGGGTGGAGAGGCTCTGTAGAGGGACCTCGACCGACTGGACAGATGGGCAGAGTCCAATGGGATGGCATTCAACAAGTCCAAGTGCCGAGTGCTGCACTTTGGCTACGGCAATCCCATGCAGAGCTATAGGCTGGGGTGGGAGTGGCTGGAGAGCTCCCAAACAGAGAGGGACCTGGGTGTGCTGATCCACAGCCACCTGAATATGAGCCAGCAGTGTGCCCAAGTGGCCAGGAGGGCCAATAGCATCCTGGCCTGCATTAGGAATAGTGTGGCCAGCAGGAGCAGGGAGGTCCTTGTGCCCCTGTACTCTGCTTTGGTTAGGCTGCACCTTGAGTACTGTGTCCAGTTCTGGGCCCCTCAGTTTAAGAAGGACATCGAAACACTTGAGCATGTCCAGAGAAGGGCAACAAGGCTGGTGAGAGGCCTTGAACACAAGCCCTATGAGGAGAGGCTGAGGGAGCTGGGATTGTTTAGCCTGGAGAAGAGGAGGCTCAGGGGTGACCTCATTGCCCTCTACAACTACATGAAGGGTGGTTGTAGCCAGGAAGGGTTGGCCTCTTCTCCCAGGCAACCAGCACCAGAACAAGGGGACACAGTCTCAAGCTGCGCCAGGGGAGGTTTAGACTCGAGGTGAGGAGGAGGTTCTTCACCGAGCGAGTCATTTGTCATTGGAACGGGTTGCCCAGGGAGGTGGTTGAGTCATCGACCCTGGAGGCATTCAAGGGGAGATTGGACGTGGCACTTGGTGCCATGGTCTAGTCATGGGGTCTGTGTTGATAGGTTGGACTCGATGATCCTCAAGGTCCTTTCCAACCTAAGTGATACTGTGATACTGTGAAGACCAAGTGCAAGGTCCTGGAGACTTGATGGGGTGCTTGGTGCCATGGTTTAGTTGTTTTGCTGGGTTGGATTGGTTGATGAGTTGGATGCAATGATCTTGAAGGTCTCTTCCAACCTGGTCTATTCTATTCTATTCTATTCTATTCTATTCTATTCTATTCTATTCTATTCTATTCTATTCTATTCTATTCTATTCTATTCTATCCTGCATCTGGGTTGGGGCAATCCCAAGCACCAATATAGGCTAGGCAGCGACTGGCTTGAGAGGAGCCCTGAAAAAAAGAACTTGGGAGTGCTTGTGGATGAGAAGCTCCACATGAGCCACCAGTGTGCACTTGCAGCCCAGAAAGCCAATTACATCCTGGGCCACATCAAGAAAAATATAGCCTGCCGGTTGTGGGAGGTGATTGTCCCTCTCTACTCTCATCTGGTGAGACCCCACCTGGAGTACTGTGTCCAGTTCTGGAGTCCCTATTACAGAAGGAATCTGGAGGTGCTGGAACGTGTCAAGAGAAGGGCCACAAGGATGATTAGATGGCTGGTGCACCTCTCCTATGAGGACAGACTGAGGGTGTAGGGGCAATTCAGTTTGGAGAAGAGAAGGCTCTGAAGAGATCTAATTGTGGCCTTCCTGTGTCTGATGAGGGTCTAACAGAAAGCTGGTGAGGGACTTTTTAGGGTGTCAGGTGATTATTGGACTAGGGGGAATAGATTCAGATTGGATGTTAAGAAGAAATTCTTCACCATGTAGGTGGAGGTGAGACACTGGAACAGGTTGCCAGAATGGTCATAGAAGCCACACTCCTAGAGGTTTTGAAGGCCAGGCTAGATGTGGCTCTGAGGAACCTGATGTAGTGTCAGGTGTCCCTGCCCATGACAGGGGGTTTGGAACTAGATGAACCTTGAAGTCCCTTCCAACCTTAGCAATTCTATGATTCTATGATTCTAATGTAATGGGTGGAGTTCACTACTGCAGGTACCCCATTAATTCATCTATGATTTCTTATCTGTTTCCAAGAAGGTTCCAAGTGGAGAAACATACATTGATTAAAAGTTCCTTTAAAATGCATTTCATTGTAAGAAAAGATGCATGGGTTGAGAAGACTGCCACAAGGAAGGCAGGCAAGGAAGGGAGGGAAGGAGGGAAAGAAAAGAGGAGGAAGGAAAGGGAGGCAGGGAGAATGGAAGGGAGGGAGAGGGAGAGAGAGGGCTGAAGGGAGGGAGGTTCCAAGAGGGAAACATATGTTGTTTAAAAGTTCCTTTAAAAATCATTGTATTGGGAAAAAAAAAAAAAAAAAGAAAAAGAAAAAAAAGGTTGCACAGTCAGCTACAGGGAAGGGAAACAAAAGGGGAAGGAAAAGGGGAATGAAAGTGGAATCGTAGAATCATAGAACCAATAAAGTTGAAAAAGACCTCAGAGATCATCAAGTCCAACCTGTCACCCAGGACCTCATGACTACTAAACCATGGCTTCAAGTGCCACATTCAATCCCTTCTGGAACACCTCCAGGGACGGTGACTCCACCACCTCCCTGGGGAGCCCATTCCAATGGCCAACAAATCTCTCTGTGAATAACTTTCTCCTCACCTCAAGACTCAACTTCCCCTGGCACAGTTTGAGGGGGGAAGGAAGACCTGATAAGTTAACTGAAAACCAAATAAAACTGCAGAACAGTTTAGAAATATATAAGCCACATCTGATGTCACCCATTTAAAGACATATATTAAGAAGTGGGTTCAAAATCACTAAGTTTTTGAGCCCTACCAGACCAAGCCCCATAGCTTTTGTTTTCTCTTCATATCTGGTAAGTTGAATACCTCAATTTATTAAAATCCTGAAGAATATACTTCCTAAAGAGCAATGACTGAATCTACAGGAACAAAAATAGCTAAAAGAACATCCCCTACTAAAAAACAAAAAAACAAAAAAAAAAAAAAAAGATAATTTCCTGTTATTCACAATTTATTCATTAGCAATAAAATGGTAAAGCCAAATCAGCCCCATCATTACAGAATTGAATACACTGAAGTCTCTAGTCAAAACAACTTTCTTAGCCCATTTTGGAATCTGTCAGTGACAGATGCTGCAGCCATCCTTCTTCTTGGTATGCAGAGTACTTCCGAAGAGATTACAGAAGGCTATACAATAGACTTCCAACAGACCATTTGAAAACTCTGAAGTGAAAAAGACACTTTAGTACACCTTTTCCTATGGAAACAAAAAGAATACACTTCGACTTTTTCCAATAATAAGGCATGATTATGATTTCAGAACCAACTAAAGCAAAAATAAGTCTGATCAACATTTACAAACATTAAAAATTGGTATAGATAGATGCAAAGAAAAAGACAAGTTCAAAGCTCAGCATCCACTGATAACTGTTTTCTGTATTTGGAATGGAATGGAATGGAATGGAATGGAATGGAATGGAATGGAATGGAATGGAATGGAATAGAATAGAATAGAATAGAATAGAATAGAATAGAATAGAATAGAATAGAATAGAATAGAATAGAATAGAATAGACCAGGTTGGAAGAGACCCTCAAGATCATTGCATCCAACCCATCATCCAACACCACCTAATCAACCAATCCATGCAACCAGACACCCTATCACGTCTCCCCCTGAACACCTTCAATGACAGCGACTCCACCACCTCCCCAGGCAGCCCATTCCAATGGGCAATCACTCTCTCTGTATAGAACTTCTTCCTAACATCCAACCTAAACCTCCTCTGGTGCAGCCTGAGACTGTGTCCTCTTGTTCTGGTACTGGCTGCCTGGGAGAAGAGACCAACATCCGCCTGTCTACAACCTCCCTTCAGGTAGTTATAGAGAGCAATAAGGTCACCCCTGAGTCTCCTCTTCTCCAGGCTAAGCAACTCCAGCTCCCTCAGCCTGTCCTCATAGGGCTTGTGTTCCAAACCCCTCACCAACTTTGTTGCCCTTCTCTGGACATGTTCCAGCAACTCAACATCCTTCCTCAACTGAGGGGCCCAGAACTGGACACAGTACTTGAGCTGTAGCCTAACCAGTGCAGCATACAGGGGCAGAATGACCTCCCTGCTCTTGCTGGCCACACTGTTCTTGATGCAGGCCAGGATGCCATTGGCCCTCCTGGCTGCCTGGGCACACTGCAGGCTCATGTTCAGCCTACCATCGACCAGCACCCCTAGGTCCCTCTCTGCCTGGCTGCTCTCCAGCCACTCTGACCCCAGCCTGTAGCTCTGCATGGGGTTGTTGTGGCCAATGTGCAGAACCCGGCACTTGGATGTGTTAAATCTCATGCCATTGGATTCTGCTCATCTGTCCAGCCTGTCGAGGTCCCTCTGCAAAGCCTCTCTACTCTCCAGCAGATCAACTCCTGTCCCCAGCTTGGTGTCATCAGCAAATTTACTGATGACTGACTCAATGCCCTCATCCAGATCATCAATAAAGATGTTAAAGAGGATGGGGCCCAGCACTGATCCTTAGGGCACACCACTAGTGGCTGCCCTCCAGCTGGTTGTGGCACCATTCACCACCAATCTCTCGGCTTGGCCCTCCAGCCAGTTCCTAACCCATCACCGTGTGCTGCTGTCCAAGCCATGGGCTGATAGCTTGGCCAGGATTTTGCTATGGGGGACAGTGTCAAAGGCCTTGCTGAAGTCCAGGTAGACTACAACCAGAGGCCTCCCCACATCCACCAGGCAGGTCAGGTTGAGGAAGCAGGACCTGCCCTTCCTAAATCCATGCTGGCTGGGCCTGATCCCTTGGCCATCCTGGAAGTGCTGAGTGACTGCACTCAAGATGACCTGTTCCATAATCTTGCCTGGCACTGAGGTCAGGCTGTCAGGCCTGTAATTTCCTGGCTCACCCAACCAGCCCTGGTGGATGGGCACCATGTTGGCCAGCATCCAGTCTCCTGGGACCTCTCCAGTGAGATTTAGCTCTGAGGACCTGAACTCCATATTGCAATTTGCTTGCTAATGCATAATTTTATGTTTTCATACCTTTTTTTTTTATAAATCAAACACAAATGTAGATTTGCTTTTGATTTTTAAAGATAAGATCATTTTGTTAAGCATACTATGTTATTTTAATTTTTCTAACTGTATTTAAATTATCTGTTTTATACAGTAAGTTGCAGGCTATGAATATTCAAGAGATCTTCCCCTGCTATGCAATGTCAATTAATCTGTCACTCATGTCATAATCAGAAAAATGGTTTGTATTTTTGACAGGAAATGGACAGAGTCCCAGAAATCTATCATCTGCCAGACTTTAAACTTCCCACTGTTCAGAGGAGAAATCATTCACGATTTACTACCAATGTTACAATAGCATGCAATAAATGTTACTTTCAATTAGGTGTGCTTTAATTTACCATGACTTTTGCTTGCCTTAGCACCCTGTTGGAGTTCTGCCGTTAATGTTAACTGAAGCACAAACTGCTCTTTTTTTTATTTTTTCATTAATGGCCCTGTTCAACAGAAATTGATTTTTTTTGAGTTCCCTAGCACTGCAAGCTCCCCAAAGCCATGTGTCTTTGTATCCTGAAGCAATGGATAGAATTAATTTCACAGAGACCGGGAGCTTTCTCCAGAACTGCCATCCTCTCACACAGTCCTGCCCAGCCCACATATGTAGATCCAAGGAGATGAACCCCTTCCAGGTAATGGACTGGACTGTTTCTGGAAACATTAATAAACCATTCCATTTCAAAGGTATCCTTGGGACATTGCAGTACTTCCCTAACCATATTGCACTTCAAGTGACAAGTGTTCTACTAGTAAAAAAGTATTTAACTAAACGCTATGTTAATGAAAGCACACTTTTAAAATTTTTATTGTGATGATTACAGGTAGTAGAAGAGCTTATATTTTCAAAGCTTTCATGCTTTCATTTTGTCAAAAGACATAGAAATTTGGTTCTTACTTTTTCCACAGTATGTTTCTCAGGATATAGGATTCGAACTTTACTAGGATGTCTACTGAAGTGAGAGAAAGCTGAAGATATTCTCACTGCTATATCATTTCCATAGCTATTTTATGTTGAATGATTAATGCAGGGACATGGAATCGAAACTTGTTTCTGTATGCTAGGGTTTGTGATGATGCAAGCAGTTTCTACAAAATATGAGAGCTTAGGATACACTCATTAATAAGATCTGTTTCTCCTCCAAGCTAATCTTGACTAAAATTATTAAAATGTCAATGAAATCATTTTAATATAGCACTTGTCAAAAACTTGGCATTTCTGTAGATGTAGCTCTTCATGATTTTTCATACTTTGTCAGTCAACCAGTTTATATCGGGCTTGCAGAAAGGCATTAAAAAGCAGTTGAGCATTGTAATTTATGGAGATGGAATACGGTGGTATAAGCAGCACCCTCAAGAAAGCCTTTCTAGCCTTTCCAATATATTTTCTGTCCGGAAAAAAAAAAAAAAACACCAACATATCTTGAGCCTATACTCAATTTTTGACCTGTCATCTTCAGGTCTTTCTTTCACAGCCCTTGCCTACCACAAAGGAGGATGACCTACAGTAAAAGTAATTTATTTCCATGCTGATAATTAGGTGTGAAAAACCTAACTATTTTTTCTCAAAACACCAGACTCCTAGTATTATCAAAAGCATGTGCAGTGCTTGTACTGACCACTGAGATAAGAAATTGACTGGATTTATACAGTATTACTACACTGATACGCTGATTTCACTTTTACTACAGATATGTACAACATTCCAATGACTTTCTAAATGCATGCCAGATAATTACAGTATTAAAACAAATATTTATGGATTATTTCAAAGTTTAAAAATAAATATGAGATAAATACACCAGAAAGAGAACTTGATTCTTTGCTAGCTTGAATATTCATTACATTCCATGGGATTTCCTGTAAGCTCTAGACTAATCTCCTTTTTTCCAGAATTTCCAGTGATACTAGTCTCCAGATTATAGAAAGCATGACTTTACAAATGGTCTTTATAATTAAGAAGTTTAGTAGTGCTGGGTATCTATCTTTATTCAAACATAACAAAATTCAACATAATTTAACAGCAATTGCTGCTAAACTTTAAATTAACTGTTTGGGGTTTGGGTTGTTTTTGGGGGGTGTGTTTGTTTTAAGTTGTATTTTGACCTTTCCTGGGTAAACTGTACAGATAACAGTCTTTCATATTAAACAAAGAAGTTTAACTAAGTCAGTCAATACAGCTTTAGGAAAGTAAAGAGTGGAGTATCTACCAGTATGTTTCAGACATGAGTCCTTTGTGAGCATTAGATGACATACATAGTTTTGCCATTTTCATGACATTTTATTGTGCAGCACCTGGTACAATACAGTCTCAATTATATATGTCCATAAAGATAGCTCTATTGGTACTGAAAACAAATGTTCATGCATCTTAATCCCCACTCTCAGAAAGGGTCATATAACATACAGCTGCAGGGTACACAGTCCAGCTGTTTTTTATATTGAGCTTCAGAATCACAGTCTCATAGAACATTTCACATTCTAGATACCCATAAGGGTCATCAAATCCAACTTCCTGCTCCTCTCAGGACTACATAACACTAAACTATATGACTAAAAGCATCATTCAGACACTCCTTGAACTCTTGACAGGCTATATGGTGTGACCACTTCTCTGAGGAGTCTAAGCCAGTGACCAGCCTACCTCTCAGTGAAAAATCCTTCTCTCCGTAGAGACTCTTGACTCTCAAAGTAGTCCACAGCTTCCCCTTAATTTAGTTATTATTAGCAAACTTACTTGATTTATATTCTATTCCTGCATCCATATGTTGGCAGTGGAGAAAAAATGAGTAACGCTAAGATGTGCTCTACCATCAGCCACTTTATTAATGCACATCATGGCTTATATATTCTTCTTTCTGTGTCCACACATCCTTTGCACTTAAATGATTGGTTTAGGCTTGCTGCCCACACGTCTTTCTCCTCCTTTTGGTAGAGTAGGGAGTTCTCTTGCTTCTTCCTTTGTTTTTCAGAGATCTTTGGAGTTGTTTACATTCTTGATTCAAGGGCAGAGCTCCACTTCATCAAGGTTAAAGCCACCTGCAGCCCTCTGCTTATTGACAACTCACCCTTTTTGCTTTTCAACAGTAAATGCAGCGTTCACTATCCTCTGCAGGGTCCTATGCAGATATGAAAATGAACATGGCACTACCAACATCAGAATTAACACAATAAGCAATATTAACAACCCAGTTTGTAATACTCTTATGTATAGATGTAGAATGATCACTTAAGTTTGTACAACACATACCATCAAATTCTATACAGCCATGACCATGAGCTAATAACAAAAAATCAACAGCAGCACAATTTTGTAGATTGGCATATCTTACGCTATCCACATCAGTGGCCAATTCAAGCAATATTTTTGATGTTTCATTATCTCATTTTGCAATCTAACATGCCAGTTTATCCAGTTGAGCTAGTGCTTTTGCTGTAGCAATTTGAAGCAAGATTATACTGGCTGCTATGCATTCATCTTTATTCTACAAATCCATATAATCATCACCTTCAGCTGTTGGGCTAAGCCTGCATCACTTTGAAGCAGTATGATTTGAGGGCATAGTACTATATCAGCTCCAAATCTATGCTGCAGGTACACACAGCTTCTTTTTTTTTTTTTTTTTTTTTTTTTTTTTTTTTTGAGGCTTTAATGGGACAAATGGCAAATTATCATCCAACATGTCCCAAGTCTCAAAACACCTTGCTATTGTGTTACAATTCAACTTTGACAGACATTTAAATTCCAGGTTTGATTTAATGCATGCAACAGTGTTACCAAAATATTTTTGCTATCCCGTGGAGTTAGTTAATGTGGGCTGAAGGCATTGTTTCCATTTGATTGTGCTCTAAAGCAGGCCAAACACATGAGTAGGAACCCACTGGACCCTGGCTACTGTGGAAACACAAGCATACCCATGGCCCCAAGTAACAAGATCCCAGGGGCCTTCCCAATCATGGGTTTGTAAATTGCAGACCCACACTGGGGCCTTTTTTCCCAAATGATCACCACAGACTGTAACAACAAAAAATGAGTTACTATTACAGTATTCGTACCATTCTGAGAAATGGTTAAATAATTCAGGGTATATACAGCTTTACACAGCCTACTGCATGGTGTCTCCCCCAACATTTCCCCTCATTTTTTTTCAAGCATAGTTTTAAGAGTGTGATGGGTACTGTACCAGTCCTGCACCAAATCTGGGGTCATCTTGAGCACACTCAAGATTTGCCATAGCTGCTTTGCCAACCAATTTTTGCCATTGTGCCACAAACAACAATTGCTGGGTTAGAGTAAATACTAATTGACCTAGCTGCCTAATGTCAAATGGTGTTAACTCATTTGCAAAGATTCCATGGAGCAATAGCTGCACATACGGGGAGCCAAACCCATGTTGCATCTCTGTAGTCCTCAGATTGCATATTACACTCCAGTGGAATGGGTCCCACTCAGCCAGCCCATCAGGCTCCCAGACCACCAGGCAAGCAAGGATAGCTGCAGATAGGTCTACGTCTCCTTCTTTTAATGCCTGATCCTTTATCTTTTTCCAAAATTTCCCTGGATCTGGGCCTTTGATTGATACAGTGGCAGGTTCTACAACTGACAAATCCTGAGCAACAGCTCCAGACTCATCACCTGCAGTCTGTGGGGAAGATAGATCTATCGACATTGTCTCTCTACTACTCTCTTGGGGTCAGACTGGAGGACCTATCAGGGGCATGATGGGTCTTATAGGTTCATGGGGTTGGGCTGCAGGATCTATCAGAGGTGCAAAAGGTTATATAGGTTCGCTAAAGTCTGTGAAATCATCACCCAAAGATAACAGACAAATCTCAGGGGGAAGTTATGGCAGTGGGTCTAAGCTTAATTGATCTTTTTGAGCCTCCTGCTGAGGCGTCATAGCGGCAGGAGCAATAGCTCGATCTGCTTTAAGCTGCCTTAACGATTCAAGAGCCAAGTTGTAAGAGATAAAGGCAAAAGCGAGTCTCCCTTTGTTGAAACATCACTGAGAACTTTCCCTGCCTCCTCCCAAATTTCCACGTAAAAAGCAGCTTGGGCATCAGCTTCTATCCCATTTTTCTTGCACCAAATGAGCAACACACGGAAAGCCTGATCCTCAAACTTAATGCTGCACTTTTCTAAGACGCACATGAATATAGTCAGAATTGACTTCTCCTTTGCTGAAATCTGTACTACATTGTTCCCATTCATAACAGCTCACCTTCTCAGTGTCTCGAGTCCTTGGAATCCAGACTCCTTTGGCGCTAAGATCCACCGGAATGACATTTTTTCTTGGGCTGTAAGGTCTACCAGAATACTTTCTCTTTGGCTCCAAGGTCCTCCAAAATAACACTGTCTCAGCTCTAAGGTCTGCAGGAACAATACTCCTTCTTCAGCTCTAAGATCCACCAGAATAATACTCCTTTTTCTCTAAGGTCTGCAGAATTAATATTTTTCCTTCCAAGTTGGGCTCTGCTGCCAGCTGCTCTCTGGTCTGTGGTTGCCTTACCCCATAGGGGTCACCATTTGATGGCAGGGAAAATGACTCTGCTCCTAAGGTTGCTGAATCTGTTCTTCCAACCTGCTCTCCACCGTCAGCTGATCTCTAGTCCACAGTTGTCTTACCCCATAGGGGTGACCATTTGATGGCAGTTCTCTTTCTTCTTGCATGTCGGAGTCACCAATTGTCTGTGGTGGTAGAGAAAAAATGAGTGACACTAAGATGTGCTCATGCATCAGCCACTTTATTAACACACGTCATGGCTTACATATTCTTCTTTCTGTGTCCACATGTCCTTTGTACTTAAGTGATTAGTTTAGGCTTCCTGTCTACATGCCTTTCTCCACTTTTTGGTAGGGTTGGGAGTTCTTTATTTCTCACAGATCTTCTTCCCTGGAGTTGTTTACATTCCTGATTCAAGGGCAGAACTCCACTTCATCAAGGTTAAAGCTGCCCATGGTCCCCTGCTTATCTACATCCATATAATTTATGAACTTTATGAACTTTCCATTCATTTTTCTCTTGATGCACTTCTATTAGGTTGCTTTTTCACTTCAGAGAAAATATTTGTGGAACATTTTCAAATCAAAGACAAACTTACATAAGATAATTCTAGTTGCAAGAGTTGTAAGAGTGTTTTCAGAAGTCTCACAAGATACTTTACATGGTGCTCTTTGTTCTCTAGCCCTCTCCACCACCCAACATATCACCCCTGGAAGGCCTGTGAAACAAAAGAAGAGAAAAATCTCTTTCGCCTTTTTTTTGAAAAACAGGAGTATCTTATTCTGTCCTTATGTGCTATTAATTGCATTGTATTTTCCTGTTGAAAGAATCAGGATAGTGTCCAACTTAGATAAGTAGCAATAGTGAGCCTTCACAGAAGAAAAAAAAAAAAAAAAATCTGTGGTGGTGTAGTGGGTTGAAAATTCCCCCAGCACTGAATTGCCCGACCAGCTCACTGGAAGCAAATGAAGCTGTATTTACAAGGAAAACTACAATCTCAAATTAAATGCAATGAATATATACAAAATATACAATATTTACAGATGTTTACTATTTATAAACAGCACAAGAACCTCCTGAACAAGCCAGGGGGACTCCTAGTAGCTTTCCCTTCCCTGCTCCCTATCCCCCTGGACACAGAGGGGAGAAAGAGCAGAGAGTTGTTTTGTTAGTACTTAGCCAAAACAAAATAATGCAGCCAAGGTCAGCATGGAGCCAGCAGAAGCACCAGCCAGAGCAAAGAAGCCAACAAAAAAGAGAAAGATACTTTACCTATCTAAGTTTTATGGCAGATATCTGTCCAGTGGGATTGTTTAGAACTTACCATTATTTACATTTTTACACCAAATAGTGATCTATTTACATTCTGCCACTTTCTGTTCAAGATCTGTGGAAATTTTTCTAGGCAAAGCCTGAAACTACCACAGGTGGATCCAAAAGATTATAAACATAAGTAGGAGGCATCTCCTATAATGGACTTGGTGGTACTTAATATCAGGCCTAACTGCCTGTGTTGACATGAGGTTTGCCTGGCCCTTACACAATCAACATATAGAACAAAATTAGTCTTATCTATTTTCATAAAATATGGAACATCAGGCTTCACGACATAAGCTGACAGTATCAGTGTTAAACTCCACATGCAGTAATTATCAGATTAATTTATAAGTGTAATGGGAAGTGGCATAAAGCCTAGCAAATTTGGGGAGAAGACAAAGGTAAGGAATATTTCAGGGAGCAAAAGACAGTGTGTATCCTCTAAGGAACTCAACTCCCATGTGAAATATTCTAGAAACGTAACTCAAACTTTGTAAATGAGCTGTAAATATATCCTCTCCAAATAATCACTCCACCAGCTTTCTCAAAAGAAAACTAATTACACTAGTAGCTGATGGTCTCTTCTCCCAGGCAGCCAGTACCAGAACAAGAGGACACAGTCTCAGGCTGCGCCAGGGGAGGTTTAGGTTGGATGTTAGGAAGAAGCTCTATACAGAGAGAGTGATTGCCCATTGGAATGGGCTGCCTGGGGAGGTGGTGGAGTTGCCGTCATTGGAGGTTTTCAGGAGGAGACTTGATGGAGTGCTTGGTGCCATGGATTAGTTGTTTAGGTGGGTTGGATTGGTTGAAAGGTTGGACGCGATGATCTTGAAGGTCTCTTCCAACCTGGTTTATTCTATATCTATTCTATTCTATATCTCATATAATGTCTCAAGTAAATAAAACACCACTTTATTCTAAAACCATGTTTTAGAATCACAAAATGGTCAGGGTTACAAGGGACCTCCAGAGATTATCTAGCTCAGCACAGGTTGACCTAGATCAGATTGCACAGGAATGAGTCCAGGTGGGTTTTGAAACTTTCTGGTAAAGAAGGCTCCACAACTTCTCTGGGCAGCCTATTATAATAGAAGTCACACTGAGGCAAGGGGCTCCAGAGTGGAGGAAATATTTCCTAAAACAACAAAACTGTGGCAAAGGCGTGGAGACAAATGACAGGCAAGATGAGCTCCTGATGAGCTACAGTTCTGACTCAGCATGGTAAGGGACAAGGGTGACAGCAGTCACCTTCTTCTAAAAAAGCAGTGCCTAGCAAGCACAAGTGACCAGAAACATGTGATTATGATGGGCAAACAGGACATTGTGCATCAGAAGGGCATAGTGTGGCTGTTGACACAGCTGCTGGCACAGAATGGGGACACAGGGAATGCAGTTCAAGTAGTGGTCATCATCCTCCCAGAAGAGGATCCAGCTATGGTTTCCGCTAGGCTGAAATCCATCTCAAGAAGAAATGTGGGGACCTAAATAGAACTTCCAAACAAGGATGCAGCTGTCCAGGTGTTCAGCTGCAGGGAGCACTAGAGGGCAGCAGAGACAGCACCTGTGTGTTGTGAATGATCTGTTCATCCTGTTGGCAAAGCTGAAAGAGGAAGTGGAAAGGTTGAGGAGTATCAGGGAGTGTGAGAGGAAGATAAATTGGCAGAGCCAGACCTTACTGTCTCTGAGGCAAAGGCAGAAGATGGAAGCTCCATGAGAATTGGGTGATCCCCTGCCCTCCAGGCAGAAGGGGGAACTAAGAGATGAGGTAGAATAGAAACAGGTCCCTTCCTGGGGCAAAAGGCAAATCCCATCCTAATTTTCCTTCCCAGTTGCACTTACACAACAAATATTGTGTTCTGGAAACTGAGGCTCAGACACATGAGCATGTAGGCAAAGATCCATCCAGAAAGCTGTTCAGAGCGTGCGCCATCCCTGCATATTATGACAGCTTCTATTAAGAAAAGAAAAGAAGGGTAGTTGTGGGTGATTCCCTTATGAGCAGCACTGAGGGCCCAACTTGCTAAAGAGGTCATGCCACAGGGAAGTCTGCTGCCCTGCCTTGGGCCTGGGTCAGAGATGTTACATTTCAAAATTAGCAGGCACTCCACCATGGCCTATAATTTTTTGGGAAGGGGGAAATATATATTTTTGTCCTTACAATCTCATTTTGTATTTTTCTTCCAGGAAAAATACCCTGAAGTACCAAAGGTTGCAACTTCCTCTAAAAAAGAAAGAAAAAGAAAGTGCCTTGTGATGTTCATCCTGCTGTGCTGCTAAGTATTTTCTTTTAAAGAGATTTTAATTCAGATATCTACAGGAGTTTTTGTTAAGTCCACTTGAAATCTGATATCAATATCTCAAAAAGGATGAAATCTTGTGGGAACCTGAAAGTGCAAAGGTTTATAGCATTACACAATAATGCTATAATGCATCTTGTCAGCCCAAATCTGCTGGAAGAGATCCAATCTTTGTATGTTGCCTTTCTTGTTCTATCAAAATTACGAATGTGAAATTAGAAGGGAGAGTGATGTTACTGCAACAAGAGCTTGACATCTTAGAAGCGACTTGGCTTGAATGAGCAACACAATAGTAATTAAATAACTTGGCATGTAGTTTGTATACATACATTGCTTATCAGGCCCAAATATATTAAAATAAATAAATTGCAATAATAAGCCAAATTACTGTTGCATTGACATTTCACTTTCTAAACTTCCTAAACAAAAATGTAATAGAAGGGGAGTAACAACCAAGTCATGACTCTTCTGGTAATTTGTAATTGCAATAATCTATATATGCTTAAGTCCTCACTCTGGACACAGTTGAAATATGTATTCTCTCAAGTGTCTCATCTGATACCAGGCTGCTCAGTATCTCAGTTCTCTAAGCTGAATATTGCAGGTGTTTTCAATAAATTTATCAAGCCTTAAGAGATACAGCCAGACATGGCAGTGAATAGATTCTCTCTTTGATAGAAGGCTATCTTGAAAAGGATGCTGTGTTCCAGGCAAGCAGAAAACAGCAATGACACAGCTAAGCTTAACGGATCCTGGCAGAGCAAACAAAAGCAGGACAGTCCCATCAAGGCCTACCTGAAAAGCCATACTTGAGAAGTGCAAAGTAGGAGTACTACTGAGAACTGACAGTGACACTGTTGTGGAATTTCTGCTTCTTAACTCTATTTTACAGTTTCATCCTGAATTAAAAAGATGAAGTCCAAAGGTACAAACAAATAATCACTTGTGGGATCCTAAGCAATCAGTGAGGGACCATGTGAGAGACTAATAAGTTTGTCTCTCGGTATACTCAACAAAGATAAAATCACTTGCTGTTTGCCCAGACAATATGTATTGGACAGAGCCACTAAGGACTCTTGGAAGGTGCAAAGATAACATTGCTCACTGGGCCACAGCTGGCCTACAACAATGACCCAGCCATTCACACCTTCAGGGTAAGACAATCTCCACCCATCAAGTACCCTGGGCAGGGTGATACAATGGGTTTTACCACCTGTTTCCTGAGGTGTAAGGAATGTGGGGAGCCTTGTCTGGATCCAGCCAGGATCTTGCCCAAACACACAGCAATACACAGAACCTAAAGATTATTTCCTTCCACTGGAATTCCTGAGGGACAATATTGGAATACATACCTAAGGACTAAAAACTGTATAAAAGACTGGTTTGTAGAGAGACAAACTGAGGAGAAAAACAGGGAGAAAAACGGAGATGAAGAAAAACACAGGAGATGGGCCAGGCCGCTTGAGAAGAGAAAGCCGGGACAATGCTGCTCCGGAGAAAAGCTGCCCGGAGGACCACAGCTCCAGCCAATGCCTCAGCACCCTTTCTCTACAGACCCAGGCTGCCCAGAGGAGTCCCAGCACCGTTCCTATATCAACCTAACATCTCCCCAGAGGACCACAGCTGTTCTCCAGCAAAAGCCTCAGCACCGTTTCCCTACAAACCCAGCATCTCCTGCAGCACCTTTCCTCCACAGACTTTAACTGTCTTGGGGGGGATGAGGGGTGTGGTAATACAATTCCTCTTCTCTCTCTCTCCCTCTCTCTTTTCTCCCTCTCCCCTTCTTATGTCCACTTTATTTACGTAATAAATAGTCTAGCTGTTGATACTTTGGCCTCGTTTGTGCCTCTAATTTTACAACATGGGAATACTTAAAAGAACTGTGTCTCCAGTCCGAGACATTTAATGTCTCCGGACCTTAACAGACCACTAGAAATATGGCTGGTAACCAGCTTTTGCTGTTTTTCTGGCTTCTAACAGAGGAAAGAGGAACATAGCAAAGAGCAATGATACTTGAAAATAATTTCTAAGTGTGGCTTTAGGCCTAGACTCATCCTCTCCATCTAAGTGTTTAACAAAGTCACTAAATCATCTTAGCCTTCCTTTGGATTCAATATAGGAAACCTGCATGTAGAATTACCTGCTAGATTAAAAAGATATCCAAGGACAAGTCAGGCATTGTCAGCACCTCAGGCAAGAGGGAACTGACTGGGCCCAAACCACTTACTATTTATTGCAAGAAAGAAACACACTCCATTCATTTTATTAACCAGTGATCTACTCAATGAATTTAAGCATATTCCTACAGGCTTTCTTAAACTGTCACCAGAAATAGCTAAAAAGACATGAAACAATACAGATGTTATGACTGTATCAGCTTCATTACTAGAATGGATATAGATTAAGGTTACTGGAAAGAGAAAGGAACATTTTGTGCGCTTGCATGCACTTTATAACTAAGTGTGCCTCTATTAAATTGTGTTTCTCACTATGAAAACTTTGAACTTTTATGGTTACTTTTCCAACAGGACTTTGCTTTTGGTTTGGCTGTAATGTGACCTCCTCTTTTGACCTCCTCTTTAAATAAATTAAACTTCCACTCAGAGCTTCTAAATTATACTTTGATTGTTAAAATTTTTAAAGTAAAGTATTCCACCATCTTCTTAACAGTAGATTCTATAATATGCACACATTACGTGGATTATATGAGTATATGTTTGGAGTTGTACGTTTACTATGGACAATGCATAAAAGAGGTAGATCAGAATAGCAGTGAACTCAAAGGAGCATTCAATGCAGAATGTGTCCTGACACTACTACTACTGCTCAAATAAATATTTTTGAGACAATTCTGTGTAAGTGAAATACATTAGAAAGCTGTTTCAAATGAAAGAAGCAATGCCACAACAGTTATAGTCAGCTGACGCCTCAAAACTAGGAAAATAAAAAGTAATTTCAGAGCCTTGATAATCATTCATGCAGAAATTACTTCCTCACAGTTGCTTTCTGGAAACCAATGGGCAGAACTTGTGCAAATGTTGTAATCTTGGAAATGTCCCTCGGTGTTAATTATTATCAAGAGCATTTGCAAAAAGGACAAAGAATTGTGAACATATTTTTCTGTCATTCTATCATTAATCTATTTACTTGATCTGAATCTCATATGAACTTCCTTCCAGAGTTTCATTGCACTTGACAAAGAAAAAAATTAGCCTTCACAACCTTCATTGTAGGTACTAAAAAGGAGCTAAAATATTTTTTACCAACATGGTTACTCATTCTCCCAATCAAATTGCACCATTTCCTTCAACAGCTCTTGCTACAACCCTCATAAGAAGCACATTAGTTAGTCTCATGCAACAATGCCATCTGGTGATTAAGTTTTTTCATTACACTATCAGAATATTAGACAATGCTTTACCAAAACAAACACAAAAAAAATAGTGAAGCTGGCTACTTTAGTCACCCATGACCAACCACCATTGGTCTTCAATCAGTAGGCAAAACAAGGAATAAAAGGAAAATGGGTAGTGTCCCTTTAAGAAGATATTTTCTTGTATATATAGTTAGTATCAACCACAACAAAGAAACCATGTTTCGATGACTCAAAATTCATGTTCACACTGTGAGAAGCTCCAACTGCATCTGCTGCATCACCTGTACAAGTAAACCTCATCAGAGCTGTGGAAAATGCTGGAGAAGTTTAAAATAACCATAACTTGCACTAGTGTTGTAGCAGTGAAGAAGAAAAGAGAAAGCACAATCTTAAGAACCAGAGATACAGTTAATAAATAAATAATTGTTGTTATTGCACTAGACCAATTACTTGAGGTCTGAGAAGCAAAGCAAGCAATTGTTTCTTGGGCTTTTATTAACTGCAAATTAATCTGTGAAAAAAAAAAATAAAAAGTGACACTGTTTTTTCCCTTTTAAATAAGTCACTAGAGCTGATAATCAATAATCTACGTCATTTGTTCAGACTTCAACTACACTCATTACATACATGAAACAAAGTATCTAAATTTGATTAACCGATATACAATGTATGCATACAATACAAACCCGGTTTTAAAAATCAGTGAGAAAAATGTGAATAGTCATACAGCCTTAAAAAACAACAACAACAACCAGAAGAAAAACAACAACAACAAAAAAACCACAAACTACAACCCCCACCCCAAAACCAAAGCATTGCATTTTTCTTTGATGTGGTAGGGAGAATAAACTCACGCTCGCCAGTGTCCTAGTAACACTGAACCAATTCCAGTTAATTTTGATGGAAAGCCAGAATTCAGAAATAATTTTGCTCCTGCAAATGAAAATTAGAGGTCTTCTGAAGGAAAACCATGATTTTCCTATCTTTATAGGTTTTGTTTCTGGACAGACGACCATCTAGGATACTAGAAGGGACCAATTGTAAGCATCACCTTACACACTTAAGCAAGCAGTGCTGAATGAATTGCAGAGTTGTGGTCAGGGTAAGTTTAGGAGAGAGATCCTTAGGGTATTTCCATCCTCATAGCAGCCAATCATAGCTATGTAATACAAGAACAATATTTTATTACCTTTCACAACACAAGTTGTGCCTGGAGAAATGCATCAGCTGTGGATATAGAACCTTCTAAAAAGTGAAAATGGAGAGCTTCTTTTGCGGTTTGCTGCACAGAAACTATTTTATACAAGCAGTTCTTAGTATTCCCTGCATATGTCTGCAAACCTCACTTCTTCAGATTCTCATTAAACATGGGTACAGTTATTTTTCTGTCAGTCAATAAGCCAAAACCACTTGTCAAAAGTTGATGCTTTAGAAGAAGGAAAAACCCTAAGGTTCATCCTTCTCTGCTCCTCCACCTCCCACTGCCAGGGACACCTTCCTCTAGATCAGGTTAATCAAGGCTCTGCTGTCCACCGTGGCCATGAGCACCTCTAGGGAGGGAGTATCCACAACGTCCCTAAGCAGCCTGTTCCAGTGTTTCACTACCCTCACTCTAAGGATTTTCTTCCTAATAATCTGCACTTTTACATATTACAAAAGGGTTAAAAGGCTATTCCAGCCTTGCAAAGGGTATCTCTATTGACAGGGCTTTAAACTAGATTTGAAGGGGGAACGGGCTGAAACCAGTCCTCCCAGACGTCTGATGGAGGTAAGCTGGAGTCAGGGGTGAAACCACCAGCCCAGCTGAAGTGCATGTACACTAATGCACACAGTATGGGTAACAAACAAGAGGAGCTGGAAGCCTTGTAACAGCAGGAAAGTTATGATGTAGTTGCCATCACAGAAACGTGGTGGGATGACTCACATGACTGGAGCACTGTAATTGATGGCTACAGGCTCTTCAGGGACCATGAAATAATTGCGTTTTCAAAAAGCATTCAAGCTAAGAGGGGCAGCAACAAAACATCCACTCTGGACTTCTGGAGGGTGGACTTCAGGTTACTTAAGGAACTACCTCAGAAGGTAGCTTGGCGAACAGCCCTTAAACACAAAGGGGTCCAGGAGGGCTGGACCTACTTCAAGAAACAATTCTTGAAGGTGCAGGAATAGGCTGTGCCAGCGTGCTGGAAGATGAGTTGCTGGGGTAGATGGCCAGCCTGGATGGACAATGAACTTCTGAACAAATTAAGAGGAAAAAAGAGGGTATGTCATCTTTGGAAGGAAGGAGAGGTTACCCATTAAATGTTTAAGGATGTTGCTAGGTCATGCAGGAAAAAAATTAGAGAGGCAAAAGCCCATTTAGAGCTTAGACTGGCCTCTGGCCTCTGAAGGACAACAAAAAATGTTTTTATAAATAAATCAATAGCAAAAGGAGGGGCAAGGACAGCTTCCACTCCTTGGTGGACATGGAGGGGAATATTGTAACTAAAGATGAGGAAAAGGCAGAGGTACTTAACACCTTTGCCTCAATTTATAACAGCAAGATAGGTTGTCTTCTAGACAACTGGCCTCCTGAGCTGGCAGATTGAGTCAAGGAGCAGTATCATTCCCCTGTAATCCAGGAGGAAGTAGTTAGGCACCTGCTCAGCCACTTGGATCCCCACAAGTCTATGGGGCCAAGCCACTCTCCATCATTTCTCAACAGTCCTGGCTCACTGGAGAGATCCCAGATGACTGAAAGCTGGCCAACGTGATGCCCATCCACAAGAAGGGTCAGTTGGATGAGCCAGGAAATTACAGACCTGTCAGGCTAATCTCAGTGCCAGGCAAGATTATGGAAAAGGTCATCTTGAGTGCAATCACTCAGCACTTCCAGGATGGCCAAGGGATCAGGCCCAACCAGAATGGATTTAGGAAGGGCAGGTCCTGCTTCCTCAACCTGATCTCCTTCTGTGATCAGGTGACCCACCTGGTGGATGTGGGGAAGGCTGTGGATGTAGTCTACCTGGACTTCAGCAAGGCCTTTGACACCGTCCCCCACAGCAAACTCCTGGACAAGCTGTCAGCCCGTGGCTTAGCCAGCAGCACTGTGCTGGGTTAGGAACTGGCTGGAGGGCCAAGCCCAGACATTGGTGGTGAATGGTGCCACATCCAGCTGGCAGCCAGTCACTAGTGGTGTCCCCCAAGGATCAGTGCTGGGCCCCATTCCATTCAATATCTTTACTGATGATCTGGATGAGGGGATTGAGTCGATCATCAGTAAATTTGCAGATGATACCAAACTGGGGGCAGGTGTTGATCTGTTAAAGTGTAGGAGAGTCTGCTGCTGCTTCACCTTTGACAACTGTATATTATGGAGATTTTCACCCAATTTGGGACACAGGAAAAAGTAAGAAAATCTATGTTCGCTCTTTTTCACTGAAGCTGCAGATCTGTGCTGATCTGGCCATATTTTGATCCTACAGCAGTTTTTGGGTAAGCCCATACAATGCTGCTTCTACTGGAAGCAGAGTCACTACTAGAAGCTTATGGCCACTAATGTTAATAAATTAACTTCAGATGGAGGCATTTCTGCTCTTTGATGAGCAGAAACTATATACTGTGGTGGTTTAGGCTGGGTGCTGGCCTGGATGCCACTGCATAGACCACACCTGCGAGGTCCCAAGGGGTGGGCCCAGCCCACGGGGTGGTCACAGGCATGTATTGCAATCCCATAATGCCCTGCTCCCCTATAAAATGTCCATGCGGGGTCTTCACTTCCTCTTTTTTGTCCCCTGCTGCTGCCAAGGTAAAATGGTGTGAGCCACCTCCCTTGGGCCTGCTCAGGCCCAAGGCTGGGTTGGGGGGGGAGGAAAGAGCCCTGGGGGGTTTGGGTGTACCCCCAGGTGGGGATGGGATGTTCTTGGATATGTTGTGGGATTTTCTCTCTTTTGTCACGGTGCTTGTGGTTCTCTGTAAAGCTTTCATTGTTTGTTGCTTTTTAATTGTTTTTCTATTTAAACTTTCCATCACTTTTGCAATCTGTTTGTCTGAGTCGTTGTTTCTGCCCGTGGTGGGGAGGGGATCTGCCCCAACCCATTACATATACAAAAACAAATCACCATGGGTATAATTCTCCATTCATTTGCACATATGATTACTCAGTTTGTACAGGGAAGTATGTGTTCTGAATGAACAATTCATGAACTTAATCAAAAAGCTGATTTGGGAGTGATGTTTGGAAGCAGTGTTACAGTGAGACTAATGTGGGCACATGCCAGGCACAGGACTTCTGTGTTTGTCTTCTCGGCTTTGTTCTCCCAGCTTAAAATCAAGAAAGGAAGAGGGCTGACAACAGAAAAAGAAAAAAAAAATTAAAAAAGTCAAAATGGTATGCTCTTTTTTGAAAGATGGTGAAGGTAAAGCTCTCAGGGAATTCTTTGAGCAAGGATTCCTTTTAAGAGTCAAAATATCACATATACAGATCCCAGGGGAAGAAACATTTAATCTCATGTTCAAGGTCACTAAAATCCTCTGTAAAATAAATTTTGAATCAGAGAGAGACTAATGATAACAAACAGCAAAGTGTAGAGCAACACTAAACAAAATTCTTAGCTGCCTGATCACGTACTTTTCATTCTTTTGATGTAATATAAAGGCATTATACAAGGGGACTGGCAGGTCTCTGTACCTCCCAATAGCTTTCATTCTTGCAGAGGCCCTCTGGAAGCAATGAGAATCCATTATGTCAATGTTGCCTTTTAATTCATAACCACAAATGTACTTTCCACAAGTCACAGGTCCATAAAACACAGCAGAAGGTGCTATGCACACTTCTGCCTCTGTCAGAGAGAATAATGTTGGAAAAGAAGCCAGACAGTCATTTAAAAGGTCCCACAACATGGTCATGATTTTACATGTTGCTGATGCTTAATTTATGCATTTTGACATGGCTTTAAAGAGATAAGGAACAAAGGCTGAAATATACAAGGCAAAAGTGAGCTTTTTGAAAACAGCAGATCAATCTCAATGGGTGCAAGAGCCAGTTTTACCTCACACTGCCAGAAGTGCAAGCAAGCATTTAAAAGGGAATCTAGTTGAGGAAACTGTCTGGCATTCAGTTTCATTGTTGGTCTTTTGGTGTAGGGAGAAATCAGTCTAGCAGAGAAGACCTGACAGCTGTATAATCTAAAGAGCACTCCAAAAAGAGGTGACTATGTGCAAACTGAATTCTGTGTTACATGTTCAGGAAGGGCTTTGCCAGCATTAAATCAGGGAAACAGTCAGATATAAGACGCTTCTAAGCCCAGTGACAAGTTGACTTTTGCAGACCCTGCAGAGCAATTTATCCTGTTTCACTCACAACATGAAAGGAGATGTTGCTGTTCATGCAGTGCAATAGCTTAGTGAGTTAAATAAACTCTTCTCCAATGAGCAGTATTTCACATAGGAGAAATGCGAGTGAACAATGGAACAATTCTCCAAGAGTCATCTTCAACCAACAGTGACATTCATGTGTACAGTATAATAAGGATACTACAATTGCTTCCCATTTCCTACTTATGTATATATATTATTTACAGAAAATTAAGTGAAAAGGCAAATTTATACTTTCAGGTTCTTCAGATAGTCATGAACCAGCAAGGCTATTTATTAACAGAATAAAGTGAATGGAACAGAAGAAGGGAAGGAGGGAGAGGGAAAAATATAGAGAGAGGGAGAAGAAGGAGAGAGAAGAGGAAAGGAATTATATTACTACACCCCTTACCCCCCAAAACAGTTTGGGTCTGTGGAGTAAGGCTGCTGCAGCTTTGGTGTGGCTTGTTGGCTGTGCTGTCCTCCTGTGGAGGAGGGGAGGGACAGATTCCCAAAGTTCAAGTCCAAGTCCAATTCCAAGCTCTTCTCTGAGCAGCCTCTTCAGCTCCATGAGTTGCAGCAGGCAGAACTTAGGACATGAGAGAGGGTTCCTCCTGGTCTGCTGCCTCCAGGCTACACAGTGATGTCTTTTTGTCCTGTGTCTGTCTTTTTCTCTCTGGTATTCTCTTCATTTTTCTTCAAAACATCATTGCCCCAGTATTTTCTTTCTCCCAAGCCAGTAGTTGCTCAGATCTTTTATACAGTTTTTCAGGGATGTTTTCAGATGGCGAATATGCATATTCCAGAGAGTATCTATATCAATGGCCTCTACCCATTATTTCCAGGGCAGCTGCAGTCTGGTGAGCAATCTTTATCCTTTGCATAATCCTCCCTTTCCAGGGCAGCTGGTGGGTAGAGATGATCCTGTCTATGCACATTCCAGAGTTGTTATCCAGTGGCCAATGTGTATCTGCCCAATACACATCAACTACTGTCTGGGCAAGCAGCAAAGGTGGTCTTATCTTTGTTGAGTCACATCAAGAGAGACAAGATTTAGTCTCTCACATGCTAGTCAGATGTGCACTCCAAAAAACAGAATCATTGAAAGCATCAGCATCTTTTCTTGGAAGACACTAAAGTATGTATGAAGAACATACTTTGTTCTACACACAGGTAGTTCAGCAAAGTAATTCAGCTTTGTGTTCTAGTCTCTACTACCTAGTGTTAACATGTTTGGTTGTGGCCGGTTGACGTTGCCCCCTTAAGAAAGGGAATATGGTGGACGGAAGTTGGTAAACGGAAGAAATAGTCTAAACTAATTTTCATTGGTCAGGTGGGAGGAAGCACCTTCTGAACTGGGAGTGGAAATGAGCATTTCCAGCACTTCTCGGTCAGTCTTGCTTCCGCCTTTTCTCCGTGCAGCAGCTCTTTCTCTGCTGGGCTTTCTGCCAAGACTTCGGCCTTGAAGACTTGATAGGAGTCCGGTATTAACTCCTTCCAATTAACACAAAACTGCTTTTAACTTCTTTCTTTCTTCTTTCTCCTTTTTCTGACCTACTCTGGGGAAAGGGGGAGAGAGGGAGAGCGGAGGTGGGGAACTCCCTCGGCCGAGGGGGTTACTCTCATTTCTGTGTTACTCTGTTGTATATCTTTGTATATATTGTAGATATTGTAAATTTGTAAATATTCCCCTGCAAACCCTACACTGCTTTGTAAATATAGCTCCACTGCTTTGCTAATTCAGCTGGTGAGTTTTTTTTTCCTTTCCCTTCAATTTTTCTTTTCCCTTTTACCTTACAAGGGGGAAGGGAGGAGGCTTCTTGGCTTTACCCTTCCACCCACCACATTTTTTTTTATTGGCGCCCAACGTGGGGCAGATAATTAGTTTAATTTATTACTTGATTGATTTAGTGTTTTCTAGCTGAATTAGCAAACATGAAGGTCTTGTGGTTTGTGGAGCGATTATTCTTTTCAATTTTTGGGGCTCTGGTTTACAGATATTGTTTGGGTTTGATTTTGGATTACCTGGGTAAATATTTGGTGCAGACAATTTATATGTGGGTTATGTATAGAGTTAAATTATGGTATGGAAAATGTATTAATTTATTATGGCCAGTGAGATACAGGAATGTTACCTCCACCACTCTCCCAATTGAGATAAAGGGTTTTAAGATTCCGCCTGAGGAGAGAGTAACTTTAGGTGATGCCTGGGACCCAAAAGTGATTTATTTGATGTGTATAAATCTGTTGCTGGTGATGGTGATTGCATATTTGCTGTTCTCTATGTGGCGAGAGAGGAAGGTGTCCAGAGCTTGTTTTGTTATTAAAACTAGATCAAAAAGAAAACGCCGTGGCTCGAGATCAGTCCCAGAGTCATCTAGCGATGAGGACTGTGGAGAACCCGTGTCAGCTAAAAAGAAGGCTAAAAAGTTAATTGGTAAAGCAGCTCTAAATGACTTTGCTGATTCCAGCAAGCTGCCAAAGGTGGCAGCTGGTATCAACATGGCGCCTACTCCTTCTCCTACTCCTTCTCCTTCTTCTTCTTCTCCATCGGCCATTAACGGAGCAACGTCACTTCCACCTACTCCCTCGGTGGGACCGGAAGTCACTGCCCCAGCAGCTGATTTATCTCAGGACCTGTCAGCTTCCATTAAGGTGGCTGTCAATTCAAACACAGCTCCAGTTAAGGTGGCTCCTTTAAAGACTAGAGGTGGAAAGGCCAAAGATGGAGAAGAAGAGGAGCTGGAGACTGATCCTGGTGAGGGGCCCTCTACTCTAAGAGATCCTGCTCAGGAGGAAGAGGTGGTTTGTTTTAAAGATCTAGCTAACCTAGTGAGATCAAAGCAGGATACAGATGAAGCTAGGAAAGCAGCTGGCAAAGGTGGTTCTCAGCTTAAAGAGATCCTTAGGAGAATGACAGCAGGATTATATGGGCAAAGAATTCAGGGAGATGAAGAGCAAGATGATATTTTGGAATGTTCTTCTCCACGGGAGGAATTGCGCAATGTCCGTAAAGATTTCACCAGGGCGGATAAGGAACCAGATCTAGCTTGGCTCAGTAGGTGTTATGATACAGGTGCTCCAGCTCTAACAGTTGGAGACAAGTCAGCAGCTCAGTTAGGAACTCTCTCAAGGGACAATGGAATAGATAGACATCTAGGCAGAGCTCTTGGTAAGGTTAATCTGTGGATACGCCTTTTAATGGCGGTTGCCCTGAGATACCCTTCCCGAGATGATCTTCCATGGAATCCTAAACCCTGGACTACCATAGATGAGGGAATTAAGCGCTTGAGAGAATTTGCTGTTAGAGAGCTACTCTATGGTGAACATGAAACTCTGAATCCTGATGACATTCCTGTGGGTATTGGTCTTGCTAAAAAGATCATCAAACTTGCTCCTTCCAATTATGCAAACATTCTGGCAAGCAGAATTGTGTCAAGAAGTTATGGTGGAGCTTCTCCCACGGTTGGCCAATTCAGTGATCAAATGAGACAATTGGAGGATAGCATGACACGTGGTTCTTTGGTTTCGGCCATTAGAACTATGTCTCGAGATATACAGAATTGCATAAGAGAGTTAAAAGATGAATTTACAAATTCCATATCCCAATTGGCACAAAGGGATAATTTCAATTCTCCCTCCAGGTGGATACAAGTTTCATCTGTGAGGAATACACGTCCTCCAAGGAGGTCATTCCAAAACAGGCCATTCCAAAACAGGTCATTCCAAACAGACCACCAAGGCAATCACGTGGAACTATTTGGATAACTCTGCGTGATCAGTTTGGTGAGAACATGAACCGCTGGGATGGCCAACCAACTTCTAATCTTTTCAGGAGACTGAGGGAATTGCAAAGTGGCAGAACCCGAGGTAGCAATACCAGAAGGGTAGCTGTTACTTCCACAGTTCCCCAGAACGACTCTTATGGCTCCAACAGTGGCTCCAGTTATAACATGCAAAGTTATAACCCTGCAAACTATGTGCAATGCACATGTGCGCATGTTCCCCATAACTAGGGTGCCCTGCCTCCCGCCAGGGGAGGAGAGGGATAACAGAGATAATAGAATCTATTGGGATGTGTACATCCAGTGGCCTGGCACTTCACCATTTCGGAAGTACAGGGCCTTGGTTGACACAGGAGCTCAGTGCACCATAATACCATCAAATTATCAGGGATCAGAGTCCATAACTATTCTGGGAGTCACTGGTGGATCTCAAGAGTTAAGTAAAGTAGAGGTTAATATAAGTTTAACTGGTAGACAATGGAGGAAACATACAGTTGTGACCGGACCTGATGCACCTTGTATTTTGGGAATTGATTTTCTGAGAGAAGGGCGTTTCAAGGACCCTAGAGGTTACAAATGGGCTTTTGGAGTAGCTTCAATAGAAATTGATGGACAAAAATTGAAGCTGTCTGCTAGACCTGAACTTTCTGATGAATCTGCAGTTGTGGGACAACATAAGATACAGGACATTAAATTGCCGGTTGCTTCTCAGACTGTACATCACAGACAATACCGAACCAACCGTGACTCTTTGTTGCCCATTCAGAATCTGATTCGTCAGTTGGAGAATCAGAAAGTCGTCAGCAAAACTCATTCACCTTTCAACAGTCCAGTGTGGCCTGTGCGAAAGCAGAATGGAGACTGGCGTCTGACAGTAGACTACCGAGCCCTGAATGAAGTGACACCACCTATGAGTGCAGCAGTACCAGACATGATGGAGCTACAATATGAGCTGGAATCCAAAGAGGCCAAATGGTATGCTACCATAGACATTGCTAATGCATTTTTCTCTATTCCCATAGCAGAGGAATGCAGGCCTCAGTTTGCTTTCACCTGGAGAGGAATCCAGTATACTTTCAACAGGCTGCCAATGGGCTGGATCCACAGCTCAAGCATCTGTCATGCAGTGATCCACGATGCTCTGGAGAAAGGAGGTGCTCCAGAACACATCCAGTTCGTCGATGATATCATCGTCTGGGGTAAAACTGCTGAGGAAGTCTTCGAGAAAGGTAACAAGATCATTGACATTCTTCTGAATGCAGGTTTTGCCATCAAGCGAGACAAGGTGAAAGGACCTACCACAGAGATTCAGTTTCTGGGAGTGCGATGGCAGGATGGACGCCGACACATTCCAGTGGATGTGGTCAATAGAGTCTCTACCATGGCAAGTCCCACAAACAAGCAAGAGACCCTACGTTTCTTGGGGATAGTGGGATTTTGGAGACTGCACATTCCTGGATACAGTCAGATTGTGAAACCTCTGTATGATGTGACTCGAAAGAGAAACCATTTCCACTGGGGACCTGAACAACAAGCAGCCTTTGACCAGATAAAGCAGGAGGTAATTCAAGCAATGGGTCTGGGACCTGTCCGAGGGGTGGTTTCAGCTGAAGGTCCGGGTCACACTTATTGGGTAATGCAAGAGAATGGTGAAATTCAGTGTATTCCACAAAGAAATTTGACTTTAGCTGAAAGAGGTTAACTTCAAACTGTTGTACAGCTACATCGCTCCCAAAAGAAGAATCAACGAGGAATCTACGGTGCACGAACCCTGAGAACCCTGAGAGCCCTGAGTCAACTAAGAGACCCTGAGATTTCCCTGTTTCCCTTTTCTTTGCTTCGTCAGTGA
The DNA here is from genome assembly GCA_011125475.1 of Melanerpes aurifrons. NCBI lineage: Eukaryota > Metazoa > Chordata > Aves > Piciformes > Picidae > Melanerpes > Melanerpes aurifrons. Next base: position 3,876,264 of record WWNC01000080.1, on the reverse strand, counting down.
AGAAATGAACTGTTTTCCACTTTTCTCATTTTATGATTTTCTTGGACTTTTGAATCACCTACATCTGAGCATAGCCGGAATGGACTATGAACTTTACTCACGAACTGTAAATATCATTTTGGATTGGATTGACAGTGTGAACAGCCAATAAAATTGTTTAGAAGGGGTGGACTGTGGCCGGTTGACGTTGCCCCCTTAAGAAAGGGAATATGGTGGACGGAAGTTGGTAAACGGAAGAAATAGTCTAAACTAATTTTCATTGGTCAGGTGGGAGGAAGCACCTTCTGAACTGGGAGTGGAAATGAGCATTTCCAGCACTTCTCGGTCAGTCTTGCTTCCGCCTTTTCTCCGTGCAGCAGCTCTTTCTCTGCTGGGCTTTCTGCCAAGACTTCGGCCTTGAAGACTTGATAGGAGTCCGGTATTAACTCCCTTCCAATTAACACAAAACTGCTTTTAACTTCTTTCTTTCTTCTTTCTCCCTTTTTCTGACCTACTCTGGGGAAAGGGGGGGAGAGAGGGGAGAGCGGAGGTGGGGAACTCCCTCGGCCGAGGGGGGTTACTCTCATTTCTGTGTTACTCTGTTGTATATCTTTGTATATATTGTAGATATTGTAAATTTGTAAATATTCCCCTGCAAACCCTACACTGCTTTGTAAATATAGCTCCACTGCTTTGCTAATTCAGCTGGTGAGTTTTTTTTCCTTTCCCTTCAATTTTTTCTTTTCCCTTTTACCTTACAAGGGGGAAGGGAGGAGGCTTCTTGGCTTTACCCTTCCACCCACCACATTGGTACACCTGATTTGTTGCCTGTGTTGTCCTCCATACACCTCAAAATAAGAATTTCTCAGTACCTGTTATTTTGAATAATTTATAAAATTGTTAAATTGTTACAGACTAAAGCCTAAGGCCCAACATACATAACTTTCTTGAACTGCTTATAAAAAATTCCCCAGTTCTTGCTTCAAAATTGAAGGATATTTAAACGAACATAGGCTGTAATACTATCTTATATTTTTCAAAGCAGAGTTCTGTTTCAAACACCACTGAGACAGCTAGGTCCTGCTGACAATTTTAAGACTAGTAACATGGTATTTAAAAGTGAATTGAGCTTTATAGATGGACCCAAAATAATCTACTTTAGTTATTGGACCACTTCCCTTTAGGTAAAATCATTCAACACCATTTGAAAATTCCACAGGTCTGCTAATTATTGGCTTCATGTAATTTCATTGTTTTCCTGTTGCATGATTATTTTTCCTTGTCCAGATACATGATAATTTTTTTTTAAATATCACTTCTCAGAACTCCAGAATGCAAGCATTTGCTACAGAACTCTGGATCACAGTCCCTACATTATCCCTGCAACAGAAAGATGGATAATAGTGGCTGTTAGCATCTCAAAAGGCATTTCTTCAAACTATTTAAATATTTCACTTGACCTGTATTTACATGGTTTCTCTCATTTCTCTGAGGTTTGATAGAAGTATCTGCTGACAGAGGAATGGTCTGTTGGAAAGAGACAAGAGCCAGAAGGGCTGCATCCCTATCCATACACGGATTTCTGAGTCATGCCAGAGTTGGACTGCACAAGCATACCAACCATGCTGAAGACTGAAGCTTGCTGGTGGCAATGTTTAGACAGATCAAGAGCCAAACCCTTCATAACATAGCTTTGTAAACTGACAGGTGAAGGTTTGGCAGGGAGCAGCCCCCACTTCAGCACCAAGAGATAAAATGCATATGGCCCTGGCATCAACAAAACCACAGTCCAAGAGCTGCACAGCCTTCTGCCAGACCAGGACCACAATTGCTTCTGTGCAGAGACCACACTACAACATCAGCTGGCATCTGTTTTTATTCACTTCATTTCAAGTTAGGTTCATTGTTAACCTGTAATGGTGCACTGAAAACCACTCCACACCTAGGAAAATCTCTGGGCACTTGCAAAACCATACAGCAGCCATTACTCAGTGCATCTAATCTCCCACTACATCACTTAAGTCCTTACATGGTAGTCAATGCACAGCAATATCTAGCTTGGATCATGCATGGGACCTTGACAGGCTGGAGAGGTGGGCACAAGCCAACCTCATGAAGTTCAATAAGAGCAAGTGCAGGGTCCTGCATCTGGGTCGAGGCAATCCCAGGCACAAATACAGGCTGGGCAGTGACTGGCTGGAAAGTAGCCCTGAGGAGAGAGACTTGGGGGTGCTGGTGGACAAAAAGCTCAACATGAGCTCCCAATGTGCACTTGCAGCCCGCAAGGCCAATCAGATCCTGGGCTACATCAGGAGAAGTGTGGCTAGCAGGTCGAGGGAGGTGATCCTCCCCCTCTACTCAGCCCTGGTGAGACCCCCCCTGGAGTACTGTGTCCAGTTCTGGAGCCCCTATTACAAGAGGGATGTGGAGGTGCTGGAACGTGTCCAGAGAAGGGCCACAAGGATGATCAGAGGGCTGGAGCACCTCTCCTGTGAGAGCAGACTGAAGGAGTTGGGGCTGTTCAGTCTGGAGAAGAGAAGGCTCCGAGGTGACCTAATTGTGGCCTTCCAGTATCTGAAGGGGGCCTACAGGAAGGCTGGGGAGGGACTTCTCAGGATCTCAGGTAGTGATAGGACTAGGGGGAATGGAATGAAGCTGGAAGTGGGGAGATTCAGGCTGGATGTGAGGAGGAGGTTCTTCACCATGAGAGTGGTGAGACCCTGGAATGGGTTGTCCAGGGAGGTGGTCGAGGCCCCGTCCTTGGGGGTGTTTAAGAGCAGGCTGGATGAGGCTCTGTCCAGCCTGATCTAGTGTGGGGTTTCCCTGCCCATGGCAGGGGGGTTGGAACTAGATGATCCTTGTGGTCCCTTCCAACCCTGAATGAAACTATGAAACTATGAAACTATGCTGTTGTAATTATGGTACTCTGCATGGCAGCAAACTTCAGCTACAGGATTCCATGTAGACTGCAGTGGAAGTGGGTATGAGCATGCTCCTCCATCCATCTCGTAGGTGCTTGCTCCTCCAAATTTCTCATGTGCCTTTTCTTCAGATTAAGTGGTACATGCATTTTCTCCATTCAAGATGATGAATCAGTCGATAAACAATTAATTTTCCCATTTCTAGCCCATTTTCATAGTACCTTGGCATCTTTTCAAAATGCATGAGTGGCATTGGGTTTTTTTCACAAGAATGACATTTTTCATTAGACTTGCATATCATTCTACTTTGGGCAGCTGTAACGAAGAGAAAAGAAGAGAGAAGCTTTGGTTCCCAAGTTATACAGTGACTTCCATGGGAAAAGAAGAAAAAAAAAAACCAAACAACAAACAACTTGGCTTGATCCTCCCTCAGGACACCAGCTATGTCCCAAAGCACTCTACCTGGCAACTAGCCAGTTGTTGTCTGCCTCACATTGATCATATAGTTACTAAAGAGAAAGCAAAAACCTGATCATCCAGATAAAAGTTCTCACTATCCAACAAGCATCATAAGCTTTTCAATGACTGTTAAAGAATTTTACACAAAACAGAAAAGAAGGTGAAACATGAATAAGATGTACTGGAACTAGCTTGTTACTGTTACACAAACCAGGACAGGACCCAGAGGCTGAAGTGAGATCTCATCCCAGACAATATCAATAGCCTACTATAGGTGGTGAGTTAGGTAATCCTTCCTCTAGGCAGAGGGGACCAATTGCACATCAGAGTATAACATAATCTTCATAGTTTTCTTTCTCAGTCTGACACTGTAATAAAAATGTATATTTTTATATATTTTATAATTAATATTTCCTGGCAGTGGTATCTTCAAATATCACCGTAACTTATTTGTAAAATGTATTCACAGGTTCAATTATTCAGTTGTGGGTTTTACACTGCATGTATTAAGACAGTTAAATGATTTAAGCACAGATCTAACATTTCTAGTACAGCAATTCAAATTGGAAATAAAGGTGCTGTGATCTGTGGGTTTCCCACAAATGGGATCCTGTGACAGATTACCTGGGTACTCACGACTTGCTCCTCTGTCTGGTATCTTTCCAGATGCTGTGGCTATAATTCAAGCAGTCCTTGGCTCGGAGAGGGCTAAGGGGCCTCTCTCTTGTCGTTCCCAGTCCCTGGGCTGTAGCCTCTTCTGGGATTCAATTCCTCTGGAGCTTTTCTCCTTTCAGCCTTGATCCAGGTGCAAGGCCTGGGCAAAGCTGTTGGTTTGCTAGAGCAGGTTCTTCAGCTGCTACTTGGGCAGCATTTGGCTCTTGTCTCTTTGTGGTAAGCAGGCTCTCAGCTGCTACTCAGGCAGCATTTGACTCTTGTTGTAATCTGGGTGAGAACAAGGCAAGTTGCCTGACTTCTTGGCTGGTTTATATATTGTTCCAAGACAATTAATGCCCTTTGGTAGCACAGAACCATGATAACTGGACCTATGGGATGGGGTATAACCAAACATGGCCAGGAGCACACACAGTTCACAGCTGTATTACAAAGTTAACTACATGTGGTACATGTTTTTCTGGACCCAGGAAGGGTCCAGGTTTGCACATTTAGGGGTGCTTAAAATGTTAATCACACATGCTATTATACATTTACCTTGGCCATCTGGACCCCAGGAACTGTCCAGGTTAGCACATTTGCAAGTGCTTAGCCCATTGTCTGGGTTAGGGCACATTTGGGGGTTTGACCCTTCAGAAGAGATACTACAACATTCTTCCAAATAGGGAGTCTTGAAAAGAAAACACAATATAAAGCTCTGCCTTCCCACATCAGCTTACTTTTTTCCCCTCTGAGTATGTACCAAGAGCAAGAACTTACAGATGTTTCCTCAGCTGCAAATTTGTTTTACTCATTAAAATATATCCTAATTCCTTGAATGTGTACACCAAGATGTAAAATTTTGCGTGGACAAGATATTCTGACCAAATTTGAAAAGTGTTTTTAACACTACTGGGATCAGGCTAAAAAATTACTAGGTTGTATCTCACCCTCCACAGATAGAATTCAGAAAAAATGTCATTTTAAAGAATTTTCTACACCCACATTCCTCTAAATCTACAAAGCAAAACAAGCAAACAAAAATGTTTATAATTCTGACTGAAGAAAAAAAATTATGGAAGAAAGTAGAGATGAATGCTTTATGCTTAGTTTTAAGGAAAATGTACTGTCCTCAAACATTTGACAGCTTCAGCTACAAGCAGCACAATATTGGCAAGGTGATACTCAAGCTATGCTTCAGCCACATGGTTAGTATCATGGACTGAGAATTTCTGATATTGATGGTTAGCTTTAAAGCTCAGAGCAAAGACCTTTCTTAGGGAAAAAAGACGCATTGCTCGTTTCCCTTTGACATTATTCAGAATGCCATTACAACTATTGCAAGACTATGGCCCTCATTCAGGGAAAAAAAAAAAAAACACATTAAAATGAACACTTAGCATTGAACATGTTGTTAGATACTCTGCAAAAGGCAATTTCTCCAGAATCAGTGCATTCTGTCACTCATTTGTTTTCTGTCTGAAGGACTTTGGAAAACAGCAATATATGGTGGGTTTGCATAGATGGCATTCAGTTTAGTATTCTTATCAGACAAACTTCAATAAATGCTGCTTATAAATATCTAAGAATGATAAATTAGAAGTGCTTAAAAATATGTCATGGTAGGCTCCACATGGAGAATATTACCAAAGGGAAAAAAAAAATTGTTGGGATAAAATGGATATTGTAGAGGATCTGTTAACTCTTTTAATCCTCCTTCTTTTTGATTGTGAAGCTTGTCACGGAGGCACAGCCTTTTGTTTCTAATGAATATTAAGAAGATGATGTGAAAAAACTCTAGTCAGACAGTCATTAGCACTGCCTGTGCTAGAGCGAAATACATGCAGGCAATGCCAATAGCGCAGACTAAGACATATTCTAGACAGTGAAGTACTAGTTAGACAAAGAGTGCAAGGAAAATCTCCTGCCAGACAATCCTCTCTCTCTTTCCCTCATTTAAAATTCATGAAGATGAAGTGCTGCTTTTGTTTCCTGTCTCCAAGATGAGCCCTAATACTCTTGCCAAAAGCAAGCTAACACCATGTAATTGTTTTCATCTAAATTGCATGTCCAACCTGCTTAGTTTTCAAAGAACATTGATGATGAAGCTTTGATACCCGCTACAAAATGCAAAAGTACAGGGCACACAGGCAGACAGGCATGATGAGATTTTTTTAATCATTACATCTCTGTCAGCTTAGAGAATGTGGAAAAACAGAGGAGAAACATAGGAAAGAAAAATCCTTTGTAAGGACAAGATGGTTCCTATTTTCATTAAGAATAACTTAGCAAAACAAATATCCAAGGAAAAAAACAATTCAGAACAAAGATTCCCAGAGATGGATTCAATCTGTTATATTGCATGTAACTAAAAGGATTGTTTGAAAGGCTACAAAATGAGAATGGTCAGAAAGCATAACAGCAGCTTTCTTTTTAAAGAGACATAAGCTTTGTTCTAAGAGAAAATGAGATTCAGAGTTTGATCATCACAGAAGACATTTGTAAATTGCTAAACCATAAATTAGAATCTAAAGTTATAATCCTTTAACTTTCTCCAGTTCATAGGCATACCTAAATTATATACCTGCAATGATCTCCTATTTTTTGTCTTAGACATCCTATTTCATGTCATGAAATCTGTAAGATCCAACTTTGAGAAAACAGGAAAGCCATGAATAGTCAAATTCTCAAAGTATATCCTCAATGATGATCCGTCAGTGGATAAAGACATGCAGCTTTTACTATTGAGGCATACACTCATTATGTTATATGGAGCTATTCCAAAAGGTTTGTTTCTGTTTATCATGTTTGTTCCAGTCAATTTGGTACCTTCCCAGGTTAAACTATTGTTCTCTAATTACATTTTCTAATCTCTCCAGAGCAGGGACCAGGAAGTGTATTGCTTTCTTTGTTGTGCATGTAATGCTTGTGGCTTCAAGCAGCTGCATCATTCCTGGTGGCTCTCTCTAACCTTCTCTTTGTCATACCTGGACACTAGTGGTTCAAGGAGATGCACGGCATCCTGTAACATCTTCTTTACATGTGGTTGAAAGTGCATGAAGACTAACACAGCATGGGAGAAAGGAGAGGTTGTGGAAGCACAAGATGATCACAACTCGGAACTAGACCTCACAGTGAAATGTGTGGCAGGTGAGAAAAGGTGGATTTTTCTTTTTTTTTTTTGCCAAGACATACAAAAGCAGATTGCTTACTTCTTTTTTCCCCCAGAGTTGTAAGAGCTATTGCTATTGTTCTGTTAAATGAAAGCACAAACACCAATTTCATATTTAATACACACTCTCCTCTATTCTCAGAATTAGTTACAAATTAGGTCTCATGCTTCTTTCTTTTTCACACATACTTTCCATCTACTTACACATACTTATGTACACCTGATTAAAAAGAGACACAGATCAAGAAAATAAGACCTCACATTTAATGAAAACTATTCAGAGAGAAATTAACTAAGGGTATGCACACTTAAATCTACACTTACCATAGTTTTGCCACCTGAATACTGGCCAGTTGAGACTTCTCTTTGTCACAGGTGGCACATTCATGGAACAGAAAAAAATCACACATACTTTCCCATGGAACACCAAGGCATGTTGCATTTTAAGTGCTGCTCAGGTAGTTTTACTCTCTTTAGAGCATAATTGTCCAAGCCGATAGTCCATCTTCCCTGGATATTTAACCAAATTTTTGGAACACATTCAGTCATATTTTATGTTTTCAAATATTGGCCTTTAAGCTCTGACACATTGACCAGCAAGTGTTACCAAGCAAAGACTTGCTATTTACAATTTAAGAAGAATGTACCTTTACTTTATATAAAGATGTATTTTAACTTTATATAAAGAGCCTTTAGCTGTCACACAGGGACTTGCAGAAAACAAACCACAAAATATGCCTTCATTGTTTAACTTTTCATTAAAGCAACATGATTAAAAAGATAAGTATGAGGCAGCAAATTATCTGCTTCAGATATAATTGATGTGTACAGAAGACACCTAGCTACAGAAGTCCCACAGCCTATTACAAGTAACATAAATGTGCATTTATTAAAACCTGTCTGACCCTGAGTGAAGAAAGAAAGGAGAAGGGCAGAGCAACTCAGTGACAGCCACAGCCTGAACTTCCAATGAGTACTATTGATCTTATTGACCGGGTCACTGAAGTGCTGCTGTACATTAACTAGAGGAGAACAACTGAACATTACATTAATACAAATTGTTAGATCAATATTTAACAGCGTAGTTAGTGTCAGTTGACCTCAGATGCACTTTTAATAAAACAAAGATGAACTAGAACAGTCAGAGTCATAGGCAACCCAATTACCTGAATTAGTGTAAGAGATGTATTTTAAGGGCCTGTATAAATGTAGGCATTCCCATATAAAAATAGACATTCCTTGCAGTCACTTTGTTTCCTGTAATGAGAAAAAGATCCCTGCCATCACATTGTATTACATGTGAACAAAGGACAAACCATCCTTTTACCTTGAGCACTTTGTTTTAAACGGTCACTCAGACAACCACTAATGTAGAACTGGGGGAAATGAAAAATCCTAGTACTTCATTGCTACATGTCTCTTCTGATATGCTTGTGGGTTTGAATCATATTTTAGAAGAATAATAAAAACAAACAGTAACAATATATAAAGATAGGATTCTGTCACAGATGGGCTCATCTAACTGGTTTTAACCACTGCATACATAAGGTGTTCATCACACAGATAAATGAGCTGCAACCTGATCTGAGCCTCAGCAATTGCCTCTCTGGGACGATTCTGAGAAGGAAAAAAAATATTAAATAATTTCTTTGGGGGATACCATTTCTTCCCACAGGCTGAGGCATAATGATCATGAAACATTTCATGTAATGTTATCCATCCAGCATTTCTATTTTCCTGAGTGGGGGAAGGGGAGACCAGGCCTTCTGAATGAGCTATGAAAAGCTATAACCACCTTCCATTTTGTTGCTTAGTGATTCACTGCCATGGGGTTCTGCAATGTTTTAGAAGCTGCCTTCCTCCTAACCAGACTAAATATCCTCAATGCAATGCAAGCAACGCATAACATAATGAAGTGTATAAAATGACAATTCCTAAGCTGACTATTCATAGTCACTAAAATTTTTGTGATTAAACTATATGGGTTTATGAAAATATCAGTCTAATGTCCTGTTCTTTGACACAAGATGCTTGCCATGATGAATCTATAAGAAAAGAGAAAAAAAGGGGGATTTTTTTTTTTTAAAAAAAAAAAAGGAAAGAAGGGGAAAAAACCCCACATAAAACCAAATAAATAGCAACCCCAAAACTCTATAGCATTAATCCACCAGGAAGTAATAAAACAAGATTTCTCCTAGTTCACATAAAACAAGAACTACAAGCATTATTGTATGCTTGCTCTATAACTCCAACATAAACTATTACTCCTAGCCAATAACAGAAGTATGACTTGGACCTTGAAATTTCACCTCGTATGGCCATTCCTTATTTCTCCTTTCTCTGAAGCAAGGAAAGCATGGTATTTCCAATCTTAAGCCTGAAGCACAGGTGACTAGTTATTTCCACAGCATATATTAAAGCAGTAACAGATCTTAAGAATAGCATTTTTGATTCCCTGTTTATCACCACTGACCAAATAAAGATTATCCTCATCTTAAATCTGAAGGTAATAAAACACTTCACCAAATATTATGAAATGCCACAGATCAGTAAGATGAACTCATGTAAATAACACTTGAGCCCACCAGAAGTCTCGTTCAATTGCCAACCAACTCTTTAATCCCTTGACAAAAACCTAGGTTCTCTGTCACCATCTTTTAACAGTTTTCTATATTGCAAAATGTTGTTTAATTATTCATACCTAAAACACTCTTATCTCTCTACTTGACCACATAATTTCATATATTTACAGGTTTAAGCAAAAGAATAAGGTTATTTTTTTTATAAATGATGGCCAACTGAAGAAATAGAGTAAGTCTGCTGACATTAAAAACTACAAGCTGGTCTTCAATTTACCATTTGCATGTCAAGGCAGAATTATCCAGATGGTGTATCCAGAAAAACACAGGGCAAAACTGATCAAAGTCATATTTAGCTATTGAAAAACAAGAATAATAATTTCCAGGCACTTCTTGGGGCTGTTGGAAATGGCACATTTTATGAGGTATGAGATCATTGCAATTCATACTGGGACATCAGCTTAGTTGTGTTTTAATGACCAGAGCTGCAACTCCTCAACTGCAGTGAGTTTACATTTACTGAATCAAATCTTCTGTTATTTACATTCTCTTAAATGACCCCCAACAGAGCGTTCAAACAGGAATGACTGCTAGAAATACAGTGAAGTTATATTTATATTCCACTATGTATTCAGTAACAATATATTATATTAATTAATACATGAACTTTTTTTTTCCAACACTATTTCCATTTACTTTAATAGTAGTAGTAATAGTATGGAAGACAGAAAAACTTTATTCAGCTGTGTTAATTTTGTTGCCAGAATTTCTCAGGCTTTTCTAACAGAAAAGCTCATTTTCTTAACTCCTCCCCTTAGTATTCCTACAATTTTAGAAATGACTGATTAACTAAATATCGCATTTGAAAAACCTGGCACACAATTTAATGGGGAATTTTCTTTTATACTGGAATAGTTGATGAATTTTTGAAAGCATCCACTGTGGCCTAATTATCTTTATTCTAAATGCTCACTAAGTGTTTTTTATTCATTATTTTTATCTGCAAGGTTTAGAAAAGTTTTGCATCTCCTTTGAAGATTTGTCAGAAATGAAGGCATCATGTTTTCATAATGCCTGGGTTTGGAAGGCCCTTTATAGACAGAGTAACTGCGAATCAAGAAACAACAATCTTCTCTGATGTGAATTTTAATTACTGCAGTGCCTTAAAGCAGTTCACTGAGGTCATGAATACCATGCAGGATATCTTTTTTTAACAGCCTTATTTTCCTTTGATGCACCTTTGTGTTAAAATCAGACTATGTTTTGTCATTACTAAAGCTTTAGAGATACAGGCATATCCCTAGTGGCTACACTTGAGTTATTATTCAATGTAAAACACCTATGAGATCTAGATTTAGTGTATTTATTACCTGGGTGAATTTCTTCAGCTGCTACCGCTGTTCTGCGGACTGAATTTTGGAAACAAAGTATTTGCCTCTGTTTTATTCCATCAATGAAAGGGTTGCACTGCCACAGTAACCTCGTCTTAGTCAAAGCATACCAAAGCATAATCAACATCCACAAAACAATTTCAAAACAACCTGATGAACTCCCAAAAACATTCCACATGACACACTCGGACTTTCATTTAAAATCAGATATACAGCTGCAGTAGTGATGTCATAGAAAAGAATTAGCTGAAGAAACCAAAGTTTCTTCATAGTAAGTTAAAATTAATACTTCCTGTGATTTTAAGCTGCCTAGTCACCCAGCAGCATACCATGCTCTACATATTCACAAAAGTCCTGTATTTGTCTTTTCACATATATTTCTTCACAACAGAAATGCTTTATCCATACAAAAGAAGTTGCATAAACCTCAGTGACTTCCTTTTAACTAACGGTAATAGTAGACAGAAGTTGCATGATAGCTGCAAGCATGGTGCAATGCTTTTGTTGATGGCTTCTGTTTTGTACAATGTAAATTTTAGCTAGCATGATAAGAGTGCTGCACTGGGAAATACTGTTTGGAGGAGAATGAGTTCTTTGCAGTTCTCATTGAAGTACTGCACCAGGGTGTTGATTTGCATAAAATCTGATTACATTTAGTATCTGCTCATGAATCCATGCTAAAACATCATTGCTTTACCAGCATACAGAGGTTACCCCTCTGCCTATACTTCTAAGATCATCCTAAGACTTCCTACTATCAGAAGGTATCACACTTCAGTTTTAAAATATGCATCATATAACACTCAGGGGCATTCAGATGTTTCTTACTTTCATGTCTTTCTCTTCAATTTACTCCTCAACGTGCAATAAATGGTTGTAACTGATAGTCATTTTCTAAAGGACTCTTCTTCAGGAGCTGTAATGATGTATGAAGTGCATAGAATCTTCCAGATGGGTTTTTAACATGTTGTCACATTATCTAGTCACCACAAACAGGACATCACTGGCTTTGCATGCCAGTGCTTGTTTTAAGGTAGAGCCCTTGTTTTACCTCAACAGAACCACAGACCAGCCACAGGCTATGATCCATTAGCAATTCTGAATCACATCTCATACCATAAACATCACACTTCAGTATAAAGGGGGAAGTTTGCTGAGGAGAGGGGAGCCTCCTACTTAAAAGCTTGTGATTCAGCTTCTGCTCTTGCTTGGGTTCCCCTTGACCCTTTTCCAGCCCCTAAAGATTGCTTTCCCATTTATTATGACTGCCGTACCTTTGGTGGGCCAAGCACAACTTTGTGTAATTTTTATTTGCTTTGGCAACAGTCTTCTTGTTTCATTAAATCCATTTTCACTTTGGCCCTCAGGTCTCCTTGCATTTTCCTGTGAAGGGGTTGTCAGGTGATAGAACAAGTACTATAGTTTATCCCTGCACACAGACTAAATGTACACAGGGTGACAATTACATACCATGCAACTCTATTGCTCTACTGTGACTATGAGAACTCCTTTAGGGCCAAATGCAAATATTCATGGTGGACTTTGACACCAACGCCAAAAGTTAAGACCATATGACAAATCCAAGAAGAGGGCATGATATCATTCCATCCTGTGGTACCCAGGGGGTTTCTAGTAAGCAAAAAGGAATGACATTAAGAGAATGTCCTCAACTTACAACAACGTGACCAGGATTTTCTAATTAACTTGTCTAATTGGTAATAGACAATTAGAGAAATAACTGGGGAGGGGTTGGGGGGGCAGAAATCTCTTCCTGAAGAAATTTGAGCCCAAACTACAAACTCATCATTTGTAAAATGCTTACCTTGAGCTAGTCTGGCTAAAAGTTAATGCAGAGGCAGCCGCTCAGAGAGTGATTAAGGTGACTTTGTTTGACTAAATAATGACTATAATTAAAATGGGTATGGTAAGAGAGGTCCTCTTCAATAATTTTTCCTCTCCTTGAAAATAACTAAAATCAGGCTCATGTTGTGGCACTGAAGTGACTAAGACAAAGAACACAGACCTGCTTAGACCTGAGAAACAGAGAATATATGGAAAAGCATTTTACCCAGCTACACGTAATTTACATTCCTCACCTGGATGACTGCATTTATTATCCTTTTTAAGAAGAACTGAACATTGAATTCACTAAATGAATAAGATGAAAATAGTGCACCCTGTCACTACTATTCACAAGAAAATAAATATCTAGAATCTCTTATTCTCTGCTACATCTGTGTTATAATGTAAGAAAAATTCTTCCACAGCCAACAAACTCACACTAAGTTAAAACTTCATGGCTCAGGCTCAGAACCCTCATAACTGCACTGGATACCAAGCAATGAAACGCAACTTAGGGAAGCAAGGTTTTGGTTGCAACTGCTATTAGGCCTGGGTTAGCTAAGTGCTGTGAGTATCTCTGGAGGTCTCACAGCTGTGGCAGTCTTTCAAGAGGGTGAGAGGAGGCTATGATCCATAGGGCAAGGAGCAAAAAAGATAGGGGCTCTGAAAAGATAAGAATGATTTTTCCATGGATTGAATGGAATCTGCTTCTGTTATTCATATCATGCCACAGCCATGCCAGTTTCAAAAAGTAGAAGTAGTATCTAGAGCAAAGTATTATAGGGCTTGAAGCTCAGATTGCAATACTGGAGGCTTCCTGTTCCAATTGCTTCATTTGGGTTCTGGCTTCTTGGGTGTTGGGCTCTTATCTGCAGGCATGGCAGTGGAAGGAGTGGGAGTCAGATAGGTGCTGGTTTTGGCTTTGTGTTTTATGCTGGGGTTTTTTCCTGTGTATTTTCACTGCACTTCTTCCGCAAATAGGCTAAGGTAAGGTAATCATGTATTGTATTATCAGATTATTAGACATGCATTGTATTATAGATTATTAGATTATTGGCTAAGGTAATTATGCATTGTGCTCATGATATCTCATGTTATATTGAACTCTTACCTCTTTATCTCAACCTTGAGTTTTGTGTGTTACTCTTCCCCTCTCTTTTGCATTGGGAGAGCAGAAAGGTCAGTCCTTGCACTAAACCATTACAAGTTCCCTTGTAAGTGAAAGTCTCCATTCATATAATTAAACAACTTGTTCTTGAAAGATGTTTGTAAACAGTGAGGAAGAATGTCCACCCTTGGAAGGACCCTGTTGAAAACTGTTTCAAAACAAAACACAAACATCTCTACATAAATACTACAGATCAATGCTTTCCATTGTTGGTAAGATACAGCATGTGGAACATTTGCCATATGACACAAAATTGTTAATTTAATTAATGTTCTCTTATTTTAATCAATTCATGTTCCTTATTTAAGACAGAGGTGCTCAAGCTCATGGGCTAAGATTTCCAGAACAGTTAGGTATCTGCTCTATAGCCCTTGCTGGAAGTATCATGTGTATTTGAAATACATATTTTAGCTTCACATTTTGAAGCTGGGCCAGAATTTCAGAATTCAGTACCCAGCAGGTCCCAGCATTTCACTGTGTCCTGCTGGGTGCTAAGTTATGTTGAAAAATCTGACAATTGAAGCACCCATGTGGAAGCATAGTTCATAGCTCATCACAAGGAAAGGCAAGTTTCACTGCAACAATCAAAGCGTTTATTAAATGAGAAATACTACTCTGACAAACTACAACTATGTCCCACATTACTGATACCGGTTATAAGAAGACTGCAGCTGAGACAATGTACTTTTTACTACACACTTTTCTTGCATTCTCTAAATGTAAAAACATCTCTATCAAAATTTCCTTTTCTTAAAGTTTTCACAGACAACCAGCAAATTTCAGTCTCTACTTTTGCTGCAAAGCACTGAAAACAAAGATGTAAAGTGGAAGTTATGATGCAATGTTATCTACCTACCTTATCATAATACTAATTTCCTTTTCAGTAACAAGATGTAAATGCAAACATATTTTAAAGGTATGGGTAGTTTTGCTTTCACTCCAGATCCTGATTCACCTGCCTGGAAAAAAAAAAAAAAAAAAAAAAAGATACAGAAAACTATCCATGTTAGTTAAGCAAAATCCACACTTTAAACAGTGCATGTTTATTGTGTTACACATCAAAGGTACCAGCAAAACATGTCACGAACAAATAATGCCCATTCAGGATATCCTCAAATGTGATCAATTAATGTGTTGAGTTACCCAAGTGGTATTTTTTATTTGCAAGTGGTGCATTTATATAGAGTTGATGATCAATATTTTAATAATATTGCTCATCAGTGAGAAAGGGCACTCTACCTCATACTGGGTAAATCCAACTGCTCAGGATTTAGCCAAGCAGCAAGACAGTAAATAACAAAAGTATACTGGCCTTTCCCAAGGGAAGGGTTGGGAAGAAAGACAGAATATGAGGTGATAGATCCTCAAAGAGAAATGAGGGAACAGCAAAAAATCCTGGTCTTCATTCACATGATAGGTTTCTCTTTCAAAGTTACAGGCTATATTTATGCCCAAGGGCTAATACTCTTAACTACATGAAGCAGGAAAACATCTGTAGCTTGTTTTCTAGATATAGGGTCAGAGAAAAAGAGTAGTCTTCAAGAAATCAAGCTCTAACAAGGAAGCAAGAAAGCGAATCACAGGATGAGTCATCTAAATGTTCTGCAAGGGAACTTAAACACCATCACCACATTTCATGCGAGTGCTTGAAGAAACATAATTTTGATCAGTGCTTTCTACAGTTTGTCCAGGTTTCTCATATAGCAAATGCAGTGAGGGAAAGAAGATAGGCATTGGCAATGTGAGACGAAATCCAGCATATACAACAGATTTATAAACTCAAGCAGTAATTGGATTACTCTTAGAAAATTAGTCACAGGTTGGTTTCTATTGGTGCAGAATTGAAGTGTTTTCCTAAATAATAAAATACATTTAGTATACCAATACCCCTCAAACACCAATACTCAGGGAGTTTTCTAGTGCAAAGCCTAGACATTCAAAATGCCAAGCCCTCTGATCTCCAGACTCTTGAATGAAGATTCAATAAGACGAACCTCTACTGTATCCACATCTGACCACAAGCACTTTTGGTCATTGCAATCTTGGCAAGATCAACATACATAATTGAGTCACCTTCATCTTCAGACTCTAGACACCTGAGACCCTCAGAAGATCCTGATAAAGTCTGCCAGGTCTAACCAGGAAACAAATGTTACAAACAAATTTATTTAAACAAAAAACAAAACCCCACAAAAACACCACCAACAAACACACACACACACACACACACAAACCCCAATACTTAAGTGCTCTGAAATAAGAGGGGGGGATGGTGAAAGTTCAATTTCCACCATATAGCACTCCTACAGAAACTCCTGATACATTCAGACTGTTACAGCACCATTACTCTGAATTCAGTCAACTCAGAATGAGTTCCAATGTGATTTCTTTTACCCATGGTTGAGTTCTTTTGAACTAGAAATTAATTACACAAAACATTAAGAGACTAATACTCCAAGCATTAGCACACACATTCAATTCACACCAAGTAAGTAACCCCATTCAGTTCAGCTATGGATGCTATGTTAAGTACAAGCATAACTGTTTCCAGGATCCAGCTCTTATCTGAATTACTACCTATACAAATACCTTAATATGTATATGGGATGGTAAATCACACACACACATATGCAAAGTAAATATGCAAAGGACAAAAATGGTGCGTTGTTTTATTAGCTTTTAGGAGAAGTAATTGTCCAACTCTGATGAGAATATCAATTTTAGGTTTTAATTATTATTCTAATGGAGTCACTTCCATACATTTCATTTACATTGTAAATAAATCATCACAGTGGGAAATAAATCAGCAGATATTCATGCCTAAGACTCAGATTTCTTGTGTGATTTACATTGTCTCAGTATACTTTCATATACTAGAAATAATTGCAAAACCTAAAGAGACAGAACAGGTACATATGTTTTAAAAAGTAACTCACTCTGTTAAGTATGAAAACTTCATGATGATTGTGTGATTTTCAATATCTCAGAAGCAGAATAACTTCTCACTGAAACTCATGATCTTAAATGTTTTTTGTGATATTATTGAAATTTCAATTTTTATCCTTTTGATAAGCCAGTGGTGTGATCATGCATAATAGGTCAGTTTTACAAATAAGTCACATTGTGTCAAGTACTTAGAATAAGGACAAGCATTTTTGTAAGCTTACACTTTTAAAAACAATAATTCATATTTCATATTCCCTACTTTTCCATCAAGATTTAAAATATAGGCACAAGAGAGAAAAACAAAGAAACAAATAACTTTGATAACAATGGTGCTCCTTGCAAACCTTTAGCTTCAAGGTGGAAACCAAACAAGAAATTGGTGACAAAGTGTAACATATTATAAAATTGAACTCCAGATCAAAGGATTCTAGCCAACTGAGTTTACACTTCTTCTTTTATGCACTTCCTCAGATTTATTTTTATTATGCATTAAAGGACTTTCAAGAAAACACTTTTAAAAATGTAACCATATGCAAATAAATTCTCAGGAAATTATATACTCTTACTGGAATAGTCTTCTCATCTCAGAAAATTAATACAGGAGTTGAACCCTGTATCAATTTCTTTCTCCACAACAATTGTTTTTCTTCCTAAAAAAAGCCCCCATAGAATAGAATAGAATAGAATAGAATAGAATAGAATAGAATAGAATAGAATAGAATAGAATAGAATAGACCAGGTTGGAAGAGACCCTCAAGATCATCACGTCCAACCTATCACCCAACACCACCTAATCAACTAACCCATCTAACCAAGCACCCTGTCAAGTCTCCTCCTCAACACCTCCAGTGACAACAACTCCACCACCTCCCCGGGCAGTCCATTCCAATGGACAATCACTCTCTCCGTGTAAAACTTCCTCCTGACCTCCAGCCTGAACTTCCCCTGGCACAGCCTGAGACTGTGTCCTCTTGTTCTGGTGCTGGCTGCCTGGAAGAAGAGACCAGCATCTGCCTGTTTACAACCCCCCTTCAGGTAGTTGTAGAGAGCAATAAGGTCACCCCTGAGTCTCCTCCTCTCCAGGCTAAGCAGCCCCAGCTCCCTCAGTCTCTCCTCATAGGGCTTGTGTTCCAAGCCCCTCACCAACTTTGTTGCTCTTCTCTGGACTCGTTCCAGCAAGTCAACATCCTTCCTAAACTGAGGGGCCCAGAACTGGACACAGTACTCGAGGTGTGGCCTAACCAGTGCAGTGTACAGGGGAAGAATGACCTCCCTGCTCCTGCTGGCCACACTGTTCTTAATGCAGGACAGGATGCCATTGGCCCTCCTGGCCACCTGGACACACTGCAGGCTCATGTTCATCCTACCATCAACCAGCACCCCCAGGTCCCTCTCTGCCTGGCTGCTCTCCAGCCACTCTGAACCCAGCCTGTAGCACTGCATGGGGTTGTTGTGGCCCATGTGCAGAACCCGGCACTTGGATGTGTTAAATCTCATGCCGTTGTACTCTGCCCATCTGTCCAGCCTGTCGAGGTCTCTCTGCAGAGCCTCTCTATCCTCCAGCAGATCAACTCCTGTCCCCAGCTTGGTGTCATCAGCAAATTTACTGATGATAGACTCATCCAGATCATCAATAAAGATGTTAAAGAGGATGGGGCCCAGCACTGATCCCTGGGGGACTCCACTACTGACTGGCCGCCAGCTGGATGTGACACCATTCACCACCACTCTCTGGGTTCGGCCATCCAGCCAGTTCCTAACCCAGCTCAGAGTGCTGCTGTCCAAGCCATGGGCTGACAGCTTGGACAGGAGTTTGCTATGGGGGACGGTGTCAAAGGCCTTGCTGAAGTCCAGGTAAACTACATCCACAGGCCTCCCCACATCCACCAGGCAGGTCACCTGCTCGTAGAAGTAGATCAGGTTGGTCAGGCAGGACCTGCCCTTCCTAAATCCATGTTGGCTGAGCCTGATCTCTTGGCCATCCTCTAAGTGCTGTGTTAATGCACTCAGGATGACCTGTTCCATGAGCATCATCAAGCTGTATTGTTTTGCTAGAAATGCCAATAAACCAGAAATGTCCCCAGTTTGGACCCCATGACATGTGAGGTCTTCAGCTTGATTCTCAAAAACAATTTTAGTTCCTGTGATAGGAAAGAAAAACAATCTAGGATTTCAATTTGCTGGCATATAAAATTGTTACTGTTGCAATCAACAGTTTCCAAAAAGGAGGCACTAAGTAATGATTATACAGAAAAAAGAACAAAACCTCAATTGTTGCAATACCTTTGCTGATTTTACTTTTAAGTTTAAAAGCTGAACAGTATTTCACAAATTAGAAATGATCCCCCATATGTGTAAAGCTAGGGGAGCACTGAAACAAGAAGCAGGAAAGAAACATATGGATTAAACAGTCTGAAATACTGATGATTGAAATAAAATGAAAATTCCATTGAAGTGGGAAGAAAAGGGAAATACTGGAAAATATACTCTAGTATAAAAAATATAAAAAATAACTAGTACATCTGGATCAGATAAGTAAAAAATGCAGACACTGTTAGATTACAGAAAACACCTTATTCACAGAAAAGGTGAGAGAAAAACATTTCTTTACAACACATTGTATATAAACAAAGGCGATGCATTAATCATACAGGAGAAGCAAAAAGTCAAAAGCTACTCGAAAGGAAATGCATGAATGCAAAACTAGAGATTAACAAAATGAACAGCTCGAGTTACTGTATTGGAAATGGAAAATGTTATGCCTAGTGGGCCACGTGGTAGCTGTGTCACTGTGCTTACAGCAAAGAAAAAGACACACACATTGTGACAGCAAAGCAGCATCTTGGAATAGTTTCTGTACTTTATGAATGTAGCGCAAAATAGCACAAATAAATGGTTTGCAAAACTCAGACTAACACCAGAGGCAAATCCAATGCAGCAGCTTGCAAACAGTAAACTGAATGACAAATAGACAGTAGGGCATCCACAAACCTTTGAAGCTACAAAGAGGAAGAGAGGAAAAAAGTTGCAGCCAAAGATAAAATTATTCAGTCTTACAAATGCAGCTTTAGGACAATGAAAATTATAAGCAAGATTCTTAACAACAAAAGGAAAAAGGCAAACAAGCACACACCAGAACCAACCAACCGACAAAAAGCGAACTTGTTAAAAGGTTAGGCAGGAGAAAAAGCACATAAACCATACATTATATAAATAGACATGTAAGCAAAGCCACCAGCACTAACAGTCTGCCAAGGTTCATAGTATCTGCTGCCATCTCTACAAAGGTGTTACAGATTATTACAATATATTTACAGGACCAGAGCATGCTCTCTGTAACCATACTAAATCAGATTAAAACACCTTATGCATCCAGTTCACTGATTAATTTTCTGATATTAGAGTTACAGAAGTAGTAGAGCAAATTGGGGGCGCAGGAAAGGCACTGTGGGTTACCTCTTTAAGTCTTTTGTGCCAGAGAAATATTTGGAAAAAGGGGAATGAGAGTCATCAACAGATTAGCCAGTGTTTGCAAGATTAAGAAAGCATGTCAGTTTAAGCCACATTTTAAAAACTACAAAATAAGTCCTGAAGAAGCCTTTCAGTAATTGTCTGAAAACATAACATTGTCACTTCCCAAGATTTGTACAGTAAAATAGTGCCAGAAACGGACATTGCTGATTTTGTGCCTAAAACAATTCTGCAGGAGGCCAAGAGGATCTGGACCACCTAGGAAAATAGGAAATAGAGACAAGGCAGTTGAAATGAGCCAGTTCCATGGGTTCAGAGAGAAAAAAGAGAGGAGAAAATTTCAACTGAAAACTTAAGAAGGGGCGGGGGGTGGGGAGAGAGACAGAAGATTGAACACAGGATGAGACACATCTGACACTTTAACAATCATCACCTATTGAATGTTTTGAATTACAGATATCACTGGCTAAGAAAACCACCACTGTACATTAAAGCACTGAAATCTTTGAGATACAGAATTCTCTGTGAAATATTTTTAAAGCTGTTTGGGAGTAGATGACCAGCTCTGTCTGGATCTGACTTTCAAGTAAAGCCTACCGCAGACATTTGCCAAATATGACTAAAGATACTTAGCATACTGCCAACAGCGGGTGATACATTCCAGGAAATACAGAGCAAGCAGCAAGAGCCAAACAATTCTTGAATACTGAGAGCATTTCTAGTGTTGGGTAGAGGGAAAGGCAATACTTAATTTATTAATGGACCTTGATAAGGCTTTGTAAGCATGACAAATGAGTAAAAAAAGAAATACAAATCTTCTTCTCATCCACTAACTGCAAACCCAATGTTTCACCTTGCAACCTATTAAGTCAAAATATGAATGTCAATAGTGAACTTCCCAGCATGCTAAGATAAAATACCACTGATTTTATTTCAGTTTCTTCTGAAAGATCTTAGACACCCTGAGCATTCAGGAACTGATTCATTTTAAGCCAGCCCTCAGATAAAAGAGCATCCCCAGGTGATATGGTGTGGTGAGTTAACACCCATTCTGAAAAGAAATAAAACAGGGTGGAGGGCTTGTGGGTGCTTTGCCCTCCCTACAGGGCATTTTTCCCCTGGGAAACTGAGTCTGTTCCACTCCCCCCTCCCTGCCCAGCTAGGCTATAAAAAGCAGGACATTGCTGTCATTAGGCCTCCTGTTGGCTCCTGCCTCTCCTGGATGAGAGCTACTGCGGCTACCTTCCTGCTCTTCTGCCACTTGGTTGGGCCTGATCCTTCTCCCTGCTGCCTCTGTGCCTCTTCAGAGAGAGAGACTGGTTTTGTATTCTTGGGTTTTTTTTTTCCCTCCCATCCATCCTCGTTCCTTGCCCTTGTGAACCTAACCTGTTATTGTTATATATATTGTTTAAAGAAAACTCTTTACCTCTCTACTTCCAGGCCAACTCCAAATTATAGCTTGGTGGATTTGCTCCTTCCCTTTCCCTTTTTTTCCTCCCTGTTGGGAGGGAGGAGAGGGGGGTAGGGATTGATTCTCAGCCTTGCCTCCATCTGAGCTCTTAACTCCCAGTTAATAGAATAAATAATAGAATAATAGAATAAACCAGGTTGGAAGAGACCTTCAAGATCATCGTGTCCAACCTATCACCCGACACCACCTAATCAAATAACCCATGTAACCAAGTACCCTGTCAAGTCTCCTCCTGAACACCTCCAGTGATGGCGACTCCACCACCTCCCCGGGCTCAAACCACTACGTATGGTCACTGCCCTCACCATCACAAATTACATCAACCATATGCCACTATGCTAGATGCACAGACATGTTTCCTGTATTGAATATGTTGTGAAAGTAACAGCCTCTGCCTAAGAGGGTCAGGCAACTGTGATGCACCTGCAGCAAAAGCATGCAGAACATCAGACTTTGAAGAAAAGGGTGTCCTGCAGATGATCTCTGAAAAAACCAAAGACAAATGTTTGCAACGCCTCAGAAACAGGGCAATTTTGACAAAACACAGCTGTTCACCAGCAGCATGTTTACACTGCTTGGCCAGGAATTCAGCCGTATCATTCCATCACAGTACTAGAGGAAGCCAAAAGCCAAAGATAGGTCAGCAGCTAAAATTGTAGCCTCTTAACAGATGCACAAAGTAAATAACCATGTCTAGCCACACTTGAAAGAAATAACTGCACAAGTAGACTCATTAGCAATATCTCAGTATAACATTCAGTGACAAGATGCAGGTCTTGACATCTGCAGCAAGACACAAAACCAGTCAGACATACCCAGTGTACCATAATGGTGACACAAAACCCCCCAGGGACCCTGTGAGGAGAAAGCCATTTCCTCAGGATAAAACATGTTCTGGAAACATGATGCGTATGTGAAACAGAAAACTTTGTGGGTTTCATTTTGGTTTGTTTTCAGTTTAAATGTAAGGGTACATATTTTTCCAAAACCACAAATACCTCTGCTCACTCTGAACACAAGCATCTGTAAAATATGCTGACTCCTATACTAGATTAGCAATCTGTGGAAAGCATCTGCATTAGTAAGTAGTGCATTGAAGACATCCTCAAAAATGCTACATACCCACAAAATAAAAGAGCAAGACAATCTACTGAAAGAGTCCAAGTTCAAATCACACACAAAATACAACATTTCATTCAACATCAAGATCTAAAAGAAAAAGCTTTCATATTCATAGAGGAAAATGTTAGTTACCAAATGGGGGGTGGAGGTGGTTAAAAGCTGTATTTAAAAGAATGAAGAAAGCAATGACAATAGAAATTTGACCACAATGAGAAAATAGAATACATGCAAGCTTAGAATATATGCAAGCTACATGTAGTTATGTCCTGCTGAATATAAAGGGCAAAAGAGCTGTTGGATAAACAGAGCTGAGAAAAGAGTGTGCAGCATGCACATATAAAGGACCTTAAATATTAGCACTCAAAGGAAATACAGGAAAAAGCAGAACTGCTGCACAGGCTTCACATACTCACTTTGCACTTCATCAGTGAGCACATGCACCTTAGAAGCTCTTTCTGAAAACAAACATGTTTTAGCTTTCAACAAAGCTACTCCAGAGAATCGTATTGTCCCTCTCAAACCAGGCTACTTCTCCAAAACGAGGAGGACCTCATGGGTAGAACAATTAATTTTCCATTTGGTAGTAATGAGTGAAGAAAAGATCAAAGCTTTCAGCAGGATTTCAAGGCACTCAGAGTAAGCAGAGAGGTTTGGTTTGTTCAATGCATAGCAGGCAATATATGAAGACTTTTTTTTGTACAGGCAGTCTAGTAGCACAGTTCAGATAAGCAGTTCTCAGAATTAACCATTTTGACTCAAGTCCAGTAACTCCACCAATCATTCTTCTACGTTAAACTCAGATTCACTTAGATTTATGATCCATAACCAGTAAACTAACTGCATGAATTGCTCATTTAACTAATTCCTCCATGTGAAATTCTTTTACTCTCAAGTAAACAGTAGGTCTTTTATATTTATATAATTCTGATTTTTTTTTTTCTTAAAGACCTGTCAATTGGGTTTGAGCAAGAAGATTTTAAATCATAGAATAGTTTGGGTAGGAAGTTATCTTTAAAAGTCATCTAGTCCGGCCACTGTGCAATGAGCAGAGGCATCTAACCTAGTTTAAAAACTTTACCCTTAGTCCTGCTAAGAAGTCTGCCATCATCTTTCTTATAAGGCTTTTTTAAATACTGAAAGACTATCTTGATCTGGAGATGGAAAGTGACTTGGTTCTTTTTGAACATTCCCATGCTGTGAAATTAGAGGCACAAACTATTATAGTTTATGATCAATTTTATAAGCTGGAACTATGATAAAATATTAATATGATTTATTAGCTAGTAAAAATTATTTTTCAAAGCTAATTTGATCAGGTTTGTCTGCCTGGTTGATGGTAGGTTGATCACACATGATAAGATGCTAATAAACAGTAGAATAACAGCCTAGGAAAATCAGAAACTTGGGATACAGAGGAACAAACTTGAAACTCTTATAACACAGAAACAAACTGTTATGCCGACTCAGGTCACCAGATGGATACCTCGGCCCTGTAACGGAGTTAAGCAACAGGTCAATAAGGTATAAAACTTTAGAAATAACCAGGTAAATTAGCTTAACTTACTCACAAGCTGCTAATCATCAAAACCTTTGCTGCATGAAGCAATACCCAGGAGTTGTGATTTGTAATTCAAGAGGCAGGGATAATGCAAAAGGTAAATCCCAAAATAGAGGAAGTAAGAGAGAGAATAAGCTACTGTAGTGGAGTTCTGTGACACACTATAAGAAAAAACCTAATTGCCCTGAAGACAGGAACATAATGCAGGTGCTTGATGCAGTCTTGATCCCATTAATAAACAGGGTATGGGTTTTCAAATCACCCCCTATAAATTCCCTTTTTGGAAACTGAATGTCCCAATGGCAGATTACCTATGCAAATCTAGCCAATCAGTCCAAAATGCTGTATGGTGGGCAAACTGCACAAGCGTTCTCAAATAGGCCACTGCACATGTCAGAGGCTATCTGAAATGTGAGTCACAGAGTTCAGCTTCCATCATTCCTCCCCCACACTACCCCCAGGCAGACTTAATGATGCCTCTCTTTTGGCTCAACTCCCACTCACCCTGGACCCTATGTGGAGGAGGGATGAGAATGAACAGTGGCCAAACAGGTTTTGTTCATTAATGCCTGTTCAAGGACATAAAAGAGACCAAAATATCAAAAGCAAGGCTATTTATTAACAGAAGGACACAGAGAGAGAGGAAAAATGGAGTAAGATAGATCGCAGGAAACGAATTATATTACCACCCTTCTCCCCAGCCCCAAGATGATTTGGGTCTCTTGGAAGGGTGCTGCTGCATCCCTGTTGGCCTGTGTTGTTCACCATGGAAGAGAGGAAGGAGAGATCCCAAAGTTCAACTCCAAATCCTCCTCTGAGCAGAATCCAACATGTGATGTCTTCAGTAAAGATGCCATTTCTCTTCTCCATGAATTACAGCGGCAGAACTTGGGGCACAGAGAGAGTTCCTGGTCATCTTCTTCTAGGCCGTATGATGATGTCTTTTTTTCTCTGTGTCTGTTAGTCTCCTTGTATTTTCTCCTTCTGAGCAGGCATCACTCAGGTTTTCGATAACACTTTTTTAGTCACAGGTACTTTCAGGTATGTGTCCAGGTACTGTCCCCAGGGAATCTTCCTCTCTATTTCTTGTGTGCCTCCAGTGGAGGGAGGAGGCCTCTGCCTCCTCTTTCACCTTTTACCTGCCCGTACACACAACACACATCAGGGGTTTATCATGTGAGGTCGTGAATCCACTGTATCCTTTTCACAATCCTCCCTTTCCGGGGTAGCTGATCATCTTGTCTCTGTGCATTCCAGGGAGTACCAGTGGTATCCACCCGTTACACAATTCTGGTGCCAGAGGATCTTTTCATCATTCATAGTTTCATAGTTTCATAGTTTCATTCAGGGTTGGAAGGGACCACAAGGATCATCTAGTTCCAACCCCCCTGCCATGGGCAGGGACACCCCACACTAGATCAGGCTGGACAGAGCCTCATCCAGCCTGCTCTTAAACACCCCCAGGGATGGGGCCTTGACCACATCCCTGGACAACACATTCCAGGGTTTCACCACTCTCATGGTGAGGAACCTCCTCCTCACATTTGCCTGAATCTCCCCACCTCCAGCTTCATTCCATTCCCCCTAGTCCTATCACTACCTGACATACTGAGAAGTCCTTCCCCAGCCTTCCTGTAGGCCCCCTTCAGACACTGGAAGGCCACAATTAGGTCACCTCGGAGCCTTCTCTTCTGCAGACTGAACAGCCCCAACTCCTTCAGTCTGTCCTCGTAGGAGAGGTGCTCCAGCCTTCTGATTACCCTCATGGCCCTTTTCTGGACACGTTCCAGCACCTCCATATCCCTCTTGTAATAAGGGCTCCAGAACTGGACACAGTACTCCAGGTGGGGTCTCACCAGAGCTGAGTAGAGGGGGAGGATCACCTCCCTCGACCTGCTAGCCACACTTCTCCTGATGCAGCCCAGGATCTGATTGGCTTTGCGGGCTGCAAGTGCACATTGAGAGCTCATGTTGAGCTTTTTGTCCACCAGCACCCCCAAGTCTCTCTCCTCAGGGCTACTTTCCAGCCAGTCACTGCCCAGCCTGTATTTGTGCCTGGGATTGCCTCGACCCAGATGCAGGACCATGCACTTGCTCTTATTGAACTTCATGAGGTTGGCTTGTGCCCACCTCTCCAGCCTGTCAAGGTCCCTCTGGATGGCCTCCCTTCCCTCCAGCGTGTCTGCTACACCACACAGCTTGGTGTCATCAGCAAACTTGCTGAGGGTGCACTCAATGCCACTGTCCATGTCACCCACAAAGATGTTGAGCAAGACAGGTCCCAGGACTGATCCCTGAGGGACTCCGCTTGTCACTGGCCTCCACTGGGACATGGAGCCATTGACAGCCACTCTTTGGGTGCGGCCATCAAGCCAGTTCCTTATCCATCTAGTGGTCCACCCATCAAACCCATGTGTCACCAGCCTGGATATCAGGATGGGTGTGGGACAGTGTCGAAGGCTTTGCTCAGGCCCAGGTAAATGACATCAGTTGCTTGCCCCTCATCTATTAATTTCATCACCTGCTCATAGAAGGCCACCAGGTTGGTCAGGCAGGATTTGCCCTTGGCAAAGCCATGCTGACTGTTCCCAATCACCTCTTCACTATTCTTTTGAGCGAGTAGTGCCTCCAGGAGGATCTGCTCCATGATCTTTCCAGGCACAGAGGTGAGACTGACTGGCCTGTAGTTCCCTGGTTCCTCCTTCTTACCCTTTTTGAAGATGGGGGCAATGTTTCCCCTTTTCCAGTCTGTGGGGACTTCACCAGATTGCCATGACTTTTGAAATATAATAGAGAGGGGTTTAGCAACCTCATCTGCCACTTCTCTCAGTACCCGTGGGTGTATCCCGTTGGGTCCCATGGACTTGAACACTTTCAGGTTCTTCAGATGATCACAAACCTGATCTGCACTTACAATGGGCAGCTCTTCCTCCCTGTCCCTGGCTTTGACTTCCATAACATCAGGAGTGTGGCTAGAGGCCCTTGCAGTGAAGACTGAGGTAAAGAAGTTATTAAGTACCTCAGCCTTTTCCTCATCACTTGTGACCATGTCACCATTTTCCTTTCTGAGGGGCCCACACCTTCCCTAGTCTTCTTCTTCCCATTAATATACCTGTAAAAGTTCTTAGTGTTCCCTTTAATCTCCTGGCTAGATTCAATTCAAACTCTGCTTTGGCTTTCCTAACCAGGACTCTTGCTGCTCAGGCAGCTTCCTTATATTCCCCTTGTTCTACCTGTTCTTCTCTCCACTTCCTGTAGAGTTTCCTTTTAAGTAATAGTGTGTCCAGTAGCTCCTTGCCCATCCAGGCAGGACTCCTAGCATTCTTACCTGCTTTTCTCTTTGTTGGTATACAGAGCTCCTGGACACAGAGGAGGTGGTCCATGAATACTGACCAGCTGTCCTTGGTCCCTCTTCCCTCCAGGGCTTTGTCCCACGACACTTTGGCTAGCAGATCCCTGAAGCGATCAAAATCTGCACGCCTAAAGTCTAGGGTCGTGAGCTTGGAATACTTCCTCCTGATTGCCCTGAGGAGATTAAATTCAACTGCTTCATGGTCACTGCAGCCAAGGCCGTCTATGAGCCTCACATTGCTTACCAGCCCTTCCCTGTTGGTGAGAACAAGGTCCAGCATAGCACCATTTCCTGTTGGTTCCTCTACCATTTGGAGGAGGAAGTTGTCTTCTATGCAGTCCAGGAACATCCTGGATTGCTGGTGCCTTGCTGTGTTGTCCCTCCAGCAGATGTCCGGGTGGTTGAAATCACCCATGAGGACCAGGGCTTGTGACCTGGAAGCCGCTTCTATTTGCCTATGGAGGGCCTCATCTGCTTGGATCTGCTGGTCAGGTGGCCTGTAGGAGACCCCCACAGTAATATCTCCTTCTCCTGTCCTGCCTTTAATTTTAACCCATACGCTCTCAACTAGCTCATCATCCCTCCCCAGTTGGAGCTCCACTGATTCCAACTGGCTATTGACATAGAGGGCAACACCTCCTCCTCTCCTTCCCTGCCTATCCTTCCTAAAGAGTTTATTCCCTCCCTGGGCAGCTGTTATCTGTTGAGGAGCAAAGGTAATTTTCTCTTTGTTGATTCATATCAAGAGAGAGAAGATTTAGTGTCTTACACTGTCCAAAGAACCACTTACTTTCTTTAAGAAACAGTTTAATTCATCTTTTCAAGGCTTACTCTAAGACTGTGAACTAGAAATATTTATAGGATAACAAACGAAATTCACATGTTACCATGAACTCAGGAAAATAAACTGTAAGTGAAAGCAGTATTATGAAACTGCCATGTTTGAGATGTCTGATACACACTCAGATGTGTTAGATAATTTGATTATTCAATCCACAACCATGCCACAACACTGCATCCCGAAGGATTTAATTACTCTGATGGTTGTTTGATGTTGGTGTTTGTTGCTTTGCTTTGACATACATGCACCAGGCATTAAACCTCCTGATTTTTCATCACCTTTCCATTTCTGTAAACTCATATGTATTCAAACTTATTTAAAACATTATGTATTTTTGGTTTTATTCAGTGTGGACATACAAGGAAAAGTAGTTTCTGGTATATAGTGCTTCAGAGAATCTAGGTGTTTTTAAAAATTAACAAACCACATGCACACTCTTGAGCTTACTCTTTCCCTAGGAAGGGCACATCAATACAGAACTAACCAAGGCTTCTATTTATACAAGAAAACATTTAATCAATACAATCAAATGCTAGTACACAGCGGGGAAAAAGTTAAAGAAACTATACAATATGTCTTAGGATCAATTACTCAAAATACAGACAATTTTGACAGTCCTAGTGTATGAGCCTGGACATACAAAATAAAGAACTGGTATCTAAAGAG
The DNA here is from genome assembly GCA_011125475.1 of Melanerpes aurifrons. Taxonomy (NCBI): domain Eukaryota; kingdom Metazoa; phylum Chordata; class Aves; order Piciformes; family Picidae; genus Melanerpes; species Melanerpes aurifrons. Next base: position 3,846,675 of record WWNC01000080.1, on the reverse strand, counting down.
TTGATTTGAGCGCAATAAGAAATTAGGCTAATTTGCTATGCATAGAATTAGTAAGAAGCACTTCAAAGAATGAATAATCAGAATCTAGAGTTCAATGTAATTTATTTCTCATTTAAATTTCTAAGATTTCTAGTTTACCTAGTAATAAAATTTTGAAATGGGCAAGAGGATAATTAGGTTTTGTCTTAACCTCTGCATAGATTATCTGCTGGCTACACTGCCAGCATATAGAATACTGCCGAGTATGTCTGAGGTCCCCAGTGGCAGGAAAATGAACACTGTATGTCTGACTTAAACAAAAGACTCTTCTCAGTAGTTTTTACAGCATAATAAACTACAGTACACATGGTCAACTTTAGTCTGGCAGAGAAAGTAACAAATGTATCCAGATTTTTTGTGTTAATGTTTATTGTTTTTTAGCAACAGATTCACTTAGATATCTCACTGCTAACAATAATAAACTCTGTATTTAGTCCTTGTTTACATTTATGGCACAATTTTACTTTTAAAGACATGTAAAAGAAAACATATGCCCCATCACATTAGTCTGTCTTGCTGTTTAACATCAGCTGTAATGATCTTTCAAGAGTCTGACTAAAAGCCTGGAGTTTCTCTACATGATGTCCCTCCAGTCTCTTAGAAAACATCACAGAATGCCTGCTGCATAAAATTAGGCCTATTCTTAATTATCTTGATGTCTGTTTCCTGAGCTTAATCAACTTTTCTGAGTGCTTTTCTACACTGCAATGTGGTCTAAACCCATTTTGTCTTATTCAGCATTTTGTAATTTCTTTTCTTTCAGCTCCTAGGACAATGGAAAGCTCTTCACACCCCTAATTGTTATGGCAAGAGCTAAGGTATGGGATTTGAAAGAAAAGCTATTAAAAAATATTTTTTTTTTAAATTGTGAATGTATAGCCATGCATACATTCAGAGAGAAGGGCAGAAATCTGCACATGTGGAGAGATAATCCATTCTAGCCTCTAAATTAACAGACTTTAAGTATTTAGTTATCCTGTTAAGTAAATACAGATTACAGGACTCAAATCCTACTCATTATAGGTTATCAGGCTGTTCTAGGTGCTGTTTTAGGTGAAGTACACATTGTCTACAGTCCACAGTGTTCAAATAAGTTTAGAATAATATAGCAAGTAATTTGCATGGCCAGGTCTTCTCCTTGAATACTCATCCATTTTTTCCTATGATGTGGCTGCTTTTATCACAAGTGAATACCACACAATGAAGTTTGAGTACATATTGTATCACCTTGCCTTCTTACTGCTAGAATTTAATTTTGTTTTTCAGATTACAAAATCATCTGTATATTCTAGTTGAACGTAGAGATTTTGATACTTCTTTTCCCATTCAGGAGGCAAAATGAAAGTTTTCTCTTAAATGGCTATCTACAAAGTCACTATGATTGGTTTAATTCAAAAAGTACTTTCTTCCAAGCTCTGATAACCTCCATAAGGTATTATGGTGTATTACTACATATGACTCTCTTCACCTCTACCATGCCAGCAATAAGCAAATTGTTTTTGTCTCTAGGCATGATCAGATGAGGACTCTGACTGGTTATCTAACTGGCAGGTGCTCATCCAAGTGTCTTTTTAATAATATCAGAGACAGATTAGATAGTGAAAAGCTAACAAGTACACAGCATTCAAATCTATTAGATTTTACAGAATACCTGTTTCACTTTTGAGGATTTGATCCTGCCACTATTTGACTGTCAGCATAAGAAGGCAGATTCAGATGCAAAAATAGCCACTGTCAAAGGAAAACTAATCAGCTCAAGTATACATCCTGGAAGCAGGGAAGGCTATGCTACTCCTCACATAACATTGCAAATAACAATCAAGTAGCTTACCAATAACTTCATAAGAGTGTAAAAGAAAGCTCTATAATGGTAAATAACAAACAGCCAAAGCCATACTCCTGAATCATGATGGGCTAATAACTCTACCCTCCTCTGTTTCCCTGAACACCAATGTCGTGGTTTGGGCTGGGTGTCCTCTGCTACAGGGGTGTTTCCTGTGTCCAGAAGTCCAGCCCAGTGGGTGGACACAGGAAATTAGGTTATTTCCTACCATGATCCCTTGCACCACTATAAGTTTCACAGCGGGGTCTGGCACTTCCTCTTTCCTTCCTCCTCGCCACCCGGTAACTGGGGGAGAGATCTCCCAGCCATGGGCCTGGTTAGGCCCAAGGCCACAGGGGGATGGGCAGTCTCAGATCTGGCCAGCTGAGACTAGCCTAGCAGTGGGAGGGGGAAGGAGGAGCCCTGGGGGTTTGGGTGCACCCTCAGGTGGGGATGGGATCTCTCTCTGGGTCCATTTTGGGGTTTCCTCTTGTGACTGTGTTTCTAATTCTCTGCACACACTTACTGTTCTATTTAAACTTTCCATCACTTTTGCAATCTGTTTGTCTGAGTCATCATTTCTGCACGTGGTGGGGAGGGAGTTTGCCCCAACCCATTACATTTTGGTGCCCAACGTGGGGCCAGCTGTTGTGCCCACTCTGCAGATCTATTGCAAAGGATGGAGAGCCTAAATTTAGTTCTGGGTGTTGGTTTTTGGGTTTGGCAGTTGGGGGCTCAAGTGATGTTGCCGGGGCGACTGTGTAAGTTCTTGTGGATTGTGGGGGGATAACTGGTGCACTGCCGGTGGCACGGACCCTCTCCTGCTATTTCAAGCAGGGGTGGTTCTCGACCATCGGCATCGGGGTACCGCTTGAGAACGTGGAACCTGCCCTTCCTCCGCGGCAGGGAGCGAAGTGGGGGAGGAGCAGCGGCGAGCAGATCAAAGTCAGGTCCGTTCTCGCTGCGGGGATTAAGCCAGCAGCAGCGAGCGGGTGAGCCAGCTCCTGAAGCCCTGGGGGGCCGATGGGGACTCCAGCTGGAAAGCCGTTTTCAAGGGCTCTGAGAACGCGTGTATGGCTTTCGCTGGAGTAGCCGTTTGAGTGTCTGAGGGGTGGAGGTGATTTTGATTCTGTGCTGCGGTGGTAGAGGTGGGCCTAGCCCTGCTGTGTGCCAAGCAGCGGTGGCGGACCCGGCCGTGCGCTCGGGCTGCGGCAGGGCCGGCCCTAGTCTCTTCCCCGGCTTCTTCGGACGAGTTCCGAAAATGGTGCCAAGCGCCTGGTTCCGCCTCTCTTCTTCTCAGGGAGCTGTGGTGCAGCCCCTCCCTTTCTGGGGGGGGGGTGTGTGCAGCCGGATGCTGTCTTGCCTTGGTACGGGTACGCCTAGTGGGGGGTCGGAGTACCTCGGACATGCATCTGTGTAGTTTTGGACCACAGTTGGAAGCGGTTGATTGCAGCACCCTGGATGGATTGAAAAAGGCAGTCGTGGGTTGGATTGTTTCGACTGGCCTGCCCCAGGGGTGGAGAATATGCCACTGAGTGAACATAGGTGAAAAGTAAAGGCTTGGCTGAGAAGTCATGAGGCTTTTCCAGGTGACCAGGATGACCAACGGATCCATGGAGAACTTGCACCGCAGGAGAATGAGCTCTGCATCGCCGGGAGGTTCCATTGGATGAAGGAAGAAGAACTGGAATGGACAGACACTAGAGCCTGACTGAGAGACTGTTTGAGTGGACGCCTGGATGAAGATACGGACTTCGCCGGACATGTCATCAGTTTTCTGATTTGATGATATGTTTGGGTGCAGGGATTATGGTATGAAATAAGGGGTGGCTCCTGTCGTGGTTTGGGCTGGGTGTCCTCTGCTACAGGGGTGTTTCCTGTGTCCAGAAGTCCAGCCCAGTGGGTGGACACAGGAAATTAGGTTATTTCCTACCATGATCCCTTGCACCACTATAAGTTTCACGGCGGGGTCTGGCACTTCCTCTTTCCTTCCTTCTCGCCACCCGGTAACTGGGGGAGAGATCTCCCAGCCATGGGCCTGGTTAGGCCCAAGGCCACAGGGGGATGGGCAGTCTCAGATCTGGCCAGTTGAGACTAGCCTAGCAGTGGGGGGGGGGAAGGAGGAGCCCTGGGGGTTTGGGTGCACCCTCAGGTGGGGATGGGATCTCTCTCTGGGTCTGTTTTGGGGTTTCCTCTTGTCACTGTGTTTCTAATTCTCTGCACGCACTCACCGTTTTCTATTTAAACTGTCCATCACTTTTGCAATCTGTTTGTCTGAATCGTCATTTCTGCACGTGTTGGGGAGGGGGTTTGCCCCAACCCATTACAACCAATAAAATACCAGTTACACTAGAAAATAACCCACTGCATATCAAATCAAGAGTGCTTTAGGCCACATAATTTGACTTTTACTTGTTTGCATTTGTATATTTCAATCTTTTTGGCTGATCGAAAGCTCCTGCTTGTGAGCTAAATCATAGACTCATAGACTTATAGAATCAATAAGGCTGGAAAAGACCTCAGAGTTCATCAAATCCAACCTATCACCCAACACCTCATGACTAACTAAACCATGGCTTCAAGTGCCACGTCCAATCCTGTTTTGAACATTTCCATGGACAGTAACTCCACCACCTCCCTGGGCAGCACATTCCAATGGCCACCAACTCATTCTGTGAAGAACTTTCTCCTCACCTCAAGCCTAAACTTCCCCTGGTGCAGCTTGAGACTGTGTCCTCTTCTTCTAGTGCTGGTTGCCTGGGAGAAGAGACCAACCCCCACCTGTCAACAACCTCCTTTCAGGTAGTTGTAGACAGAAATAAGGTCTTCCCTGAGCCTCCTCTTCTCCAGGATAAACAATCCCAGCTCCCTCAGCCTCTCCTTGTAGGGTTTGTGCTTGAGACCTCTCATCAACCTCATTGGCCTTCTCTGGACATGTGCAAATGTCTCAATATTCTTCCTAAATTGAGGGGCCCAGAACTGGACTCAAGGTGTGGCCTAACCAGAGGCACAATTACCTCCCTCCTCCTGCTGGCCACACTATTCTTGATGCAGGCCAGGATGCTTTTGCCCCTCTTGGCCACCTGGGCACACTGCTGACTCATGTTCAGCTGGCTGTCAACCAGTACCCCAGGTCCCTTTCTACCTGGCTGCTCTCCAGCCACTCCAACCCCAGCCTGTAACACTGCATGGGGTTATTGTGTCCAAAGTCCAACACCTGGCACTTGGACTTGTTAAATGACATCATGTTGGACTCTGCCCATCTGTTCAGCCTATCAAAATCCCTCTGGAGAGCCCTTCTACCTCTTAACAGATCAAGACCTGCTCATAACTTGGTGTCATCCGCAAACTTACGAATGGTGGACTCAATCCCCTCATCTAGATCATCAGTAAAGATACTGAATAGGAGTGAGCCCAACACTAATCCCTGGGGGGGCACCACTAGTGCCTGGCTAGCAGCTGGATGTGGCACCATTCAGCACCATTCTCTGGGCTTGGCCCTCCAGCCAGGTCCTAACCCAGCACAGAGTGCTGCTCTCCAAGCCACCAGCTGACAGCTTGGACAGGAGTTTGCTGCGGGGGATGGTGTCAAAGACCTTGCTGAACTCCAGGTAGACTACATCCACAGCCTTCCCCACATCCACCAGACGGGTCACCTGATCTCAGAAGGAGATCAGGCTGGAGAGGCAGGACCTGCCCTTCCTAAATCCATGCTGGCTGGGCCTGATCCTTTGGCCATCCTGCAGGTTGTGGTGAAGAGGTTATTAAATTTATTAATATGAAATATTAATTATGAAAATATTATTTTTATTAATTATCAAACTATTAATAACCAATGAATCACCAATTTATATACATGTTCTAGCGCACATTCGTGAAATAGCTTCCACAAGTAGCTTATGATTAGAATTTAATTGAACTATCTATAGACCCTTTCTATATTTATATAACGAAGGGTGCAGTTCTGCCACTTGGCTACTAGATGGAGACTCGGCGTGACGCGGGTGGCTTCTGGCTATACACAGCAATATTACAATCTTTCTATGTGTCAGCGCTTACTCTGCTAGATGCAGATACTTTGAACTGAGTGATAGTGGATGGAAAACACGTGGAAGATATTCAATTCCCTCCAGACAACAGGGATCGGTCCTGGTCGGGGTCGGCCCGTGGGGTTGGTCCTCAAAAGTCGGCTTGCACGGCAGGGCGGGCTCGGACAACGCAGCAGCAGGCAAAGCTACGGGGTTGGCCCAACCACGGTGATTCTCGGGGCTGATGCAAACAGCCTCAGGGAGAGAATGTGGCTGCGTTAGGTGGCGGATTCTCGTTTACTGAGCTTAAAGGAGCAGCGGGACTCTTGGAGTGGTCCCCGGTTCGGTGCAGTATAGGCACGAACAATGCCTTAGTCTTCCCTGAGATTCACAGGGCTCAGAGCAGCACACGAGGTGGCTCCTCTCCCGCTACGGCGGGGATAGGCATATGTGGACTCAGTATCGATCAAGTCCCTTCTCCCCGGTAACTGGGCAGATCTTACTCTCAGGGGTCGGTCCAGTCTTCCAGTGGCACGGTGGGCTCTTCCAGTCGGTACGACTGGCTGTAGCGACGCTGAGCTCCTCAGAAACAGCGAAGGTCCTCCCTCTGGGCTTCTTCACAATGCAGAGGCTTTCAGTATGCGTGCATGTATAACAGAAGCTAACAACAATAAGCTCAATGGCAAAGGCTGCAGCTCGAGAGTTACTCTCTCGAGCAAGCACAGAGACAAAGTGAATGAGGGGGCAACTTGTTTACCAACTGGGGTGATACTTATAGATTCCTCGAGGCTGGGCTTGACCAATGGGCACTCTCATGAACAACTGGCTTCAGCCTATAGAAAGCGTGAAGCTAGAATTATGCCCATACTCGGTGTCAGCACGCGCACTGCATGCGCTGGGTGCATGCAAGCCTGGCTAATGCCTCGGATTCAGTATCAGGGCATAATGTGCCTTCACTACACAGTTGCACTGTGATTGCCCCCAAGAGGATCTGCTCCACAATCTTTCCTGGCGCTGAGATCAGGCCGACAGACCTGTAGCTTGTAGGTTCCTTCATCTGGCCCTTCGTATGGATGGGGACCACATTGGCCAGTTTCCAGTCATCTGAGACCTCTCTGGTGAGCCAGGACTGGTGGTAAATGAAGGACAGTGGCTTGGCCAGCTCATCTCCCAGCTCTCTCAGTACCCTAGGATGGATCCCATCTGGTCCCATGGACTTGTGAGTAACCAAGTGGCTCAGCAGGTCCCTAACTAATTCCTCATGGATTTCAGGGAGATTATACTGCTCCCTGACCCCATCTACCAGTTTAGGAGGCCAGTTAATCTGAAGTCCTCCTGCCTTAGTGTTCAAAATAGAGGCAAAGAAGGTATTTAGTAATTCAGCCTTTTCCTCATCTTTAGTTACAATGTTCCACTCCAGGTCGAATAAGGAGTGGAGGTTCTTCTTGCCCCTCTTTTTAGCATTAATATATTTATAAAAATGCTTTTTATTATCTTTCACAGAAAGAGGTTTTTGCCTCTCTAAGAACATCCTTAAATGTATCATGAGTTGCCTCCCCCCCTTTCCAAAGGCAATACACCCTCTTTTTAACCCTTAATTCATTCAAGAGCTGCTTGCCCATCCAGGCTGGTCACCTTCCCTGCCAGCTCATCTTTCAGCATGTGGGAACTGCCAGTTCCTGTGCCTTCAAGAGCTCCTGTTTGAAGTAGGTCCAACTGCCCTGGACTCCTTTGTTCTTAAGGGCTGCTACCCCAGCGTTCTCTCCAAATGAGTTGCTTAAATAAGCTGAAGTCTGCCCTCCAGAATTCCGAAGTGAGGGTTCTGTTACTGTTCCTCCTTATTTCCCTGCATATTGAAAACTCCACTATCTCATGATTGCTGCACCCTAGACAGCCTCCTACCATCACATCTCCCACCAGCCCTTCTCTATTTGAGAACAGCAGGTCAAGCAGGGCCTGACCCCTGGTAGGCTCACATAACAGCTGCATCAAGAAGCTGCCCTTCATACGCTCTAGGAACCTTCTGGACTGCCTCCTCTTTGATGAGTTAAGTTCCCAGCAGATGTTCTGGCAGGTTAAAGTTGCCCACAAGGACAAGGTCTGATGATCTTGAGACAGCCTCCAGTTGCTTATAGAATATTTCATCAACCTCTTCATCCTGGTTGGGTGGTCTGTAGCAGACTCCAAGATGTCAGTTTTGTTAGCCCTCCCTCTGGTTTTAACTGACAGGCACTCAATCCTTTCATCCTCAACTTCAAGTTCTGTGGCATTGAGATTCCCTAATATACACGGCCACCCCTCCTCCTCTTCTCCCTTGCCTTTCTCTCCTTAAGAGCTTGTAACCACCCTAGCAGTACTCCAATCACATGAATTGTCCCACCATGTTTCTGTAAGGGAACTACATCATAGTTTTCCTGGAGAACCAAGACTTCCAGTTCCTCGTTTGTTACTCATACTGTGTGCGTTGGTGTACGTATACTTCAGCTGGACTGTTGATTTCTCAACTAACTCTGGTTTATGTCCCTCTCTCCCCTCTCCAGAGAGACTGGTTTCCTCACCCACCCCCTTCAAACCTAGTTTAGAGCCCTCACAATGAGACCTGCCAACTCTAGTGCTAGAGCTGTCTTGCTCTTTCTAGATAGATTAACCCCATCTAGGTCCAGCAGATCAGGTGTGGTGAAAGTTGGTCATTGACTGTGGTGGTTTAAGCTGGGTTATGGCCTGGATGCCACTGCACAGACCACCCCTGGGAGGTCCCAAAAGGGTCCAGCCCAGTGGTTGGTTACAGGAAACCAGGTATTTCACCCATAACTCCCTGCTCCTCTATAAAACATCCGCACAGGGTCCTTACTTCCTCTTTTCGTCCCCTGCCGCTGCCTAGGTAAAATGGCGTGAGCCGCCTCCCTTGGGCCTGCCCAGTCCCAAGGCTGGGTTGGGGGGGAAAAAGCCCTGGGGAGGTTTGGGTGTACCCCCAGGTGGGGATGGGACATTCTTGGGTATGTTTTGGGATATCTCTTTCTTTGTCACAGTGCTTGTGGTTTTCTGTAAAACTTTCATTGTTTTTTTTTTTCTACTTAAAAACTTTTCACCATTTTTGCAATCTGTTTGTATGAGTCTTTTCTTTTGCCTGTGGTGGGAGAAGTGGTCTCCCAAAGCACAATAGCATTCTTTCTGAATTCTGCACCTGAGGGTGTTTTCAGAGAACTCTGAATTCAGCTTTGCATATGGGTCAAAATAGCTGATATAAATCAAAGGCCTTTTAACTGCCTTTTAACACAGTCAAGATAAATATGTATAAATTTACATACACAAAATATATCAGTATATATTCTGACAATATTAAAATGTAGTATTGCTTGTAATTTGTATCAACTGATTTGCCATATGCAAGCTAGCAGGATCAGAGGGGCTCCTGTAACTCTCATGCTTTAATACTTTTTGTCATCCCTGTACCTTCATTGTGACTTTGCTGCCGTGTGACCGAATTTACTTCATTTTTTCTCAGGCAATGAAATAAGATTTCCAAGCTCTGCAAATAATACTTCACAACTACTATTAGCGTAATGTTTCAGTTTGTATAGATTTATTGGCTGGAAATATGATAAAATATGAATATGATTTATTATATATAAAAAATTGTTTTCCTGAGCCAATTTGATTGACATTCATTTGCCTGGTCAATAATAGACATTACACATGATAGAAGGCTGATAAACAGTAGAATAATATTCTAGAACAATCAGAACTTGGAATACAGAGGAACAAACTGGAATCTCCCTATGTGCGCAAAAACAAAGAGCAATGCTGACTTGGGTGGTGTAGATGGACCACCTCAAGTTCACAACAGAGAGGGAGGAGAGAGGGGCAGTGGATTGAAGCAGATCTAGCTGTCTTGTTAATGCCTCTTCCAGGACACTTACGTAAAAATCATGGAGCACTGAGAGATAGTTTGTGGGTTGTTGGGATTTGTTGGCTTTTTGTTTGTTTGTTTGATTTGGTGTTTGGAGTTTTGGGATTTTGGTTTGGTTTTCTGGTAGAATGTACAAGAAACATAAATATATTTTTTTCTGCTGTTACAGTGGCAATTCCTACTTGCATAGTCACTACAAGGCAAATGTCACTTTAAGCACTGGTTGCAAAACCAAGAGATAATTCAGTCCTACGTTTATCCTTTTCTAGTGCAACATTCTTATACAATTGTACTGTCACTATTACAAACAAATTTATCAGACAGGGCACCTTTACTCATAATATTATGTTGTGAGAACTGTAGGGAATAAACTGTCCTGAATTGAGTTCAAATCTGCTGCTATTCATCCTGCCTCATCCCGGCTTCAAAATCAGTGCTGGCTGGAGCAAAGTATTTATGGGGCTTGAAATTCACATTGTAACATGAGAGGCTTCCTGTTACAGTTGCTGCTTTTGGGTTCGGGGTTTGGGTGCTGGCTCTTTTTCACAAGAATGGCAGCGTGTCGGGGAGGGATGCAGTGGTTTAGCTTGTCTGCTTTCCTTGATGCTGCTTTCTGCTGTGCTTTTTCTGCAAATAGCATCATGTAATTGTGCTTTATATAATCACATTTATATTAAACTCTTTTTATCTTATTTCAACCCTTTATCTCAATCCAGAGAGGTTGGTTTGTTTGGGTTTTTTTGGTTGGTTGGTTTTGGGTTTTGGTTTGGGTTTTTCGTGTGGGTTTGGGTTTGGTTGGGTTTTTTTTGTACGTATGTTACTTTTCTCTCACTTCTGTGTTGGGGGAAAAAACAGAAAACCCTTTCACAGTGCTTTAATCTGTTACATAAAAACAATGGCATAGAACACTGTTATTTAGATTATGATACCTGCTGAATAATATGTCATATGAATTTTATGTGTAATCCAGAACAATATATCTTATATATCTTTTTTTTTTTTTTTTTTTTTTTTCAGAAAGTCAACCATTTAAAAAGTGTCACCTTGCAACATCACAAATGTGAATACTTGCTGTTGCATCCAAGTTAAGGAAGGGACCAAGTAAATGAAAACTACTAAATAACAGAAGAAAAAGGAAAGCTAGCACAGCATGAACCTGATATAAATTCAGCTGGAAAGGTTTAGACTTCATGTTGCTTTCTCTGGGACTATCAGTCAGGTACCAGACCAATTTCAATGTTTCTATGTTTAACAGTGGAACAAATATAGATAGATATTCTACAGTTTTGCCCAGACAAGGGAGCATCTCTTAAATATGAGACAGCAGTTCAGTTTGGAATTGACAGAATGAAGGTTAAAAACAGCTTAGGTGAGCATAATAATAAAAATAGCATTTCCAGTTCTCAGGAAGGAACCCATGGAAAACTATCAATAAGATTGGGAAGCACAGTTCTATAACCTTACAGATATGGTCACTAAGGTCTTGTGGAATGGATGTCTAAAAGAAGTGAAGGGAATAAGAGGAGCTGATAACCTTAAAAGGGCACAGTTTTCCATAGTGCAATGAAAAGATGAACAAGGTTTGGAAGACACAAACTTGGCTAATTCAGTTTTTCAGTGTTTTCAAAAAGAAAGCTCAAAGCACCTGTGCTAGGGGAGGTTTAGGCTGCATGTTAGGAAGAAATTCTTCACAGAAAGAGTGATTTGCCATTGGAATGGGCTGCCCAGGGGGGTGGTGGAATCACCAGCACTGAGGTGTTTAAGAAGAGACTGGATGGGGTGCTTGGTGCCATGGTTCAGTTGATTAGATAGTGCTGGATGATAGATTGGACTTGATGATCTCAAAGGTCTTTTCTAACCTGGATAATTCTATTCTATTCTATTCTATTCTATTCTATTCTATTCTATTCTATTCTATTCTATTCTATTCATTCTATTCTATTCTATTCTATTCTATTCTATTCTATTCTATTCTATTCTATTCTATTCTATTCTATTCTATTTTTTAATACCATTAGTAATTGAAGCAAATTCAAGAAGAAAAAAATTTAGAAAGACCAATCTTTGATGAGATATGGACAAATTAACCTTGCTTAGTAAGTAATAAGAAAACCACCAAGAGCTGGTTTAATACATGATGGAGAGGAAGTGCTATTTCACAATTCTGAAGCTGAAGTATTCTGTACCAATTTGCCTTCACTTAGGATGTGGTCAGTGCCTCATGTGGCCAGCTCCAGTGACAGAAATGCAAGAACTCCAGCCACTGCAGGTTAAAGAGCATGTTGGGTGTTTGCTATAGCACCAATATTGTTGTAGTTCACCTCTGCGTACAATGCATCTGGTGCCTTCATGATAAACAGTGGCTATCTATTGCCATACTGGGGCTGAGAGAGGTGTAGAGGAATCTGACTCCTTGCCAGTGATGGGCAGTTTATTGGCCCATTCTACTGTCCTAAAGCTGATGCCTGCAAAAGGCCAAACTAAACAGCTCCAAAACTTCTAGCAGCTATCTTTCAGATTTCACGATGGACCTGGATGAACTCAGAAAAGTGAGAAGACAGAAAAACTGCCTGGTGTCTACCTTAAAACAGGGAAGAAGAAAACTGTGAGCCTGGGACTCAGACCCTTGGCAGCTTATGTCTGCTTTCTAGACAACAGGAGAACAAGAAAGTTCAAGCTCCACAAAGGCAAAAAAAGGGAATGAGAAAGTGCCCATATGTACAGTAGAATAAACTTCTAAGGTCCATTGTCAACAGGCAACAGTTATCTTAAACTTGAAAGCTTTTCCCTACAGGCCAACAAAAATGTCTTAAAATCCAAAACTTTTAGAAATGGGAGATAGTGCCTATCACTGCTCCTGCTTGAGAGCAGATGGGACAAACCTCTATGACAGATAGGCAGAAGATAATCACATTGAATTTCCAATGGAATTCAAAAGTAATTCTAATAATTCAGTAAAAAGCTTTGGATTTGGGGAACTGCAGCTGTGTTTTATTTTCTTGGAGAGGTTTTAGTAGCAAGGGGGAGGACACAGAGGTTGAGAATTTGTTAGGAGCTTGATTCATTTCCAACAGAGACAATGCCAGCCTGCTTCAAGACAGAACTGACGCTGACCAAGACCAAGCAATAGAGGTAGCATCTCTGACCTGTGGAAAAGAACCCCACAATTTGCAAAGAGTTATGAAGAGGTATATTTATTGCAGCTCTGGATGCGAGGGGGATCACTCCACCTATCTCACAAAAACTCCACCAGCACAAGCTGCTATTTATAGTTTCATAGTTTCATAGTTTCATTCAGGGTTGGAAGGAACCACAAGGATCATCTAGTTCCAACCCCCCTGCCATGGGCAGGGAAACCCCACACTACATCAGGCTGGACAGAGCCTCATCCAGCCTGCTCTTAAACATCCCCAGGGACGGGGCCTCAACCACCTCCCTGGACAATCCATTCCAGGGTCTCACCACTCTCATGGTGAGGAACCTCCTCCTCACATATAGCCTGAATCTCCCCACCTCCAGCTTCATTCCATTCCCCCTAGTTCTATCACTACCTGAGATCCTGAGAAGTCCTTCCCCAGCCTTCCTGTAGGCCCCCTTCAGATACTGGAAGGCCACAATTAGGTCACCTCGGAGCCTTCTCTTCTGCAGACTGAACAGCCCCAACTCCCTCAGTCTGCCCTCATAGGAGAGGTGCTCCAGCCCTCTGATCATCCTTGTGGCCCTTCTCTGGACACACTCCAGCACCTCCACATCCTTCCTGTAATAGGGGCTCCAGAACTGGACACAGTACTCCAGGGGGGGTCTCACCAGGGCTGAGTAGAGGGGGAGGATCACCTCCCTCGACCTGCTGGCCACACTTCTCCTGATGTAGCCCAGGATCTGATTGGCTTTGTGGGCTGCAAGTGCACATTGAGAGCTCATGTTGAGCTTTTTGTCCACCAGCACCCCCAAGTCTCTCTCCTCAGGGCTGCTTTCCAGCCAGTCACTGCCCAGCCTCTATTTGTGCCTGGGATTGCCTCGATCCAGATGCAGGACCCTGCACTTGCTCTTATTGAACTTCATGAGGTTGGCTTGTGCCCACCTCTCCAGCCTGTCAAGGTCCCTCTGGATGGCCTCCCTTCCCTCCAGCGTGTCTGCTGCACCACACAGCTTGGTGTCATCAGCAAACTTGCTGAGGGTGCACTCAATGCCACTGTCCATGTCACCCACAAAGATGTTGAATAAGACAGGTCCCAGGACTGATCCCTGAGGGACTCCGCTTGTCACTGGCCTCCACTGGGACATGGAGCCATTGACAGCCACTCTTTGGGTGCGGCCATCAAGCCAGTTCCTTATCCATCTAGTGGTCCACCCATCAAACCCATGTGTCACCAGTTTGGATATCAGGATGGGTGTGGGACAGTGTCGAAGGCTTTGCTCAGGCCCAGGTAAATGACATCAGTTGCTTGCCCCTCATCTATTAATTTCATCACCTGCTCATAGAAGGCCACCAGGTTGGTCAGGCAGGATTTGCCCTTGGCAAAGCCATGCTGACTGTTCCCAATCACCTCTTCACTATTCTTTTGAGCGAGTAGTGCCTCCAGGAGGATCTGCTCCATGATCTTTCCAGGCACAGAGGTGAGACTGACTGGCCTGTAGTTCCCTGGTTCCTCCTTCTTACCCTTTTTGAAGATGGGGGCAATGTTTCCCCTTTTCCAGTCTGTGGGGACTTCACCAGATTGCCATGACTTTTGAAATATAATAGAGAGGGGTTTAGCAACCTCATCTGCCACTTCTCTCAGTACCCGTGGGTGTATCCCGTTGGGTCCCATGGACTTGAACACTTTCAGGTTCTTCAGATGATCACGAACCTGATCTGCACTTACAATGGGCAGTTCTTCCTCCCTGTCCCTGGCTTTGACTTCCATAACATCAGGAGTGTGGCTAGAGGCCCTTGCAGTGAAGACTGAGGTAAAGAAGTTATTAAGTACCTCAGCCTTTTCCTCATCACTTGTGACCATGTCACCATTTTCCTTTCTGAGGGGGCCCACACCTTCCCTAGTCTTCTTCTTCCCATTAATATACCTGTAAAAGTTCTTAGTGTTCCCTTTAATCTCCCTGGCTAGATTCAATTCAAACTCTGCTTTGGCTTTCCTAACCAGGACTCTTGCTGCTCAGGCAGCTTCCTTATATTCCCCTTGTTCTACCTGTCCTTCTCTCCACTTGCTGTTGAGTTTCCTTTTAAGTAATAGTGTGTCCAGTAGTTCCTTGCCCATCCAGGCAGGCCTCCTAGCATTCTTACCTGCTTTTCTCTTTGTTGGTACACAGAGCACCTGGACACAGAGGAGGTGGTCCTTGAATACTGACCAGCTGTCCTGGGTCCCTCTTCCCTCCAGGGCTTTGTCCCACGACACTTTGGCTAGCAGATCCCTGAAGCGATCAAAATCTGCACGCCTAAAGTCTAGGGTCATGAGCTTGGAATACTTCCTCCTGATTGCCCTGAGGATGTTAAATTCAACTGCTTCATGGTCACTGCAGCCAAGGCCATCTCTGAGCCTCACATTGCTTACCAGCCCTTCCCTGTTGGTGAGAACAAGGTCCAGCATAGCACCATTTCTTGTTGGTTCCTCTACCATTTGGAGGAGGAAGTTGTCTTCTATGCAGTCCAGGAACATCCTGGATTGCTGGTGCCTTGCTGTGTTGTCCCTCCAGCAGATGTCCGGGTGGTTGAAATCACCCATGAGGACCAGGGCTTGTGACCTGGAAGCTGCTTCTATTTGCCTATGGAGGGCCTCATCTGCTTGGATCTGCTGGTCAGGTGGCCTGTAGGAGACCCCCACAGTAATATCTCCTTCCCCTTAAGTTACAAAAGCATACATATTCATCAGGTTTCTGAGGATAGGCATAGCTAATGCAAACTATGCTCAGGAACTCATTAACATAGGTATCCTCCCATTCTCTAAATGTAATCAAACCCAGCCAGGAACTCACAATGCAGAACCCTTCCTTCAAGAAATAGGGGTCCTCTCAAACCAGCCCTTCTTATTGGTGGTTCTGCCTGCCTAACTTTTACTGTTGGTTTTAATCAATCATTCTGCCTGCCTGGCCTGGAGGATCTTATCACCTAAGGACAGGATTCTTGTATACTTTAAAATGTACTTTTACTTTTTCCCTTAAACTTAAAACATACATTTACGTTTCACTTCATCACCTCTATTAGAACATATTTAAGATCAGGGAAAAAATATCCTGCACAGCAGCAGCTGGGGAGAGGAGTAAGACTATTTCAGAGAAACAAATCTACAGACATCAAGGTCAGTGAAGGAGAGGGAGAAGCTGCTCCAGTCACTGGAGTAGAGATTCCCTTGTAGCCTATGATGAAGACCATAGCAAGGCAGGCTGTGCACCTGAAGCTCAAGTTTACCAAGGGAGTAGATATCCATCTAAAGGCTGAGAAGAACCCCACAACAGAGAAGGTTTATGTGCCCGAAAGAGGCTGTGACACTGTGGAGAGCCCATGCTGGAAGAGGCTCCTGGCAGGACTTGAAACCTTGTGGGGAACTCACTCTGGAGCAGTCTGTTCCTGAAGGTATGTCTGCTGTAGGAGGGTCCCTGTGCTGGAGGAGCAGAGGAGTGTGAGGAGTGCCCTTCTTTGAAGTGGAAGGAGAGGCAGAGGAAACGTGATGAACTGACCGGGGAATAACTGAATAGGGAATAAAGTTAAGTCTGGGAAGAAAAGATTAATGAGGAGAAGGTGGTTTAAGGTTTACTTTTCATTTCTCATTACCATCTTCTGATTTGATTGGCAAAACATTTAACCAGCTTACTTACTTCACACAGACCTCTTTTCCCTTTTCTCCTGATTCTCAGTGATTTCTGTATCCAAAGTCTGTACTGTGTTGCCCTTTGAGTGTCATTAGACTGACAATTTATGGTACATATTCTTTGCAAGTCTGGTTTTACCTTTGCCTTCGGGAATTGAATCATGAAAAGAAAGACACTAATGATCCAGTTCTGTGTTAATATTTGTGAGCTTTGCCACTAGGAGATAGGATTTAAGACACAGAAGACAACTGACTGATGTTCAGTGTCTCATCTAAAGCTACACATTGCTTAAAGCATACAATGCATCAGTTAAACCATACAATGCTAAGCCATTATCTCATGTAAGACTCTCTCTATATATTGGTTACAGCGGTATTTTTAACATGGCCAGAAAATTCAAATGTGATACCAGAAATGTGGCAGTAGATGGCATAATTACACTGGAAATTTCAACTCCACTCTTCTTTTGCCTAAATTATTCAGACCAAATATTTAAAATAATAATAATTAAAAAATACATTATAGCCAATGTATTTTGCTCTCAAATTGGAGAAGTAGGAAGCTGGGTAACCAACTATACAAGTAGAAACAATACAGTGGAAAATCAAGCTGTGTTTTCTCATTAGAGAAAGCCATGCTCTAGGCACATGTTTTTGTAACAATATTCAGAATCAAGTGTATATTGGCACTGGACACATTGTTTAGTGAAGATCTTAAATAGAGCGACTAGAAAGTGCACAGGAACTCACACTCGGTTTGGGAATCACTAGAATTGTGGCGTTTGAGTCAAAATTAGACAGATTTGCCTGCAGCACCCAGACCTGTCTTCTCCCCGGGCCTGCGTACCCTAGGTTCCTGCTCCCTAGTCCACCAGAGCAACCCTGCCTCTGCCATAAAAAATGCAGTTGTTTGCTGAAACACACCAGCAGTATGGCTTTTCTTGTGCTGCTAAGGCAGCGCTGATCCACAAGATTTGCCTCATGGAAGCCATGTCTGGAGACACTTTAATTTTGGCAGGTTCCATTTTCTTTGGATTTATGCTGCCTGATCCACAAATTGGATTATAAACTTGCAGTTCCAGAGACAGCTGCCAAGGAGAGATCCAGGGATCATCTCCAAATTCCTACTTCACCCTTGTGAGTAAAATCTGTCACTCTCGGCTTTCCCCTAGGGTGCTGGCTTGCCTCTGATTTTGTAAGTGGGTTAAAGCTATTTTGTAGCTTAGTCTTTTCAATTTTTCAAATTCTCTGTATTGAAGCAAAATTGCCTATAAGCATCCTTGTGGAATTTCCTACTGAATAGAACCTGTACATAAAATTTAACTAGTTTGTACATAGTTTTAGGGTGGGGCTTTTAAGAAAAATAAAGATAACTATTTTTATAATTCCCGCATTCTTAAATTATTCCCATCAAAATAGATGTGTATATAATGTGTTTAACATTACTAACCCTTGCTTTAAGATTATTTTCTTAATGCAGATTTTAAGGCAAAGTTGATTGGACATTAGAGTTTTGGGTTTTTTTTAAGGAATCATAATTACATTTAGAACTAATCGTATATCAGAATTTTCCCCTTTATCTTCAGAAGTATGATCTTTTTAGAAATTTCATGTGAAGTTATATTAAATTACAGTAAAAGATCTCAGTGAATTTCAGACTATGATCTCTAAGTGATGAGTAGATACCAAAGTGTGTCATTGTAAAAATGTCACAGTATCACCAGGGTTGAAAGAGACATCGAGAATCAAGTCCAACCTGCAATCACAGACCTCATGACTAGACCATGGCACCAAGTGCCACGTCCAATCTCCTCTTGAACACCTCGAGGGATGGTATGACACTATAAACAATGCAATAGCTTCAGAGACTCAGGTAGCAGTAAAACCATGCTTCTACTGCCAGTAGGGGTCAGCAAGAAAACAGAATTGCATGGTGCTTCTTGCCTTAGCACTTCAGAATGCTTCAAGATGCATGCTGTCTTGCAAAATACTTTGATCTTTCTAGAATGCAGAATAAACTCTCCAGCACCCATCAGTATTATCTTGCTCATACAATCCTCACCCACTTAGCTGTGTCACAAGCTCCCAGAAGAAAAGCAATGCTCAAAAAGCTGTAGTGGCAGAGTAGTTAATATCCTTAACATGTGACATAGCACCTGGAAATAAGAGTGTTCCATAGGTAACACCAATCCCTCTGAGAATCCCAGATTCACTCCTCAGGATCACCATGTCTCCCCTTTCTTAAGCTATCTTTGCTTCTGTCTTTCCCAATTTAGAGAAATGTTGTAGAAAGATATATTGTCTAGAAACTTTTCTATCATTTATAAGTTTTGAAGACTGCGGGCCAATATGACATTCTTATTGGCTCAAAGAAACATCATCTCCACCCCATTTCATCACCTTTTCTTTCTGAACTCCTGGAGGCATGCATAATCTGTTTCTAATTTGCACTCACAACTTGCTTTTTTGTTCATAGAATCATAGAATCAGTAAGGTTGGAAAAGACCTCAAAGATCATCAAGTCCAACCTGTCACCCAAGACCTCATGACTACTAGACCACGGCACCAAGTGCCACATCCAGTCCCCTCCTAAACACTTCCAGGATGGTGACTCCACCACCTCCCTGGGCAGCCCATTCCAATGACTAACAACTCTCTCTCTGAAGAACTTTCTCCTTACCTTGAGTCTAAACTTCCCCTGGTGCAGCTTGAGACTGTGTCCTCTTGTTCTGGTGCTGGTAGCCTGAGAGAAGAGACCAATCTCCTCCTGGCTACAACCACCCTTCAGGCAGTTGTAGATAGCAATAAGGTCTCCCCTGAGCTTCCTCTTCTCCAGGATAAACAATCCCAGCTCCCTCAGCCTCTCCTCATAGGGCTTGTGCTCAAGGCCTCTCACCAGCCTCGTTGCCCTTCTCTGGACATGTTCAAGAGTCTCAATGTCCTTCTTAAATTGAGCAGCCCAGAACTGGACACAGTACTCAAGGTGTGGCCTAACCAGTGCTGAATACAGGGGCACAATGACTTCCCTGCTCCTGCTGGCCACACTATTCTTGATGCAGGCCAGGATGCCATTGCCCCTCTTGGCCACCTGGGCATACTGCTGGCTCATGTTCAGCCAGCTGTTAACCAGTACCCCCAGGTCCCTTTCTGTTTGGCAGCTCTCCAGCCACTCTGACCCCAGCCTGTAGCACTGCATGGGGTTGTTGTGACCAAAGTGCAGCACCCGGCACTTGGATTTGTTGAATACCATCATGTTGGACTCTGCCCATCTGTCCAGCCTGTCAAGATCCCTCTGGAGAGCCCTTCTACCTCCTAACTGATCAACACCTGCTCATAACTTAGTGTCATCCACAAATTTACTGATGACTGACTCAACCCCCTCATCCAGATCATCAAATGTTCTGGTGTTCTGGTGACACAAAGTATTCATACTTTTCCTATACCAGAAGAACTTACTGCAAACCACAACAGGTTTTTCCACTGTCTAGACATGCCTTTTATAACACACTCAGACAAAAACATCCACAAAGGGAAAAAGAGTAAGTTAGAGTTTACCAGGGAGAGACTCAAGAATTGAAAAGAAAAACCAAACTTTTAGTTCCATATACCTATTCAAGTATTTTGTTTATATTACTTCTGATATAAGCAAAAAACATAAGGCAATTGAGTTTTGTCTTCTTTGTGTATTGCAGCAGCCCTAACTACATGATCAAATATCAGTCTACAAGACAAATCATCTGAGTGATTCAGCATCCAGAGCATTGCTGCTCACAAAATAGAGGACACACAGCATTTTCATGTTGTTCTTATTACCTCAGTGTGAAGCCTCACAATTTAGTACATTCTTCACACTTTATCCTGGATACTCTTCTACTAATTTCTGTATGGAAGTGAAGTGTTTGTCACCCATCACATTGTCCTAGTGTTCCTTTCCAAAAGCTCCATAAGATCACAGTATGACAGTATCGCTAAGGTTGGAAGAGACCTCGAGGATCATCAAGTCCAACCTGTCACCACAGACCTCAAGACTAGACCATGGCACCAAGTGCCACGTCCAATCTCTTCTTGAAAACCCTCAGGGATGATGACTCCACCACCTCCCTGGGTAGCCCATTCCAATGACTAATGACTCTCTCAGTGAAGAACTTTCTCCTCACCTGCAGCCTAAACTTCCCCTGGTGCACCTTGAGACTGTGTCCTCTTGTTCTGGTGCTGGTTGCCTGGGAGAAGAGACCAACCCCTTTCTGGCTACAACCACCTTTCAGGTAGTTGTAGAGGGCAATGAGATCACCCTTGAGCCTCCTCTTCTCCAGGCTAAACAATTCCAGCTCCCTCAGCCTCTCCTCATAGGGCTTGTGCTCAAGGCCTCTCACCATCCTTGTTGCCCTTCTCTGGACACGTTCAAGTGTCTCGATAAAGCATCAATAAAATTATTTTGTTTTTACCAGGAATAAATCAAAGCTTGGAAACCAAAGTTAACATTAGGTTTTCAGCTTTTTCAAATCACTACACTGTCATTTGTTTAAGATTTCAAAGAAGAATTTCCATTCACTAAAGCTTATCTGTGAAATCTCGGTATATCTGTGAACTGGGATACTCAGGGAAGAAGAGGTGTGCAATTAGGGAGGATTTTGGCTTAGGGTCCCAGGCTTGTTTGGTTTGCTTGTAGGAGTTTCATTTGAGTGAACTACTAGGATTCCACCAGGAATTTGTGCAAGGGGAATTAAATTGTTAGCACTGGCCGTAATCTGAACCCTGCCCACCACAACTCTTGCTCATGCAAGCTCTTAAGTAGGAGCTCCAAAGCCACCACTACAGCAAATAGGGCAAGGACATTTCTGTATGTCAGAGAGGTATCTGCCTAAGTAACCTCCACAATTGGGATTTTTCATGCCTAAGGCTGCAGCCTTTCCTCTTTGTCTCTGGCTGTCAACTCCTACAGAGAATGTGACACAGCACAGCCCTGGCATTGCCTACAACATTTCAAGACAATTGGATTTGCTGCTTGACTCTTGAGTACAAACACCTGCAGTTCTGGGAATGACAAACAACAACCACTATTCAGCAGCTTCTTTTCTTGCTGCTGCCATATGCTAGCACATGGGCATCAGATTGTGTTATCACCTCCATGAAGAACAGGTGTCACAGTGGTATTTCAGAACTTCCCCTAAGCAAACAGAGCCAGCTGGCAACAGTTCATTGGCACTTGCTGTCTGGCAGGATGAAGCCCAGATGCTGAGAGAAATGCCTACAGCAAGGTACCAAAGTGGTACCTTTGGTCTAATAATAACTAGAGAGTTTAAGAGAGACCTGCCTCCAGGAGAAATATCACAGAGTCACAGAATGCCAGGTTGGAAGGGACCCCAAGGATAATCTGGTCTAGCCTTTTTAGGTAATAGTACACTTTAAATAAGAAGGTCCAGCACCCTGCCAAGCTGAGTCTTAAAACTGATCAATGTAGGGGAATCCACTACTTCTCTTGAGAGATTATTCCAATATCTAACTGCGCCCAGAGTGAAAATGTTTCTTCTGGAGTCCAATCAGAATACCCAGGAGTATCTTCTCCCCATTACCCCTCTCTTTTCCATGTGACTCCTCACAAAAAGAGAGTCTTCATCCTCCTGGTAGCCACCCTGTGCACTGGTATGTAGTAATAAGGTCTCCCCTAAGCCTTCTCTTCTCAAGGCTGAACAAACCCACTTAACTCAGCCTTTCCTCATACAGCAGAGCTTCCAGTCCTCTCATAATTTTCATGGCCCTTCCCTAGACACTGTCATCTGTCTGCATCTTTTTTTGTACAGCAGGGCCCAATACTTCATGCAGTACTCCAGGTATGATCTGACAAATGCTGAGTAGAGTGGGATAGTGATTTCTCTGCCTCTGCTGGTGATGCCCTTGTTCATGAAAACCACCATCATGTTTGCCTTCTTTGCTGCTGCAGCATACTCATGATGAGCTTACTTTTCACTAAGACCGCAAGGTCTCTCTCCAGCCAGGTGGATCCCAGTCTGAGCTGCACTTCTGGGTTACGTATTCCCAGGTACAAGGCCCTACACTTGTCCCCAGTGAATTTAATAAGATTTTTGCTAGCCCACTCATTCAGCATGTCCAGACCTTCTTGGAGGATCACTCTTCCTTCTGGTGTGTCCAACTTCCCACTTGCTTCGATGTCATCTGGAAACTTCATAAAGAGTGCTCTTGAACGCCATATCCAAATCATTTATGAAGATATTAAATAGCATTGGGCCCAGTATCAATCCCTGTGGGACTCTGCTGGTGACTGGCTGCCAGTCTGAGAAAACTATTTGCTACCACCCTCTGGGTACAAAATGTAAGCCATTTCCCACATAGACCACCTATCTAGGCTGTAATGAGTCAGTTTCTCTAGGAGGAGGTTATTGCGGATGAAAAGCCTTGGAGAATTCCAGATAGATAATGTCAGTTGCTTGTCATGCATGGAAGACAATTTGCCCTATTTGCACAATTTGCCCCTGGAGAATCCATGTTGGCTTTTCCCAGCCCTGTGGTTCAGTTGACTTGTGACAGCCCCCAGAAAGATTTGTTCCATAACTTCCTCAGTGGTTGAAGTGAAGCTGATAGGTCTATAATTACCTAAGTTCTCCTTGGACCCCTTCTTGTAGATGGGGATGATTTTAGCCTTATTCCAGTCTTCAGGAATGTCCCCTGATCTCCATGACTTCTAATAGATTGTGGAGAGCAGCCTCACAACATCAGCCAGCTCTCTCAGGTGCATGGCATCTGGGCCCAGAAATCTTCTGCTTTGTCCAAGCTCACTGAGTTGGCAGACTCAACTTCTCCTTTCCCTCCATAATGAGACAAAAGAGCACCTTTTGTTGCTGATCCAGCACCTCTCCAGGTGTGATGGGTTACGCCCATCCTGAAAGCAGCGGGGAGAGGCCTTGTGAGAGCCTTGCTCTCGCTGGAGGGCATTTTCCCCCATGGAAACTGAGTTAGTCTGTTCCACTCCCCCGCCCTGTCCAACAAGCCTATAAAAAGGAGGACACTGCAGCCATTTGCTCTCTTACTTCTGTCTCACAGGGATTAAAGAGAGTTGCTGCTGGCTTCCTCTTCTCTGCCACATGGTCCTCCCTGCCACATCCACGCCTCTGCAAAGGACTGGTTTTGTATTCATATTTTTCCCATCCATCCTTGGTCCTTACCCTTGTGAACCCATCCTGTTATTGTTACACACACACATGCAGATAGATAGATAGATAGATAGATAGATAGATATTGTTTAAAGAAAATTCTCTACCTCTCTACTTCCAAGCCAACTCGAAATTATTTCTTGGTAGATTTTCTCCTTCCCTTTCTTTTCCTCTCTATTGGGAAAGAGGAGGGACGAGTTGGGGAGGGATTCTCAGCCTTGCCCCCATCTGAGCTCTTCAATCCCAGTTAAGGCTCAAACCACCATACCAGGACAATGAGAATTTCCAAGCATGACAGAATAGCTGCAGATACGTAGCCCACTACTTGTGGCAGCCTAAGATCAGTCACGGTATGGGCCATGGTGGCACATAATCCTCTAGGTTTTATGATCATTTTTAGTCACTAGTGCACGCACTTCTTCCATTTCTTCTTCATTGTTCTCTAATATACTCAGCAATTTTGTTCTGATCTTTGCTTGCTTTTTGCCATACTTTATATTATAACATACTAAGTGGCTACAACATAAGATCAACCAAACTAATACATGCACAAGCAGTAAAGTTAATAAACCCAAAAAAATGTACCTCAGTGCTTGGGTAGGTTTTTCTACCCATACTTCCCAAACTGGGAGCCATACCTGTCACTCAGAAATGTTTTCTACCAGGTGTTTATATGCAGTACCTGAACAGTAGTTCAAATTTTATATTTGTCAATTTCTGTTCTCTAATCTTGGTTTGCATCTGTGCAGCAAGTGGTGTTAACTGGTGTCCAAGTACCTTTCTTGTGTGACAAGCACATAACCAATGACATTCAGTTTTGCAGGGCTAGATGAGATGGTGGTTGTATCTCTACAGTTGAAACAGCATTACTCATCTGTTCATCTGCAGCAGATGTAATAGCCATTTATCCTTCTGACTATAATGCAGATTGTTGGAAGCCAGTTCTTTTTAACTGCAAGTACTTTGCAGAAATTGTTTATCTTTTGTTTAGTATGCTGGGGTAAGCTGTGTCTGTCTTTTCAGGAGAGGTCTGGATGTACTGAATTCCCTCCTTCCCCCAAAAAAAAAAAAAAAAGGAAACTATTTTAATGCATAAGTAACAGTAGAATGAACAGGTAGTATTAACACACCACTCATAATCTTTCATTCCTTAAGGTCCTACCATATAACAGTTTTACAGGTTCATATATGACCAGTAATAATATAAACCCAAATGTGAAATCCAAAGCTGTAATTTCAGAAAAGCAACAGGTTCAGATGATGATAATAGGATCATCAAAGTTTATTTGCAGGGCTGTAGACTGTATTTCTATTGACATTTGATCAGGAAAGTTCATCCAGATCATTCAGTTTTGCTGTAGCAGGTAATAGACTCTGCACTGTGTCTGATGATGTGACTTTTTACCCTGGAAAACATGAATCCCTCAAGCTGGCCCTTGCAAACAACTGCAGCATTACCAATGCAGTACCAATAAGGCCCCTTCTAGTGCAGTGGAAGCACATGTTCTCATTAGTATACCCATGTGCAGACTTGTTTTCCCAATTTCAAAATTCATGGACTTCAGTGGTGGGTTCTGGTAAAACATATTTCAGCCGTGTGTGGGAAGTCTGTTACTTTTGTTTGACTGTATGAAGTGACAGATGAGACAGCCACATAGACATGACTATTAGAATCTTGTGAGGTCATAGCCCATATTTCCTATTCCTCTTCTTTCTTATGTAATGATCTGTAGGAAAGCTAACATCCAGACATTTCAGGACAGTATCTGAGCAATTTTTTGCCAATTCTATTTTAAGACAGAAGTTTTCTCTCTATGGCCTCGTTGGATTGGGAATGATGGGTACAACAATATCTTGGATCTATTTGTAGGGCTGCCCAAATTTTCTTTAGTACTTCTCCCTTAAAATGAGTCCACTCACTGATGTCTAGCATTAGGGGAATACAAAACAAGGAATTAGGTCTTTCAACAATGATTTATTTTTTTACCAGTTGTTTCATCTGCATGTTTACACTGGCCATGCAGGCCAGGAAAACTTTTCTTTTCTTGGCTGCACCTCCTGCACATTTCACCATTTTGCCTCTTTAACCTTCTAAAGATTGAGTAGTCTGAACCCGTGAATGAAAGTAAGGCATCATGAATTCCATACACCAGCTGAAACTCCTCTGAGAATAAGTAAACACAGGCATACTGAGCTGGCAGTTTTATCTAGCTTTAAAACAGGCCTTGGAGATTACATATCACCATCTGCACACTTTGAATTTAATTTCCATGACTTGGGATGAGCTGAAAGGCCAATTTTCCAACAGCATACAAATGCCTACATTTTCATTGACTGCAGATGAGGGAAGATTTTTCTACTTATTAGAATGAAGTCCAGTACACAAGTAACATGAGAAGCATTACCAAAATTAATACTTCCTTCTTGCCAATGATGTGGATAGTTGCAAGGAGCATGTTGACAGTCTTTTACCTTCCTGCATGCAGAGGCTTCATGCAATAAAATCAAGCATGCTATGAAAGCAAACATCTCTTGACTCATTACTAGTATGCACTAACACATCCAGTTGTTACTATAACAACAGAAGACACATGGGATGAGAGGTTATTTTCAACAATGAAATATCTGAAGAACTATTTTCCTCAGGAAAATAATCAAAATTACATTAAATATTCCCTTCAGTTGCAATAAAACTGCAAGCTCCTACAAGCAGAAAAATAGCTTTCAAAGTGTTCACACACATGTTAGATAGCAGAAATAGACATAAAAAATAATCCCAAAGAATTAATAACTAGAATCATAGACGTTTTCTTGTTTTAAAAAAACCCAGGTTTTTTACTTAGTGAAAAAAATAGGCATTTTAAACAGGCACTTCTATCAGCCAGCTGTCAAAGTAAGTACCGTACATGCTTTCAGGAGTAATGCTATTAAATATACACTTTTTCAATGTAATCCAGCTAGGAAATTAATTTGCTATTAGAGCTTAGCTGATGTGCAAGCCAGGAATTCCAGACAGGCCTTTAAGTGCATGACAAACTGAATACATTCTTCATATCCCTAACATAACACTTAAGATCAAGTTAAATCACAAAGCAAACCAGGATGAGTGTCAAGCATAAATAATCCATTTCATGAGAGAGTTTAAAGAGAAAGTGTCCACCAAAGCAGCCCAGAATGATTTGAGAGCTTCTTCTGCCTCCACAGATGTTATGTACAGATAAGTTACAGACTGAAAATGTTCTTTTTCAAACTGCTGTTATAGTTCCCTGACAAATATGATCAATACAGCACTTGCTTATGTCAATTTTAAAAATAGACTTCTGAATACCCCAACATTATTCTTGTCATCACAATCTATGAAAAAAGCTGGAGAAGGAGACCTACAAGAATAAGGATAGAATTTAAAAGAGGAAGGAAAAATACTAATAGCTAGAGTTGGTAAATATGCATCAAAGTTTCTTGTCTACACCAAACTGTAGACAACCTAGAAGGTTCCTGGAATAACTGGAGGATAACTTCTTAACCCAGGTAACAGACAGACCTACCAGAGGGCTACCAGAAGGGATATGAAAATGGACCGATGTCAGTGAGCTAATCAGTGACATCAGGATTGGAGGCAACCTGTGGTGCAGTGACTACACGCTCGTGGAGTTCAAAGTCCTGTGGGATATGGGTCAGACAAGGAGAAAATACTTTGAATTTTAGGAAGGCAAACTGCCAGCTCATCAAAGTTTGTCAATAGGATCCCCTTGGAAATGGTCTTCAGGGACAAGGGAGTAAAACAGTGCTTTCAGACCTTTAGGGATGCTTCCACAAAGTGCAAGAGCTCTCAGTCCCCAGGTGTAAGGAATCAGGCAAGGAACACAAGAGACCATCGTGGCTGACTTGAGACCAGCTGGTCAAACTAAAGAGCAAGAAGAAAACACATAAACGAAAGCAGGATAATGGAAGCAGGGACAGGTATCACAGAATGGTAAGGGTTGGAAGGGACGTCCAGAGATCATCTAGTCCAAAACCCTATTACAAAAGCAGGTATGCCTAGATCAAGTTCCACAGGAACACATCCAGGTGGGTTTAAAAATCTCCAGGGACTCCTCAACCTCTCTGGGAAGCCTGCTCCAGTGCTCTTCCAACCTTGAAGAAGCTTTTCTTTAAGTTCATGTGAAACCTCTTGTGTTCTACTTTGTACTCGTTGCCCCTTGTCCTATCATTGGGCATCAGTGGAAAGAGCCCACTCCCATCCTCATGACCTCCTCCCTTTAGATATGTATATGCATTTATACAGCCCTGTGCTGTGTGCAGGTCTGGAGCCCTCAACACAGGAAGGATGCAGACTTGATGGAGAGGGTCCAGGGGAGGGCCAGGAAAATGATCAGGGGGTTGGGCAGCTCTGCTATGGGGACAGGCTGAGGTTCAGCCTGGGGAAAAGAAGGTTTCAGGGGAGATCTTAGAGCAGCCTTCCAGTATCTAAAGGGATGCTACAGGAAGGCTGTCAGGAGGATGTCTGAGACAGGCCAAGGGGGATTGGTTTGAAGCTGAGGCAGAGCAGGAGAGTGGAGCTGAGG
This sequence comes from Melanerpes aurifrons, assembly GCA_011125475.1. Classification (NCBI taxonomy): domain Eukaryota; kingdom Metazoa; phylum Chordata; class Aves; order Piciformes; family Picidae; genus Melanerpes; species Melanerpes aurifrons. Next base: position 3,818,339 of record WWNC01000080.1, on the reverse strand, counting down.
AAGAAGTTCTTCAGTGTGCGGGTGGTGAGACTCTGGTGCAGGCTGCCCAGGGAGGCTGTGGCTGCCTCCTGCCTGGCAGTGTTGAAGGCCAGGCTGGATGAAGCCTTGAGCAGCTGAATCTGCTTGAGAAGTGTCCCTGCCCATGGCAGGGGGTTGGACTCCGCCCATCTGTCCAGCCTGTCGAGGTCCCTCTGCAAAGCCCCTCTACTCTCCAGCAGATCAACACCTGCCTCCAGTTTGGTATTGTCTGCAAATTTACTGATGATGGACTCAATGCCCTCATCCAGATCATCAATAAAGATGTTAAAGGGCATGGGTCCCAGCAGTGATCCCTGAGGCACACCACTAGTGACTGGCCGCCAGCTGGATGTGGCACCATTCACCACCACTCTCTGGGCTCAGCCCTCCAGACAGTTCCTAATCCAACACAGTGTGCTCCTGTCCAAGCCATGGACTGATAGCTTGGCCAGAAGTTTGTTATGGGGGACAAAGATGGGTAAGATGGGTACAAGCTCTTTAGGAAGGACAGGCAGGGTAGGAGGCGAAGAGATGTTGCTCTCTATATTAGTACCAGCTGGAATCACTGGAGCTCCACCTGGTTGAGACAACATGGGTGAAGATTAAAGGGAAGACAGGGGAAGGTGATGTTACTGTAGGGTTTGCTACAGGCCACCTGACCAGCAGAACCACGCAGATGAGACCCTCCACAGGCAAATAGAAGTGGTTTCACAATCATAAGCACTGGTCTTCATGGGTGATTTCAACCACCCTGACATCTGCTGGAGGGACAACACAGTGAGGTGCCAGCATTCCAGGATGCTCCTGGAATGCACAGATGACAACTTCCTCCTCCAAATGGTAGAGGAACCAACAAGAAAAAGTCCTATGCTGTAACTTGTTCTCACCAATAGGGATGGGCTGGTGACCAATGTGAGGCTCAAGGATAACCTTGGCTGCAGTCACCATGAAGCAACAGAATTTAAGATCCTCAGGACAACTAGGATCTTACCTGATACCCAAGCTTATAACCCTGGATTTTAGGCATGCAGACTTTGATCACTTCAGGTATCTGCTGGCCAAAGTATTGTGGGACAAAGCCCTAGAGGGAAGAGAGGCCCAGGACAGCTGGTCAGTGTTCAAGGATCACCCTCTCCTTGCCCAGAAGCAAAGTATACCCACAAAGAGAAAAGCAGGAAAGAATGCTAGGAGACCTGCCTGGATGAGCAAGAAGCTCCTGGACATGCTGTCGCACAAAAAGATACTCTACAAGGAGTGGAAGAAAGGACAGCTACAATGGGGACACATAAGAAAGCTGCCCAAGCAGCAAGAGCCCTGGTTAGAAAAGGTAAAGCTCAGTGACAATTAAATCTAGCCAGGGAGATCAAGTGGAATAGTAAAAATTTCTATAGGTATTTTAATGGTAAAAAGAAGACTGGGGAAGGTGTGGGCCTCCTCAGAAAGGAAACAGGTGAACTTGTGACAAGTGACATGGAGAAGGCTGAGGTTCTCAATGACTTCTTTACCTCAGTCTTCACTGGCAAGGGCTGCAGCCACACTCCCAGAATAATGGAAGGTAATGGTAGGGACTGGAAGAAGGAACTGCCCATGATGAGTGAAGATCAAGTTTGTGACCATCTGAAGACCCTGGAAGTCCTCAAGTCCATGGAACCCAATGAGATACACCCATGGGTGCTGAGGGAACCGGAGGCTGAGGTTGCTAAACCACTCTCTATTATATTCCAAAAGTCATGGCAGTCCAGGGAAGCCCCCACTGACGGAAAAAGGGGAAACGTAACCCCCATTTTCAAAAAGGGAAAAAGTGATGACCCAGGGAACTATAGGCCAGTATGTTTCATGTCTGTGCCCAGTAAGATCATGGAGCAGATACTCCTGGAGGCACTGCAGAGGCAGAAGAACAAGGAAGAGGTGATTTGGTACAATCAGCATGGCTTCACCAAGGGCAAATTCTGCCTGACAAACCTGGTGGCCTTCTGTGACAAGGTCACAACATTAATAGATGAAGGCTGAGCAACTGATGTCATTTACCTGGACCTGAGCTAAGCCTTCGACACTTTCCCACACCACATCCTGGTCTCCAAGTTGTTGCAGTATGGATTTTATGGATGGACCATTTAGTGGATAAAGAACTGGCTTGATGGCAACACCCAAAGAGTGGCTGTCAATGGGTCCATGTCCAAGTGGAGGCTAGTGACAAGCGGAGTCCCTCAGGGATCAGTACTGGGACCAGTCTTGTTCAACATCTTTGTTGGTGCCATGGACAGTGGCATTGAGTGCACCCTCAGCAAGTTTGCTGATGACACCAAGCTGTGTGGTGCAGCAGACACACTGGAGGGAAGGGATGCCATCCAGAGGGACCTTGACAGGCTGGAGAGGTGGGCCCATGACAACCTCATGAGATTCAACAAGACCCAATGCAAGGTCCTGCATCTGGGTCAGAGCAATCCCAAGCACTGATGTAGGCTGGGCAGAGACCGGCTTGAAAGCAGCTCTGAAAAAAAGGACTTGGGGTGCTGGTGGATGAGAAGCTCAACATGAGCCACCAGTGTGCATTTGCAGCCCAGAATGCCAATCACATCCTGGGCTGCATCAAGAGAAGCATAACCAGCAGGTTGAAGGAGGTGATTCTCCCCCTCTAGTCCACTCTGGTGAGACCCCACCTGGAGTACTGTGTCCAGTTCTGGAGCCCCTATTACAAGAAGGATCTGGACATGCTGGAATTTGTCCAGAGGACCACAGGGATGATCACAGGGTTGGAGCACCTCTCCTATGAGGACAGACTGAGGGAGATGGGGCTATTCAGTCTGGAGAAGCAAAGGCTCTGAGGAGACCTTGTTGTGGCCTTCCAGTATCTTGATGTGGCCTACAGGAAAGCTGAGAAGGGACTTTTTAGGGTGTCATATAATGATAGGACTAGGAGAATCGAACAAAAATAGAAATGGGTAGATTGAGATTGGATGTTAGGAAGAAATTCTTCCCCATGAGGGTGGTGAGACACTGGAACAGGTTGCCAGGGAGGTAGTAGAAGCCCCATCCCTGGAGGTTTTTAAGGCCAGGCTGGATGTGGCTGTGGGCAACCTGATCTATTGTGAGATGTCCCTGCCCCTGGCAGGAGATTTGGAACTAGATGATCCTTGAGGTCCCTTCCAACCATAATAATTATATGATTCTATGACTAGGGGAGCTAAGTCCCTCCGACTGCAAGAGTTCAGGTTCATGTCCACCTAAGGAACACAAGCAAATGTAAGGACCTGACAAGATGTATCTCAGAATCCTTGGGTGATGTAGTTGCCTTGGTCTTTGAAAAGTCACAGCAGTTTGTGAAAACCTTGGTGAAGGGAGAAACTTTGCAATCATTTTTCAAAAGGGTAGAAAGGAGAGTGCTGGCAAGAACCAAATCTGTCAGCATTATCTCTGTTCCTGGGAAGACCATGAACAGATCATCCTAGAAGCTATCCTATATCCAATGGACAACAGCGAGGTGATTCAAGACAGGCACCATGGCTTCACCATGGCTAAGTCCTGCCTGACCAAATAAGTGGCATTCTGAAATGGAGTGACAACATCAGTAGACAATGGAAGACATCATCTATGGATGCCATCTATTTGGACTTCTGTAAGGCCTCTGACTTGGTCCCTCAAAACATCCTTCTCTCTAAGTTGGAAAGATACATATTTAATAGATGGATTGTTTAGTGCACATGGAATTGTTTTGGGTGGTTTAATCCAGAGGGTAGTGGTTGTGGTGGTTTGAGCCTTAACTGGGATTTAAGAGCTCAGATGGGGGCAAGGCTGAGAATCCATCCCCCACTCCCCCCTCCTCTTTTCCAACCAATAGAAAAAGAAAGAGAAGGAGCAAATCTACCAAGAAATAGTTTGGAGTTGGTTTGGAAGTAGAGAGGTAAAATTTTCCTTTTTAAAAAAAAAAATATATGTGTATATATATGTATATATAAAAAAAACAATAACAGGAAAGGTTCACAAAGGTAAGGAACAAGGATGGATGGGGAAAATATATATATATACAAAACCAGTCATTTGAAGAGGTGTGGATGTAGCAGGGAGGAGGATCAGGCCTGGCCATGTGGCAGAGAAGCAGGAAGCCAGCAGCAGTCCTCTCATCCAAGCAAGGCAGGAGCAAAAGAGAGCAAATGGCTGCAGTGTCTTTGTTATAGGCTTGCTGGACAGGGAGGGGGATTGGAACAGACTAACTCAGTTTCCCAGGGGGAAAACCCCCTCCAGGGAGGGCAAAGCTCTAACAAGCCCTCCCTCCGCTGCTTTCAGGATGGGCATAACCCACGACAGTGGTGAATGATTTGATGCTCAGATGGAGATCAGTGACAAGTGGTGTCCCGCAGATGTCCATACTTGGACCAGTGCTGTTTAATATCTTCACCAATGACATATCCAGATTCAGTGTACCCTCAGCAAGTTTGCAGACAATACCAAGATGTAGTTGACACACCTGAGAGACAGGATGTCATCCAGAGAGACCTGGACAAGCTTGAGAAGTGGGCCAGTGTGAATCTCACAGGGTTCAACTATGGCCAAGTGCAAGGTCCTGCACCTGGACTGGTGTAATTCCAGCTGGACATGAACTGACGGTGAGTCTTCCCATAAATAATTTTAGTGCAAAATTTTCACAGACTTTTCAGAATTCAAGAGGTATACTTGGTTGCACACATAATTTCATGTACTCAATGAGTAGTACTTCTTACTACTGCCAACCATCATTGCATGTCCTTCTCTATAACAGCTTTAGGACTGTTTATTACTCATAGTTCTCCAGCTTCAAATGGGGATGCATTCAGCTATGCAAGCAAGAAAATCAGTCTGTCAACACATTTCACCACTATCATACCTGTTTCATTTATAGCACTACAGGGAACTAGAAAGGAAATAAGTAATAACCAGAATAAGTGCACTACTAGGTGTATCACTACAGGGGAAAAAGCGGAAGTCAGATCGCTGAATTACTCCCAGAGATCTCTCAGCGCTGTCCTAACAAATCAAGCATTGTTATCAACAGGCACTCTACAAATGCAAGCTTGACAATAGCCTTCACACCAATTTTGATCCGTGTGATTACTGCATTATCTACATCTCCAAGCTTGTATCATGCAATAAACAGTGTGGATTAGTGTTCATGATTTTAACAAGTGTATTCCCAAAAGCAGGCAAGCTATGGATTACACAGTTATCAAAAAGGGTTTGTGACTGAGCATAAATTCCTTTGCATATACAAAAACAGTTCTATCTAAATCCAGATTCCAAAGTTAAACTTTCTTTGATTACACTTTTTTCCCCCATCATATTCAGAAGATAGTCCACTCTTTCATTTTACAGTCAGATCAGATTAGGATCTAACATGTGTCATTCTCCATAGTTCACTTCAGATGTGTGATTAAATATATCAAACACTGAATATTTTAAAGCTCTTGCAAATAAATTGGAGAATAAGGAATACCCTCCCAGAGGACTAGGGAGATAAAAAAGCACAAGACAAGTATACCTTGCTAGCTGACAAAACTAAAGCAGAGCACAGATTCAGCAACTCTGCAGCTAACTAGCCTTCTCAGAACTACATACCTACTCAAGGGTTTCCTTCTCCACTTTTTTTTTTTTTTTTTTTTTTTAATCCTCAAGCTGTTAATTTGTTAACTCACTGAAGCTAGTTATTATCCACCACTACCAATAAGCAATGTATGAATTATTCATAATAACTTTCATAGCTTCCCTTATAATTAACAAACCACAACCATCACAAATGAGCTACTATTGATTATGTAGGAGGATCTCATTAGTACTCACTCATACCTGGTGGACACACATTCTACTCTGCTGTCGAATAATCTCAGATGTAGAAAACGCAATACTGTCACAGAATGTAGACAACACAGAGTAAAATCCAGTATAATAAAACCTTTCCTTCAGAGAAAATATGTATTATACTACCTGCAATTTGTAAACGTATTACTTTCTGTCATTTTGCATTAAAATTAGCAAATAACTCAGAACAGAATCACAGAATATACCTGGTTGGAAGAGACCTCAAAGATCATCCAGTCCAACCCCTGACCCAGCACTGAAGGATCAACACTAAACTGTGTTCCTAAGCACTGGGTCCTCATGCCGCTTGAACATGCCCAGGAATGGTGACTCCACCACTGCCCTGGGCAGACTGATGTTTAATAACCCTTTTAGTAAAGAAGTATTTCCTAGCACCCAGCCTAAACCTTCCCTGGTGCAGCTTATAACCAGTTCCTCTAGCCCTCTGGTAGTTGTAGAGAGTGAGAAGGTCTCCCTTCAGCCTCCTCTTCTCCAGATTGAAGAACCCCTGCTCCCTCAGACACTCCTTTATAGGACAAGTGCTCCAGGCCCTTCAGTGAGCCTTACTGGCCTTCTCTGGATATGCTCCAACACCTTCATATCCTTCCTGTAGTGAGGGGCCCAGAACTGAACACAATGTTGTGGTGTGGTGTCACCAGCGATGACTACAGGGGGATGATCACCTCCCTGCTCCTGCTGGCCACAGTGTTTCTAATACAAGCCAGGATGCCATTGTCTTTCTTGGCCACCTGGGCACGCTGCTAACTCTCATTCTAGTCAACTATCAACCAATACCCCCAGGTCCCTCTGCAAGTCACAGTTTTCCAAATACATACCCCCAAGTCTGTAGCTTTCCATGGAGTTGTTGTGATCCATGTGCAGGATCTAGCACTCAGCCTTGGCCCATCAGTCTAAACTGTCCAGACCCCACTGTAAAGCTTCCCTACCATCTAGCAGATCGACGCAGTCACCCAGCTTGCTGTCATCTGTAGACTTACTAGGGTACACTCGATCCTGTCATTGATATCATTAGTAAAGATATTAAAGAGGACAGGCCCCAGTACTGAACCCTGGGGGACACCAGGGCATCAGCCAGATTTAACTCCATTCACCACCACTCTTTGGGTGTGGCAAACCAGCCAGTTTTTTATCTATATAAATCAATTACCAAGCTTTTTTTTTAACATCTGGATGCTTTTGAATTTCAGTTTTCTCATTTGTTCCATCATACTTTGTTCAACCCCTTAAAGCAACTTCAGACTCTATTATTAGGAAAAATAAATTACATTTTGGGTAGCATTCATAAGGGTTAGAAGGGTTAACGGATCACAGTTCAGAAAAGTTTTATTTTGAAGACTATTGCTGTAAAGCTGTGTTAACTAAGTGCATTTCAGAGATAACCAAAAGCATTCTCAAATGAGAGGTATCTTTAAAGGTATGTTTAACTGAAAAGTTACCACAATAGTTTTTAGAACAAATCAATTAAATATCCTGAACTCACACCAAGCTGGAGAAAAATCATACACTGAAATTTTGCACTACTGTTTTCAAAATTGCAGTTTATAATTTTTATTAGCAGCCGTCCCAAGCAAATGGGAATTTGTAAACTATCAGCATGATAGCTGCTGATGTGGGGTACCCGACCCTGGCTCCACAGAAGAGGAAAGCAAACGTCCTCCAGCACAAGCCACCAGATGGTGCTGTTCACCCGCGTAGTTAGGATCTTTGGCTTTGCACTGAGGGGTCGGGGGGCGTGCATAAACTTTATTAAACTTTGTCCTACTGTTACAAGCTGGGAGAGATGTTTTCTTTTTTAAATTCTTTGTTTTCTAAAATAATTCATGCTTAGGCTGCTCTAGCATGTTATTCAGCCAAAGAAATTGTATCATGGGAGAGACTTTATTCAAAGGAATAGTCAACATGTTAGAAAATAATGTACAGAGAAAATATAATTTACATTTTAGGTTAAAAAAAGAAAATTGATTGCAGGGAACAGAACCTGACCTTTTACTTCCTGAAGTTTTTCTAGTTTATACTGGAAAATGTTATAAATTCGCCACACAGAAAGAAAGACTCTTTTATCCAGATGGCCTATTCAATCTTGTCTTCATTTCAGAGTAATAGCCTATTCCCTTCCATATCCCTTGAGGGCACACCAAGGAGGCAAAAGGAAGATAGTATATTCACAAAATTTTGGGTGTAAAATGGCAGTTGAACCACACAATGTGGTAGTTTTTTTCCTGGAAAAATTACATTAAAAAGATTATTAAGATTATGAGGAGAGGAATAATAGGTCGAGTTGCAGGAAGACATTACTGAAGAGGAGAGGGAGAAACATGGGGAAAATACTGACCCAATAAAGCACAGAAAAATGCATCAGAAAAGACCATTCCCAATAAAAAACAATGGAGATTTAATAATTTGCAGTTTCAATAGAATTTAGAAAATAAGTGTCTTATTGCTGGAGGCCTAAATAAAATTAGAGGAGAATTCAAGACAGCAGTGGCAGATGGTCAGTTAAGAATCACATTACAATCTACATTTCCTAGCTTCTAAAAGAAAACTCAAAGCCAAACTTACCCAAAAGTAAGGCTGAACATGTTAGGCAAAGACAAATCCAGTGCTTGTCTGAATAACAATACACAGAAGGCAATCTGCAGATGAAAACTGCTTTTTGTACATGCAAAGTTCCATCACATTGAAGAACCTATAAAACAGAGTTTTAACAGCACTTTCAAGGATATAGCATTAATATTACATCATAGTATTTGATAAAAACCCAAACTTCTTAAACTAGGCAACAATTCTGATTACAAACCAAAGTTGATTCTAAGAATGACTGCAGATATTTTAATTTATTCAGTATAAAGAAAACAAAAATATTAAAGGTTAACAACAAAATTAACAAGTCAGGAACAAAAGTATTTCTGATATTTTGTGTCTATCCTTAACACAAATACTTTACTGCCTGATTAGATCACTCAGAAAGCTGATTAATATGTAATATTTACTATTACTAAAAATTTGTACTAATTAATGTTAAGAATTTAAACCTAGATCTTAAAAGCCTAGTAGTACTGTTTCCAGTTTCACTGGAACACTGGGCAATGTGTCCTGTTTAATTACAAACAGGCTTTGTCCATTTACAGTACAATTCTATTATCAATAACAAATTGATAACTTGGTATAGTAAACTGACCTACAAATCAATACTTCACTTTAAATATTAAATATTGTTCTGGACACATCAACAACCTGTTTTGGCTTCTATTAGCTATTAGCTTAGGTAACTTGTTGCAGTCTTTTTGTTCACTATAGTAGTCATTTTTCAATACAGCAAAATACAGGGTAGTGGTCTACAGGAACCTCTAATTTTAAATAACCTGTGCAGCCACTGGGAGGTACAAAATGCTTGTTGCATAATGGTGGTTCCATAATATTTTCAGACATGTTTCTGCATTTACGAATGCTTAATAGAAACGTTATTCTTGTAAGTTGTGAACTTTGCTGCATTACTTTGTTTTATGTTTTGCTCATTCTCATTCGAGGGATAGGAAAAATTGCCCTAAGAACATTAAACCAGATCTGTAAAGGAGGTTGCTAAAAGTGTAACCATAGTCTTCATCATCTGAGGAATGCAAGCAGAGATGAGCAGACCAATATCACCATGGTTCAGCTCCTTTAAGCAATGCTACCTACTGCAAACTAAGACAATTAGCTTTATGCAAGTGATTTGAAGTATGAGGGATCCCAAGAATACATTCCTGTATTGCTGATCAAACCAACAGCTGAAATTTAATAAAGACTTTCCCTACCTCACTTATCTGAGCAACACAGGCAGCTTAAATAGGCTTTTCAAACATTTAGCAGTAACTGTAACAGACACTAGATCAAAATCAGCTGAGTTCTTTTAACCTTCCCCAAATACACTCACATCTTCAAGTTTCACTTAATGTAATTGTGAAAAGAGGTCTACTGTTATTCAACTCTCAAGAGTGGCATTAACTTCATTAGGTGCTGTTTGTACGATGTTTTAAGCTCCTCATTAGAAAAGGCACTGAAGTATTTTAGACTAATGAGGCTCTATTGTTAAAACATGTCACTGCATAATGGAAATTTTGTTATAAATAGCTGATGTGGTGCAAATGCTTTTAGGTGGTAAATACTGGCACAACCATCAGTGTTCATGTCTGTACTTTAAAATACCTCTTCCCATTAGGCTGCAGATTGCATGGCTACCAGCTTCAGTTGAAAAATATTTTTTAAAAAATGTGTGACCAACACCTCACCCATTTGCACAACAGTGCTGTTGCTTCCTTGCTTCTCTGTGCCCCCACTACAGAGCCTGATCTGGTGACTTGAGGCACAGCAGCAACAGATAGGTTCTGCAGCAACTGCTGAGAAGACAAAGTCCAGTGCACCCTCACCTGTGGTTATCAGCAAGAATCTTCACTGGCAGTTCAGGTATTTCACTATCTCCTCTCACGCTAGAAGAGAAGCAACCCCAGAGCTCTGGATAGTCCCCTCTCTGAAAAGTGCAGTCACAAGAGCTAAACCAAGTTGTTGCAGCTGCGCTCATGGTAGCAAGATGGACAGATCAGTTAACTCAGCAAATGCACCAACATGCTTTAGGCAGGACAACTACATATGGTAACTCATGCACAGCAAGAGTGTTTTGGAATGAAAAAAAAAATGCTAATTGAAGGAAAAAAACAAAGCAATATCCAAGTTGCAAATAGGAAAATTGCTTCTGAAACAGTTTTTCTGATCAATGTAATTTCTGTGCGTTTTGTGCTTCAAGAAGGAAAGATGCAAGACTTGCACTACTTTAATTATGTAGGTTGCTAAATATAATATAATCTTCAAGGGAAAAGAGCTGCACCTAAACCTTAGTTCCCCTTTTGCCCTAATAAGGCTCCTTCGAGTTGTAATATCTGTGCAAAAAAACCCATGCTTTCTTTTGACGCAATTGCACAGAGAGGAGACCGAAATAGATGTTTGCAAATGCAGGAACAGAAATTTATCTCTGAAAAGGCATTCAAAAGGAAAAGGTTTCAATAGAAAATAGCCATACTTTTATTTCACTTTCAGGAAGTATACTACTGTGCAATCACATAAGACTAAATTTGTCCCTCCGACCCTTCCTACTACTGTTTGTGTTAAACACAATAAAAATATATCGTAAGAGGTAGGAAGGGAATGTTACAGCTAGATCTGTATTCTGATCAGGACTATAACAGAGCAGAAAAAAGGTTTGAAATGCTAACATTTACTGGATCTGTTTACTTTCCTCAAAGGCTAGTCTGATCACTTACTGAGAAAATAAAAACACCAAATTCATGACTTGTTCAGACTGTTTTTATTTGTTACTACAAGCAGTTTTCTATCAAGTGAGGGCTTTTTCCATGCTTCCTACCTACAAATTAAGTTCATTACTGAAGCATGGCATTGTCTGACAGTGACCTAAAGTTTCTTGAAGCTTCTGTTCACCTAGGTGACAATTTGTGTAATGTCTCAAATGCCCTTCCCACTTTAATGATTCACTACACTGATATATTACAGCTGGCCTTGTTGGAGTTTTATTCATATTACCACTTTGTGGTTGTTTTACTGACAATTGCATTACCAGATGCTAACTCACTGACTTTATTATTGTCTCATGCATCTTTCTGGTGCTGCTACACTAAACATTGCTGCAATATCCTGTTTTATTCACTAATGCCTTTGGCCATGCAGCCCTCAAGGGGGGGGTGTCACTGCACAGTCAGCAATGACTTACAAACTACACTGTGTAGACCAGTACCTCATTTACTAACTGAAAGGGTTTGATAAATCAGGAGTCCAGACAGAAGACAGCTAGCATAAGCTTACCTCCGAGATGACAGTACTATGGGTAAGCAAAAATTTTCAACACTTCACAATGCTGCTTACAGAATTTATGTCTTCCTTTTGTGTCAGCAGCCACCAGTGTGGTAGGACACTGACACTTCTCATTTTTATGAGTGTTTTATTCCAGGCCTGTCTTAAATCCTCATCATTACCACAGAAAGTTTGAAAACATGACTTTGAGAAACTCATTAGATTCAAATGTGAATTGAAAAGTTGTTGGTTTGGGTTATTTACCCATTATCTTCCTACACTACTTAGAGGAGAGAGGGCAGAGGAAAACAATTCATACATTTTTTATACTTGGACTGATAATACTGCAAGCCTCTAGAGACAACTTCAAGAATTAGAAATAAAGACATTTACAAAGCTAGCTTGCATATCCTGCAAGCATCCATAAGGAAAAGAACTGGCCAATCACACAAGCAGCACTTAGCATAAATCAGATGCTAGCAGCTTAATTGTTTCACATGCCTGTATTCCCATTTATAGTCTCATTCTCACCTAAGCAGCCCAGACCAGGCTTTATTAGTAGCAATCAAGCAGAAGAGGAGGTTTTGTTTGTTTGGGGCTTTTGTGGCTTTGTTAGTTGTTTTGGTTTTCTTACCAACATTTCTTTATCAGCCTCTAGTACTCCATCATTAAAGCTGTACCTACATCACATTTTTTAACTTCAGGATTTCCTAATGTTACAAGAAAATTTTACAAAACCCCATCTTCCAAGTCAGACGTCCTTTTATAAACCCTCAAATGACCTTCTTCCAACTGCATTGAGTGTGCATTTGCTTTTAAAAAAAATTCTTTCCTACCTGGAAGTAGAGGCTCCCAAACACAGATACACCCAAGTACTCCAAGTAGCTGTCTCATCTATGTGGCTCCAGAAGTTGAGCATAACAGAGCTCCTGGGGGAGGAAGAAGTGCATTCACGCACTACTGAGGTGTCGACCATACTAGAGACCAAAAGAAAAAGACATAGTTTTAAGTGCCCTACCACATGAATAGAATACTGAAGAAAAATATAGTCACTGTCCTCCACAAATATGGACAACATGCCATTCACTCATACATGTATACCTTTAGGTGTAAATTCCTCTGTGCTACATTTTCATCTATTTCTCTCAGTCGGCACAACCAATTGAAGAAGTTTTCAGTCTCCTTGCTCTGTAAATGTGTTTGTGATTCTTCCAGTTCTGCTTTCATCCAGCATTCAGAGCAGCACAGGAGCCACAGCAATCCTAAGTATCTGCCTGTATCATACCACATTCTCAACAAAGTACCCGTGGAGATTTAAGGAAAAGCAGGCAAAGCTCAAAACTCACTGCATACAAACTGAGTGTATCTTACTGTTGCATGTTAAAGCATAGGGTGGAACACACCAAACAAAAGTTCAAGAGGAAAACCAAGAAATCTAAGATTAAAAAGAGGAACAAAATACAGGAACCTAGACATAAAACTCATCTGAAAATGTACAAACCTATTTCATAGTGAACTAGATCTTATCAATACTTTGTTCTGGAATTATCTGTGGAAAGATGTATTTTTTCACATGTAAAATTCAGAAAAAAAGGAAAAAAATTAAAAAAAAAAAGACTACTTCTTGCACAGGCTTGGTCAAGACAACAAAAAAGAAAACAAAAACTGGAAGCAATCCTAACCATACAAGACAATGTCAGCTCTGGATGCGAGCAGCTGCTTCTTTTAATACCACAGAAAACAAAATTTATGCAAGCTAAACATATAAAGCAGTGCCTTAGGCTGCTAGTTAAATGTTGCCTCCTCTCCTCCCCTCCATTATTCCAGGGATCATAACAGATTAATTTTGCACAGTTCTATTCCAATTTGCAGGCCTGTAGATTTTGAGACTCAGATCAAATTAATGAAACACCCACTCATCCATTTCCCTGCACTTAAAAACAAAATCTATAAGGTTTTGTGGTTGCACTTCAGCCAAGATGTAAACTCTTATAAGACTGTACATAAAAACATTCATGACCATCTCAAGTCACTAGTATGACATTCTGCCACAAGTACAGCAGATGATTTATTGCTGATTGGATTCATCCTTGAATCATAATAAAATTGAATGTTTTGTTCAGAACGTATTTCCAGCCATTTCTTTACCTTTTCTGTTTATCATAGAATGTGTAGGAGAAGGCAGCGTGCTGCATGGCAGCAATGATCTGAGTGGCAGACATGGTGGCTTGTTTGGCTGCATGCTCCAGTTTGTGCACAGGCTTCTTGATGACATTCTGGGCTGCAGCACAGGTCACCATGCACAGCCCCTCTGCTGCTTCATGTAGCCACTGATGCTGCTTCTTGCTGTCTGGGCGGACTGTCATTCCCTTTGCAGCCTCCACCATTTGGGCAGCAGCATCAGCAAGGATCTTGGCCACACTCAGCAGCTTGCATGAGTTCTCCAGGTCCACCTCTCCCTCTGCATTGACTTTGACAGCACTGACAAAGTCAGAGGTGGCCTGAGCCAGAATACAATCCTGCTGCACCATTTCCCCAGCTTTCTGGACAAACCGTCACCCATTCCCTCCTTCAGCCACTGGTGATTTGCTACTGACACTGTGGCACTGTGTCCACCTGAAAGTTTTCTTGTCCTCCAGTCCCTCTTCCCTGCATGATGGCTGGCAGGGCTACTGAGCACAGTCCTGCTTTGCCTACATGGTGAAACTGCTGCTGCAAGGCAGTTAACTTCTTTGGAGACATTGGATTCCTCATGCCCCTCAAGTCCAAAGTGGTCTTTGCTCTTTTTCACTTTTAGGATGATATCAATTTAGCTAGCAATCAGCTGGGCTGTCTGCTTCCTCTCTGTCATTTGTACTGAGTAGCAACCATCCCCATAATCTCCAAAATTCAAAATTCTTCAAAATCCAAAATCCAAAATTCTTGGGTGAGCCTGACCAATGCTTGATGCTTGCCAGGCTCCACTCCTGAATCACTTCCTTGGTCTTCTTATTCATGCACATCATGCACTCTTTGGTGATTCCAAGCAGCCATGGCACTATCTTGCTCCTCAGGAGCTGGTGCTTTTTCTTGTACCTCATGGTGTCCCATTGGGAAGCATGGAATAGTCCAGAGCCTTCCAAGCCTCCAACCATATCCCTTTCTTTGGGTCCTCATTCAAGAGGAACAGCCCAAATCACTGGACTGCTCCATCTGATGGGAGGGATTGGGGTAACTGACCCACAAGGATCCAGGAAACCATATGCCCATCAGCCTAATGTCAGTGCCAGGGAAAGCCAGGGATCAGATCATCACAGAATCATAGAACCACTAAAGCTGGAAAAGACCTTTAAGATCATCAAGTTCAATCATGACTCAACTACTGTGACCACTAAACCATATCCTGAAGCACCACATCTACATGCTTCTTGAACATCATGAGTGACATAATGCATCACACAGAAAAACATGGGCCTGTCAACATGCAAGAGGAAATCCTATTTGACCAATCTGATTCTATTTCTATGACAAGGTGACCCACTTTGTGGATTAGAGAAAGGCTGTCAATATTATCTACCTTGACTTTAGTAAGGCCTTCAACACAGTTTACCACAGCATCCTCCTGGAAAAACTGACTGCTCATGGCTTGGACAGGTATACACCATGCTCGGTTAAAAAGTGGCTGAAGGGCTGGGCCCAGGAGAGTTGTGGTGAATGGAGTTGTTCCTCAAGACTCAGTGCTACTGGGGCCAGTTTTTTTTAACATCTTTATCAATGATCTGGACAATGGAATTGAGTTCACCCTTACTGAGTTTGCAGGTGACATTAAATTGGGTAGGAACATTGATCTGCTTGAGGTTAGGAATGTTTTGCAAAGACATCTGGACAGGCTGGATTGATGGGCCAAAGTCCGTTGTGTAAGTTTTAACAAGGCTAAGTACCAGGTCTCACACTTGGGCCACAACAACTGCATGCAATGCTACAGGCTTGGGATGGAGTGGCTGGAAAGTTGTCTAGCAGAAAAGGACTTCAGGTTGCTAGTTGACAGTCAGCTGAACATGATCCAGCACTGTGCTCAGGTGGCCAAGAAGGCTAACAGCATCCCAGCCTGTATCAGGAATAGTGTGGCTAACAGGAGTAGAGAAGTAATTGTGACCATGTATTTAGAATTGGTGAGGCTACAACTTTGGGGAATTTCACACAGGAAAGACATCGAGCTGCTGGAGCATGTCCAGAAAAGAGCAATGAAGCTGGTGGAAGGTCTAAAAACCAAAGGATTAAACTGGGATTGTTTAGTCTGGAGAAGAGGAGGATGAGGGGAGATGTCATTGCTCTCTACAACTATCTAAAAGGAGGTTGTCATAAGGTGTGGGTCAGTCTCTTCTCCCTAGTATCAATGATACTGAGACAGCTGTCAGATGAGCTGGCCAAGCCACTGTCCATCATTTGCCACCAGTCCCGGCTCACTGGAGTGGTCTCAAGTGACTGGAAACTGGCCAATGTGGCGCCCATCCACAAGAAGGGCTGGATGAAGGACCCTGCAAGCTACAGCTCTGTCGGCCTGACCTCAGTGCCAGGAAAGATTATGGAGCAGATCATCTTGGAGGCAATCACAGTGCACCTGCAGGACGGCCAAGGGATCAGGCCCAGCCAGCATGGATTTAGGAAGGGCAGGTCCTGCCTCTCCAACCTGATCTCCTTCTGAGATCAGGTGACCCGTCTGGTGGATGTGGGGAAGGCTGTGGATGTAGTCTACCTGGAGTTCAGCAAGGTCTTTGACACCATCCCCCGCAGCAAACTCCTGTCCAAGCTGTCAGCTGGTGGCTTGGAGAGCAGCACTCTGTGCTGGGTTAGGACCTGGCTGGAGGGCCAAGCCCAGAGAATGGTGCTGAATGGTGCCACATCCAGCTGCTAGCCAGGCACTAGTGGTGCCCTCCCAGGGATTACAGTATCACAGTATCACAGTATCACTTAGGTTGGAAAGGACCTCGATGATCATTGAGTCCAACCTATCAACACAGACCCCATGACTAGACCATGGCACCAAGTGCGATGTCCAATCTCCCCTTGAATGCCTCCAGGGTCGATGACTCAACCACCTCCCTGGGCAACCCGTTCCAATGATGAATGACTCGCTCGGTGAAGAACTTCCTCCTCACCTCGAGTCTAAACCTCCCCTGGCGCAGCTTGAGACTGTGTCCCCTTGTTCTGGTGCTGGTTGCCTGGGAGAAGAGGCCAACCCCTTCCTGGCTACAACCACCTTTCAGGTAGTTGTAGAGGGCAATGAGGTCACCCCTGAGCCTCCTCCTCTCCAGGCTAAACAATCCCAGCTCCCTCAGCCTCTCCTTGTAGGGCTTGTGCTCAAGGCCTCTCACCAGCCTTGTTGCCCTTCTCTGGACACGTTCAAGTGTTTCGATGTCCTTCTTAAACTGAGGGGCCCAGAACTGGACACAGTACTCAAGGTGAGGCCTAACCAAAGCAGAGTACAGGGGCACAAGGACCTCCCTGCTCCTGCTGGCCACACTATTCCTAATGCAGGCCAGGATGCCATTGGCCCTCCTGGCCACCTGGGCACACTGTTGGCTCATATTCAGGTGGCTGTCGATCAGCACACCCAGGTCCCTCTCTGTTTGGGAGCTCTCCAGCCACTCCGACCCCAGCCTGTAGCTCTGCATGGGATTGCCGTAGCCAAAGTGCAGCACTCGGCACTTGGACTTGTTGAATGCCATCCCATTGGACTCTGCCCATCTGACCAGTCGGTTGAGGTCCCTCTGCAGAGCCTTTCTACCCTCTAACTGACTAACATCTGCCCCCAACTTTGTGTCATCTGCAAACTTGCTGATGACTGACTCTACCCCTTCATCCAGATCATCGATGAATATGTTGAAGAGGACAGGGCCCAGCACTGATCCCTGGGGGACACCACTGGTGACTGGCCTCCAGCTGGATGTGGCACCATTCACCACCACTCTCTGGGCCCGGCCCTCCAGCCAGTTCCTAACCCAGCACAGAGTGTAATGACTGACAGCTTAGCCAGCAGTTTGCTGTGGGCTCACTCCTATTCAGTATCTTTACTGATGATCTAGATGAAGGGATTGAGTCCACCATTCGTAAGTTTGCAGACGACACCAAGTTATGAGCAGGTCTTAATCTGTTAGGAGGTAGAAGGACTCTCCAGAGGGATCTTGATAGGCTGAACAGATGGGCAGAGTCCAGCATGATGTCATTTAACAAGTCCAAGTGCCAGGTGTTGTACTTTGGACACAATAACCCCATGCAGTGTTACAGGGTGGGGTTGGAGTGGCTGGAGAGCAGCCAGGTAGAAAGGGACCTGGGGGTACTGGTTGACAGTCAGCTGAACATGAGTCAGCAGTGTGCCCAGGTGGCCAAGAGGGGCAATGGTATCCTGGTCTGCATCCGAAATAGTGCAGCCAGCAGGAATTCATTCTGCTCTGTACTCAGCACTGGTTAGGTCACACCTTGAGTACTGTGTCCAGTTGTGGGCCCCTCAATTTAAGAAGGATACTGAGACACTTGAACGTGTCCAGAGAAGGGCAATGAGGTTGATGAGAGGTCTTGAGCACAAGCCCTATAAGGAGAGGCTGAGGAAACTGGGGTTGTTTATCCTGGAGAAGAGGAGGCTCAGGCGAGACCTTATTGCTGTCTACAACTACCTGAAAGGAGGTTGTTGACAGGTAGGGGTTGGTCTCTTCTCCCAGGCTACCAGCATCAGAACAAGAGGACACAGTTTGAGCTTCACAGAAAGAGTTATTGGCCATTGGAATGGGCTGCCCAGGGAGGTGGTGGAGTCACTGTCCCTAAAGGTGTTCAAAAAAGGATTGGATGTGGCACTTGAAGCCATGGTTTAGTTAGTCATGAGGTGTTGGGTGATAGGTTGGACTTGACTATTTCTGAGGTCTTTTCCAACCTTATTGATTCTATGATTCTATGATTCTAAGTGACAGGATAAGAAGAAATGGTCTGAAATTGTGACAGGGGAGCTTTAGATTGGATATTAGGAATAATTTATTTACTGAAACAGTGGTCAGACATTGGAATATGTTGCCCAGGAAGGTGGTTGAGTCAACATCCCTGGAGATGCTTGAGAAACATGCAGACATGGCATTTTGGGACCAGCTTTAATGGCCATGGTGGTCTTAAGTTGAAGGCTGGACTCAATGATCTCAAAGGTCAAATCAAAGCAGTTCTAGAATTCTATCTGGACCTCAGATTCACTTGCAGATCATCCAGCAGGCATCATACACCATGGTGGTGGGCTCCAAATGCATTGTCTTCACCACATTACTGACGATGATTTTCAGTGAGAGGGTGACCATGGTGGCAGCTGGGCTCTCCCCACTTCTGCATCACCAATGCACAAGCAGGAGCAGTCCATCAGTGGTCCCACCAATGTAGTGAGGTGTAAAGCAGTCAGGCACCGCCCACTTCCAGCCCCACCACCACAACATGCACTGAGGCACGGTGTTACCAGATCATTTATTAAGATCTTCCTTATCTCAATTTCAACTTCCTTATGTTGTTTGTTAGCAGTTACCTGTCACAAAGCACAAAGGCTTTCCTAATATAAATGACAGATCTTTCCTCCTCTTCAATAACGATAATTATAGTAAAGATATAGGGACTTAAAATGATGCAACACAATTGCCATTGTTAATATATTTCCCAACATCTTTCCCCTCAGAAGAAATATTTCAGGAACTTCAAAAGTAAAAATAGGCCAAGATTTCCTTTCCTGGAGTAACTCATTTAGAAAAATTACAAATTTTAAAAAAATATATAATCGCAGTAGTCATGAGGATAAAAGAAGAAAAGAGAATTGTAAAATTTCAGGACAAATTCTAACTTTTCAGCATGGCTGTTGCCAACTGAGAATAAAAGTGTATGAGGTTCAAGGACACCAACCATTATTTTTTCCCTTCTGCCCATCAGAAACAATTTCAACAGCACGAGCAGGTAAGCAATAACAGTGTCAGTGTCAATGGTCAGAATTAAAGGGCATAGTTTGGTAATTGAGAAAAACAAGGAAACACTTGGCCACATATGCATATGGAGTTGAAAAAAAAAAAAAAACAAACCATGGATTACAGCAAGAAAAACAAGAAATAAAAGGGATGAGATGTTTTCACATGATACAGCAAATGACAGAGTCAAAAAAATGTGTTCAAGCATACAAGTCACTAAGTTACCAATTTCTTCAGAAGATGAACAATTCTCTGAGGAGAAGGTGTGTACAGCAGATAGCCACACCATCAGAAGTATCAGCTTCTCTCCACACCTGATCCACCATATCAGAACAGGAAAAGATACTGGTGTCTGTTAACTACTGCTTAGAGATCTGAACTATGAAAAGTAAGTACTATATCTGGTACTTGTCTCTATAGCTGAAATTTCTGCAGCTATCTAAACCTCCCTTGGAAAATTTTATGGATACTAGGAATGAGAAAGACAGGGAGAGACTGACTGCTTTTAAAATTTGTGTAGTGATTATAAACTACAAGGTTTTATCAAAATAGGGCAATCCTAAGTTTGATTATACAGCTTAGATCCCCTTCCAATAAAAGCAACATGAATTCAAGCCTCTTTATACAGGCACCATCAAGTAAGCCCTTCTGCGCTTCTAACTCCAAACTACCACCTTCTCTTTCAGACCTAGAACAATCTCCAAAGCATCTCAAGGTCACAGTTGTGCAGAGGCATTAGAAATCAACAGTAAATCAAATTTGTCTGAGCTTGACAATGAGAGCAAAGTTCCATCTCTTGAGCATATAATGTCACTGCAAACAGTCTCTCTCTATTCCCAGCAGAAAGGCATCTGATAGGCTTGTTCCTCTTCTTTCCGTCAATCCAGGCAGTTACTGCTGCCATAATCAAGAGAGGTGAGCCCTCTTAACAAGCAGCTGGAGTCTCCAGGCACTGTCACACAAGTCTGTTTTGCTTCACATGGCCATACAAAATGACAGCATCACTGCAACGAAGTTTATCTGGTGGACATGGCAGTGTTAGATTTACAGCTGGAGTTCATGATCTCGAAAGCCTTTTCCAACCTAAGTGACTCTACGATTCTATTTATTCAGGCCTGTGCTAGTCCTAAACTGGTTCAGTAATACCTGCTGTGTAGCCACAAGAACATTTAATCCACCATATTAGTGCCTGACCTGGTATAGGACTAACATGGGAAAATCTAGAAGTTCTTCAGTACATGCATACACAATGGAGTGATGTAATTGCAGGCTGGAAAGCACAGACTCAGTCTGCTGTATTTCAGAGGGAGGCATGGTACTCTGTAGGAAAACTTAACTGTTTTGTGGACAATAGCAAAGATGCATAAAATCAAAGACGGGAAATCATGTCATAGTTACTTCTTTCTAAAAATATTCTTGAAATTACCCATTTAGGGGAAAATTCTACTGCTCTCTATCTGTACTTTCTGTTTAACACAGAAAAAGCACACAGTTGATATTTTTACTTTTAATTGTGTTTTCATTACATTTTTACTAAGCAGATTGTTTTCACATATAAATACTTCATATTCATGATTTACAATCTCACATTTTCACTTAAGTTTTCTACTTAGTTTTAAGGATGTTTGTTTCTTTAAAAAACATGAAGACTCCCTATCCTAAGTGCATAGATATGAACAACATGCCTGAGGCCAAGGCCTCTGTTTATCGTATTTGTTCAAGGTTATATCACTTGTTTTATGATGAGGGATAAAGTACAGAGACTTTTCCTAGGTAGGCAGTCATGTGTTTGCAATCCATGATCACACAAGATCAAGTGGAACCAGTAACAAGGCCTAAGACCAAAGATGTATAGCACAGGTACTAGATGTGTCTTTAATTCAGAACATTTAACTCAGGAAAACCAAGTCCCAATCAATTTCCAAGCAGATTAAATCCCACTGTTAAGTACAATTTTTTTCCATTTCACAGGGAATACCTAAGATAAAAAAGGAGTTTGTATTTCATTCCTTTTTTTGCCTTTTTTCTTTCAAGATTTCTCATATTAGGAATTTCCAATGACAAGGAAATTGTTGTTTCATCCCACCTTAGCTTCTTTGCTACGCTGTTAATCCTGCATTTTAATAATTACACTTCCTCCTGTTGTTTCTGACATTTATAGATTTCATTACAGTTTGCTCAGTACTGGTCACAAAACAAAATTTATATTTAATAAAGCAAAGAGGCATTTAAGTCATGCAAAGAAACCAGGGGGAAAAATAATCAAACATGGTGAAAGACACCATAGTTTGAGCAGGTATCTTTGAGCTTACAAGTAAAACCTGGGAACAGTCTAAAGGCATTTGTCACAATGTGTTTATAGATGCTGAGAATAGAAAGAGAACACTACATTCCATATGTTTTCCAGTTTCACAGAAGAATCCTTACTACCATAGCTTTAAACTAAAGCCCTAAATGAAGCTTAACAGAATTTCTGAAGGTCCTAGAGCGCTAAGATTGGTGCAAGAGGACTTGTAGCCTAAAGAACCATCACTTATCATTTATTTCCTTGACTAGCCTAATCATTATAGTCATCTTCAACAAAAAGAAAACTGTGTTTGTAGTTAATACTTGCCAATTCCTATGAAAAAAAAT
The DNA here is from genome assembly GCA_011125475.1 of Melanerpes aurifrons. Taxonomy (NCBI): domain Eukaryota; kingdom Metazoa; phylum Chordata; class Aves; order Piciformes; family Picidae; genus Melanerpes; species Melanerpes aurifrons. Next base: position 3,796,038 of record WWNC01000080.1, on the reverse strand, counting down.
GGTTAGAAAAACTGTGTCTGTTCAGTTTGGGATTGGTGCATTAAGAATTAAAAGATTTTCTGTATTTAAGCTGAACTGCAATGACATGATTTTATAGAAGATACATGTACAACAATTTTTCAGTGGAGAAGTGTAATACATCATTCTTTGAGATATCAGGATGGGTGGATATAGTCACTTCTGAAAGATATACAATTATGTTATTCAGACTTGGGGAATTAGAGATAGGTAGATAATTCAAAAAGCAGAATTTATGACAGACCACATTACATTTTTTGATACAAATTTGTCAATGAAAAATCATTTGAATTAGTTCTCGTTCTACATGCATTAATTCACCAGAAAATGTTATTGCTGTTAATACTGACTTTCCAGAGACACAGTGCACCTAGATTTGAAGGTTTTTATTTCCAAGTGAACTTATGAAGTGCTACAGATAAAAAATAAAAACCTCTTGTGATGTCACATCAGTATGTTACTCATTAACTGATCTTAAACACTAGCCCAAGCTGGAGCCAAGACTGCACTTCCTACAGCAGTGAAAGGCTGCGGATTTGAAGGACTGATCTAGAACTGAATTTACCCACCTCTGCAGTTAACAACATGAAAATTATGAGAAAAGGGAGTTCCTTGGAGGACAACGTTTTTCATTCAGAAAGTCAGCACAGTTTCCAGAAGTCAAGTACCATCTCCCCAGTCAGCCCAACAGCGAGTTTCGGATCAGTGTTTACGAGGTAAATCCTGATGTCTTTGAGTGTTCTGTATGTACCTGATAGCGGGGGGAACAGAGCAACAACATAGGAGGGCACTGGGACAAATACATCCACGAAAATAGCATGATGAAAAACCTCAATGTATGAGAAGGCAGTGAACATAGAAATGGCAATTTAAATCAAGTTACTGATCGTGCCGGGAAGGTGAGCATTACTTTAAAGGACAAATTTGTAACAAAGGACAGAAGGGTGTTGTTCTTTATTTCCTTATCTACTACACTGAAGTAGGGCTTTCAATATGTACACTGTACACTAATGAATTCAAGTCTTAAAATTAGCTCTGTGAGGTCATCCAATACTATCTATGATGTACAAAACAAATGTAAACTGTTAGAACAGGGAATTTAACAAAATGTGTGTTTTGTCCTACATGAAACTTTACAATGCTTAAGGTTTAAGGAGAAAAAGGCTTTCAGATTTTGAAAGGCTAGACTCGTTGCAGATTCACAAGGTGAAATTCATTGCAATGAAGAATTCTGGATAAATCATGTACATTTTAGATGACATAGATAAACAAGGGAAAGCAGTGTCAGAGGGTTACTGATAGTTGCCACTTACCCTTGCCCATCTATTGCAGGAAAGAGACAAACATATGTAGTACTTGCATCATCTCATTATGAATAAAATAGCTTTAAAAAGCTTTTCAAAGTAGCTTTAGGTTCTTAATCAACTTGGAAATCCTTTACCAACTGCTGTCCTTAGTAACTGGTCAGTGCCCAGTCATCCTAAAGAGTGATTTGAAGTGAGCTCGTCTGTGTAGTCTTTGTAGGTTGAATTACATTTCTTTGTAGCTGTGCACAAATGCTTCATATGGGATGACAGGTCACATGACTAATTCAGTCTCAAGTATAAATAAATCTGTTGGTCTTGGTTTTCCCGCTCTGTCATATTATTAGGACTTTTCAGTATTGTAACTTCATAATGTCTTTAATATCGTATCTTCATAATGTCCTTTCTTGCAACTCAAATGTCAGAGAGATATGTTCAAGCTTAAACAGAGAATAAGGAATTGGAAATATTAACTAGTGCTCTCAAAGGCTTTTTGCCTAGAATTAATCACTTAGAGCCTGGGTTTTTTTAAAAAAAAAAAAAAAAATCACGTGTGGTTTTCTGTGCCTCTTTTTATCTCATTTTTCAGTCATGCATGGGACATGAGTACATAACAGTATATGGAAGATTCAACACAAGTAGGTGCTGTTTAACCACCTCTGATTCGGCCCGTATAAAATCTGACCTCTTTTCTCTAATCAGCCCAGAACACATTCAGCTGGAGGCCAGTCACTAGTGGTGTCCCTCAGGGCTCAGTTCTGGGCCCCACCCTGTTCAACATCTTTATTGATGATCTGGATGAAGGAATTGAGTCCATCATCGGCAAATTTACAGACAACAACAAGTTGGAGGCAGGTGTTGATCTGTTAGAGAGTTGAAGGGCTCTCCAGAGGGACCTTGACAGGCTGGACAAATGGATGGAGTCCAACATGATGGCACTCAACAAGTCCAAGTGCCAGGTCCTGCACTTTGGTCACAACAACCCCGTGCAGCACTACAGGCTGGGGTTGGCCAGATAGAAAGGGACCCAGCACCAGAACAAGAGGACACAGTCTCAAACGGTGTCAGGGGAAGTTTAGGCTCAAGGTGAGGAGAAAGTTCTTCAGAGAGAGAGTTGTTAGCCATTGGAATGGGCTGACTAGGGAGGTGGTGGAGTCATCATCTCTGGAGGTGTTCAAAAAGGGATTGCACGTGGCACTTGAAGCCATGGTTTAGTAGTCATGAGATCTTGGGTGACAGGTTGGACTTGATGATCTCTGTGGTCTTTTCCAACCTTATTGATTCTATGATTAGGCAGACAGAGCTGCCTACTTTTCTTTTTACCACTAGATAACCAGTACATAAAAAAGCTACCATATATGCCCTGACAGCAACGTGATTAGCCCTCACAAAGAACAGAGTCCTTTGCCTCAGATTACTCAATAATGAATCTGGCTGCCAAGTAGCAAGCAGCACAGGGAGGCCTTCTAGAAAACCAGCTTACTCAACTGCTGTTTCAGTAAGAAGGATAATCCAATTATAAAGCTCTGCTGTGAAACTATACCTCTGACAACAGCAAAAATGGAACAGCAGGCTACAAGTACTGGACAATCTAATAAAACAGAATGCATGATTGCACACAATGAGCTAATACATGAACGTACCAAATTTGCTTTTCCTGTGTTTGTCACAGTCTGATTTACCCAAAATGAGCCACATGAGAAATCAAGGAAAATGCTTTTCAAAAAAAGAAGTGCAGACTCTGCATTTTTAGGTACTATTTTCAACACATCCCTATTCACTTAAAGCATTCTTCCCACAAAAAAGATCCACAGGGAAAATTTTCTATACTAATGATTGCAGATCAAAATATTGACAAAAACAGGGACTTGACCCTTCACCTGGAAGATTTGTAGCAGGATCTGGACAGGTTCCTGTTCAGTTCTGGACCTGTCACTATAGTAAGATATTGAGATGCTGGAGCATGTCCAGAGAAGGGCCTAATGAAGAGCCTGGGGCACATGATATATGAGAAATGTCTGAGGGAGATGGGTTTTTTTCAGTCTAGAGAAGAGAATGCTGCAGGGAGATCTCATAACTCTTTAGAACTACCTGAAGGCTGATAGACTGAGGAGGGGGCCGGCCTCTTCTCCTTGATGGCAAGCAACAGGACTAGAGGAAATAGTTACAAACCATGCCAGAGGAGGTTTACAATTTCCTTTGAGCACAAAACCAAATCTGTACATTAATGTTTTCCCTCTGAACATTTTTGGATGGGAATAAGATTTGTTTAAGGAAACGATGTAAACAGTTGCGGTAAAGAAACAAGCACATACTTAGTATCTTCGGAAAATGTGTCATATTTACAGTTGCATTATGAGCACCAGAAACACTGGCAATCACTTTACTGCTCAGTGACTTGAACCTATGATTTGGATTTCACCCTTTGTGGCCTTGCTATGCAAGACATACCTATATTTGGGTTTGTTGTCATTGCTGGGGTTTTTGTTTGTTTGTCTGTTTTTCCCAGAGTAATATAACTCATAGTTCTAAATAAGACAAAAGAGTAAGTCTATCTGGATGAGGAGAACAGCTGATTATTTACAACCTATCTGGTATAAAGCTGAACTGATATCATGATTCATTCTCTCACATAATGTTGCATCCCTTACTTCCTCTCCTCAGGCTAAGAATCCTTCCCTGGAGGTCTGGGCAGTGTTTTTTTCTTATGGAAGATTCAATTTATTCTCAAAAAATTTGTGCTAACTTCCACTTTCTTACATATTTAACATACCATGCTGCTGCTCTTCAGAGCCTTCCAGACGACTAAAGGTTTCTTTCAACAAAATGATCACCATGTTTAGATATACCGTGAAAGTCTGCCTGCCGGCATGCATGTCTGGTTCAAAGAGGTATCTATGTGCACTCCTTTATCATACATAGATTCAATACTTACATAAATGCATGCACATTATTCATTATATGCAAATAATGTTTGATGTCTTAAACATACCAGTGCACCTGGACTGAAATTTCTGTCCATGTTATCTGATACAGAGAAGTTACACTTGGATATCACCTGGGATTTCCCTTGGACATTTATAAGCAGAGGATGAGAAATCAAACTAAGATGATCCACAAGAGTAGAAAAAGTAACATTTTTATTCATCTTTTCCTGCCTGGCTTGCCAATATATATGATAATACATATATAAATAAATCATATAAATATACATAAATAATGCTTATAAATAGAGACAAAATACTTTTCTCTGCTAAGACATTCAGTACTTTCATTAAAATGGGAGGATCTAAGCATCACAACATTTTAAAAATGCCATCTGTGAGGTGTCCAGGACAAAATATTGGTTGGGAAATCTGCTGACTGCTTTTGTCTTATTAACTAAGTGGAGACACTGACTGGGCCAGGTGTCATATCACAAAGTTGTGTTTTTCAGAATATGAGAAAGTTGCCATGAACAATTTGGAGATAGATGGATGTTGCTTTATTTTATCCATTGTGCCAATAGCCCTACTTCCTATATTGTTCTGATTAGCACGACACACAATAAGACAGTATGCAATGTGTCTTCTGTGACTCTGTGCAGTAAGTTGTGCATCGGTCATTGGTATCAAAATGGCAGTAAATGTGCTGTTTGGAGTACACGTACAATGTGTTACACATGCACTGTAAGAGGGGCTGACACCCCATTACTAATATCCCAGAAGTTCAATGTAAGAATTTCTCTCCTCTTTCCTGCTGGGTGCTACAGTACATAATTGTAGAATAGTGTATTTCTTCCAATTGTTTCAGTATTCAGCCTTGGCATGCTTCACCAGGTTTGGTGAGGAATACTCCAACTAGCTTTCAGCCTGGCTTACTTCCTTTATATGCCCTATGCACTTCCCTGCCCAAAGGGCAGTTCAGCCAATACAGTAATCCAGGCTCCCTTAAACAAAAAACAGGAATGCACAGGCAGATGCCACTTTTTACCTGATACAGATGTATCTATAAAGGAATCTCACACTTTTATAAACAAACAAAAATATTACTGAACTCTTAATCCACTCAAGGAACCTCTGTTCATTGGCCAAAAGTGTTTTTTCCTTAATAAATTGCACTACTCACTGTGTTCTGACACTAGTTATCTTCTATGGACTATTTAGGACTTTGGAATGCACACTCCGTTTATTTTGAGCACAACTGAACTATGCCAAGTAACTTGCAGATGTTTTTGAACATTCCTGCTTGAGGCAGGACTATCACCAGCATCAGATCAAGTTTAGTATGGCTTTGCTTAGCTGGGTCTTGTAACCTCCAAAGACAGAGTACACAGTGTCACAGTATCACAGTATCACCAAGGTTGGAAGAGACCTCAAAGATCATTGAGTCCAACCTGTCACCACCAACCTCATGACTAGATCATGGCACCAAGTGCCACGTCCAATGCCCTCTTGAACACCTTCAGGGACGGTGACTCCATCACCTCCCTGGGCAGCCCATTCCAATGACAAATGACTCTCTCCATGAAGAACTTTCTCCTCACCCCGAGCCTAAACTTCCCCTGGCGCAGCTTGAGACTGTGTCCTCTTGTTCTGGTGCTGGTTGCTAGAGAGAAGAGACCAATCCCTTCCTGGCTACAACCACCTTTCAGGTAGTTGTAGAGAGCAATGAGGTCTCCCCTGAGCCTCCTCTTCTCCAGGCTAAACAATCCCAGCTCCCTCAGCCTCTCCTCATAGGGCTTGTGCTCAAGGCCTCTCACCAGCCTTGTTGCCCTTCTCTGGACACGTTCAAGTGTCTTGATGTCCTTCCTAAACTGAGGGGCCCAGAACTGGACACAGTACTCACAGTGTGGCCTAACCAATGCAGAGTACAGGGCCACAATGACTTCCCTGCTCCTCTCCCTGTGCAACTTCCTCCAATGATGCATCACTCTTTAATGCATTCTTTTTTGGTCATTTTTAGTTTCCACCTCCCAGGCTGAAAGCCATTTCATTCTGGCTTGTGGCTGACTCGCATATATTCTAGAAATCACATTTTTTCACTGTTTCAATGCCTTTCCAAATGTCTTACAGTTTGTGACTCATACTATTGCATCTTCTATTTCTATGCTAGCTAACACATGACTGTTTTCCTATCATTTTCAACAGAGTAATATAAGGACATATTTAGCAGGTCTTCCATCACTTAATAACTTCCAAGGCACTTGTGTAGCTTTCCAAAGAATCCTTACAGAATCCTTCCAATACAGAGTATCATATAGAAAACTGAAGATAAGACACGTAGTGAGCCATAATCAAAAAGTTCATACAATAAAGTACCATTAGGCTGTATCTCTTCTTGCACCTGCAAAGAAGTAAAGAAGAATTCTCTACTAAGGAGAAATGTTCTCAAAGTATACAGAGTGCCAGAAATCACTGTACTCATTTCCTGCCTTATTCTTTCCCAACAAAGTCTCCTCACATTCAGGCATGGTGATACTCAGCACATAAGATGAGAAATACTTTATTAATAGCCCTAATGATTGTAATGAAACAAAACCCCAAGATACATAAATATAGTTGATTATGACAGTTTCCAACCCTGTTCATTCCAGTTAGATTGTCTATATCATTCATCAGCAATATCCTACCCAAGAATCTCTAGGCATAGATAGCACTCCTGCTGCGTTTTATATTGCTCTTTCCAGTGTGTCTCACTGGACTCCTTTAACTTTCCTTTCCTCATGTCATTCAAGAGAGGATTCTTAATTATTCTGCTAAATTGAAGAAAGAACTTGAAAGAACGCAGTGACATTCAAAAAAGGATACACAGGTCATACATAGTCAAATCTAACAATCAGCTGCTAATATACCCGAGAATAATATCTCATTTGTCCTTTATAAAAACTTCACCAGGTCACAGTGGTTCAACATTTAAACCTGAGCCAGGCTCACTCTGATGTAAAACATTTAAATACTTACTACAAAATATAAATGGTAGTGTGTATAGGACTGATGAAGTAATCTTTTAATCTTGCCTCTATGCAGCCTTAGTAAAGCTTCTGGTGTTGAGCTGGAGCAATGCACTTCAGAAAAGATCCAAAACTGTAACAGACAGTTCATAGGAAAAACAAAAGTCCAGAAAACACAATTCATACATTTTACCCAAGGCTAAAGAGAATAAGAAAATAAAGAAAAATGAAAAGACAGTTTTTCATTCTTCTTTATACTGAATAAATTAAGAAGCAATGGATTTAAATATTTCAGCAAGAAAGATTCAGGATCATGTTAGCATGGAGGACTTCCCCTGGAACTGATTGTCTGGACATTGCTGACTTTTAAGAATAGCTTAGATAAGAGTCTTGCCAGGAACAACACAGGAATATCAAGCCTTACCCTGGGATAGGGAATGAGCTTGATGACTCAGTCCCTTCCCATTCTGCTTTTCTGTAATGTCATATGTATCTTCAAATCTATTTTTACAACTAAAGTTTTTCCTATTACTTCAACTCATCCTTTGCTGTGCTACATATAATGTTGAAAGCCTTGATTATGAGAAACTTGTAACCCTCTCTAATTTAATGCAGTAACTTCAGAGAAAGAACAACACTGAGGTCCTGTAGCATGTCCAGAGGAGAGCAACAAGGCTGATGAGGGGTTTGGAGGGCATGTCACACCAGGAGCAGCTGAGGGAACTGGGGTTGTTTAGTCTGGAGAAGAGAAGGCTGAGGGGAGATCTTATTGCTCTCTACAACTACCTGAAAGGAGACTGTAGTGAGGCCAAGGTTAGTCTCTTCTCTGAAGTTAACTAGTGATAGGATGACAGGAAATGGGCTTAAGTTGTGCCAGGAGAAGTTTAGATTTCTCCTGGTATTAGGAAAATTTCTTTACTGAATGAGTGGTGAGGCGTTGGAACAGTCTGCCCAGGAAGGTGGTAGAGTCACGATCCCTGGAGGTGTTCAGGAAGTGTGTAGATGTGGCACTTCAGGATATAGTTTAGTGGTCGTGGTAGTTCGATTACAGTTGGACTCAATGATCTTAAAAGTCTTTCCAAAACCTAATAATTCTGTGATTCTGCTTTTGCCTACATGGCATCACTGCAAGCACTAACCAATAATCCCCAATTTCACAGTACAGTAATTTCTCTTTCACTCACTTACCTGCACTTCACCAGTTGGAGAGAAACACAGCCCAGATTTCCACACAATTACTCAGTCTTCATATACTTGCTTTACAGTTATCTGTATACATGACAAATTGTAAGTATACTGTAAAAGGTAATTTGTGCTTTTTTTTTCTTTGTGCATAAAATTTGCCACAGCATAAAAACATTTTGTTTTGAAGTATATTCCAGGGATCAGTGCTGAGCCCCATGCTCTTTAACATCTTTATTGATGATCTGGATGAGGGCATTGAGTCCATCATCAGTAAATTTGCAGATGACACCAAGCTGGGGGCAGGAGTTGATCTGCTGGAGGATAGAGAGGCTTTGCAGAGAGACCTCGACAGGCTGGACAGATGGGCAGAGTCCAATGGCATGAGATTTAACACATCCAAGTGCCGGGTTCTGCACATCGGCCACAACAACCCCATGCAGTGCTACAGGCTGAGGTCAGAGTGGCTGGAGAGCAGCCAGGCAGAGAGGGACCTGGGGGTGCTAGTTGATGATAGGATGAACATGAGCCTGCAGTGTGCCCAGGTAGCCAGGAGGGCCAATGGCATCCTGTCCTGCATTAAGAACAGTGTGGCCAGCAGGAGCAGGGAGGTCATTCTTCCCCTGTACACTGCACTGGTTAGGTCACACCTCGAGTACTGTGTCCAGTTCTGGGCCCCTCAGTTTAGGAAGGATGTTGACTTGCTGGAACAAGTCCAGAGAAGGGCAACAAAGTTGGTGAGGGGCTTGGAACACAAGCCCTATGAGGAGAGACTGAGGGAGCTGGGGCTGCTTAGCCTGGAGAGGAGGAGACTCAGGGGTGACCTTATTGCTCTCTACAACTACCTGAAGGGAGGCTGTAGACAGACAGAGGTTGGTCTCTTCTCCCAGGCAGCCAGCACCAGAACAAGAGGACACAGTCTCAGGCTGTGCCAGGGGAGGTTCAGGCTGGAGGTCAGGAGGAAGTTTTACACAGAGAGAGTGATTGCCCATTGGAATGGACTGCCCGGGGAGGTGGTGGAGTTGTTGTCACTGGAGGTGTTGAGGAGGAGACTTGACAGGGTGCTTGGTTCCATGGGTTAGTTGATTAGGTGATGTTGGGTGATAGGTTGGACGCGATGATCTTGAGGGTCTCTTCCAACCTGGTCTATTCTATTCTATTCTATTCCACCCACATGAGCGGTTACACATTTATTTGTTTAACCTAAGACACTCCTTACTAGGTATTACTGAGAATCCTAGCATTCAGGACTTTATTGCTTGGGAGCACTCTGAAGCTGCTACACCACACAGTTTGACAAAGCCTGGCCAGAGAGGTTTTTTTTTCAAATCTTAAAAAAAAAAAAAACCAACACAAAAAACCCAAGATATAGTAACTGCATATTACTTCCACTATCATTAAGAGATAGTCACAAAATGCAATAAGGAGGCAGGTACAGGCAATTTGGCAGAGTCAAGTCTCTGACAAGAGTTAATAGTATCATGAAATGGAACAAAGTATTTAATATGGATTCATTTTCAGTGTCTAGGCTGCAGACATCAATGTATCAGAAGGTAAGTTTCTTCTACAGTAAATACCTCGATTAATTAAAAGAGAGAGCTTTGCATATCTTCATAACAGAGCCAGATGAAATTAAAACACAAACTCATCTGCAGGGACCAAGTAGCTCCTTTCCTTGCACCACTGTGGTAGAGGCAGGAATCTCTGGAGACAGTCAGTAGTAGCTAAATCTGCCAGAGGCTGAAAATCTAAGCACTCAAGAGGCAGGTGATTTCATTTGTTCAAATATTTGAAAGCCAGATTCTCACCTCCTGTAAACCAGCATTGTTCTGTTAGAATGGGTTGAGCTACACAAGAGTTACTCAGCTATAAGTCTGCCTCCAGCATCAAAAATAGGTCAGAAATAGCAAATTATGCCTTTCTAGTGTAACAAAATGCATCCAAAAAATGAGATTAAGGGTAGGCAGTCACTTTTTCTATTGATTCCAGACATACTGTGCATGTCTTGGTAGTACACAGTGATGTGACAACAACTCACAGTGAACCCAAAACCTCACACAGGCTGCTACAGCTCAGCAAAGGGTCCTGGGTCCAGACAGAGGATGCCAACCTGACATTCCCAGGCTCTTTCAGCTCCAGCCCTAAGCACAGCCCAGACAAGCTGAAAGCTTAACCCCTAGATAAATGGGATGCCACGATATAGCTACAGGTTGCATCAGGCATAAGGGGGTGGGAGAGGCTCTTACAATTCAGTGTACAATGCAATTACTCAGGCACTCCTCAGGGGAGCATAAGATAGCAATCAATGTTTCACAGGTGCAAGACCTAAACTTTTCTGTAAATTACATCTCATTTCTTTTCTATATGTGCCTTGGTTTTAATGTTAAATAATACACAAACATTAGTTAATGATGTCTCCCAGAACTACAGCCATCTTAAATGCCTTCCTTTCTGTGCAGCTTGGCACAGTCTTTTTCATTTTTCCTCGACTTGAGGTAACTAAACTAACCTGGTCTAGCTCAGACCACAAAGCAATCTCACATTTTCTACAGGATCTGTGCACCCAAGCAGCTAATGGAGTCCCAAGACTTTCCACCTTTAACATCTCTTTCTTGTACAGCAATACCTAATACTGGAACGTGTCCAGAGAAGGGCCACAAGGATGATCAGAGGGCTGGAGCACCTCTCCTATGAGGGCAGACTGAAGGAGTTGGGGCTGTTCAGTCTGCAGAAGAGAAGGCTCTGAGGTGACCTAATTGTGGCCTTCCAGTATCTGAAGGGGGCCTACAGGAAGGCTGGGGAAGGACTTCTCAGGATCTCAGGTAGTGATAGGACTAGGGGGAATGGAATGAAGCTGGAGGTGGGGAGATTCAAGCTAGATGTGAGGAGGAGGTTCTTCACCATGAGAGTGGTGAAACCCTGGAATGGGTTGTCCAGGGAGGTGGTCGAGGGCCCGTCCCTGGGGGTGTTTAAGAGCAGGCTGGATGAGGCTCTGGCCAGGCTGATGTAGTGTGGGGTGTCCCTGCCCATGGCAGGGGGGTTGGAACTAGATGATCCTTGTGGTCCCTTCCAACCCTGAATGAAACTATGAAACTTGGTTTTTGCACCTTCAAAATACTGTGTAAGTATCAAGCAATCCTAACAATACCATGGGGAGGTGGTTGATTTGCTTCATACTTCTTTTAATCTGAAATGTGTCTGTCTCTTACCTTGATGTTCACTGACCCTACTCCCCTGTACTCATTCTTTCACTCCCTGTGAACAGCCCAGTAGTTAGGAAGAGAACTTATTCTATCATTAATTAACACACTGAATGATGAAAACAGATGGTTTTCTAAAAATGCTACTTTTAATCCCCATCCCAAGGTTGGCATTCCTTAGATTGTATTGTTATAGCCAGAGACTCCACCTTTGCTTTTTAAAAACCCTAGTTCACCAAACTGAATATTAACTAGGTAATGAAAACATTTTTCATACACCCATTGAGAGTTGTCTGCCACACAAGATCACTTGTGGCAAATGCTTCCATCTGACTTTCTGAGTGCAACTTCCCCAACAGCCCCACCAGCAAAAAACAGGGGAAAGCCATGCACTCTTTTTGCAGGCTACCAGATTATTTCCTGGGTAGACACACCAGCCTAGGGTGATGTGCGGAAAAAGGAAAAAAACAAAACAAACCACACACCACCTGAGACAGCCACAGATGTGGTGGCTAATCACCACAGTTATCGTTAGAGCAGCTGTCTGGAAGCAGCATCGGTATCTGGACTACTGCCTGCTTCAAACAGGCACCGGGGAAATGCGCTGATAGAAGCCGGTGGAACTACTGCCAGCCTACAAATTCCCTGCCAGGTTGGACCGTGAAACCGTGTGGGCTACACAGCTGCCTTCACCTCAGGGCCCCGGCTTTCGGTCACGGCGAACTCCCCTCCTCAGACCACCTGTGTGTCAAACCACCTCTACCGTCCCCTCGTATGAAACATTAAGGATACCCCTTGTTCAATCAGCGGGAGGCAGCGTCTCACCCGACAACGTTCTGACTAAATAATTTAAGGCACTTAACAGATCGGCCGCGCAGGCAACGTGGGTCCCGGCGCCGCTACTCGGGACCGTCAATCACTCCGCAGCCAGGGCCGGCCTTCAGGCCCCGTCCCGTGACAGCAGCCGAGCGCCAGACTGACAAGCGGAACCGGATTTCAGTGGCTTCCCACCTCGAGACCAGGCTCCGGATCCAACCGGCCCAGGACGACTACAGCGCTGTGGCCCGCCCCGGGGCGGGGCTGCCGAGGCGGGGGCGGGGCTGTCCGACTCGTCGTTTTGAGTGCTGAACGGCGGCTGGTTGTAGAGTTTTGTTGGGGTGCCGATGGTGCTGATGACTGAGCAGCGGTGCGATGCAGATGAACCGATGGGTGGGCGGGCCGCCGGCAGGCGGGAAAACAGGAGCACCTTGCGGCTGTGAGTATTGCCTGGACCGGGAGGCTCGGGCGGCTGCCTGCTGGGACCCGGGCAGCTCTACGGGGGACGCCGCTTCATCCCGGCCTGCCTCGGCGGGGAGAGGCGGCGACGCGAAGCTACTTGGCGGAGTCACGGCGGCCGCCAGGCCCTGTGAGGCGGTGCCTATGGGGTGAAGCCCCAGGGTGGCGGACGTTGGGCTCGGCGGCGTGTTGGGGACTTCGGTAATTGTGGGCGTTGGCTTTAGTTTAAAGTTCATAGGGAAAAGTCGCCAAGGGGTCTTCGCTTCCAGGTTTAAATTTAAGCATGAACATCCCTGTTTAGTCCAGGTCTGCCCTCTTCAAGAGGCAACCCTGAACCCAACGTTGAAGTTCGAAGTCGTACTTTTAGGAGCAAGGCATACAAATACTGCTTGCAGTAATTTGAGCAACAACCTGGAAATCTTTTATCAGCTGTGACACAGGAATCCATCAGCCATGCTTTTTCACTTAGAGTAATCTTTATCACTTACAGTAATGTTTATCTGCTCCAGTGGGAAACAGTGAGCCTCTTCTCTGGGTGCCAAGAAAACCCAGAACTTTGTTGAAAATTGACAGACTTTGATACAGGCAAGATGCAGTAAGATGGGAGTCCAGTCTGACTTTCATCCCAGAGAGAGTCTGGTCGTTCTGACAAGGTGGTGAGGACTCACTTGCCTCAAAATGGGTCCATATCTTACTTCTTGCCCAGCACATACTTGGAACTGGCCTTTAGCTTTTTTACCCAAGACATACTGTAAAAGTTGGACAAAGAGATCAAAAATCCCTGATACTATTTGGGAGAAAGAAGAGGCCACAGACCTGGCTAGCCTCTGATAGTGCCACGAGAAGTCAGGGCTTAAAAGCTGCATCTGCTGCATTGGCCCTTGGCTTCCTCTGGAGGTTCTCTGGTTCTTCAGGTACTTATAGGCTATTGTATTGTTTGGACTGAGCTGGAGTTAATTCTCTTCATAGCATCTTTCTAGTGCTGTGTTTTGCAGCAGTAGGTGATAACACAGCAGTATTTTGGCTACTGTTGAGTAAGTATCCAGTGTCCTTTCAACATTTTCCTGCCCCAAGATTACATTGAGGGGTGGGAAGGATCTTGGGAGGGGACATGGCTGAGCCAGCTGACCCAGACTGACCAAAGAGGTATTCCATACCGTATGATGTCAGCTCAGCTACAAGAACTGAAGTGAAAAGAAGGAAGTGAGGGGATTTGTCCATGGCATCTATTCTCCCAAATAAACATCAAGCTTAGAGAGCTCTGCTTCCCGAGACCAACCATCATACTGCTGATGGGAAGTAGAGAGTAAAATCTCTCTCTTTGCTTTTTGCTTCTTTGCGGTCTATTGCTGTTTGCTTATTATTGTTATTAAAATTTCTCCTACCCTATTACTGGCTTTTGTTATTTATTTTTTTTTCCCCTCTCGCCCTGTCCACTTAAAATGGGGGAGTGATAGAGCGGCTTTGATGAGCATCTGGCCTCCAGGCCAGGGCCAAACCACCACAGCTATGGTAGTTATCAAAGCTTACTGCAATAAAGCAGTTGTCTGGTTTCATACGGAGTTCTGAATTCAAGGACGCTATCTGAGAAGTTAAGCATCTTCGAATCTGGGATGATTCCTCTCCCCAAAGAACTCTTCTCCACAGAGGTTTAATCATAAGCAGTCTTCAGAAAAAAGGAGAACAAGTTACCAGCTACTAGCTCTTTCCCTAGAAAGAAATTCTGAGGGCTGTGATTTGGGGTTGCTTTTTGGGTTGGTTGGGGGGTTTTGTTTGTTTTGTTGTTGTTTGTGTTTGTGAGGGGGGTTGTTGGGTTTTTTTTCCCAGGGGTAGAGGTGTTTGGGGTCTTTCTGTGTTTGGTGGTTGTTGTTTGTTTGTGTGGGGTTGTTGTTGTTTCATTTATTTGGGTTTTTTTCCCCAACTGTTGTATCCCTGGTATCTAAGCAGGTGTATTCCCAAAGTACATATCACAGTGAAATTGTTGCCAGAAATAACTTGCTTCTTAAAGAGCACTGGGGATCAAACTGTCTTCTAAGTGTCCTTTATCCTGTATGGTATCATCACATCAGTGACTTTGCTATGTGAATGAGACCTAATTCCTTGACCTTCTTCAGAGTCTTCTGATTTCAAGTCAGGCCCTGATCTCACCCACCCTTGATCTCAGAATTATACCAGTGAACTTAGTGAAGGTTATGTAGATCTGTATCGGACTGTCCAAAACAAGCATGCAGAAAGCTTGATGTCAGAGACATTGCACGTGTGCCAGCTAACTAACTGACCTTCTGATTTTCTCCAGGTGTTTAATCTTTCAGTGCTGAATTAGCTGCAGTTGTAGAAGTGAGGTTAGTCTTAACCAGAGTGATAAATGGAGAAGTCTCACTTACTCTCCTTTTTTATTAGTTGTCAATTTTTGCTGTTCAGTGTGAAGTAGGTGTCATGCAGGGGAAGGCTAGGCAGTCTCTTACACTGCAAGCTACAATCTTCAGAAGTACTCACCTGGGCAGCAGGAGGGTAAAAGACTGGGGTAGGCAAAAAAAGTTGAAATTACTTGTTTTAAACTAGAAAATTACTTAAGCATTTGCTGATTGGAAACAAAGTTGGAATTTACTTGCTTGTCTCATTTAACTGATAACTGGATCCTTTCGAAAAGCGGTCGTGTTTATTTGAGTTAATCCCAGTAACCAAGTAACTTTGGCTTGACTAATGTGAGGCTGCAGGGGTGATTGTTCAGCTGAAGAACAGGAACAGAAATTTGGTTTTGATTCAGTTAGAAGTGAAATCACTAAAAATTAGATTCTTGTTTATAGAAAATGAATGTGTATGGTTGTTGTAGTGCTTTTATTACCTTTATGTAGTTCCAGAGAATAATATGCGAGCAGCAGCACTCATGCTGACCTTTATTTGAAAGAAATCCTAGCAGAGTTACAGGAGTTCAAAGAATCTTTGTGTTTTCCAAAGCTCAGGGGAGAGGGATTTAGGTGTTTACTGTAAGTGTACTTAAACTGTCTTCCAGTACAGGTAAGACTTTGTAGCTCAGTACGTGTCTGCTGCTACCATAGATGCTTCTGAAGGATTGAAGCTGTAGAAGTACTCTATTTTGGAGGGGTTGTGGGTTTGGTTTTGTTTGTTGTGCTTTTTCTGTTGGATAAGGATTTTTAAAATTATTTCATGATTGGACCAGAGAATATTATCGGATAATGATTCAGGAACTTTACTGATTTATAAAATGGGTTTCTCTGACTTACTTACCTATAGTTACATCTTTGCAGAGTTTGCAGTGCATCTCTGTGGGCTCTGCAACCCCAGAGATAACACTGTGGAAGATGGGCACTGTTACTACGCAGACCTAGAATAGCAATGTACCAAAAGTTCCTCCCAGGCAAATCAAAGGCATCTGGACGGAAAGCACCTGCAAACCATTGCCTGACCATTACATCCTGATCCTCAGACCAAAATCAAATTAATCCATTGTGTTTTGAGGACAGTGTCCAGTTTTGGACTCTCCAGTTCAAGAGAGACATGCTGGAGAGAATCCAATGGAGAGCCACGAGGATGATGAGGGGACTTGAGCATCTCCACTATGAAGGGAGACTGAGAAACCTGGGACTGTTTAGTCTTGAGAAGACTGAGAGGGGATCTCATCAATGTCTATAAATATCTGAGGGGTGGGTGTCAAGTGGATGGGGCCAATCTCTTTTCAGTGGTGCACAATAATAAGGAACAATGGATACAAACTTGAACAAAGAAGTTTTCACCTCAACATGAGGAGAAACTTCTTTACAGTGAGGGTGACGCAGCGCTGGAACCGGCTGCCCAAAGAGGTTGTGGAGTCTCCTCTGAGCACATTCAAAACCCACCTGGATGCATTCTTGTGTGGACTACCCTAGGTGATCCTGCTTTGGCAGGGCAGTTGGACCTGACAATAGCTGGAGGTTCCTTTCAACCTCGAATGGTCTGTGATTCTGATATTTTTTTTATGTACTTGAAAGTGGAATGCGTTTTGTTTGTGGTGGTGCTGTGGAACCTGCCTCAGAAGCTGTCAGTGCTGCTGGAACAGTTTCTGGAACAGAGGTTGTATTGTTGCAAAGAGGGTGTGGTACATGGATGAGAAAAGAGAAAGTGCTAGTTATTACACTTTGTATTCCATGTCACCGTCTTTCTGCTTTCACACATGCTTGCTTCTTTTGAAGTCATTTGGGTGTTTTCTGATTTCCACACACAGTACTTCACCTAGTATGATTAAATCACTGCTGAGTTACTGTATGGTAAAATACTGCTAACATTAAGTAGTACATTCTGTCCCTTTACTGCATAAGATAATGTGTAGTTGCTGAGTGTAATTTAAAGAAATGAGGAGGGTAGGACTTAAAGGGATGCAAAGTTTCAGATTATTTTTTAGGAAACTCATTGCAGATGCTATGGAAAATATAGTGCTAAAAGTAGTAGAAAATGCTTACAGGCAAAGTACATACTCCTGGGAAAAGAGAGAATGTGCTTTTTACAGTTGATATGATGTTCTATGCTACAGTAACATGTTTCTTAATGACTGTTCATCAGCTAATAAGTTAAAAGATAATCACATAATCATAACTTACTAACTTTCTTTTAGTCTCTTACTTGAGTGAAATACAAAGGCAGAAAGGGGAGGTTATTCACAGTATCACAATACATTAGAGGTTGGAAGTGACCTCCAGAGGTCATTGAGTCCAACCCCCCTGCCAAAGCAGGATCACTTAGGGGTAATCTGCATAGGAATGCATCCAGGTGGGTTTTGAAGGTCTCCAGAGAATGAGCCTCCACAACCTCCTGAGCAGCCTGTTCCAATTCTTCATCACCCTCACTGTAAAGAAGTTTCTCTTCATGTTGAGGTGAAATCTTTTATGTTCAAGTTTGTATCCATTGTTCCTTGTCATATTATTGCACACCACCAAAAAGAGCTTGGCCCCCTCCACTTTGATCCAGGTTAACTCCTTTTGATCAGCCAAAATTCTGCTATTCTTGTGACAGGGAAAAGGTATAGACATATGCCTGTATTGGTCATGTTCTGTACTTTAAGTGGATGAAGATGCTAAGATACTAAGTACTGTCTTTTTCGTTCTTTGATGGTAGTTCTACCCTGGTTGGTAGCAAATTGTAGTACATAATCTGAAAAGAACAATAGACCTACAAAGTGAAACATTTAAATTTGAGGTGTGACAGAACAGAGATTTCCGGTCTGAACTACCCTCACGATGATGTTCATGCTGACTTTGTTTGGTTTTTTTTAAGTTGCTTGTATTTTTCCCTTTTTTCCTATCATTCTCACTTTTTTTTTTCCACTGTATACGCATGCTTAAGATATAAACCAGGCTTTTTAAAAAGAACTCAGCAGGGTGTAAATGCATACTGTGAATCTGGGCATTATTTTCTTCGTACTAAAGTACCTCACTGGCTAATATGAAATACTTCCAGATTTGCTGCCTTCACTGGTTATGTGCAGTCTCTGAGAAACGCATGTTAAGCAACCTAATACTATAGATAAGCTTTGGGTTGCAGGATTTATAGCTGGTCTTTGACAGATGATGCATAAACATGCTATCAGAGTATTGACTTCTTACCACCATGTCTATACATGTTGCAGTCATGTGGTTAGAAATTAGTTATATGCTTATGTAATGATACCACTTCCAGGATGAATGGTCTTAATGTTCTGTACATAGCAGTTGACAAGTCCATATTTAGCCTTTCCAGTTAACCTTTTCAAAATTGTGTTACTGTTATACCAGAGGGATCTTGTGTTTGTTTCTCTTTACAAAAGAGAAGATCTTAACATTTTTGATGACAATTTATAGATAGCTGTCTGGACCCAACTAGGTCCATCAGCAAAAGTCTCTCAAATATTGTTATCATGGAGCTATTTATTAATTTATTTGCAAATAATAGGAAAACTGTAGGAGAAGTTATCTTGCCCTGTTTCCACACTCCTCCTTGAAAGTAAATTTCTGGCCTTACCCATAACATATCTGAGTTACTCAAAATTACAGAAACATTATATTTTCTTGCCAGAAAGTTGTAAACAAATATTGTAAACATGTTTTTTTTAAATTCCAGATATAGTGCAAGGGTCAGTGAGAGATTGCAGAAGGACATGGGCCACTGCTCCCTGCCAGCCCACTGTACAGGACCCATGTCTTGTCTTTGTAAAACAACATGACGTGCTGTACCATGCTTAGGTGATTGTTACAGTAATGGAACTAAATACTGGAGTGCTGGTGGGACACTTGAATAAAAGGTAAAACCAGGGTTATTCGGGGTATGTAAACTGAGAACAGTTGTCTCTTCTTAATTACTTCGTAACTGAGCTTCGGTGTGGTATTCACTTCCTTTAACTAAACTTCTGCTTGGCACTGACTTGCTTATACTATCCATCCTTGAAAAAGAGCACACTAAGGTGGGGGAGGTATATCACAGTATCACCAAGGTTGGAAGAGACCTCGAGCATCATCGAGTCCAACATGTCACCACAGACCTCATGACTAGGCCATGACACGAAGTGCCACGTCCAGTCTCCTTGAACACCTTGAGGGACAGTGACTCCACCACCTCCCTGGGCAGCCCATTCCAATGACTAATGACTCTCTCAGCAAAGAACTTTCTCCTTACCTCCAGCCTAAACTTCCCCTGGCTCAGCTTGAAACTATGTCCCCTTGTTCTGGTGCTGGTTGCCTGGGAGAAGAGACCAACCCCTTCCTGGCTACAACCACCTTTCAGGTAGTTGTAGAGAGTAATGAGGTCTCCCCTGAGCCTCCTCTTCTCCAGGCTAAACAATCCCAGCTCCCTCAGCCTCTCCTCATAGGGCTTGTGCTCAAGGCCTCTCACCAGCCTTGTTGCCCTTCTCTGGACACGTTCAAGTGTTTCGATGTCCTTCTTAAACTGAGGGGCCCAGAACTGGACACAGTACTCAAGGTGAGGCCTAACCAATGCAGAGTACAGGGGCACTATGACCTCCCTGCTCCTGCTGGCCACACTATTCCTAATGCATGCCAGGTTGCTGTTGGCCCTCTTGGCCACCTGGGCACACTACTGGCTCGTGTTTAGGCGGCTGTCAATCAGCGCACCCAGGTCCCTCTCTGTTTGGGAGCTCTCCAGCCACTCTGACCCCAGCCTGTAGCTCTGCATGGGGTTGTTGTGGCCAATGTGCAGAACCCGGCACTTGGATGTGTTAAATCTCATGCCGTTGGATTCTGCCCATCTGTCCAACCTGTCGAGGTCTCTCTGCAGAGCCTCTCTATCCTCCAGCAGATCAACTCCTGCCCCCAGCTTGGTGTCATCTGCAAATTTACTGATGATGGACTCAATGCCCTCATCCAGATCATCAATAAAGATGTTAAAGAGCATGGGGCCCAGCACTGATCCCTGGGGGACGCCACTGGTGACTGGCTGCCAGCTGGATGTGGCACCATTCACCACCACTCTCTGGGCTCGGCCCTCCAGCCAGTTCCTAACCCAGCATAGAGTGTTGCTGTCCAAGCCACGAGCTGACAGCTTAGACAGCAGTTTGCTGTGGGGGATGGTATCAAAGGCCCTGTTGAAGTCCAAGTAGACCACATCCACAGGCCTCCCCATGTCCATGAGGTGGGTCACTTGATCATAGAAGGAGGTCAGGTTGGAGAGGCAGGACCTGCCCCTCCTAAATGCATGTTGACTGGACCTGAGCCCTTGGCCATCCTTCAGGTGCACAGTTATTGCCGCCAGGATAATCTGTTCCATCATTTTCCCTGGCACTGAGGTCAGGCTGACTGGCCTCCAGAAAGAGTGGCAGGAAATAATGAGCAAAGTCCAGATAGGGAGCAGATAAACTCAGAAAGGTAGAGGATGTGGAGGCAGACTGCAGCATTATTCCTCTGTGACTAGGTTAGCTTACTATGAAACTGGTTTCTTTAGAAGAAACAACAATTCCTTACATCCCTTCAAAATTCAACAATACTTAAGGCATATCCTCTGTGAAGATCCACTCCTATAGTCACCTCAGTGGTTTAATATTCCAGGAATCTTAGTTTAGGCTGCTTATGGAGGATGGACCACCTCGGCAAAAGACTTCTGATGTAATTTTGTAGCTACCATTTATGCTACATGATTTAAAGAAGTGCGATTTAGGTTCATTCAGCATTTTTCTGGACAAGAAGAAATGTTAAGAGTTCGAAAGTCCAGTAAATAATAAAACTACACATATGGCCATTTAGTTTTGTCAAATTTTACAACAAATGTGAATGCACTAGGACCAGCATAGAAGAGAGCAGATGTTGCCAAAGGTGAAGACATATGCTGAAGAAAGAGGTTTACAGAGTGTTTAGGCTCAGTATCCTGATGAGACAGAAAAGAGGAAGTCAAGCTATTATTTCTAGCAGGAATCTGGCCATCACATATCACATCTGATTCAAGTAAGAAAGTCTATTTTCTAGACTTCTGAAGGAGAATGATTCCTTGTATACAGTCAAAGGTACTGTTGTGGTCATTGTCAATTAGACAATGTTCCAATGTTGGAAGCTACTATTTCCTAATGTGAAATAATAGCTTTTGTATTAGGTTATCTACATGTTTTTTTTTTTCATGAGCGCTTAGGTCTGTAAGAAAAAAATCATGGGCTGCAAACAATTCTGGGAAGTTCAGCATTGCTAGACCCTTGCTGCACAGTGATTTCACTGTGATCTGCTTCTCTGCATATGCAAGGTGTGATGAAACAGGGTAGACTGACACAATTAGAGGTTCCATTTTCATCTCAGTTCATGTTTTTCATTAGGCCTTTTTGTGTATTGTTGTTCGTGGGAGCCTGCAATGGGCAGTAGTGTCCTCCCTACTCTAGTCATGAGGTCTGTGGTGACAGGTTGGACTCGATGATCTTTGAGGTCTCTTCTAACCTTAGGAATACTGAATACTGAAATTCTGCACCCAGGCATCCCTTGAAATATCTACTTTAAATTTTCCCTGCTCAATTAATGTTGCCTTTTAAATAGAGAAGTCTCAGTAATGCTTGTGGCTTGTGTCTTGTCAGTGTTAGCTCTCAAAGAAACTGCTGCATGATCAAACCCAAACATCCTTCTCTTTGTGTATAACCTGTCTGAAGAACCGAGTTATTTTTTCCTCATGTACAGTGGTTAAAACAGTTTGTGTACAGCATGTTGAATCAGTATTTCAGTGCAGCGTAGTGAGTCATTCTTTCTAAAAGTGCCATAAAATAGAAGCTTCTGGTCAAGTGGTTTGTAGAAGCTTCATTTTTAAATTTTGTTTTTCTTAAACAGCAAAGAAAGGAATAAAGGTGTTGGTAAGAATGCTCCCAAATTTCTGCTATCATCTCTGTTCTTTATTTTTAGTAGAAGTTGTTAAGAAAAGAGACATCAGCAATTTTGTGGGGTTTTTTGGTTGGGTTGGGCTTTTTGTTAGGTAGTTTGTTTGGTGGGGTTTTTTGGTTGGTTGGTTTGGGCTTTTTGTTAGGCTGTTTGTTTGGTGGGATTTTGTTTGTTTGGGAGGGTGGGTGGTTGTTTTTAATTCTAACTCAGTCTGATATAACCACTCATGTTTTCAAAAACACAAATTAGTGCTGGAAAACCAGGTGCCAAGTCTTCTGTCACATGGAGGCATGTTGGTCTGGATTTCTTTGGGGGGGTGGGGGGAGAACGGGGTAATGGCCAGCAAGAGCTGTAGGTTCAGATAATGAAATCTTTATGCTTCTATTCTAGTGATCAGGCTTAATTTGTAAAAGTCAAATGGTCAAAGGTTGTTCCAGAGAGTTTTGTGTTGTTTCTGCCCAAGTTAAGGAGCAGATCTAATGAATAGATGCTTATATGGTCATGCTGAACAAGTGGATTGTGTTTAGATGCAGTATTTTTTTTTTTTCAATTGAATTCAGAGTAGAACAATTGGTAGATCTGACACTTAAGTGCTTGTGGTGGTTTAGGCTGGATGCTGGCCCCAATGCCACCTCACAGACCACACCTAGGATTTCCCAAAGGGGGCCCAGCCCAGTGAGTAGTCACAGGAGGCCAGGTATTTCATCCCATAATTCCCTGCTCCCCTATAAAACATCAGCGAGGGGTCCTCACTTCCTGTTTCTTCCCTTGCCACTGCCTAGATAATGGGGTGAGCCACCTCCCTTGGGCCTGGTTAGGTCCAAGGCTGGGTAGGGGGGGAGAAAGAGCCCTGGGGGAGGGAGGTGGGGGGTTGGGTGTACCCCCAGGTGGGGGTGGGACACTCTTGCGTATGTTTTGAGATGTCTCTCTCTTTTGTCGCAGTGCTTGTGGTTTTCTGTAAAACTTTTTCATTGGTCTTACATTTAAACTTTCCACCATTTTTGCTATCCATTTTGTCTGAGTCTTTCGTTTGCCTTTAGTGGGAGAATTGGTATCTCAACTTCCCACAGTGTTTTGCCCTCTATTCTGCACCCTGAACAAGTTGTAGGTCTGGAATTTTTACTTTTCCCTTTTTTTCCTGTTACCACTGGAAGCTAAAAATGTGATTTGATAAAAGGCTGTAGTAGGGTTAGAAGACAAGGTTAGCTAAAACTAGGAGATAGAAAAACATTTCCTCCTAAATGCTGCCATCAGGTTGGAGAATGAAAAGAACACACAAGCAGATGAGTGAGCATCTCCTATAAGGTCTTTTGATTTTTTTTTTTCAAGAAATGTATCTCTCGTTTGTCATGTGCAAGGTTTGGCCATGCCTGTGTTCAGACAAGTAGTTGGTCAGCCTGGTGAGACTCCCGTAACAACTGCATCATGGGAATCTTGTGTAGTTGAGTGAAGATACATATGAGAGGTCTTTTGCTTTTTGAAGTGGATATCTGAAATGGAAACTGTTGAAAAGACAGGAGAGCTTATGTTCCTAGTGTTAACTTAATAAAATACCTTGTTATAGTATCTCATGTTTCAGAGCACAGGGAGTTCTTCTGTGGGTTTGGTTTTGGTTGGTGGTTTGTTTTTTTGTTGGTTGCTTGGTTTTTTTTTTCCTGTGGAACTTGATAGTGGTCTGGTTTTGATTAGACAGGGAATACAGACAGTTAATAATAGATGGTATTTAGACCAGAGAATTTACATACTTGCTAATGACGTCTGCAATGTCACAGTGATCTTGCTGATGTTCAAGCGGTAAGGTAGCGTGAAATTTGATCTGGTTATTGTGCGAAATGTCTGTACAGTTGAGGGGAAAAAACTTGCTTCCTCAATCCTTAGCAGTGTTTGAGGAGTTTCTGTTTTGTATTCACTCCAAATTTTCATTCATCCTTTTAATAAAAATACAGCAGCACAGACATGCCAAACCACTCACAAGTGAGTGGCTGTTTCAAGAGACAGCTAGGAAATGGGACACACCATGACATTAATTTCCTTGATATGTTAAGTAAGATGCACAATTTTAAAAAGTTTTAAACAATTGGTTTTGTTCCTTTTCAAGTGCTGACATCAAGAGTCTACCTGTGCCTGCAAACCTGCTTCAACTTAGAAGTGCCTAAAGAAATATGTAGTGTATATGAGTGTGCACCCACCTACATACATACGATATTCAGTTTAAGTGCAGCTGTATAACTTAGTCTCCATTGTGCTATGTTTGACTGTGATCTCCTGAGAAGATAAATAGCCTGCTCTTTGAACAGCCTTACATAGTTTAATCTCAGTCTGGTTCCTTCCTATTCATATTAACAAACTGACCATTCCTTCATGTAAAATTTCACACCTCTGCTCCTGTACTGATGCTTTGCACTCTCCCTGTTTGGTATAAACACATATGCTGGCTGTACATCTGTCATACAAAATACATCAGAAAAACTGTACTTGAGAGTTGGCCATTTCCTTCACATTTTAACCTTAATTGCAGGCTACATGCTAAGCATATGGAATTCTACAGATACCAAATGCATACACTGGCTATCCTTAGCATCTATTATAGCAGCTGTTAAGTCACCTCTTTGTGATTAGAGTAACTGTACCACATTTCTCTGCCTGTTTCAGTAGTTTTGGATTTCCAGTGATAGTCAATGTTTGGCTTTCCATTTGCGCAGTAAAACTGATGTCTGGTCTTAGAAGCAGATTAAATGATGATGTTGTTCTGAGGTTTGGGGATTTTTCTAGGAGATGTTTTTTCTCCCATAGAGAGTGCCTTGTGCCATGTAACACTGGAGCATGGCTGTAGAGCTAGTGGAGGCATTTTGCTTCCGAGTCACCAGGCTTTGTAGAGAGAGACAAATATCCTCAACTTGATCACAGTTAGTTTACTTAGTAAAGAGCACACTCTAATCTGCTATAAAGAAGACAGCAAAAGAGTTTCCAGTGGAAAAAGTATTTTCTTCATTCCAGAAGTGAAATAATTTAACTGTAAGGTATGAAAGCAAACTCATCAGGTAAAGCACTCTGGATTCTGATTGCACATCCCAAAAAAGGTTTGTCCACACTGGTGCAGCATAGAAAAGAGTGGAACAATGGGACATACCTGCCAAAAGAAGACTTAAGACTTTAGCCTAGCATAAGGAAGGTCAATGTGATTGCACCTTCAGGATATGGTAAGTAAAGGAAAGTCTGTGCTGTGGAGGGGCCTCTGACCTGAGGTATGCTTAGCAGGGTGTTCTTTTAGGCATTACTACATTCTATCTTAAATGCAGTCAAGTCAGCTTGAAACACTTTGACAGTATGTCTCCTGGATGCTTCTTGAATAGGTCTCAGGCTGTGCCAGGGGAGGTTTAGGTTGGATGTTAGGAAGAAGTTCTATACAGAGAGAGTGAATGCCCATTGGAACAGGCTGCCCAGGGAGGTGGTGGGGTCACTGTCATTGGAGGTGTTCAGGAGGAGACTTGATGTGGTGCTTGGTGCCATGGTTTAGTTGTTTAGGTGGGTTGACTGGTTGATGGGTTGGACGCGATGATCTTCAAGGTCTCTTCCAACCTGGTTTATTATTCTATTATTATTCTATTCTAAATAACTCTATAGTTTAGTATTTTGGCCTTTCATACTTTCATACTACTTTCATTCTTTTGTCCAATCCTTTGGGTTTGCTAACAGCTGCCCAGTAACTAATATTTACCCAAAGAACCAAAATATTGGAGTGTCATATTCATGGAGGGGATTTCTACATACATTGTACTAAGCATGGTTATGGACAGTAGCGAAGAAACTACTTTGCACACTTTCAATTGATTACTTACCAAAATACAGCAATCTGACTGCTATTGCAAAATTAAAGAGACAAAACAGGATAGCAGGGCTTCTACGGTAGCTTGATGTTCTGATACATATACTCCATCCACAAAGAATGCTGCAGCAGTGTTGACTCATGTTAAACTCTAGTGAAATACTGGTTTGGCTACAGTTTTACAAACAATTGAAATTTTAGCTGACACCTCTGATTATTCAAGATGCCTTTTTCCTCCTACGTAATTGATCTACAGCTTGTGGAGTGGGGAAGTAGTTTGCTACAATTTATTTTGGCTTCTGAACTGTTTAGACCTCTTATGTGGACCAAGTAGTGTGGGTTTCCTTTTGGGGTTGATCTCATTGAAGAAGGTTTTGTTTGGTGGTGAGGAGTTGACAACTGTAACCACAGTACGGCTCTTTTGCATATGCCTGAGAATTGTTCATGTCTGGTAAGTCTATATCAGAGTTGTCAAATGCAACAGTTGTACTCTAGGGCTCACTTTGCAAACTGTGGCCTGTTAACACATCTCACTCATTACTTCTCTTTAGTGCTTCTGTGGTTTAGTGCTTCTGAGGTTTCCCATAGCAAACTCCTGGCCAAGCTGTCAGCCCATGGCTTGGACAGCAGCACTCTGAGCTGGGTTAGGAACTGGCTGGATGGCCGAGCCCAGAGAGTGGTGGTGAATGGTGCCACATCCAGCTGGAGGGCAACCACTAGTGGAGTCCCCCAGGGATCAGTGCTGGGCCCCATGCTCTTTAACATCTTTATTGATGATCTGGATGAGGGCATTGAGTCCATCATCAGTAAATTTGCAGATGACACCAAGCTGGGGGCAGGAGTTGATCTGCTGGAGGATAGAGAGGCTCTGCAGAGAGACCTCGACAGGTTGGACAGATGGGCAGAATCCAACGGCATGAGATTTAACACATCCAAGTGCCGGGTTCTGCACATTGGCCACAACAACCCCATGCAGTGCTACAGGCTGGGGTCAGAGTGGCTGGAGAGCAGCCAGGCAGAGAGGGACCTAGGGGTGCTGGTTGATGGTAGGATGAACATGAGCCTGCAGTGTGCCCAGGTAGCCAGGAGGGCCAATGGCATCCTGGCCTGCATTAAGAACAGTGTGGCCAGCAGGAGCAGGGAGGTCATTCTTCCCCTGTACACTGCACTGGTTAGGCCACACCTCGAGTACTGTGTCCAGTTCTGGGCCCCTCAGTTTAGGAAGGATGTTGACTTGCTGGAACGAGTCCAGAGAAGGGCAACGAAGTTAGTGAGGGGCTTGGAACACAAGTCCTATGAGGAGAGACTGAGGGAGCTGGGGCTGCTTAGCCTGGAGAGGAGGAGACTCAGGGGTGACCTCATTACTCTCTACAACTACCTGAAGGGGGGTTGTAAACAGGCAGAGGTTGATCTCTTCTTCCAGGCAGCCAGCACCAGAACAAGAGGACACAGTCTCAGGCTGTGCCAGGGGAAGTTCAGGCTGGAGGTCAGGAGGAAGTTTTACACAGAGAGAGTGATTGCCCATTGGAATGGACTGCCCGGGGAGGTGGTGGAGTTGTTGTCACTGGAGGTGTTGAGGAGGAGACTTGACAGGGTGCTTGGTTCCATGGGTTAGTTGATTAGGTGATGTTGGGTGATAGGTTGGACGCGATGATCTTGAAGGTCTCTTCCAACCTGGTCTATTCTATTCTATTCTATTCTATTCTATTCTATTCTATTCTATTCTATTCTATTCTATTCTATTCTATTCTATGATGTTTTCTTCTTCAGGCCTTCTAGAAATTTCAGATACCTACTATGAGCTTGCTGGAGCTATAGGTAGCAGATGTGTAAGGACAAATCCTTATGTAGTTTTTTGCTGTGTGAATGAGGCATATGGGAAATAGGCTGAAGGACAGACATAGTAAACCTATTAGCTAGTTGGAGTACATCTAATGTGCTACTGTCAGTAGCATGTATTACACAGGTAGGTCTCCTCACACCTGCAACGTTTTGGGGAAAATTCTTGCTGTATTGAGATATATTATGTATTCTCAGCTGCAGGAGATGATCCTGGAGAGATGACTAGGGTAGCATTTCCACACACAACAGTTACCAGGATTAGTGTGCTGAGATGCCCAAACTCTCCACCATCTGAAAGCAGATGGAGGGAATGAGTTCAGAGAGTAAAGGTTCAGAAATAGTAATGCTTATTAACAGGGAATACATGGTAGAACAGACTCATAGGTTTAACTGCAAAGCAGGAATTAATTTATGAATGAGGGAAAGGGGAATATGAGTGGTAAATAATGCACTTAAGAGCAGCAAAACATCTAACTGGTGGGAGATGTAAGTGAACAACAAAAGTTCAGTTATAGGTATTTTTGAAGCAGATTTGTAATATGGTCTAAGTGTGATATGATCCACTTCAAGTCATTAACTTTGCCCTGTAAGAATAGCAGGCTGCCCATGGCAATGATTGACACCAGTCAGCCTCCAGGTTCAAGCAACTACATCTTGCAGTCTTACTCACTTGGGAGTTTCCAAGTTGTGCTGTTCTGTTGAAATGTAATTGTGATTGAACTTGACATTTTTGCCTCACCCTGTTCTTCATTCCACTCCTGCCGAGTATTCTCTGGCCTCTCTTGAAGCCCCAGCGTCTAAGAGAAGGGCTGTTTTCAGATAGCATTGGAAGGCTATGTTCAGTCTTTGACTCAGAAATAATGTAAACATCTTGTGACTGAGGAGAGAAATTGGGCATAATTTGATTGGATGTGTTAAAATATTGTTTTGTTGTTTCAGCCTATTGTATGCTTTAATTACACTCATGCCAGTAGAAAATAACCAATTAAGATGTGACACATGTGCCTTCTGATAGACTATATAACTTTGCTGTATAACATAATAAGCATCTTCTCCTGCTTACATCTTGTCCTGGAAGCTGTGTTCAGGGTGGTCAAACACCTATACTATAACACAAGATTTTAGAGAGCAGTAAAATAACAAATTTCAAGACTGTGATTAAGGCATTTACAGACTTTGGGAATGCAAACTCCTTTATACTTGTGAGAAGGACCTTGAGTTTACAGTTCTCTCAGCTTAAAATCTCAAACAGCATAATGCTGCTTGTGTAGGATTTTCAGGCAAAAGATTAGGTTGTGCCTGAATGTCTTGAATTGCCCATCTAATTCTAGTTTTCCTCATCTCAAAAGTTGATGCCTTGTGGCCAGACAGGACTGATCCAAAACTTCCTAGTGGGGAACAATTGGTTTCTTACTGACTTTATTAGTGCTGTAACACTTCCACATACATAGTAAAGGGGACTTAGGAAGGGTCAGTTTGGTGGGTTTTTGGTGCAGATTGCTAAGTGTTGAGGAAGGCTTTGATAGGGGAATAATTGATGAATGTAAATATAAGACTCCTTGAGAACAACTCACAGCACCAGTAAGGCAAAAATCTGTGGCTTCTGTTCTGTGACATAAGGTCTAGTTTAACTTTGAGGTAGCTTTTTCACTTCATTTGGTCTCAGTTATGATGTTGTGAGGTGTGTCTTCTGATCTTATTCACCAAAGTGTGATAGAAGCAATGGATCTTCCTACACTCTTTGTAAAAGAAGGAAGATAAAATTAGTCTGGGAACCTCTGTCAGCAAAACTTAAGTCTTAGTAGGAGGAGAAACTGTCTATTGTAAAGCCACTCCCTCATCATAGCAGTAGCTGTGTTGCTGTAAAATTGCAGAAACTAAATGTTATAATGGTAAGCTTTTGTAAATGGGGTCATTCAGGATGGGCGTTAAACGAATGGACAACATAGGTTATCTTTTTTCCTTTGTTCCTTAGTCTTCCCAAGGCTTTTAGTCTTTCATGGGAAGGTTTGTGTATGTGTTTCTCATGTTTTATTTTAAAATATCATCATCATTCAGACTTTGCTCTTAATAACAGCTTTCTCCCTCTAGGTATTCTGAGTCAACATTTTTTTAGAAAATTTCTGCAAAAGGAAGCCAGGGGAAGGCTGTGATGGCACAATCTCTTATCTCTTAGACTCTAGTTCCTTAATATATATTTCTGAGGCAGTAGCATGTGCTGTGAAAAGGCAGTGCACTGTGGTGGCAGTGCTGCTTTTCTGAAACAAAACCAGTACTTGTGACACTTTGATAGGACCCTTTATTGTGAAAATCCTGCAGATGGACTCTCAAAGAGGTGAATGAGAGGCAAAATAAGACCCAACTTCCTCTTGCAACACATAGCCACAAATAATCTGCTAAACACCAGGTTTATCATGCAGGATGTTTTTTCCTGGCCTGCCAATCAAATTAATTTCCATTAGTCATCAAATCTGAGTACTGAACATGGAATGTCTTTTTCCTAAACAAGACAGTCTCTTTGGATCAGAAGCTGGAGATAAAAATGTTGTGAGTGATGAAATATCCATGGCAGTATTTCAGTTTTCTTCTCTTCAGTCAGGAAATTCCAGTATTGGAGCTCAGGATACTGTTCAGATACATACTGTCAAGTTAATAAATGAAGACTTTCAGGATGTTAATATAAAAGATGTGTCATAATTTTGTTCTTTAATATGTGCTGTGTTATCAAATGTTGCAGTGGGATTTGACATTGGTACAAATCTTGCAATACACATTTCTTTCTCTTTTAATTTCCCCTATGCAGTTCAGATGGAGAAAATGGAACAGATGAAAAACGAAAGGCAGGAAGGTCACCTACTGTGTTGCTGCAGACCCCTTCCAGTGAAATGGAATATTTTGATGACCGGAAAAAAATTGATGTTGCTAGGTAATGTCAGAAATTACATGAGGGCTTTTTTCCTAGCTAGATAATCAAAGTGGTTACAACCACTGCTTCGTGGTGTAGCTGTAACAAAAGTTTTCATTTGGGACTCTGCATCAGCTTATTGTGATGTCTCTGCAAAAGCAGTCATTATTCCTTTGTTGGAAAATTGGAATGCATCTGAAACTTTTCTAGAAGAAAAATAATCCTAAAATTGCCCTTTGAGGGCTTCAGTGTACATTTTGCATTCATTTAATTTTGTTAACTGAGCACCCAGTGCAAAAGTCACCAGTCAGACTGGTTTTGGTCACAAGGCAGATACTTTAAAAAAACAATCACTGAATTTCCTGAAGTATCTTCAAGGAGAAGATATTTGAAGAAGTGTGTGATGGCTTTTTTGTTTCTTTTGGGTTTCTTTTCTCCAAGCACTTCTTCCAGCCTTACCTTTCACATACAGTGTAATTCACTGTGCTCGTGAGGGATTTGCATCAGTTTTTTAAGACTGTCTGCATTTCATTTTGACCTGTACATTGCACAGGCACTCAAATACATGTTCAGATGTATTTTAGAGTTTTCTTCTGTGAGGGACTACCAGAGATGTGCATTTTAAATGCAGTCTCTCTGCTATCTAAATCAGTACAAGGTCCTTCATAAATCTAGATGTATCTCCATTACACATGGTAGTTCCATGGCTCTCACCCTCACATTTTTTACTGGAAATTCTTAACCTCTCAGATCTAAGAAAGTAAAGAAGATTTATTGTGTGGTATAAGGTACAGTAATGGAAACTTTTTGTAGCACCTCTCTTTCCCTGTTGAATCTTTAGCATAATGTGTTCTTAATGTCCTTCACTATAGAGTCCTGTGTTTTGTTTTTCATTATGTTTTTCAATCTGCAGATGAGGGCCCCTGTATAACAGAGCTACTTCATTTTTATAGCACCTTGTTAACTTCCAAGACTAATCAACTGATGCCAAGCTTATATGAAATGCCTCTTTTAATCTTCAGGTCAAAGAACAGCACAGATAGTTCACTCCTGACGATGGATATCAAGAGTGATTCCAAGATTGAAAAGAAAAAACGTGCCTCAAATCAGGTAGGGCAGAGGATAGCCTTGTTTGTTTCTATACAGTAACAGTAAACACATAACTACCATGAGAACAATGTCATAGTTCATGGTTGTATAAGGACATAGGTTCTTTTTTCATCACTATATTAGAGTCTGGGCACAGCAGAATACAGACTTAACAGCCATAGGGCAAAAATGAGGATTTACTGTAAAACAAGTGGGCAAGATGAGAATGTATTGGGAGGACAGACAGTAGAATGAATCACTTGATTGTAAAGCTGTCTAATAAACTGTATGTCACTGGCTATGTGGCTTTTTGTTTTTTAGCTAAAGGCAAATGCACACTTTCATAAGCTGTTCCTAGATGTTCCCATTGATGAGCCACTGAAACAAAGTGAGTACTAAGCCTCTTGTCATTGCTGGCTGTGGGTCTAAGATAATGTCGTTGCTTGCCAACTAGTGATATACAAGGGGGACTACTTCAAGGTTAAAAATTTAAACTCCAGCTGCCTGGAGCTGTGAGGCCTTCATCGACGTGCAATGGGTGTTTTTGTAGTCTTTCAAAAATGAAATCTTCAGATGCTGGACATCTTTGAGAATTGTTGCCCACTTTGTATTTCTTTAAAGAGCAACTGCCTGTGAAGTGTTCTGAGCTTGTTCACTATTAGTTAAACTTACAGAATATTTCGAGGTTGGGCAGTCTTTATCAAAATGCATAAACCTAAATATATTATAACTTTGAAAAGCAGAGAAAAACAAGAGCCAAACTGATAACCGTTCACTTGGGTTATGGTTACTATAGAGATTATAGAGTATTTGTTTGTTTCAGGCTTTACATGTGCTCTGCAGAAAGAAATTCTGTACCAAGGAAAGTTATTCCTTTCTGAAAACTGGATCTGCTTCCATTCCAAGGTTTTTGGCAGAGATACAAAGGTTAGTGAAATCTTTGTGTACAGAAAAGTAATACTATTCTTTAACAATTTGTTTGTCACCAGAAGTTCACATTATTGTACAAGACTAGAATGCTACTAATACTCATAAGTATTATCAAATACAATCTCTGTTCATAAATGATGCTTGAAAGTCACTCCAGAAGTAGAGCACTATTATTAAAGATCCAGTTTGTCTCAAGGATTTTGTGTCTGGAAAAAAAAATTGAAATGATAGAATCTGACTCTGACAAACTGTCTCTCTTCTTGTAAGCCTAGAAAAGGGGAGGGGTAGAGGCTGAGAAGTGTAAGGATAGCAAGGCTGTACTTGGGGAACTGGAGGGTAGGATCAAGCATACCAAGGCAAGTAAAGAGGAGAAACTACAACTAAGCTGAGTGGCAAAGGTATGTAAGGGATTCTTGTAGCATTCCTGTGTAAATAGAATAGGGACAGAAAAAACTTAGTTTTCACTTGTGAGCCTAATATGAAAGGGAGAAATGGGGCATGAACAGTCAGGAAGATCTTACTCTATAAGGTCATTTCTCTCTTGGTGCAGAGAAGACTCACCTAAGGCTTGGGTGCCCTAGGGTGAACAGTATGTGTACTGATAAAATAAAGCCTTTCCAAAACAGGTTTGTGTTCTGGTTCTGTTGATTTGGAGCTTTTGGAGTGGTTTGTTTATGTAAACTCTGGTTCGTGTTTGAGCTTTTATTGGGAAATGGTTTTATTTGCTGCAAGGATTTCTTCAGCTTCTTTCTCAAGCCTTCAACAAAGATCCTGCTTAGATCTTCAGCAAATCTGTCAGTGAATTGGATGCTAAAACCAGTTTAGGACTTGTCAGTATCTCATTTCACTGCTGTCAACCATTTTGAGGGAACACCGTTTACCTTTGAAACTGCTTCTAAGAAGGTAGAATAGGTTTGAAGACTGTTTAAATTATTAACAGCATGTATTTAATAGAGACCTTATTGGTTATGTTTTACTACTTGGCCCAAGAAACTGAGTTGTTGATTCCTGGCTGAGGAATTTTATTAGTCATATGCAATACATTAGTGCAGATGGTATATATGTCACTGAAAGCAATGTGGCACAAACAAGAAAATCAAAATTAATGAATGGTGTGGTTCATAATTAGTAACCACTATCTTGGCAATAAGTTTCATTAAAACTGAAGCTGCAGTGCTAGCAATCTCCTGTTCACTGCTTGCAAATGTGACTACTTCACGCTGTGTGACAGCTTTCTAACTTCAGACTAAGCTAATTGTATACAAAAATGTAGTGGAACTCTAGTAAGTAGATTAGAAAGACTTGGAAAAAGTGTAGAATGGTAATGATGTAGTACTAGGAAATTATCTTTGTCAACAGGGTTTTAAATGCAGGGATATATACATATTTATATAACAAAATGGGACTATAGTGATATTCCAAATTATTCAGTTTTAGTTGGTGGTTTTCACAAAACATTGCAGGGAAAACTAAGAGTGAAAGGGATGCTTCCAGCTGTCCTCCCTTGCCCTGCAACATACACTAAGAGCTTTGCTCAGTCATATATATTAGGCTCAAATTTTTAGGTAATATCATCAACAAAAAAAACCCAGGAATATTGAGGATATAATGAAAATGTAAGTGGAGGGACAGGTGGAAATCAAGCTTAACGGGAAGAGGAATTTTCTTAGCAGTCAGGTACACCAACAGTGACCATGAAACAACAGTGCTCTTGTGGCTAAGAAGGCCAGTGATATCCTGGGTTGTATTAGAAGGGTTGTGGTCAGTTGGTCAAGAGAGGTTCTTGTCCCTTTCTACTCTGACCTGGTGAGGCCACGTCTGGAATATTGTGTCCAGTTCTGGGCCCCTCAGTTCAAGGACAGGGAACTGCTTGAGAGAGACACAAAAATTATTGAGGAAGTAGAATGTCGTCCTTACAAGGAGAGACTGAAGGAGCTCCTCTTCAGCTTGGAGAAGAGGAGACTAAGTGGTGACCTCGTTTATAAATACATAAAGGGTGAGTGCCAAGAGGATGGAGCCAGGCCCTTCTTGGCAATGCCCAATGACAGGACAAGAGGACATGGGTGGAAGTTGAGGCATAGGAAGTTCCATGGGAACAGGAAGAAGAATTATTTCACTGTGTAACAGAACACTGGAACAGATTGCCCAGGGAGGTTCTGGAGTCTCCCTCTCTGGAGATATTCAAAACCTGCCTGGATGAGTTCCTGTGTGACCTGGTGGGGAAGTTGGACTGGATGATCTCTCGAAGTCCCTTCCAGCCCCTGACATTCTGTGAACAAAGCTTCCAAGGCACAAAACCTCTATTACTTAGAACTTATTTTACAAATTAAGCTTAGTGTTAAAGTATTGCAAGAAATAGTGGGTCTACACATTGTAATAAATTTTTCAGCTTGAACTCTTCTAGCTGCATGGTTTCTTTTATTGAAAGCTTTGGTAGAAGGAATAGTTGCAAGTCAGGAGATTTGTGCATATTCAAAAATAAAAGGGTGCTTCTGCAGGCTTGAATAGGCTTTGGAAAACATCACTGTCTTTCCAGGTTGTTCTGGTTTTGTTGTATATATTGGCCTTGAGTCTTTCCTGAAGGTAAGCATTGTTTTGCATATTTCAGTTGCTTTCCAGTTGCCTTTTTTCCCAGAATAATTATTACTTGAGGTAGAAATAAAGTACATTGCAGTGATTTTTACCATTCTAATTAATGCTGGGATAACAGTGCTGTAAGCAAGTACTTAACCCCACTGAAGTACACCTTAGTCTTGATTACAGTAATGCTATCCATCAAAATAGCATGCAGTAGAATGCCATTAACATGTCTGATTTGAAGTTCTTTGAGGTTAACTGAACCAGTTAGAAAACTCCCAAGCTGCTGTTTTTTATCGTTATGATTAGCAGGATTTCTGTTGAAAAAAAATCTTTTCTTTGTTTTTGGTTTGGTTTGTTGTTTTTTTGAGTTTTTTTCCTTGGGTTTTTGTTCTGGATTTTTTTAAGTTACAAAGAGTTCAGTTCTGACTGCCTGAAGATTGTGGGGTTTTCCTGTCAAACACATAGCTGCTCCTACTTCCTGTAAAACCTGTTTGGAAAAGTGTTGCAAAAACTTCTTAAACTGGATAGTTCCACAAAGAAAAGGTACAGTGGAGGACCTATTTAATAACCCATTTTTAAAAGGCATGGCTTCTGAATCAGGGTAAATACTCAACATGTTAAAAAAAACCCTCAGTATATAACAAGTGATAACCAGATTTACAGATTCTTAGACCCAGACCTGGAACTAAGAACATTTAAAATTTTATGCTTTGGATTGGCTTGGTTTTGTCTGCTATCCCATTTAACCAAGAAAAGAGTAAGTTTCCAGCTAGATACTTGTCTAGCTCTGTGTGGTGGGTTAGGCTGGGTGCTGCTGCACAAGCCACACCTGTGATGTGCCAAAAGAGGGCCCAGCTCAGTGGGTGGTCACAGGAAGCCAGATATTTCATCCCATAATGCCCCATACCCCTATAAAATATCAGCAGGGGGGGTCCTCTCTGTTTCTTTCTTCCCTCACCGCTGCCTGAGTAAGGGGGTGTGCCCCCTCTCTTGGGCCTGGCTAGGCCCAAGGCCGGGTTGGGGACGGGGGGACAAAGAGCCCTGCGAGGTTTGGGTATACCCCCAGGTGGGGTGGGATATTCTTGGGTATGTTTTAGGATCTCTCTCTTTTGTCATGGTGCTTGTGGTTCTCTGTAACAAACTTTCATTGTTTTTCCATTTAAACTTTCCACCATTTTTTGCAATCCGTTGGTCTGAGTATTCTCTTTTGCCCGTGGTGGGAGAATTGGTCTCTCAACCTACAACATTATGATTCAGCCGTAGTTGGCAGTCTTGCGGCCAGGCTAATGTTCACAAATACTCTTTTTGTTTTGTTATTTGGTTTGTTTGTTGTTGGGGTTTGTTTGTTGGTTGGTTGGTTTTGTTTGTTTGTTTTGTTACCTGAAACAACCTTTCATTTCATGCTGCCCTTAATGAAAGTTAACATTTTATGCAACCATGCACAGAGTAACTTCATTCTCCTTCTGTACTGACATGATCACTCATTGAACAATCTTTGGACACTTGAAAACTTGCTTCTAGATTTCAGAAGTAGATGTGACAGTGTGTGTCAAAGGAATTTTTAACAGGAGCTGTGTCTTAATTGTGTGTATCCAGTATTATTATATTTGGCTAAGTTCTAGGCTTTTTAACTGAAAATTGGTGTTTTGCAATATGGGGTTTATAAGAAGAGCCCATTCAGAATATCCCATGTTAAACAGTCTGAAACTTAGCAGGTATTAAGCTAATGGGGTTAGGTGTAAACACGAAACAGGAAGGAAAGTTGAGAACGTTTCAATGTAAATGCGGATGGCCCACACAGGAATCAGTGTGACTGTGTGGGTGTTGGATCTTTCAACATGACTGAAGGATGAGCTGTTTACTCTGCTGCTAATTGCAGACTAAAGGTGAGAAGACTTTTATGTTCTTTCTTCAACAAGCTTCTCTTCCTGATGTATTCTGAAATACTTTGTTTCTAAATAAATCCTAGCTTTAAGACTGGATTGTTCTGCAGTTCTACAGTCCGGTAGGAGCTGTGACACACCAAGAAAAGGAAGACACAAACAAAAGCTTGGATTGGCATCTGATAAAAAACCCAAAAGTCGAGTAGTTAAATAGTAATAATCTGAAACTGTACCTGTTCCATATGAAATATTAGGAAGCAGGCATGTAACATAGAAATATTTAAATGATGTGTTGAAGCTTGGATTATCACATTTGTTAGGCTGGCACCTTGTGAAAAAGCATGCAGATTTATATGCACATATTCAGACTATAACATTACATTGATCTTGTTTCAGATTAGTATACCTGTACTCTCAGTGACACTTTTGAAGAAAACCAAAACTGCCCTTCTTGTGCCAAATGCTCTGATCATAGCAACAGTTACAGACAGAGTAAGTACTAGCAGAGAGCAAAAGACTGCACTCTGCCTGCAGCTCTGAAGGATGTGGTTTCTTAGGGGATGATACTAGCTTTTTCTGCTTGCTTTCTTATGATAGGCAAGGATCATTTTTAGGTGTGGTGGTTGTTTTTGTTTGGGGGGGTTCTGGTGGTGTGGGTTTTTGTTCTGTTTTGACCCTATCTTTTTCCTTTGGATCTACAGTAAGTTTCTGTAGAACTTGATGAGAAAATAAATAGAATCTCTGGTTCCCACTGTCTCTCTGTTATCTATCATTCCCCATTTTCCAAGACTACTGTGTAGTAGAACTATAAGAAGTGAGACTGCTGGATCAGGAAGTGCATGCACAGAGTATTACCTGCTTTGGTGGCAGCTCTGACAGTATTTTTTCATTTACTTGTGTCCCTTATGTAAGCAGCAGCATGCTAAATGCACAAAATATAGTTACTTACAGTGATGCCCCAGAAGACTAATTGTATCGATCAGTAGAAAATGTGGTTACCCTAAGAGCAACTTTAGAACAAGCTCATTTTCCTGTCATAAATATTTTATAGATGTAGGAGACTGTACAAAGAAAATGATGTTTGGTTTGTTTTTTGAAGGGGTAAGTAAAACATAGCATGAAAAGCTTTTTAAAATAAGAATAGATCTGCACTATGTTCTGATTCCTACAGCAGAGAATGATAATTTTTACATGCATGTGCTGTGTCCTTGTGATTAACCTCAGGTCATAGGCTTAGAAGTGGAGGTTTTTCCTGGTATGCAGAAGTTCTTGAAAATAGTTACTTGGTAAGCAAAGCCACCAGGTTAAAGCAAGGTTGTACTGTATG
This sequence comes from Melanerpes aurifrons, assembly GCA_011125475.1. NCBI lineage: Eukaryota > Metazoa > Chordata > Aves > Piciformes > Picidae > Melanerpes > Melanerpes aurifrons. The sequence goes on along the minus strand of WWNC01000080.1, from coordinate 3,757,419 downwards.
TCTTCTCAAACAGTTTTGGAATTTTTGTTTTTCAGTACATGTTTGTGTCCTTGCTCTCCAGAGATACCACATACAAGCTACTAAAATGTATCTGTAGACATCTCGAGGTAAGTACTAATGGGAGTGAAGATGTTTTGTAGCTTTGTGTTCTGTGTTACTGATTTCCTGCTTTTAAATGCTAGGTAGTTTCCCAGTGTTTTCCATGTTAACACTGCTGCCTTTTTTTCCAGGATACGAGCATGGGCAATAGTCCAAATCCCTCTTCTGCAGAAAACAGCTTCAGGGCTGATCGTCCTACAACTCTGCCTGTGGTAAATCACTTAGATGTTTGTTATTTTGTTGCATGGCACATTTCATTGCAGGTAGTACTTAAAACATCTGATGAAATGAAACTGCAGGAAATCATGACATCTGTTTCTAAAAATTCCCCAAGCTTTAACATAAAGAAGCAGTGGGAATGACTAGTATAGGTGTAATTTGGTCTGATTATACGCGGTGTATATACGCAAATATTCTTTGGATGTATTCCAAGATTTATATGTTCTACGTATCTCTGTAGCAATCAGGTCTCACCATGTTCTGTAGTGACAAAATATTGCTTCTTCCTCTGCTATGAACAGTTTTCCAAGTGTTTCTAGTTGGAATCCTTCCTCTGTGACTCTCTTCAGACATCTGTACATCATATATGTAGCCATATATGATGACCAGAGTCCAATTCTAACAATCCTGTCATGGACTTCTCAGCTTGTCTAACGTAGCAGTCTTTCTTTTGCACAAAGATTTAATCTCTTTAACAGAATTTTGCTAACCATGAGATGAGAGATTGCTCCTGGTTAAACAGTTTTAAATCTGTAATTGTTGATTCTGTTTCTAGGGAAGGTCAGAGAAAATGAAGTTGTTTAGGGTTAGAACAGGATTGAGCTTGCTTATGACTTTCTTCCCATCAGGATTTCAATGAATATTCTGATCTGGATGGAATAGTGCAGCAGCGGAGACAAGAGATGGAGGAGTCCAGCAGCACAGACTCTCAAACCCCAGAGCTGGAATGCTTCCAAGGTGACTGGGATCATGGGGCTCCAAGAAAATTTGAATGGCTTAGCTCTCAGTTTTGGTTCTTTAATCTCCTTTAAATGTGGACTCTACATTCTCTACAGCCCTAGAGAATGATGTGGTTTTTAAGGTCTTCCTCAAAGCCACAATAGCAGTCTTTCTATTATTACATCCCTTTGCAATCTAGACTCAGGCAATGACTTGGTTAGCAGCAGATCTGATTTGTCCCTACTGCCTTCAGTTGCTTATCCATGTGCTAACTGTCCCCCACATCCCTCATCAGTTATGCTAGTAGAAATACAGAGTAGAGGATTTTGGGGATTTAGCCCCAGCTGGCCACTAAACACCAGGCAGCTGCTTTCTCACTGCTTCCCTCTCATAATACGAGGCAGGGAACTGAGCGGGGAAAAAGAAAGGTAAAACTCGTGGGTTCAGTTACCGATATTCTAGTTATTAAATTGGTGCTATTGTTACTATTATCAGTATTATTACTGTAATAATAATGAAAATTGGTATAACAAAAAAAGATAAATAAAAGCCAAGAAAAGACAGGTGATACAGAATGCAATTGCCTACTCACACATGCACAAGCAGTGACCTGTCCCCACTGGCCAGTGCCCTGTTTACACAGTGAGTATAATGCCCTACATTATGGGATATACCTTTGACTAGTTCAAGTATACTGTCCAGGCCATGCTGCCTCCCAGCTTGTTATGCACCTGCTCACTGGCAGAGCATGGGAAACTGAAAATCAGTCTTTAATTTAGAATAAATGCTACTTAGCAACAACTAAAACATCAGTGTGTTATCCACACTGTTCTCACACTGAATCCAAAACTGCATCATTGTACAGCTACTGGGAAGAAAATTAACTCTGTACCTGATTTTGGTCATCAAAAAAAATTGTTTTGGACATAGTTTTCTAGGTTTGTTTTTTAAACCTTCATTTTATTCTTTGCCATTTTAAAGGCACTTGAAGATACTGTCCAAAGTTTTTCATTCTTAACACTGTTTTTCATAATCACATATCCCTCAAGTTCTTTACCTAATTAGAAGAAATACTGTGTAGAAGCTCACTGCATGTAAGTTTAGCAGAACTTAACATTCAGTGAGGGCTACTTAGTGAGTTCCATCCATATTACTGAGTTCCATCTTGACTAAAAGAATTTGTATAGTAAACTCTTACAGTTACTTTTAAATGGAACACTGTAACTTTTTTAATAGTTTTCAGTCACATTAGCTGCTGTTGTTGTTGTTATGTGTCTTTTATTCAGGGATATGATTTTTATTCAGGTGATGCCGAATTTTTGCCCCAAAAGGCAAGAATAACTGCCTAAGAGACTCAGTTTAAGTCAGATAGACAGGAGGTATTTATTGGCAACGCGTTGGAGAAATCACTAAATGGATTTCTGCCTGTCCCGTAACAAGAGCATGCCTTTTATACAGTTTTGGATGTAGTATTGCATCAGATCTTATACATAATCATATCTTTGCATACATATTCATGTTGGTGTAGGCTGAGCGTGGGCGGGGGCATCTCTTTTGACGATCTTCTTGGTGGTCATTCCGGTGGCCTTCATCATGGGCAGGGGTTTCCTGATGAGTCTTCCTCCTTAAACTTTTGAACTCCTTTCCTAATTTGGTCAATTCCCGGTGTGCCTGGCTTGGTTCTGAGTGTTAGTTTAGCCTTGTTGGCTCTGAATCATGCCTACCCTAACAGTTCTTGTCAGTCCTTATCTTCTTTTTCTGTCACAGTGACCCATGCCTCAGCTAATTTACTGCTTTATCTGCTTCATGCTTTTGAAAGCTCTCTGTTCTGGGGCTTCACAGGGATATATTTGCCTTCATTTGTCTTTAATATTTACAGTGTATGTATTTTTAATGGGCAGTGGTTGTGAAGCAGTGACTAAATCATAGAATTGTTAGGGTTGGAAGGGACTTCAGGATCATCTAGTTCCAAGCCCCCTGCCATGTCAGGGACACCTCACACTACATCAGGTTGCCCAAGGCCACATCCAGCCTGGCCTTAAAAACCTCCAGTGGTGGGGCTTCTGCCACTTCCCTGGGCAACCTGTTCCAATGTCTCACCAGCCTCATGGTGAAAAACTTCTTCTTAACATCCAATCTGAATCTACCCATTTATATTTTTGTTCCATTCCCCTAGTCCTGTCATTACCTGACACCATAAAAAGTCCCCCACGAGCTTTCCTGTAGGCCCCTGTTAAGATACTGGAAGGCCACAATTAGGTCTCCTCAGATCCTTCTCTTCTCCAGACTGAATAGCCCCAGCTCCCTCAGTCTGTCTTCACAGGCCCTTCGTGGCCCTTCTCTGGACATGTTCCAGCACATCCATATCCTTCCTGTAATAGGGGTTCCAGACCTAGATGCAGTACTGCAGGTGGGGTCTCACCAGAGTGCACTAGAGGGGGAGAATCACCTCCCATGACCTGTTGGCTATGCTTCTCTTGATGCAGCCCAGGATGTGATTGGCTTTCTGGGCTTCAAGTGCACACTGGTGGCTCATGTTTAGTTTCTCATCCACCAGCACTCCCAAGTCCTTTTCTTTAGGGCTGCTCTCAAGCCAGTCACTGCCCAGCTTACATCAGTGCTTGGGATTGCCCTGACCCAGATGCAGGACATTGCACTTGGTCTTGTTGAATCTCATGAGGTTGTTATGGGCTCACCTCTTAGTCTGTCAAGGTCTCTCTGGGTGCCATCCCTTCCCACCAGTGTGTCTGCTGCACCACACAACTTGGTGTCCTCAGCAAACTTACTGAGTGTGCATTCAATGCCACTGTCCATGTCACCAACAAAGATGTTAAACAAGACTGGTTGTGATGTCATTGCTTGACACATTAATGATTGTAAATAATCATTTAACTTGATGCATTACTTCTTTACAGTTAATACTGTTTCAACCCTTTCTGTTTTTGTTTTCCACAAGTAAAAAATCAATATTCAGTTACAGAATAACCTTGAGCAAAAGAATTGAGAGTCTCAGGGGAGCATGTCTGTTACTTGTGATTCTGTTTACTATGCTTCATTAGATGTGCAAGTAAAGCATGAGCAAAACTGAGTGTGACTGGATTTTTCTCTCTTCTCTCTTTTAAGACATTGTCTGAGTTTTAGAAACAGTCATGAAAGGGAGTTACAATCTCTTTAAGGAAGCAATGAAATATCTTCATTTGGTGTTGCTATTAAAATAATTTGGAATTGTTACTGTAGCATATTCAGGCATTATGAGAGATCGTTGTTTTTGTCTCTGTCATCTTCTGACTGGAAATTTAGTGACAATAGCCAAAGTTTGCACAAGTTGCCATCTTTCAAAGGAGCATACATCATGATTTTCAAGTCCAGGTGCTTCTTTGTTTTGTAATGACTTGTAATTACTGTGTAAACTGTTTCAGGGCCACTCTACTAACTGCTGTTTTATATCCAAGTTCAGAAATCCACCTTTTCAAATCCTCACCTTCCCCTACTCCTTGGCTAATTTAGGTTACCAACTTCATATTTCAGCTTCATTAAAAATCTTGCTTTTAACAGATTGTCATGTCATTGAGACACAGCCTCACTTAAAAGTTTCCAAGACTGAGGCAAAGTCTGCCCGTTCAGATGCACATGGTAAACGTGGACCTGATGGAAAAGCCCGTAACAGTCCTCGAAATGGTAAGGTATCAAAGGCAGATCTTGAGGTGGAGTTAGTTGAAACCATAGAATCATAGAATGGTAGGGGTTAGAAAGGACCTCCAGAAGTCAAGGTCAATCCCCTTGCAAAGCATGGCAGCTTAGGTCAGGTCACATAGTAACAGTGCCTTCAGTGCTGAGATGAAGGACACTGAGAAGTAACAGAGTTCTGTCCATTTGCTTTGCTGGGGGAAATCCAAACCGTTGTAGCTAGAAATCCATTTTGGCTATTTTTTTGGGTGATTTTGGTTGGTTGGTTGTTTGGGGTTTTTTTTAAACAACGCAAGCTACTACACATCCTGAAGACCTTCCTGCAGCACAGTAAATATATCCATACTCTCAAGAGCAACACAAGAACAAGCAAAATAAACAAACTTCTTTTAAACTTGCATGGTTTGGTCAGTTCACATAATTTGGAAGATCTCCTTCTTATTTATCCCTGTTTATTTTGTCTGTTGCATGCTTCAAAACACTGTTTGTGTGCCATGATCTGCCTTGATAATAGTAACACCTGGTTCTTTCCCTTGTAGGCCATTCAGAAGCCCTCAGGCTCTTCTACAAAGTGAAGTCTCAGAAGCTCTTATCTCTGAACCACGTACTTATATTATATGCCATTGTGTAAGTTAGCAGACTGCCCAAATACTAGCCTTTTCTAACTTTACATGAGAAAAAGGAGATTACAAAGAATTGTTGCCTGCATTCTTCTCAGAAGTGAAAATGCTGGACCAGACTTAGTGGGCATTTTACTTTTAAAAGCAAAAGGTCTTTGGTTCAGGAAATGTTTAACTCCTTGCAAGTTCATTTTACATGTCACTTAGGAAAGCCATACTCAAGGGTGGGTATCTCTGAATGCTACTGATGGGTATTCATGAGGTGTTTTGAAAGTGATAGCTTTATTATTCAACATGTACATGTAACAATGTAAGCAGTTTAACATTAAGTTTTTTGGGTTCCTCTGAACTTTCCCTTAATGGATGTACTTTATTTTTTTTCTCTTCCAGTGTTTGTGTATTAATATTTTCTACTTTCTACATGAGATACAAAATAAGTATCTTGGAGGAACATCTTATTTCCATCGCATCTTTTGATTCGCATATTAAGGAGTAAGATACACTTGTAAACATTTGAGGGTTTAGAATCTTTTTTCCAGTATCTGTTATGCTCATCTGTTTTCTTCAGAAACTACTGTGTTACTGTAGTGCTGTTGTGATACTGTAGTGTCCTGTATTTCTTGTATCTGTACTGGCCTCACCTCGGCTTTCTTTCTAAGACTTTCAGTACAGATATAGTACATCATGGTGTACTGCTGCTTTGATAATGCTTCCAACAGCTGTGAGTAACTTTGGTGTATACTGAACTTTGGTGTAAACTGAACTAAGCAATTCCTTACCAGGGGAATGATTCTATGAAAAAGGTGTAACTTCAGTCTTCAGTCTGAATGTCATTCGATTGGCCTAAGATGACAGAAGGTACTTCATAATCTCATGTGCTTGTGTAGTGATTTCTAAAGCTCTGGGCTACCTGTATTCTCTTTAAAAACTAATATTCTGTCATGTTAATATAAATGTTTTAAAACGTTTTAAAAACCAAAACAAAAGATGCCCAAAATGCGCTAAGGGGAAGCTGTTTGTGTATTTGAAGGGAAAATAGAGAAAGTGACACAGTTCCATAGATCCATTCTGCAGCCATGGCTTTGTCTGCCCTTCCATTTTTTTTAATTTTATTTTTTTCTTTTCATCTCCATGTTGCATGGACAGAAAATATACAAATATCAAATAGAGAGGTTATGCTAGAGCATACAAATTTGGCCTTAACTCTTCTCCCCTTCTTATAACTGATTTTTTTTTTTTTTTTTAATTTGAGCTGCTGTGCAAAAAACATGGCTTCAAAAGTCTTTTGTATCTCGGTGCAAAACCCGCACCCCACACGCACCATGAGTGAGAGTGCTGACTGCCAGAGAAACACCACCTGAAAAACAGAGGGAGAAAATAAAGTGTCTAAGACAAGTGGAACTTCTAAAGAGTGATTCAAACTTGTAGCAAGCTCTTGAATAAGTGTGCCCATTAATTCAGCTTTCTTTGACCATCCATGACAAACAGGTCACTCTGACAATGTGCTTGTGGACATATTGAACAATGGCCTTGCTGCTTAGGAACCAGCTGCTCTTTGCTGTCTTCTGTGGAAAGCAGTGGAATTTTTATGTATGTCAGAACTAGGTACTTGGTAAAAAAGGAAATAAGTTGTTCTGTATTTTAAACAGGTGTGCATTTATATTTCGCCAATAGTGCAAGGAGAGTGGGAAACCTGCCTCTTAGAGGGGGTAATGTCAAAAGCAAATTTCCCCCTTTTGTCTTGTGTTTATTAGCAAGATGCCACATCCCTTTTCTGAAGCTCTCTTACAGAAGAGACCTGTTTACTGTTGCTCAGATCACAAACACTACAAGTTACAGTATCATCTAATGTATATTTCTTCAGTGTCAAAAGCTTGGGCTTTTTTGTTTCATCTAGTTCCCAGGACATAGAACTTATGTAACTTTTCAACTTAGTTTCAGTGGAAATAGCTTTAAAGTTTTCTGTCCGGACTTCTGGTGAATGTGACCACATAACAAATGCAGTAGAGAGTTTAGAAGTGACATTAAGCATTTGTTTCTGTAAACAAGTGCAGTTTACAATGTTGCCCTTGTAGTACCATATACACGGTGCTGGAGATACAGTTGTATTTCCCTCTTTGGCTTCAGTCACACTCACTTCTTCATTCTGTTTGACAGAAATCCAGTGCGACAAGGTTTGGGATCTCATCTGCAAATTAATGCCGATGCTCTTTGTGATGAGTTAACTGCTAATCTTATAACACTGGAAAAGGTAATTTCCTATGATGCAATGCAAATGCTGATACACAGTTGGTTTTTTGAGGAACTTCTGTAATCTGTTATTTTGAGAAGTGCAACCTTACCCCTAGATTTCAGACCAGAAGCTGGCATATTTTTATAGACAAAAGGACTAGCTTTTCTGGACTATAAATTAGTACAAGTATTGATCTGTGTAGATGTTCTGTCTTGAGCTGAGGCTTACAACCAGGAATACTAATAAACTGGGCACTTCAAGGTGATTACTGCATGTAATGATCTCCATTTATTATTATTTTTCTCCTGCAAGGCTGAGGGTTCTGTATTTAACCTTTATTGCTATTCAATGAATTTTCTGTCTGGGTCTTTTGTTTGAGTTTTACTTTCTTTGATTAAGATAAACAATACCGATTTGCATATGTAGTCAGTCTCTTAATATTAAGTGTCTGGAATTTGCCTACTTCATTTTAGTAGCACAAATGCTGCTGTAGTAGTTGTTGTGTAATTCCCTACCTTTACTTTTTTACCACTCTCCAGCTGCAAAGCTAAATGCATTTACTGGCTTAAACTAGAAACCTATGCAAAGCAAAAGTGAGTATGCAGACCATATTTCCACTCTAAGAGCTTTGGTGAGCTAACTCTAAGCAATAGTTCAATGCCCATGCATCTGATATTTCTCTTCCACCTTTTCTAGCAGGGCAGGGGGAGAGAATAGGATGAGAAAGCTTGTGGGTCAAGATAAAGTCAAGGAAACTGCTTACTAGTTACCACTACAGGCAAAACAGACTCAAGCTGGGGAAAATTGATTTTAACATAGTGCCAATTAAAATAGATTTGGACAAAAAATAGAGCAACATGTTTACTTCCCCTATCCCAAGCTCAACTTGACTCCTTTGCTTCCAACTTCTCACCCCATTCCCCACCCCCTGAGTAGGGCTGGTTGGGATCACAGTCTGTACATAGTAATTTTCTCTCTGTTGGTCCATTCTTCATCCATTTCCCCCCTGCTGCAGCATGGGCTTCTCCAAGAGCTGCAGTTATTGAATAAGTAACCACCTGCTTTGGCATGGGTTCTCCATGGGCTTCAGCAGACAGATATTGTCTTCTCAGACATTGGTGTTCCTTCTACTGTTTTTCATTCTCATTCTGTTTGGTGTTTTTCCTCTTTCTTAAATGCACTTCATGCTCACTCCAAAATCTTGGCTGAGGAGTTCAGCTGTGCCTTTCAGTGGGTGCATTGCTGGCTCCTGCAGCAGCTGTGTTACAGCAAGGTGCAGCCCTGTCCTATTCCCACAGCAGATGCACTTTCAGCCCCTTGTCCTACCCATGCCCCCAAACCTTAACATCTGCACCCAGTGCAGATGTAGGAAGGGGAATGTGTATGTTTAGGAACACATACACTGGCCAAGCATTAAAAAAAAAAGTATTAGTGGAGCAAAAATAAAATTGAATTCCTGTATGTTTAAGTCACATGGGTTATTTTTGCTTGTGTTTCTAAAATGTGGGTGCATGCCAAGGTCTTTAACACTGTGTATTTTGGATTTTTTCCCCAAACCAAGTTTCTTAAATGGCATGAAGCTAGGATTACATGATATCATTATTTACCTGTATGGCATAGGTTTTACAGAGACTGCCAAAAAGTGGTTTCACTCCCCACATCTCTAACCCCTTGGCTTTGGAAGTTTAGAATAATCCTAGTTGCACACCCTGTGTATGCTCTAGATAATAACAATATGAATACAAAGGGAAGCTGCTTGCCAGATGATTACCACATATAATCTTCAGCCAAATTTGGCCATTTAAAAGGTTACTGCTTCCCAGCAGTCTGAGGCAGGCTGGCAAAATGGTTCATAGGAGACTTCACTTCATTTCTGTGGGAAGCCAGCCAGCCTTTTGCAGCACAGCTAGGCACTCTCCCCACTCCCTTATATAGTCTCTCCCTGGAGGCAGTAAAAGGCATCTGGATGGCTGGATCATCCAGCTATTCCCAGAGAAGTGACCCTTTGTCCTGAATTAGACTCTTAAGTCATGGGCACTTCTTCAGTTAGTGTCTACTGGATTGGACCCTTTGATTTGCCAAATACTCAATACACAATCACCTATTGTAAATTAGTATTGCCTGTAGCTGCATATTGCCAACTCCCAGCCCTGTTTGATCTCCAGGTGGTTAAAGCAGGACATTTGACACTATTCTTGTTCTGAAAAAAATGATAGAAAGCTATTTCTTTGTGTTCTCTGAGAAGTTACTGCGGTTGCTTAACTGTTTCATATACCTTAGTGAAATGTGCTAGTAACTGGCTGCACCTGGCTTCAGCAGCAAAGGTGGCATAAAACGTTCACTGTTACTTTTTGCCTCTTCCCTTGCTTCCTGTGCAACCACAGCATTGTAAACTACAGCACAGAAATTAGCTAGGTTAAAAAGTAAGAAATACTCCCCAGCTGAAAAATGTTCAGTGCAAGAGTATGTTGCAATGACTTTTCCAGTGTGACCTTGTTATTTTTACAAGCTCTACTTCATATTTGGAGTCAAGGATTTGCTATGGATTAGTGTAATTTTGTTTTGGAATTTAAATATTAAAATACCTTGTGTCTATCAGATGATAAAATGTTAAACAGAGAGAAAGAATACATGGCCTTACGTTGTTCCCTTACCCTAATGTAGCTTGATAAAATGAAATTCCTCTATGTATTAAATGACTTACAAAATTGCTTTTTATCTTTCCCCAAAATTCCTCTCCTGAAAAAAAAATTGGGCACCTGGGCTAGAAATCATGAGGTAGGATTAAGAAATGGTGTACTTGAAGTACAATGGCTCCTGAAATTAAACCCTTCTGTAGCCAATGAGTGTTAGTTACTAATATGTGCTAGGAGATGGGGCCTTCCCTCTCCTCCGCATCTCTGAACAAGGAGGTGAAAACTGGATAAATCGTCAGTGTAAAATAAGTCTCCAGAAATAATCCTTGAAAACTTGAGTGTCTGGCGTTGCTGTTAGTGCAACTAGGGGAACATAAACCACCATACACTAAATCTGCTAGATGGGACACATCTGCTAATAGTTAGACCTTAATTTGCTGTGCACACATTGTAGCCAGCTGTATGTCTGAAGCTCTTACAACACTATTTGAATTATCTACTTAGACCTAGGAAGTGAGACTTTGAAGTCTGAAGCTTTTATTGGGTTTTGATCAAGTTCAAAATAATTGGATTTCTTATACCTTTCTTTCTAGCTTTAGTTTTTTCCTGTCTTATTTCCTCATACCTAATAAAGGAGAGAATCTGCAGGAGGAATTGCAGGAGATACTCATAATATGAAAACTGGGAAGCATTTCACATGAATACCATTTGTATGAATAGCTGTGACAGAATTAACATACATGGAGAGTATACTGAAGGTTATGTATTTATTTTTTTAATGCAATGTCACACTACCTGCCTACCAATTATATTTTTTTTTTTTTAAGATACAAAATAACTTACAAAAACTACTTGAAGATGGAGAATGAAATATCAATATTCTTGGATGGCTTTAGACTTTATTCTTCTCTGTTATCGTAGAGTTGTTTCATTTGGAGAAGACCTGAGATCATCAAATGAAATGATCTTTACAAACAGTTCTAAAAGAGCTCTGCTGGCCAGAGTTCAAACTTCTTTGTTTTCAGTCCAAGCCAACTTTAAGCTACTGTAAAGTTCATGTCATCATGCTGAAAGTCAGATCATTCTTGAGCATGTATCTGTATGGTTTAAAATCATGTATATTTTGATCTGTATTTTGAAAATAAGGGGATTTTTCTTTATTGTGTGTGAATTCATGGATTTTGTAGATTATTTGTTTATAAACTTACACCAGTGCAGAGCTGCTGCAAGTCCTTTGGTGTCACCATTTGCTTTTTGCTTGTTGTCATAGAAATGTAAATAGGAAAAATTTCAGTTGTGACTCCTGTGCTGAATTATTGTGTGAATGAGCTGGTATCTCATGGTGGTTATGGATCAGTCCTGTGTTCTTCATTTTTACTACTCTGTGCCCTTGCATCCCAAAGATAGAAAACAGACATATCTGGATTCAATTATGTGAAGTTCTGAATGTTCAAGGTGTGCTCTGATCTCACCTGCAGTAAAAAGGCACAATTCCACTTTCTGTGGTATTGCATCACTGCTGAGGGTCTGTTACTACTGGGCATTTAATTGTCATTAATTCGAGCTTCGAATATGTATGGACTTGCTATCTTACAATCAGATTCCTTATGAATAGTACTGAGTGGGACACATCTGCACAACTGCTAGGGTTTCTGTCTACTCATAATCTCTATTAATCAGTCTGAAGACCCTCAGTCAGCTGACTCCCAAGTCAGCTTTCTTTGGAGTTGCATGGGGATTTGGTTGGCAGAGCAAGTGCAATCTGACACAAATTAATGAGAATCTAGTCTTGGTGTGCAACTGCAGGGGCCGAATATTTCCACGTAACAGGAACTAGCAAAGTAATGATGCAGCAATACAATCAGTAAAGTAAATGAAAAAGTGAACATCTGCTTTGTTAGCCTACTATTTTTTTTTTCTTCACAGTGCCTAAGTTGGGATAACTGGGGATTCTTAGGTTTCTTGATTCACCAAGCAGGTTGCTTAGTTTAAAAGCAATATCTAGGATAACAACAACTAGTATCTGTAAAATGAAAGTATTGTTTATAATATGCTATGCATTTTATAACCATTTCTGTGAAATGTACCTACTTTGTTTAAATAAACTTTTGTAAAACAAGTGCCTCAGTGCTCTTATTGGGATGAAGCCAGTTCCTTACATCATAATTATGAGGCTCATACCTCACAGCACATGTTGATCAAACAGAAAGGGTTAGGAACTGCATCCTGCTCATGTGCTTCCTCTTACTCAGCTGTACTCAAGGTCTTCCCAGACTGCAAGGATAGAGCACTAGGAGCAAATTTGGCTCCCAAAGTTTCGAGGAAACTTGTATAGTTTTATCATGTGATTCATCCTTGAAGGATAGTGTGTACCATAGTGTTGAGGCAGTGTAGAGAATGCTAATATGCCTGTCTGGGTCAAGATTCTGTTTGAGCATGGCCTATCAAGAAATCTGTGAGATTTGACTCCTTATTGCAGCCTCTGCCGCTCCTTCCTCAGCTATCATCAGTTTTTGTAAGAAAACTACTGAATTAAGGTTTTGTTGGTTTGGGTTTTTTTCCTACTCTCTGCTTGCAAAGTTATGTAGCTTATGTGAGTTTTGGACCCTGAAATTCTCCTTTCTCTTTGCTACTTCCATGTAATTCTGTATCAGTAGCAGAAATCTGTGATTTTGTTTATAGTTTAAAACTCAATGAAATTTCAAAGACACAGCAGGTGAACTGAGTTAGCCCATTATATCAGCAAGGATGTGCTAAGCTGTAGGAAAACACGGGGAGAGATAATATTTGGCATGTGCTTTACATGATGCAGGCAGGCTAACCCCTTACCATTAGCCATAAGCAGACAAGATATGACCTGAGTGACTGAGTAATCAGAGGTGGATGTGTGCCCTTTAGCTCATTGCAGCAGGGGCAGGCGAGTCTGGGCAAAAGTGTAATCATACATATGAAATGGGAGGAGAAGCAAGTTACACTCCAAAGAAAGGGCTGGTGCTGTGTGTTGTGACTGTAGTCATATCAGCTTACCGACACTATTCAGAATGGCCATCTCTTCAGCTTGTACTCTAACTACTCCTTTTCCTAGAGAGACAAGAATATCTCAAGGATGTCATACTGTTCGGAAGTCACTGCACAGTTGAGCAGTGTTGTAGTACTTCAGTATTCCCAAACTAGGTGGCAGAGCCCATGCAAGACCCTGTTGAGGCGAAGTTTAGAAGTGTGAGTGAAGTGGCTTCAAACCTGAGATTCAGTCTTGTGATTGAAGAGGAGGGCTTTCTCCCAGTCCTTTTTGGGAGAGAAGTACAAACAGCAGTGATGAACAAGCAAAAGCTGCTTTCTGAAAGAGTGGGAGTCAAGTAAAGAGGTAAGGGGCTTTTCCACCCAGAATCTGTGGTAGGTGATGCAAACCAAGGCTGCAGCTACTTAGACAAGCTGACTTCAAGCAGGGAATCAAGACAATCGTGTTCAAGACAATCAAACTTTCGTAAGTTTTCCTTTCTAATACAAAAAGTAAAAGAGTATTCCACCTACCCCTTACTGAAGTTATACATGCTTTCATGAATCACTTCACTTTTTTTCTTTACAATGGGCAATTTTTGTGCCAAAAATCTTCCTTCTCCTGGAAGGCCCAAACACCATTCTAAGAGTGTAACTGTTAGTGTAAGGAATAACAACCCTGAGTTGAATGTCTGTGTGTAGTGATTAGACATCTGTGCCAAAGCATATGGAAATTACCTCCTTAGACATGGTGTCCTAGAAATTACTGCTTTCCATATACATGTCATACTAACTATGCTTAATAGCTATCAGGCTGTGAATTCACTCTAGATGTCATTTTCCCCACCTGCATTTATTTTTGTCCTTTGCATGTCAATGTATTTTATTGTATGTGTGACCTTGCCTTGCCAATCTTTGCACTGAGTTACTTTGGATACTGCTTAATAACTCATTATATTCTTAAAGTTTAAGATGTGTCTTTTCCCAGGCTTTACATAATAAACAGCAAGCTCATGATGTGTGATGATGTAGTGACTACATTCCATTCGGGAGCTGTGACATTCTATATTAAGCTAATATATCAGACTAATATATCAAGGATTTATTAGTCTCTGGAAATGCAGGTAGTTTGGACTGCACAGTAAAACCTCTTCAACTGCTGTTCTTACTTAACAATATTGATAAGGTAATTTTCCACTGAGTAGGCATTTTAGGAGTGCTTAGCAGGAGATTAAAGGAAAATCATTCCAGTGTGCTGTCAAGTAGAAAATTAAAAACCAGCTCTTCATCCTATCTACAGGCAGATAAGAGCTTCTTCCAAGAAGAAAAAGTAGTGAGTAACTTAATTATTACTTTACATGCTGGTCCTGCCACATAGGGCTAAATATAGCTCTGAATCTGTCTGCACTTACAGCTTGCTATCGTGGCAATATGCACATGTGGCCACATTCTGAAGCAGGGGCAAGGTGGGAAGAAATTCAGCTTTTACTGATGGTTGATTCCATGACGTATATGATGAACCATGAACCTTCTGTCTCAGATGAATTATGTGAAAAATGAATGCTGGCAAATTGTACTTGTGTGAAGAAATGTCCTATTCTTTCAACCAAAAGAGTTCTAAGTGATGCCATTATCAGCATACATTAAAAAAATAAAGAAATAAAGAAATACAGTCTACATTAGCCGATTTGGAAATGTTCAAGCTTCTGAAGATCCTGATTAATGGTAATGGCTGTAAGGAAGATGGTTGTTGAGCTGAAAGACTTGAACATCTTGATTGTGGGAACTCATCTTACAAGTCTACCCCAAGGGCCTTCATACACTTCTGAAATCATGCTTTGATCATCACAGTAACTCAGTAACTCCTTCCCATACAAACAATTCATGGTTTAGTGTCTAATAAAATGCACAAGAGTTGGCTAAAGAAATGAGAATACTCACAGCTGACTGTTGTGAGCTGCCATACTTAATTACCCCTTTCTTCTGGTTATAGCCCATCTTTTGCCTCCATTTTCCTTCCTGTGCTTCCAGATGCAACTCAGGTTGAAAAGTTGATCAGTTAAATAGTAACACAACCAAAACCCAATTTCCCAACAGAGATAAGAAGAGTCTTTCAAGACCAACTGATTGGTCAATGTCTGAAAGAATATTTTAGGCCTTTTTCTAGCATTAGAACTTTTTCCCTCTGTTGTTTTCTGTAATTTTGTTCCATGCAAAGTGATACAACATTGGAAACTGCAAGAATATTCCAAGGTGATTTCTCTGTACCCCTGCCCTGTATCTCTGTGCTTCCCCAAGAGCCATGGCCACAGACAAATGGACCAAATGCATCAGCAGTGATGTCTTAGGATAACACAAAACTCTGGTTGCACTCTTCAGTTGTAAGCATAAGAGAAAATACTACTTGATGTGTGACAGTAGAGGATTAGCAAAGAATAATATATTTGTGCTGTTGTTTGTTATTTCAGTTGGTTTTGGTTGTTGTTAGTTTTGTTTGTCGGGGATTTTTTTGGGGGGGTATTCCCTCATGAACCCAATAGAGTTATCTAGTGTGATTAGGCCTGTATTACAATTTTTCAACCTATGGATATCAGATATTTTTCTTTGAGAGTTGTGACAGCCTTTGATGTTAAGCAACATCAAAGCTGTGAAGCATATCCATCATAGCAAACATGCCCCAGGTTACAATGGGTTGTAAGATAAGTGCATACTCATTTTTCTCCTAAAAGACTAAGATTCTGTGCTGACACTTAGCTGGATTTTTCCCTCCTTGTTTTGAATAGTGAAATTACCTACCAGGCACCAACATCAAGCAGAAATCTTTTGCTAGCTGTTAGTTTTCCTGGTGACATCACCACTTAAAGCTACGTGCCACTGCTGTTGGATAAAGGAATGCACTTCTGGTCTCTCACACTGGTCCCATCAGGGAATGGGGAAGTCCTAGGAAGAGAGAATTGTTCCTCCCTATCTTGAACTTGACACAAAAAATGTCATAAACTTGCTCACAGGCTAACAGCCACAGCCTCATGACAGGAAACTGCAGCAATCTTACCACTCATGCTGGGATGAAAACTGTAACATTAAGTGCTGCAGAGGTTTGCCATCATTGCAGAGTAATGAAGATGTGCAATTTAAGCAAATGAAGCCACAGATCATTTATTCATTGAAATGAAATCTTGATGTTTTCTTCAATATACGTATCCTCATATCCATCATCAGCCTAGAACTAGTTTTTTCAACCTTATTTAAAAAGTTGGTAGAAAATCTGCCCCATCAGAAACTAAGCATTAGCAACCTAGATGATCTATTCAATACATGATCAATAATTTGTTTAAAGGACAAAAGTCTCTCATTGTGGTGGTCTTTGGACTTCTCAGGCATTTCTCCACTGCTCTGTATCACATACTCATATTATATAACACATATGATAATGCAATTTGAGAGTGAATTGCTGGAGTGGGTGAGTGTATATTGGCTCAGGTCTAGCAAACAGTGCCATCTGGTTCAGGACACTCACAGCCGTTTGGCAGCAGTACAAACAACAGCACCTGTGCCAGTTGCTTCCAAGCTGCTATTTTCAATTTAGATCTCTTGAGGGTGGGGGGAGAGGGGAAAAAAAAAAAAAAAATTGCTACCAAAACCTAATTGGCCTACAGGCACAATTCAGGAAGTGCAAATGAGACAGACCTCTGTTGTAGTCTCAGTGGTTTCCCTCATTCCTTTAAGTCAGGTGCAATCAACACATTTCTCTCCTGAGGCTAACTGGTCATTGCTCACCCGTGATTTTTGGCAAAAGCACATGCTTGTGAGCTAGGCCACAGCACTGTGGGGCTTTTTTGAGTACCTTATGCTACCTGATCTGCCTCCTCTCTAACACCTGCAATGAGCAATCACACAAAATCCTTGTGCCTCCTAGTTATTTATTGCACCACTCATAAGACAGAGCAGCTGGTGTCTTTCCTGAAATTAAAAAATAGTGTGGTGAAATCAGCATTGCCTGATTCTTAAGGGTTTAGTCCTACAGCTGCCCAAGTCACTTCAGACACATGCACATCTCCCTCTCCTCTACCACTAAGCATTTAAGTGAGGCAGACTGGCATCTATCCAACCTGCCAACAGTTGCCTTCAATACAGATCAGTATCACTTCCACCTCCCTTCCTGGTAGGAATAGAGTAGAATAGAATAGAATAGAATAGAATAGAATAGAATAGAATAGAATAGAATAGAATAGAATAGAATAGAATAGAATAGAATAGACCAGACCAGACCAGGTTGGAAGAGACCTTCAAGATCATAGCATCCAACCCATCATCCAACACCATCTAGTCAACTAAACCATGGCACCAAGCACCACATCAAGTCTCCTCCTAAACACCTCCAGTGATGGTGACTCATTACCACCTCCCCGGGCAGCCAATTCCAATGGGCAATCACTCTCTCTGTGTAGAATTTCTTCCTAACATCCAGCCTAAACCTCCCCTGGTGCAGCTTGAGACTGTGTCCTCTTGTTCTGGTGCTGGTTGACTGAGCCAAGAGACCAACCCCCACCTGCCTACAAACCCCCTTCAGGTAGTTGCAGAGAGCAATAAGGTCTCCCCTGAGCCTCCTCTTCTCCAGGCTAAGCAACCCGTTTCCTCAGCCTCTCCTCACAGGGCTTGTGTTCCAAACCCCTCACCAACTTTGTTACCCTTCTCTGGACACATTCCAGCAACTCAACATCTTTCCTAAACTGAGGGGCCCAGAACTGGACACAGTACTCAAGGTGTGACCTAAACAGTGCTGTGTACAGGGGCCAAATGACCTCCCTGCTCCTGCTGGCCACACTGTTCCTGGTACACACTACTGCTTCCCATTCCTGCTATTACTCCTGTGGTGCACTGCCATCATTTAATTTGCTTCCAGGAAAATTAGCTGGGGTTGTTTTGTGAAAAGTACAGAGGGCAAAGTTTTGTTACATCACCTTTACTGTATCAACTCTGCTAAACAGATTCTAGAGTATGTGAGTAAACAGTGTGGCAGAGAAGGAGGAGCTGGAAATGGTGAGGTAAAAACTCTTTTATTCCATATGGGTAGATGTGGAAGATGCTGCTTTGGATGTCTTAACTCCCTTTTGCCAGCAACTGGCTCTACTGATGGGAAACTGGGAAGACCCGGGCAGAGGCCATGCCTGCAAGCTTGCCCATCTCCACCCACTGCCCTGGTGAGTGGAAGCATTCATAGCAGGGCAGCTCAGGCCACAAGAAAGGGCAGATATCTTTTTTTCATCTCTTGGTCAAGAAGAGCAGCAGAATAGCTTATGGTTCCAAAATACAGCAGTGAAGCAGACAAAAGCTGAACAACAATAGTGTACAGCAGAGATCAGGGAGGATCTGATTTCTGCTTTGGTTGTGCTCACTGTGTTCATCCTCTCCTGGTAGAAGAAAGCAAAAATTTTTATCTTGAATAATAATTGTCTGGTAGAGAAATACAAATGCTACAGTCCCAGCAAATAACATTCTGGATTACACAGAGTTCAAACAGAAATAGTGCTAAACTAGAACAATGAGAAAAGAATAATGCAGATGTTTTCTAAACCATAACAAAAGTTGACTAATCTCACCTTGTGCTGAGGAATGAGGAGCTACAGAATGATGAACTGCAATTAGTACAACAAATGCAAAGTCAAGGAAATGCTATAGTAAATCTATGTTTATCTATACATATTTAGGGGAAAAATAATTGTAATGACCCAGGACATATCTGCTGTACTTCTGTGACAGAACTCATTTTCATCTCTAGCAGGGAAATAGTGAAACATGGATTTGCTAGTAATTTAACCCACATTGCAAAACAAGTTTTCTTAGCAGCTTACATACCAAATTCAAAATATATTTTCAAATAAGGGCCCTTGAAAGCAAATGTTTGCAAGCCCAGAAAACTCTGAAATACCACCATCTTAACCCACGTTCAGAAAGGCCCCAAACATGCTGGCACTCTGAGGAATTATAAACTTCTCAGAGCAATTAGGAAATTCATGAATTGAAAAGCTTATAAAAAGAGTAATGCAAATTATGCTTCATATTTATTATTTTCTGTAGGAAAAAAACTCACATGTAGTAATGCAGGCTAAGTATCAGTAAGTATTAGCCTTTTTTGTGAACTTTCTATTTTTGTTGTTCAGAAAGAAGGTGGCACTGAACATCCAGAAAAGAAAAAAATTTCTATTATCAGGATGCAAGATAGAGTACTTAGACAAATATTGGCTGCCATAAATCTAACAGATACAGAGATCTGAAATGTATTTCTTATTATGCAGCAAATGGACAGAGCTTATTTCTGGAACACATAATCATGAGCACACACTGTCACAGTAAATATAGTCACATATGAACAAGACAGTAGTTTACATTCTGAGGTTATAAGAGTATACTCTGGTGATGTGTAAAAAAACTGAAGCACCATCAAGTTCAGTAAAAGATGGTTACAAGAAATCCAAGATAAAGAAGATGTACGTGGTGTACTTTTTAGATGCTTTTAAATGCAGCTACCACATCAGACTGATCTATCTATAATGACATAAACCTGCATAAATTACAGGCCAATGAGTGAGTAGCCTTTTAAAATCCACAAAAGACAGGAGATGGTAACCATTCAGTAGTAGTTTGGGGATTAAATAAAAGCCTTAGAAGCAAGAGAAATGGTATTTATACTGTACTTCCTCAGTCTCTCATTTTTAAACTTGCATGCCATCATTCCATTGCTTCTATAACACTCCCCTAAGTGAATAGGTGATGGTAACTTTGCTACCACATCTAAGGAGCTGTGGAACACCTGGAAGAACAATGCCAGGAAAGTATGAAACAATTGCCACCAACTTCAAGCATTCCAGACTTTAATGTAATGAAAGGGTATGCCTTTCTCCAAAGTTCAGAGATCTAGCTTTAACTACTTATTCTCTTTAATTCCACCTTGAAATCAGGTTTGCAGGAGAACTGGGATGGTATATGGGAGAACAGTAACGTACTGGGTAAAGTATGTCATAAACAATCTGTTCTTCCCTTGAGATGAATACCCACCTGAAACACTGTTCTTATCATCTTTTGGCTTTTGGAGTTGAAGTTTTGTGTATAACAATTACTCCAATCATCCGATTGGAATAAAGCAGAATAAAGTATTATTTCATCACCAGCTCAGAAACGGTGTTCCCAGATATGCTGCAATATAAAATACACTCTGAGGAAGAGGTCTGCGTTTTACAAAACTGGCTAGTAAGCGCGGAGGTTGCCCTGCACTGGCAGACCTTGGGCAGGCTTTACCTGGCCAACAGCGACACCAGGAGGAATGCAACCATTTGAAAAAGAGTTCCACTGTGGCTTATGGTGCAAACCCCTATTCCAAAAAGCACCATTTCCCTATTATTTGGAGGAAAACAATGAGCTGTACAGAGAATCAGTGCTAATAATTTTGCAAAAGAGAGAGATTATGAAAAAACTATGTGCCGTTGTACCACATACCCACAGGCAATAGTGTTCAAAATGACACTTTTCATCACAAGAAGCATTTTAGTGGCAGCAGAAGTTTGCAAAAAAGATGCAATTAATCCATTAGTTTTTAAACATTAAGCATGTACCAAATAATAGCATGTTTTGAAGATCAAGGAATGCACATTTCAGAATACCAAACACAAGGCACTGAAAAAGTCCATGCCAAGCCATTGTTTCTAGTTAAGAAACAATGAGATTTAAGTAATTTTGCCCACAAAGTAATTTTTCCACAAAGAAAACTGAGTCTACACTTGTACACAACATTGGTGCAGCATGAAGGGGGCAAATGAGTCATAAGACAATGCAGGCAAAGGGAACTCTGCACTTTGTTATTTTATGCTTCATTTTTTTCAGACAGCCCCTGTTGAGATTAATGCAGAGACTTGGATGAATTAATACAGGCTAGTGACCCTTACATGCAGCAGCTATACATATAATATCTCATGCAGAAACAGACTGCTGCCAGACATGAAGGAGTTCTGGCAGCCATGCAGGTTTTGCACCCATGCAGCAAGACATGGAAGTGAGTGACAGAAATACCTCAAGAAAAGAACACAATATAATATGAACAGGTTGGGCTGTTAGTACTGAAAGGTAACAGTGAACACTTCCACATTTCTTTTAATTTCAGCACTGCAGGGCAGCTGTTTGAAAAACCTCAAGCAGATACCCACTATTAGGAGGCAGTATTACTGGTTCCCCAAAGCAATTCCCTTACCAACTCTGCTATTAGAAACAGCAGCTTGCAGCCTGCAGGTTTGATTTGCCACCATTCATTCAAAAAGCAATCACTCTGTTTCTCAGTAAAAATTACTTCAGTACTATTTGAATTTTTCTTCATTTATTAATACAGCAAAAAGAAAGGAAGTTACTTGCAAGACTGTTACTATCAAGGTCATTTCACAGTAAGCAATACTGTGCTAACAAATGAATTATTGATCATGTGTCATTTAAAACCTTTTATTCACTGGTGCTATACATTCAGTGG
This sequence comes from Melanerpes aurifrons, assembly GCA_011125475.1. Classification (NCBI taxonomy): domain Eukaryota; kingdom Metazoa; phylum Chordata; class Aves; order Piciformes; family Picidae; genus Melanerpes; species Melanerpes aurifrons. Next base: position 3,735,696 of record WWNC01000080.1, on the reverse strand, counting down.
TAATTAAGTTTATGCAACAGTGGAAGCCACCGATAGAATTTGTACTAAAACTGCAAGTCCCATTATGTTGCACACACCAGTAGTTAAAAGACACATTTTATGAATTCTCAAATTGATTTCACTACTTGAGATAGCCCAGTGAAAGCCAACACAGTTTACACTCTCCAGAGCTGACTTTCCAGATTAAAGCAGAAATTGAGAAATAGGGTGCTTGCAGTATCTTTAAACTTCCTTAGTTTAACACTTCATCATAATCATAACTGCTTAAAGGCACTTAAATCCCTGCCAAAAGGTATTATAATCTGCAGCTGTCTTCAAAAGGCACTTTCCCTAGAGCCACTTAACTGGAAGTCATTCAGCTAGTCAGTTCAACCTGGATTCTTCAACATCAGGTAACTAAACAGAAAAGTGATGTCGTAGGGTTGGGGGAGAGGCCAGGGCCTTCTCCCCCCACTGTAAGTAAAGGGAAGAAAAAAAAATTGAAAGGGGAAGAAAAACACACAGCCAGATTAGCAAAGGAGTGTGTGCTGTATATTTACAAAGCAGTTTAGGAAATGCAGGTTTATGTACAGAATTTACAGTATTTACAATATTTACAGAAATATACAACAATGTAGCACAGAAATGAGATTTCCCTCCTCTGATGAGGAGGGCTCCCCACCCCTGTACCCTCCTTCTCTCCCCCTTTTCCCCAGAGAGGGTTAGAAAGAGAGCAAGAGAGCAAATGTTAAAAATGTTAAAAAGCAGTTAGGCAGTTATGTGTTAGAAGAGGCCTTATCTTATCAGCCAGTCTGGCCGAAAGCCCAGAAAGCTGCGAGCTGCAAGCCACCGAAGGAGGGGAAGAGAAACTGAGACTAGTCCCACTGGGAATCAAACTTAAGGCAGTGCTTCTGCCTCTCCACCAATGAAAGTAGTTTAGATCCATCTTTTGTCTACAAACATTCGGCCATAGTATCCCTTTGTTAAAGGCACCGCCTCAAACGGTCACAAGTGGAGAGAAGATTAAAACCTAATTGTGGCCTTCCAGTATCTGAAGGGGGCCTCCAAGAAGGCTGAGGAGAGACTTCTCAGGATATCAGGTAGTGACAGGACTAGGGGGAATGGAATGAAGCTGGAGGTGGGGAGATTCAGGCTGGACGTGAGGAGGAAGTTCTTCACCATGAGACTGGTGAAGCCCTGGAATGGGTTTTCCAGGGAGGTGGTTGAGGCACCGTCCCTGGAGGTGTTTAAGACCAGGCTGCATGAGGCTCTGGCCAGCCAGATCTAGTGTGGGGTGTCCCTGCCCATGGCAGGGGGGTTGGAACTTGATGATCCTTGTGGTCCCTTCCAACCCTGACTGATACTATGATACTATGAAAAATCATCTAAGGATTTCAAAGCTGTCTAGGAAGCAGACAAAACTGCTGTAATGCCATACTAGTAGTACAATGACATTGCAGGTAACATATTTGGAACAGCAATTTATATACTCAGAAAAAGTATATGAAGAATTTGTAATCTATTTACATATCCCATTCTTTACTTATATAAAGTGGATCTAATGTGTTTAGACACAAAATACCGAGGTAGTTACAAAAGTATTTCAAGCTGATTTCTCTGTAAACTACTCAAAAATTGTCCTGGAGCTGTTACATATTGACCTTTCCAAAAGTGCTACAAACTTTGCTATAGTCACCTTCTTGATTACATTCCTACATTTTTTCCATTCATACTCATTTTCAGATAATAATTTGAAGATCACTAAAACACACCATTTTTGTTCCATTCAATGGCTTAGGTTCACTTGCCTAAAGTCAGCTGACAAAGTTAACCCTATTCCTGTACATTAGACCACTAGAATTGTGAAATTATTTCGTCAAGTGTAAAAATACCTTTATTTTCTAGAATAGATGTGACATAACAAGGTAACCCAGAAACTAATAGTAAGCAGCAACAAGAGGAAAGTGATACGGTTTTGAACTGTTTTTCATTGTTGAGTTTCATAGTTAACATTCAATGCTACAAACAATGTTAAAGAATAGATCTTCCATAATTTGTGCTATTTTCAGAATTTTTTAATTTGGAAATGCAGTTGTTTCTTTGTGCTTTGCTAATGATTTCTGTCCGCTAAGGGAATTTCAGGTATTGCTGTATGCAAATCCACATTTATTCACAAAATCTTTCCTAGTTAGATGACCAAACACACAGAACTATAGGCAAGACTTCATCTGGCTGTTAAAAAGACTCAGTAGGAAAAAAATTTGAAGCTCAGGCTGGAAAAAACTTCAGCTGCTGATTGTTCTATAGGTGACATCCAAAATGCCTTCCGTAATACAAATGTAAGATTCAAAACACTATGAATCTTAAAACTAGGTCTTGAAAGACCAGCCAGCATTGTGGTATGTTCAACCTTGACCACCCACAGGTTGGGTGACATGTTAGTGTCAAAATATATCAAAAGCCAAATCAGAGTCCTAGAATCTGAGCCCAAAATGAAAAGCTATACAAGATTCAGGTATTGTGAAAATTCGGTGCATAAGAGGAAATCTCCTCCAAACATGGTTTGTTAAGAACCTCAGAAGTTACTCTGCAAAGCTAAAATCTCACGCTGAATTCTGAGCAAGGCTCTGAAATGATCTGCTGATGTCTGTAGTCTTCAGTGCCCACCTGAAACCTCCAACTAAGGTGAAACAAACAGACACCATTTTTCCCTAGTAAATTCCCTCTATAAGAGTATTTTCTCATGGCTGCACATCTGGTTCTTAAGCTGGTTTGGTTGTAGGGTGTCACAAAGGCTGTGACAATCTGATTTGGCTGTGACTCCTTTTATCTTTAAAAGAAGGTTCTTCCTTTGATGGAGAGGCAGTTAGGCTAAAGCACGCCTTTCAGCTTCTCCCAGCCAGCAGCTTAGCGTGTGAAAAGCAGTCAGCTGAGTCTTCCTGCGCCAGCAAAATGAACAAAACACTAAACCAAACCAACCAAACAAACAAAAAAAAAAAAACACACACACCAAAAACCAGAAGCCCAAAGTATCTCTCAAAATGTACCTTTATTTGCGCTTTGAAAAAGAGCCCTGTACTGCCCACCCCACCAGCACCAGTTGTCTGTTAAAAACTCAGCATGTTACTTGAGGCAGAGACATGCTAGCTGAAAATACCAGCTTGTAGTGGGAAGGTAGAAGATACAGATAGTGTTTATAAGTAGTGCTAAGGCAACAGATTATTCAGGCCTCCTGAATCCCAGTTTGTTAGTTTCAGTCAATGCTTCCTTCTTCCCAAAGACCACAGACTTCTCATCTGAAGACTGAAGCAGTAATTTCATGCACTGAAAGTGAAGCAGGTTTAGAGTAGCTGATTATTTTTTTAATAAAAGCAGTTATCTTCACTCCAGATAAGTTTCAGAAAATCAATTTTCTTCTCCAAGAGGCTTACAAGGTGCTTGGCTCTGAAATGCTAGGAGAGTTCACAGCATCCTCATTCATAACAGTTACTGAAACTTGATCCCTTGAGCCAATGGCAAATCCTTGCTGTAGTTGATTGTACTGGAAGAGAAACAAGTATTTAAGGACAGTATTTGATCACTATGACAGGTGATACAGTCTGTACAAGGCTGAGAAGGCTGTACAAGGCTTCTGATTTCTGTCACACATATACAAGACACTCCTGTACGCAGTTTGCTTATGTCAAGTTAGGAACTGACTTTAGTTCAATTTTCAATACAGTAAGTATGTACGGGGAAAGACAACAGTGACCATTATCCCTTTCTTGACAGATCAAAGAGAAAGTAAAGAATCTCTTACTAAGATAAGGTCCAGGCAGAAAAAGCAAGGTGGTATTTCTCATGTTCATAGCCTTTGCACGGAAACCAAAGATAGCACAGGTAAAAGCTAAGAAGGCCAGCAGAGTGGGAATGGCCAACCACTACAGGATGTCAGAAGATCTATGGATAGATACTCAACAGCTACCTAAATCACCCACTACTGGTAATAACAGCACCTCAGTCTGGTTGTCACTTCATAGAGATCCTGACAAGTTTCGCTAATGTAATTTTTAGCCAAGCCTAAAATTAGGCAAAGTGTGTGGGGGGAACAACAACAAAAACATTGATCCCCCAGGGATCAGTGCTGGGCCCCATCCTCTTTAACATCTTTATTGATGATCTGGATGAGGGCATTGAGTCTATCATCAGTAAATTTGCTGATGACACCAAGCTGGGGACAGGAGTTGATCTGCTAGAGGGTAGAGAGGCTTTGCAGAGAGACCTTGACAGGCTGGACAGATGGGCAGAGTCCAACAGCATGAAATTTAATGCATCCAAGTGCCGGGTTCTGCACATTGGCCACAACAACCCCATGCAGTGCTACAGGCTGGGGTCAGAGTGGCTGGAGAGCAGCCAAGCAGAAAGGGACCTGGGAGTGCTGGTTGATGGTAGGATGAACATGAGCCTGCAGTGTGCCCAGGCAGCCAAGAGGGCCAATGGTATCCTGGCCTGCATTAAGAACAGTGTGGCCAGCAGGAGCAGGGAGGTCATTCTGCCCCTGTACACTGCACTGGTTAGGCCACACCTCGAGTACTGTGTCCAGTTCTGGGCCCTCAGTTTAGGAAGGATGTTGACTTGCTGGAACGAGTCCAGAGAAGGGCAACGAAGTTAGTGAGGGGCTTGGAACACAAGCCCTATGAGGAGAGACTGAGGGAGCTGGGGCTGCTTAGCCTGGAGGGGAGGAGACTCAGGGGTGACCTCATTACTCTCTACAACTACCTGAAGGGGGGTTGTAAACAGGCAGAGGTTGGTCTCTTCTCCCAGGCAGCCAGCACCAGAACAAGAGGACACAGTCTCAGGCTGCGCCAGGGGAAGTTCAGGCTGGAGGTCAGGAGGAAGTTTTACACAGAGAGAGTGATTGCCCATTGGAACGGGCTGCCTGGGGAGGTGGTGGAGTCGCCGTCACTGGAGGTGTTCAGGAGGAGACTTGACAGGGTGCTTGGATAGATGGGTTAGTTGATTAGGTGGTGTTGGGTGATAGGTTGGACGTGATGATCTTGAAGGTCTCTTCCAACCTGGTTTATTCTATTCTATTCTATTCTATTTTTTTTTTTCTCTTTGAGGAACAGTGAGCAAAGTTCTTTATCTAGACACGTCAAATCATCATGTAAACTATTGCATGAAAATGTAATTACACTCACATGTGGCTATCTCACATTTAGCTAAAATAACCTCCCTGCAGTCAAGTTTCTATACATTTTAGGTTTATCTGTAAGTTACATTTATTAAAAAGGTTTGTCTTACCAAGTAGATCGCCGCATATAAAGCTTCCAAGAATCACTTCCAGATTCTCTTCCCCCACCAGTGTGCTTTTCACCACCTGTAGGACAAAGGTTATGAATGAAAATTTGAAATTTTTTTTCAAATGCAAGCTGAGATATTTTATAAAAATTATTTGGGAAAAACTATTCCTTTGCCCTTACTTTATAACTGAAAGGAATTACTAGAACACTGCCACATACAACTCACTCTCTCTCTTCATGCTTGATTCAAAAAAGATCCGCCTGGAATTGAAAGTCTCGTCATGCTGGCACTCAAGGACCTTGTTTTAGAGATACTCTTTTTTTTTTTTTTTTGTAAGATTAGAGTACCAGAATGTTCTGGCTATTGTACTGTTTAAATAGCAAGGTGAATATTCAATTTCTCCTCCTTTCACTTCCTTCAATATATATAAATAGAGAAGTAAAGGCAAAAACTTATTTAAATGACTTTCTCACAAAAAAAATATTTTATGCTGTAGTTTTTATATATGCATGCAATCATACACAACAAAAGTGCTCAGGACTGTTTTAATTAACTGTGTTTAAAACAGTTTTTCACTCAGCCACATCTCCATCACATTTGGAACATATTTATAAGTTACATTTACTTGGGGTATGGGGAATTGTATATGAAATATTTTAAAACCAAATACAAATATTTTTAAAAGCTGAAATTCAACTACCTCTAGCCAAGTTATGTTTTCTGCTAAAGTGGTATAGTGAAAAACTAACTACAATCAGATTTAGTTATTTCAACGGCCTGACTAAAACTTGTAAGATTAGATGAGTAGACCTACTGTCCTGCAGAGAAGCTGAAAAAAAAAATAATTCCCCAGTTTTCAAAAGAGAAAAAAAAGAAGAAAAATAAAAAGGAACCTGAGAAAGAACACCAAGTCTCTAGACATGATGCTAGAGAATTTCAGCATTTAAAGAACAAAGAAAACAGCTTAAGCAGCATACCAAAAGCACCTCCGATCTCCGCCCCACTAGTTGGGATGTTGACATTCACAATGCCGCAGTCAGATCCCTTTGGCCTACAAACACAAGACAGAATTACACATAAGGATCAAGAAAGGCTCCTCCCCTAAAACAAGATCTCTAAAATGCTCAGGTGGCATCCTGCATAGGTTTACAAGAACCAAGGCAGATTCTGATCTTATGCTTCACAAAGGTAGAAAAATAATTTAATTTATACCCAAGCCAGCGGAAAATCCTTCCCAAATCCTTGGTAAAGATACTGCTGGAAAGACCTTGTTTTACTTCATTATTCCAGGCAAAAACCTCCTCTTCTTCCTAAAAGAAGAAGGTGTCAATGGTTAAATCATAACCATTCAAAGCAAGGCAGTTACAAAGAAGCACTGTGAGAAAATAGCCAGTATAACACAGCCATATTGCAAATGCATTGAATGTCACTTGGCAAATATATATGCACAGAGTCAGGCACATGATGCCTCCACCACTACACAAAACACACAAACTGCTTTTGAGCAGGTTGATATTGACAACACAAATCTATTTCTGTACAGATTCTCATCTTAACTCCAGGGCTCTTCACAAAGAAAGCATCAATGTAGCTACACAGTGAAGTAAGCTATTACAGTGGGTATCCCACAGTGCAGAACTGTTGACACTTCTTGAAGCGATGGATCCATTACATGAACCCGGCTCATATATAAAATCTCTCTCCTAACTCCTCTGTTAGCATACTCGACACCTGATTAATTCCCCATTGTTGTTTTACCTTAAATTTCAGCACATAGAGTATGGGGGCAAATGTCTCAGTGTGGACAATGGGTGCATTATGAGGAAGGCCAGTCACAATGGTTGGTTCAACATAGTTTCCAGGGCGATTTATAACCTTTGAAAGACATAAGAGAAGAAACAACTGAGGAAGTTCAAACCAGTATCCTGCTTAGCACTAGTGTACAAAGGGAAGCCCACGCATTCTGGTTACTACACTTGTGCCTAGCAATCAGACATAGGATGTCAGATCATCTGAGTAGATAATAAGTTTTCCTCATCTAACTATTTAAAATATAGGAGCATAACTCCTATCTCAGTCTGGCAGCTGACAGAAAACACTTCCTTCCCCCTACTCATAAACTGATTATTAAACTTTAATGGGATTAGGAATAAAGAAAGTGCCCATGAAGGACAAGAATTTGCAGAATGCTAAGTCCATGATAATTAAACATCCCATAAGAATCAGTATTTCCTGGTCTAATATGGTGAATCCAAGGACAGAACAGCAATTTTTGTTTGTGTATTCACCACCTGAAACCAGAGAGTCATGCAAGGAACCTCCAAAAGCTCTTAGCCATTTCTAGCAAAAGAAGGTAGCTTCCAAGCTTCCCATTCTACCCTAAAGACAGGGCTGCAATTCAAACATTCTCAGGATGACTAATTCAGCATACTCTAATGGCTCATGGAACAAACTGAGGTAAAATCTTGGCCTACGCTATCACATTATTGTTTTGGTTTTTTTCATCCTAGATGTCCTGGAAGAGGCATTAACAAGCCAGCTAAACCTGTTTGATCCACTGCCCTTTCTCCTCCCCCCCCATTTGCAGGGTCCAGGTTTGAGGTCAAGGAGCCAATAGGCAGGCGCCGTTAAGGCTGCCTAGAGGGGATGGAAGCTGGACCCCAAGCCTCACGTTTCAGAGAGGCAACTGCACATGTCAGAGACTATGAGAGAAGGCATGTGCAGTTTTGCTACCAGACAACATTTTGAACTGATTGGTGGGATTTGAATAGCTAAACAAACTCAGAGCAACGTTTCATTGAGCAAAGGTTTTGGTAGTTAACAGCTCGGTGGTTCGTGAGTTACTTACACTAATTTACCTGGTTATTCCTAAGGTTCATAGCTTGTTTACCTGTTGATTAGCTCCATTGTGAACCCAAGGTGGTCCATCTCACCACCCAAGGCAGCATTGATATTTGTTTTCATGCTTATATGAAGTTTCCAGTTTATTCCTCTGTATTCCAAGTTCTGATTTTTCTAGACTGTTATTTCACTGTTTATTAGCCTCCTATCATGTGTAATTAACCTATCATTGACTGGGCAAACGAACCTGAATCAAATTGGCTTGGGAATTTTTTTTTTTATATTTAATAAATCATATTCACGTTCTAGAATATTTCTGGCTTATCAATTTTATAAAAAACTAAATCACTAAATGTAGCAGAGAGAATAAAAGTAACTTGCCTTTCCTCCACAGACCACAGAGCCACCCTGCTGTTTTGCTTGCTCTACTGCATCAAGGAACATTTTCACTGCTTCTTTGGTATGAAGTGGCCCATACAGAGTGTCAGCTGAAAACAAAAGATTCAAAGACATACTTTCAGAAAAACTGTACCTTTGCAAATATTCCTATCATTACATTTTGGGACCAATTATTTCGTCTGGCCTTTTCATTTTCCATTCAGAGTTTGTATTCTAAATGAAACCAGCTATCCCCACTCCCTGGTAAGCTGTCAAAATTAGATACCTTTGATCTGTAATCCTTTTGGAACGTAAACAGAAAACATAAAATTCTAAAAAAAGGAAAAGGAAGAAGAAAAAAAACAACAAACAAACTTGTATCCTAAACCCCTGAGTTGCAAAGAGCTACTTACAATCCCATGGATCACCAATGCGGACTTGGGCATAGGCCTTAGCAAGCTTTGCCACCACCTCATCATGGATGCTTTCGTGGAGGAACTAAACAAAATGTGGTAAGAAGGTTGTAAGACAGATCAACCTATATATATATATATATATATATTATTTTTATCTATATATATATAGATATATATGCCTATATATACATATATATATATACATATATATATATATATATATATATTCCTGAAGTTCTACTGCACTTTGAAGAGCTGAGTGAAGTCTAGACATAGCGCTACTCATGTTTGTCAAACCCAAAGTTAAAAATAAACACATCAGCAAGACCTCAAAACAGCACCACATGAAAGGAAGATTTAAAATCTTCACCATAAAGATTTAAAGGAGGTAAGGAAACAAAAATTCATTTTCATTTTATCCCATCTCAGACCAATGGTATCAATTTGTTCTCTAAATTCTTTGGTTAAGTGTTTTAGGACAAATATTCAAGTGATTTTTATTGCTAAAACCTGAAGGATCACTGCCCTTCCTCTATACCTAAAGTTAACCCACACCAATTTTGACTAATATTCACCAAATCAGCCCAAATCTGAAAAGACTGCACAAACACAGGTTAATACTAAAACTCCTTTAAACCTGTTGAAAATTAGTAATAAACTAAGCAACACACACACCCTTGTTTTGCTGAAATCTAAAACCCATGACAAGATTTATAGCAGGTACAGGCAAAGTTCTGTGAGTTTTATTTTCTAGAGTTTTAGCATCAGGCTCATTTAAAAATACAAACTCTTCAGAGCTAGAATTATAGCAGAAGGACAAAATACCATCTTACTTTCCCATCAAATTGATTTTTCATGGAAAAATGTTTGAAAGACTGTCTGTTATTCTCTAGAGTCTTAGGAATTGTTAGGCATTTTCTACACTAATTTGGAAGTTAAAATTCAGAGCTACCCAAACTAGAGAATACACATTTACTCACTAGCCTTCTAGCAGTTGTACACCTCTGACCCGCTGTTCCAACAGCGGCAAATAGAGCAGATGGGATGACAAGATTCAGATCTGCATCTTCAAACACTGAAAAAAATTAAAACATCAGCATGTTACAAAGTAAAGAGGTAGTCTGCAAGAGTTAAGAAACTAAACAACATAAAGAAATTTGACAGGCTGGTCAAGAAGCATTTGGAATAGTCACATCAGCATAGCACACTTAAGACAGAAAGAAACACTTCAAAAATCATTTTACACCTGGAATTAGACAAACACATTGGACATAAATGTAGGTCAGAACTACTGAAAAGAGCATTTTACAATAAAGCATATAAACAACTTTAGCTTTATTTTAATTCAAGAAACTGCAAACAATTTCTTGCCATTTCTTCACTTTGTATTTTTCTCACTGAGAAGTCTAGCAATATACAGAAAACTGGTTAAGTGTACATAGATAACGTGACAAAAAAAAAAGGAGCTAAAATAAACAGGTACATAATAACGTGAAATGTAAATGAGCTGAACAAATCCATCTGGATAGATGACACTGGGGTGTTTAAAGCAAAGATAGTATGTATAAGCCTAAAATATCACTCAGCTTAAACAGTCCCACAGAATTCTCCAATCATTATTATTACTAAAACTGGGCCACAGTTCAAGTAAGTAATGCTTCTGACATCATTCAAAGTGAATTATGTGAAAAATCAGGATTTTCACATAAAAAGGGAAACCATTTTCTAAGTATAATGCAAGTTTATGCCATTGTCTGGAAAGCCACATAGGGGGAAAAAAAAAGACCTGCTCAAATGTGATTTGCAAGAGAGCTTAATATTCTAGATAGTCAAATTAAATTTGTTCAGAACTTGAGAAAGGTGAAATAGAATACTACACACAATGGGACAGCACTTCAGGTAATTAACTAGCTTGTGTTTTCTATCTGCGGCATTGCTCAGCCTCATAGTGTTTATGCTATGTTTATCGGGAAATTAGATCATACCCTGAACTACTTAAACCTGTAAAATATGCTGCTGAAATAAATATATTCATGCTTTTTTATATTCTAAAAAGCTGAAAATGTTGTGTTTGTGATATTAGAACTACCTAAAAGGAAATTTATTTAGCACTGCCCATATTCCTTTACTGGAGTTTACTGATTCTCATTCCTTCATCGCTTCAACGGTGAATAAATACAAGAGCATGAACTTTCATTTTTTATCTTAAAAACTAAATACCCTTCCACCATACTGAAGACAAAAAAGAAAAACAGTATTTTACTGTGTACTTTTCAAACACTGACTTAGGGGGGGGAATAAAAATGCTACAAACATTTGTATGCTAACTTCCAAGTTCCATTTATGGGTCTAAATTTCTACAGTGTGTATTACCAATAATGGCATTGTTTCCTCCCAGTTCCAGCAGACTTCGACCTAATAGAAACACACAAAACAAGGTATGTCATGCACAGATGTATTCAGTGCACCTCATTCAGTAAGATAATGCCTAACTAGAACTAAATTTCATTAAACATATTTTTCTGGTTAGTCAAGATGTTTTAGACATCCCAGTCAACTAACCACTCTAGTCAAAGCAGAAAATTACACTGAATACTGTAATGAAAGATACCAGGAGAACAGTTATGGCACATATAAGCTTTAAAAGGCAGGCAAAAATAGCATTCACAAGGGAAAAGTTAAAACAGAAGTAGCTGTTGCATAGATAGTATGATGCAGTCAAAGAAGAGGAGGAGGTGCTAGAGAGATCAAAATGCACCTATAATATTTAACTGGGCTTATTTCTCTGTCAGCTCAAATACGAGGGAAACAATCACTATCCACTTCTGGGTGAACATTTGTTGTGGCATTTTATTATCTCCTCTCCTATGAGCTTCAAACATACAATCTTGTGAATAAGATTTTCTATTTAAAAAAGTTAGAATCCAGCAACTGTTCATGGGCTCATGCATCTTAACTTTTAAATATCTGCAATAAAATGAGCATCTTAAAATCTTAACTTTTCTCCTATACTCCTAAGGACTAAAAGGCAAGAGAGCATTTCTCTATGAACACATTCCCAAAAGATCAGACTCTGCTGTTCATTTTGACTCTCTGTATTATTATATTCAAGGACACCCTCCCCAAACTAACTGCATGACCACAGACAAACTAGTAGAAAACTATGACTTTTGTATAAATGCGGATCTAGCTCTGAGCAGTTTCAACATCCTATTTGCACCAAGTTAAAAACACAAACAAAAAGGGTAACACAAGAGGTAAGTGAAACAAGCTGTTGCCTGTGGGGCACCTCTGCCTTTTTCAGACATGGAAATAAGTAGAGGACACTCACCAAATCTCTCCTGAACCATAAGTGCTATTTGCTTGCCCACTTTTGTGCTGCCAGTGAAAGACAACAGGTCCATTCTCTCATCTTTCGCCATTGTTGAACTGCACAAGAAACAATGCCATATTCAGTGGACAGCTGCAAAAGTTGCTTGCACATTCCACACAAACCAAATTCAACCAGGTAGATTTTTTAAACTCAGAGTTACTACTTCAAAAGGCACCAGGTAAGTAATTAAGCAGATGGTACAAAAGCTGGTTCTTAGTCAGGGAAGAGGAATCAGTCTCTTTTCATTCAACTAAAATCAGCTCCAATTGTTATGTTCACTAGGAAAATAAGCATGCCGATGGTTGTTTTTAATACCACCAATTTTGTCTTCTCTTGAAACACTAAAACATACATTTGAATATACATTTATATTAGGAATTTCCACATTGTAATAACCAAACAAAACAATATTATTTGCACAGCTTCCAAGCACAAGTATCCATTTATGAGCAAGTGCAGAGTCTTGGACAAGCATCAGGCAGTGAAAACTAAGGACTTGGGGACCCAACCTCAATTGCAGATCCAGGGCATTGGGTTTGACCATATGCTGGGGGTGCCGGAGATGGAGCTTTGCCTGCATCACTACTTGGCAAAGCTCTTTAACAATCAGCACCCAGTGACATATGTCCAGAAGAATACCCAGGCCATGGGCAAGCTGCTGAAGGAGGCCAATCACCTGAAGACTGTCCTGAGTGCCAACACTGACTGCATGGTACAAACTGAGGGGCTACTAGATGACATTAACTTCAAAGCCAAAGCCTCAAGGCAACAATTTGAGGATTTGTGCTCTGACTTGTTTCAGAGGGTCCCAGAACCAGCTACAGCAGCCTCTGAGGCAGAGAGCACTATCCCTCCCATGGATGGGGGACAAGAAGACAAATCTGAGGATATTGGTCAAGAAAAGGAATCACCTACAGCTGACAAAGTAGCAATGAAAATGAGGAATTATTCTCCTTCACAAGTGGTCCAAAAGGCTAGTGGGCTAGAAATTCAATACTCTTATAAAACATTGTGAGTGAAATTCAAGTATTAGCTATTAATATTCTTTGGGTGCAAGCATATGCAGAAATGGAATATAAACTTACTCATGCCTCTTAAATAAACAGTAAGCTATTTGTTAGCAGCTGATCTCTCAACAGTTAGTAGAAACATGTATTATGTTTACAGCAGGGCCAGAGTTTCAAACCAGCTGGTAAAAATGATGACAAAAGGTATGTGAATGTACTGGGAACTGCTGGAGATCAGAATAACTTTACAAGAAGTACCTCAAAAGACATGCTTTGCCTTCTAAACATCTCCAAAGCACAAGAAATGTTACTTACCCAATGTCTGCTCCACCACAAACCAGTGAACAAATTGCTCCAGGCAATTTGTTATCCTCCAAAACTTTGGCAATTATTCTAGAATCAAAGACGCAAAAATTACAAATATTTCTGACAGATGCACATATATGGGAATGAACTATTAGACCTGTCAACCATGCACATGAAGAAGCTACAGAATTCAAAAAGCAGCAGTCTTGCAGTTAAATGACATGCAGCTTGTACAATACATAATACAATTCTCTCAGCAAGGACTTTGGTGTTACAATAATAATTCACACAGAAGAGTGTAAAATATAATCACTATGTGCCCATATAAGTGGCACAGGCAAGTATTACACTGGCATGTAGAAAACTTGCCCCTACACTCACCATTAGAAGGAGATATTTATGTAACTTCATAGATCTATATTAAATACTCATCAGCTTCAGGCTATGGTCTTTGGAAGTTAATACTAAAACCACAAAACTTGACAATTGGTTATTTTTAAGGAGCCTTTTTATGTTTAGCACACAACTGAAGTATTAAAAAAGTTAATGAAATAAGCAAAGTAACAATAAACCTAGAATACATAACACCAGGGAATTTATTCTTTGGACTATGTCTCCTTTTTATCCAGAAAAGAATTTTGGAACCTGGAAATGTATGCTAAGCTTTTAATAGGTTTGGATAATAAAGGCTTGTGTGAAGACATCTTCAGGATATAGATCTACATAGATGTTCTGAAAGGAGAAGCCCCAAAACATGCCCTAACCCAAGCAATGGGCTAAACACCTGTGAATTTGCAAACTTGACATTTCCTAGGATCCAGATGGTCCAGGTAAATGTGCAGCATGTGTGACTAACCTTGCAACACACCAGTGAACTTTGTGTGCCCTTGGCCATATTTGGACTTGCCCCATTCTACAGGTTAACCTATTGGGTTTCTCTGTCACCAATGGACATTAATTGTCTTTGGACAATATTTAAACCAGCCAAGATGGTGAGCAATTTGCTACCCTCTTACTGAGAAAGCAACAAGAGCTGAATGCTGTCTAAGTTGCAGCTGAAAAGCTTGTCTTAGCAGGCAAACCACACCATGGCCAAGCCAAGTGCTGCAGGGGGACAAGCTTCCCTGAAAGCACCCAGAAGCTGCCACAGTGAGAGCACCAAAACGAACCCCCACACTGCAGCCGGACAGCCCAACACATCAGCCGTCCTGCCACCTACACACCTGGAATGTATCGCTCAGCAACAGAGCAAAACTACCAACCAGAAGCCTGTCCCTGGTACAGCATCCCACATGGTGGACACCATCTTTGCTTTGTCTGCCTGTGCAAATTTCAAACAAGCACTGCCCTTCTTGGGTTATAATTACAGAGTCTGGCAAGATACCAGAGGAAAGCAACAAAGCCATGAATAACCTGGCTAATTTACTATAGAGTCCCTCTGGTGTGAAACTGCAAATCATGGCACTAGAATTTCCTATCTCATCCACTATATTGGAAATTCTTATATTTTTGCTTAAATTGTTTAAACTGCCTTCATATTCCTTGTATGTGGAATATATTACCCACAACCAATTATCAGTACCTGTAAGTATACTTTGTAAACAAGTTACAGCAGTGTCTGAAGATACAACTGCCTGAAATATTGAATGTAAAATATATTTGTATTTTATTACAACAGGAAGACAAGAATTTGCCAAGGAACTAGATGCTGATGTTAGGCTGAGACTCCCAAAAAGGGATGAGTGCATCATTAAATGAAGCTGAATTTTGTGAGAAATTCATTTTCTACAAGGAAGCTAGCTGTACTTCAGGCCTGTGCACAGCTCTGGCCCCAGAAAACAAACAAACTAACACCACCAGTATAAATAATGTCCTACATACACGGTTACATTTTAGGTAACAAGGGGGAAGCAATTCTTCCGGCCACTAAGCACTACCTCAAACTGAGAGTAAGTTGCTTAAAAAGCAAAACAGAAACCAAATAAACCAGAACTCACTTTGTAACAGCAACACTAATAAGGGATGTTGTAGGAGCACCTTTCCTAAAAAATAAAATAATTAGGAATGAGATTATTTTCTTTTCACTACTTTGAGAATAAGAAATAATTCAAATAGGTAATTTTTATAGTATCTGAATTACAGCACACTTTGTTTAAACTGGTTTTGCAGTGCATGATAATACAGAAATTCAAGTGTTTCTTTACACACCTAAGATTTAGAGCTACTACTGAAATCCACATGAGCAAGAGCAATGCAGCACAGTAGACTGCAGCAGAATGATGAAAGTGAAGCAGGAGCACAGGAAGTGGAGCAGGAGGACAGGAAGTAAAGGAGTCTTAATTTTAGCTATACTGATTCTGAAACTACCCACTACCACTGCTACAAGACCTCAAACTGAGTTCTTTTTTAAAAACAGGCCATATGGACAGGTCTGAACCTCAAGAGCTCATAAAACAAGTTACCAAAAAAAAAAAAAAAAAAAAAAGCAGCAAAGCTCTTTGACTACAAATTAACCTCAAATTAAACAGAAATTAGCCCTACACGAGATAGAACCAAACATACAAAAACACCAAGTATTGGAGAACAATTTCATGCCCAGGATAACATGTCTGATTTAAAAACCTGTTGGCACATTGGAGAGCCATTAACTTACCAGAGGCAAGCATTTCCACAGATCATTGCAATTGCACTGTTCCACCCATAAACTGCTACAGGGAAGTTAAAGGCTGTGATGATTCCTACTAACCCAACAGGATTCCACTGTTCTATAAGGGCATGCCCAGGTCCTGAAAGCAAAGTTACAGTGCAACACAATTGGCATCCATTTAGTATTTTATTTTAAATGCAAACCATTTTAGCAAGGGGCTTAACATCACCCTTTTGTCGATCAGAACGTTAACTTACAGACACTATATGTATGGTATGCGCTCTGCAGTTTGCTGCAACACGTTAGCTAGGTTAACACAACAAAATGACAACATGCAGGTTTTCTATTTTAACTATTCAGTTAAGAGAATGGTGACTGTTTGCTAATTAACTGACATAATAGTCTCTCAAGTACACTGCTGAACTTTTTACATACTTTCTTCTAGCACCTTCCTTAACAAAGAAATCAGAGAGAACCTAACGCTTCAAACAACAAAGAGAAAAATCTATTGAATAGAATAATAGAATAGAATAAACCAGGTTGGAAGAGACCTTCAAGATCATCGCGTCCAACCTATCACCCAACACCACCTAATCAACTAACCCATGCAACCAAGCACCCTGTCAAGTCTCCTCCTCAACACCTCCAGTGACGGCGACTCCACCACCTCCCCGGGCAGTCCATCCCAAAGGGCAATCACTCTCTCTGTGTAAAACTTCCTCCTGACCTCCAGCCTGAACTTCCCCTGGCACAGCCTGAGACTGTGTCCTCTTGTTCTGGTGCTAGCTGCCTGGGAGAAGAGACCAACCTCTGCCTGTTTACAACCCCCCTTCAGGTAGTTGTAGAGAGCAATAAGGTCACCCCTGAGTCTCCTCCTCTCCAGGCTAAGCAGCCCCAGCTCCCTCAGTCTCTCTTCATAGGGCTTGTGTTCCAAGCCCCTCACCAACTTCGTTGCCCTTCTCTGGACTCGTTCCAGCAAGTCAACATCCTTCCTAAACTGAAGGGGCCCAGAACTGGACACAGTACTCGAGGTGTGGCCTAACCAGTGCAGTGTACAGGGGCAGAATGACCTCCCTGCTCCTGCTGGCCACACTGTTCTTAATGCAGGCCAGGATGCTTTTCTTGCTATATGCTACAGGCTAGATAATTCATTAGGTGGTGCTACTGCCTCTCAGCATATCTATTCCCAGACAACACAGGCCCTTATAACTCATAGCACATCAGTTTTGCCACACTACACCATTTGAACAACAGAGGATAAAAAGGGCAAACAAACAACATACATACAGGCCTACTTACTTTCTGAAGGCAAAATAGGTCCACCAATCATTCGGGACAAACCAACAGCATAATCGCAGACATCAACATACTCCTGCACCTCCCCAACACCCTCAACAAAAATCTTTCCCATTTCCAAGGAGACCTGAAAAGGGAAAAACAAAAAAAAAAGAAGACAGAACTGTTTTGTAAAAATCTTCCTTGCATCCCCAATACATTATCTCCCACTAGTG
The DNA here is from genome assembly GCA_011125475.1 of Melanerpes aurifrons. NCBI lineage: Eukaryota > Metazoa > Chordata > Aves > Piciformes > Picidae > Melanerpes > Melanerpes aurifrons. Next base: position 3,717,955 of record WWNC01000080.1, on the reverse strand, counting down.
CCAGGTATATCTGTACACCAATTAAGACTCAATACATGTTTTTTTTTTCATTACATGAGTTTCAACACTTCCTGAGTTATTCACAGATTAAAGAAAGAACACAACAGACAGATAGACAGGAGCTGCATTCCCATACACCAGGAGGAAATTAGAAGAGGAAATTAATTAATTGAGAAAATTAAAACCAATCTACTGAAAGGATTATACAACAGTAATGAGGTTCATAGATTTAGATCAATGAAACACTCAATTTCTATCAGGATGTGTGCAGACATTGTGGACCAGATATGAAATAAATTGGAGAAGCTAAATTACTCTGCTCTGAAACAAAAGAAATGGTCATTTACGTTTTTCATAAGCAAACTACTTGTTTTAAAACTTTTCAAAGTAAGTTTGAGAGATTCAGTTTTCAGACACTGCTTAAAATATCTACATATATTTATTGTTTTAGTAACCTTAGATGTTGAAAATGTGTTAGATACACATAGCAGAAACACAGATTATTAATAAAATGGCATTGAGACATTTTTCCTCCAAAAGTGAGAGAAGTCTCTAACTTCAGAACTGAAAAGTCACTCAGTTTAACCCCACCTAATTTTACAAGTTGTGCTCTGATATCTAGGTGTGGCTTTCATGCAGGTATCACCCACCAGTTTAGGCTGATAACTGTACTTTGAAAAAACTATTAAGTGAGAGATTAGGCTCCAAAGACTTCCACATGATTTTAATCCCCATGCAGAAGTGAGGTGACTAAAGGTATTTCTATGATGCCCATAGTAGTCTCCAGATAGAATTAGTAGCCCCTATCTGTGACCAAAACCAAAAGCGTTAACAGATTTATTTACTAAGAAACTGAGTCTGTAAGTGCAGTAGATACATTCCGATACTTGACAAGGGCATTGTGATGCAAGGCTGGAAATTTCCAACAGCACATGAAAAGGTAAATTGCCATATCATTCCCTTTTACACATCCTAAAGCTGAGCTGAACAGATTTATCAGCTGTTTGGGAAAACTAGAAAAAATGCTCTTGCAATAAGCAACAAGTTTCGTCCAAAGAACACAGAGCAAACTTCTGCTGTCCACAACTCACCAGTGAAGCTGTATCACTTTTGAACTCTGTGGTGGTTTTAGGCTATGCCTTGAGAATTTAGTTTAAGATTTTGAGCAGAACAGTAGCAAAATATAAATAAATCAGTACTGGGTGTAAAAAGGAAAATTAAAAATTATTCTAAGGAAATTAATTGGATAAATATCTGCCATAAAACAGGCTCTACCTAAACAAGTCTTTCTTCTTTTTCTGATCTCTGCTGCTTGCTTCACCCCGAAGAGATTAACCTGCTTGTCAGCTGACCCTGGCTGAATTGTTTAGTTAAGTTTAACCCACTGTTTTCTCTCTGCTCCTTTCTCCCTTGTGGGATGGGGATAGAGGGAGCTAGTGGGGCAGTGGAATGGCTTTCCTGGTCTCTGATCAGGGGAGTTTTTGTGCTGTTGGCTAATTGTAAATATCTGTATAATATTGTAAATACTGTATATTTTGTACATATTCATTGCATTCCATTGTAGATTGCAGTTTTTGCTTGTAAACACAGCTTTCATTTTGCTTCTAAGTCATCTGGCAAAGTTAATGCCGGGGGGAAACTTCAACCCACTACAGAGAGTGATGGTGAATGGTGCCACATCCAGCTGGTCACCAACCAGTAGTGGTGTGCCCCAGGGATCAGTGATGGGCCCCGTGCTCTTTAACATCTTTATTGATGATCTGGATGAGGGCATTGAGTCCATCATCAGTAAATTTGCAGACGATACCAAGCTGGGGGGAGGAGTTGATCTGCTGGAGGGTAGAGAGGCTTTGCAGAGGGACCTTGACAGGCTGGACAGATGGGCAGAATCCAACGGCATGAGATTTAACACATCCAAGTGCCGGGTTCTGCACATTGGCCGCTTCAATCCCATGCAGTGATACAGGCTGGGGTCAGAGTGGCTGGAGAGCAGCCAGGCAGAGAGGGACCTAGGGGTGCTGGTTGATGGTAGGATGAACATGAGCCTGCAGTGTGCCCAGGTAGCCAGGAGGGCCAATGGCATCCTGGCCTGCATCAGGAACAGTGTGGCCAGCAGGAGCAGGGAGGTCATTCTGGTTAGGCTGCACCTTGAGGACTGTGTCCAGTTCTGGGCCCCTTCAGTTTAGGAAGGATGTTGACTTGCTGAAGCATGTCCAGAGAAGGGCAACAAAGTTGGTGAGGGGCTTGGAACACAAGCCCTATGAGGAGAGGCTAAGGGAGCTGGGGTTGCTTAGCCTGGAGAGGAGGAGACTCAGGGGTGACGTTACTGCTCTCTACAACTACCTGAAGGGAGGCTGTAGACAGGCAGAGGTTGGTCTCTTCTCCCAGGCTACCAGTGTCAGAACAAGAGGACACAGTCTTAGGCTGAGCCAGAGGAGGTTTTGGCTGGAGGTAAGGAGGAAGTTCTACATAGGGAGAGTGATTGCCCAAAGGAATGGGCTGCCCGAGGAGGTGGTGGAGTCACCATCGCTAGAGGTGTTCAGGAGGAGACTTGATAGGGTGCTTGGTTGCATGCTTTAATTGATTAGATGGTGTTGGATGATAGGCTGGACATGATGATCTTGAGGGTCTCTTCCAACCTGGTCTGGTCTATTCTATTCTATTCTAAACACGAAAGTATGCTAGCATTCTAATTCCACCCCTGAAACTCTGCCAAGGAGACAACATCAAGGGAAACTACAGAACAATGTTTTGTAGCTTAACAATATGGGCTTGACTACGCATTCACTGACAGCTGTTTCTGAATAGCACCACGTATAGGTAAGCTTTTTAAATGGAAATTGGCAAGCTCCCTACTTGTCTCCTTCCCTAGAAACCGGCAAGTTCAGCCTTTATGTCCTGCACAGCAATGAAAGATCTCATCTTCTAAAGCCTTATAGCTCCATGTGTTAGTTTGAAAAATCCTGCAGATCACCAGAAAGCACTTGACGTTAAAAGTCCTGTGTCAGAGGAAGGCCTTTTTCAGGACACTCTTGGTATCAGGCAGTGCCCTATCTGACAAGCAAGTAGAAAACAGCGGAGCAACAGTTGCAAAATTTCTCCCAGCTGGAGTACAGGGTCAGAATTGATTACACTTTCTCTTCCTATTAACATATTATCATTTGCATTGTAGGGTGCCAGAACGAAATCTTGCATCTTTTCTTTTTTTTTAACTTTCCTTTTTATAATTAAAATGTCTTTAGACAACCTAACAGAACTAACAGCATTGCAACAATTAAGGTTAGTATTGGAGAGTGAGTAGGTTAAAAAAATGAGGAAAAACATCCTGGACACACCCCTCCCTCCCTCACCCACCCTCAAAGTTAATCTGCTTTTTGAAACACTTACCAAGCTTCCTAGAACTTTTATTTTTTGTCTCAGAGCATCACCAATCTGTCGAACTATTTCTCCACGCTTAGGTGCAGGGATCTAGTCAAAACAGAAGAATCTATTTGAGATTGAACATCCATTACATCTGCTGGGTATATACTGCTAGTCTTTTACCCCTGCAGTAAGGAATTACTGTGCTTTTTCCACTATCTGCCCAAGACATTATTACTTGTTATTTTTCCCAAGTGCACTGCTTATAAGAAATTGATTCCTGCCTTACAGAGACTGATAACACTGCACACATTTTTGTCTGTTTAAAAGCTCAGTTCCATTGAGTATCACTAAAACATTCGGCTTATTAGTTCCATTACTTCTGTTCATCCACACCACCCACAATGCCCCATTCAGCCACACCTTAAGAAACAAGATTTTTTTATAAAAGCACTTAATAGTTTTTGAGCCTCTGATGTGTACTTACTATCACATCCTTTTTATTTATTTTTTATTCTTTTTCTTATTTGCAGTATGACAAGGACTGGTGACATTTATTCTGTCAGCAGATGATGAGACACACAGAAGCTCAAACAGATTTAATTTTTTCACGATTATTTTTTATTATTTTGTAATGGTGTATCAGTATGTTAGACAAACCACATGTATGCAAGACAATTTATAGGATTATAAACTACTGATGAACAGAAGTTTTCTGGAAAGAAAGTGAAGAATACATAAAGTATGCAATCCTCTCTTTAAAGGCAAGATCTTTCAGGTAGGCTCATTGCAATAAAATTCATAAACTAAAATCAAACAGCTTTGAGACAGGGCTTTAAAGCATTTGATGTGTTGATTCATGGTTATCTGTTAGATTACTTTTAGACCATTTCTAAACAAATTAGGAGCTTCCATGCACTCACCAACGTTACATTCACTGATTGTAACAAAAGAACATTTATTAACATATACTGATGAAGCTGTCGTGTTTATCCTAAATTTTGTTCTCTCCAGGTAAAGCAAACTACTTTGACAGATAAAACAGAGAATGTCCAAAAACCTTACAAATTTCAGGTTTCAGATTGTTTAAAAGAAATGGACAGTCACTATAAAAACCAAGCCTGGCATGTTCAGCAAGAAAACGGATGCTGGCTGGACATAGCTTATACAAGACCACTGAGAACTACAGCTTGGTAAGGAATAATAGCTTAGCCATTGTCTGACACAGCAACATAACATGAAAGTTTTGGACTAACACAGCTGTTTTGTGAAACACCACAACAGCTGGTGAACAAAAAAAAGCATACTCAAAATCAGCAGTCTTCTTCACCCCATGAGAACAAGACACCATCACAAGATAGATACACAAATATTCTGCAGTTCAGCGTGGAGAAATCATGTGGCAACATGAAGTTAGACAAACCCACAAAGAAAATTTTCCTGCTATGAGGTTTCTTTCTGAACTTCAGCAGAGCTCTTTGCAATAGCTCACAGGCACAAACCTGGGTAAATTTAGCAGATTTTTCAGAACAAGTATTTTCCACCAATCAATGATCTTATCTTTGTACCTCACTGGTAATGTGCACAATTTGTCTGGTTATGTTTCTTAAGGTTCACATTGTGAATTTTTACTTAAATATAACATACACAGTCTGAACATGTTTTCACAGCTCCACTAGACAGGGCAACTTAATAAAAGAGAAATCTGTTAACTCACATCAGCCCAGATCTTCCATGCCTCTTTAGCCTTCTTTACTGTGTCTTCATAATCCTCTAAACTAGCCTAAGTGAAGTAGCATGTCAAAGAAAAAGTTAGAAAAACCAAAACCCCGAAACAAACACCACAGAAAAGCTTCTGCATCCAACTCAAGACTTTTCATACTGGACTACAGAATACCACTTTCACAGTAAGTTTATCTCCTGACATAGTTTTGGTTCCAATTTGGCACACTGAGTTTACTAAAGCCACTGCCAAGGAAAAACATGCATGCTGCCTAAATGGCCGGAGGGGGGCGGAGGTGGAGGGGTTGGAAGAAAAAAAAGCGAGTAGAAATTTTCCTTGAGATGACAAAGGATGCTCCATAAAGAATGGCTGTAAGGAAAGCATTCCTCATCTATTCATGTATCTTTTCCCTTGATACTAGTACTCTTTAACAGTAGTAAACGAAAGCTTTGAGGACTGTCCTCCTACATGGGTGTCGGAAGACTCAAGCACTAATCGAATCCAAATATACAAAAATAGTAGGTTAGCTCAATAGCAGGACTCTCACACTAAAACCTTCCATAAATTTACCACGTGCATGCCAGCGCTTTCCGCCGTACCTGCTCCAGGCCACTCAGCTCCACTGAACAGCCACTCCTATTCTACATCGCCCACTAGAAACAATAACGGGAAGGAGAGGCTTTTGCTATTCTCAATAATACATGCAAGAGCTGGGGCGCTAAAAAAACAAACCGCGGTTGCCCCGTTCTTCTTCAAAAAAAAGCTCTGAGTTTATTTCCAGCAGATGGCTTGAGCCGTGATGAGCTCCAACAACCACCGCTAGATTCAACATTCCCTAATCCCCTACCGTCACCCAACCCAGTGGATTCATGTCCTTGTTCAGTCGGGTTCAGAAGAGGTGCACGTCCCAAAATTGCGCCCATACGCCCCTACACCCCGGCCACGGAGGCGACGAGACCTCCTCCCGATTCAGCAAGCGCTGCCGGACGAGCTTCCCAGGACTGTCCAGGCTGAGACGTACTTACCTGCCGGACGCTGGCGATGGGCTCGTTGTTGGCAGGGCAGTATGTCGTAACCACCTAGAGCAGAAAGCAGGGGATGAGCAGCGGAGCAGGCGCAAAGCCCCGGGCCCCGCCGAGGCCCGGCCGCAACGCGGCACGGCCACACTGACCCCGCCACGGCCCGGCTCCCATGGACCCGCTCCCATCCCCACAGGCCGTGCCGCCGCACGCACCTGGCCGCTGCCGCCCCAGCGTCCATTATACACGCCCGGGTTTTCCTCCTGCAGGCCCAGCTCCCGCAGCCAGGCGTAGCGCGGTTGGCTGATCAACAGCGTAGACATGGCGGCTGCCGGGAATCCAGCCCGCAGAGGCAGCAACGCAGCAGCAGCACAACGAATCCCCAGCATCTCCTATGGTCACACCGCGGGGATAGCACGCGGCAATGGCGGCCGCGCCCAGCCCCGCCCCGCTCCGCCTCCCTGCCGCGGGCTCCCATTGGTGGGAGGGCGGTCGCGCCCCCCGCGCCGGATCCCGGCCCCGCTCGCTGCCTCCCTGCCTGCCCCCTGCCTGCCCCCCGGCCTGGCCGTTTCCTGCCTGTCTGCTTCCTGCCTGCCCCTCTGCCTACCTCTCCGCCTGCCTGCCCTGAGCTAAGGCAAATAGAACTCCGGCCGCGTAGAGTACGGAGTTCTGCCTCATTGCAACTTCCCCTGGAGTAGCGAGGTGGCAGTGAGACCCCCAGTCCGGTATTTCTGATTGCAGGGAAAACGACAACACACAGTAATCAAAACAGGGTAAAAAATGCAATTATCCTTATTCTACAGAGTAATAAGTATGACCGTGCACTACGGTTTTCATTCTTTAATCCTGTTCTTGAATCTCAGTTAAGAGGCTTCAGCTTCTAAGACAGCTGCTTAGCCAAACTCCAGTGTTTGAGATCTTACAATCTTCACAGTTGTCCTCTCCTGTGTACTAACATACTTGCTTCGCTTGGTACACATTCATCTTGCACAACCATAGGTGATATTTATCATATACTTGTAAACCATAATTCTTCCTAAGGGGCTTTATAAATTTAGATTACTTTCTACAATCACTAAATATTGTTTGTTTTCTGGAATATAAAATTTTCCGAATGGCCCAAACAGTTAGGAATAAACCCCAATGCTTAACTTTAAATACCTTGACACATTCTTAAAGGAGAGATTAAAAATACCAATGATCTCAATAACACCACTTTCACGTTTCCACAGCTACACGCTTTTCATCATTGTGAATTGCATTAACTGTAAATAATCACATTTTTTTAAATGGTTGTTCAAGTAATTTTGTTGAACAAAAAGTATCTTTAGATAGTGTTAGATTATTGTAAAGTAGTCTGGCAAGGTTCAAGAAATGAAGAAGCCATTGGCTTCACTGCCTACAAGATCAGATTGTCCCTTGCACAAGAATACAGGGTTTGAATACTGAAAAAAAGTATCAAAAGGCAGAAAGCTGTTCATCTTTGAGGGGAATATATTAAGAATCTTGATCAAATGGAATTTGAATCAGAAATTAGTATATCTGAAAAGTAAAACTTCTTAAAGCAGGGGAATAAAATCTTACATCTACCTGGAAAACACACACCATCAAAACAACAGCAGTACAGGTTTTCTTCTGCTGCTTTGTCATGGTGCTTTTACAAACTTGACCTCAAGAAGCTATCCTACAAATGATATAGCAGATCAGTCCCCAGAACTGTTTGTTCATCATCTATCATAGTATCATAGTATCATTCAGGGTTGGAAGGGACCACAAGGATCATCTAGTTCCAACCCCCCTGCCATGGGCAGGGACACCCCACACTAGACCAGGCTGGCCAGAGCCTCATCCAGCCTGCTCTTAAACACCTCGAGGACTAGCATACCTTGCAAAAAAAATGTTGTAGAGGTCTCTCTCACACCTTACTTGGAGTGAGCTTGTCTTGATCTAGTGACCCAGAAGTGTGAAGCATTAATTGAGCTATTCTAGCTCCTGATGACTCGTAGTGGAAAACTTTCCCTAGGAAGGTTAATTTAGTACATAGATCAAATATATAGATGACATAAGCTCCAGCTGGCTGCACAGCATGTAGCACCTGATGAAGCTGGAGCTGCAGCAGCTACATATATATTTTAGGGAAGAAGAACCTGTAGCCCTAGGGCATACCCTATCCACTTAACTGAGAGGCCTTTGTAGCCATTAACTGTCCTTGCATAGCCTTCACTGTCACAAAAAAAAACCCAAAACCCCCCAAAAAACCCAACCCAACCAACCAACCAAAAATCCCACAAAAAACCAAAACCCCCACAACACTAAAAACAAACATGGAAAAACAAAACCAATGAACCAAAAAACACCAGAGAAACAGAAGCCCACAGCTTTGTTTTTAAAATCATCTAGATGCCCATCAATCACCATATCCTCTGTTGACTTTAGTGAAACTTCACAAGGATCTTCCTTATAAGGCCTGCCCCTGACACCTCACAGAGGGACTGGAGTGATGCACTCCAGCGTAAGAACAAAGGCTTTCTTCTGGCATGTTGCAGAAGTTTTTTGTTTGGTTGGTTTTGTTTTTTGTTTTTCTTTACAATTTAAATTACTGTTTGTTGTTTCTGGGTTTTGCTAATATTGTTTAAATTGTTCCATGTTCCTGCTTGTGAGATACCTTTCCACAACCGAATATTTGGAATCAGTAAATAGGTTTTATTAATTTTTCCAGTATTTTTATTATAAAAGTTATTAATATTTTTATTAATCATTCTACCAGTTAGTAAATATTAATAACTATAACAGGAACATATCCTGACAGAGACACACAGATAGGCTGCAAGAGTGGGCAGGAAAGAACAGTATGAAATTGAACAGACAAGTGTAAGATCCTATACATAGGATGACATAATCAGATAAACCAGTACAGATATGTCTGGTGGGGGAACAACCTTGCTAAAAGGGAGCTGGGGGTTCCTGGTAGACAACACACAAAACATGAGTCAGCAGTGCATTGCTGCAGAGTTGAAGGTAAACCACATCCTGGGCTATATCCACAGGGGCATTGCTAGCAGACATAGAGATGTGATCATCCCACTCTAATCAGCACTTGTCAGGCTGCAGCTGAAGTTCTTGCCCCCACAATTCCGCAATGATAGTCAGGCTGAAGAAGGTGAGAAGGCCATGAATATTATCAAAGGGCTAGAGACTCTGCTCTGTGAAGAAAGATTGAAGGAGTTAAATGTCTTCTCCATGGAGAAAAGACTGAGAAAGGACATCATCACAGCACTGATGAAAGGATGGAAGCTCTCTCTTCACAAAGAGCCACTTATAGAAGGCAGGGGATAACAGCAGAAGTTGCACAGGGCAGGGTTTCATCTCAACATAAGACATGTTTTTCAATAAGAATAAATGATTACTGGAAAAACCTCCCAGTGTCATGGTAGATTTCCCATTACTGGTGGGTATCAAGATGCAATTGGACACAAAGCTAGATAACATCATGTAGACTACCTTTGACAAAGAAAAAAAAAAAAAAAAAAAGTTTGACTAGATGGTCTTCCAAGGTCCCTTCCATGATTCTGTAACAGATGTGGAGTGTGTTGCCCCCGAGTCTACTACATAAGTAAGAGAGAGAAGGACAAATAAAGAGACATAAAAATTTAGAACATGTTTAAACAGTCCTGATTTAATTGAGGTACATTTAGAACAATCTTCAGAAACAGGCAACCTGGAAGAAAAACAAAACCAAAAAACTCAGCACTTTTTAGATGTGGATTCTTGAACAGTTTTGTAATTAGCAGAGAGCAAGACTGTCCGTATTAAATAAGCATCTCTCAAAGAGTTTCCTCGCCAGTTTTCATGTTACCAACATTAAATATGTAACCTTTTCAGATCAGGCTGTCATTTCTCAATAAGTTTTTTCCTGCTTTTTTTATTAATGATGCTTGTCTAGAAAGTAGACCACATTGAACGATGATCAATCTAGAATTTTCAAGGTGTGCTTCCTTACTGACACTCAGCTGATTTTAGATAAAATTTACTGGCATTCAGTCAATCTCAGACCAGAGAGACAAACTACAAAGCAGTATTTTCCCATATTTATCTGCAAAAGAGTAAAAAAGAATCATCTTTTATATACACGTTGAAATACTTTTGCCAGCTTGCAATATACATATTTTTAAGGATAGAAGGAAGATGATGAATAAGGTAAACACAAGAGCATTGTAACAGTCTCATGATGAGTAAATCCAAGATTATATTCTTGTATCTTCTTTCTTTGAAATAATAAAAAATATTTTTTCTTGTATTTGTTTGACGTTTGAAAATATTAGAAAATATTTTTTAGTTTATTAATGCTCCATTCATATATTCCCCAATACAAGATATTATGGCCTACCACTGTCAATTACAAGAAACAACAACTGTGTTAAAACAAATAAACAAAAAAAACCAACAACAACAACAAAGAAACCAAGAAAACTAACTTCCTTTAACTTTGTTCTTATTTTGGTTGTTGTGATGGAAGAGCATGAATCAGAGATTTATCTGCTCAAGAAAACAGGAGAATTAAGTATAAATGATTATAAGAGAGATATTGCACAGGGACTTTCTCAGACTCTGATAGAAACTTTAAGGTTTACAAATATAGAGACTGTCTTAAAGTAAATCAAAGGTTCCATTATTTTCCCCATAAAATGCAATATTCTATATATATTGAAGTATATTGAAGAGCACTAACATTGCTAAGTGCATTGCAACTTTGCTACAAGTATTCTAATAGGAGTGCGCTGCTGGCTTATCAGTAGCTCTTGTGAATTTTAAGAGCAGATGACACATAACCACGGCAGAATAAACAGCAAAACAGGCATGGTATTGCTGCAAGATGTCATATTTGGATCTTCTCTTATCCAACAAAGTCTTGAACATTGTTTTGGCAGAGAGGGAATATTCAAGGTATTTTATTTGTGTAAATTTTCTTCCATGTACCAAGATGAAGTTCAGACTTTTATCTTGTCTTTTATTGAAGGAATAAGGTATGTCTATTTATTTCTTTTCTCCTTTATTATAGGAGAATACAGAGTCTCCCTTTCCATATATCAAATGCTGTTGAAAGTTCAATCTACACTTCAGAAATTGGGTGGTTGTGGGATGACTACAAGAACTGTTTATTTCACACTTAGTGAACCAGTCAAAATAGTGGATTATCAGATGGTGTGAGGGACTCAATCTTGTATCTTTTGATGTGACTCAACAAAGATAAAATCCCCTTTGCTGCTTGCTCAGGCAATAGCTGTTGTGTATTGGGCAGACACTACTGGAACGACTTTCTGGAGGGTGCATAGATAAAACTTGCTCACCACACTGCAGCTGCCCTGGAAATAATGGGCAGAGGCCACTGCTACCGATACTCTCTGGAATATGCATATTCACCACCTGGACATATACCTAAAATACTGTATAAAAGATATGAACAACTACTGTCTTGGGAGAAGGAAAACACCGGGGCAATGCTGCTCTGAATCAAAACAAATAAAATACCAGGAGAGAAAAGAACAGAGACATCACCATGTAGCCTGGAAGAAGCAGACCAGGAGGCACCCTCTCTCCATGTCCTAAATTCTGCCTGCTGCAACTCATGGAGCTGAAGAGGCTGCTCATAGAAGGGCTTGGACTTGGACTTTGGGGTCTCTCCTTCCCCTCCGCCAGCAAAGGATAGCACAGCCAACAAAGATGACCTCTTCTCAACGCCAAAGTGGCAGCAGTCTTCCTCCACAGACCCAAACCATCTTGGGGGGTGAGTGGCATGGTAATACAATTCCCTTCCTCTTCTCTCTCTATCTTCTCTCTCTCTCTATTTTCTTTCTCTCTCTCTCTCTCTCTCTCTCTCTCTCTCCTTCTGATCCATCCACTTTATTCTGTTAATAAATAGTCTAGCCATTAATATTTTGGCCTCGTTTGTGCCTCTAATTTCATAACATGGGAGTATTCAAAAGAACTGAGTTTCTTTCCCTCTCTGGACCAAGACAGATGGGAAAGTTAAAAATCCTGGGGTAGCCCTGCCCCTCTCCCTTCCTCTCTCCTCCTTCCCCCCCGCCCTTTTTTACTCCATAAGTGATGACAAATTAATGATCTGTCATTGAATGCACCTGCTTAACATTTTCTCTCTAATTAACCTGATGTAATGGATTGTATCTTCCCAGACAGGAAGCTAAGTGGAAGACTTGAAAAAATTAACTCTGTGGGACAGCAGTGTAGTAAGGTACCTGGGATGCTGTAGCAGCTTTATTAATGCCTGCAAGTGGGCAATTTGATTATCTTACTCATCCAGTAGGAGAGCTGATGAGGATAAATCAGTGTGTCTTAAGTTTTACTTTGTTCAGGCTGCTCAAGTTCCATCCAATTTGGCCTACCATTTCAGGTAAATTTAATTTTCAAATTAGGGTAGTGTTAATATACTTGCCATAAAACTGGTTTAATTTACCTAGTTCTCCACATGTTCATGTACCGAGGGGGAGAAAATGTTATCTAGAAACATCCAGCAGAAACTGGTTTTCCCCATTCAGCTTTCCTCTCAGGCTGTAAACTTCTGCAATTCCCAGCTGTCTCTTCTGTTATGAAAGCAATCAAATTATATTCCCATCTTCCCCAAAGTGATTAAGAGAGGCTAAGAAAGAATCTACAGAACCCTGCTCTAGGGCTATTTCTGAAGAATGGTCAAAACATATTGGTCTTCATATCACTATCTGGCATCTATGTGGCATGAAGAAGAAAGAGCATCAGGGGAATGGAAAGTGGCTGTGAAGCTTAAGGCTAAGGTCTAAGTAACATATGTCCTCCTAGATCCTAGTCCTCCTTATAACATGTATGTCTAAGGGAAAGTCTCATTAAAAGAAATGTGTTTCAAACTTCTGGAACAGCAAAATGCTACAGCTTGGATTGGCTGATTTAAGAAGGGGCTTGATGAAGTTGCAAGTTGTCCTTGCATGTAATTTAATCTTAGCTATAGCGGTGCAGACCTTTTCATATTGTTAATTCTGAAAACATACATGGAAAATTTCTACCTCAGGATGATGGTGAGTAACATGGAAGCTTCTGTGCAATTTTTTGTTTTAATCTGAGGCATAATAAGGTGTTCTAATTGACTCTTAGTTGTGTAAAACCAAACAAAATTACTTGAAATGTTTTGCTCATGTCAAGGTGCAGTGAGTTGAACAGCAATTAATCACATTCTTCTAGATCAAGACATACCTAAGAGACATCCTAAATCAACCCTGCCTGAATGTTAGAGGCAGTTGTTAACAAAAGCTAAGGGAAGGAACAAATATGCCTCCCTAATTATGCTAGACAGGCAGACGTGATCAGCACAGATGACAGTGTAATAACTTTGATAGCAAATTCATTAGGTTCAGTTATTTAAAGCTAGTGCTTTGCACAGCTGTTGCAACAAGCCTCTACCTTCTCTTTTCTGATTTTCTCAGGTTAGAGAAAAAACAATGTAATCATAGAATCCTCAGATTATTAAGGTTGGAAAAGACCTCTAAGGTCATCAAGTCCAACTGTCAAGCCAACATTAGTATGACTACAAACCCTTGTCCTGAAGTGCTACACCTACATGTTTTTCAAACATCTTCAGGGATGGTGACTCCACCACTTCCCTGGGCAGCTTGTTCTAACACAATACAGAAGTTTTTCCTAATATCTAATATAAACTTCCCCTGGTGCAATCTGAGGTAATTTCATCTTGTCCTGTTACTAGTTACCCTAGATAAGAGACCAACAGCAGCCTCACTACAACCTGCTTTCAGGCTGTAGGTCTCCCCTTAACCTGTTCTACTCTAGACAAAACAATCCCAGCTCCCTTAGCTGCTTCTCGTAAGACATGTTCTCCAGACCTTTCCACAGCTTTGTTGCCCTTCTCTGGACATGCTCCAGCATGTCAGCATCTGTCTTACACTGTGGTGCCCACAACTGAACAGAGTAGTTTTGGGTACTGCAAGGTGTGACCTCACTAGTGACAAGTACAGGGACATAAACACTTCTCTATTCCTGCTGACCACAATGTTTCTGATACAGGCCAGAATGCTGGTTCATATTCAGACAGTTGTCCACCAGCACTCCCAAATCCTTTTCTACCAGGCAGCTTTCCAGCCACTCTGCCCCAATGGTGTAGCATTGCATAGGGTTGTTGTGACCCAAGTGCAAGACCCAGCACTTGGCCTTAAAATGTAAAACCTCATACAGCTGACCTTGATCTATAGGTCCAGCCTTTCCAGATCCCTCTGCAGGGTCTACCCTCAAGCAGATTAACACTCCCATTCAATTTAGTGTCATCTGCAAAATTATTAAGGGTGCATCTAATCCAGTTGTTCAGCCAGGCCAGTCATCTTACCCACATGTTTGTTTTACAGCTTGTGAAGACAGCCTGCTCTCGCACCTCTGAGACTTCCTTCTTGTAGAATGTCCAGCCATCATAGGCACCTTTGCCTTTCAGAACTGTCTCCCAAAGGAGATAGTTTCAATCAGCATCCTGAACAGGCTGAAGTCTGCCCTCCAGAAGTCCGTGGTAGTGCTTTTGGTCACCCCTCTTACTTGACCAAGAATTGAGAAATCTATCATTTCATGTCAGTAAGCCAAATACAGCCTTCAAACACCACATCACCAGTCCTTCGTTTGTAAATCTTAGGTCTAGTGAGACAACTCTCCTGGTAGGCTCATTCACCATCGGTGTCAGGAAGTTATCTTACAAACACTCCAGGAACTTCTTGGACTACTTCCTCTTTGCTGTGTTGTATCTCAGTAGATGTCTCGTCAGTTGAAGTCCCCCACTAGAACAAGGGCTGGGGATTGTGAGACTTCTGCCAGCTATTTCATCTGCCTCTTCATCCTGTTTGGTGGTCTCTACTCCTGTGCTGGGTTGAGGCAGCCCCCTTCCCCACCCCTGGCAACAATAAACACTCAGACAAACGGATTGCAAAAGTGATGGAAAGTTTAAATAGAAAGCAGTGAACTTTTACAGAAAGCCAAAAGCACAGTGACAAAGAAAGATCCCAAAACAGACCCAGAGAGATCCCATCCCCACCTGAGGGTACACCCAAGACCCCCAGGGCTCCTTCTTCCCCCTCCCACTGCTAGGCTAGTCTCAGCTGGCCAGATCTGAGACTGCCCATCCCCCATGGCCTTGGGCCTAGCCAGGCCCAAAGCCAGGAGACATTTCCCCCAGTTACCGGCTGATGGAGGAGGAAGAAAAGAGGAAGTGCTAGACTCCGCACTGGATCTTATAGTGGTGCAAAGGATTGTGGTAGGAAATACTACATAATTTCCTGTGTCCACCCCTCTGGGCTGGACTTCTGGACACAGGAAGTAAACATTGCAGGGGGGCACCCAGCTCAAACTGCAACAACTCCCAAAAGGATATAAATTTTATTGGCCTTTTCCTCATCCTAAACAATAAAGACTCAACCTAATTAGTGATTGAGCAAGAGAGAATGGCCTCAAGCTGTGATTGGGTAGGTTTAGACTGGACATTAGGGAAAAAAATCATGGAAAGAGTGGTCAGGCATTTGGCTGGGCTGCCCAGAGAGATGGTCTAGTCACCAACCCTGGATGTGTTTAAAGGTTGTTTGGATGTGGTGGCTGGGGATATTGTTTAGGGGTGACCCTTGTAGAGTAGGGTTATAGTTTGGACTTGGTGATCCTGAGGGTCTTTTCCAATCTGAATGTTTCCATGATTCTGTGAAAATCATTGAGCTCTGTGCAATCAAAACACTCCCTAACACACAGAGCTGCCCCAGCACCTCTCCTTCCCTGCCTATCCCTTCTCAGGTGCTTCTAGCCATCCATGGCAGCACTCCAGTCATGAAAGTTATCCCACCATATGTAGGCCACTGAAGAACATCAAAACAATCAGCTGGTAGATCAGGCTGCTAAGATCAAAATGGCTTAGATGGGTTTAGACTGGCAATGTAAAGGTGGATTATTTATACTTCAGTGGCCTTATGACATCTCAGGTCATCAAGGAAGAAATGTAACATATAGATGGGTCTGAGATTGAGGGATGGCTTTAGTTGTGGATTCTATTGTACAAGTTATCCATGAATGTGAAGCATGATGCAAACAAGCAAGCCAAACCATTAAACCCTCTGTGGTATGAAGGATGATGCTTGAAATATGAGCACAGAGAAGCCTGGCAGATTGACTACATCACAATCCTACAAACCCACCAAGTCAAACACCATTTGCTTACAATAGTGGAAGCAAATGCTGGATATCTGGAAAGGTACCCTGTGCCCTGTGCTACCCCTTAGAATAATGTCCTGAGCCTTGGAAAGCAAGACTTATGGTGGCATGGCACCCCTGAAAGAAATGATTTAGACAAAGGGACTCATTCCTGAAAAAGCCTCATGAACACCTGGGCCAAGGAACATGGCATCAAGTGAGCATATTATATCTCCTATCATGCAACAGCCTCTAGGAAAATTAAACACTGCAATGGACTGCTAAAAACTACACAGAAAGCAATGGGAGGTAGGACTTTCAAAGAGTGGCACAAGCATCTAGCACAAGCCATGTGGTTAGTTAACATGGTAGGATTTGTCTATAGAGCTGGCCCTGTCCAGTCAAAACTCAGGTTTGTCTGGGACAGCGTTATTTTTCTTCACAAGAAACTGGGAATGTAAGGGTGAATTACGGTCACACCCAGGACAGCAAGCTGTCCATGGGATATTTGATGTCATGGGTTGAGTTATGTCTGCTGCTGACACTCAATCCCATGCTGCTGTCACGCCAGCTTCAAAATGAAAGTGCTGTCTGGAACAAAGTATCACAGGCTTTGTTCAATTGTAACATGAGAGGCTTCCTGTTCTGATCGCCGCTTTCTGTTTCTGGATTCAGGGCGTTGAGCTTGTCGGCCGGACTGGTGCAGGGTGGGGTTGGGTGGAGGGTAGTTTGCTGGATCCTGCTGCTGATTCTACATTTTGCTGAGCTTTTTCTGCAAGTAGGCTAAGGTAATTGTGCATTATATTGTCTCCTTTTTCTCATTAAGGCTCTTTATCTCAATTTTTTATTTCAACCTTACTTTCTCTCACTTTCTGTTTTGGAGGGAAGCAGAGACTATTAACCCATTCCACCAACAAGATAAGGAAGTCATTATCCCACTCTTAGCCCTTGTCAGATCACACTTGGGGAGTTTTGGTCTGCACTGTACAGGGGGAAAAAAAAAAAAAAAAAAAAAGGATGGAGACAGGATGGAAAGTGTCCAGAGAAGAGCCATGAAAATGATCAGAGGCCTGGAAGACCTGCCACATGAGGAAAGGCTGGGTGAACTGGGTTTGTACAGCCTCGAGCACAGAAGGCTTAGGGGAGACACTACCACATACCAGTGCATAAAGGGTGGCTACTAGGAGGATCAAGATTCCCTTTTTACAAGAACTTATATGGAAAAGACAAGAGGTAATGGGTAAAAGTTACTTCAGTTGAGATTCTGATTGGACTCCAGAACAAAATTTTTCACCATGAGGACAGGTAGGCATTGGAATAATCTCTCAAGTGAAGTAGTGGGTTCCCATACACTGGTCAGTTTTAAGACTCAGCTTGACAGGGTGCTGGGCCTTCTCATTTAAAATATACTGTTACCTAAAAAGGTTGGACCAGATGATCCCTGGGGTCCCCTCCAACCTGGCATTGTGTGATGCTTGGGGTGGCGATGACAGCTCTGCAGCCAGCCCCTCCCCAAGGGGTACTTCCGCCTCCAGCCTGTTGTCATCTGACACCGAAGAAGAAGCCAACCTGTCAAAGGCTGCCCCGCATCTGTGCGGGTGCCTTCAGAGCTGGAGCAGCCCAAGAAGGAGTCAGAGCAAGGGTCGGGGTCAGGTCTCTCTGCCTAGGGCTGTGGCCGCAATCTCTGTGCTCCTGGGTGGAGCAAGGACTGCTCTGCCCGGGGACCCTAGTGACTTAGAGAAAGACACACAAGCGACTCAGTAAGTTTCTTGTATCCTGCTTCTATTCTGGCGCCTGACACAGGTAGAATAATTTCAAAAGACCTGTGTACCTTCAGAGAGTTTTGGGTAAACTTTTATACAAAAAGTTACCTGTCTACAATGACAGAGGTATATTAATATTTCACAGAAAAGTCCAGATGCTTCCTATCTATACAAAGCTTATCTATCTAAAAATAGCAGAAGTATACATAGCATCCAGGTGTCCTTTATCTTATACAAAAGATCATCTTGTCCAAGACTAACAGAAGTGAATCACTGAAAAATCCTGTTATTCCTTATCTATCCAAAGGCTGTCTGCCAACCCCTCTCCCCCTCCCTGCATTCCAGCATTTCAGCTAACAAGTGGAAAATTCTTATCAACTCTGTTATTCTGTTAATGAGAATTTTCTGTTCATCACTAGTGCCCCTCAAAGAGGAGGGGCCCTGGCCTGCAGGACTGTTCCCTGCCCCACAAGGAGCTGCCTCACTAACAGCAACAGCAGGGCTCTGGCTTCCACTAATTGAAGAAATTAGAAATAGATTCCTATTTTAGTGACCCAATCTATGAATGCTGCTTTCTCCCCCTTCTCCCAGTGCCTTTCGCTGCCCCATGTGCCCCTCCATAGGAGGCACCAGCATGCTGAGTACTCGGCCATGGGACCCCCAGTTCCCCAGTGCCATTTTGGGCACCCCTCTGCCTTTAGAAAACCCTGGTGCAGATGCTGGTTTTGCCACAGGTCTGATGGGAACATAACTGGGCATCATCCCCAGACCTCCGCTGGCAGTCCCTGGTGACCTTTTGCAGCCCCAATGCCTTCAGAGTCATCCTGAGACCTTCTGAGCCAGAAAGAGTATCCTTGAAGCCACTAGACCCTGCTGTGGGCTGTTTGCTTGAGGAGGAGGTGTGAAGAGGCATGCCTCAACCTCAGGTGTTCCTGGCAAGGGCTTCCCCTCCCAATGGGCTCCTCAGGCTGCGTCTATGGCCAGAGCACTCCTACTGTGGTGGGAGTGGTATGCAAGTAGTGAAGCTGACAATTCCCTTCTCCTAGGGACAACATGACAGTGTAAAGCAGAGCTGAAACTTCAGTTAACAGTGGAATTGAAAGAGTAAACCAGAATAACCTGTCTGATGTGCTTTTTGAACTGAAAGGCTCTGAACAGCTGTTGTGTGCTGATGAAGAAGCTGTAGGAAACACAAGATCAGGTATGTTTCCTGCCCTGCCTCTTGGGGAGACTCATTTACAGAATGGAGAATGGGTTGCCTCCATGTCAAAGCTCTTTCATCAGCACAGGAATATGCTGGGTGAAACACAGTACAGCTAGGGACTATCTTAAGGCAATTTTCCTCATGATGTCAGCAAGGACAAGTCAGTCTGAAGCTTTGGAATTATAAGACTGAGAAAAAATTTGGTGGCCAAAATTTTTCAGTGTCCTCAACTAATTTTGATGCTGTATAGTAACTGATGTCCATAGGAAATGTTACTGAATAGCTACTATATGCTGTTTTCTCCACCTAGAAGTTTGTGGAAATAATATTGTCTGTTTTGCAGCAACCAGAAAAGTAGTTCTGTCAAAGAGAATGAGTATTCTTGGGTTTTAATTGCATAATCTAAAATAATTATAGTGTCACTAGAAATTCTGCTTGACAGCAGCTTTTCTTTTGTGGGCTCTTTATTCCACTTTCATCAGAAACAGTAGGTAGGTGGAGGTTCCTCTCATGCTGTTTTGTTTGACTGTCTGTCTTATACTGTCAGGATGACTTAGAACATGTATCTGGTACTACAGCATCTGTCGGTATTGGCAGAAAGCCTGACACTTTTCTAAAGCCAGGAGCAAACCTCATTATAGTCAATGACATTTGGTTTGTATGCCAGTGGTATGTTTTGTATACATGTTGCTTCATTCTTTAAAATGTCAAGGGAAAATGATTTCTGACTGCAGAGCTCATGAATGATCTTGAAAACCACAAGTAAAAGGCAAGACAGGCTAAGAAAAGTTGTAGATTGATTAATTTTTCCAAAGACAGCTTTGACTCTCATTTGTGAAGTACTAATTCATAGTGAAGCCTGGCTTCTTTTTCCTCAAATGTTGTTAACTGTATAGTGCATTACTTTTGTCAAGAGCTATTAATGAGTCAAAGGAGACAAAATAATTTAAATCAAGGTTGTCTTCTGCTTGCTGTTTTGATTTGGTATAAGTGAATTATTACATCAATTCTTTGGTTAGTCCAGTTTTTGTATACCACATCATCTTTTATCACTAGTGCCACTCAGCTGATGAATGTAACAGAAAAGGGCATTTATTCAGCATTAGAGAGTTGTGATTGTTATTGGGATGCCAACACCAGACTGCTTCTGACATTGTGTCTCTTAAATGTGTGCTTTGACTTAGTCATAATATCACAAATTTCTTCCAAGAATGCTGTTTGGAGATGTGCTTCAAGGTGGAATAACTATGTGTGGCAGGGCATGTGGAAAAGCCTGGGTCAGTGTTTGACACACTGGTCACTTCCAGTGTTTTGGAATTTCACTCCCAAGCAATTGCAAAACCCTGATGAACTGGAGAACTGTTTGATGAAAGGGTGTTATCAGCCTGAAAATTCCTGGGAGACATGAATTACTGCAATGTATTGGGGTCTGGTCCATGCATATTGAGCTCTTTACAGTGCCATTCAGCAAGAATGCTGAATTGCTCCAGCAATGAGTGAAGTGTCTCAACTCTCTCTTCTAAAGTTGAGCGCTGAGTTTCAGCTGTGGTGGAACTGTCTCATAAAGTGGACCAACTTCAGGAGGACTCAGCTTGTTCCTGTCCTGCACAGTCCAGGCTTTCTGCTATTAAATGCAGATGTCTCCCTATACAAAAGAGGGAATCTGGGAAGCAGACACCTCAAAGCATTCTCTGCTTGAATGTCTTCTTGCTTGAACAGGTGGAAGACATGAAAAAGTGGGATGGAAAGCCCACTTCAGCTCTAGCTGTCCAAGTATACAAATTTCTAGGAAACTTCTTGGAAGAATATTGTCCCTGTTTCCAGTGGGAAATCCTCCAGAAAGAGCACACAAATTGATACTGCATCTGATCCCCTCAAAGGGACCTCCAAGACATAACTAGAATATGCAAGTGATTCCAATCAGGATTAGAGGGAACTTGCCTCCAACCAGGTTGAGGAGAGGGACAACCAAGTCTATTGGACTGTGTGGATCAGGTGGCCTTGTACATCAAAACCATGCAAGCATAAAGCTTTAGTTGATAAAGGTGCACAATGTACTCTGATGCCATCAGACTACAAGGAGGCAGAACCTATCTGCACTTCTGGTGTGACAGGGTGATCCCAGCAGCTAAGTGTATTAGAAGCTGAGGTAAGCCTAACTGGGAGTGAATAGCACAAACACCCCATTGCAACTGGCCCAGTGGCCTCATGCATTCTTGGCATAGACTATCTTAAGATCTTCACTATCTTCAAGGATCCTAAAGGATACTGGTGGGCATTTGGTACAGCTGCTTTGGAAATAGAGAAAAAGGAACAATGAACTGCCTTGTCTGGTCTTTCAAAGGACACCTTTGCGATGGTGTTGTTAGATGGTAAGAATCAAGAAATACCAACTGCCTCTGCAATGGTTCACTGGAGACAATATCGCACTACCCAGGACTCTCTGATACCCATCTACAAACTAATTTGACAACTAGAGAGATGAAAGGTGATCACTAAGACTCACTCACCCTTCAAGACCCCTATAGGGCTAGTAAGGAACTATAATGTTGAATGGAGACTGACAGTGAACTACTGTGCTCTGAATGAGGTCACACCAGCAATGAGTGCTGCTGTGCCAGACATGCTGGCACTTCAGTACCAGCTGGAGTCTCAGGCAGCCAAATAGTATGCCACAACTGACATTGTTAATGCATTCCTCTCCATTCCCATAGCATCAGAATGCAGGTCACACTTTGCCTTCAGCTGAAGAGATGTCCAATACACCTGGAATCAACTGCCCCAGGGGTGGAATCACAGCCCTACTATTTGCCATGGACTGATCCAAACTGTACTGGAAAAGGGTGAAGCTCCAGAACACTTCAAATACATTAACGACAGCAGAGGAAGTTTATGAAAAAGAGAAGAAAATAATTCAGAGTCTTCCAAAGGATGCGGTTGCTGTAAATCAAAGTAAGGTCAAAGGACCTGCAAGAGTGGTCCAGGTTTTAGAGATAATATGGCAGGATGGGCATTGCCAGATCCCAGTGGATGTCATCAACAATATCACGGCTATGTCTCCACCTGCCAATAAAGAGGAAACCCAGGCTTTCTTGGGTGTTGTGCATTTCTGGAGAATGCATATCCCAAACTACAGTTTCATTGTAAGCCCTCTCTACCAAGTGACTTGGATGAAGAATGATTTCCAATGGGGCCATGAGCAGCAACAAGATTTTGAACAGATCAAAAGGAAATTGTGCATACAGTAGCCCATGGGCCAATTTGGACAAGACAAGAGATTATGAATGTGTTTTACACCACAAGACAAGTCAGACTATGTTTACAGACTTCCAGAGCTGATGAACAGATGTGAATATTGTTGCCAAGCAAATTCCTATGCTTAAAGATAAATGTTACAATAAAAGCACAGTGATAGAGTTATATTTCTTTGGTGGTTTGGCCCTGGGTGGCAGGGCCCACGAAAGCCTCTGTATCACTCCTCTTCTGAGATGAACAAGGGAGAAGGGAAAATGTAACAAAAGGCCTGTAATAAGATAGAAGCAATTTTAATAATACAAAACAATAGCAAAGGCCACACATGGAAGCAAGAGTAAGCAAAGATGTTATTCTCAACTTCCCATCAGCAGACAATGCTTGGTCACTCCTAGGAAACGGAACTCCAATATGCGTAGCAGTTGCTCCAGAGGACAGATGCAATCAATGAATGTCCCCACAACTCCTTGTTTTACTTCATTCTTATATCTGAGCTGATGTCATATGGCATGGAATACTCCTTTGGTCAGTTTGGGTCAGCTGGCTTGGCTGTGTCCCCTCCCAAGATCTCTCCCACCCCTCAGCATACTCTTGGGGTGGGGAAGTGTTGGAAAAGTACAGCCTGTGTGCTTGGTTCAGGAGCAGCAAAACACTGGTGTGTTATCAACACCCAACTACAGCACTGCAAAACACAGCACTAGAAAGATGCTCTGGGGAGAATTAATTCCAGCTCAGCAAAACCCAATATGACTCCATTGCAGCTTGATGGATGCATGAATTCATTGACTGCACTGGTTAGGCCGCACCTTGAGTACTGTGTCTAGTTCCGGGCCCCTCAGTTTAGGAAGGATGTTGACTTGCTGGAACGAGTCCAGAGAAGGGCAACGAAGTTGGGGAGGGGTTTGGAACACAAGCCCTATGAGGAGAGACTGAGGGAGCTGGGGTTGCTCAGCCTGGAGAAGAGGAGACTCAGGGGTGACCTTATTGCTCTCTACAACTACCTGAAGGGAGGATGCAGACAGGTGGATGTTGGTCTCTTCTCCCAGGCAGCCAGTACCAGAACAAGAGGACACAGTCTCAGGCTGCGCCAGGGGAGGTTCAGGTTGGATGTTAGGAAGAAGTTCTATACAGAGAGAGTGCCCATTGGAATGGGTTTCCTGGGGACATGGTGGAGTCGCCATCATTGGAGGTTTTCAGAAGGAGACTTCCTGGGGTGCTTGGTGCCATGGGTTAGTTGCTCAGGTGGGTTGGATTGGTTGATAGGTTGGACACGATGATCTTGAAGGTCTCTTCCAACATGGTCTGGTCTATTCTATTCTATTCTATTCTATTCTATTCTAAAGAGGTAGAATTGATAGAGCTATTCAGGTTGGAGAGGACCTCTGGAGGTCTCTGATCTAATCCTCTTGTCAAGAGCTGGGCCATCTGATTGATGTTGCCTGGAGTCTTGAGCAGCTGTGTTCAAATATCTGCAAGGCTGAAAACTCCACAGTCTCTCATGGCCCTACATTCACAGTGACCAGAGATCTACTTTTTTCCAGCTGGGATGAGTCTGTCTCTGCCTTCTCTGTACTTCAGTTGGAGGCAGCAGAGGAAAGTTCATGGTCACCTTAATGACTACTGTGTATGATAGAAGGGCTTGAGCAGGAAGTGACCTTAAAGATCATCTAGTTCCAGCTCCCCTGCTATGGGCAGGAACACTTCTTCTAGACCAGGTTGCTCAAAACCTCATCCATCCTGGTCTTCAACAGTTCCAGAGATGAGGCATCCACAACTTTCCTGGGCAACCCATTCCAGTCTTCCACTACCCTCATAGTAAAGGACTTCTTCCTAATATCCAGTCTAAATCTACTGGGCCTAATTTAAAGTCATTGCCTCTTTGTCCTATCACCACTTGCCCTTATAAGGAGTCCCTTTCCAGCTTTTCTGTTGGCCATCTTCAGGTACTGAAAGGCTGCTATAAGGCCTTCCCCTGAGCCTTCTGTTCTCCAGGCAGAACAAACCTAACTTTCTCAGAGCAGTCTTCATAAGAGAGGTGCTCCAACCCTCTAGTCATCTGTGTGGACATCTACTGGACCCTCTGCAACAGATTTGTGTCCTACTTTTGGGTGTTCCAAAGCTTGACACCTTACTCCAGGTGGGGTCTCACCAGAGTAGAATGGCAGAATCATGGAATTACAGAATGGTAGGGCTTGGAAGGGACCTCCAGAGATCTTCAAGTCCAATCCTCCTACCAAAGCAGGATCACCTAGAAAAAGTCACACAGGATCACATGCAGATGGGTCTTGAATCACCTCGCTTGACCTGCTGGCCATGCATCAATCCACTCATTACCAATCCTGTATTTGTGCTTGGGATTGCCCTGACCCAGGTGCAGGACCTTTCACTTAGCCTTGTTGAATTTCATGAGGTCCACCTCTCCAGCCTGTCAAAGCCCATTGGAATGGTATCCCTTCTCACCAGTGTGTTAGCTGCATCACACCGCTTGGTGTCATCAGTTATTGCTGAGGTTGCACTTAATCCCACAATCCATGTCACCAAAAAAGATGTTAAACATCACCAGTCACAGTACCAATCCCTGAGGGACTCCACTTGTCACAAGTCTCCATTTGGACATTGAGCCATTGATTGCAACACTTTGAAAGCAGCCATCCAGTCAACTGCTTATCCACTGAGTGTAGGACACTATCTTTTGTACAGCTTGGAACAAAAATGGAATATGAACTGTCTTGGGGGAGAAAAATGAGCATTTGATGGATTAGGTAAGAGAAAGACTATGAACAAACTCTTAATTCAGTTGAAAATAGCTTATAGTTCTTGTTTACTCATTAGGGATACCATAATCTCACTAGCAATTGTTTGGTATGGTTCATGGCAGCTGATAATTGGACTACCTTAAAACTGGAATGAACCTTGATTTCATCTGTGACACAAAGTACACTGCGTTCTTTTATGCAGTAAGGAGTCACTGTGTGGGCAAGGGGAAACTGCTGAATCTGATTCACTTCAGTTTCCACTGAAGGGGTATCTTTTAAAAGACTATCCTAAGAAACCATTGCTACAATAGCTGGAGAAAATAACCATGATGTTCATGAGTTTGCTGGTGGGGGGTGCCTTGCAGTCTACCTCCCCGGTATTAGCACTAGTGGTCACATTAATATGGGAAGCTATATACACATTAGTATGAGAAGCTGTTTGATCTTTTCTTCTAGGAGCACTTCTGAAGAGAGATGTATGTTTACGTCTTTTATTAGATTTGTTGTTGTTCGATAGCTTTATGACCTTAAACTGAATCACTTTTGAGACAGGAATGTAGCCACTGTCTTCAGTGACTTGACTAGTTGCATTTCAGAATCTACACAAAGTCCTAGGCCCCGTTTTATAGCTCTAATCTGCCTGTGGTGACAGGTTGGACTTGATGATCTTTGAGGTCTCTTCCAACCTTGGTGATACTGTGATACTGTAATCACATTTCTGTGCTTGGGTGTTTATTCATTCCCTGAGCAATGTGCTTTGTGTTGCCTCTAGCTCATGTCTCTCTGTAATGTGGTTATTAGACTTTCAAGATCTTGTTGTAAATACAACTCTTTTTCATTTTTATTTTCTAAATAGTGAATAATTTGTCTTAATACTTGGATATATAACTGTTCTGACAGAATTTCAGGTATCTGGTAGCTAGTAAGTGGGAATAAAGCAGAATTGTTTAGCCAGAGTCAGTGAAGAAATAAAGATTCCAAGATAGATGAGTGCTGGGGGTTTTTGTGAAATGTCAGATGGTTTTGTTAGTAGAACTCACTAATAAACTGTTAAAATTTTTTCATGGCTTATTCTGTGGTTCACAGAATCAGTAGTTCTCTCAGAGCAGGAAAATACCCTTGCACAGAAGACTGCGGCTGTTTCCCAGGCTTCAGTGAAAATTTTCTAAATACCCTTGTGTGGGTGTGCCTTGCCAGTTTTTAGCAGACAGTTTCAAAATGGCAAGTTTGCAAAACCTTTCTTTTGTGATTGGATGCAAAATATCTCCTGCTGTCTCCCTCAGTTCCCTGTAGTTTGCAAGAACTTTGAGGTCCCCTGAATGCCTCAGAACAGGTATTTCATTATACCAGGTGTGGATGCCAGAGAAAAAAATGATTACTAGCTGTTTCATTATGGGTAATCTTGACTTCTGCCTGTCTCAGAGCCTCAGGACTCTTACTGAAACTGTTCATTAAAATTAATATTTGCCTCTTTTCCAGTGCTTCAGTAAGGATTTGCACTTACACTGGTTCAGACATTTCAAATAATAGATAGGTTTCATTTGTTAAAGAGGCAGATACAACAGATTGTGATTGTCAGTGGTAAATGCACTAACTGCAGACGATTGAGCTCATGTTAATAAATATGGGTAACATCCAAAACAGCGAAATATGCAAATCTTTGTAATAGCTCTAATGTTTACACATTACAGTGCTTCAGTCTTTACTGCTAAGGCTGTCCTTCAGTCTCTGGAGGTCAGAAAGAAAGTCTGAAGGAAGGAAGACTTTGATTATGAGGTTAGAAGTTCAGTCCAGAAGTTGGGAAAGAGACACAGTTTCTTTTAAAATTTTTCCATGTGTGAAATTAAGGCACAAACTAGGCCAAATATAAAAAATGAGACTATTTACTAAAGGAAAAAGTAAACAAAACAGAGGAAGGGAGAAAAGAGAGACAGAGAGGGAAAATGGATAGAGAGAGCAGGAAAGGAATTATATTATCACCCCCAAAACACTTTTCTGTTTTTGGCTGGAGGAGGTCCAAGGAGGGTGCTGCCAAGTCAGTTCTTCAGATTGGAGGAGAGGTGGGTGAGAGAGAAACATGATCCCAGGGTGCAAGTTCTTTTTGGCTTATGTTGACCGAGTGAGTTCTCTGACATTTTTCCTTTCCCTGAGCAGCCTCCAACATGTGGTGTTGTTCTCCCCAGGTAGGCATCACTTGGAGTTTCTATACAGATTTTTTTTTTATCACAGCTACCTCTGGCCTTTCACCTTAAGTTATGTTATTATGCGTATTTGTCCAGGTGTTATATGGGGTACCTCTTTTGCTTGCAGGTGTTAGGTGCCGCAGTGGGCCTTTGCCCTGCCTTTGCCTCACACCTGTTCACCACACTCCCTGAGCTTATCAGGCCAGGATGTGCTTATCTCTGTGGCATACTCCAGGGGTTCTTTCTACCCCCTCGCCCCCTGCCCCATGACAGTTGCTGTCTTGGTGAGCAGAGATGATATTATCTTTGTTGAGACATACCTCAGTTCCTGATGTAATCACTGTTACAATGAGATTTGCTTCCAGACACCTAGGCAAGCTGGACTACTACAAATCCAATAGGATGTACCCAAAAGTGCTGAAGGAGCTGGGTAAGGTTATTGCTAAGCTACTCCATCATTTTTTGAAAGGTCATGGAGAACAGGGGAGGTGCCTGAGGATTGAAGGAAAGCCAGTGTCACTCCAATCTTCAAAAAGGGCAAGAAGGAGAACCCAGGACACTACAGGCCAGGCAGCTTCACCTCCATCCCTGGAAAGGTGATGGAACAGCTTATTCTGGAAGTCATCTCTAAGCATGTGGAGGAAAAGAAGATTATCAGGAATAGCCATCATAGATTCATGAAGGGAAAATTATGATTTACTGATCTGAGAGCCTTCTGTATTGGCATGATCAGAAGGGTAGAGAGGATGGATGGAACTCAACCTTAGCAAGGCTTTTGACACTGTACCCTATACCATCCTCATAGGAACCTTAGGAATTGCGGGTTAGATAAGTAGTGGATTGAGAACTGGCTGAATGACAAAGCACAGAGCATTGTGATTGGTGATGCAGGGTTTAGTTAGAGGCCTGTGGCTAGAGGTGCTCTCCAGGGGTCAGTACTAGGTCAAGTTTTGTTCAACATATTCATCAACAACCTAGTTAAAGCTGTTCCCATGCCTGATAACTCTTTCAGTAAAGCAATTATTCCTAATCACAGAATCACAGAATGGCTTAGGTTGGTTGGTGTTTCAGTGAGCTTGTTTTGATGAGGAATTAATTAATTATACATACCACAGGTGCCAATAGGTATGGCTTTATTTAATATTAAAGGCAGACAAGGTTGTGCCTTTGTGCTGCAAGGCACGAACCCCAAAGTAAGGCGCAACCCCATGAGTTACCCACGAAACCTGAAAGCAGAGCCCAGTCCCAAGTAAAGCACAACATAACCCCATAAGCTACCCAGTAAACCCGACAGTAGAGCCCGAACTCCAGTAAAGCACAGCTACCTTTCCCTAAACACCCTGTAGGAAACACAGCGGTACCAAAGATCACGTAGTGGCAGAGCTGACTGTCTCCCATCCAGTCAGTGACCCTGCGAGACCAAATCTTGTCTTGTTGGATTGGAGAAGCAGCCCTTGCCAGCAGTCATCAGCAGGTTTTTTAAGGGTCCTGCATCCTATGATGATGGGCCAGGAT
Organism: Melanerpes aurifrons; assembly: GCA_011125475.1. Classification (NCBI taxonomy): domain Eukaryota; kingdom Metazoa; phylum Chordata; class Aves; order Piciformes; family Picidae; genus Melanerpes; species Melanerpes aurifrons. The sequence goes on along the minus strand of WWNC01000080.1, from coordinate 3,688,974 downwards.
GCCACAGGAGGCTGGGTCTTGGAGCAAAAGCTTGTATTTTGCAATCATAATATGTAACTCCTCACCCTACTGCTCATGCACACAGCCCCCTCAGGGGGTTGTACACCCCCTGCCCAGCAATAGCCTTCCTTATCTTCATCTCCCTCAGGTCCATTAGTGGTCAAGCAAGAGCTTAAAGGTCTTTCACAACCATCTCAGGATGTCAACACATTCAATACATTCCTATTGCCCCTCAGTTTCATAAACAAAGGGCTTTACAGACAAATGTTATCCATTACCCTTATCATGCACCTGGGAGCTTCTGATCAAGCACTAAGCATTCCCAGACATCCCCTGGGCAGCTGGGCAGAAACACCAATTATTCCTAGGCAGCCCTTGGCAGCTGGCTATTTCTAACCAAACTCCAATTAATTCTCCCCTGCTATAGTTGGAAGGGACCTCAGAGATCATCTAGTCCAACCTCTCCACCATGGGCAAGGACACCTCTCAACTAGACTCAGTTGCTGAAGGCCTCATCCAGTCTGGCCTTCAATACCCCCAGGGAGGAGGCTCAACCTCTCTTGATATCCAGTCTAAAGTGCCCTTGTCATGACTTAAGGTCATATCTTCTCATTCTATCACTTGTTACTTGGTTAAACAGACTGATCTCCTTTCAGGTAGTTGTAGAGAGCAATAAAGTCTCCCCCGAGTCTCTTTTCTCTATGCTAAACAAGCCAAATTTCCTCCGGTGCTCTTCATAAGACTTGTTCTCTATAAGCTTCAACAGTTTTGTCGTCCTTCTTTAGACATGCTCTGATATCCCAATGTCCCAGTAGTGAGGGGCCTAAGTCTGAGCACAGTATTCTAGATGTGGCCTCAACATCACCAAATATAGGGGCACAACCACTTCCCTACTCCTGCTGGCCACAATTCCTGATACAGGCCAGGATGCCTTCCTGGCCACCTGAACACCCTTCTGGCTCATGTTCAGACAGCTATCAATTAACATCCCCTGGTCCCTCTTTGATGAGCAGCTTTCCAGCCACTCTGCCCCAAGCCTGTTACATTGCATAGATGTGTTGTGGCCAAAGTCCAGAATCCAGCATTGGGCTTTACTCATACTTGGCCCATCAATCAAATCTGTCTAGATTTCTCTGCAGAGCCTCTCTACCTTCAAGCAGATCAACACTTCCACTCAGCTTGGTGTTGCCTTCAAACTTACTAAGAGTATGCTTAATCCCCTCATCTAGATCATTGATAAAGATGCTAAGCAAGACTGACCTCAGCACTGAGCCCAGAGGAATACCACTTGTGACTGGCCACCAACTGAATTTATCTCCACTTGCCAGCATTATTTGGGCCCAGCCAGCCTTCCTAAGTGTCCAAAGAAGTGAGAGGTGTTCTGGATGGTTTTGGGATGGAGGAGTCTGTGTATTCTTGAGAGTTACTTATGCATCCTGCTATCATGAGGTGTGTCTTAGGACAGCATTTACAAGTTGAGAGTACCTGTGCAAAACTTGCTTTGATTAGATGTGTCATTTCATCAAAGTACAGTTTTGAAAGTTCAAGTATCTTGCCTTTTGCTGACAACTACGTAAGAGAATGTTATGTTCTCTCTACATGCCAAAAATTTCTGTCACCTTCCCCTTCCTAATCAGGCTAAGCACATTTTTAAAAAAAATCTTTAAGATGTGTATTTGGATCACATGTAAACCAGCCTCCTTAAATGCAAGAAACCTCGCTCTGCCTTGTTTTATAGATGCATAACACACACATATGTTTCTGTATGAAGCAGTACCATAAATAGCTATCATAAGAATTATGTGTTTGATTTGGATAAATACACGGGCATAGCCAAGTATGAAATCTTAAGAGATGCAGATTTATATATTTAATGTTCTGATTCAATCTGCCAAGTTCTACTGCTGTCATCAGGCATGAATCTGACCTACTCTTGCATTTTTATTTGATTCCACTCTCAACTCCTGTAAGAAAGCAGTGATTCCTCTTTGCTAATTACATAAAGAATTGTGTCCTAGAGCTGATGCTGCACTGGAGTTCCAAAGGTCTGGTAGCTTTAGGCTATGCCTTTAAAATTTTTCACATATATTGAACAGAAATTAATAAAATGTAAGTAAATTGCTATTTGGTGTAAAAAGGAAAATAATGATAGTTCTAAACAACTCCATTGAAAAGATAATGGACTTAAGCTAGTCATGTAAACAATTTCTCTCTCTTCTTGTTTCCTCAGGCTAGGAGATACTAACTTTGTGCTTCTGCTGGCTTCTGCTTGGCCTTGGCTGCATTGTTTTGGCTAAGTTCTAACTTCTCTGTTCCTTTCTCTCGTCCCATTTATGTACAGGGAGGTAAAGGTAGGCAGGAATGGAGAAACTATTAGCCTCCCCTGGTCTTTGGCCAAGGGGGTCCTTGTGCTGTACATTAATTGTAAATACCTGTAAATATTGCAAATACTGTATATTTTGTACATTTCCATTGCATTTCATTGTAGATTGTAGCTTTGCTTGTAAATACAGCTTTCATTGGCTTCCAACTAAGCTGTTCTGGCAAATGAATGTTACAGGGAAATTTTCAACTCACCACAAAAGGTCATAGCATATGAAGAGGTGTAACACTAACATTGAAAGGTGTTCATGCATATTCATTGGCATATTGTATCAATTGCTCCAGATAAATACCTAATTATTTCTTCAAAAATGTATATTATAGTATTTGTGTGAGTAGTTATCAATCATACAGTCTGTTTGATGTAGAGTTTCGTGAGTTTTCTCCTATGTGAAGCTGCAACAGAGGTTTTACATTAAGCACTTAAAGAGCATATTTTGGGACTTCTCATGCTGATAAAGAAAGAAAACCAAATATCTAACTGTATATATAACCTTGCCTGTAAGAATGATAGCTCTCCCTCACTTCCGTGTTGGGGAAACAGGCAGTTTAACCCTTGAATTAAACCATTGACACTTGCTCATCTATGCAAGTCTCTTGCCTTCCCTGCATGACTTTTTACTCATAGGGATACACAGATCTTGAACTTGGAGGAGGTGATGCTTCAATATTAACCAGACCTCTTTGGTCCCCTTATCTTCTAGAGCCTGAACCTATAGGATTCTTCCAAGTAGGTTGCTAAAGAGGTTGGATTTGGCTCTCCCAAGTCCAAGGTTATAATCCTAATTACTACTCTGCTACTTCCTTGCATGATCCTGAACTCCACCATCTCATGGTCACTTCAGACAAGGCTACCTACAGCCTCCACATCCTCAACCAAACCTTTGTTCATTAGTACAAGGTCCACCAAGGCACCTCTCGTAGGGTCCTCTACCACCTATGTAAAAAAAGTTATCATCACTGCAGGAACCTTCTGGACTGTTAGTGCTTTGATGTGTTGTCTTTCCAGCAAATATCAGGGGGTTGAAGTCTCCCATGATAATCAGGTCACGTGACTGGAAAACTACTTTAAACTGTCTGTAGAAGGCCTCATCCATTTCTTCTTGCTGATCAGATGACCTGTAGTAAACACCCACTGCAATGTCACCCAGAAACCTGATTTATAGTAGAAATCTCTAATTCTGGGGTAGGAATCTACTATTTTGTGGGAGATATTTACTGATTTGGGATAGAAACAAGATTTGGGTTTAGGGTGGAAATCTAATGTTTTGGGATAGAAATCTACTATTCTGAGTAAATATCTATGGTTTCAGAGAAGAAATCTATTGGTTTGTAGAACAAATCTATTATTTTGGTTAGATATCTAATGGTGCAGGATAGAAATCTACCTTTTCTTTTTTGGCTTTACTGATTTGAGACAGAAATTTAATGTGTTGGGGTAGAAGTGTACTGTTTTGAGGTAGATTCAAGCACAGAAAACAATATGTCCAGAAGCCTTTAGAAGAGCCTGGGAAAACCAGAGGCAGGAATTCCAATTCTTGCGGCACCACACAGCCATGCAATCTCTCTGGTTGGATAGGGAGGAGAAAACACAATAAAAATCCTAAGGATTGAGAAAAAAGAACATAAAAGGGGCACTAATTATGGTTAGGGCAAAAGCTGAATCAGCTTGGGAAAACAAATTTAACTTAAAATCCACCACCATCAATTTACCAATAAAATCAGAGTAGGACAATGAGAAATACAATCAAATCTTAAAAACACTTTCCCCCCCATCTCTTCTCTCTTTCCAGGCTCAGTTCTGATCCTGGGTTGTGCTCAGTTTGCCATACTTTGTACCTGCTGCTCCTTTCTTCTTGGGAGACTGATGCACCATCATTGGACACTTTTAAGATTCAGCTAGTCAGGGTGCTGGATCATCTTGTTTGGACTGTGCTTTTTCCAAGAAAGGCAGGACCAGATGATTCTTGAGGTCCCATCTGACCAGGTGTTCTGTGATTCTAGCTGCTAACAGAATGATTCAAAAGGGTTATCTGTGTCTCCTGTGACCAGTAGCTATGCCTTTATTTGGTGAACACCGCATTAAATAAACACATGTGTAACCCTATGGGATGAGATGCCACACCTGTGAGTCACATGGTGGTGCTGCTGTTCAGCAAATGTGAAACCTGTGCCAGTAACAGCAAGAGAAAAAAATTACATCTACCACTGTGCAAATGTATTGGTTTGTGTGCTTGTATGTGTGTATGTGTCTACACATGAGCTTTCAGGCAGTGTGGGAATGGCTCACCTGCTTTCTACTTGTGTTGTCACTGATAAGTCAGATACTAGGTTTATGTTGTGTTTTATCAGTATAGCTTGTATACATTTCTGTTTACAGCAGACGTTCCAAGTTAGCACCAAACAAGTTACGAACAGGCCCTGGCTATGGTGTGGAAGAGCAACAAATTGCCAAGGAAAGAAACCAGGTTTTAAGATTCATAAATATGTTGATAGACAGGAAGCATTTAAACAATACAGAAAATGGTGTTTTGAACTTTTGTCTATAAGTCACAGCTTTGCTCCTGGTGAACTCACTGTTTTCTTGGTGCTATATTCCCAAGCACACATCAAAAAACAAACAAACAAACAAAGAACAAAGAAAAAACCAACCAGCTGACAGCTAATCCCATTAATGAAATGAGCAATACCATTATTATTAAATGATGTTATTTGCCTTGTGCCTTTGTCATAACGAGGATGGTATATGGACAAAAATAACAGGTGTGTGAGTGTTAGAAGAAGTAATGCACTTTATTAACTATTACTGCAGAAAGAAATGGACAAACTTTAAGTCACTTAAGCATTTCCAGGTCTGAGCACCGAAAAGCTTCTCTGATAGTAGTGTCTGCTAGCAAACCTCTGTCTGCTTTGATAAAGCTGATGTTGTTTAATCAGGACAAATAAAGAGCCTTTCCTTCCAGTCGATCTGCTAAGTGATAGAACACCCTGGGTTGAATCACTTCAATTAAAATTGCCAAAACAGCACCTCAAGCATTTAGATGCATTCATGTATTATAAATAACCATTGTGGGAAAATGTACTGGCTGTTATAAATCCTTTCAGTTTTTTATCGGTAAATAACTGTTTGAAAAGGTAACCCTGTATCCAATGGCTGTGATTTCTAAAATACTGTATGAATTCTCTCGACTTGATGATGAACATTTTATGTCAATTGTGTTACTTTAGACAACTCCACTTTAATTTGATTATATTTTTCTCACTGTATTCATGAGCCATTGCCATCCAATGCTTTTTTTTATTACCCAGATATTCACCATTTTACTAGATTTGCTGTAATATATGCACTTTGCCTTTTTTGTGATTTTGATGGTGTGGATGGATGCTTAACACTCCAGGTACTCTGTGTTGGACTTCCAGGGTTCAAAAACAAAGAGCAGTGCTTGGTTTCTGGAAGCTGCTGGACAGGCACCCTTGAATATGCCAAGCAGCAGCTAATCCTGTGGGGAAGGAAAAGCTTCTGTCCTGCAGCCACAGGTCTAGCATTTAATGCTCACTCTATGAGTGAGTCTTGTTTGTGGCTTTCTTTTCTTGACAAACTTCATTCTGTTCTCTCTCCCAGAGTGTGGTCATGCTGTCAAGAGCGAGCAGCAACCAAGCACAGAAACTGCAAGTCTATATGCAGTCTATATTTGGTCATACAAGAACTTAACTTAAGGGATCATTACCTCAGAAGCTCTGTATCTTACTATAACTCCATCTCAATGCACTTAGCCTGCTGCCCGTTTGTTATCACTGCAAAAGCAAACCTCTGAGTTGTTCTCTTTTCTTTATGTTTCCTTTTAAACAATAGAAACAACCCCAAACTTCTTTCAGATCATTTGGAAATAAGTTCTGTGCCATGAGAGCATCACCAGGCAAACACCAGACAGTACTCTCTGGACGATGTATAGAAGGCAGAAATTCAGCACTTACATTCCACAGCTTTATGGGGGACTAAGCGCACATAACAAACAAGTATACAGCTATACTTATTTCCACGTGTAAAACATTTTCATTATTCATGATGTCATCTTCCTGCTGCAGGCTCCATTACCAGTAATATGCTACTCTATTCCCTAATGGGCAGTGTTTTCCCTCAAATCCACCATTCCTGTAAGATCCAGAGCCATCTCCCTCATTGAGGCCTTGAGCAATCTCATCTAGTAGAAGGTGTCCCTGCCCATGGCAGGGAATGGGTGTGGAACCAGATGATCTTTAAGGTCCCTTCCAACATAAACCATTCTATGAATCTATGTGTAAGGCTACATGATCAGATCATCACATATACTAAAAGACATGCTTATTCCAATATTTATTGCCTGCATCCAGGCTGAACCTGGTTTATAAAAAAAAAAATTAAAAAATTAAATTACCTGGTTGGGTTTAATACAGCTAATTATTTTTACTCCAAAAGGAGCTGCAGTGTTTTGACCCCAGCCTTTGTCAGCAGTTGGTTGTCCTGCCCATATTTTTTGAGATCAAAATATTAAAACACAACATTCACAGTGGACTTTCACTCCATGAGTAAAATGTCATGGTCTTGGAGAATTGAGATAGAGAGAGGGAAGCTCCATGTGAACATTTTGTTACTTCAGGAAAACAGTGATGCTCTCTGGGGCCCTGCTCTTCGCAGGTCAAACATGGATGCCAGCACTTTTTACCCAGTCCTTGAGAAACACATGAAGCTCTACTAGTAAAATAAAATTTATATTTAAGGACAGAAGCACACTGCAAAGAGGTAGGCAAGGCTAGAACAGTGGGAAGGCACAAAGTGATGGATGACTCCTGCTGCCTGCACTATACTTAGATTTGAACGGACCAATGCTGGCTTAACCTTGTGTGCAAAAAAAGGAAAAGCTATGGGTCAGACCAAGACCTAGTTGAAAGACTTCTTAAAGCAGAAGGAACTAAGAGAGCATCAAATCCACAGGGAAGGTGTTCAGCCAGTGTCAGAAACAGATTGCCTCAGTTCAAAAATCTCTTTGGTTGGTGAAAGGGAAAAATCCATGGTCCCATTCATGCCCATTCCTCCTCAGCCAGGAGGCTTCAGAGTAGACAGCATTTTTCGAGGCAAGAGATTAAAAGAGAAAGAGGAAGTATGGGGGAGGGGAATAGTATGTAACACAAGATAGACCCTGCACTCTGTGCAAGGACCACGGCCCTTAGTGTCCAAGGCCTGGTTCTATCCCAGATGCAGTCTGTACCCTGGGTGAGGGCACTGGAGTCCAGTTTAACTTAAAGGCCAACACAGTTACCTAAATTCTGTGCAGGGTGTGAGCCTGGGCTGGACTTTCATCCTACAGTTAAATCAGTTTGTCAGCTGCTGAAAGTGGCAGGACTTTTGCCCTGTTCTTCACTGGGGAGTTTGATCAGGTCTTCAAGCAAAATAAAAAACCCTAGCTCCTCCAACTCATTTGCCCCTGTAAATTTGGCTTAAGTTGTGAAAATGGTGGTTAAAGAAATAAACAGGAATGAGGCAGGGAAAGGCTGGGTCTTCAGTTTTTGGCAGGTGATGCACCTGGTATTATATTACAGTATCACAGTATCACAGTATCGCCAAGGTTGGAAGAGACCTCGAGGATCATCAAGTCCAACCTGCCACCACAGACTCATGACTAGACCATGGCACCAAGTGCCACATCCAATCCCCTCTTGAACACCTCCAGAGATGGTGACTCCACCACCTCCCCGGGCAGCCCATTCCAATGACTAATGACTCTGTCAGTGAAGAACTTTCTCCTCACCTCCAGCCTAAACTTCCCCTGGTGCAGTTTGATGCTGTGTCCCCTTGTTCTGGTGCTGGTTGCCTGGGAGAAGAGACCAACCCCTTCCTGGCTACAACCACCTTTCAGGTAGTTGTAGAGGGCAATGAGGTCACCCCTGAGCCTCTTCTTCTCCAGGCTAAACAATCCCAGCTCCCTCAGCCTCTCCTTGTAGGGCTTGTGCTCAAGGTCTCTCACCAGCCTTGTTGCCCTTCTCTGGACACATTCAAGTGCCTCGATGTCCTTCTTAAACTGAGGGGCCCAGAACTGGACACAGTACTCACGGTGAGGCCTAACCAATGCAGAGTACAGGGGCACGATGACTTCCCTGCTCCTGCTGGCCACACTATTCCTAATGCAGGCCAGGATGCCATGGCCTTCTTGGCCACCTAGGCACACTGCTGGCTCATGTTTAGGCAGTTGTCAATTAGTCACCCCCAGGTCCCTCTCTGTTTGGCAGCTCTCAAGCCACTCTGACCCCAGCCTGTAGCTCTGCATGGGGTTGCCATGGCCAAAGTGCAGCACCCAGCACTTGGACCTGTTGAATGCCATCCTACTGGACTCCGCCCATCTGTCAAGTCAGTCGAGGTCCCTCTGCAGAGCCCCTCCACCCTCCAACAGACCAACATCTGCTCCCAACTTGGTGTCATCTGCAAATTTGCTGATCTCTGACTAAATCCCCTCATGTAGATCATCAATGAAGATATTAAAGAGGATGGGGCCCAGCACTGATCCCTGGGGGATGCCACTGCTGACTGGCCACCCGCTGGATGTGGCACTATTCACCACCACTTTCTGGGCTCAGCCCTCCAGCCAGTTCCTAACCCAGCACAGAGTGTTGCTGTCCAAGCCATGAGCTGACAGCTTAGACAGCAGTTTGCTGTGGGGGACAGTGTCAAAGGCCCTGGTGAAGTCCAGGTAGACCACATCCACAGGCCTCCCCATGTCCGCGAGGTGGGTCACCTGATCATAGAAGGAGATCAGGTTGGAGAGGCAGGACCTGCCCTTTCTAAATCCATGTTGGCTGGACCCGAGCTCTTGGCCATCCTTCAGGTGCACAGTTATTGCCGCCAGGATAATCTGCTCCATCATTTTCCCTGGCTCTGAGGTCAGGCTGACTGGCCTATAGTTTCCAGGTTCCTCTATCCGACCCTTCTTGTGGATGGGGACCACACTGGCCAGTTTCCAGTAATCTGCGACCTCACCGGTGAGGTGACATCTGTGCAGTCCCTTTGTGTGACTGCTGTTGATTGTGGCTGGGGCAAGAGCACTGATCACGTGGTGGATGGAGGACCTTGCACTATCCCATCCCAATGCCAGTGCCATCAGCAGAGCACTTCCCTTTGTAGCGCAGGAACCACAACAAGACCAGCACCTTGCTGAATCAACTTTTCTATTCATGGTGGCTTGTGTGTCTCCATGGCAATTGTCTGACTGGCTTTCAGACTGGGGACTGCTCAGCATTGAGTTCATCCAAAGGAGGGCTAGGAAGTACTGAACTTTAATATGAGATTTTCTCTCAGGACATCTACCTTCCATTAACAAATTAATAATGTCCTCCATTTAAACAATTCTGTTATTTTAAAAAAGCAAGGAATTATTTTTCATATTAATTTTCCTAACAGTAGTTATTTTGTGGTTTTCTTTCTCTGACTTTTTGCTGTTTTGTATTTTTTTTTTTTTTCTACTAAGAATGGAGAAAACAAACATTAATCACACCAACAATTCATTTTTGGATTTGTGTGCTATTTGTAAGTGATACTACTAACTCCAGACAAACCATTCTGTGCAGAGAGCAGCAAAAGATTAACAGCTTGAGTACAAGCCTAAAAGACTCCAAGCCAGTCAATGAAGTGTGTGGCCCCTGCTGAAATCAAACCCACAAGCAGGGCTTCAGAAATTTGCAGCGGTAATGAGACTACTGAGGTTATTTTCAGTTTGGGATTCTGTGCATTGAGAGTGATGCAAGTGAACTGCTGTGGAGTAGTTTCGGTGTTAAATATGGATTAATCTTTTTAGCAATGCCTTCTAGCCAGTATGTCTTGGAAAACTTAAGTTAATGGCTCATCATGGATAATTACCCTATTGACACAATTTTTTGAGTGTATCTTGGTATGCATTTTAGTTTTTTGCCTCCCTTGTTAATGTTCCTAAGAACATAAACTACAATGCTGTCATACCTGTGAGGCCACTGAACAACCCACTTATGCAGAAGAAAACTTGATTAATTTTGCAGTCTTTTAGTGCACTGTAAGAAGGTAGTCCTGGCTTTACAAAATAAGTAGAGAAAAACTTCCACAAAACTACATATGAGCAACAGTGAGAGATATGTAGAGAAAAGATGAAAGAAAATTAAATCATTTGTCATGGTGAAAATCTGTGCAGACAGACAGTGATTAGAATAAAGCAGAAGTGATACTCCTTGCTTCTGTTTTATAAAGGAAAGGAAACTTTTCTTTTGGTGGATCTAATCGGCAAAGTTTTCTTCCAAAGAATGTTAGTTAAGTAGTGCTGAATTTATGCTGTAGATGAAGGCATGCCTGTCATGTCTGCTTGAAAGCACAAGATGCTGCCAAACTGAAATCCTACATTCGTTAGTCTTTATCTTGTGAGCTCTGCCAGTCACATTGTTTTCCATTAACACTGTGCAATAGCTAATACTGAAAAAAATATTAACAGAAGAGGAATACTTGTCATCACAATGAAATTAGTGCACTATGAAAGGCACTTTCTGAAATATGCTGCCACTTTGTGAAATGGGCATTTCAAAGATACTTTATTTTTGTTACATTTAGAATTTTTTCCTATAAAGAAAATATTTTCTAATAGGTTTTGTTACTTCAGTAAACATGTTCTTGGCACATCTTGACTAAATTTTGGCACATTCTTTAAGGAAAATATTAGACAATTGTATTAGGGAGGATAGTGTAGGAGACTGTCTTCAACTCAAATGTTTTGAGCTGAGGCTGAAAAAAAAAAGCCACAGAAATGGCATCATTTGAATCACTTGTATTTCATGCACTTTGCAAAATCTAGTTGTTAAGCGTATTTGAAAAGATTCATTTGTTCCTTTTCCCAGCTGTCCTTGATAGGACTTCTAGCTGTGATATAATAAGCCAGATTTTGTGAGGTTTCATTGTTCTTTTGTATTGCTGATGTTTCACCTGAACTGTTCCTAATGTTGTGAGTTATGTCTATTGACAGCAGGCAGCAGCCTGTAGGCAGAGGTGTGCCTCTGACTCCAGTTCTGGGAACTGTGTGACCACCATCAGGGAGGGTGAAGCCTCTACCCGACTTGCCTCAGTTGAATAGCTGAAGCTGTCCAAGCTTGTGGGTAAGAGCCACAAGCATCATGAGCATGGGTGGAGAGTTTCATCCATGGGAAAGTTTCAGAAGCTCTCTGCCAGTGCTGATCCATTTAAATACAGTTTACAGTATTTTTTATTATTTTTTGTTTTTCTCCACAGTGTAAAGGAACTTTTTCCTGTGATGTTTAAAATGGTGAATATATACAACCCATCTATAGCATATAGTCTATAAACCAGGTCAATGAAAGGATTTTGCAAAGAATACTGAAGAAAAAGAGAATGGGAAGTCTAAGAGAAACAAGAGGAGATGTGGCCTGTCCTGGCTATTATGCAGGCAAATGTTTTCAAACAGGGAAAGTAGTTCTCAGGCTTGGGCCAAACCTCAGCAACTCAGAGACTCCTCTTCTTGAGCTACCAAGATGCTGCATTGCTGTTGCTAGTTATTTCTGGTACCTCTATAAAACTGTTCATTCTGTCTAGTGCCAGGACATATTAGTTGTTTTGTTGGCAGATAATATCCTATTTTGCAGCCCTCAGGCAGTATTTATGGGTTACAGTGCTCAGGTCATTGACAGTTTAATGTTGTTTTCTTTCAGCAACTATCTGGAAAGAGAAAAAAAAAAAGGTATGGCCACAAGTGTTACTGTCTGTTCCTACTGCTGCCTGCAAGAATCACACAGCTATCTTGTACACTAGGTGCTTACGAATAGAAACAGTACAGACTGCAGAGAAATGAAACTCCTGTTGTGTTAGGCTGCATTTGCTGCTGACTGTAGCTCTGCTGTACCCCTCCCAGGCAGCTACCTTCATGCTAAGTGCAGAGTTCCCCAAGCACTGCAGCAGAATGCAGTACTTAAAAGGGTACATAGGAATACTCTGGCAAAAGGAGAATATTTGTATCCTGTGATATGAAAAACCTGAGAAATGCATATATCCTCCTGTGACCTACTCCTGCTCTCATAATCATGGATACAAGTACTGGATAAATAGCTGGATGACCCTCCCCTTCTTTGGTATGGTAACAGGAAAAAACAGATAGGGAGCTTTAAGCATACTGCTGGTTGAGCAATACAACCCAAATATATGGAATTATGTCTGAAGCTTCCAGGAGAAGCCACAGCACAGTTGCCATGACTGTTGCATTTGGAAGGAAAATCTCCCTTGCATCTCAGAGTACTCTGCATCTGGCAACCTTTGTGCTGACTCTTCCCTCTGGAGGTCCCAAAGGTCATCTTGACACACCTGACCCCTTAATATGCTCTGTCCTAGTTCAAGTGTGTAAAAGGTCAGAGACAGGGAGAAACATCTGGGAAGCAGAGCATCACACTGGAATTGAATAAAAGGCTTCTGGCCCTGGGAGGCAGATAATGGGGTGCAGCAATCCACTGCTTCAACAGTGTTTGAGGCAGGTTCTTTATTAATGGCTGGAAACTGGATGTGCCTGAACAGATGAGGAAAGGTGAGTGGTGAGGTGGAGGACTGGGACAGCAAAGGATCACTCTGGAAGAACACTCTGTAGAAAAAGTCTCAGCTCCCTCTCCCCACTGGGGGTTAGGTGCCCTGAGACCTCACGGTGCTTTGCCACATCGATCTGTTAGACAACAACAGCAATCTTTATGTCACAGAAGGCTACTTGTAGTTTACTCATGAAGCCTTGTGATGGAAAGTATTGCACAAGGGGAAGCAAAGCTGACAGACTTCATATGCCTAATGCTCTGTTTTGCTTCCTCTGCAATAGGTAGAGATTTTAAGTTTTTCTTTGCTCTGCCTGAAGGCCTATGAAGACTTCTGCAAAAAGTGCCAAGAGTTACTAACTGGAATAAATAATTTTCTGGGATTTTGTCTATAAAAAGTTCAGTCCTATTGCAAAATTTCTGGCATTTATCTCAGATGTTTCCCAATCAACTTGGCCTGTGGAAAACATGTCTTGTGGCCGCCACCTAACCCTGCAATGCATTCATCCCTTAGAAAAAGGGTGAGGTAAATGCAGCAGGCCTTACTTCTCGGAACACCATCAGTCTCATTTGGCTTAACCACAAAAAGGGGAAAGCAAAACAAAACAAAGCAAAATACAACACAAAACCCAACCAAACAAACAAAAAACCAAGCAACCAACCAAAACTGAGATAAAGAAGTTTCTCCTAAAGATTTCAGTCCTGGGAATGGTTTGCCTATGCTGTCTGGCTTGTCAGAGTTGGGAAGAACAATGCCTGAATATTCTAGGTATAAGTGGCATAAATCCAAGAGATTTATAAATCTTAAATAAGTTAAGACAGCCTGTCAAGAAAAAAATAACCTCAATTCAGTTAGCGTTAAAAGCCAAGCAAATAGCTCCAATCTGCCCTAATGGAATCTTCTGAGCTGTGCTTCCGAGAAGCTCCAATAAACTGTATTCTACTAATTCAGTCTGCAGAAGAAAATGGCATAGATGCTCTTATACTGCAGTAGTGTAACAAGCAGCCTGCATAAGGGGGATATTTGTTACATAGATGCCAGTACTCAGAAATGCAAAACTTCACTGTTAAAGCCAAGTGCTGAAGACCTTGTTAGGGTTTCCTTAGGCAGGTCAGGTGTCTGGAAGGGAGGTTGTGGGGCAATGCCAGGGGATGACTGTGTCTGACAGCAGCTCAGCAAGGAGAAGAGCCACTACTGAAATTACACCACTCTTATCAGAAAATCATGAAGCAGACAGGGAGAGACACCCCTGTCATGGTAGGGCCAAACGAGCCCAAACCAGCACAAACCCAGACAGACCCTGATGTGTCTAAACATGGTCTCCCTCTCCCCTCTCCTTCCTGCAGAAAGTCAGGGTAACATAGGAAAAGGAGCAAAGGGGACAGGACCATGAGTGTCTGTTAAACAAATTTAGCTCAGGGGTAAGAGCACATGTACTGGCCACTGACTCTTGCCTGACCAGGCCTGTTTCTGCCTTTTATGGCCACAGCCTGGCAGAGCCCCTTTTCATGGGGTAACTATGTGCTGGTTTCAGTTGCCCTATAGGCCCAATTGGATCTCAGGCAAGATTTATATTTACATGCCAATTTCTAGTCACCTTGAAACTGCTTGGACCCACATGGCTTGAAGTTGTCTCAAGTTGCTCCTGCCTTGAGTTGCCGCTGCCTCGAGTTGCCTGGTCCAGAGCCTAGGATAAAAGCCACAAACCTACACACTGCAAGCTAGAGAAGCCATGAACCTCGGAGCCGGATCCAAGCCTTGCTTCCCCTTGCAACTAGAATTTTGCCATGCCTCAGTTTACCGAGGACAAAGCCATTGCCGGTTGCAATAGTGTCATAAACCGCCTGCCATCTGCTAAAGCCAGACCAGCCCCAAGACCGCGTGGCCTTCTTGTCGGCAACCTGCTGTGCCAGTGCTTCATGAGAGTGCCCCAAAAGCCTCAACAGCTGATACATAGTAACAGCATCCCCCGCTTGGGTGGAATCAGCTGTGAGTCATTAATTCATTGCCTCTTTGGCTTAGCGATTCTTGTCCAGTCTCCCCTACTGTGGTCAGGCACCCTTTTGCTCCAGGGAATTCTCTCCTTCCCGGTTATTTCCTCACGGTTTGCATAAAATTGTTAAAATTGTTATATTTGCCTATACACTGTGCCTTCCAACTGTATATATATATTCTAACCGTACCGTGAACCTATTTAATACATTTTTTTCATTTTCTTCATATTAATAAAATGTTATTAATGTTTTAATTAATATCCTTATTTGCCTTATCATTTATAAATTAAATATTTTCCATAACATCCCTGCACAAGGGACCTGAGAAACAGAGTCTTATGTTATTTTAAAAGATGCCCCAAACATCTGCCTCCTAATCTAGAATTAAGTAAAACTTAAAAATAGTTTTCCTGTTAGTCCATGCCCTCTGTTTCATCAGGGTCAAGCAGAGGCAGATTAATAGAAGAATCTCTAGTCACAATTTAAAGTGAAGTTACTCCAAGAGATCTTTTTGCTAAGAGGCTACACACTTGCTGCTGACCAGCTGTTATGGAAATAATTATAAGGCAGAAAATGATAACAGAACTCTCCAAAGCATGTTAAGAGTGTGGCTGTGTGCATGCATACGCAACCCCACCCCCACATGACCAGAAACCACTGGGAAATGAGACTCTTTGCTACAGACAGAACTCTTTCTGGATATATATAACAATGTAAAAGGTCACAGCTAGCCTGAACTACTCAGTGTCTCTGCAGACTTCCAATGATAGTTATAGCTGCAGACAACTAAAACGCAGGGACACTTATAGCACTTGGATCTGAAGCCAAGGACTGAAATACTACCGGCATACTCCCAGCCACTCGTCAGCTTCTGAAGGAGCTGCAGTGCACAGCATGTTGCAATCCAGACTGTTGCCTAGCACTTGTACTGTTTTGTTTGCTTTCTGTGCTCAACCTGGCTCGTGCTTACGGTAAATTGGGTATTTCTCTGATTACCCTCAGGCCTCCTCCTTCTATTGACACCTATTTGAGGAAAAGTAGCTTTACCATGTAAGTGTGTGGACTCCCTGGATCCTTTTGAGCTTCCTGTCAGCCCAAGAGTGCTCCCTGGCAGATCATGTCTGTAGTTTGTGTCGGCACTGGATTAGCAGAAGGGTCTGTACAAATGCCTGGGAATTGAATACACGTATTCCCAAGTATCATGACTATCCTAGTAGGTTTCATTGTAGGTGAAATGTTTGTTCTATACTTGGAAAGCAGAGGATGTTATGTATTTTTTATTCCACCCACTGTAGAAATCTTGTGAATTCAATATCTTTATCAACACTGTAGGTCCCATCTTTACCTTGATCTGGAAGAAAATAATATGTATGGGGGAAAAAAAGAAAAAAAGAAAAGAGAGAGACAGGGAGTGAGCAGCCTATTGTGGAAGTTTCATGTCATAGTATACCAGAATGGGAAGAGCCTCTGGGACAGGAGAAGCATCTGGTGTCACAAAAACACAACCCAAAGTTTAATAGAGAAAAGGATTAGTCAAACTAATTAATTATAAATAAAGACATGGTGCCTGCCTTACATATCCCTGGAAGAGGATCACACCATGGCAGGGCACAGCTAGCATGGCTAGCAACATGAACATGACTGGCTTTACCTGATGGCATGGATAAAGTACACTGACCTGATTTTTAATGGTAAGATTACTTTTGGTGCATTATTTTTTTTTTTTTACCTACAGCATAGCCAACTGTCGACTTAAAACAACTGCATTGATGAATCTGAGATTACTTTGTAAATTGCAAATGTTACTTCAACATTGAACTCTGGCTGCTGCTTTTGTTACATTTAAATTCTGCTGTGTTAAATTTACAAGTTCTGCTTCTCAGGATCTGTTACACAGCTTAGGGCAGCCTCTCCCAAAATGCCAGACTATTGTTACTGAAGGTACAATATATGGTTGTGCACTATATGGTTGTGTGTCAGGAATGTCTTTGGGTGTACAAATTCAGATGTGCAAGTATTTTACAATGCATGCTAGGGATTGCCAGATGAGGAAGAAAATTTGGTGTGTCTTCTTGGAGGGAAATTCAGCTTTCATGAGTTTGGTAAATAGCAGTGTAAAGCTAGGTGCACAACTGCCCCTGATTTTAACAATAGAAATGTTTGGATTTCTGAAAATTGCAGCCTCTGCCAATGTGCAGTGAAGACACATGAAAGGAAATTTTTCAACTTACATAGCAAATACCAGAATAATGAGGAAAGAGGTATTTGTACATTTTAGAAATACCCACATCATGTGGAATAGCTCCTGTCTCCTGTAGTATATTTCCATTGCTAAGCTTTAAATCAATCCGTAAATATTAACCTCTAAACTTTATATTTTATACACTTACACACACACACACATACAAGTGCTTATAAAATCAGTATAATTACTATAGGTTGTACATGTTCTTTATAAATTGTAAACAAACATTATAATTTTTTTATTTCCCTGTTTTCATATCACAACTAGAGAAAATTAGTGAGTCAGATATTGTTATAGATACTAGGGTAAAACTGTCGTTCAACTGATTTCACTGCAAACAAAATGTCATCTCCATACTCTAAGAGTGAATTGGCAGAGTTTATTTCCTCTTGAGAAATTAGGTTCCTCCCAAGACCAGATTTCCTGTCTTGATCTACATCCAGGTGTGGACTGCAGACTGTTTCTGATGTTGGGTGTGAGCTGAGTGCTAAAGAACAAGGAAAGCTCAAAGCTTGTAGGGGTTCATCATAACCTGCCAAAACTTTTCAGTTCCTGCAAATTCGCATTTCCAGCCAGCTCATAACCTCTCTTACAATTTTAACTCTAATCTGCGCCAAAGTTTGTCCACTTACACAACAGCTAATAAATTAATCTCCCAGAGTTTTGTTGACAGGATGATACAAGCAAGAGTTTCCCATTAGACAAGAAGAAACATTGAAGATATGAAGTTTTAGACCAAAGGGGGAACATCTGGATCACTGATATCACCTAAAGTGAGCAATCACATTTTAGCACACTTAGCCTCTATACCTCATGCATGCAATCTCCTCAGCCTGAGCATGTGTCCAAGGCCTGCAGTGCTTGCTGTCCGGAGGGACCGAGGGATGTTTTGCAATGCAGCATTCACAGGCGCTGCTCAGGCATAGCATGGAGGTGCTGCCAGTGCCCTTACTTCAGGCCGGGATGCAGGCTTGCATCCCCTGGCCAGATCACCTGTGCAGGGGTCTCCCACTGCTGTGGAGGGTGCCACAGCTCCTGGGCACAGATGTTTCAGGGGTGAGCTTGTCAGTCCTTGCAAAGATCTTCTGTTTCATGTAAAAATTCTTGAATATTCATGGATAACAGCAAGTGACAGTGACTGCGTGTTGCATCACGCAAGCATTTGAGCCATCACTGAGGCTGCCAGAGGTGTCAGCAAGCATCAGCAGCCAGGAAGGTGCTTTGCTAAGGTCAGTTTGACAGCAGATGATAGTATTCCATCACCACCCCTTGTGCAGGTCAGGCCTCCTCGAGGAAGACCTAGGATTCAGACTAACCTTCAATATGTGTTTCAGGTTATTGAATAATGTGGCCTTACAAGCTGGCATTTGTTCACAACTTCCTTAGGTTGCTGCTCAGTTTGCATCTGTTCCTGCTCTCCTTCCTAGGAGCCTTCCTGATATTATACCCTATATTCCCTTCCTGACCTAACTCACAACCAGCGCTCTGTAGGGAACTGGGTGCCAGATTAGTTAAGGAATGTGATGAAGACTATGCAGAGCACTTTCCCCTTGCAAAATACAACATGGACCTTTCTGAGTTAACTCAGGGCCAGTCAGTGGTGGGGATATTTCATGATGAAAAGTGGGATAAAAAAAATCAAGAAAATCATCATATTAATGTAGATCTATTACTTTTAGTGCCAAGGTGAAAAAATGAGATGTGGTTGAGGTTTCTCCCCACTATATTGCTGTGCATAGCCTTCCTTGAGGAGAAAAAGAGTTCTACACCCTTCTTTTTCATCCTTTGAGATATAGGAATAAAGAACTAAAAGGTTGAAACTAAAAAATATAGCCCTTTATAACTGAATCTCTTGCTGAAAACAGAATTTCATTTCCAAAATGTTTTCAATGGCACTCCTAATAACACTCTTGCTGATTCACACCAAGCACTCCATCAAGCATTATCTGGTGACCTGGTTTCTCCTTATGATTTGCACACAATCATTTGTACACAAAATGAACATCTCTTCTTCAAACTGGAACTAGAGCTGTGGATGCAACTGTAAAACATTAGTCTACAAAATAAAGTCTTACAGAGGCATGACCAAGGCACCAAGGGAAGGACTGCTCCACACCAAAATACTGGTGACTGACCCTCATGAATGTGACATATCTCTTCTGTTGTCTCCCGTGAATAGCTGTGAAAACAAGCGCACCCTGAAGTGACAATTATGTCATCACAACACACTATTATTCCACCTAACACCGTTCTTCATTCACAGCTTTCAGAATGAGAGAGTGTATTTTGGGGAAGGCAACTGCACAACTGACCAAGCATCAAAGCTAACTGGTCTTTTCAATGGCATCCCACCTCCCATCGGGCATGGCACTATTATTCCTACATTCAGCATGGGGCCACAAAAGAAGAGGTAAGGTAGATGAAATTGGACCTGACACTGTGTCCCCACAGCAGACCAACTGGCCTAGAAATTATTAAAGTAGAAACCTTAAAGAATGAATTGGTATCTCTTGTTTGTCACAATTGTTCAGGTACACTGTGTCAAAATATTTGCTTTTTACCTCTGAGAAGTACAGCTTAGGTTCATTCCAGGAGTCAGAAGATAACTGCAGTGGGAAAGCACTGGCTGGGCCTCTAGCCATGGCTCTCAGTGCCTCTTCAGAGCCAGGCATTGTCAAACCAGTGCTGCCTCTGATGGGCAGCTATGGTCAGTTGAAATTACCAACCCCAAATAATTTTGGAGAAAATACTCCCAATAAAAAATTGCCATACTAGCTCAGGTGGAGGAAAATGAAACTATTTACTAGCAAAATGAGTATCTAGAAATATGAAATGGCATGAATATGTACAAAGTACAGAATATTTACATGTATTTACCATTTATAAACAACACAAGAACCCCCCTGGACAAAACCTTCAAGAAAGCTGGTGAGGGACTTTTTAGAGTGTCAAGGAGTGATAGGACTAGGGGGAATAGGAAAAAATAGAAATAGGTAGATTCAGATTGGATGTTAGGAAGAAGTTCTTCCCCATGAGGGTGGTGAGACACTGGAACAGATTGCCCAGGGAAGTGGTAGAAGCTCCATTCCTGGTGTTTCTTAAGGCTAGGCTGGATGTGGTTGTGGGTAACCTGATCTAGTGTGAGGAGTCCCTGCCCATGGCAGGGGGGTTGGACTAGATGATCCTTGAGGTCCCTTCCAACCCTAACAATTCTATGATTCTATGATCAACAGCTTCCCCCTCTCCTCCACTTCTCCTCTGTACAAGGGACAAGAGAAAGAAAAGAAAAAGCAGAATAGCTTGTTAGAACTTAGCCACAGCAAGAACATAGTCAAGGTCAGCAACAGCCAAGCAAAAGCACCAGCTAGTATCAGCTAGAGTGAAGAAGATGAAAAGAGAGAAAGTTAGTTTACACAACTAACTTTTGTTGTCAGACCAATGGGATTATTTAGACCTCATCCTTATTTTTCTTTTGCATCCATTGGTAATTTATTTACATTCTATCACTTTCACTCAAGATCTGTGAAAAATTTTCCTACACATCAGTCTAAAACTGCCACAACAGCATGTGGGAAGATTGAAACACCTGTATCAGTGGACAGGACACAGTCACATTGTCAGACATCCATAAGTCCACTCATATGCTGAGAATTGCCTTTATAAAATATGAATATGATTACATAATTGTTGAATATGTATGTATATTGAGGTATGAAATTATGGAAGCAGGGCACTTGGAGAAGTATAGGCCCTATAAAATTTTCTTTAATAACTTATTTCTCTGCTTAAATCATAGAGGCCAACATCTAGTGACTCTGAGATGATCATCTATTTGCCACAGGAGACAGATTTTTATTTAAAGAAGCCTGATGGTCCAACAGGCTGTGTTTAAACTCTCTATCGGCAAGCCCCAGAGCTGCATGCCGGGGTTCGTCTTCTGATACAGTCCAGGTGTGAGGTCTCTGCAGAAGCCATTCCCATTCCCCTCTGGCCTGCCTGTCCAGTTTTCCTCCTGTTCCTGTTCCAGGATCTTGGCCTAATTCAGAGCCAAGGAGTGGGGACATGCCTGTGTTTGACATCAGTAGAAGTACTGCTCCACCTGTTACTTTACAAGAGACCCTGTAATTTGCAGTGCTTGACCACACTGTATACCACCCACCATGAAAATTCCAGGGACTGAAAGGGAAAGGTCTGTCAGGTCATTATCTCCATGTTCCCTCCAGTACAAAACTGTTCCCTACATACCTTATGTGACATGATTTACACTGCCCAGTTGCAAATGACCCTAGAAGTGAGGGTGTACAACTTCTAAATTGTCTTGACAGAGCCTCTGTACCAGGAATTTTTTTTTTATGCTAAGCATGTGCTCTCTTTCCTTCATTTTCTTCCCAGCTGCTGTTGACTGAAGCAAAAAAAATTACTAAAGCTTCAAATAATTGCTCCATTACACACACCCCTTTAGAAAGTTCTCTGTTCCTCTTACCCCCTACTTACTTCTAATTTAGCATTGACACGCAGTTAAATCTTTCAATCTCTCTGCATAAATTAATACCACCAACTCCTCAATAATTTTGATTGCTCTTCTCTAAATTTTCATCAATTTGTTTTCATCTTTCTGTTTCCAAGACGCACAGACAATCCAATCAGCAGTTTATGTACCATCTCGCTGGCACAGGGTGCAAAGGCTATGATCTATTGTTTCCGAAATCGAACTGGCTGTTGCTGTTAGCAGGGAAGAGCTCGGGGGCGGTTGCGGCGCCGGGGCGGGGGAAGGGGGCGGGGGGAAGGGGGAGAAGGGGGAGGTAGGAAGGGGAGAGTGAGGCTACCAGCGTGCATTACAAATGGAAGAACGAATTACTAACCATTAACGCCCGTTAATTTCTAATGCTTCTAGAAGTTAATGTATGGTGTTCCTCCTTCCTGGGACTTGCAGATCATGTACCTGGTAGTGACGTAAGTTATATTCCCTCGCTTGGGCGCAGCTCTTTTAGGATTTTTCTCCCTTTTTATTATTATAGGAACAGAACAACTGTTATGTGTTAAGCCCATAGCAAGCCGCATGCAACGTCAGACAAAGCCAATTTTATGCCCGACAGCGACGTTGTCCAGAGCCAGAGCATCCTCTGCGCTGCAGAAAAAGGACATTCCTCCCAAAATTTATTAATGAATGCGGTATATACATG
Organism: Melanerpes aurifrons; assembly: GCA_011125475.1. Lineage (NCBI taxonomy): Eukaryota > Metazoa > Chordata > Aves > Piciformes > Picidae > Melanerpes > Melanerpes aurifrons. The sequence goes on along the minus strand of WWNC01000080.1, from coordinate 3,666,603 downwards.
TGCTTGTATTTTTTTTTTTTTCTTTCTTTTTTTTTCCGTATGGTCTTGTGCTGCCCCCCACACGAAGGCCCGAGGAAGGGGGATGATCCTCGTGTGCGTAGGGTATATCGCAGTCGTCCCAAACCGTTACGACAATCCCCCGACGCCCCCTCCTCACTACCCGTCCGCGCTATAGCAGGGTGAGAGCTCGAGAAGCGCTATCACCCGCCGCCTAGCGGCCAGCTGCCTCACTGTCCGCCGTCATTGAGTGGCGGCATAGTCCCTCCCGCTGCCCCACTGTGAGTGGCTGGCGGGCACCCGCGCCTTTTCTGATTAGTCCCGGCTGCGCCCAGGAGGCTACGCTCGCCCCGCCCCGCGCGCAGGGCAGGTTTAGGTGGTGGGGGCCGGCTGTCATGGAGGAGCTGGACGCTGTGCAGGAGGCGGTGACGGCGGGTGCTTCCTGGTGAGGCCGGCTGCGGCGGGAGGGGGCCTGTAGCGCCGCGGAAAGGTAACTTGCAGCCCGGTGACCCTTTCTGGCCGACTCCGGGCGGACGGGGAGGCCGGGGCGGGCCGTGAAGGAGTCGGGAGTGGGTTTGGGGCCCTGAAGGGAGGGAGAGTGAGGAAAGGAGCTCGCCTTGAGGAGGAGCAGCGGGCCTGAGGGGGGGATGAGGGTGGTCGTGAGGGCAAGGCAGGCTCAGGCTCTCTTTGGCCCGAAAGACGGCCAAAGCGCGGAGGCCGGAGCGTGCCTCGTCTGCCTCGAATGGCTTTCTCCCCTTGGGATGCGTGTTTGCGAGGCTCTTTAGAAGAGCGGAGGGATCTCCCCTTAGGCTGCGTCTCAGAACAAGTCGGGGGTACAGCTTGTAACGCTGTAAGGCAGAAGAGGGTTTTTCAGCGGCTGGTACGGATAGCGCGCAGTTATGGTCAGCTCTCTGGCTCTCAGCGGTTTTCTGCAGGGCCACCACGGAGGCTCGGGGGATCCCAAGAAAGGCAGCTGGACGTCCGTGCACCTCAGCACTTCGGGTTTTTTTGGTTATAGCTGTAGACAAATACAATTGCGGTTACTTGTAGGAGGTGGAAACATGCAGAATTCTTTCTCTTGCAGATTTGTAACGAGCACAGCCTGTGTGCTTGGTCAGGACCCTGTTCAGAATCTTCATGTTGTCCCATCTAGATGAAACTGATCTGAGAAGAAGCCGGGGACACTGTTGGGGCTCTGTGTTTCTAGTAAGCTTTTGACTCTGAAAAAGGCAGGTGTGTATCCTTCAAAAAGCAGAGAGGTAGAGACTAAATGGATCTAAAGACAGCAGTGTTCAACGCAGCTCGTGATGGCAAGCTGCGGCTCCTTTCCAAGTTACTGGCAAGTAAAACAAGAGAAGAGGTAGCCCAGCTGATGTCAGAGAAAACCAATGGTGCTACACCACTTCTGATGGCAGCCCGTTATGGTCACCTTGACATGGTAGAGTACTTGTTGGACCATTGCTCAGCATCGATAGAAGTTGGTGGTTCAGTAAACTTTGATGGTGAGACCATTGAGGGGGCTCCACCATTATGGGCAGCATCAGCAGCTGGCCACTTGAAGGTGGTGCAGTGTCTGTTAGATCATGGTGCATCTGTCAACAATACAACTCTGACAAATTCAACGCCACTTCGAGCTGCCTGTTTTGATGGTCACCTCGAAATAGTAAAATACCTTGTGGAGCACAAAGCAGACCTGGAAGTATCAAACCGTCACGGACATACGTGCCTGATGATCTCATGTTACAAAGGCCACAAAGAAATTGCTCAGTATTTACTTGAAAAAGGAGCTGATGTTAATAGAAAAAGTGTTAAAGGTAAGTTGGTTTTTTCACTTTTCTGGTGGTAAATAGGGATAAAGTTACTTATTTGCCTTTCCTTAGCAGACTGAACTCCAAAAATATTTGTCTAGTCTAATGAAGCAAATTACTTAAAAGATAAAGTGTATTTAGTTATTTTTTTTATTGCTTAACTTTCCAATGTACACATGGGTGGTATAATTTCATTCTAAATAGCTACATTTTAATCTTCAACTTCTGATTTTTGAAAAGACTTCATCATATGAAATGTCACATCTATGCATGTGCGAGAAGCTAATAAACCTGGTGAGGCTTCTCTTTGTAGCAGGTTGGTTTAGCAAAATACTCAAATTTTATGAGTGTATAAATATGGATGAGTGCATGCTCTTGTTTTTCATATTTTTTAACAAACCAAATACCTGAACATAAAGCTGACCTGTGTCAATAAGATTAGTACATGGAAAGGAGCACAAAGAAGAAAAATTCTCATCTCTATTGAAAGTGAATGACCACTTTGCTCCTCACTTTCTTCTTCCTCCAAATTCTTGAATAATTTTGGACTTTTTTTCAGTGTTAGTAAATAAAAACATGTATTAGGATTAAAGAAATTAAGCTGTAGGTGACAGTGATCCCAACAGGGCTTCCAGTAGTGCATAAATCTCAGCAGACATCTCTTTACCCTGGTGTTATTTGTCACTCAAAGTGAAGATTTCTGGTTTTTTTGCTGTGGTCATAATTACATGGACTTCTTGGTTTAACTACTTATTTTTTTATTACGTATCAAAGTTGTATGTGGGTATGATATTTGCCTGAAAAACCTATCAATTACTGCAGATTATGGTTGTTATTTTTGTAGCTCACTGACACAGGCATGGTGTTTCAGCAAGTTATTTTATTCATAAGTAAATACATTAAAAATATTCTAGATAATTATGTATCCAAAATATTAACTATATGTATATATACAAATTAATCTACTAATAAATCTTTTTTGGTGTTATACTTCCATTGTCTATTTTGGCTGATTACCTTTGTAACAGTGTATTAGACCTTATAGTTACTTCTCTTAAAGTATATTCTAGCTAGTCTAGCTTATTGTATGGTACTGGTAAGTGCCAAATGCAGAGAGTAATCTCTGAAAATCCTGTTCAGTTAAATATGCCTTTCTGTAGCAAATCATGCAGATATGTGGGCTTAATATAAAGAAAGCTAAAATACAGATTTGTCATAGAAGTGGGCAGAGCAAAATAAATCTTTATAACGATTTAAAGTTGCTTATGAATCATCATGGACTTGTGATAGTATAAAAATATCATTCTTCTAGACAGGGTTCTTGGCATAACGAGCTAAATATAACGTGTCTATTGTCTTTTAGTTTTACTCGCCCTGTATATGATATGTATGAACATAGCAGCGCTTGTTAGTATCTGGTGGAATAGGAAGAAAGGTGTATTTCTCCTGCTCTGTTACCCCCTCATTTTGTGTTTATGGAGTAGGATTTACAGGTCCTTATTATTCACTTTACTAGTGCACATACACCTGAGGATTTTCTTGATGCTCTCAGTTTCTTTTTTATTTTAATTCCTCTGCTTCCTTTACTTTGACTTGCAGCAAGGCACATAACTGATCCTTATTTAAATTAAATTTTAAATAAGTTAGCTCAGATACGTTTTAGCACATGAAAATTCACTTTAGACTTTGAACTGCCATGTGTACAAATGCATGTGTGTATGTAGTAGGTATCTATTGGTCAACTAGATGGACTATTTTTTTGTGTGCTGAAATCCCCTATGATATGACGCGAGCATACTTTTGACATCATAAAGCAATCTAGTCACTGAAGTTATTTAATAAGCAGTAGTGAGGTAAAGAAATACAGAAATAAAGTACTGTAAACTCGGAGTCAGCTGTGGAAAGGCACAACAACTGTTCAAAACTGGTAGCTCTAAGTGTTGCAACAGTGTGGACATTACAGTGGCCGAGGCTTGACAACTAACCTTCTCAACTCTGTTTTGCAAGAGTGCTTAGTACCTTATTCATTGTCATGTTCCACCTAAACCTCTCAGTGTATTATTTTCAGTTTCTACTACTTCCTGCTGTGTACTGAACAGTTGACAGCGTGTCTGAGCTTGTAGTTGGGAGGTACAAAGAGCCTGAGTGCTCTGCTTGCAGGCAGTAAAAGTTATTGCAACCCTTGCATGTGAACTCCTTTTTAGACAGGCTATGTTCTGGGCCATGTACAGAGAGGACTGCTGTTCCGTGGAAAATGTAAAAGCTTTTGCTACTGTACATTTTGCTGCATTTAAAATTACAGTGCTCCTTTATAAGAACAAACCTCTGTAACCTTTTCCAGATACTAGTCTTAAAAATAAGGATGTGGAGAGCAGCATTACCTGAACTATTCCTCATGTTTTTCCATTGACTTTTCATATTGCAAGGTAGAACTTTAATCACATTTTAAACCCCAGAAAAATCTACAACTGGGAAAGAAATCAAAATGTTTTGAAATATTGACAGTTCTAGGGAAGAAAATGCAGATACTTCGAGATGACAAAATACATAAGTTCACAGCCATCTTAAAGTCTAGATGACAGCTGAGGCAGAGTAGCAAAGAGCAGGTATAAATATACTGTGAAATCTTGTGCCTAAAATACAAGCAGAATCCTGCAACTGTGTTTTGGACTACAGAAATTCAGAATGCAGAAGTTCTTGAAAAATAATTGTGAAAGTGCAGGAGTACAGCTGGGAAATTAAGATATTCATAGAGATCTCAGAGTCTGAGTCAGGTAGAGTGCTGCACCTAGCTAAAGTGTAGGTCTGGCACTGTCTCATAGAAGGAGGTAACAAGATGTTTAGGGTCGATAAGTGCTATACTGTCAAAGATAGCCAGTGGTTCTGAATTTAAAGAATGAGCCTTTAGTTGTCTGTCTTTCTACTGTTTTGCAGATCTGAACTTCCATATTTCCCCCAAACTTTTCTGAAGTACATAGAAAACAGAACATATACCAGATTTTTTAAAAATTGTTTTAGATTCAGGAGCAGTGTTACTGAGGGGGGAAACTGGCCACTGGGGTAAGAAGGTTGTTGCTTTTTCTCACAGAATTGTGGAAAACAGTTTTATTTTAAAAGAATTGTTTAGAAAAGCTAAAATCAGTCAAAGTGATGCTTAGAGTCTGTCCTTCTAATTTAGAAGCATGTTTTGTATATTACTCCTGGTTTAAGAAGCTGTAGATTAAATATAACAAACTTTAATAAGCTTCAGTGGTATATAATAGTACCTCAAATGACAAGTTGAGTGGTTTGTTTTTTGTTGTCCTTGGTTGGTTTTTCCCCTCTCCCTCCATCCCCCACAAAGTATCTTAAAGCTTTTATGCTGTTCTTGGAAGAACAGCGTGGATAATGCTAGAATATTTTAACTTGATTTTTTTTCTTTAGTGGGAGGCAGAACCGTAGAAGTAAACCTTAAGTAAATGACAGTCCTACCTTTTTACTGGATGAGGACGATGTGTGTCTCAACTGCATGCAGTTTTCTGTTCTGTCACGTTGCCATGTCTGCCAGTGATCAGTTGAATAATAGTGGTACTTTCTTACGGTGTTCAGAATGGACCTCTGGATTCTTGAATACAGTGTGTTCACTGATGTGTTTTTGTGCACAGTCTTCCCTTTGTTGCTATATGTAGGGAGAAAAATGCATGCTTTTGTCATTTGAGTGATAGCAGTCTTTGGGCTTTCAAATTACAGATTTGGGCTCTTATGAGGGTATATCTGGGCTTGTCGGTTTTTTAATTTTATATTTAAAGTAAAATATTTCATATAATTGCCTCTATAAAATTACTGTGTACGTGGAATATTTTTAAGGGATCTTGACTTTGAAAAATTTCGGTGCATATTTTGTTACACTTTATCTTCCTCCACCATGCTTTCTTCAGTAATTAGGATTTCTTCCCTTCCTTTCAGCAATTAACAACTTAAATTATATGTAAGCGTACAGGTGCTGGTAGCTAGGATGGTCTGAATGTAATGGACCAGGGAATAAGAATTCTTCCAAAATATCTATTTGAAAGGCAGACTTTTTTAATTTATTTTTTTTTTTACACAACTCAGAAATCTTTCCATTGCTCAGCTTCTCAGTTTGTGGTTTCTTTTTGTTTAAAGTGGTATTCGTGATTTTTACTAATGGTTTTCACTGACTGTGTCCTTCTGTAGTTGGTAGGCTCATGGGCTAGCCAAGAGACTATTTTCTTTTTTTCTTCTGAGTATTAGAAAATTTCATAAGACCTGCTCGACAAGACATTCCTTTAGGTGTCTCTTGAGATCTTCACAGGAATATTTTGTTGCAAACCCTGCCCACTTGTATGATCCTCCATGCTACTGTAGCAGTTGGAGAGGCTTATACTTTTTGAAAATGCAGACTAACACTATTATTCAAAACCTTGTTGTTAAATTCCATGAGCACAGTATTTGATTAGAATAGGCTTGTAAAATAATACAGAGGATAAGGCTTACAAATTTTACTTCCTCATTTTGGAAAGTATAGATACATACAGACCTGTCTCTATGGGTATTGTATGAAGGTTATATATATCACATACATGCAGTATATCAAGGATTAGTGGTGTTTCAGTATTGTCATTTATATGGCATACTACTGGTGAACATCTTTTTCCCCTTAGCTACAGGTTACTCAAATAGAGGGCAGACCCAGAAATAGGGGCATTAGAGAGATGCGCAGTCTTTGCACTCTGATCAGTGTGGTTTAATGTGCAACAAAATTGATTAATTTTCACTTGCTATAAACATTAAGGAATATGACAGGTTTGTTCTAGTCTGAGGTTGTTTGTCTTGTCTGCTTGCCAAGGTTTATTTGGGGGACGCACACATGCACACACAAACCAAATGAAAGCTCCTGCAGAGCCCTACAGGTGTTCTGAGTCTTTTTTTCTTTAAAGATTTGAGTTTTTTTTCCCTTTTTTGGCCAGTTTTACATGGTGCAGGGCACTGCATTTTGTAGGTATTTTGTGTGACTCTGTGAAAACAGCTTCAGTAGGAATGTCTGTAAAGAAAATCAGGAAGATATGATTTAAATGAATAAATTATTGGAATTCAACTGCAAAGGAGTTTACATTGAAATTAAATTATTAACAGCATGCTTTATATTGGTAATCTTGGTAATGAAAGTTCTCGTGAGGTACTTCAGTGGGCCAGACAGCAATTTTTTTCATTAAAGCAAATGGAAGCTAGATTAAAACAACTCGTTGACATTAGCAGCACTTTGCAATTCTTAATTTCCTCTCAAAGAACATATCTTTAGCATACTAAACATAGGAGTGGATAGAATTTTTCTTACACATTGTCCATTTTTGCCTATATGTAGTAATACATTTATATTAAGTCAGTAATACTCTCGGAAGACTTCATTACTTTAAGTCCTCTTTTAGAAAAAATAAGTCGATGTTACAAGAACAGCTTCACTTTTTATCAAGTGATTAATTTTTTCTGTAAGGATGCAGAAATAGGTAGGTGTACTGGTCAGTTATTTCAATTTTTATAATTTTTCTTTTATATTTAAAGATCTTGGATACAATATCAGATTCCTATTTTGATGCAAGTTTCACTATTTAGGAATATGCTCAAACATTTTGTGCTAGGAAGTGGGTATACATAATTATCAAATAACTTTGTGTGTTACTGCTTTGTTTTCTTTCATTCTCATCTCACAAGCTACCAGTTCTAATTTTGGAATTATTTGCTTCTGACATAGAAAGACATGCCCTCATTATAAATTTGAATTCCCACCCTCTACACTAAATAAGTTTTTTGTAATACTGGGTAGTTAGGTAATTAATTCTATGATATGGGAAGTGTTCATGTAATGTTCATCTGACTTGTAGATGTCTACAACAAAAGAACATAAAGCTATGGTGCCAACTGGCCATACCTTTTTCTTTCATTTATTTTTTGCATGATTGTGAAGGGAGGGAGGTGGAATTATTCTGTTTCTTTGTTGCTGTTTTTACTTAAAGTAAGTCCTTAGGTAATGTTGACTAGTAAAGTTTTAAATGGATAGAATTTTTTTGTAAGCAGAATTATCAATACAGTATAGTGGCACTCACTGTCTAGCAGAGAAGTACAGTAATTTCCAAAACATTTGCAATCCAGTTTTGTTTCTCTGATGGGTCTTTCATGTGTTGTAATATTATATATCTTCTATATGTGATTAAATTCCTGCAGATAATTTTGGAGTTGAAAATGGATAAAGAACCGATTTCAAAATAATAATTTACACCTTTAAAAAAATGGTGTGGTTTGAGCAATATCTTCGTATGTGTCCCTTGGAAAACTTCTTCTCAAAGATCATTAACTTAAAATTTCTTTTACTTATTTTCAGCTTTTTAAATTGATACAATGTTGATTTGGATTAACTCCCAAATTATGTTCAGATTCTGTTTACTTCTGTCACTGTAGACAATGTAGTGGTGTGGTTTTTTTTTTTAATGGATTAATAGATTAATTCAAAGAATAATAGTCCATTTGCCATACTTACTTGAACTGTTCAATTCCTGGCCAATATGTGAAGACAGTTTGAATTAGATGTTAAGGCCCCTGTCATGTTTTCTTCCAAGTTATTCCAAAATTGCCAGTTGATAGTTTCTACTTATAGATGTCTGGTAATCTTGTTATTCCCTAAGGCTGGGGTTTATGTTTTTTTTTAAGTTGGCAGCTCTTCACTCTCTGTTTACCTGTGCCTACTTTTGGTCTATGGAAACTTTTTTACTTTTTTCAATCTATTCTTCCCAGTACTGTATCTGTACCATCCAGTCATACTTAAGCAAGATGCAACCACTGAAAATTAGTGGTTATGTTCTTGCTTTATTAGTTTACACATTTATTACTTTGTAACCATAGTTATTTGAACTCTAAAGGCTACCACAATATAAGTAACCAGAACAACTAACCTACTGCTGATATGCTGTTAGTATCAGCTCTTTAGGTCAATAATTCTAATACAAATAAACCCTGCATTTTAATGATTTTTTTTTAAATTTTTAATTAAGGGCATCCATTTTGACAGAATTCTTTGGAGTCTTAAGCATATTTCAGATGATGCTTAGCCACATTATAAATCAGTGACATACAGGTTGTTGGATTGACCTGAATTTACCCAGACAATGGCCAAGCTTAATTTATGTGGATTTTTTTCAGTATTAATGTGTTATATATGCCTGGCAGTCAACAAGAGTGTCAAAATCATCATTATATGGTGATGGATCTACAGTGTGTAATAGTTAATTAGTATCTTTAACTTACATCCTCTTACTGCATCTTGTTACAAGGAAGGTAAGTATACTATGAAGTCGCTTATTAAGTCTAGAATCATACAATCATAGAATGACCTGGGTTGGAAGGGACCTCTAGTCCCTAGTAAGCAAGGACATCCTCAACTAGATCAGGTTGCCCAGAGCCCTGTTGAGCCTCACTTGGAATATCTCTGGCCCCAACCACCTCCCCAGGCAACCTGTTCCAGTGCTCCACTACCCTCAGGGTAACATCCATCCTAAACCTTCTCTAGTTTGAAGCCATTAGAATAGAATAGACCAGGTTGGAAGAGACCTTCAAGATCATTGTGTCCAACCTATCAACTAATCCAAACCACCTAATCAACTAAACCATGCAGGCAAGCACCCTATCAAGTCTCCTCCTGAACACCTCCAATGATGATGACTCCACCACCTCCCTGAGCATTGCTTCTCATCCCATCACTACAGGCTTTTGTAAACAATCTCCCTCCATCCTTCTTGTAGACCCCATTCATGCACTGGAAGTCTCCCCAGAGCTGCCACTTTTCCAGGCTGAACAACCCCAGCTCCCTCAGCGTATCCTTGTAGCAGAGGTGCTCCATCTCCTGATCATTTTTGTGGCCCTCCTCTGGATCCTCTCCATCAGGTCCCTGCCTGTCTTATATTGAGGGCTCCAGACCTGGACCCAGTACTCCACGTGAGGTCTCATCAGAGCAAAGTGGCAGAATCTCCTCACTCAATATGCTGGCCATACATCTTTTGATTCAGTCCAGCACGTGATTTGTCCTTCTGGGCTGCAAGCACACGCTGTTTGCTCATGTCTAGCTTCTTGTCCGTCAGCACCCCCAAGTCCTTTTCTAAAGGGCTGTTTTCTATCACCTCATTCCCCAGACTGTATTGATAGGATTGTTCCAGCCCAGATGCAGAACCCTGCACTTGCTCTTGTTGAGCCTCATGAGGTTCACCTGGGTCCACCTCTCCAGCTTGTTCAGGTCCCTGTGGATGATATTCTATCCGTCTGGCATACTGACAGCACCACTCAGCTTGGTGTCACCTGCAAACCTGCTGACAGTGCACTCGATCCCACTCACTATATCACTGACAAAAGTATTAAACAGTACAGGTCCCAGTATGGACCCCTGAGGGACACCTGTTGTCACTGCTCTCCATCTGGATTTTAAGCCCTTGAGCACTATTCTCTGGATGTGACCATCCAGCCAGTTCCTTATTCACTGAACAGTTCACCCATCAAATCTGTATCTCTCCAACTTGGATGATGTCAATTATTTGTATAAACCTACATTATGTACTTGTAAATGAAATGAAAATTGAACACATTTTCCTGTTTCTGAAGTGCATTAAATAAGTAGGAATCCTTTTTCCTTATATATACACAACATGAACTAACCAAACGTTTTACTTTTCAATTTATCATATTTTAGACAATGTAAACAATACTTTCTTGGCAGAAAGAATGTATTAGCAGAACTTTACCCCATTTTAGTCATAGTCTTTATACACAGAACTCAGGCATGCTTTTGATTTGAATTTCATTAGCTAAGTAGTGTAGAGTGAACTGCAAATTCTACAGATCAGAGCCTGGAAAAAAATAGTTAAAGTGTGTAAAGGTAAATGGAAACTGTTTAGATCAGTATGTTACACAGTTATAGACTTATCCCGAGTATGAGCTGAAGATTTCAAGACTACTGCTTTGTGTCCTACCCCATCATAGTTCTGTTATAGAATAGAATAGACTAGGTTTATAAACCATTCCAATGGGCAATCACTCTCTCTGTGTAAAACTTCCTCCTAACCTCCAGTCTAAACCTCCCCTGGCACAGCCTGAGACTGTGTCTTCTTGTTCTGGTGCTGGTTGCCTGGGAGAAGAGACCAACCTCTGCCAGCAAAGCACACTAAATCACTTTCTTGTTAGCATTTTTAAAACCCCAAAACTACAAAAAAAATGAAACTAAGGAAGTTTTGGGAAACTTGTCTCTCTTAGCTTCTGGATCTTCCACAAGCTGTATTGTCCATATCTGAATGTATCTAAGGACCTTCATGTCCTCCTTAAATTTTGGGATCAGGAAGCACATGCAGTATGCAAGGTGAGGCAGCGTCAATGCTGAAGACATTAGGATAATTATCTCTTTTGACTGAGTGGCTGTGCTGTGTTTGATGCACCCTAGGATGTGGTTTGCCATCCTGGCTGCCAGGGCACACTGCTGACTTATACTGAGCCTGCTGTCAGGCAGCACCCTAGAACCCTTTCTGCAGGGCTGCTCTCCAGCTATTCCTCTCCCAATATATATTTGTGTTACTCCAACCCAGGTGCAGAATTCAGGATTTGTTCTTCTTAAATTTCATGCCATTGATGACTACCAATGCTCCAATCTATCTAGGTCCCTCTGCAAGGTCTTTTCTTCCTCAGGAGAATCAACAATGCCTAACAGCGATCTTGCTAATGGTGCATTTAAGTCGTGTATACAGGGGAATGACATACGTATTGAAGGGAACTGGTCTTAGAATTGAGCCCTGAGGAACACTGCTGTTGACAATTTTCCAGCTAGATGTAGGCCCGTTCACAGCAAAACCTGTGAGTTCTCCCTTTCAGACAGTTCTTCATACAGTGCACTGTGAGCCTGCTCATCCCACAGCTGGGCAACTTTTCCAGAATAATACCATAAGAAACAGTATTAAAAACCTCCTTAAAATCCAGAAAAACTATATTCACCACCATATCCATTAGGTGGGCAACCTTATCATAGAAGGATATCAAATGAGTTAGGCAGGACTTCACCTTTGTGACCTCATGTTGATTGTACCAAATGATTGCATTGTTGATTAACTGCCTTTCAATAGTATCTGGGATGATCTTCTCCATAGTTTTTTGAGGAACTGCGGTTAGACTAACAGATCCTCTCCTCTTTCGGCGGTCTGCCCATGGCAGCTGGGGAGGTGGTGGCAGCGGAGTCCGCCGAGCAATTCCTGCAGCTGCTGCAGCAGAAGGACAGGTCCCTTGTAGTTGTACACTTCTGGGCACCATGGGCTCTTCAGTGCGCTCAAATGAATGAGGTCATGGCAGCACTAGCAAAGTAACACACCCAGGTTTCATTTGTGAAGCTGGAAGCTGAAGCTTTGCCTGAGGTATCTGAAAAATATGTTGTGTTGTTTTTTTTTTTCCCCAGAATAGAATAGAATAAACCAGGTTGGAAGAGACCTTTAAGATGCTCGCATCCAACCTATCATCCAACACCACCCAACCAACTAAACTATGCAACCAAACCCCCTGTCAAGTCTCCTCCTGAACACCTCCAGCGATGGCGACTCCACCACCTCCCTGGGCAGCCCATTCCAATGGGCAATCACTCTCTCTGTGTAAAACTTCCTCCTGACCTTCAGCCTGAACATCCCCTGGTGCAGCCTGAGACTGTGTCCTCTTGTTCTGGTACTGGCTGCCTGGGAGAAGAAACCAACCTCTGCCTGTCTACAACCCCCCTTAAGGTAGTTGTAGACAGCAATAAGGTCATCCCTGAGTCTCCTCTTCTCCAGGCTAAGCAATGCCAGCTCCCTCAGTCTCTCCTCATAGGGCTTGTGTTCCAAGCCACTCACCAACTTCATTGCCCTTCTCTGGACTCGTTCCAGCAAGTCAACATCCTTCCTAAACTGAAGGGGCCCAGAACTGGACACAGTACTTGAGGTGTGGCCTAACCAGTGCAGTGTACAGGGGCAGAATGACCTCCCTGCTCCTGCTGGCCACACTGTTCCTGATGCAGGCCAGGATGTCATTGGCCCTCCTGGCTGCCTGGGCACACTGCAGGCTCATGTTCATCCTACCATCAACCAACACTCCCAAGTCCCTCACTACCTGGCTGCTCTCCAGCCACTCTGACCCCAGCCTGTAGCACTGCATGGGGTTGTTGTGGCCGATGTGCAGAACCTGGCACTTGGATGTGTTAAATCTCATGCCATTGGATTCTGCCCATCTGTCCTGCCTGTCAAGGTCCCTCTGCAGAGCCTCTCTACCCTCCAGCAGATCAACTCCTGCCCCCAGCTTGGTGTCGTCAGCAAATTTACTGATGATGGACTCAATGCCCTCATCCAGATGATCAATATAGATGTTAAAGAGCATGGGGCCCAGCACTGATCCTTGGGGTACACCAGTAGTGACTGACTGCCAGCTGGATGTGGCACCATTCACCACCACTCTCTGGCCTTGGCCCCTCAGCCAGTTCCTAACCCAGTGCAGAGTGCTCCTGTCCAAGCCATGGGCTGACAGCTTGGCCAGGAGTTTGCTGTGGGGGATAGTGTCAAAGGCCTTGCTAAAGTCCAGGTAGGCTACGTTCACAGCCTTCCCCACATCCACCAGGTGTGGTCACCTGATCATAGAAGGAGATCAGGTTGGTCAGGCAGGACCTGCCCTTCCTGAAAGCATGCTGGCTGGGCCTGATCCCTTGGTCATCCTGTAACTGCTGTGTGATTGCACTCAAGATGGCCTGTTCCATGATCTTGCCTGGCACTGAGGTCAGGCTGACAGGTCTGTAATTCCCTGGTTCCTCCTTCCGGCCCGTATTGTGGATGGGCACCATGTTGGCCAGTTTCCAGTCCTCTGGGACCTCTCCAGTGAGCCAGGACTGCTGAAAAATGATGGAGAGCGGCTTGGCCAGCTCATCTGCCAGCTCTCTCAGCACTCTAGGATGGATCCCATCCACTACCCCATTCTGGAACAGAGGAAAACTGTGCTGCTCCCTGGCTGTTCTGCCAGCTCTGCAGGCCAGCTGTCTGGAAGACATTCTGTCCTGTTAGTAAAAATTGAGGCAAAGAAGGTGTTAAGTAACTCTGCCTTTTCCTCATCCTTTGTTACAATGTTCCCCGCCGTGTCCACCAAGGAGTGAAGATTGTCCTTGCCCTTCCTCTTGCTGTTTACGTATTTATAGAAGGACTGATTGTTGTCCTTCACAGCAGAGGCCAGTCTAAGCTCCAAATGTGCTTTTGCCTCCCTAATTTTCTTCCTACAAGACCTAGCAGCATCCTTAAACATTCCGTGGGTTGCCTCACCTTTCTTCCAAAGATGATACACTCTCTTTTTTTCCCATAGTTCTTTTAGAAGTTCATTGCCCATCCAGTCTGGCCGTCTGCCCCGGCGGCTCATCTTCCAGCACATTGACACAGCCAGTTCCTGTGCTTTCAAGAGTTCTTCCTTGAAGTAGGCCCAGCTCTCCTAGACCCCTTTGTTTTTAAGGGCTTTATCTCAAGGAACCCTGAGTAGCCTGAAGTCCGCCCACCGGAAGTCCAGAGTGGAGGTCTTCTTGCTACCCCTCTTAGCTTGACCAAATACTGAAAATTCAATTATCTCGTGGTCACTGTCCCCTAAACACCCTCTGACCACCACATCACCCACCAGCCCTTCCCTGTTGGTGAAGAGGAGGTCAAGCATAGCCTTACCCCTGGTAGGCTCACGACGCACCTGGGATAAGAAGCTGTCCTCCATGCATTCTAAGAACCTCCTAGACTGCCTCCGCTCTGCAGATATCAGGCCGGTTGAAGTCACCCATGAGAACAAGGTCAGGCGATCTTGAGACAGCTTTAAGCTGCCTATAGAATGACTCATCAACATCTTCATCCTGGTTGGGTGGTCTATAACAGACTCCAACCAGGATGTCAGCCCTATTGGCCTTCCCTCTAATTCTCACCCACAGACACTCAACCTGATGGTCCCTGATCTCCAGCTCAATGGCATCTAGTGCCTCCCTGATGTACAGGGCCACCCCTCCACCCCTTCTTCCTTGCCTGTCTCTCCTGAAGAGCCTGTAGCCATCAATTGCAGCGCTCCAGTCATGTGAGTCATCCCACCACGTCTCTGTGATGGCAACTACATCATAACTTTCCTGCTGCATCAAGGCTTCCAGCTCCTCTTGTTTGTCGCCCATGCTTCGTGCATTAGTGTACATGCACTTTAGCTGGGCTGCTGGTTTCACCCATGACTCCAGCTTACCACCCTCAGACTCCTTTCTGGGGGGACTGGTTTCAGCCCCTTCCCCATTCAAATCTATTTTAAAGCCCTATCAATGAGACCTGTCAATTCCCTTTCTAGAATCTTTTTACCTATGGGGGATAGGCCATTCTCGTACACTGTGAACTTTCCCCTCCTCTGTGACACGTATACTCCATCTGTTGGCAGCTGGCTTGGTGCAGTAGAAAGTTCTCCAAGATCGAAAAACCAGAAATTCTTTTGTCTGCACCAGCCTCTAAGCCACTGGTTGATTATAGCTGCCGACCTACATATCTTATCATGTTCAAATGAATGAATAGAAAGATTTTATTTGCTTTCTTTCACTTCAGCTTGAAGCAGGACTCCCAAAAAGCAAGGATCCCAGGCCAGATTATCAGCTGATCTGAACCAATTTGTATCATTCTCATCCGGGCTGCTGGTTTCACCTCTGGCTCTAGCTTATCATCCCCAGACTCCTGCCTGGGGGGACTAGTTTCAGCCCCTTCCCCCTTCGAAACTAGTAGGAAAATCTAGGAAATCTGTGAGGAATTAGTTCAGGACTTGCTGAGCCACTTGGACACTCACAAGTCCATGGGACTAGATGGGATCCATCCTAGGGTGCTGAGAGAGCTGGCAGATGAGCTGGCCAAGCCGCTCTCCATCATTTTCTTCCAGTGCTGGCTCACCACTGAGGTCCCAGGTGACTGGAAACTGGCCAATGTGGTCCCCATCCACAAGAAGGGTCGGATGGAGGAACCCAGAAACTACAGACCAGTCAACCTGACCTCAGTGCCAGGGAAAATGATGGAGCAGGTTATCCTGGCGGCAATAACTGCACATCTGAAGGATGGCCAAGGGCTCAGGTCCAGCCAACATGGATTTAGAAAGGGCAGGTCCTGCCTCTCCAACCTGATCTCCTTCTATAATCAGGTGACCCGTCTGGTGGATGGGGGGAGGCCTGTGGATTTGGTCTACTTGGGCTTCACCAAGGCCTTTGACACTGTCCCCCACAGCAAACTGCTGTCTAAGCTGTCAGCTCATGGCTTGGACAGCAACACTCTGTGCTGGGTTAGGAACTGGCTGGAGGGCCGAGCCCAGAGAGTGGTGGTGAATGGTGCCACATCCAACTGGCAGATGGTCAGCAATGGCATCCCCCAGGGATCAGTGCTGGGCCCCATCCTCTTTAATATCTTCATTGATGATCTGCATGAGGGGATTTAGTCAGTCATCAACAAATTTGCAGATGACACCAAGATAGGGGCAGATGTTAGTTAGAGGGTAGAGAGGCTCTGCAGAGGGACCTCGACCAACTGGACAGATGGGCAGAGTCCAACGGGATGTCATTCAACAAGTCTAAGTGCTGGGTGCTGCACTTTGGCCACAGCAACCCCATGCAGAGCTGCAGGCTGGGGTCAGTGTGGCTGGAGAGCTGCCAAACAGAGAGGGACCTGGGGGTGCTGATTGACAGCTGCCTGACCATGAGCCAGCAGTGTGCCCAGGTGACCAAGAAGGCCTCTGGCATCCTGACCTGCATTAGGAATAGTGTGGCCAGCAGGAGCAGGGAAGTCATTGTGCCCCTGTACTCTGCATTGGTTAGGCCGCACCTTGAGTACTGTGTCCAGTTCTGGGCCCCTCAGTTTAAGAAGGACATCGAGGCACTTGAAATGTGTCCAGAGGAGGGCAACAAGGCTGGTGAGAGGCCTTGAGCACAAGCCCTACAAGGAGAGGCTGAGGGAGCTGGGATTGTTTAGCCTGGAGAAGAGGAGGCTCAGGGGTGACCTCATTGCCCTCTACAACTACCTGAAAGGTGGTTGTAGCCAGGAAGGGGTTGGTCTCTTCTCCCAGGCAACCAGCACCAGAACAAGGGGACACAGCATCAAACTGCGCCAGGGGAAGTTTAGGCTGGAGGTGAGGAGAAAGTTCTTCACTGACAGAGTCATTAGTCATTGGAATGGGCTGCCTGGGGAGGTGGTGGAGTCACCATCCCTGGAGGTGTTCAAGAGGGGATTGGATGTGGCACTTGGTGCCATGGTATAGTCATGAGGTCTGTGGTGACAGGTTGGACTTGATGATCCGCGAGGTCTCTTCCAACCTTAGCAATACTGTGATACTGTGATACTGTCCATAGTTTGCTGGCTTGTCTTTCGTATTTACCTTATTATTTGGACTAATACTGGCTAATTTCCAGACAGCAGAGGCCTCTCCAGACTTGAAGACCTTTGATAAATGACATAGAGGGGTCCTGCTATAACATTCACTAGCTCCTTTAGTAGACTGGAAAGAATCCCATCAGACCATCATATTACTCAAGACTGAGCCAAAAAAATAGCAGCAAATGCTTTGTCTTCATCCTGTTAGTCAGGTGACCATCTTCAACAAGTATTGATCCAATATTTTCTGTAGACTTGTTTTCCTCAGAGTCCCTCCTGTTACCAGTGTACTTTAAAGACTTTTTATGTTGCTTGACAACACTGCCCAGTTTCAACTCTTTTGCTTTTCCTTTCTTTTCCCCACATAAATGAACCAGAACTCTCTAATTTTCCTGTGAAGCCTAATCTTGCTTTCAGAGATTGTAAAATTTTATTTTTCCTCTTGAGCTGTATGGGGAGTTCACTGTTCAGCCAAACTGTTCTTCTGTCCTGTTTGCTTGACTTATGACACACATTTTTTTTAATAGGTTTTGCGGACCTTTTTAACCTGGTTACAAAAAAAAAGAAAAAAAAAAAGAAAGAACACAGATATTTTGATTTGTATAATGTCTGATAGTCTTGGTATTTAATCAGATCTTTAATATTTTGACTTGTGACCTAAGCCTTTTATGTCAGAACAACTGCTTTCTAAAATGTTAAGGATTTAAAACTATTTTTCAATATATTTTTTTTTAAACTATTAGCATGGTGTGGTGTTTGGACTGTAATTTGATGCAATTTGTATAATTGTGTTTCTTCTCATGCAGGAAACACTGCATTACATGACTGTGCAGAATCTGGAAGTTTGGACATCATGAAGATGCTTCTCAAGTATTGTGCTAAAATGGAAAAGGATGGTTATGGAATGACTCCCCTTCTGTCAGCTAGTGTGACAGGCCACACAAATATCGTGGACTTTCTGACCCAGCATGTACAGACCAGTAAAGCTGAGCGCATAAATGCTCTGGAACTTCTAGGAGCAACGTTTGTGGACAAAAAGAGAGATCTGCTTGGAGCTTTGAAATATTGGAAACGTGCTATGGAAATGAGATACAGTGATAGGACTAATATCCTGAGCAAACCTGTGCCACAAACACTAATTATGGCATATGATTATGCTAAAGAGGTAAACAGCTCAGAAGAGCTAGAAAATCTTATTGCAGACCCTGATGAGATGAGAATGCAAGCACTGTTAATTAGAGAGCGCATTCTTGGCCCTTCTCACCCAGATACATCGTACTATATTAGATACAGAGGTGCTGTCTATGCAGACTCTGGAAATTTCAAGCGTTGTATCAACTTATGGAAATATGCTTTGGACATGCAGCAGAACAATCTTGATCCACTGAGTCCTATGACAGCCAGCAGCTTACTATCGTTTGCTGAACTTTTCTCTTTCATGTTGCAGGATAGGGCTAAAGGCCTGCTAGGCACTACTGTCACATTTGATGATCTCATGGGTATACTGTGCAAAAGTGTGCTTGAAATAGAACGAGCCATGAAACAAACCCAGTGTCCTCCTGATCCATTACAGTTGAACAAAGCCCTTTCTATCATTTTGCATTTAATTTGTCTGTTGGAGAAAGTACCTTGCAGCTCAGAACAGGAGCATTTTAAGAAACAGACTATTTACAAGTTTATTAAACTTCAACCTAGAGGGAAGAATAACTTCAGTCCACTTCACCTGGCTGTTGACAATAATACAACATGTGTGGGACGCTACCCTGTTTGTAAATTCCCTTCTCTACAAGTTACTGCTATCCTGGTGGAATGTGGTGCTGATGTAAATGTCAGAGACTCTGATAACAACAGCCCATTACACATTGCTGCACTGAACAACCATCCAGACATCATGAATCTTCTTATCAAATCAGGTTCCCACTTTGATGCCACAAACTCTCATAAACAGACGGCTAGTGATTTGCTGGATGAGAAGGAAATAGCAAAAAATTTAATCCAGCCCATAAATCATACTACATTGCAGTGTCTTGCTGCTCGTGTAATAGTGAATCATAGCATATGCTATGCAGGGCACATCCCTGAGAAGCTGGAGAATTTTGTTTTGCTCCATAGATGATGGTGTGGAATCCCAGAGTACTGCTTTTGAAGCATAACTTGGTGATGCTACTTTCCCTGAGCACTGTTGTGATACACCAGCGTTCCCTTAGCTTGCTTCATCTTGCTCTCATTGCTAAAGCGTTGTTAGCATCAGATCTGCAGAGTTGGTTACCCAGTATTCAGTATGAATATGCATATAATATATTTTGTGGGTTATTTAGAAATGTAATGCCATGTTTAAACTCTCAGAATTGTCTGCCAAAGGCTTGTCTGTTCTGGTCTTACTTGCCTGCTGGGTGTTTGGGACTGAGTTGAGTATTTTCAACAGATGTCTTTTTCTTAGGTGGATTTTATACAGTTGGAAAGTCATCTCTTTTTTTTGGTTCTGCTTGAGCATTTCTACTCTATTGTTTTTCTATGAACTTACTGCTAAATTGTACGGGCTGTATGGACTTGTTAACATTTGCAATTACCATAAGTGCTTTTATCTTCTCTATGCACTGGCTTAAACATGACTGTTGTGTGTGAGCATATTTCTATGCAGCACTTGGCCAATTTCAACTTAAATGCCAATTTTGTTTTGCAGTTTGTTTGGAACTCTTAAGAATGCTGTCTTCGTAGCATGATGAATTTTGGAGTTAACTTCTCAGCTCTCCAAACTTAGATTTGACTTTTTTGACTGCTGTAACTGAGGTTGCTTTCCTTTGATCCTCTGGAAATTTGTTCTAAATCGGGGAGAAGAGAATCTCACTTTTTCTCATCATAATCCACTTGAACTTCAAATCTGAAAAATCATCTTCTTGCATCGTGCGTTTGGGGGAAGAGTGCTCATTATGTACAGCTGACACTTTTCCCTTTGCACTAGTGTTTTGCTTGTGCTGGTTATGTGACTAAATGTGAAGTTTGCTCATAGTTTAACATCAAACTTGATACAGTTTAATGAGAAATAGATCAAATGTGTGCTGTAGTTTATTGCAAGTCAACTTTAGCTACAAAAGAAACTAAAGCATGGTGGTGGCATGATGCTTATCAGTCCAGATCTAGACATCATCTATATAGTGGCTGTGTGCCAGGGTATTGGAAGTTCTATAGCAATGTCCTTTTTTCCTTTGATTTCAGTATCTTTATAAACACTTGCATGAATTCTTCATCTCTGCTATGTCAGTTGTAACTAACAAAAAGCGGAAGTTCTGTTGTGTATATAGCTCCTAATTAAAGTACCTATTTTTATAATCTTTGCACAACATCTTAGCTTTTACAACAGAAAGGGCTCTTTTGACTTGTTAAGAAATGTATAAATGAAGATCATAAATGTGAGTGCAATTCAGGTAATTAATATAATTCAGCACTTTACCGTTGATTAATAGAATTTATTATGGCACATTAGCCCTGCAGATGTCTTAAAGTGAAATTGATTTCTGTTGGATAGACTGTAGTTTACTTGCAAGTTTAATGGTCCAGCAGACTGGATATTTTTGACTTGATGTTTCATTTTGGTGGTGGGCAGTAAGCGTACCTGTGGGGGCTTTTGCTGCAGAAATCGAACAAGTTGATTTAGGCCTTTGTCAGCGATATTTAGAAGTCAAATTAATTAGTTAAATTTATTTTAATATTTTTAATTTAACTTTTTTAAGTTGATGTTAGAGCATTTTTTGTTGCTTCTGAATTAAGTTGAGGAAGAATGTGTCTTGGGAGCATATCAGAATAGTTCTTCCTTGCTTTTGTGCTGTTTTGGTGTTCCTGTCAGTGTGCAGCATAGTGCCTACTGGCTTAGCCATTCTTTGAAAAATATGGGGATGTTTTTAAAAGCAGTACTATTTATGTATTGCCACTTTCAGACTCTATGTTTTGAAGCAACTTTCACCGTTTGTCTCATGTCATGGCTGCATTGTATGAAATACTGAGAATGAGGAAGCCCTGTTAATTTCTCTTGCGAATACACAGGAGTAAAATTCTATACAGTTGGCTGAATTTCTCAAATTAATGTAATGATAAAAGCGCATGCCAACTAATGCGTCATTTGTGAGAACACGTGGTTTGATTTTTGACTTTGGGGTGTTTTTTATTATTTTATTATTATGCCTTTTTCCTACTCTGTAAGTAGGGATAATGAACAAAACACACCACACTAGACATGATTCACATTATACTTCAAGCCATAAAAGTAATCTTTTTCTGTAGGTCACAGAGACAGGGGTTGTTTTTTAAGGGTTTATACTCTGGAATCCATACTGCTCTTTAGTGCTTTTGTTTCAATTTCTCTTTTTGTAACTGTCAAATATCTGGTTTCACATTAGTTGGGCATTATTAGTCCAGAAATATAACTTAAAGATAGTTAATTGTTAGCAAAATTTTGAATGGAAAGCATTCTCAAAAGAGAAAGCATAGCACTATTAAGTATATCTACATCTGGTGAAAATGGTTGCAAGAAAAGCTTACTCTGTTAGCTACTTTTTAAAAACAAACAAATGAAATAGGACATACTGATTTATTGTTTTTAGTTCTGTCTAAATATCTGATTATGAGTCCTAAAGACTATCACCTCCATGCACAATTTAATTTTCATGATGGAGGCTGAACTCTTACCTTGCCAAATAGTTGGACATAGGTGTCCAGGCAGATGAGTTCATTTTATGCCACTTCACATTTAACCTAGAGTGTTTACATCAACCTGTTTATCTTTTTTCTTAATTTAAAAGCAAATCAGTACAGAGTTTGCTCAGGGTAATGTGCTAGGGATTTGCTGCTTGGGAATCAGGGTCGGAATAGCAAGTCCTGTTTTAGAAACATGCCACTAGGGCTAGTGCTACTAACTGTTAGCACTTTTGCTCCCTTGGCTCCTGATGAAAACTAGTTTTGTCTCCACTTCAGTACAGAAACCAGCTTTCTAGACCAGATTTTTTTTTTTTTTTATTCTTTCTATTTAGAGATAGAAATAAGTTTATTTTAGTGAAACAGTGTTAAAAATGCAGTAGTGTTATTAGCTGGATAAAATTGTGTTAAGGACAAGGAACTAAAGAGCATTCAGAACAGGTAATATATTTTCTTTTGGTCGTGTTTCTAACTCATTCTTTTCCTGTTCCTTTATTCCCATCTCAGCTTTTTGCCTCTTTCTTTCTTTCTTTCTTTCTTTTCTTTTTAATGAAATAGACTGATTTTGAGCTACTGACACAGAAAATTGTTTAGAACACTATGGAAAGCATGGTGTGCCCTGCAGGGGTGAAACAAGTTTTAAAATTGATTAAGCAATTTACAGGTATGGCTCCCCAGAAACAAAGACAGTGATCCTGCTTGCTCATTGAGACATCTGAAGTTGTATGTTTTGTTGTAGGGGATAAATGCTTAAAGCAGTTTTTCTTCTAACCATTTGGGTTTCAGCTGAAATACTTCAACTAGGAAGCTGAAGAATAATCTCACAGAAGGATGAAAAGCTTTTCTTAAAAAATTCTAAAATTGTATTGCTATTTTCTTATCACTTAGGCTGGTTACAAGATTCCAGCTGTCTGGTATCTCTGTTCTGTTTGTGAAGTGCAGTGTAAAGACACTTTCTGAAATGCAAGGCAACAATGTGCTTCATTTTCCGTATATACTTTACAACTGTCTCTGAATCGGAAGTTCCAAAGAGCTCGACTTTAATGAATGTTTTGCTTCTGGTTAAAATTAACATCTTTCCATTTTTACAAAACACTGATTTAAAAATAATTAGAGTGATACAGCAAAATCCTTAGAGGAATATTTAAAAAAAAAGGATAAAAATCTTAGGAGTAAAAAATGTGCCTCTCAGTTTTGTATAAATTGCAAGCTGATAGTGGCAGGATAAGACTACTCTTGAAATAGCTTCCTCATGCTTTGAAATACGGAATGAAATGCCTGTCTTACTCTAAAATGTTGACAAACATAAGTAGACTAAACACTAATTCATACATCTGTGACTGCCATGAAGTCAACTGGTATTAATGCTTCAAAATAATTTTGGGGATATTGATAAGAGACATACTAGACTGCTCACGTCTCTTGGCTTTGAGTGTGAAAGTAACTGTTGAGCCCTCAGTGAGGGCGAAATGAAAAGCTGTTGTTGATTTGATTTTAACTAACATTGTGTTTATGTTCCATTCTATCATGAAGACTTCCCATGCAGGGCTAGCTCCATGTACGGAAATACTGCAGTTTCTTTTTTACGTGAAGTAATTAGCTTTAACAGTGATGTAAAAAAGGAATAACAAGCATATTTCTCTGCTGTTACTGTCCTTAGGCTCCAAATGCAGATTACATTAAAAATATGTTTTGGAGAACACCTGTCTTGAGTCTATATATCTGTTTCCTTTACAGTTGTTGCAATACTGGTTGGGAAGCCACTTTTTCTGTTGAATGAACATAAGTAAATGTGAATATTGCAGCTTTAGACTTCAATCCTCGTATCATTAAGACTTGTACCTTACGATGAGTATCATGCTTTAGTCTCAGCAGTGGGGTCAAGCCAAGCCTCTAAATTCTGGTAGGCAGGCAACAGTAAAGAAAAAGCTTAAACTGGGTGATATAGAAGGCATTATGTTTCCAGTGCCTTGAAAATGCAGTTTGTTGTGTGATTAACTCTCTGAAAACGTAACAGTTTCAGTTTATATCATAGAAGTAGTTAGCAAATCCTTATAAGAAGTTTCTTCTTTCAAAATTATTTTTCAAGAAAGTTGCATAACTTCATTTTCTGCTTAAAGCCTCTGAAGTCTCCTCTGTATTGCATGCACAATGAAAAAACAAAAAAAAAAAAAAAAGAGAGAGTACTCCCAAGGGTGAGAGAAGTAGGAAAAGATCCTTATTAAAGGCAGCTAGAGAATGGAAGACTTTGAAGAACTTTCCAATTGCACTTTCAAAAGACCTTAGTCACAATCCTACAAACCTATACAGTGTACGCTTCAGAGAGCTGATATTTTAGATAGAGGCCTAATCAGTAACAGGCAGTGTCAAAACAAATCGGGTTCTGGATGAGAAAAACTGATGCAGAGCTGTCACAGTAAAGTGTCACAGAGATGCCTTTAATGAATTGAATATGGATTCTTCTAATTAGGAAAGGGAGGAACTGGAAAAGATAATTTACATTTTCACTTGTCCTTCTGCTCTTGCAGATGGTAAATAGTGTTTTAATCTAGCAGTGTCTGCTAATTATTTAAGCTCTGCTTCCTGCAAATGCTGGCTGTCAGCTGAAGACCAAAATTCACTGTACAAAATAGTGCAAGAAAAGGGAAAAAGAGGCCTGGTGTATGGCATGTTACCTTGGCAAAGGTAGTATTTTGTTTCTCATATAATACTTGCAGGGCCACATACCATCCACAGTGAAAAGCAGAAAGCCCCCTCCTCCCAAAGCCTTATGTTGCAGATGTTTTCCATCATTCAGAAAATACAAGGACAGAGTTATGGACCACAGTGTTGAATTATGTACAACAAAAGAAAGTGAAACAAAATGTTCAGTGTATGAGCCAGACTTGGACTATTTCTTGTTTCCATCCCATAGCTCAAAAATAGTAAGTTTGCCTATTTTCTCCTTTTTTTTTTCTTGCACTGTAATCTGCTGGCCTGTAAGAGAGCATGCTTCTAAGCTGTCTGTGCTCTTTCAGGGAAACAGGGAAATACACCACCATCTTCATCATGCTTCTCCTCCCTTCATGTGTAAAGTGCAATCTCCAGGGAGTTACAAAAAAAAAAGCCCAACAAAAAAATCAATTCACAAACCCAAAACCAAAACAAACAAATAAACCACCCAAACAAACTAAAAGACACAAACAACCAAAAACTAGGGCCTGCTGTAAAATAGTAAAGTATGCTCTGTGATGGAGATGCTCTATGAGTTGCTAAACATGGCTTCCTTGAAATCTCACCTTGTGTTAACCTTAGAACCAAACACCAGATAGTCCCTTACAAGGCTGGCCTGTGCCAGGTGCAGCCACCTCAGTGTTCCGGTTAGATCAGGAGGATGTTTCTGAAGTGAGTCTCTCAATTGTCCCTGCTTTGTGTGTTTGGATTCGTATCACAGAATTGTTTCATTCCCTGACCTGAATTCCTTTTGAATGAAACAGAGCTGAAAGATGCATTCCAAAAGCTCACCCAACAGGCTCTGACCACTAATGGGTGTTCAGTTCATGGGAGCAGACTATAAATTGTTCTGAAATGACCCTTTTCCTCTGCTGTTTCCTTCACCCCCCACAAAATGTCGGAGTTTTGATCCCTGATGCCAGCTCCAAACCTTGATGCTGCAGGTCTCCTTACTAATACAGGTGTAGCCATGATTTCCTATGTTAAACTTGACACATACACTGTGGATTGGATTATTTTTATCTTGCGTGTGGTTACTGCTTATCCAGTGTAACATCCCATAATTCATGTTACGCTGTGAGCTGAAAAGATAATGTAGTTGATTGCAAAGGCAGACCTACCACGTTATTAGCTGTTGGAAAAATGAGTCAACCATACTGTATGTGTTCTTCCTGACAGCATGATATAACTTAGTACAAAAAATCCCCAACTAACCAAACCAAAACCCCACAAAACCAACCAACCAACCAACCAAAACCCAAAAAACCTAAACACCAAAAAAAAACCCACAGACAACGAACCAAAACAATGCCACACAAACAAAAAACTCAAAACCACACAACAACAAAATAACTACCAGAATTGCTTAGAGGGATGCTATCATTGCAGTGTCTTACTGTATGTGTCTACCCTTCCTCTCCTTCAGCAATTTCTGAATATGTCAGGCCAGTTTAATAAATTCAGCAGAAATAGAGGTGCATGTCTGTAGCTTCCTTGAGAAGAGCAGACTGCTCCCACCCAAGAAGGATGTTCAACATGAATTTGACTCTTACTAAGCAGGAGAGAATCCACATAAGGATTAAAATATTTAGGACTATGGAAAATGCTTTGATCACTGCATGGACTTTACTAGAGAGCAGCAGTCAGGACATGTCATGTATTCATTACATTGTACATCATACTGTTCCTGCACCTGCTCACTAAGGTGACCAATGAATTGTCCTTTATGATATAATATGCCTCATTAGTCACTCAATGTCCTGAGCTGTTGTAGTTTGCTGTAATGGCACAGTATGTAAATGAAAACTGACTAACTGCATAAAACATGAAACTCCAGTACCATGTGTGGCTGTGTACTGACTGTTGCACTAAATTTAATCCATTTGGCACATGTGCTGAAATTGTTCACAGTTAATTTTGTTAAGAAGTTATGCAGGAGCAGGGAAGTCATTGTGCCCCTCTACTCTGCATTGGTTAGGCCACACCTTGAGTACTGTGTTCAGTTCTGGGCCCCTCAGTTTAGGAAGGACATTTAGACACTTGACTGTGTCCAGAGAAGGGCAACAAGGCTGGTGAGAGACCTTGAACACAAGCCCTATGAGGAGAGGCTGAGGGAGCTGGGATTGTTTAGCCCAGAGAAGAGTAGGCTCAGGGGTAACCTTATTGCCTTCTACAACTACCTGAAAGGTGGTTGTAGCCAGGAAGGGGTTGGTCTCTTCTCCCAGGCAACCAGCACCAGAACAAGGGGACACAGTCTCAAGCTGCTCCAGGGGAAGTTTAGACTCGAGGTGAGGAGAAAGTTCTTCACTGAGCGAGTCGTTCGTCATTGGAATGGGCTGCCCGGGGAGGTGGTGGAGTCACCATCTCTGGAGGTGTTCAAGAGGGGATTGGATGTGGCACTTGGTGCCATGGTCTAGTCATGGGGTCTGTGTTGATAGGTTGGGCTCGATGATCCTCCAGGTCTCTTCCAACCTTAGTTGTACTGTGATACTGTGATACTGTGATTGCCTGCTAAGAGAGTTGGAGGAAACAGTAACTCCCATCTCAGCTATAATGGTTATGACCTTGTTTGCATCTTGGTTTCTGTTGACATCAGTGTGAATTATGAACAAGACCAGATTCCATAATCACTGTCTTGCTAATTTCTACATTTCAGTTCTCCAGGATCATAACTCTTTTATTACAAAGCCTAAAGCGATGTGAAATGGATTTGGGAAAAGGAGCCATGCATCTGGTGGAGAACTGTTCTACATGAAAAGGCACCTGGCACTGAAAATCTGTTCAGGGAGGTCAGCTTTCTCCTGAGTCTCCAGCAGGAATTTTCCTGAGATGCCCACCTCTGTCCATGCCTGGGGTTAATTTTCCATCTCTCTCAGGTTGTCTTTGTGCAGCTGCACTGCCTTGCTTCATATGCCACTGAATGCAGCTGAATATACTGCCTGGCCCCAGATGCCCTTGCCCTCTGCTGCTACTGGAAGCCAGCTGCCAAACCAGTCAGCCCTTCTCTGGCAGTGATGTCTGGGGAAGTCTGAGGGAGTGGGTGAGAATTGTGGCTCTTAGAATAGAATCATAAAATTGTCTCAGTTGGAGAAGACAAGTTCAACTATTATCTAGCTCTACCAAATCTGGTGTTAAACTATGTCCATTAATACCACTTCTTTACATCTTTTTTAACACTTGCAGGGGTGGGGATTCAGTCACCTCCCTGAGAAGCCTATGTCAGGGTTTGAAAATAATGTTTTGCCTCAAAAATATGAAACAACAAACAGACAAACAAAAACCAACAAAAAAACCTGAACAAGCAAGCAAACAAAACAAACAAAAAAAACCCCAACCAAAACCCAAGCACCCCAACAAACTATAAGCTCAGATTTTTCTTCATCTTTCCAATCCTTTTCTAGCCATCCTGTTGTTGCTTCTCATTGTGTTCTCCCTCTCCTTTGTTTTATTGTTCCAAATTGTTCCAGGTGGTTTCCTGTTTTCCACTCTCCCCTTGCTGCCATTGCGGCTGCGTTGAAATGGGAAGCGCCTGCAAAGATTTGGCCCTTGCCATGCACTAAGTAGCTTCTGCTGTTTCTGACCTGTGTGAGTTGGGAAGTGGAAGGTCTAGAAGAAATACACAATTCAGCTTGCTTATCTGTCCTTTCTTCATTTGTCTGGTTTTAAGCAAGGTAAGGATGCTTAATTTTATAATTAATGTGAAATACAGGCTTCATTAATCACTGCACAATGTGTTTTGCCTCATGTGAGGTTGCAGATGGAAGGAGGATGGACTTTAACAGTGACTTAGGGGTCCATGGATGACATCCCCTACATTCACCAGCTCCTTGTAGCAGTCTTTCCTGACCACCTTGCATCTTTGATTCAGTTGGGCAAAGGTCTGAGCTCACTCATGCTGCAGCAAGTGCAAGAGACAACTTACACTTTTGCTATTGTGTTCAGCAGCAACAGTGATAGTGATGGCTGCTGCTGGAAGTCCCCTTCTTCCATCATCTATATACAGAAGTTGTCATCTTGCTCCAGAACAGGGACAGCATAAGCTGTGGGTTGATATAGACAGCCCCATATTTTGAATCTGGAGCTAAAATTCAATGCCAGTCAAGGTATCTGAGCATACTGTGCTGTCTGCAAGTGGTATAGAGATGAGTTTGGGATGCTGCTCTTTCCTAATAAGCCCTTGAACCTTGTTTCATTTAGTCTTCAACTGTGGGACGTTTGTCTTATACTAGCAGACAACAGGCAAGAAGAGAAAGAAGTGCATGTAGCTACAGCAAAGTCAAGTCAATTCAGCAGGCAGTAGTAAATTTTATTTGGGGGAATGAAAATGTGGGGGAAGAATGCTCAGTGGAAAAAGGAATTATTGTTGCTGTACTAATGGCAAGACCATGCAAGGTAACCCACTATAGATAGTTCAGAGTCTGTGCTTACCTATTGTAAGCTGCCAGGTTGGAAGAGAAATCTGAAATAACACCTCAGTAATTTTAGCAAGCTTTCATCCCAGAAAAAGAAATGTAAGTAGAAATGTAGCGTTGTATCTGTTTTAAACAACTAAGGTTTTGTGCATAATCATTGAACCATTCTCTGATATGACGCTAGGAATTCCTGAAATCTCTACCATGAGAAATGCAAGACAATGAAGTGTCTTCTGCAATGGGCCTCTTGGCACAAACCTTGTACCTTCTAGGCAAAGTTTGTCTACACAGTCAGCTCTTCAGCAATCTACTCAGATAAAAGACCACTCTCAAAATGAGGAAATACTCCATCAAGGACAGAGATAAAAACATCATAGGCATTGTGCAACAGGGAAATTTCAGGAGGTAAGGAGTACCATACATTTCCTTCATTCAGGTAATCTCTCTGTGGAGAGCTGGAAGAACCCATTTGCTTCAGCTGTAAAAATTGCACGAAGACATCTTAGAATGAAAAGGTTAAGTGATGTTGTCCAGATATTTTCTCTGGAAGATGGCTGATGATGCTTCATCCAAGAAAACACATAGTTCATAGAGGGACATGATTCCATGATTGTTCAGTGAGAAGGCTGGCTTCTGGGGATATTGCTCTTATTCAAATCAGGGAAATTCCCTATAAGGTAGAGAGATAGGATTTTTAATTATCAAGGATTATAAAAAGACAAATGACAAAAAACTTTATAGATTTTGTAGTCTCTGTCTGCATCTTCAGTGTTTAAATTATGTGGACTCCTGAAAGGTGTCCCAAGGTTCCTGTACTTGGTACCTGTGGCTTGAGTACATTTGGGGGCTGAGCAACTCTGAAGTGGTTTAAGAAATTCCACTGCTGTTTACCAGGCAGGGCCCAGCAAGCATGCCCGTATTACATCAAAGTATATGTGTATAGCTTGTGGCATAAATACACATGTGCGCACGTAGGAGAACACTGTGCACAGGCATTCACGTGCTTATGAACATGGAAGCAAACTGCAGGAGCTCTGAAAATTCCTCAGTAATTATCTGTGCTTTTAATGTGTCTCCTTCCATCTGCCTGAAGTAGAAAAGACTAACTGAGGTATCTTAAAGTCACTTAAGCAATTGCAGATAGTTAAACTGGGGTTTTCTGGCTTCTGTTGCTGTTTTGATACTGGCCATGGACAAAAACATGCATTTGAACAAAGATACTCATCGAGCAGAAAACTAATTATCAGTAGAGATTACTGGATTTTTGTGTATTCAATGGCATATGATGTAGCTGCAGATATGGATAAGTAGACACTATTTTCCCAGTCTGGTATGGCTAGAAAAATGTGTAACAACTTAGTGTGAAAGGGAAAATAAATCCCAAACCGACTTTTCTTCCTTTTCTGCTCTGAGCATTTTACAATTGATTGCAGGCCACCACATGTACTTTTGTCCTATTGCCCCTGTGGATATCTCCTGGATGAAATATGGCAGGTATTCACAGAACACCTCTGTTGAGGCTGCTCACTGAACGGAAAGATGAAGAGAAGTGTTTTCCAATGTTGATGAAGATATGACATTTTTGAGAGGAACACCTACAGACTTACCTTCTGTAGGATTTTTTTATTACAAGCTTTTGTGGTTTCGATTTCCTCCTTCCCCACCATAACCTAAATGGAATAACTATGTAAAAAATAACTCCAACAGAATTACTGTGTTTTACCTCAAATGATCATACTGTCTGCAAAGTAAAAGTCTGGTTTGCTTAAATGAATCATACAATAGAATTATAGAATCAATAAGGTTGGAAGAGACCTCAAGGATCATCAAGTCCAACCTGTCACCACAGACCTCATGACTACTAAACCATGGCACAAGGTGCCACATCCAGTCCCCTCTTGAACACCTCCAGGGATGGTGATTCCACCACCTCCCTGGGCAGCATATTCCAAAGGCTAACAACTCTCTCTGTGAAGAATTTTCTCCTCACCTTGAGCTTAAACCTCCCCTGGTGCAGCTTGAGACTGTGTCCTCCTGTTCTGGTGCTGGTTGCCTGAGAGAAGAGACCAACCCCCTCTTGGCTACAACCACCCTTCAGGTAGTTGTAGATAGCAATAAGGACTCCCACGAGCCTCCTCTTCTCCAGGCTAAACAATCCCAGCTCCCTCAGCCTCTCCTCATAGGGCTTGTGCTCGAGGCCTCTCTCTCTCACCAACCTCATTGCTCTTCTCTGGACGTGATTGTGTCTCAATATTCTTAAATTGAGGGGCCCGGAATTGGACACACTACTCAAGGTGTGGCCTAAACAGTACTGAGTACAGGGGCATAATGATTATGCTATTTCTGCTGGCCACACCATTCTTTATGCAGGCCAGGATGCCAGAGGCCTTCTTGGCCACCTGGGCACACTGCTGGCTCGTGGTCAGCTGGCTGTCAATCAGTCACCCCCATGTCCCTTTCTGTTTGGGAGCTCTCCAGCCACTCTGACCCCAGCCTGTAGCTCTGCATGGGGTTGTTGTGGCCAAAGTGCAGCACCCAGCACTAGACTTGTTGAATGTCATCATGTTGGACTCTGTCCAGCCTGTCAAGGTCCCTCTGGAGAGCTCTTCTACCCTCTAACTGACTAACATCTGCTCCTAACTTGGTGTCATCTGCAAATTTACTGATGACTGACTCAATCCCCTCATCCAGACCATCAGTAAAGATATTGAACAGGATGAGGCCCAGCACTGATCCCTGGGGGACACTACTAGTGACTGGCCGCCAGCTGGATGTGGCACCATTCACCACCACTCTCTGGGCTCGGCCATCCAGCCAGTTCCTAACCCAGCTCAGAGTGCTGCTGTCCAAGCCATAGGCTGACAGCTTAGACAGCAGTTTGCTGTGGGGAATGGTGTCAAAGGCCTTGGTGAAGTCCAGGTAGACTACATCCACAGGCCTCCCCACATCCACCAGATGGGTCACCTGGTCATAGAAGGAGATCAGGTTGGTCAGGCAGGACCTGCCCTTCCTAAATCCATGTTGGCTGGACCTGATTGCTTGGCCGTCCTTCAAGTGTACAGTGATTTCCCCCAAGATGATCTGTTCCATCATTTTCCCTGGCACTGAGGAAAGGCTGACAGGCCTGTAGTTTCCAGGTTCCTCCATCCAGCCCTTCTTGTGTGTGGGCATCACATTGGACAGCTTTCAGTCATCTGGGACCTCTCCAGTGAACCAGGACTGTTGAAAAATGATGGAGAGCAGCTTGGCCAGCTCATCTGCCAGATCTCTCAGCACCCTAGGATGGATCCCAACTGGTCTCATGGGCTTGTGAGTATCCAAGTGGCACAGCAAATCCCAAACTAATTCCTTGTGGTACTACACTGCTCCCTGACCCCATCAACCAGTTCAGGAGGCCAGTTATCCTGAAGTCCTCCTGCCTTACTGTTGAAAATTGAGGGAAAGTATGTATTTATTACCTCAGCCTTTTCCTCATCTTTAGTTACAGTGTTACCCTCCAGGTCCAATAAGGAGTGGAGGTTCTTCTTGCCCCTCTTTTTAGCATTAATATGTTTATAAAAATGCTTTTTATTATCTTTCACAGAATTGGCCAGCTTAAGTTCTAACTGGGCTTTTACCTCTCTAATTTTTCTTCTACATGATCTAACAACATCCTTAAATGTATCACAGGTTGCCTCCCCCACTTTCCAAAGGTGATACACCCTCTTTTTTCCCTTAATTCCTTCAAGAGCTGCTTGCTCATCCAGGCTGGTCACCTTCCCTGCTGGCTCATCTTTCAGCACATGGGAACTGCCAGTTCCTGTGCCTTCAAGAGCTCCTGTTTGAAGCAGGTCCTGTCCTGGACCCCTTGGTTCTTAAGGGCTGCTAGCCAGGGTACTTTCTGTGTAAGTTGCTTAAATAAGCAGAAGTTTGCCCTCCAGAAGTCCAAAGTGAGGGTTCTGTTACTGCTCCTCCCTATTTCCCTGCATATTGAAAACTTCACTCTCTCATGACTGCTGCACCCTAGACAGCCTCCACCATCACATCTCCCACC
Source organism: Melanerpes aurifrons (assembly GCA_011125475.1). Classification (NCBI taxonomy): domain Eukaryota; kingdom Metazoa; phylum Chordata; class Aves; order Piciformes; family Picidae; genus Melanerpes; species Melanerpes aurifrons. The sequence goes on along the minus strand of WWNC01000080.1, from coordinate 3,633,527 downwards.
AGCCCTTCTCTATTTGAGAACAGCAGGTCAAGCAGGGCCTGAACCCTGGTAGGCTCACTTAACAGCTGCATCAGGAAGCTGTCCTCCAGACACTCTAGGAACCTTCTGGACTGCCTCCTCTATGCTGAATTAAGTTCCCAGCACATGTCTGGCAGGTGAAAGGCGCCCACAAGCACAAGATCTGATGATTTTGAGACAGCCTCCAGTTGCTTGTAGAATATTTCATCTGCCTCCTCATCCTGGTTGGATGGTATATAACAGACTCCAACCAGGATATCGGTTTTGTTAGCCCTCCCTCTGATTTTAACACACAGGCACTCTATCCTTTCATCCTCAACCTCAAGTTCTGAGGCATCAAGAGATCCCCTAATATACAGGGCCACCCCTCCTCCTCTTCTCCCTCACCTGTCTCTCCTAAAGAGTAACCCCCCCAGTGCAGTACTCTAATCATGTGAATCATCCCACCATGTTTCTGTAATAACAACTATGTCATAGTCTTCCTGGTGGACCAAGACTTCCTGTTCCTCTTGTTTGTTACCCATACTGTGTGTGTTGATGACTTCAGCTGGGCTGCTGATTTCTCAATTAGCTCTGATTTATGTCCCACTCCTCCTCTCCAGAGAGACTGGTTTCCTCACCCACCCCCTTCAGACCTGGTTTAAAGCTTTTCTAGTGAGCCCTGCTAACTTCAAAGATAAATTCACCCCATCAAGGTCCAGCAGTCAGGTGCAGTAAAAGTTGCCTCTTGATCAAGGAACCCAAACTTCCATTGCTGGCAGCATCCCTTGAACAAATTATTGATGGCTCACTTTCAAAACCAGTCAACTGAGAACTTGTCTAATTCCTCATAGAAGTGAAGGCTAAATATCTCTTCGGCTTGTCTGCAGTGTCTGAAAAAGTTCCAAAGCACAAGAATTCTCCCTTGTGCTTAGCAAAATGCTGCAGTAGAGACACAATGGTTCTGTTGGTGTCCACCGCAATATGTAATCGCTATTACTTCAATATGTCTCTAGCTATGGTGTGTGTTGCAGAACATGCACTGGTAAGAGACACCTATGAAACAAGGGCAAATTGCAAGTATGAATATCAAAACCAGGAAAGAACGGAGACAACAGGTTGCAGAACTAACATTTATCCCTGTTGTCTGGTCCCTAATTTTAGACTTGGGGGGGTTTAAATTAAATGAAGACCTTACTGTTTGTGGCTGTGATTTTAGCATTCAGGAGTGAACTAATGGTGGACATCTCATGGTTGCAGACATCCTGAAGCTTTGACCATTTCCCCACAATGCTGCTGGTGAAAGCTCACAAAGATATGGTAGCATTATCAATTATGCAAATGTCAACTAAAGCTTCTAGCATAGGCAAAGAAATGTCAGGATTATTAATAGTGTTGTGTTGGCTTCCAAGACTTAGGAAAGGAGGTGCTTTCCTTGTTTTTCCCAATTCCTGCTGTCATAATTACACCTGGTGCTTTGAGCACAGAATAACCATTAAACCATTGCACATTGCACCATTGAAGATGAGCCAGGAGGGTAACATCAACCTCGGAAGAATACCTGTGCTGTTTTCTTTTTCCCGGGTATAGAAATTACTGGTTTGCTGGTTGCAATGTGTTCTGTCCTCTGAGGTCAAGACTGTTCTCTGTGAGGAAGTCTGTGATCCATAAGGGCTTGCCAACACAGAGAACTTGTGGCATGCAAACAGCACAGTAGTGGCAGGTTGCTGGACTCTTCCCGTCCTCCAGAAATTCAAGGTATTTCTGAATATATCAGAGCACTTATGTAGTCAAATTCAGTAGCTTTTGCCAACTACAGTACAGACAGCATGCAATAATGTAGTGATATGGACAAACTGGTGAAGGGCAGAGGGAGGAAAGAGTTGCAGCGTGTCAGCAGCAGGGGATCCTTCTGTCTGCCATCAGCAGGATTAAGGCTTCATAAATTATGGAAGGACATTTGTGCCAGCAGGCTGGCACAGATCCCCTGGAAAGTTAAATTTCTCAAGTCAAGAGGGGTGGAAGCAGCTGAATTGGGGTTTCTTGCATGATTATGCTCTTATAGCATGTGTATGAGGAGGAAAACACACAGCAAAATAGGGACAGCATCACTGTGGACATGGGAAATGGTGACTGTTTCTAGGGTGGGCTGCTTCCTATAGCAGAACACACAGTCTTCAACCCTGAAGGGTGCTCCTTGTAAAGTGTGTAGGGATGAGATTGCGGGATTACCTTGCTCCTTTCTTGCTCCTAAGGGGGTTTTGCCTCTAAAAGGTTCAGAATTATTCCTATGCTCACTTCTTAACAAGCCACAATGTGCTAAGATATGATTAAATCTGTCATACAACACTGTTGTGCAAAGGGGAATTTTTCTAGGCATGTTAAGCCCTTTAATAACACAAAATTTAGGTTGTCACATAGTACAGGGAACTTCTGAATCAGCTAATTGTCGTTGTGTTTTCAAACACATATAAACCTTGCAAAAATGTATTTGCAACATGCCTTTGCAAATTACTGGTTTTGATGGTCTCATAATTTTCAGCCAACTTTCATTCTTGTTATGCCATTCAAAACTTACTATCAGAGTGGGTTTGGAACAGTGTGTCTTATCACAGCTCATCAAACCGTGTTTATAATTAAGAACATGCTTCTGCTCAACTTCTTCCTAAGAGTGGCTTCCCTGCTGTCAATGAGAATGGAAATGTACTTTATTTGTGACTGTTAGACAAACGATAAGTATGCATAAGACTGTGCATACTTTCTGAGTGTTGCTGTCATTAGACTTTCACAGGATAATCTATGTTGGATGGTATCTCAGGATGTCTTGTACATCCATGCAGGTGAAAGGTGGCCAACTATGAAGCCAAGCCAGGTCGCCTTGGGGCTTTATCCAGTAGGGTCTTGAAAATACTGACAGAATCATCTAGCATCTAAGCTGAAAGTATGGAGAGAAAAAAAAAAAAATTTTTCAGTGTAGCAGTATGTTTGTGTTTTACCAGAGTCAGACCAAGGTGTGAGGTTTTTCCACTTTTTTGTTCAGGCTGATTCAATCCGACAGCCTCAGGAAAGTGAACTCCATGACCACATCATCTGTAAATTGTCATTGAGATGTATTTGTTTATTTGGATATATACTCCCTTATAATTTTCTGATTGACCATAGTTGTCTTATTCCTCCTGCATGATTCCTCATCTCTGATTGGTTTCTGGACAGCAGATGTACTCCCAAGTCCCTGCTGCACTGCAAGTGCCCATTGCTCTCACCTCTCTGATGCAACACTTCTCCCAGCATAATCTAGTCTCACGGAACAGCTTCTTCATGTGGATAGACGTGTGTATATAATTATGCAGAAGAGCAAAGTTAAGGGACAAAACATGATGACAAAGTTAATTCAAAATTCAGTAAGTACTGCCAGCAGTCTCATTTTGCATTGCCACATGCACATGGCTGATCAAGCTGCTGATAATTACAAGATCAAGTTCTTTTCTTCATAAAACCCTTCCTTGTTCCTTGGACAGGATGTGATTCTGGATGTGAGTCAGGGCTGTGTATTGAAGGAAGCTCTTTGCTGTTGTAGGAGTTGAAGCAAAGGAGCCCAACAGTTACCGGAAAAGCAAAAGGATCTCTTTGTGATTAAGGGGACTGAGCACTGCCTTGGCCAGTCAGGTGTCACCTAGCTGGCACGGGATTTTGCTGCTGCAATACAAGTGTCTTCCACCTAAATTCTCACTAGTGGTGTCGCAGGGCATTTTGCACTCCCTAGGTGCTTACCATTTTATACCTGACATAGGAAGCTCTGTGTCTTCGCAAATGTAAATGAAGTCAGGAGAAAATATTTGCTTTAAGCATTTGAAGAAATATCAAAAAGCTGACTGTTTCTGTATTCTTAAAAAATGAGTTTCGTGTTTCTGATGAGACATAAAAAAATTAAAAGGCAAGGACTCAGTTAATCTGTACGTCTTGTATGTCCCACAGGTATACTACCCCATACACTGCTCTGAAACGAGCCAGGCAAAAGTCCTGGCTTTGCCATGAGGAGTAATGATGACTGCTGCTTTGTGTGGGAGCTCACAGTGCCATGGCATTTCTAGCCCTTGTCTCCTAGGGACAGGTATTCTTTCTGTGTTCCCATCTTCATACTTTCAATGGCTGGGCCAGAAATTGATGGGTTTTGTAGCCCCAGACCTGCAAAAAAGATAGTCACCAGATGTGCCAGCATCAAGTGTGCAAACAGGAGGGCTGAAGGAAAATTTTCTGTGAAACCTTTGGGTTTGGAACTTTCTAACTAAAGAGTCTGCCTTCAGAACTATAATGCATTTTATTAGGCTTGGGGGTTTTTGGTGTTGTGGGTGACAGGTGGAGGCAGAAAGCACAAGATGTGAGCATATACATCAGTGACTCTTAATCTGCCATCATTTTGGTGTCATTCACTCTCTTGTTAGAGATACTTAAATCCTTATTACATAAATCTGTTATTGAGACTTCAGTTAATTTTGGAGTTTAGTGTATGGAAAACCAAGACAGTATACCTTCTTCTGCTGGCGCTTGCACTGGCTGCCTTGTATCTTTGATCTTCTAACACAACCTTTGAGTCTATTGCTTTACCTCCAGCCATGAAACATGAGTTTTGACCTCTACAGGGCAGAGCCCTATCAGCAGGACAATTTGTGTCTCAGCTGGTGGGAAGCCCTCTCCTTCAGATACTGCCCAATGTCCTTATTCACACATGACTAAATGGTGTACTTTGATAATTTCAGTTTCCACCAACAGCGGAGAAATAGGAAACAATGGTATAAACTGCCATGTACCTGGGAGAGGTTAGTTTTCTATTGACACTTGTTCCTGTGGTTGGCCTGACAACACGCAAACTGTGATTTGAGCAATACTGGTGTGAAATGAGTCAGAGAGATTTTACACACGTTGCACAACTTCCATATAGAAAGTGTTAACCAGCTGGAGTTAACAACATCAAGCCTGTCGTTTCAGGACAGAAATTTCAAGCATGTAAGTAACAGGTGTCCCTGCAAAATGCTGGACCCTTTGAGAAAAACAGTTCTTTAAATATTCGGGTGACCACATTTGTTTTGGTGACAGGTCACTAAGCAACCTGCACAGCACTGAGAAAATACAGCCTTGGCAGTGCTTCTAAGTGCAGTTGGCATCTTTGGTGTTGAATCACCATACCGTGTATTAGCACTGACAGGGGCTGCAAGGCTTTATCCACAGTAAATCCTGGGGGAAGATACCCAGCTCCACCAGTATTAATTAAAAAGTCAGTATGCAGATTTAGAGCAAAGTTGCTGGATTTAAATAACATACAGCATTGTCACATTTGCTAGTTACTATGAAAATAGATTAATAGCTACAATGGTCATTTGAATATTAAAATTACTCCTACCTGAACACTGCTAGAAAGTAACTACTTGTTGCAAAACCAGGAGGCAATTAAATTGTCTGGTAAAGTGGAAGAGTGTTGGAGAGGCAAAAAGAGACAGTATCTTTTAGAAGTTGGGTGTATGTGAAATACAGTAGTGCACACCTCTGCGACTGAAACCCGAACAGGCTAGGTGGCCTCACCCAGCTGTTCCTTAGTGAGCTCAGCTTCAGTATCTGTCACACCTAACCACTGCAGTCATATGAAATTTAGTTTAGTGAAGCAAACAAGTGAGTCATTTGTCATTAAGAATATACATTTTTTTTCCAACTTCTTGTAGAGCATTATAGAATCATAGAATCAATAAGGTTGGAAAAGACCTCAGAGATCATCAAGTTCAATCTATAATCTATTATGGGACATCTCCCCTAAAATAAATATCTCCACAATCTCTGCCCAAGACATTAGAGAGTTCTGTCTCTAGATTATGGTAGAACATAAAGGATGTAGTGGCAGCTTTGCCTGTACACTACAAATACCTTCCTGATCTGTAAAACTTGTAGTTAGTTAATCATCAGAACAGCTCAGTGCCAGGTCATTGAAGGAGACATGAGCACTCTTCTGCCCTTTGCTGCTTATAAAGGAGTTGCCTGCTTGGGAACCCAGTGGCTGCAGGGTGCTCTGGCATGCCATAAACCAAAGGAAGGCATGCACTTCTGTGTATACAAGATTTATTAATCTTTCTAGCAGGCAAACTAGCTGCTGAGAGGTCTACACATTACAAATTTTTAACTATCCTTTGCTGATAGGAGTGAGCACCCACAGGACATGATCTGGACCCAGGCTCTGTGAATAATAGGAAGGAGTAAACCATAACTGTAAAAATTGCCTCAGGAAACTAGGTGAAAAAGCATTATGGAGCCACTAAATAGTACTTAGATAGTAAAATGAGCTGGCACAAGTGGGAAGTCTGGGTGTTGGGACTGACTGTATGCCTGGTCACAGCCCCATGGTTTTCTTTTGCAACAGGAGGTGTGGCCAGTGTATAATCCTTTACACTGAATTTTCTGCTTCACTTCCTCTATGTCATAACCTGAGTGTTTGCCATAGCATTTAGCATGTCTGCATTTGATAAAACCTAAGTTATTTGAGCATGGAGATATTTGAACAGGAAAGATTTATTTGATGCTCCCCACTCCTTTTGAACAATAACGGGACATGTGCCCCTAGAGAAATGTGTGACTGATACGAAATGAGTATGATGCTAATCTTGGCCAAAAGCAGAAGCAGAGTCTGTGTAATTTCCAAGGAATGCTGGTTTCAAAGGAGATTAAAATCAGGCATTAGTTGAAACCAACAGAGTAGTTTTAAAAGAAAACTCCTGAAGGAATAATTTATTAAACAGCTGTTTATCTTGCATTCACTGAATTTCTATATTGTTTTAAAATAAAGTCCTAAAATATATTTCTTGCAGCTCACCCCATCTCCCAGCAGTACAGTCACTACTTGGTGAGAGAGACTTAACATTTATGGGATGGTATAAAGGATCAAAGATTAATTCAAACTTCTGACAGTGCAGCTGCATCACCTGCCTCTTCCACCTTCCACAAAGATGTTTGCACCAGCCTTCTGGTTTACAGGTCTACATATTTATTAATATTTAATTATCTTCACAGTATCTTCACACTACCATCAGCCCAGTCAGCTTTGATCTCTTCAGGTCATGTTGCAACTGCAGGCCATTTGGTCACAACTGAACTGAAGTCCACAAAGTCCTCAGGAGGAAATCGATGAAACCAATTGCAGTACATTTTTCCGCAATGGAATCTCTTCTCCCTCTCATTCACATTTCAGAATTTCATCAGTTCTACAAGCCTTTAGCCACAAAAGCATGCCATGGCTAGGGTAGAAGAAAATGTCCCTTTCTCTATGGGACAGGCACATGCTGCTGATGGCATGACAAACCCCAGAGCACATGTATGTGCTTGTGCATAATGTTGTCCAAGGAGATCCTCAGCAGCTTTGATCTGTAATGGGGTGGAGGAGTTAACTGTAAAGGGAATATAAGGCTGAGCAACAGCAGTGGCTGAACTTGTGGGATGACACGTATGCCTGTTGCCTGCTATCCACTCAGCAGACAGGTCTGGTGGACCAGACCACTCAGCTGTAGCTTTTTAGGAGATTTTATTTTTTTTTTTTTTTTTTTTTTGGGGGTGGGGGAGGCAGGGGAAGATGTAGATGGAAACAAATGCTGGGTGTGCTTCTCTGGTGGCTGACCTGCAGTGGGAGATGCTGGTCAAGTGGCTGGTGAGGTTTCAGGGCTCTTCCACTGCCACGTAATGGAGAGGAATGTAATGCAAACACGTACAGCACCTTCATAACAGTGACAGGTCAGAAGGGAGGATATGGCCAAACAATGTGAATACTGGTACTGCAGCGTCTGTGCAGCGTGCAGACAGATTTGGTGGTCTCAGCTGCCTTTCTGAAACCTTCAGCCTTCAGGGCTGTGATCTGAGAACTGCTGATTTAGTGTAACACAAAATGTTGAGGCCATGGGAGGGAATGACCCAGGCAACCAGCACCAGAACAAGGGGACACAGCATCAAGCTGCGCCAGGGGAAGTTTAGGCTGGAGGTGAGGAGAAAGTTCTTCATGGAGAGAGTCATTGGTCATTGGAATGTGCTGCCTGGGGAGGTGTTGGAGTCACCATCTCTGGAGGTGTTCAAGAGGGGATTGGATGTGGCACTTGGTGCCATGATCTAGTCATGAGGTCTGTGTTGATAGGTTGGACTCGATGATCTTTGAGGTCTCTTTCAACCTTGATGATACTGTGATACTGTGATACTTGAAGCCATGGTTTAGTAGTCATGAGGTCTTGGGTGACAGGTTGGACTTGATGATCTCTGAGGTCTTTTCCAACCTTATTGATTCTATGGTTCTATGATTCTATGACCCACCTTCCAAAAATACTGTTTACATTCACAGTTATCTTTACTGAAATACCTGAGAGGCAGAGAAGGTTATCTTCCTAGCACAAAGGTCCACCAACTTCTAATAAGCTACTCCAGACCATTAATTTCAAATGCACCATCATATTTTGCATGTCTCAGTTTATTCATCCTCAGTTTGGTAATGTGATGCACTCAGGAGGCAGCAGTGGGAACTCAGGGTATTCAACATCTGTTCAAATAGAGCCTCAGGCATTACAAGCTTGACAGAAGTAAAAAAGGAGCTCCCTGACAATGATGAATTGAGCTGATGCCTTGCGAAACATGAGGATATTGGCAGTTAAATTCACTCCAGGATTTATTTTGCTTACTCTTGATGCTATTCTTTATTTGATAAGCAGTGTCAAGAACTTAAGGGACCACAATATGTTCATATACAGAAATAAAACAGCAGACTTCAATATGGTTTGACATTTGTTGCAGATGGAATCTAAATAGTGATGGACTTGTATCTTTTGAATGTGACATGATTGTTTTCTATTGATTCCTGGTAAGTGTTTGCATTTCTCTGGTAGAAGTGTTTGCTAGATGGTCTTGCAGGGAATGATGCTGAAAACCAGATGAGAAAACATGTGGTTTCTTTGGCTTGTAAAAGCTTTTCTTTAAAGGATAGTCCTACCATTAATGCACATATGATGTTCTGCTAAGTGTGGGAATGGGGTAAAGATTGGTATATGAAATGTTATAAAGGCTCAGGAGCACATCTGCATCTGTGGTTTTAATTGCTTGTTTAGAGGTGTGTCACCTATGTGTAGCAGGTGCTGGACTGTAAAGAAAAGGTACACCTTCATAATATTTCACTGTAACAAAACACTCAACTACACAAGACCCTGACCATTTACCCTTAGTCTGTCCCTCTTCTGCTTTCTGCCAAGGAACCACTGGCATGAGAAAATTGCTGTCTTTCCCCTGGTTTCCTCACTTACCCATTGTGTGCTCTGTGAGAGGCAGCAGCTGGAGCTCATGCAGACTGGGGCAGCCAGTGGGATACATCTGGGGCCTTTGCTGGGGGTTTAGTTTTGAATGCTGCAGCTGAAGCCTCTGGGATAGGCAAGAAGACAGGCAGGTAGTATTCTACTCTACTGGGGATGCTTGCTGCACTGATACATTGGGTGTCTCATGTCAGCTCTGGACTTCCTCAACCGCAGCAGCATCTGCTCTGTATGATGTTCTTGTACCAGGAAAGTCAAGGCTCATGGTGGCAGTGAGTGAGGCCTACACTGCAATGTGTTTGTCACCAACAAGTGCCCCCTGCAAGGCAGAGCAGGAGCAATGACACTGCTGTGGGGTGGTCAGGGTATGAGGTCTATGGCTGCCTCCAAAACCAGCCTGAGGTCTCTTCACACAGCACCACATTTGATCTCCCCTAGACAGAGGAGATATTAATATAATTCTGTTGGATACCAGTTGTTATAAGTGTGAGGTCTCACTGGGATGAAATCTGGTTACTGCTCTAGTGTAATGTATATGCAAGGATGTTACAGAAATGAAAGATGAAAATAAAACAGAAAGAAATTAATATATATTTGGGGACAGCCCTTCTATTTTCTCTGCAGCCCTGCAATATAAAGGATTTTACACTTGTGGATTCACTTCTGAGAATTTCAATCTATTTTCCCAAAGAATTATTCTAGGGAATTGCTTGATTAATTTCTCATTTAATTGGATAAAGTGTTGCATTGTAAAACCTTTCCTGAAACATTTCGTAAACTTCAGGCAAAATGATATCTCATAAAGGTTTTCCACTTCAGGTTAAAATTTTCCACGTTGCTCTCAAGTGGGAATGAGTGATGTGGACCCTTTTTTAAGCCAGAGAAACGTGGCCTTGGTAGCAGCAATCTTGATTTTAGACTAGGCACTGAAACCAAATGATCTTTGAAAAGAGCTGAGATATCACCAAGACGTGTTGTTACACTTCTACCAGCAAAGCTTCTGAGTACAGCCATTGCAGTGTGGAACGATATGAACAGGCCCACACACACTACTAGCAAATACAGTACATCTTTGCTACCTTTTAGAAATTAATTTAACATCTTGGTTAAAAGAAAGAAAACAAACAAAACCTGAGGGGAAAAAAACACAAAACCAAAACAAAACAATAACCAACCAACCAAAGCACACATGGGGAAAAAAAAAAACCAAACCACAAAGGACCATTAGTTGGATTACACTTTAATTTTTCTATTTATCACCAACCAGCTGTGAAACAAAAGTGCTACCTCAAACTAAATTAAGCAATGTTTGTGTTTAAAGGCTTCAGAATGAATAAATTGGATCTGAGGGCTATATTATTGACAGATGTTTGTATAAATATGCCAATTCAGTATGGAAAACTGCTATTGCTGAGGATACTGAACCCACTACCTGTGGGTCCTTCTACCAGACAACAGGGATCTGGTAGGTATCTGGTGGTGTCTGACTCATGTCATTCCATACAGTGCTTGCTTAAATGCATAAGAATGTGCTTTTCCCAACTATGTGCCTTTTGTAAAACTGCTCGTCCTCCTTGGGCCTGCAGAATTTCTTCCTGCTGCAGCTCTTGGAAAAGAGTTCACAGCTGTCTGGATTGTCACTGAAAGGTGCTGATAACATCTGTGGATAATAAGCCCCAAGAAGAGCAGTTAATGAAATTCTTGTTTCAGTAGTTATGCTCCTCTCATCCCTAGAATAGCCAGAGACATGAACACAGTGTTCATTTCACAGTGCTATTTTTGTCCCTTTTCCCTTCTTACCACCTTTCAACAACAAACTGTGTGGATCCTCCTCCTGTGTTATCTGGCAGTATATGGCAGTGCTCTCTGATATGTCTGGACATGCACTCCAGAGAGTGTGCAAGACAACCCACTGGGGTGCAGGAAGAAAGTACATTTTGTACCATTAATAAGCAAGAAAAAAATATATTTTTAAAATAGTATTTATTTAACAGTGTTTATTTAATCTTACCTTGTCCTTTTTCTATTTTTTTTTTCATTCTTATGATGTAACTAATATATACAGTAGTATATGTATAGTATTCATAAATAAGTTAATATGTATATACTGGGTGTCAGTGCTCAAAAATAGGGGTGCACAAAAAAAATAAAATAATAAAATGGAGTCCACTGGGTTAAGAGACATTTTGCAAAGCTGACTTCTGCCAACTTCTGCTCTGTGAAGAGCCATTCTAGTTTTCCACTCCAAATCAGTCTGCTTCACTAGGGCTGTCAGCTCCCCAGCTATCACCTACATGGGTAATTTGAGTCTGCCTGCTATGTGATTTTCAACCCCACCTGAGGACTGTTCAAAGAGTTGTGTACTCACTGTTTAAGTGGGGTGAATCAGTTCTGTGCTGCTGGCAGGGCAAGAAGTCAAAAGAACTAATCTGTTAAATTTTTGAGGGGACATGCAAAAGCCTCAGTGTAAAGTTAAGTAATTATTCTGCACAGAAGGAGCAAGTTACTTTCAAGTACCAATCTGCTGGCTGGAGATGTGGCTGGGAAATCAAAATCTGTACTAGAAGTGATACTGACAGTTACGTGGTAATACTAATACAGTGTGAGAGCAGACCTGGTGTACTGTCTGGCCTTTGCAACAAGCTTGGAATAGAGATACACCTTCTCTTAGTGACCCCTTTTCACATAAGTGCAATAAAGATCACCTTTTACTTGTTGTTTGTGTCATTTGTCGTTGTTTGTGTCATTTGTCATTGTTTGTGTTATTTTGCCTTTGCCATAATGTCTGTAGCTTACTGGAAGGTTAGAGAGATTGACCTCATCCTCCTTCTGTTAATGGTGATCTTGGGTGAAAGGTTTAGATACTATGGCGGTCCTCCCCCACTGGTAAGTGCATCTCAGTATAGCTTCAGCACATAATGAGGTTGGGTCTATAAAAAATGAGGGCAGTAACTAATTTCAGAACAACCTACTTAGATCATGTTTATTGAGTGAGTAGGTACTAATGAAATTCAGTGTAAAGAGTTACAAAGCAGTAAGAAAAGGCAGCCTCAGGGACCTGTGGAGGGTCACCTTCAGCTGTCCCCTTCTGGAGCAAATATCATCCTGGGGAAAGATTTGTAAACTGACATAGCTGACACAGTAAATAAACCTTCTGCAGGAAATAAAATAAAATTAATAGATGGGAAGATTATACCTGCCCTTAAAAATCTGACAGTAAATATACAAATAAAGAAGAGAGAAAAATCATGTTGACCCGCTTCAACAAAAAAAACCCTCACTGCACCTCATTTCAAGGTGTCCATTTCTGCGAACTGAAGATTCCACTGGGAAATATGAAGGTAAAGTTGATGACGAAATGGAGGGGGAGTTAATGTGGGTTTTTCCGAGTATCTTTTGACCTTATTGAAGAGGCATCTGATTCAATCCGACATGACTGCAGTTATACTGAGACAGAAGCAGGTCTTCCTTAGTAAGAATTCCAAAGTTTGGGCTCTTGAGAGAGTTTATTCTCCAGCTCTTTAAGAACAGAAACTTGGCCACCTCTGGGTGACCTGAACTGTGGCTAGCAAGAGCTGCTGTGAAGAGACAAGCTGGGTCTCAAATAGTAAACTGTTTTTAAGACCCTGATAGCTTTGCAGTTGAGGATCTTGACTGATTTTAAGACATGAATGTGTAGTTGATGGGAGCCTGCAGACCAAAAGTGACAGAAGGTCTTGCCATGTGAAACCTGGAGTATACAGAGTCCTGGAGCTGCCAGAACGTTGCTTGCTGTAAAAACATTGTCACTACAAGATAAAAGCATGGAACCTGGACAGTAACAGGATGACATAGATGATGATGAAGGGATTTTAAGAAGCAGATATGATCAATGATCCACATTAATTAATTTAAAGAGGACAAAACCCCTACTACTAATATCTTTGTTTCCAAGATTGAAATCAACAGCTCCTGGTGTGGATAGAGCCTGCCTCTTAGTAAAGGAAGCTTTTGGCCTTGTACACATACTTGCACAATCAGATGAGCAGTACATGCTACACAGGGCACTGCAGAGCCTGTGGCCTGCTGTAAATATTTAGTAGTTCCCAAAGAAAACCAAAAGCCTAAAAAAATAAACAGTTGCCTTTATATCTAGGGATTGATTTACAGTCAAAGGTGTCATGTACCATAGCAGTTTGCTCCCAGGCTTTTGGTTATTATCTATAGCATCTCTACCGGTTGCATGTGGCAATACTGGAAGAAACAAGTGAACCCAGACCATTAATACGTCCTGCCGGACAAACCTAGCGACAATGGAGTGACTACATCAGTGGACAAAGAAAGAACTACTTATGTCATCTACCTGGACTTGTGTAAATCTTTTGACTTTGTCCCCTACAACATCCTTCTCTCTAAGATAGAGAGATATGGGTTTGATGAGTGGACTGTTTGGTTGCATCCAGAGGCTAGTGTTGAATGGACTGATGTCCATGTGGAGATCGATGGCAAGTGGTGCCCCTCAGGGGTCTAGTGCTGTTAAATGTCTTAATTCAATCCCACGGATAGGCAGTGGTATGGAGTGCATTCTCACAAAGTGCAGATGGCACCAAGCTGAGTGGTATGGTTGACACATCTGAGGGACAGGATTTCATACAGAGGGACCTAGACAAGTTTTATAAGTGGGTCTGTGTGAACCTCTTGAGGTTCAACAAGGCCAAATGCAAGGTCCTGCACCTGGACTGAGGGAATGAAGGGATTTAGAGCAGCCCTGAACAGAAGGGCTTGGGGAGCATAGGTGGGTAAAAAGCTGAATAGGAGCTGATGATGTGCTCTCACAGCTCAGAAAGCCAGCTGTGTTCTGGGCTGCATTAAAAGAAGCATGACCAGCAGGACAGGTGAGGTGATTTTGCCCCACTACTTCCCTGTGGTGAAACCCACTTGGAGTCATGTGTCCAGCTCTGAAGTTCCTGGCATGAGCAGGTCCAGAGGAGGGCCATGAACTGATCAGAGGGCTGGAACACCTCTCATATGGGGTTGTTCAGCCTGAAGAAGAGAAGGTGCTGAAGAAGACTTTGAATACTTAAAAGGGGCCTATAAAACGATGAGGACAGCCCTTTTAGCAGGATCTGCTGCAATCAGGCAAGGGACAATGGTTTTACACTGAAAGAGGGTAGATTTGAATTAGATATAAGGAAGATATTTTTCTTCAATGAAGGTGGTGAAACACTGTAACAAGTTTCCAGAGCAGTGCTAGATACCCACATGTGGAAACCATTGAGATTAGGTTGGATAGGGGCCTGAGCAACCTGGTATGGTTAAAGAAGTTCCCCATGCGGGGCTTGAACTAGATGATCTTTAAGGGTCTCTTTGAACCCAAACCATTCTATGATTCTATGATTCTATCATCTAAGCTAACTAGAAAGACCTCTAAGTGAAACATATCTGTCTCACTTACATATGTGCTTTTGCTTCTCTTCAAAGACAATTTTTATAGAGAAAATAACCAACTGTTCTTTTTACATAAGCCAGCAGTCAGTAGGACTGTCTTTGAAAGGAGGGCACTATGGTGACTTTTGGTCATTTGTTCCTAAACTCAGACTTCTCTAAAGAGGTGGGGCACTTGGAGTAGTAGGCAGCCAGCACACAGCAGCTGTAGGTAGCAATGCAGGCTAAGTCACCTGTGTGCTGGCCCTGTGGGGGATGCAACTTCTGATCTCAACCCTCTTTTGTTAATTTTTCACTTTTCATAATAGTAAACCTGGTAAATGTCAGATGACTCATTGTGTCCATGGACTAACTTAAGGGCTTCCTATGATAAAGTGGCTATGTCAGTAGATAAGGGATGACCCATGGATGCGATCCATCTGGACTTCTGCAAGGCTTTTAACACAGTCCCCCACAACACCCTGCTTGCCAAGTTGGAGAGATATGGATTTGATGGGTGGACTGTTCAGTGGATAAGGAATTGTCTGGATGATTGCATCCAGAGGGTGGTGATGTGGTGGCTTGAAGTCCAGATGGAGAGTAGTAACAAGTGGTTTTCCTCAGGGGTCCATACTGGGCCCTGTGCTCTTTAATATTTTTATCAATGATAAGGACAGTGGGATTGAGTCCACCATCAGCAAATTTGCAGACAACACCAAATTAAGTAGTGCTGTTGATACATCAGAGAGACAAAATGTCATCCAGAGAGACCTGAACAAGCTGGAGAGGTGGACCCAGGTGAACCTCATGAGGCTCAACAAGAGCAAGTGCAGGGTTCTGCGTCTGGGCTGGAACAATCCTATCAATACAGTCTGGGGAATGAAGTGATAGAAAACAGCCCTTTAGAAAAGGACTTGGGGGTGCTGATGGACAAGAAGCTGGACATGAGCAGACAGTGTGTGCTTGCAGCCCAGAAGGCAAATCACATCCTGGGCTGCATCAAAAAATCTATGGCCAGCAGATTGAGTGAAGTGATTCTGCCACTTTGCCCTGGTGAGACCTCACCTGGAGTATTGGGTCCGGGTCTGGAGCCCTCAATACAGGAAGGACATGGACCTGATGGAGAGGGTCCAGAGAAAGGCCACAAAAATTATCAGGGGTTTGGAGCATCTCTGCTATAAGAATAGGCTGAGGGAGCTGGGGTTGTTCAGCCTGGAGAAGAGGAGGCTCCAGGGAGATGTAATAACAACCTTCCAGTACCTTAAGGGGGCCCACATGAAGGATGGAGAGACTGTTTACAAAGGCATGTAGTGACAGGACAAGGGGCAATGGCTTCAAACTAGAGAAAAACAGATTTAGGTTGGATGCTATGAACAAGTTCTTCACTATGAGGGTGGTGGATCATTGGAACAGGTTGCCCAGGGGGTGGTTGAGGCCCCTTCCATGAAGATACTCAAGGTGAGGCTCAACAAGGCCCTGGACAAACTGGTCTAGTTGAGGATGTTCCTACTGAGTGTGGGAGATCGGACTAGATGACCTTTAGAGGTCCCTTCCATCCAGAGTATTCTATTATTCAATGATTCTGTGATTCTATGATTCTGTGATTCTCCATACCATGAGCCAAAAGCATGCCCCTGCATTAGTGCCAAGCAGTGCAGCATTGTGCATCACTGGGCATTGGAGAACCTCTTTGCCCTGCACTGTGATTAGTGTTATGCCTTACAACAGTCTTCTGAACTGTAATTCTGAATCAACAAATTCAGAGCTACGTATTTAGGAGAATATACATGGCACTGAGTGCAAAGATTCTCTAGATATTTATTTAAATGCTTCCAATACGGATGTGTTGAATTCTCCCTCCGTCCTTGTGAGGTACATTCTTCTCTATGAATGGGTTGCATTTTAAAGAAGAGGATATAAATACTTCTTCCTACATAACCCACCTGGATGTGGGGAGGCCTGTGGATGTAGTCTACCTGGACCTCAGCAAGGCCTTTGACACTGTTCCCCACAACAAACTCCTGGCCAAGCTGTCAGCCCATGGCTTGGATGGGAGCACACTGCGTTGGGTTAGGAACTGGCTGGAGGGCTGAGCCCAGAGAGTGGTGGTGAATGGTGCCACATCCAGCTGGCAGCCAGTCACTAGTGGTGTGCCCCGATGATCAGTGCTGGGCCCCATGCTCTTTAACATCTATATTGATGATCTGGATGAGGGCATTGAGTCCATCATCAGTAAATTTGCAGATGACACCAAGCTGGGGGCAGGAGTTGATCTGCTGGAGGGTAGAGAGGCTTTGCAGAGGGACCTCGACAGGCAGGACAGATGGGCAGAATCCAACGGCATGAGATTTAACACATCCAAGTGCTGGGTTCTGCACATTGGCCACAACAACCCCATGCAGTGCTACAGGCTGGGGTCAGAGTGGCTGGAGAGCGGCCAGGCAGAGAGGGACCTGGGGGTACTGGTCGATGGTAGGATGAACATGAGCCTGCAGTGTGCCCAGGTAGCCAGGAGGGCCAATGGCATCCTGTGCTGCATTAAGAACAGTGTGGCCAGCAGGAGCAGGGAGGTCATTCTGCCCCTGTACACTGCACTGGTTAGGCCACACCTCGAGTACTGTGTCCAGTTCTGGACCCCTCAGTTTAGGAAGGATGTTAACTTGCTGGAGCGTGTCCAGAGAAAGGCAACGAAGTTGGGGAGGAGTTTGGAATACGAGCCTTATGAGGAGAGACTGAGGGAGCTGGCATTGCTCAGCCTGGAGAGGAGGAGGCTCAGGGAAGATCTTATTGCTCTCTACAACTACCTTAAGGGAGGTTGTAGACAGACAGATGCTGGTCTCTTCTCCCAGGCAGCCAGCACCAGAACAAGAGGACACAGTCTCAGGCTGCACCAGGGGAGGTTTAGGCTGGATGTTAGGAAGAAATTCTACACAGAGAGAGTGATTGCCCATTGGAATGGGCTGCCTGAGGAAGTGGTGGAGTCGCCATCACTGGAGGTGTTGAGGAGGAGACTTGACGGGATGTTTGGTTGCATGGTTTAGTTGATTAGGTGGTGTTGGATGATAGATTGTATGCAATGATCTTGAAGGTCTCTTCCATCCTGGTCTGGTCTATTCTATTCTATTCTATTCTATTCTATTCTATTCTATTCTAATCTGTGCTGAGAAACAGTTACTGGTGCTGTCTATTCCATAGTAAACATGGGCAGATTTTTTTGCTTGCTTGTGTCTATATTTATTGCATAAGGCCGCTGGTCTGAAGAAAATGATTCATATGTCTGGTAAGGTGACTGAAAGCTCAACAAAACTTCAGGAGCACAAAATCCTCATAAGTTATTGGCAGGGAAATTTGAAGAGGAGGACAAAGAGCATCTGGCAGCTTCTGGTTTACACTTCCTCTTTCCTTAAATAACCAAAGTACTTTAATTAAATTGCAATCTTGGCTATGTTTATCACTGGACATTCATGAAGTCTTTCATCCTAGGGCCTTAAAAAACAAATTATTTAAGTCACAAAACATCCCCAAGAGGCACACTGTTATATTACTTATAGGCAAAGAAAGTGTACATAAATACAGTCTACTGGCAAGATGACACAGGAAACTTAGCCTGGAAGAAGGAAGCCTGATGTCTCTTACAGTCTCAGTCAGTGTGCTGTCACCTACAGTTTCTTTATTTGCTTTCTATTACTTCAAAGCACTTTAACATGAATAAAAAAAATTCTAATATTGGAAATAATGGCTAAAATATGCATGTACCTTTCGAAGAACAAAAATGCTTTCCTGAGATTCTGCAAATGTGGTGCTTGTACAAGGTAAGATCACCACACAATTCCTTTTGCTCTGTTTAAAAATATTTCACAGTTATAACCAAAGTAAACATATTATCAGCCCCCAGTATGGATCTCTTGAGTGCTTAATTTGACATTGTAGATAAAGTTGCCTCTAAATAAGAAAATTAAGTAAGTAAATTTGGCCATTCTCAGTACTAAGATCTTGCGTTTTCTCTGTTGGTTTCATGACTCCAGTGAGACTTTGACAGGCTGGAGAGTTGAGCAGGAAGAAATTTAGTGAAGTTCAACAAGGGCAAATGTAGAGTCTTGCACCTGTGAAATAACAGCCCCATGGATCAGTATAGGTTGGGGACTGACCTGCTGGAGAGCAAGGAAGGGGAAAAAGATCTGGAGGTCCTAGTGGATGGAAGGTTGACCATGAGCCAACAATGTTCTCTTATGGCCAAGAAGGCCAATGTCATTCTGGGGTTCAGCTACTCCACTCTGCACTGGTTAGGCTGCATCAAGAATATTGTGTCCAGTTCTGGGCTCCATAGCTCAAGAAAGACAGAGAACTGCTTGAAAGAGTCCAGCAGAGAGTCACAAAAATGATTAAGGGAGTGGAAAATCTTCCTTACAAGGAGAGACTGAGGGAGCTGGGGCTCTTCAGCTTGGACAAGAGGAGACTGAGGGGTGGCCTCATTAATATTTACAAATATATAATATGTGAATGCGAAGAGGATGGATTCAGGCTCTTCTCACTGATGCCAAATGACAGGAATAGGGGCAACAGGTAGAAGTTGAGGCATAGGAAGTTCCATGTAAACACGAGGAAAAATTTTCTCACTGTGAGGATGACATAACAGTGGAACAGGCTGTGCAGGATGATTCTGAAGTCTTTTTCTCCAGAGATATTCAAAACCCACCTGGATGCATTCCTGTATGATCTAGTATAGATGAACCTGCTCTATACTACTACTATACTACTACTTTGCAAATAGCATGTACATATTTGGTTAAGTCTGGGGTGTATTTTAATAGAGGTAGTGCCTGAAGAAGACCAGTTTTTTTACCCACAGGGAAACTTGGTCTAGATGGGAGATCAACAACTTCATCAAATCCATCTCCAAAATGTTTTTCTCAATGAAAGGGGGAAAAAAAAAAATAAGTACCCTTCCTACCTGGAATTCAATTACACCTTAGATTAAAATACTAAACAAGGTGAAACACAAAAGCAAACAAAACCAACAAAACATTCCTCATCTGCATGCACAATGAAGCATGCTAAGGTTCATAGCCCATCTAGCATGCATACTGCTAACCACAGATATGGATCTGCTGCTGTTGAGCTTCATGTATAATTTCATGACTTGGATGGGTATATGCACAGATGTATGGCAAAGTCTACTTAGTGCCCCCACATGGAAGGGCTATTCTATCCCATACTGCAGGGACTTGCTATGCACTTTTGACTAATTTAGTTCTTCCCTATCCACTGCTCCCTCTCTCATGTTGAAACTCATCAATGATTTTAAACTAGATATTCAAAAAAACATGTATGTCATGCTTTTCTCCTTCAAAGCACCACACTTCTGCATGTTTATTGTCATAGCTCAGCAAGAGCCCTCCCATGGGATATTACTGCTGGCCTACATCTGGAGAAGTGATATGGTAGCTGTGGCAGTGCTATCACCTATGGAACACCAGTGATGGCATCAGTGATGCTCTCTTGGAGGAAAGGAACTTCTGTGCCCTCTGTGAAGATAGGAAACTTTCTCCAGCCACAGTCAATCATGTTGCTGTGGCATTCTACACCTTTTAAAGCCCTCTTGTCCCTTTTGAACTCCAACTTTAAAATCAGAGGCTGCAAGTCTGAAAGTTTGTCTTCTTGCAACAGGTTAATGCACTGTAATGGGTTAACCTTCCTGTTTCCTCCCCAGCACAGAAGTGAGAAAAAAGTAACATACAAAAAATACCTCTGGATTGAGATAAAGAATTTAGAGTTAAAGAGATTAATATAAATTAGATAACATAATTAGCTATAAGCACAATGAAAAAATTACCTTTACCTTAGCTTAGCCTATTTGCAGAAAAAGCACAGTAAAATGTAGAAAAACACATGAGCATAAAGCATAAAACCAGCAAGCTAACCAACTTCTAACCATCTCTTTGCCATCCCTGTGGAAAACAGCCAGCACCCAAAACTTGGAAGCCAAAAGCTGCAACCAGAACAGGAAGCCTCCCATGTGACAATCACAACTTCAAGACCCAAAATACTTTGCTCCAGACATCACTTTCACTCTGAAGCTGGCTTGAAGAAGGATGGTTTTGAAGAACAGCAGAAAATTTAGAATTAACTCAACACTTCTATACATTTCTATACCTGTTGTTGCTTTATGATTGACTTCCTTTCTGGTTTCCTGTCATCTCAAGCCAATTAAAACTAGTGTCTCCTGGGAGAAGACAGAGGACAGTGGATGTGTTCAAGCAAGAGGAAGGCTTTTGTGCACACAACTAACAGGACACAGAGTGATGGCTGTGTGCTGACAACTTTTCTATTCATGATCTGATCAAATTATCTCACATGCATGGAATGGGAAATTTGAGCTGCAATACACTTCTATTGCATATATAGGTATAACAGAGAATATAAGTAAACAGATACACATGCATACTTATGTACATGCGCCATGCTATCTATATGAAAGAAAAACCTTTAGCTTTAGGGAAGTCACTGGACATGCAAACGGTGAATTTACTTTTCTGTGTGACATCAGTTAGGCTAGGAAATGCAGCTTAGAAAAACTGTTTACACTGTTATGAAACTGTCACACAAAATGTTTTACCTCAAGGAAAGGTGTTTGTAGGCAACTGGGGGGGGGGGGAAAGGTACTAGGAAGGTGTCTATTTTGTTTTTTAGTTTTACATAATAGCACACCAAGAGGTTTTTCATGCCAAGTTACAGTGAAAGATGTCAATAAAAACCCCTCAGCATGGCTGTTCACAAATTAACATCTTCTAAATTAGAGAACGGTGCATGTGTTAGAGAAGAAAAAGCAATGGAATAATAAGAGGATAGAGAAAAGAGAATCATCTTGTTAAGCTAACACCAAGTATTAATCTTTTCTGTTCTCTTAGGTGTCTGAGCTAGTGCTAAAAATCTAAATTATCAAAATCAAGAACAATTTCAGCAATAGGCATATCTGAATCAGTCTTGCAGCGCACCTGTTCTGGGATTACTTAATGTATCTTGATGAACAGATGTTAAAGAGAAGCAGAAAGGAGAATGAATGTGAAATGGCTCTTTTGCCTGTGGAAGATGTGGGGGTTGTGGCAGCGCCAGCCATGTCTTCCACCTCTCTGCCACTACTTGAGTCCTGCTATGATTGATATTTATCAGTGCTTTATCCCTTTCAAATTGTAGCCAGGGTCTTCTGTGAAATCACTTACCTGCTAATGAGGGATAATTCATTACTGGGAAAATGAAGCTTCAGTGGAACACTTGGTTTCATGTCAAAAGCTGCCACCACTAGCTGGTGACCTCAGGAGAAAGGTTGCTCATTGAGCAGAGGACCACTAACCTAGGCTTAAACCCCAGTTCTATCACTGCTGCTCAGTACAGAGATAGGAGGAGCCAGGGTTGACTCTTGCATACTGTTGTTGTCCACCTCTCCTCTAGTAGAGCAAGACATTGCAGTCCTTCTGGCAAGCTCTGTCATTGTTTCTCCAAGCCATTTCTGAGCAGTCATCTATACCAGAGCGCTTGGCCAAAAAGACCAGATCCCCCAGGTATGGAGGTGGCAGGGCAGCAGCAGCTGGTCCCACAGGGCTGTTGTATTCCAGACCACATTGCTGGTGAGTGAGCAGATTAAGCTTACTCTGTTCCCCTCCTGGGAGCCTGCCATGCTTTTTGTAGAGCAGTTCCCAGAAGCTGGGTGACAGAGAGTCTTTGAAGACAGAGAGGGGATGATGCATCCTAGAATGGTGTGTGTTGCAGGGCTTGGAGACCTCTGTTTTCACACTTAAGTTAACAAGAAGGACTTTGGCAGGCTTGAGAAGCGGGCCCATACAAACTCATGAAGCTCAATGAGGACAGGTAGGAGGTCTTGCATGCAGTATCAATATAGGATGGGGGATGAAGGGATTGAGAGCAGAGGAGAATTCTGCATTACTGGAAGTATTCAAGGCCAGACTGAACAAGACATTGAGCCATCTGTTATTCCTGCCCATAGCAAGGGGATTGGAACTGGAAGATCTTTAAGGTTCCTTCCAACCAAAGACATTCTCGGATTCTGTGATTCCGTATGGAGACTTCCCTAAGTGCTATTGCCTTCTTGGATATTTATGCTGCATGGCTTTGAGTTGCTGATATATATAGCACCCTGATACTACGAAGCTACGAAGGTCCTCTCTTCAGGTCACAAAAGCCACCCCAACAGCTTTCACTGGCTTTACTTCAGGTTAATGCTGACTTGTTCATATCCAGCAGCAGATCTGTGCCAAC
This sequence comes from Melanerpes aurifrons, assembly GCA_011125475.1. NCBI lineage: Eukaryota > Metazoa > Chordata > Aves > Piciformes > Picidae > Melanerpes > Melanerpes aurifrons. Next base: position 3,610,539 of record WWNC01000080.1, on the reverse strand, counting down.
CTTTCATGAGCAAAGATCATGACAGCCTGGGGAACTTGTGCACAAGCCCAGACAGGTACAACCCTCTGCCTGAGCTAGAGATAATCTGACTCCTTTGGTGCTCCTTAATGGAATTGAAAATACTTAAAACAAATTTATCTCGTAAAAAACATCAAAAAATGCAGCTTCTCTTAAGATACTCTGTTACTATGCTAAAACAGCAAGAACAGGTTTTAGCAGTTATTTTAGTAAGCAATGAAAGTATCTGTGAGAGTATATTGACTATTAGGAACTCAGCTGAACCCCTAGTCAGATTCAGGATAGACTTCTCCTCTCTGGGACAATGGCTAATGGCTGTGGTGCACTCTTCTTTGTGGTGGCAGCCCAGCACTTACACTCTTTTCTCCCCTTGGGTCAGTGTTTGTGAGTCTAAATTTACTGAGAGTAAACCAGTGCTCATCAGGAAAGCTGTGTGTCCAGAGCTTGTGTGGGTGGATGTCAGGGGCCTGAGATGCCCCTGCTGCTGGGAAGGCAGCGCTGGCACCTAGAGGGATGACAGCTAATACTGCACTTGTTTACTGCATCCATGTTACTATTTCCAACTGCATGACTCCAGCTCTGTTCCTGAGGGGGATTAAAGATGCCCTTCTTTCTGCAAATCCTTAGCTGAGATCATCTGCAGCTTTAGTATCAGCACTTCAGCAGAGCTGAATCCCATTTTCCAAATAGGTTTATAATCAGTCCTGCTGTGACAGTTGCCATCTCCCTGGAGGCATTCAAGAGGAGATTGGATGTGGCACTTGGTGCCATGGTCTAGTCATGGGGTCTGTGTTGATAGGTTGGACTTGATGATTCTCGAGGTCTCTTCCAACCTTGGTTATACTGTGATACTGTGATACTGTGATACCAGCAATCATGCCCATGAAGGTGCTGGGGACCTCCACAGCCAAAAACATGGCTCTTCCCTAACTGCATTGTAAAGTAGACACATGTACAGGACAGTTGTTTCCTCTCTGGATGGTCACCAAAGAACATGTCTGCCCATGATCCTCAGAGGATCCTGAGGGTCTCAGGCGGGTGTGGTATCCAAGATCTATGCCAGCAAGCCCTGAATAAAGGATGGCCAGATCTTCTAGCTACGGCTCCCCATTATGGAGGGATTATGCACACAAAATGCTTGGTGGCCCCGTTGGTGGTGCTGTCACGGGGGTGATATTGATCCAAGTGGAAAGCCTGATAAAAGTATGAAACAATCTAGACATGTTTGTAGGTGTAGTGGATGATCTTCAAGATGCTTCAGTAAATGGGACTGCAGTTGTATGTGACTGGATGTTTACCATGTGAAAACCATGTCAGCCCTTGGAGACGCCCATGTCCAATTATCAGTGTCTATGTGTTTCTAGAAGTTATGAAGAAGTGGTTATATTCTATGCATTTTTGGTTTATTGTCTTACTTTGATTTTTCAGTGACAAACTCACAAGTTTTATTTAAGTCTCTCTTTAAGAGTCAAGTAGTCAAGGTTAAAAGCATGTACTGAGTCAGCGTGATCCGGGATGGTGTCTCTCATGCCACTTAGCCATACGTTGTAGTGGAGGAAGAGTCGGAAACCATGTCTGTGTTTCAGATGTATCTTTCCCTAAGTGTGACTTCTTTTTTTTCCTCATAGAATCAAAAATTTAAGAGGTACATTTTTGACTTAAAACATCAGTCTTGCCAGACAGTTTTAGTACCATGCTCTGGCAGACCTTCTGTGCCTTTTGCAAAGGAGCAAAATCAGCATAATTTTTTGTGATTTGATAAGTATGCTGGCTAACCCAGATAAGTTTTAACATGATGACATGTTCCTCCCTACTTGCCTGGCTCAATTTCTACCAAGTCATCTCCTGTGGTTTAGGCAACTGCTCTAACCCCCTTTCTTCAGGAGGACCTCAGACACTTAGGTAGAAGCTAGGTCAGTCTAGCTTCTGGGGAAATAAAAATCAACGCCTCTGCCTGAGTAAAAATGTGCAAACATAAAAAGGAAGTGTCTCTGTTTAAGAAGTGTCTTTCCTGACACTTTTATTTAAGTAGAGATGAAATTACTGTCCAAATTTGCAGGTTATTTGAGTTTCCCAATATGTTTACTGAGAACTGATGAAGCAGTTTGCCAAGCTGTAATCACCAGATCCAAATTCAATGCTATACAGAGCTGTTAAATATCACTTGTCCCTGTAAAACTTTTATTGATGCTTTACTCTCACATTTAGCTGTTCATAGTTTGAGATTTCAAGAAGGTAAGTAGTTGATGAAAAGTCCCTCAGAGGAAAAATACACAAAGAGCTCTTTCATAGACATGACTTCTAGGTTATTTTTTTACTGCCTTACACAGACCATAAAAAATCATTTGCCATTAATGTCTTACTTATTTGCCTTAGTGTAGAAAAATAGTGCCATGGTGTCCTGGTTTAGAGCCATGCAGATCCTCTCTTGCCCCAAAAGGGGCAAAAGAATGACATTCACACAAATGGAATGGAAAGTGATGGAAAATTTAAATGGAAAAGAAACTGGTGTTTCACAGAAAACTACAAAGCATAGTGGCAAAGAATATCCCAAAGCATACAGAGTCCCTTACACCACACCAAAAGGCCTCCCAACACTTCCCTTCTCCCCACCTGAGGGTCTACCCAAAACCCCCAGGGCTCTTTCTTCCCCCCTCCACTGCTAGGCTAGTCTCAGGCTGCTCAAGCCTGAGACTGCATACACAAACACTCCCCTCCTCTGGGCAGACCTAGACAGGCCTAAAAGGCCTTGAGATACTCCCTCACCGTTACCTGATAAGGTATTCCTGCTCTGTCCTCGTAAGTACAACCTGGCGTCCTCATTGGCTTTCCCTAAGGTTCCTGGCTTGCCTCTGATTAGAAGAGCAGAGAGGGAAGAAGGAGGAAGAGAATGACTTTGCAGGCGAATTTATAAGATTCAGAACACTGGAGGTGTAAGATGTGGCAGTAACAGGAGGCACCCAGCCTAAACTGCCACACATGGGCGCTATATACATGGACTGTGTTTCCTTGCTGCCCTGTGTTGTTTTGTAAATAATAATGCTACCTTTTGTAGAACTGCAGGACAAGTCTTCTGTCCATCAGGTATTTTCTAGTGATGACAAAGCAGAAAACAATGAGGACCTCTGTCCCAGGGTCTTAACACAATTTAACAAACAGGATATGATCAGAAGATACAGGTGGCTTCTTCCAACTTTAAGCCTATAGCTGATTCATGTAAACAGTTATTTTCTCAATAATCCTTTCACAGAAGGAGATTTCCTGTGAATTGCATAATTTAAGGCAGGGGAAAAAAAAAAAAAAAAAAAAGAACAAAAATATCACAGGAAGAGCCTAGAATATGAAAGGAAAGCAAAAGGTGCTTTTGTGTTCTCTGATCACGAGCAACATTGAGAACATGAATCATGAAAGTCTGGTCTCCCATGACAATGGCTGTGAATTCCATTGCTTCCCCAATGCTGCATCTGAGATCAGTGTCTCCCCTCAACACCAGCTCAACATGAAGTGTACTCAGAAACTGGGACAGGTGATTTGAAAAAGCAGCAGCGACAAGTGTCAGGAATAGAGCTGTTTACACATTTCTGAGCAGTGGAGAAAGAGCTTGAAAGTGATGAGGGAAAGAAAGCTGAAAGAGGAAACAAGAAACAGCAGAAGTGGCAGAAAAAGAACACTCATTGAGTAATCAATACCAAACTTTGACAAGGTAAGAGTATGGCACCCCAGATAAAGTAGCTGGCTACAGGAAAATGAAATGTGCTGTCTCCTTTGTCTGGAAGGTTGTTCTTTCTTCCAGCATGTGCATGCATCATTTGATATCAGATGCCAAGGAACAAGGAGATTTGTCTGTCTTATTTTGACCCAAATCCTGTTATTTCTATTGAGAGATGAGATGAGATGATGAGAGATGCGCTGCAAACAGCCCAGTGTAACAGCAGCCAGCATAGTTTTGCAGGTTCCCAACTCTGTCTCACACACAGCAAGGCAGTGTTTTTTTTTTTTCTCTCAGGAGTTGAATGCCTGCTTCCAGTTAGCAGTCTCTGTCTGCAGTTCTTCCTCCTACAAGTGTGTGCTCTAAGGAATGCAGTGGTTTTGGCCCAGATACAACATGGTGGGTGAAGTAACGTGAGTAGGTTCATCCTATTTCTACTGTTTTGGTATTTTTTAGTTTTCTGCTCCTACCACTTCCTGTATGCTTGCTCCCAGCTTGCTAAACCTTTGTACTGGGTGCAAAGAACTTCATATGCTGAGAAGATCCACGTTTCTTCACAATCTTCCCACAAGACTTCAAAGATGAACTTGTTATGAGGCACTCCAAATAATAAGAAATAACCACTTTGTATGGAATGAATTCTATGTTTTGAACTGTACTTTTAAAATCACCCTAGCTAGTGTTCAGCACAAGAAAAGTGGTGCATTGTACTGGAGTGGCAAGTTAGGCTGTGGTTGAGGAAAGGATGGTGTGTGTTTGGAGAATACCATGTCCCAGTTTCCTCCTGAGAGGAAGGTATCAGTAGACTGATACATGTTCTGTTCAATAAAACTAGCACTAAGACACAGACACTTAAAGACATGTCCATATCCCTTTTTGGCTTCTCTTATGCAACCTTACATAGGAAATTCTATATGTACATAGCTGGCTCACACTGCTGTGCAGCTTATACCCAGCTCTAAAATGATGAGATTTAATTGACTCAGAGATGAGCTCATATAGAAAAGCATGCATGAAACAGAGAGCGAAGACACCATACTGATGTTCATGGGGCAAATACATACAGTCACTAAGTGTCTTGTGAATGTCACAGTAAGGAAGTAAAAAAGTTTTCATCGCACATGCCATGGGAAGATGTGTGTGCAGCTCAAGCACTTCAGAAAACAGTAAGAGTAAACTATTAGTTCACTGTGAACTTTTAAGAGCTGACTGAGCATTTTTATCAGTATTGAGCCCCTATCCATCTCATTCATTCTGTACACCCAAGTTTCAAAATCATGATCTTCTGATGAGAGTGGTGGATAAGCAATTATCAGATACCGTACAGAGAAGAAACTGCTTGTTCTGCATTTGTGCTCAGAAGTAGAGAGCATATCACCATTTTTACAGAGAGTCAGTGTGCTTAATCGATACCCTGTAAGATGACAAACTCTTATGGCTGCTTTTTCCTTCTTGTTCTCCCTTTTCTACCATTCTATTTCCATAAAGCACAATAGTCCCCCAGAACTGCTAAAAAGGAGTCAGAATCCTCTGCCCACACCTTGCCTGTCTCTGCAGTAAACCCCTTGGATTTAATCAAATACATTATGATGGGTGAAACTGCAATTCTCATATATGAAACTGTTTTACACCAGCAGTGTCCCAAGTGACAAAAAGAGGTCAGTGGGATTTTTTCCTTTTTTTTTTTTTTTTTTCTTTTCCTGACACACAGTCTGAATCCCACCTTTCAACTCTGCTCCACATGATGAGAGGTGCTTGTGCATAGTTTGCCCCAATAATCTGGTCCAGGTGTGCGGCCGCATGTAGGCAAGGCAGTGAAGGTGGATCCATTGCATTGCAGAGGGTCAAATATTAGTAGCACATTTTCCATATCAGATCCTGCTTCACCACATTGTTGGAAACTGTTTTGTGCTGCTTAATATCTTTCTTATTCTCTCTGATAATTGCTGGGGGAGCAAGAATGTTTCCCTTGCTGCACCAATGCATAATGCAAGATCAATTAGGCAACCTACTTCTAGATATTGCCTCGAAACTCTGCTTTGGAGTAAGTTATTTGTGTGCCTGAAAGGGGCAGCTGCATCTTGCTGCCTTTGACCTGATTCTGATCAGGGCAGCTGGATTTTGGAGACAATTACAGGGGGGAGAGTCCTGCTTTGGACTGGGAAAGCTGATTTCTGCAGGGGCAAAAAAACCCAAACCACCACAAACCAACCAAAAAGCCTCCAAAAACCAAACCAACCAAACAAAAAAACCCCACAAAAACCCAAACACAAAACCACAAAAAACACAAAACCAAAACCTGCAACTTTCCCCATGATGGAAATTTGGTGGGTGATAGGAAAAATCATTTTAAAACATTGTTCTGTCTTAGCCATCCCCCTGTTTTACAAAATCTTCTGCTTTAAAGTGGGATGCCTCACACTCCAAGCTCTGTTTCTTTGTCTCTTGTTCAGGCAAGGTGGATGAAATGTCACAGCCTACTTTGATTTTTATGGAAGCTCTTGTCAAACGCAAAATGCCTGTGTCTGATACAGTCCACCTCATTCTAGTTTGGGGCTAGGACATGTGAGCTGCACCTTGTACTTTTAGCAGCTATGTAAAGGGTCCTGCATTTCTCTTGAATTGGCTTTGAAAAAATCTTAACTCTTATGAATATTTTGACCTGCTACTGGGCTATAGAAATCTATTCTTAGATGCAAATGGTGCTATGGCAACTGTCCCTGCAATATGACACAGTAGCAAGAATGCTGTCATCTTTTAATTTCTAAGTCCCAAAATACCTTCTGCACATCCCAAGCCACCTGGTTTTTCCCCACCCTCTTCAGATCCAGGGAAGCTGCTCCACCACAATAATTTTTCTAGTTCAGTCTGAGGCAAAGCTAACTTAAGCCAATTTAAGCACATCTGAAATGACATGCTCAGTCCCAGCTGTCATAACCTATATTGCAGGATATTCCCATTGTTTTTCTATGACACTTCCCCAGTTGCTTATATGATCTTTTTTCCCCTCAGGACTTGCTAAATAATTCATTGACATGGGCTCTATCATAAACTGTATTCCTCTTTGTATACCCTACCAAAGTTCAGTTATCAACTTCACATCTTCTTCTTACACATTTTTAAATCAATATAACTCAGTAACTTTGCAGATGACACCAAGGTGGGTTGCTGTGTCAATCTGTTAGAGGGTAGAGAAACTTTACAATAGGATGTAGGATCTGGACAGGTTGGATTGATGGGCCAAGGCCAACTGTATGAAGTTCAACGAGGCCAAGTGCCAGGCCTTCCACCTGGGTCATGCAGCCCTATGGTAAACTACAGACTTGGGAATGTGTGGTTGGAAACTGTGGCTTTCCACCACTGTGGCTGGCAGTCAACTGAGTGTGCTCACATGGCCAAGAAAGCCAGTGGCATTCTGGCTTGTATTAGAAACATAGTGGGCAGCAGGAACACAGAGATGATAGTCCCCCTGTACTAGGAAGGCCACTTCTTGAGTGCTGTGTTCAGTTCTGGTTCCCTCACTACAAGAAGGACATTGAGGTGCTGGAGTGTGTCCAAAGAAGGGCAACGAGGCTCATGAAGGGGCTGTAGCATGTGAGCTATGAGGAGAGTTTGAGGGAGCTTGGGTTGTTTATTCTGGAGAAGAGGAGGCTGAGGGGAGACCTCATTGCTCTCTGCAACTACCAGAAAGGAGGTTGGAGACAGGAGGGTGTCAGCCTTTTCTCCTTGACGTCAAGAAACAGGACTGGAGGGAAAGGTTTCAAGCTGCATGAGAAGAAGTTTAGGCTGGGTATTAGGAAATACTTCTTCTTAGAAAGTGTTACTGAACATTAGAATGGTCTATCTGGAGCAGTGGTGCAGTCACCATCCCTGGAAGTGTTTAAGTAGTGCATGGACTTGGTGCTTAGGAACATGGTTTGGTGTTGACCCTTCAGTTCTGGGTCAAGGGTTGGACTGGATGATCTTTCAGGCCTCTTCCAACTGGATGTTTTCTTTGGCTCTGTGAACACACCATTTATTCAGAGGTTAATGTTTTTATACAAAGCCTTCTCTAATATTGTATTCTATGAATTGACTATTGTCCATTACAATAGCCCATATGAGTTGCTTTATTTGGGACGGATCTATGCCCATTATAAGAGATGGGCTCTGCCTTAATGGCTTGAATAGCTGGTATTGTAAATATGCTCAGAACTAGCCATTACACATTGAAATCTGTTAGTGATAGACCTATAGCAAAATTTGAAATGTTTCAACTCTTCCAATCCATGCTAATTATCTACTCATTTCTGAAGTGCAATGTGGGCTCATACATGGCATCCTGCCAGTAACTAGGAGCTGCAAGTGCTGTTTGCTTGAGTACCAAGCCACCTACAAGTTTCACAGCATTTGGTGAATAATTGAAGGATTTGTGTGTTCAGAACATCCCATATGCTGTGAACATCTTCAAGTGGCAATACTGGGGTAGCAATAACACAGCTACTGAAAAGTTCTGTATGTAACAGCTAACAAAATCATCCCTGATGTAACCCTACTGACTTGAGCATACTGACAACTATCCTTTAGGTGGAAAAGCAATGCAGAAGGTTGTAGGCTGTAAAATGGCACTTCCTGCTGACCTGCTTAGACTGTTTTTTTTGTGCTGCTGCCCTGTCAGCGTGGTACTTGTGTGTGCATGGTACCAATTTGCTGAGGCATGGCTGATAATATAATTTACAGCTCTTCAGCAGAGTCCCATGGGCATTAGGAAAGTAAATTGCCTTTGCTAGAACATGAGCATGAATAAAAATACTTGACCTGATTTCTCTGCCATAATAGTCAGAACTTCTACTATAAATTATGTTAACCTTCTTCCTCTCATAGAAAGTGTTTTAACTCTTCAGTGAGAAGAAATGGAGTGATAGACTAAGTATAATGTATTGTGGTTTAAAATTAAGTGCTGCTCCTCAAATTATTTCTTCGGAATTAATTTTGCTAATCTTAGAAGCAGTTTAAGGTAACTATCTTCCTTTTATGAAATTGAATTTACTGAGACTTTTGTTTCTGATTCAAGTCTTCCCTGCTGGGATGTAAATAATCTAAAATATGTGCTGTTCATATTCTACCTATTTTTTCCAGCTTTCTGGTCATCTTCCTGTTCTGCAAGAGGACAGCCAACTTCATATTAAAGCTTAGGAGGGAAAAGGGAGGGAAGGGTGAACTGTGCAGAGCGTTCTGTGGGCAGATCACAGAGCAGAGCCTCCTAATATACTCAGAGCAAGAATGTGGCCTTTCAGCCCAAGAGGACAGTGGTCTGTGTGTTATAGTCTGGGCAAAGCCTCTAAGCCTCTTCACCTGGGCAGCTTTGGGGTTGATCAAGCTATACATTCTTCTTTTTCTTTTTTTTTTCTTTTTCTTTTTTTTTTTTTCTTTTTCTTTTTCTTTTTCTTTTTCTTTTTCTTTTTCTTTTTCTTTTTCTTTTTCTTTTTCTTTTTCTTTTTCTTTTTCTTTTTCTTTTTCTTTTTCTTTTCTTTTTCTTTTTCTTTTTCTTTTTCTTTTTCTTTTTCTTTTTCTTTTCTTTTTCTTTTCTTTTTCTTTTTCTTTTTTCTTTTCCTTTTCCTTTTCCTTTTCCTTTTCCTTTTCCTTTTCCTTTTCCTTTTCCTTTCCCTTTTCCTTTTCCTTTCCCTTTCCCTTTCCCTTTCCCTTTCCTTTCCCTTTCCCTTTCCCTTTCCCTTTTCCTTTCCCTTTTTCTTTCCCTTTCCCTTTCCCTTTCTCTTTCTCTTCTTTTTTCTTCTTCTTTTTATTTTTTTTTCAGTTAGTCTGAGTTTTCTGAAGTTTCTGGGGGTGCAGGAGAGGAAAGATGTGTAAACACTGCTGAGTTTAACCCTTTCTGGCTTTGTGTGTTTTCCCAGTCTGCTTCTCCCCTGACTTTTCTCAAGATCTCATATCTTCTCTCTTTCACACCCACTGGTGGAGATGAGCTGTCGTGGTGATGACTAATTGTGTCAGCTCAGTGGTAGAGTAGTGGCCTCCTACCCTCCTCAGGTGCTTCTTGGAGGAGGCACTCAAAGCTGCAGGATTTTTGACTTCTTTGGATAGGCTCGAGCATGACTACCAGAAATGCTTAGCACCAGCTACCCAGGCACTGGATTCAGCATCTATCAGCATCCATCAGCAGCTGAGCAAGCTCTGGCACCCGAGTGTTGGTAACTGAGTTGAAAGCTGTGGGAGCAATTCATGTCACTGCCTCCCCAGGACTTAGATTTAGCCAACTCTTTAACCTTGTGCATGATGCCTTTTTGTTGTTACCATCATCATGCATTCAGCATGTGCTTTTACATGGGTAATTATTTTGTCCTTATGCTAAACATGTACTCCAGCACCTGTCATTAGGAGCACTGTTTGTTCAGTTCATTATGTACTTCTTCAAGTACCATATTGGGATGTTTTTACCATAAAATGCCACAGGTGTATTGTGGAGTCCTCAGGCAGTCCCTTGATGGACTTCAGACATACTTTTCAGTGGCCCATTATCTGGTTGTTTAACAGCTGCACTCTCATCATCCTATTACATTAATTGCAACATTCCAATAATTGGATTTCCTGTTTTTCAGGCCTCTATGCATTTATTTCACCCTGCAACTACACACAGACCAGTAATGACTGCTGCTGATTTGTATCACATACCAACTAAAGGCAAACAGAGCAGCTTCCTAAGAGAGCAGGGAAAGACATCTATACCTGTGAGGGCACTAGGCTCTGCTGGGAAATGCAGACTCATAACTTCATCTTTGCACAGAATTCCCCACCAAAAAGAAAATCTGACCCCCAGTTCCACTTTAACGTGACAGAAATAACATCTCCCAAGCCATTAACCAACTGCATCATGAATACCAGCAGTAATGGTTTCATCTCATCTTAACATTTTTCATGCTTATTTTCTAAATGCAAGATACTCAGTCTTTCTCACACATGATCTCCTGGAAATGTTGTACTTTTTGAATATTTTTTTTCACTTTTTTTTTCCCCTCAGTAAATTATGCCACCAATAATAAGTTGTTCTATATGTGTCTTCCTGTAGGAATTATTTGTAATATGTTTTTGTTCCTATAGAGAATAATTTATTTCCTATAGGAATTACTTGCAATATACACATTGTATTCCACTGCATTTGCCACACTGAAAAGACTGCCTCAGCTTAGGCATTTTCCTGTCCTTATGTGAAAATACATGATCTTGTTTAGGTTCTGAAAATATTGAAGGATCTGCTTGACACTAATTTAAAGCTATTTATTACCACATCACCCCACCCTGACACCCTACCATCCTCATGCTGTCCATTACAAGGATTCTGACACCTTATCCCAATGAAGTCAATGAAGGAGTCCTTTCTGCTAATTAAAGTCTTACTCATTAAGCATCACATTTTTGTTATATCTAGCAGTGGTTTCCTCACTGAACAGACTCTATAATGTATCTCTGAAAATATCTGTGGTTTCCATGAGAGCTTCACATCAGCTGCTTATGAAATTCTACGTGTTACACATATTCTCCATTTTGAGATGGAGTAGAGGTGTTTCTTTTAGTAAACTGGGTCTGAAATTATTTCATCTCTGGGAAATAAGTAGCAATACAATAAGCAGTCCAGGAACTCCAACATAGTTAACACAAGAAAACATCAGCCTCTAAAACTGACAAGGACACTGAGATAGGGTCAGGAGCCTGCAATGCAGGGCACTCACTGGACACATTGACAGTAACAGCATGCAATGGTCTGCATAGGACTGCAAGAGCAAAAAGTATGCCCAGGTCCCTCCAAACCTGGGCAGTTTAGCTGAGGCTAATCACCAGCTGAGGCTAATCACTGTCTTGTCCAGAAAACCCTTTTATGTGGCCTGTGTAATTAGGATGATGTGTTTTGGCATAAGAAGGAAGATATGCATAATACATGCTGAGTGATCTCAGGGCTGGGATTAGCATGGAGCAGCAGTTGGGTGAAGGAGAGCTAGAAGAGGCTGTGGTTACACATTGAAGTCACTCCCCATAGGAGATGCCAGTTTTAGTTACCTCACAGTCTTTAGAAATACATATTTATTCAGTGCTAAAAAGTAATCAAATAAACTATTAAAATAATAGTGCTTGCTTTAGTTATTGTTAAGAGAAAATGAAAAGTTGGATGAGTTTTTAGGTTGAGTACACTCCCTATTCTTATCAAATATGCAGCATATTTCCTACTCCCTGTATCTTCTACAACACTTTTTAGTTAATTTTAAAATACTTCTCCTGCTGAAGTGCAGAGAGGTGCATGTGATTTATTGTGTACCATGGTAACAATCCTCAATGGCTACATAAACAGTCCCTTCTACTCCTTCTCCTACTTTTCCAGATTAATTTTTATGTATTGTTGGATTTGAGGCCCAAGTGCCACTGAGGGCTCAGCTGAGGAGAACTAATGCTGCATTTGTATTGTTTTGAGAAACTGGAAGAAATTATGATATGTTTCCTTTCATTCTACCATGGACTACATTGTAAATGGTGGGGAGCTATTGGCCATAAACTACTCCTCCTTGTCTGCAATATGAGTCATATTCCTAAGGAAGGCTTTTAGGTGGTGAGGTGTGGGGATTATTTTGTTGTTGCTTGGTTTTGTTTGGGGGGGGTGTTGTTGTTTTTGTTGGTTGGGGTTTTTTGGTTGCTTTTTGGTTGGTTGGTTTTGTTTGGTTGGTATGATGGTTTAAAACACATGTATCAAACAAAAACTCAGCTGAAGCCAGTCAGAGAAGCAAATGAAGCTGTATTTTACAAGCAATAATGGAATGCAATGAATATGTACAAAAATATACAGTATTTACAATATTATACAGGTTTTTACAAGAACCAAACAGCACAGAAATCATACTTGGGCAGGAGGATTCCTCCTCACCTCCCCCCCAACCTCCCCCTCCCCTTTCCCTCTAGTTAATTAGAAGAAAAGAGAAAAGGAGAAAATGTTAGAGGGATTTTTAGTTAGCTCAAAGTGCCATTAAGTGTATTGCTTATCTCAAGGCCGTAGATAACTCCTTTGCAAAGCAGACATGCCAGCAGAAAGAGATGGAGAGAGACAAGAATGTAAGATCTTGCTATGATTCATCTCACATCTGACCAATGAAATTAGTTTAGAACAATCTTTGTTTTCCTTTTTACACCAACTGTAGCTTCTAGCTTAAAGGCACAGCCTAAACTGTCACAGTAGGGGTGTGTGTGTGTGTGTGTGTGTTGGGTTTTGTTTGGTTGGTTTGGGGGTGTTTGTGCGTGCGTGTTGGTTCTTGCTTGGTTGGTTTGGTTTTTTTCCCCCTGGAAAAGATGACAAACCAAATCTTTTACATCTGTAGAAACCCCCATTCATTTCCATTCCCATTAACTAGAGTAACTATGTATCTTTTCCGGAGTGCATCTTGGACACAATAGAGTCACATAATTGAAAGAAGGCTCAGTTGGTTGAACAATAGAAAGGTCACAGCAGAAAACAAAATTATCACAGCTCCTTAGGAACCAGTTACTAAATCATTTGCTAAACAAATTATATACTTCAGCACTGAGCACAGGGCAATTCCATATTTCAAAAGGGCATTAATGTACAGAGTGCTGTAAATTGTTTTATTAGAGCATTACTTTTGATATAACAAGTTTACCACCTAAATGCACTTCAGAAGCAATTATCTCTTGTAATATGAGCTCTGGATATAATGGAGACAGGAAAAAATGTCTCTGTAATTAATAACACTTAAAATCTTCTTTGTCAAAAGCCCATTGCCTACAAGCACATGCAGCTATGTCTACAAGACTATTGTGTTTTTCAAGTTTTCACATGCCGCAGCTAAGGCTGGCAAATGGGGTGTGCTGCTGACAGCTTCCTGGCTGGATTCCAGGATCTGGCAAGGAAGGAGTGACAGGGACATCTCCACTTCCTGAAGCTCGAGTGTTCTGCAGATCCCAGCAATACTATATGCTTTTCTATTAGGATCACGATGCTGGCACAAAGCCACTAATGCCTTTATTACCAACAGTGCTCTTGACCGGGAAAGCTAATTTCAGTCCCGACTCCTGTTTTTGTCAACATGGTCTTGTTGTTGAATCTTTGTCCAACAGAATTCTAAAACTGTCATATAATTGCATGTTATATTTTAATGACCACATAGCTGCATCCTTTAGGGAACAGGCCCTGCCCATGCTGGTGTAACAGGCTGAGGGATATAAGTTTCTGTGCTCATCTAGTGATTCTAAAGTGCATAGACAGTCTGACTTAAGATATGCTTAACTAGCCAAAGTAAATCATATGGGGAAACATAAGCTCTTTATGGCCAGTTAGCCTGGTGTCAAGGATCCTGGTTCCATAACCAGGTGTTAAAAATTATTAGGGCTACTTCTGCCATACTTTGGAGAGCTAATGTGGCTGAAGGTGTTAGGTGTTGTAGGTAGGGGTTCTAAATTTGCTGATAACCACTAACATCTTGCTAGGTAGCATATTCATACATTCCCCCTTGGAAACACCATCCATGTCTACAGCCTATTGAAGATCAAAGCCAGAGTGCCTGTTTAGTCACCCCACACACTCTGGGTAACTCAGATTAAGTAATTAATTGAGCCACTCTTGCACCAAGTTCAGTAGTACCTATTTGCATACAACACATCTAGATGTCTCTGTCGATATTTTCTCATGGTGAATGGGGTTTCAAGTCCATGGGTAGCCCAAAGGTGAAGAGCTTAAGGCACTTCCATTATACGCTCTCATAACTAGGGAGGGTTTCTAGCTGCTCACCAGATTGCCTCCTGAGTGCTTTAGAAAGACTTTTATAAGGTGCCTGTGTCGAGGGTTGAGGGGAAGGCCTCAAGCCTTCTTCCCCCCCCCCGTAAGTGGAAAGAAACCACAGTTAAGCACAGCCAGATGAGCAAGAGAATGTGCTATATTTACAAGCGGGGCTGCAGGATATATATACACACAATTTACAGTATTTACAATATATATACAGAAATATACAACAAAGTAACACAGGAATGATATTCCCCTCCCCTGCCAGGAGGAAGGGTTTTCCCCCTGTACCTCCCTTCTCTCCCCCTTTTCCCCAGAGAGGGTTAGAAAGAGAGAAAAGGAATAATTGTTGATTAAAAGCAGTTATAATTAGAGCAAATGTGTTAGTAAGTTTAGTACAGACCTTACAGTTATCAGTTCCAAGGTCAGTCTGGCCAAAAGGCCAGAAGCTGCAAGCTGCGAAAGGAGGGGGGAAAAAGTGCGAGACTGAGACAAGTCTCACTGGGAATCAGAACTTAAGGCAGTACTCTGCCTATCCACCAATGAAATTAGTTTAGACCTGTCCTTTGTTTATAAAACATTCAGCCATGGTGCCCCTTTGTTAAAGGTACAGCCTCAAATGGTCACAGCCTGCCATTCAGAGTGTCTAGGCTATGCAGTTTTATAATATGATTACCATAACGCAGCACCACAGTAGAACTCACCTGAAATATGGAGGGGTATTTTCAGTGAAGCCTTTTCCTGCCTTCTTGTAAGACCTCATGAAACCCAGCTGGTACTAATATTGTAGCCAGTAATGACAAAAACATCAGAGATAGATAATAAATGAGCAGAAACCTAAACATTTTTCAGAGTATTATGGTATAAGCAGGAAAATCAGGTAGAGCTCACCTAAAATCTCCCATCAGGATGTGTCTCACCAAAACTGAGTTCACAGAAAACATGCAGATATGGTGTATCTTGATGTGTCTTTTGACACTCAAAGCACTGGTTTCTCTCTGTGTCCTAAATGGGTCCCTGATGACCAGACAAGAGGAGGTTTGAGCAGAGGGAAGTGTTTCTGTGCTGTGTTAGTTTTCAGCTGCGACAGAGCTAAATATCTTCACAGTGGCTGGTATGGGGTTAGATTTTTAATTTGTGGTGAAAACAATGTTAATAACAAAGGGATGTTTTAGTTTTTACTAAGCAGTGCTTTTACAGAGTCAAGGCCTTTTCTGATTCTCACACCACTCCACCAACAAGTAGGCTGGGGATGCAAAAGGAGCTGGAGGGAGAGGTAACGAGGGCAGCTGACCCCGACCAACAAAAGGGATTTTACATACCTTATGGCATCATGCTCATATAGAAAGCTGGGGCAAGAACAAGGCAGAAGGGTGAATTCAGAGTGTTGGAGTTTGTCTTTCCAAAAAAACTCTAGACATGATGGAGCTCTGATGTCCTGGAGATGGTTGAACATGACCTGTACACAGTGTAGATTCATCCTTCTCTGACTCAGTTCTTCTAATTATTGAGTAATTTGGTTTTGTTTTTGTTTTGTGATGTATCACTCCCCTCTGCCACAGAGTCATCCAAACAGCATCTTTGTAACCTCTTACAGTTTCAGATTTCATAAACACTAGTATCTGAGGGCTGGGTGTCAAGAGGGAGGGGACAGGCTCTTCTCAGTTGCACCTTGTGATAGGGCAAGGGGCAATGGATATAAACTACAGCACAGGAAGGAAGTTCCACCTCATGGAGCACTGGAATGGGCTTCCCAGAGAGGCTATGGAGCCTCCTTCTCTGGAAACTTTCAAGACCTGTCTGGATGCATTCCTGTGCAACTTGTGCTGGATTCTATGGTTCTGCTCTGACAGGGGGGGTGGACTGGATGATCTCTGAAGGTCCCCTCCAACACCTGTGATCCTGTAGTATCTTTCTTTCATGGTTTCAGTACTTCAGCTCAATTTTTGTTTAATCTTCTGGCTGGTTGGTTATTAATATTAAGAAGCATGGCAGTGCAGTAATCAAAGCTCTTCTACCTCTCACATTCTCAGTTGTGACACTTACTGTCTGAGTTTTAAATATCTCTTGTTGTCTTTATGACATTGCACTGAGCTTACTAAATCGATCCTCTAATGCTGTTGTGTCAAAACATGCCCTAAATTTCATACAATGGAATTATCTCAGTTCTTTCCTTATGAAGTAGTTGTTTCTTTTAAAAATTGAATTAGAGTAATATTTCTGCCTGTTGTATCTTCCTTCTTCTTCTAATCAGTGATTTAATTACTCTCTGCACCACTGAAGGCATGCTCTGCAAAAGCAGGCGGTAATGTTTCCTCTCATGCCCAAAAGTACTGTGCCAGCACTCCATAACTTTCTGTGTTATTCCCTTAGTCCAGTTTTGTATCAAAATTCTAGTGCATAAACATCCTGTAAGTGTCCCTTTGCACCTTGGGCAAAATACTTTAGTACTTACAGGCCTTACACAGTTTGCATAAGTATGCAGAATTTTACCCAAACAGCACTAATATAAAAGCATCCATTAAGAAATGGAAGTTGCCTCTTATGCAGATCATACCCTGAGCACAGTGATGACTTGCAAGAAATAGGATGAAAAATGAAGAGCTCTTCCACCTGTTTAGACTTCTTCTGTGGCTGCTGGATTCTGGTTCAGCCCTGTTGTGATGCTCGTGCTGGGAGCTCCTCAAGCGGTCTCTTAATGCAGGTGTTCTGCTTTGTGCAGTTTTGTTTTCTTTTGTTTGCTGGCACATTTCTCTTGCAAAGCGGGTTAATTTCTAGATGCACCACAGATTAGGGAGCTACTGAATGTAAACGCTGACCTTTAGCTTTCCTACTGCCTCCAGTGATGCACAATATAGTTTCACTCACAGTGAAATTTGCAGAATTACTCTGGGTAAGAACACAAAATATTTCAATCAGTCATGAATTGAGCAAACAGCCTGATTTGATCAGTTTTTGTCAATGTATTTTAATAGGAATAAACTTCACAGCAGCCATTTTGTGGAAAACTGTCAGCTACTTGTGTTTACTGTGAGTTACTCCCAAGAAGCTATGTGTGTGTGGCCGGTTGACGGTGTCCCCTTAAGAAAGGGAATATGGTGGACGGAAGTTGGTAAATGGAAGGAATAGTCTAAACTAATTTTCATTGGACGAGTGGGAGGAAGCACCTTCTGAACTGGAGTGAAATGGGCATTTCCAGCACTTCTCTGTCACTCTTGTTTCTGCTTCTCCACGGTGTAGCAACTTTCTGGCTGTGCTGGGCTTTCTGCCAAGGCCTCGGCCTTGAGGACTTGATAACCAGGCCTGTATTAACTGCTTCCAATTAACACAAACTGCTTTTAACTTCTTTCTTTCTCTTTCTCCCTCTTTTTCGAACTATTCTGGGGAAAGGGGGGAAGAAAGGGGAGAGCGGAGGTGGGGAAGCCCCTCGGCAAGGGGGGTTACTCTCATTTCTGTGTTACTCTGTTGTATATCTTTGTATATATTGTAGATATTGTAAATTTGTAAATATTCCCCTGCAAACCCTACACTGCTTTGTAAATATAGCTCCACTGCTTTGCTAATTCAGCTGGTGAGTTTTTTTTCCTTTCCCTTCAAATTTTTCTTTTCCCTTTTACCTTACAAGGGGGAAGGGAGGAGGCTTCTTGGCTTTACCCTTCCACCCACCACAGTGTGTTTGAGGTTCTTATTATTTCCCCTCATGTTATGCAAAATAGAAATGTTATGAATGTTTTGATCTGCTTTTTGTACTTCACAGGAAAAGATATAGGGCTCTAAGTTTAATCTCCTTTTACACAGTATGGCCAAAAGAGAGTAAGTTAGAGGTGAGTTTAAAATTATTAGAATAAATTATATTAACTAGAGTAATAAATATTAATTAGAAATTAGGCAGTACTTTATCACTGCATACTCTAAGAATCTGAGTATGAATGACAAACAGATGTTCAGGCCTGATTCTAACAATTCTTCTTAATGGATGTCTGCACAAATCTCTAGGATGTGACAGCACTAGTAGTTTGTGAGTGTGATAAGTTTATCAGCTTCATTAACTTGAGCCCTATTATTTGCTTTTTCGCAATCCTGTCTTCCAAACATCAATAGTTTTGTGTCAGATACTATTTGGGAACACTGGACATCTGACATCTAGAGAGCAACGCCCAACCACTGCTGTCAATTCACTGCCTTTCATTCAGTCCCCTCCACATGGATTTCAAGCTGGCAGTCCTTAAGCACAAGTCACAGTGAACCTTGAGGAAGAAATACTATGGGGAAAATTATATCAGTGAACTAAGGATACTGCTCAGGAGCTAACCAAGAATTAAATTAGATTTAATGACTGCACCCAGAGAAGTGTACAGTTCCTACATCTTGAATCTGAGTAACATGTCAATTCTTTAGACAAGGCATAAACAAGTCAGTCACTCAAATAGGATCTGTACATTAGAAACCTCCAGCATTATTTCTACAGCAGAGCAGTCCATACAGGATTACTAAAATTCATTCTTCAGATATTCTGACCTGCTCTGAGATCTGTAATTGTTAAATTTGTTAACATTTTAGCACCATTCTCCACACAAGATTAACAATAACACTTTTCATCTTCTCCATTATTATGCTTAAAAATAAGGATGAGGTATTGCATTTAAATAAACATATTTAAATAATTTCAACAGGAATCACCTGTTGAGCTTGTTATGGCTCTGCAATGCTTTTCATCTTGTAGATTAAAACCTTTATGACTAGATTGAGGTTTCATCCTACCTTTCTTTGGGTAAACCTCTTAACTGACATCAGACATTATTTCTCTCAATACTTTACACATACTGGATACACAAACCTCAAAGCTGCAGAGGCACACCCCCTTTCCCCCACCCCCCCACCCGTTTTATAATAAACTAAAAACTGACTACCTTTCCACTAGCTACACAGCTAATGCCACAGAGGTCCATGCCTCTTTGTCCCACAGGCTTAATTCTTGCAATATCTCTCTTGCACCTGGCCATGGTCACTGTGGTTTCTGTGCAGTACCCTTCAGTTTTGCCTGTTGGGAGTGACATCAGATAATCAGCCTCATTCTCTGATTTATCATTCTGTTTAAAACTAAAGCCCAAGTCTAGTTTTCCAAGGCCTACATAGTTGGACATGAGATGTTAGAGGGGCTGAAATTGATGATAATATTCAGTCTCTGGGTTAGGACAGCAAACTTCTCCTACTGTTTCATGGAAGAGTATTTTTATAAAACAGCTTCTGAATTCCATTTGTGCAGGAGAGCCAAACTAAACTGAGCAGTCTAATGGTAACCTGACTTCTTGTGAGATGGACTTATTGTCTTGGGATCTTCCATGTGTATGATCTGGCTGTGTTTGAAGGTCTTCATACACTGGATTGAAATAAAAAAGTGAGTGCATCCAAATCTTCAATTGTTTCCTGTGCAGCTTCTGTGAAACACATCTTCTCTAAAATAAGTCCACTGTGCTTTTGTCAGAGTTAGATTTTTTGGGCAGGATAACTGTGCATTAAACTATAAATACAGCTTATAAATAAATAAATAAATAAACCCCTAACCAACCAAACAAAATATGTCCTTGTTGCTACTTTAGAAGAGTTCTGGGACCAGATTAGCATGGATGAAGCATAAAAAGCAAACAATAAAGGTGAAAAGCCAGCCAATGCGTGTAGGTAGCTAAATGGAATTCAACATGTGGTTATGCGACAGGGGGTTATGAATCATAAACCATGCTGACACTTTAAAAATGAGTGCTGTGCTGAAACAGACCATGCTATAATTTTAAATGACATAAATGGGGCTTAACCTTGTTTCTTTCTATCAATTTTGATTGATGATAACTTTTTAGAGAAGTATTTAATTGTTAGGAAAACACAGTGCTCTGTTTTTCAGAGTGCACTGCTGATGAATAGTATGAGTCACCTAATTGAACAGGGATGTGTGTCATTATATAAAAAGAAAAACTGATTTAAAGTACCACCCAAATGTTAATGTATATTCTGACTTTGATTACAGTAAGTAGACTTGGGGATATTTTATTTTATTATAAAAAAAAATTGAAAATTTATATAGATAGTAATATTAGGGACATTAGTTAAAAACAAACAAACAAAACTGCAAAGAGAAGGACAAAAAAACCCTATGCCAAACAACAGCAATAAAGAATAAAACAGAAAAAAAAATATGCTTGCATCTACTGATCCACTGAAAATTTCCATTTCTTCTGGTATTTCTAGTATAAGAAAGAAGAAAATTATGCTCCTTTCTCAGCCACTGAGGAATCTGGTATTTCCATAACACCCACTAAGAAGAAGATGCAAGTGATGTTTCCAGTACAAGTTCCAGACACTAAAGCAGAAGGTGGTTTAAAAAATATGGTCTGTGGCCCTAAAGTGAAGGTGGAGGCAATCAGTTGCATTATGTGCACAAACCACAGAGTTAATGCTAAAGGCAGTGACAAACAGTCTACCATCCTTTCCATAAGTCCCTGCCTGATGACAATGCCAGAACCATTTAAAATACTAAGCTGCTAACATAGAATAGAATAGAATAGAATAGAATAGAATAGAATAGAATAGAATAGAATAGAATAGAATAGAATAGAATAGAATAGAATAGAATAGAATAGATTGGAAGAGACCTCCAAGATCACCATGTCCAATCTATCATCCAACACCACCTACTCAACTAAACCGTACAACCAAGCACCCCATCAAATCTCCTCCTAAACACCTCCAATGATGGTGACTCCACTACCTCCCCGGGCAGCCCATTCCAATGGGTAATCACTCTCTCTGTGTAGAATTTCTTCCTAACATCCAGTCTGAACCTTCCCTGGCACAGCTTGAGACTCTGTTCTCTTGCTCTGGTGCTGGTTGCCTGGGAGAAGAGACCAACCTCCACCTGGCTACAACCTTCCTTCAGGTAGCTGTAGAGAGCAATAAGGTCTCCCTTGAGCCACCTCTTCTCCAGGCTAAGCAACCCCAGCTCCCTCAGCCTCTCTTCTTAGGGCTTGTGTTCCAAACCCCTCACCATCTTTGTTGCCCTTCTCTGGACATGTTCCATCAAGTTAACAACTTTCCTAAACTGAGGGGCCCAGAACTGGATACAGTACTCAAGGTGTGGCCGTATCTCACAAAGTACTTTGAATAGATGTAAAACCCCTTATAGGGGGGTGGGAAGGGCAAGTAAAGCTCTTTTCCTACAAGGTGAGCTTGCTGGCATTGGTGCAGGGATTTAGCTTTGTCTGCCACCTCTTCTCCAAGCATGACCTTACAGCTGTGCTGTTATCTGGTAGGAATACCACCAGTATCACCAAGATTAATGATTACCTCTTGTGAGATTTGCCCCTGCAGAGATCTCCCAGAGACTTTCCACTAGAAGCTTCAGGTGAACACAAATCTGGTTCAAAACAGATTGGGCTACTGTAGACCACTTTTCTATTAATATCTTATCAATTGCTCCAGAACTATGGCCCCTCATACTTCTCAGTAAGTTATATTTACACACAGCAAGTTCATAAAAAGCCACAGCTGCATAAACAGTCTGTTGGGATCAACATATTGAATTTAACCAGGCTCCTCAGGTCTACTCTCACATCAGACTATACTTGTGTATGCAGATTACTGTACACATACCATAAAACTAAACTTACTTTAGAGTGTTTTGCAGTTAATAAACAGATGAGAACACACATGCGTTCCCGGGCAAAACAACACACATAGCTTGATTCATACCTGCATAGATAACGAATCACCTACAACATTCAGAAAAGACATGAGCTGAAAGCAATAGTGAAAAATGCATGCAGAAATTGGCAGAGTGCGCAGATTTGGGTTATGTTAGTATGAAGGCATTTGCAGAAAAACACTTGCATGGAAGCATTGATGGCCAGTTGTGCATAGGCTTTGCACAGCCCTTGTAGGGCTCACTTTTTATGTTAGCTTGGCTTAGCTTTTAAATACCAGGATCTAACTTTCATGTTAATGATAAACAGTTGCTTGTTTTAGAATGAGCCTGGGTAGATCAGTTAATTAAAAATAATAATAGATTTCCATCTGCTAATTAGGAAATTAATTAGTCACACAGTAAAGTGTCACTTTTTCATGTGAGGGAGCTGACTTCAAATTGTCTTGGAGGGGACTGGCTTTCTGCCAGCACTAGTAAATACATGCACACATACAGAAAAATGAACTCTGATTATTGATGATTACTTTTCTTTTGACTAACAGGAGGTCTCTGTCCTCAATAAAATAATGAACTGCAGCCTCCTTATGAAAGTGATATGTCCACTCTTTTGCAGAAGAGATCTTGTGCGAGCTTCTAACAATCAGTGCTAAAACCAAAATGTATGAGAATACATTTCAGGGAAGGGAAAGCTAGTCCTTTGTTTATGTAAGCTATTGGTTTCATCTACTTAGCTCACTGGTATAGGAAATAGCTGCATGAAACCACTGTTCTTTGGATGGTAAGTGAAACATTAAAATGGAAGACTCTGTTACTAACTTCCCACCTGTATTATTCTTACAGCCAGCTGAATGTAACAAAAATGTCAATGCCCTTAAAGCCTCCTTCCAGCAGTCTTCACTCTACTTCAGCTCCCCAAACACCACATTCCTCACAGAATAATGAGAAAAGCAAATGCTGTGCTTGAAAATAACTTTTAAAGTGTGCCTGAAGATGTTTGAAGTCAGAGACAGCCTGTCTTAATATGTACAACTTTAGGTTGACCCTGGTTAATACCCTATCGAACAACCAACACAAAAAGCCTTTCTAGAATAAAGGGAATAACTTTTGCCAGCTGTGAGGTGTGAAATGCCAAGTGCAGCTTGTATGTGACTGTAGGTGTGTTAATTATACATGTGTGGAATGAAAATACGAAGGTCATCATGTTGAAGGCCCAGAAAAACAGTTGGTCTTGCGAAGCCAAAGCTGAAATTATGTAAGATTTGTAAGATCTGATTAGGGTAAGAGACAACCTCTAGAATTCAGCTAGACCATAGAAGCTCACCACCAGAACTGAGGGGAACTCTGCCTCTGGAAGCACGTGGCTGAACTGTGATGGTGTACACCTAAGTGAACAGCAAACATACACATGTAGAAGTGAGCACCTCAAAGGCACTGCTGTGCCTGTCACAGCGCCTGTAATCATGATTACTAGTGTAAAATGCTGCAACTGTGTCCCTGTGGACAGTAAACCTAACTTAACTACTGGGAAGAAAGGAGGAGGAATAACATACCTAATTGAAACTGTAGAGGACAGAATCTACATAGGCAGAATGTAATTCTTTAGTCTAGGACTACAGAAAAAAGTTATGGCTCATTTTCCATTTTCATGGAAAGTGTCAGGGCATGGTGATGTGGCCAGCATCTCCTGTACTACCACCTCCCATGCTGCAGAGTTATGTGGTGAGCACATAGCCAGGAGTGGATGGAAAGTAAATATGCAATTTGCCACACATCATGAAATTTAAAGCGTATATGTTTAATAATGCAAACACAGTCCTGGCTTTGGATGGCACATCAAGCCAGACAGGTGTCAAGACAGGTCTCTCTTAAGGTTTTCACAAATGTATTTAAAAGTCACGTTTCACAAATTTAAAGGGCCTACAGAAAAGTACAATTATGACAATGTTTCCAACCGTTATTAGAAGAGCACTGCTTTTTCAAGCAAGTTTAAGAACATAATCTGTGAACAAGATTCAAAGAATCTCTATATCCTGTTGTTGCTCTAAGACAACCAAATGTTGATCTTACCAGCATTTTGATATCTGCTACTGAGGTATTCTTGTGCTTCAAAGCTGTGAACATACACTATGAAAGCACCAGCCAGTGCCACCTGCCCTTCTCTAACTCAATCATACTCTCTTGAGCAGTGGCAAGGGATTGCACATTATTTTAGTCACTAGAAAAATAATAGAAAACATTAGACATGGAATTTCAAGTAGAGGAGGAGCAAAGGATGTATCCTGTAAGTTTAACAAAAGAAGAGGAATGCTGTCAAGCAAAATAAAAGTTATAAAAGTTCAGATTATCATACCTACCACTGGGATGGCAGCAAGTTCTTCCTGTGCTGGTCAGCCAAAATGGCAAGATTAAATGTCACCAGGGGTGAGGCCATACAACATCAGCAGCCACATGATGTGCAGAACTTCATTAGTCACCTGAGTAAAACCTGAGACAATAAGAATGCTACAGACAGCAGAGTTGAGGACTCTTCCAACCATGGGCTGGCACGCCCAGCAGGATTATCTGAGGCAACCCATCTATTTTGCTTGACAAGCCAGTACCTTGTAATGTATTTCTGAATAGGCAGAGCCTCAGATGATAACCAAGTGAATCCAGATGTTTTTCTCTTTTTGCTATAAAGCATTTCCATGCTTTCCTAGTAAAACAGTATCTCCTATCATGTACCACCTCTCTCCTACCTTTTCTGTGCTTCACAATAAAAGGACACTCAGGCCAAATGGCTTAATTTTAATATGCTTCCAACACCTTTTGCTCAGTGTCCTGAAGGGTCAAACCCCGAAACATGCCCTAGCCCAGACAATGGGCTAAGCACCTGTGGTCTTTTCCAACCTGGCTCATTCTGTGAATGTGCTAACCTGGACAGTTCTGGGAGTCCAGATGGTCAAGGCAAATGTATAGCACATGTGATTAACCTTGTAAGCACCCATGAATGCACATATCTGGACACTTCCTGGGGTCCAGATAAACATGTAGCACGTGTAATTAACTTTGTGACACAGCTGTGTGAACTGTGTGTGCCCCTGTCCATATTTGGATATGCCCCATCCCATAGATCCAGTTATCAGGTTTCTGTGTTACAAAAGGGCATTAATTGTCTTGTGATAGTATTTAAACCAGCCAAGACAACTTGCCTTGTTCTCACCAAGCAAAGAACAAGAGCCAAATGCTGACAGAGTTGCAGCTGAAGGGCCTGCCTTAGCAGACCAACTACACCCAGGACTTGCACCTGGACCAAGGCAGAAAGGGGAAAGCTCCAAGAGAACTGATTCCCAGAAGAGCCACAGAAAGGCTACAGAGTGGTGATGGAGCACACAAAAGAGAGAGAGGTCCCTAGCCCTCTCTGAGCTAAGGGCAACTCAAATCATAGTCACAGCATCTCAGAAGATACTGGATAGAGGAGCAAGTCATGAGTACCTGACTATCTGCCACGGAATCCCATTTGCAGGAAAAATGCAGATCACAGCACCTTTATTTCCAGTTTGAATCACTGTATTGGAAATTCTTAGATCTGCACTTGAATTATTTAACTGTCTTTATATGTGGAATGTAATATCCACAATCGAATAATAGAACCTGTAAATATACTTTGTATATAAGTTACAGTGATGTTTGAAGACACCACCACCCAAGATAGTAAATAGTAAAATATATAAAAAATATACATTTTATTACACTCAGATTGATAGAAGATTATGATGAATAAGTGATTTTTATGTATGCAAGGTATCCTACCATACAGAAACTCAATGTAATTGCTTCATCACTTTCTTTGTAATAAAGAAATCACAGCAGATGATAAGAACATCTCCCACATACTGGGAAAAAAAATCTAAGAAGGAAATTAATCTATAGTAGAACAGAGATAGAGTAAAGACAGAAAGAATCTTCCTAAATATACAACAGTTTCAAGAGCCCCAGACCCCAACTGCAACTGAGATGAGGGCATAGTCTGTCCCCAGTAGAATGATAATGCAACCTCTGGGGAAAGCAACAGCTGGAGCCTGATGAGCTCTAACACCAAGAAGAAGAATCCTGTTCTATCTGAAGGCCTATAACTCCTACATGGTTTCACTATTCTCAAGGTTGAGGTATGCTAGGTATGCTTTCAAGAGAAGCATCTGAGCCAACTGACCCTGAACTGTGCAAGACCATCATGAAGAAGAAGGGAGTGACAGTAGTGGGTGACTCCTTGCTGCAGGGGCAGAGGCACCCATGTGCCAACCCAACCTGTGGTCAACAGGAATTTGTTGCTTGCTGGGGATTTGGTTTAGACCACAGGACGCTCTTTGAAGCTCAGTGTCTGCTTGGGAGAGATGTGATTCACTCCACTAAGTGGGGCAAATGTATTTTTGTTAAGAAGATGGCCACCTAATAAGGAGGAATAAATAACAACTAAAATATTTTTGGTCAAAGAACCAAACATCTATTAAAACTAATAAATACTATTTCTGAGAAAGAAAATGTTTTTTCCAGAACAGATGGCTGAGTGCTAAGCTAAATACCATGAAAAGCAAAGTCCACTCTTGTTATATCTGGTGGAAGCTTCTCAGAAACTGCTGGCACATAGACACCATGGTGTGACATGGAGACCAACATGTCACTCCAGTCTTCAAAAAAGACAAGAAGGAGGACCCAGGTAACTACAGACCAGTCAGCCTCACCTTCCTCCCTGGAAAGACAATGGAGCAGTTCATCCTGGAGGTCATCTCTAACCACATGGAAGACAAGAAGGTTGTCAGGAGTAGCCAATATGGATTTATGAAGGGGAGATCCAGCCTGACTTATCTGGTAGCCTTCTATGAAACCATGATCAAATGTATAGATGAGGGAAGAGCACTGGATGTCATATACTTGATTTCAATAAGGCTTTTGATACTGTTTCACATAACATCCTCATAGAAAAGCTTAAGAAATGCACCATAGACAGTTGGTCCATGAGTTGGATTGAAAAGTGGCTTGACAAAAGAGTTCAGTGGGTTGTCATCAGTGGCACAGAGTCAACTTGGAGGCCTGTGGCCAGTACTGGGTCCAGTTTTGTTCAATATTTTTATCAGTGATAAGGATGAGGGCAGTGAGTATAGCCTCGGGAAGTTTGCTGATGATACAAAATTTGGGGGTGGGGGGAGTAGGGTGGCTGACACATGTTCAGGCTGTGCAGCTGTCCAGTGAGATCAGGACAGGGTGGAGAGCTAAGCACAGGCAAACCTCATGGAGTTGAATAAGGACAAGTGCGGGGTCCTGCATCTGGGGAGGAATAAAAACAAGCACCAGTACAGGTTAGGGTTTGCCCTGCTGGAAAGCAGCTCTACAGAGAACAACCTTGGAGTTCTAGCAGAGAGCAAGTTCTCCGTGGGACAGCAATGTGCCCTTGTGGCCAAGAGAGCCAATGGTATCCTGGGGTGCATCATGAAAAGTGTGTCCAGCAGGTCTAGGGAGGTTTTTCTCCTCCTCTGCTCTGCCCTGGTGAGACCACACCTGGAATACTGCATCCAGTCTTGGGCTCCTCAGTTCAAGAAAGACAAGGACCTGCTGGAGAGAACCCAATGGAGAGCCATGAGGATGATTTGGGGACTTGAACATCTCCCCTATGAAGAGAGACTGAGAGTTCTGGGGTTGTTCAGTCTTGAGAAGACTGACAGGGGATCTCATCAATGTGTATAAATATCTGGGGGGTGGGTGTTAAGTGGAGAGGGCCAAACTCTTGTCAGTGGCTCACACTAATAAGACAAGAAACAATGTGTTCAAGCTTGAACATAAAAGATTTCACCTCAACATGAGGAGAAACTTCTTTACAGTGAGGGTGATAGAGCACTGGAACAGGCTGCCCAGAGATGAGGAGTTTCCTCCTCTGGAGATTTTCAAAACCCACCTGGATGCATTCCTGTGCAGGCTACCCTAAATGATCCTGCTTTTGGCAGGGAGTTGGACTCAATGATCTCTGGAGGTCCCTTCCAACCTCTAATACAAATGTGATACTGTGATGATCTGGTGTTTGAAAAGTTTGAAAGGTTGTGTGGTGGGTTGGAAGGGGTAAGGCTAAGAAGCCTCTTCCCTCACCCCTGTAAGGTAAAAGGGAAAGAAAAATTGAAGGGAAAGGGAAAAAAAACTCACCAGCTGAATTAGCAAAGCAGTGAAGCTATATTTACAAAGCAGTGTAGGATTTTGCAGGGGAATATTTACAAATTTACAATATCTACAATATATACAAAGATATACAACAGAGTAACACAGAAATGAGAGTAATCCCCCTCGGCCGAGGGGTTCCCCACCTCCGCTCTCCCCTTTCTTCCCCCCTTTCCCCAGAGTAGTTCGGAAAAGAGGGAGAAAGAGAAAGAAAGAAGTTAAAAGCAGTTTGTGTTAATTGGAAGCAGTTAATACAGGCCTGGTTATCTTATCTTCAAGGCCGAAGTCTTGGCAGAAAGCCCAGCACAGAAAAGAGTTGCTGCCCAAAGGAAAGGCGGAAGCAAGACTGACCGAGAAGTTCCCGGAGTGCCCAGGATATCTCCCAGTTCAGAAAGTGCTTCCTCCCACTCGTCCAATGAAATTAGTTTAGACTGTTCTTTCCGTTTACCAACTTCCATCCACCATATTCCCTTTCTTAAGGGGGCAACGTCAACCAGCCACAGGTTGGAATCTGAGACCCAGGGGAAATGTCCCTGGCTCCCATTCATGCACAGCCTGTCTGAGGCAAGGACTTTCCACAGAACAACTTACTGCCTGAGCAACAGGTGCCAAACTAGAGTCTGTCTCTGTGTTCTTCCCCATGGGTTGTTTGTCAAGAGCTTCCAACTTGCCCCAAAAATGGAAGGAGATAGATGCAAGGAGATAGATGTTGTGGAGTACATTTTCAGGGTGCCACCATGTACCCATTGCAGAGTACATTTGCAGGGTGCCACCCACATCCAACAGCCTCACAGGCAAGGAATAAAACCTCTGCTTGCATGATGGCTTCAAACAGCTGCTCTGCCTTTTGATGATGAGTGCTGGCACCTGTCCCACCCAAAAACTCATTGGCATCCCTGGCGCACTCAGCACGCTGCTTGCACAGCCCAAGCAAGCCAGAGCACCCCAGCAGCTGCCTGCCATGTTGGCCAGCACACTTCTTCCAGTGCAGTAACTTTCCAGCACATCTCCTGTACCTTAAGCTAATTGAGTCCTTAATAATGAAGGTGATTACTAGTGCATGTTCTCATCTTTTGGGGAGGTCAGCATTGAGCAGTACTCCTTTAAGATTAACACATTTGAGAAAACCCCAGCTACAATGATCAGTGTTCCACAGTCAATGTGGCATCCTTGCCTGGTGTCTTGGTTTCTGGTAGGATTTCTGCTCCTTCCTGTTCCTTTAACATGGGTACACTTATGCCCTTACACAATGAAGGCAAAATTAAAAAATAAAATTGAATAAAAAGAGTTTACAAATCATTGTTTTGTGAAGTTATGGTCTATCAATAAAAAAGAAAAGACTATGTCACAACTGATATCTAGTATTTACCATAATATTAATAACACAGCATAATCCAAGTAATGCTATTATTACTATCAAGTATGACTAATTAGATATGTAAATATAGCTTTTCCTATCTCTAGAATACACTTAACTTCCTAAAATAGCCCTTTTATTTAAGATTTTAAAATCTGAGTGCTGAACATGCAAGATAGAGTATGGCAGCTAGGAGCACTGCTTGTCAGTGAAAAATTGAATAATGTTTGCAGAGCTGTGGGTACAACAGAGAAGTTGTTTTTCAGCTTGACTCCCCAGACCATGTTTATGCAGTGCCTATGGGACTGAGTCCTCCTGGTTAAGGTTTGTTACTGACACCAAAATGTAAATATGAAGTCATTATGCTACACAAGCTCCTCAGGACCAACAGCATCAGGGGCCACATTGCATAAGGACACACTGTACCAGCAGACAGCAGCAGCAACACCAAAATTACGTGCTCAGTGATTAATTATTGACAGTGGGACATGTATCTTTTATTGTTCTTCTGCTTGCAGGGTCTATCAGGGCAGGCCAAAAAACTCCTGCTTGCCTTCACTCTCTTTGGGAGGTACAAAATGAGATCAACAGGAAAGAAACAGGGCCACTGAATCTAGCACAACTGCACCAGTTTGTAGCAGCAGACTGATTCTCTCACTGATGCATTGAATTTAGTCTTGCAGAGCCAGTGTTGTTACCACTACTGTTGATATGTCTGATAAAAGAAAGAAAAAAAGTGTGCTTATTTTTTAATGCATGCATGTATTTCTAGAAAGTGAAACAGGAAGGAGTGGAAAGGAAAGACCTAACAAAACCTCCCAGTTTTCATATTCCCTTTGCCTTTTTCACTGATAACCTTTTTTTTTTCCTAATGTGACAATAAATTTATTATAGCTGTTGCCACAACAGGTCATTGGTATGTTGTATGTGCTGAGGAATAGGCAAGTGATGAGTGAAGAAATTGCACTCCTGTGCATGATTGTGGACTGGAGCATATCACACTGCTGGATAGCTGCAGTGGGTTTGAAAGTGCCCTGCTTCTTTCCCTCTCCTCCAGACTTCTTCTAGTCCTTGTGTTATTTTGGAGATGCTTCAGGATTCTCCAAGTTCCTTGAAAAATTCTGTCTTGAAAGTAACTTCCACATAATATACAAAATTAAAAACCTCCTCAACCATGTGCTAATGGAGGTAATTATTTCATTGGTGTGTAGTGGTAATTATTAATAACTTAAACTCCCTCACAACTCTGGCTGAGCTGAGCACTGGGTATGAACTTTTAGTTTTATTCAAAAGAGTTATTCACATGCTGTGGCTGAGTGAAAATCAATTAGAGAGTTTTTTCCACCCCTCTGGTCGTTTTTCAGTGCAGGTTAAAGTTTCCTTCCCCCAAAAGTACCACACACTGCTATTAGCTGATTCAGACATTAATGATAGCAGCAGCTGTCAGAAAGGTTTTTAATCCTTTGGGTTTTAATCTTTTGTGAAAGGTATTCATTGTAATTCAGTGTTACTGCTATTTAGTAGAATAAATAGGAACCTGTTTTGTATATTTCATGAGCATAACATTTCCTTTTAGTGTAAGAAAATTGTTTTGTTGAATGGAAGGTAGCAAAAGATTATCTTCTGTATGAGGATAAAGTTTATTCTTGAGATGTGTCATACTAACTCCTGTAATATTTATTTTCCTGGGCAAAAAGCACCTGGTTCACCAAAGCTGATCAGGATTGTGTAACTGGGCTATTGTCTCTTTGGTTATTTATTTTTCCACCGAGGATGAAGCTTCCAGATGTTTGAAGTACATGTGGCAGGATCAGGTGCTACCCTTTTAATTGTTATTCTTTCTTACTTTTCTCCACAGTCCTGTGCAAACTAATAGGACTTACTTTCACTTAGCATGTGGAAAAAATGAAGGACCACCTATGAATTTACAATGCAGACTTTTTTTGCATTTGATGCACTAAGACAAATAGTTGTCATTTTTTTATGCAGTACTTTCCTTTTTCACTCTTTACAAAATGATTATGAGCAAGTTGAGTGCAGTGGCTTTAAAGGCAAAAGCAGGCAGCCATTGTGTACTTCATATTGTATACACTCAGTAGGGCAATGCAGGCCGTATATAATACACTGAATGGGGAGAAATCTAGATGGAAAGAAGCATCCTCTCATAACATAATGAAGAACTATTGGCCTTTGTGATTACTTTTGTTGTTTTATGTTGTGGACTTTCCTTGGTGACACTGAGCTCATGTGCTCAAGACTACCTGTTCCTCAGCAGTGCTGTGTACCTGTAGGAAAATCTAAGCAAAACTTCCAGCCCCACTCTCACACAGGCAGCTTGCTCTCCAGAAAGAAAAAAGGGAGGCTTTTTCTGCTTCATACCCCAAATTCTGCTACAACAAAGGAGCTGCATTGCCTTTTCTATAGCACTCAGGCAGGTCTAGACCATCCTCTGGGCTTTGGGCTGGACCTGGATATGAAGATGATTCATTCACCACTTCACAGATGATACGTGGCATTAGCCTCACATGCATTCCCTGACGGTTTAATCTCCTCTTCAAGCTGTCAGATGAGCCAGCAGCAAGTGCCACTTAGTTGGCATGCCTGCTCAGGACAAAACAAGCACATTTAAGCACCATCCAATTGCTTTTTGTTTCCATCATGCTGAATACAGCACATACAGCCTGGTCCTCAGCCATGCTGAGGCCTCACTTATCCTGTATATTCTCCATCATTGACGTTGTCATGACAAGTTTTCTCATCATCTGAAATAGCAGTTCAGCTACCCAAGATGTTACTGCAGCTTTGGGAGTTCCTCTCACTTAAGTAGCTCCCAAACACTGCCTCCAATTGACTAAGTCTTCAAGTGCTCACTTTGTGACAATTTTGGTCACACCCATTACTGTCCTGAAACATTCAGCACAGTCTGCCACCAAGCACAATGAGGACATACACATTTCTTTTGGGTCCAGAACCTTTCTCTCAGGATTCAGTAATGCTATCTTACAATGGCAGCAATACCAGTAAAGCCAGCATTTCTTTCCCTCGGAAAGCTGCAGTATGTCATATCAGTGCCACCTCCAATGCCCCATTATGCAGAGGAAGGTCCTTACTAAATACTACAGCATGGTTCAAAAGCCTATAAAAAGTATGGATTTCAGTGAAATCCTATAGGACTTTCCCGTACATGCAATTGCTGGTGTGCTTGAGATGCCTCAGTTCAGTCCCTAACCTGAGGAGAGATAACACCATAGAGCGAGATATGTGGTAGCTTTATTTTTGGCAGCTTCAGTCCCCACAGCTTTACATATATTGAGCGGCACATAAAGATGATACTCATAAGCAAGTACAATCCTCCAAGTCTGAGAATACCTTTGCCTCACTACACAACCTAATTGGGTGTTATGTAATGACAGTGAAGCTTTGGTGGAAAAGGCCAGTGAATAACTGCACAGCTCAGAAAATTCACACATCATAACACCAGTCCTTCAGCTTCTCTCTTCCCCATGCTGTACACTGTTCTCCAGGGAGGAGAATGTTACAGCTTTACACCTCCTGTTCTCCTCCTGCTGTTCTCAAGAGTGAAACAGCCGCCCTCTCGCTTAATTAGACTTGGCTCCTATGATGATGAGTATGTCACATTTTGTCAGAGAGTTTATAATTATTGACATTCATTTTATTAGAAAGAAATCTTTGAAACAAAATCAATGCATCACTCATGTTAGAAACAGTAAAGTTAGTTTGGAAAGCATGGTGGTTTTGTTTGCAGTCAAGACCTCTTTCCTGCTATGAAAGCCCAGCTGGATGCTGCAGACTCTCAAAGGACTGGTCAGTGAGGAATTGGGAGGGAGAAAGGAATAAATCTAGGCATCATACAACATGAGATGGGAAATATTTCTCTTCCTTCATGTGGATTGCCTGTCATCTCAATTCATGACACTACAGTGCAGGTGCCTGGCTTTTTACTTGGAAAGATGAGGAGCTGTAAGAGCAAGAATAGAATAGAATAGAATAGAATAGAATAGAATAGAATAGAATAGAATAGAATAGAATAGAATAGAATAGAATAGACCACGTTGGAAGAGACCTTCAAGATCATCGCATCCAAACTATCCTCAAACACCACCCAACCCACTAAACCAACTAAACCACACAACCAAGCACCCTGTCAAGTTTCCTCCTCAACACCTCCAGTGATGGCGACTCCACCACCTCCCTGGGCAGCCCATTCCAATGGGCAATCACTCTCTCTGTGTAAAACTTCCTCCTGACCTCCAGCCTGAACCTCCCCTGGCACAGCCTGAGACTGTGTCCTCTTGTTCTAGTGCTGGTTGCCTGGGAGAACAGACCAACCTCTGCCTGTCTACAACCTTCCTTCAGGTAGTTGTAGACAGCAATAAGGTCACCCCTGAGTCTCCTCTTCTCCAGGCTAAGCAGCCCCAGCTTCCTCAGTCTCTCCTCATAGGGCTTGTGTTCCAAGCCCCTCACCAACTTCGTTGCCCTTCTCTGGACTCGTTCCAGCAAGTCAACATCCTTCCTAAACTGAGGGGCCCACAACTGGACACAGTACTCGAGGTGTGGCCTAACCAGTGCAGCGTACAGGGGCAGAATGACCTCCCTGCTCCTGCTGGCCACACTGTTCTTCATGCAGGCCAGGATGCCATTGGCCCTCTTGGCTGCCTGGGCAAGTGTGGCCTGTGGGCATGACAAGTGAGAATAGCATTTCCTACTCTTTGTAGAATTCATTCCTGAATGTCACTTTATATATGACAAGGCAGGGGATTAAATAATGACAGGAGCAGCTTGCTTTATCTCTCTTTATTTCCTTCTTTCTTTCTTTTTTTTTTTTTTTTTTATTAAAGAAATATTTTTAAATTATATATTTCTGCTTGTCACAGACATGAAAAAAACCTAGAAAATACAATCTGAATGTTGCTCTAAAGGTGAAAAAATGAGATAGTATCTAAAAAGTGTGCTAACTTTAATCTTCTGGTTTTTGGGGTGTTTTTTTTAGGTAATTACTTTATTCTGATGGCTTCTGTAATTTTTAAACTTCTGAGACCAGAAGTGTTCATCTGTACCAGTCACAACATTACACTGCTGCTCATGCCCCTCCTTCTGAGCTTTGCTCAGCAGTCAGCTTCTGTGAAGATGCTCACATCAGAGCAGAAGCCTAGGCAACACAGTTCACATGCAACCTCTGGCTCTGTTTGCACCTCTTCAGCACCAGGTGAGGAGAGATGTGGAAAGAAGAGAGAGTCTTGGCTCCTGGCAGAACTCACACTGTATATTTTCACTGTGCAAAAGTGATGCTGTCCAGGCCAGCATCCTCAGAGGTATTTCTGCTTTGATTTCTTCTGGATTCCTGTGGTCAACAGCTGACAGTACTTTGAGGCCTGATGGGCTGTACTTCATGCCAGCGTCTCACTATACATTTTGGACTATGCTGTACTATATACTTTGGGCTTGCCTCAAGCCAGCCATGAAAATTAACCCTGATAAGAAAAATAGATGAGTCATTGTAGTAGCAGATTCTGTGCTGAGGGAAATGGAAGGCCTGACATGTAGACTGAACCAACTCCATAGGGACATCTGTTGTCTCCCTGGTGCCAAGGTAAATGACATCACAGGAGAACTTCCCATCCTTGTGAGGCCTTCAGATTATGACCCACTTATGGCCTTTCAGGTGGGTAGTGATGTAGCAATGAGAAGCTTACAATCAATTAAAAGAGATTTTAGGACATTGGGGCAACTGGCAAAAGGATCAGGAGCTCAAGTTGTGTTCTCCACCTGACCAACAGTACCAAGCATATGAAGCTCTACATAAGCAGATAAAAGTGGCTTTTTGTTCACAGGCTCTGGTCCTCATGGAGAATTCCAATCACCATGACATCTGCTGGAGGGACAACACAGTGAGGTACCAGCTATTCAGGATGTTCCTGGAATGCAAAGTTGTCAACTTACTACTCCAAATGTTGGAGGAACCAACAAGAAAAGGTGCTATGCTGGACCTTGTTCTCGCCAATAGGGAAAGACTGGTGACCAATATGAGGCTCAGGGATAGCCTTGGCTGAAGTGACCATGACGCACTGGAATTTAAGATCCTCAGGGCATTGAGAAGGATGTATTCCAAGCTTATGACCCTCAACTATAGGCATACAGATTTTGATCACTTCAGGGATCTGCTGGCCAAAGTATAGCGGGACAAAGCCCTAGAGGGAAAAGGGGCCCAGGACAGCTGGTCAGTGTTCAAGGATCACCTACTCCATGCCCAAGAGAAAAGCATACCAAGAAAGAGGAAGGTAGGAATGAATGATAGGAGATCTGCCTGGATGAGCAAGGAGCTCCTAGACACACCGTCACACAGAAAGAAACTCTACAAGGAGTGGAAGAAAGGATGGCTAGAATGGGAGCATATAAGAAAGCTGCCTGAGCAGCTGGTTAGAAAAGCTAAAGCTCAGTTAGAATTAAATCCAGCCAGGGAGGTCAAGGGGAATAGAAAAAGTTTCTATAGGTACATTAATGGCAAAAGGAAGCCTGAGGAAGGTATGGGGCCCCTCAGAAAAGAAATGGGAGAACTGGTGACAAGTGATGTGGAGAAGGCTGAGGTTTTCAATGACTTTACTTCAGTCTTCACTGTCAAGGGCTCCAGCCACACTCCAGAAATCATAGAAGATGATGGCAGGGGCTGGAAGAAGGAACTGCCCATTGCAAACAAAGATCACATTTATGACTATCTGAAGAACTTGCGAGTGTACAAGCCCATGGGATATACCCATGGGTACTGAGAGAACTGGTAGATGAGGTCATTAAACCACTATTATATTCCAAAAGTCATGGCAGTCCAGGGAGGTCCCCAATGACTGGAAAAGGGGAAACAGGTCCATTTTCAAAAAGAGAAGGAGGGATGACCTAAGGAAATATAGGCCAGTCAGTCTCACCTCTGTGCCTGGTAAGATCATGGACTTGGGGCTGCTAGTGGATGAGGAGCTCAATATGAGCCACCAGTGTACACCTGCAGCCCAGAAAGCCAGCCGTATCCTGGGCTGCACCAAGAAAAGTGTGGCCAGAAGGTTGAGAGAGGTGATTGTCCCCCTCCACACCGTTCCTGTGAGAACCCACTTGGAGTACTGCGTCCAGTTCTGGAGCCCCTATTACAAGAAGGATACAAACATGATGGAGCTTGTCCAGAGAAGGGCCACGAGGATGATCAGAGGGCTGGAGCTCCTCTCCTGTGTGGACCGGCTGAGAGAATCAGGGTTGTTCAGCTTGGAGAGAAGGATTCAAGGAGACCTTATTGTGGCCTTCCAATATCTGAAGGGGGCCTACAAGAAAGCTGGTGAGGGACTTTTTAGGATGTTAGGTTGTGATAGGACTAGGGGGAATGGATCCAAGCTAGATGAGGGTAGATTTAGATTTAGAAATTAGGAAGATGTTCTTCATCATAATGGTGGTGAGAGACTGGAACAGGATGCCCAGTGAAGTGGTAGAAGCCCCATCCCTGGAAGCTTCTAAGGCCAGGTTGGATGTGGTTCTGGGAAACCTGATCTAGTGGAAAGTGTCCCTGCCCACTAGGAGATTGGAACTATATGATCGTTGAGGCCCCTTCCAACCCTGACAATTCTGTGATTCTGTGATCATATGTGGTGTACTGCAGAAATGGATAAAAGATGACAGATGAGATCACCCTTAATTCAAGGCTGTTTGTCCTTCCTCCTGGCAGCAGAAGTTACAGAAAGGGCTGAAAGTTGACCAGAAGTGGCTGTAAATATTGAAAATGAGGGAACTCACCTCTGCAGCAGAGGTGAGGCCTTCTGATGTATCTTTCAAAAGTGTTCTGGGACACAGGAAGCCATCCCCAGATCTTAAAACCACTCAAACTCTTGTCAGCCACCCCACACTGAACTTGGTGTTCTTCTCAGAAATAAATTCTCTCTTCACGGAAATAAATTATTTCATCATTTTTATTAGCAGGATCTTCTTGGTCATACCATTTCTTATGGATTATTGTTTTAAAAGTAGTCGCTTTACAGCTTCTGTCACTGAGCACTACACACCCAGGAGCAAACTTCACCCCAGCACAAGCCATTAAAGTGGATCTTCACAAAAGGTCTTTTTTTTTACTCTAAGTCATACAGTGGCTAAGCCAAGCAATTTCTCTTGTTTAAGTGATAACTGGTTTTGTTTAATTTAACATTTTGGTGCAGCTTTTAGGAGTCCTGGCTGTGCAGTGTGGACCTCTGTTTTATTCTTTTGCAAATAAAATGGAAACTAACCCAGAAGAGCACAAAATTACTAACAACACACTTGCCCGTCCCAGAATAATAGGATTCATGTTAAAGGGATTAAAATTGCAAAGCTTTATTCTATCTTCTTGTAAATTCCCACATCTCAGTAGGTGCACATGATTTCTTCACACTGACAAGTCTCCAAATACTTGCTTTAGCTTTCAAGTTGAGAGTCCAATTGTCATCATGTCACCAGGAGTCCTTTGTCTGTAAGGCTGCAGCCTTCCTGCATGACTCTTCAGCCTGGATGATGGTGCAAGATATGCATTACTCCAGCACCACTGCTAGGGGATACTGACTCTCATGCCACTGTGGACAGTGCAATTTTTGTGCCTGTATAGATACTACATATATATTCGGATCTGTTTAGCCTTTTTTCCTGCTTTCTGTTTGATAAGAGTGTATATGTATATGTGCATATGCACAAGTAGCTCTACCTCTGTATGCTTCTCATCCAGTAGATGACATAAAAAAAAGCCTTTATATACCTTATATACTTCCTGTTCATTTGTGCTCTTATTCAGCCTCTGAGTATTTGCTTAGCATTTTCTAAGTCTTTGCAAGCCATTAGTATTTTCCAAAAAATCAACGAATTACTGACTAACACAAAGTGAGTTGATAATAATAGCAACAAAGCTGGTTTAAATAGTCTTACAAAATTTCACCAGATTACTTTTATGGAAACTTGTTTAGTTCAGATGAAAGGGCAGGGAAGACTTAGAGAAACTAGATGAGTGCTTTCCAAGGAGTTCTTCCATTTTTAGGTGATTGTTTCTTTTTGTTTAGTAAATGTAGATGCACTTTCCCCATTAATTTGTGCAGTTATTTTTAAAATCCAAACAATTTTCATCATTTATATCAAGGGTTAGGGCTGGGCCAGGGAGTAAAAGAGTGACAGATGTTACCTATTAACCCATGTCCCTTCCCAGAATGGAAAAGTTATAAGGGCAAGAGACTTATGGATTTGAAAATAAAACTAAAATTATTTTTAATTATAATAACTACAAAAAAAAGAAATATGTGGAGAACCAATATGGAACCCAAGCCCATTGATGGAACTTATGTCACTGTCACTGCTGATGCTGTGGGCAAGCACTGGGGCAGGGCAGTCCTTCAAAGGGAGGGGAATGTGTGAGCTGAAGGGTTCCAAGGTTTTGCACTGGTCACAGAATGGGGAAAGCAAAATGCCCCTACAGGTGACAGAGGATTTCACTAACATACTGAAGGTAACTTATTTATTTTCTTTTACATCAGTGATAGTTGGTGCTTGGTGTCAGTGTTTTCTCTGAAAGTCTGACACCTGCATGCCCTTTAAATCACAACCCGTAATGTAGGAAGGGGGTCTGGGAGAGACTGACCAGCCACTAGGGCATGTCTCTTGTTTCAAAAAGGCCTTAAGAGCCATTATTACCCCAAGGCTTATTGGGTAATAATATCCTAGAAAATGCATTAGGAATCACTTCATAGCTAGTCTTGGAAACTTTATCAGTTATACCACAGAAGAAATCCTAAAAAGGGTTATGGATCATGCAGTAGTAGAAAACTGCAGGCTTGTGCTTGGACAGAGTTCTTGCATTGGGAAGACTGTTTAAAGGCAGGACTGTTAACTACAACTCCCTCCCAGGAGGATAGTTTGCTTCATGACTAACACCCAACAGAGTGAAGTGGCACAGCTAGGGTTCTTAAGCAACATATGGTGTTTTCAAGCATTGTAGATGTTTCACTGCATATGTTTCCAACCCTGTTACCTTGTGACACTTCAGGACACCTCTTTGGTCTGTTTATCACTGCTTTGATTGTCCTTTTGTACTTTTTATTTCGAATTTTAATTATTTGCAGTATTGATACTAGAAATTCATGATACAAACATAGACATTCATGTGAATACACCATTATGGAGGGTTCTTGTAATTGAGACTCCAAATTATGCAAAAGCTTTTTCATGCCAAACTACTTTCCATCATATTGTACATTCTACTCATGAGCTGGAGACCCTTTGTGCAAAGCCCTGAAGCCTTAGTAATATGCCAACTCAATACTTTTTAACTACTTGGCATGTGTACTTTAGAACAGCATAATTTTCATTTGTACAAGTATCCTTTAACATAAATAAGCATGTTTCAAAGACAAGCAGAAAGATACATACGTGTCACAGAGGACTGGTCACAGACTCCAATGTGATAATTGAAAGCATTTATTTAGAGCATCTGGGGGCCTTACATATCTGCCCAGAGATTGGTGATGTAACACATAAAAGTTACAAAGACCAGAACTGTATCAATTAGCTTATTCTAACATTGACATAATATATGGGTATGCTGCTACATTAGAATAACAAACATGCATTCCTTTCACTAAATTGTTTCTACTTTCTTATGTGCAAGCTCAAGACACAAACAGGACAGTTGCCTCTTTCAGACAGACACCAGAAAGGTTTCATCCTACAGTTTCAGGCCCCAAAATACAACTCTTCTTTGTTTTGTCTTATCTCCTAAAGGGAACTTAGAAACTGCTATTTCAAATCCCCACACATACACACAGAGAAATAAAGCCCAGCCATGCTACCAGTTAGTATGGTGTGTTTAATCAGGGAAAAACATTTGCCCTCTCTGCAAAAAACACTGTGATATTTTCTCTACAGTTTAATGATCCAGTTCCAGAACAGTCCTTGTGAGTCATCAGTTTCCATTTGCACAAATCTAGCGTTAATGAAATGAGAGAGAGGCAGATAATCTGTTTACATTCACAAGATTGATGCTGGAGTGAAATGCAGTGCTTCAGAGGGGTCTGCAGGAGGGCAAACTGTGCTAACCTGGACTTCTGAATGGAAATGGGCTCATCAAAGAAGCCAGACAGTTTTAATATTGGTTCTTTTCCCAAATCTGTGTCCCATTTATTTCTAGAATAGAATAGAATTAACCAGGTTGGAAGAGACCTTCAAGATCATTGTGTCCAACCTATCATCCAACACCACCTATCAACTAAACCATGCAACCAAGCACCCTATCAAGTCTCCTCCTGAACACCTCTAGTGATGGTGACTCCACTGCCTCCTCGGGCAGCCCATTCCAATGGGCAATCACTCTCTCTGTGTAAAACTTCCTCCTAACCTCCAGCCTAAACCTCCCCTGGTGAAGCCTGAGACTGTGTCCTCTTGTTCTGGTACTGGTTGCCTGGGAGAAGAGACCAACCTCTGTCTGTCTACAGCCTCCCTTAAGGTAGTTGTAGAGAGCAATAAGGTCACCCCTGAGTCTCCTCCTCTCCAGGCTAAGCAACCCCAGCTCCCTCAGTCTCTGAGAGTATATACTGAGGAAAAGGGAAGGAGGAATTTTTGTTGGGGTCTTCTTGAATCTACCTGTGATGGGTTTTATGCCCTAGCTGGGCAGGAAGGAGGGAGTGGAACAGACTCAGTTTCCCAGGGGGAAAACACCCTGCAGGGAGGGCAAAGCATTCACAAGCTCTCCCCCGCCCTGTTCTCAGGATGGGTGTTAACCCATCACACTACTAAACTTTCAATCCTGTGAACATTTAAGAGAACAGCTTGTCATATAAACCAAATTAGATTCTACAACAGCAATACTAATGTTAACAGGTATCGTGTTCAAGGGATAATGAGAACTTTGGTGGTTTTGACAATTCATGGCCAAATCATAGAAAAGTGATTTGTGCACCATCAGAAATATGCCATGAAAAATGTAACTGCATGTAAGGCACCACTCTCAGCTGGAAGGTGGCTGGTGCACTCTGGTTCAGCAGTGTCACCCAGCTCACAGCAGCAGCATGGAACCTTATGTGCAAAAAAGCCCCAGCATCACCTTTGCCTCAACACTCTTATTCCATGCAGAGAACATTTCACAGAGAGGATCCAGAACTGAGGCATCCTTTTCCCAGAAATCTTTGGGCTGCTGAAACTGTCCCAGGATGGCCCTGCTACCAGCCATAGTGTACAGAAATCCTAAGTCTGATCTGCATTTCAATGAGGTGAGACCTAGTCCACAGTGGGTAGCAAGCAAAATTGTCCTGGCATAATTTTGATCCTGAATTTTGCAGCATGCACCCTGGATATCAAACCTTAAAGCTTTCTTAGGAGAGCACATCAAAACCAGGAGCCTCATGACCTTGGGAAAGTCAGGATAGTGACTAAGTTCTGACTGCTGTGGCATAGAAGTTGCTGGGGTTCCTCCCCAACCTCTTGGGGTTTGACTGGACACTACTGCAACCATAGAGAAGTCTGGGTGGTTTTCTTCCCCTCTTCTCATGATTTTTAAATCTCTCAGATTGAAATAAAGAAAGCAAACACTGACAAATGAGCTATACTGAAATGAAAAATAGAATGTAATGGGTCACTCAAGTCATAGATTAACTTCTACAAATGGTAGAACAACTGAAGAGTAAATCATAGCCGACTAAATAAAATGGAATCAAACACAGTAAGGTTGTCCTATTGCTAGTTTAAAGTTAAATTGACCTATAACTTTTGACACTTCAAAAACTCCATATGGGCCTATTTAATTCATACTGCTGCCTTTCTTTCCAACTACCACTTTTGTTGAATTTTTAAAATACAGAAAAGGCATAACCCAGATTGATTAGTCACTGCAGTATATGTTGGGGGTTTTGAGTGTGTGATTAATGTCCATGTTTGCAATGCTTTGTGGAACTGACATTGACAGAATGTGCAATACATATTTGCACACACATTCATCCCATGCTAGCTTTGCCTGGATGGTCTGGTTTAGCACATTAAACATACAGTATTTTACTGTAAAATTCAAAAGATCTGTGGTACACAAGTTACTGCAAGAGCCACCTTGTGAGTCTCCTAAGTCTCTGGGTTTGATGTTGTTGTTTGTTTGTTTATTTGTTTTCCCAGATAAGACCATCAGCCTTCTAATGTGTCCCAAGTCACACACGGCAAGTTTTATGCTGTTACAGAAAAAGCCCTTTTTTGGATAGAAATATAGGAAAGCATGCACTTTAAGGCAAACACTCAATATGAACTCAAGATTTTCTCTTGTAGCAAGATCCTCATAGAAAAAATAAAAGCCAGATAATTTATTTTACTTTAATTTGATGTGAACAATTTCAGTAACTTTTGTGTGTTTCCTGATACTTGACCAGAGTTATTTTCTGTTCAGGCAATACTTTATGTCAGCTGTTTTCTTCACTCACTAGATAAGTTTGCCAAACAATGTGATATGATCAAAGCAAGGTAAATTGGGCAATAGTGCTTATCGATGCACATTCTGTCTGATAAATATGTGTTTGTACTTGTGTGATGCTCATTTCTGCAAAGCTAAGTTTTGTGGCCTAATGGTACTTCATTCTCCCACCTCAAAGCCATATGACTTTCTTCTGTTCTGCCTTTTACATGTAAATATACATATAAATAAGTAATGCATATGAGAGGCAGATAAAATCAGGAATCCAGTCAAGAGCATCTTCATTTGCACCAAATGGTGACCCTTGTTTTGGCTTCAGAGTAGGAAACTTAGAGTAGCAGGCCTGCAGGGAGTACATTAGCTGTCTAACTTACTCTGGAGCTGCCTTCTAGGAAGAATTAGCTGCATGTGTGTCCATCTTAAAACATAAATGCATCTATGGTTAACTAAATACTAGATGTTGGAATACTAATATCATCATCATAATGCTACCACATTCATAGCAGTGATAGCCAATAATGACAGTAATGCGACATAAATAACAGATGCTGGAAGAAAAAATACAAAATTGGCTCTTCATGGAAAGGAACTGACATTGACAGAATGTGCAATACATATTTACACACACATTCATCCCATGCTAACTGTGCCTGAATGGTCTATTTGAGCACATTAAATATATATTTTTTCACTGCAAAATTCAAAAGCTCTGTGGTACACAAGTTACTGCAAGAGCCACCTTGTGAGTCTCCTAAATCTCTCTCAGCCTTCTAATGTGTCCCAAGCCATACTCAGAAACTTTTATACTGTTAAAGAAAAAGCCCTTTTCTGCATGGA
The DNA here is from genome assembly GCA_011125475.1 of Melanerpes aurifrons. Taxonomy (NCBI): domain Eukaryota; kingdom Metazoa; phylum Chordata; class Aves; order Piciformes; family Picidae; genus Melanerpes; species Melanerpes aurifrons. Next base: position 3,566,524 of record WWNC01000080.1, on the reverse strand, counting down.
AGCATAGGAAAGCACATACTTCAAGGCAATCACTCAATATGAACTCAAGATTTTCTCTTGCAGCAAGTCATCATGATTTCCTCATTAACTGAGGATATTTCTTCTGTTAGAAAATTAGCATTTAATCTCTTCCTTTTTCTACACAAAATAATTACATCTAGTGATGAGTAAATAAAGGGCCACTCTGGGTAGGACCGTGAAACATTCTTGATGGTACTGTAAGCCTCTTCAAAACATATACAGGGTAGTCTGCAGGGCAGTATCTACCAGCTTGCTTTCACAGCGAGTACCCATGAGGCTCTCAGAGGTAAGCTGTGTGGTGCCTGCCGGGCCTCTGCCAACTGCACCATCAAAACCTCTGGGCACAGTAAGCATTTACAGATTTTATTTCCATGACATTTCAGGACCTACAATTTCTTTCTACTTCTGTGACTTTTCCCCCAAGTGGGCAGTAATTTCCTAGTATTTACATTGGAAATAGCATTAAAGGTATATGGGAAACATAAAATGTACATCTTAATTTTAACTCACCAGAAGGTCATCCTTCATTAACAAAGAAACATTTCACCACAGCCTGGAGCTGCACAGGTAGCTGTAACAGGTGTCATTGTGTACATAGCACTGTAAGATTGCCTGTATCTCCTTTCAAAGGTGATCTGGAGAGATGCCAGCATTCAGCCCATAGCAATGTTGCAAGACTAAAGTCTGAATGGAGTTACACTCTTAGCAATTGTTAATTAATTAGCAAGTACTTTCAGATTAATTTTAAAGTGGCTTCCTACTATGAACAGGACAGAATAGTATGCTATTTAGGTCCAAATATCTGAGGGAAAACTCCATCTATTTTTCTGTTGTCTTCTCTTATCCTAAGAAATGGGGTATCTGCAGAATTTTTATGAAGAAAGCAAAACTTTCTACTGAGAAAAAATAATAGGCAAAATAAGAGAATAAATTACCATCACAATATAATTTGCATTAGCTCGTGTGTTGCATGTCATACTGTTTTAAAAATAATCATCACTACTATCATTACTACTATTCAAATAAATGTTTTGTTAACACTTTCCAGCTATTACTTATGTCTAAGGTTCTTTTGCAGTAAAGACATGAAATGACCATTACTGAGTTCATACAGTATTGGATTTGTATGTTATTGGATTGGTATGTTGTTTTGCACCATGACATTTGAAGCAACACTGGAATATCCCTGGCTATTGTTTCATCTATGCTGCATCTTCTTATGTAATTGCCAACTCTCTTTGTGGCTGTAATTTATCCATTTCCCAGCTGACATTAAAGAAGCTGTAAACTAATCAGAGAGTAATGAGTTAGTGTGGCACCCCAGGGAGGTGCTGAAAGACAAGGGAAATGGAATATACATCCAAAAGTTGAAACACTGATATTGTCTGGTCAAGGTGGAAGAAGATAGTTGACACATTTGCAGCTTCCTAGGCCCTAGGCCAGTAGAAAAACTGATCTGAAGTGAATCATTTTACATCGACTGTGAATATCACTCAATCCAATAAATTAATGTCATCTTTAATTTTCCATAAATAATTTATATTTTAGTTAGGAAGGTTAGGTTGAGCAGCTAACTTTTTGTTCTGTTGGCACTCAGGCTCTGAGCTTAAAGACACAGCCAGATGTGTTCCCTGTAGCAGTGGACAGACCCTGTGTGGAAATTCCTTTTGATACAGAAAGCCATTTCCCCCTGCCATTTATTTTCAAAATTTGAACAGTTTCTTGTTGTTTCTGAGAAACAAGGCAGAAAATCTGCCCCCTCTTTTCATTTTTTCCCCCAGAAGAATAAGGAAAAAGTAGCTAAAAAATTAATTCAGGCTTTCATAGGTCCTTTGGAACTCCTGAAAACTGCATAGTAACAAGAGAAACAAGAATTCTCTTTGCTTCCATTATGATTTCCTGAAGTTTATCAGACCTTTCGTAACTGTTGGTGCAGTAAGTCACTTGTTAGCCAGATAGCCAAGCCCTCACAGAAAGTAAGTTAAAAAATTCTTTCCTGGTGTCAAAAAGAGAGGCTTGCTTCCCCTCTGCCCCCCTCTCCCGTTCCCCCCCTCCCCCCAATACATTTTTTTTCCCAAAGAAGGACTGGTGAAAGGAACACACTTCAGAGTGCAGAGTTTGTTCTGGGAATATCTGGTCTGTAGGAGAAGGGTTGTTTTTGGATAGTTTTGGAACAGCTACGTTTGGTGTCTAACTTAGAAAAGAATGTAAAAATCTTGTAACTGAAGAGAGAAACTTGGCAGAATTTGGTTGGATGTATTAGAATATTATTTTGCTATTTTAACTTATTGTATGCCTTAATTACATGCAAACCAGTGGAGAATAACCAGTTAAGATGTGACATGTGCCTTCTGATAGAGTATATAACTTTGCTGTGTAATGTAATAAACGTCTTCACATGCTAACATCTTGGCTTGGAAGCTGTGCTCTAGGGTGATCGAACACCTACACCCATACTGCAACACTGGTCTTTTGAAATTTCAGAGCTTCAGTTTCCCTTGGGAAAAATTGTAATTTTTGCAGATTAACTAATGTTTTTTTAAAGGATCTATATACTCAGTATGCACACTCAATCCAGTTATGGGATTTACCACTAACAATTAGAAGATGCATAGGATGCAGGGACCTGAGCTGGGATAAGGTGAGGCTACCATTAATGTCTCCTTGGATTTTCCACAGACTGCCCATGGACTGCCCTTCATGCCCTTTTCAGTCCTACTTCTTATGTTATTCAATGTTTCATCAAAGTTTTCAGGGATGAAAATGGTCCTATGCTTGGCCAATATGTGTGCCTTCTCTCCTGGAGGAAATTTTACCATCCAAAGTTTTGCTGCAGTATGAATCCAACACAGAGAAAGCAACCTCTTCTTGGCAAAACTTGCAGTGCAGAACAACTCTAACACTAGAGACTCCATCTTTGCTAGCTTGTCTGCTCAGTGCTCCAGTGCAGACAAAAGCAAGAGAAAAAGCATGGAGCTAAATCCAGTGGTATTTGTTTTCCCAGTGTCATGGGCTGAGTTGAATCTGCTGATATGTATTCAATACTATGCTGCCATCTCCATCTGGATGTATACATTTAACAGTCAAATAACATATTTTCTTTATATTAGGTGCTATTCAAATGATCCCTGGGTGTACAGAAGAGTTTTACTGATGAGATGTTGTCAGATCTTTTTGACTGGGTGTCCTGGATTAACACAGCCTGCCCTAACAAACAAGCTCCCCACCCCACACAGACAGCCAGCCCCGGGTGCCCAACATGTGCATCAAAAGAAGTGTGGGCAGCAGGCCGAGAAAGGTGATTCTGCCACTCTGCTCTGCTCTGGTGAGACCTCATCTAGAATAATGTATCTAGCTCTGGAGTCCTCAACACAGGAAGGATATGGACCTGCTGGAATGAGTCCAGAGCAGGACCATAAAGATGATTAGAGAGCTGGAGCACTTCCTCTATGAAAACAAGCTGAGAGAGTTGGGTTTTTTTAGCCTGGAGATGAGAAGGCCTGGGGAGACCTTATAGAGGCATCTCAATATCTGAAGGGGACCTACAAGAAAGCTGGGAAGGGACTGTTTAGAAGGGCTTGTAGTGATAGAACAAGGGGCAATGGTTTTAAACCAGAGCAGAGCAGATTAAGGTTGGACATTAGAAGAAAGATCTGTACAATGAGGGTAGGGAAATGCTGGAACAGGTTACCCAGAGACATGGTGGAGGCCCCATTGCTAGAGACATTCAAGGTCAAACTTGATGGACCCCTGAACAACCTGATCTGATTAAATATGTCCCTGCTCATTGCAGGGCATCTGGACAAGATGACCATTCAGTGTTCCTTCCAAGCCAATACAATTTAGGATTCTGTATGAGGGTTTAATTATTTTGGAGAAAAATGTTTCCCAGAAGAACAAAATTTAAAATGCACCAGGTGGTAAAATAAAAGATAAATCCTTCTCTGTTAAAGGGATCAATTATCTAAATACAGAAGATGCCATTTGCAGGAGAAGTTACATGATGCAGAGGACAACAATGGAGTCCTTTCCTGTAAACATCCATAAACTCTCTTAATTCATCCATAAAGGCATACCTGGCACGCATGTGTACTCATCAGTCCATTCATCAGCTTTGACTACTATTTTGGACCTTTTACTGGGATGGCCATGTGTCTCTTGATGGACACCACTCCAAGAACAAATTTGCACCACAACCCTGACACTGCAGCCCTTCAGCAGGCTCTGGGGTCAAAATCTGGATTTGTGCCCATGTCAGCCTCCAGACAACCATCAGCACTCTGCTGCATGGTGGGCATGGAACCTGGAGCAGACATCATAGTGCTACATCACTTCCTTCTAGATGTCATGGAAGAATAATTAATTGTGTTACTACTTTTATTTAAGAAATGTTTCTGGAAAATATTTAATATATTGATAAAAGCCAAGAAAATGGCAATGCCTGCAAGACTAATGAAACAGATGCCTTGGACAGGAAAAGATAACATTCCTCTTTATTATTTACACTCTACTAGTTAAGGTGCTATGTTCTTACTTATATACAGACAGAATTTTAAGATGTATTTAGAAATCAAACTTTTGCCAGTATCAGATAGAGGCTTGCATATTTCCAGACTTTGCATAAAACTGTCATAAAATGAAAATGCAATCTATTAATCCAACTCAGTATTAGATTATTTCATTAATTTCAGTATCAATATCACATTACTTATTTTCCAAAAGAGACCTAAGATTTTTTCCAGCTTTAATTTTGTTAGTTAATTTTTAATGTTAGATTGTATTTTATTCAGAATATAAATACTGTTATGCTTTGTCTGGTAATAATGTAGGCAATTATGAAGACAAGAGTAGTTAAGCCCCCTAATTCCATATGCACCAGATGTGTTTACTCTCTGGTTTATGGCTATGTCATTAATATTTTTGGAGTGCACAAAAAATTGCATTAAATATGCAATACTGATCCATCTCTGGCTTTTGGACAACTGGTTTTTCAAATTAATTTCATTAAATTGTAATATTAAACACTTCAAACCATTTTTTTTTTCAGTTATATCCACTATAAGTAGTGATGCAAACATTGGGAAACTTATCAGTATTTATAATCAGGGAAAAATCTACTTTTGTTTAACTGGGGAGCACGTGGCTTTGAAACAAAAGAGCTTAAGTTGGTTGTACTCTCCATCATGCAGGTTTGGGTAGAAATTACATTTATGATCTGGTCCCAGATTAGCCCTTCAAAAGAAAAGCCTTGTGCATGACAATAGGTCCAAACCCACTGTATTCTTATATTTGCTAAGGACATAAAATATTTAAGAAACATAATTTAATCTTCATACACTCTTAGTGTGGAATATTGTATCTAAGACTCTATGGTCATTGTCTCTGCTTTGCAAGTAAATACTTCTCTTTCAAATCCAAAATTTTACTTCCAAATAGCTCTTAATTACTGTAACGAAAGGTACATGTTTTACTTCCAGCAGGTCAGTTCTATACAGCAGTTTAATACGCTGAAATGTACATGAGCAAAATGGACATATAGGTTTGTAAACACAAATATTACTTCTGTTGCCTAAATGCATGCACAAATACTGTGGGGAAGGACACATTCTAAAACTAGATAAATACCAAGAGTTTGGTCCAAATACTTGATAAAATAGTCAGATTAACAGTCTGTCCATTTTTTGAGTGCTTTTTGCCTGCCTGCCTCTACAATCTGATACAGAATCTGAATATTCAGGACATACATTTCTGGGCACCCAGCTGTCATGTCACCACACCAGGTGTGTGAGCTGTTGCACAAGCCAGGACAGCATGGAAGGTCTGCATAGACAGAGTTCATGCCTCCTAGTCAGTATACTCAGCAGATGGTGTACATATGTGCACACAGACAGAGTAACAATGTCCTCAGGACTGGAGCATGTGAGAAAATAGTTCCTGATAGAAAACAGGTAAGTGCAATAGTTTTTCATGAGCCCTGACAGCAGGTGCCATCTCAGTGGCTTCCCACAGAAGGCTTTCCACACATCAGGTGGAATACTTAGACCATTTTGTGCTACAAGTGGTGTTGCATAAGGCAGTTACAACATAGGTCTGGGGTTTGCTCATTCAGTGTAATTTTGTATTGCATTTACTTCTAGACACTCTCTCTCATCCAACATCTTTTTGTTGAGCTGGAGATTAACTCAGAATTGTGCATTGAGCATTGTGCACTGATTCACTAACAAGCACACTAAAGTGTGCTATGAAACCTTCAAATTTTTGATGTTATGAGTAAAAAGCATTCAGAAGAACTTGGTGTTTTGAATTAATATTAATTCCTGTGAACTAAGTCTTGGAAGTTGCACTGGGGTTACACAAGCTGTTCTTTCCTCTAATTGCTGATCACAGATCAAGCAGTTACCTTTCATTTTTTCCCCCTTGATCTTCTGGGATCTTTACAAAGAGGAGATTAATCTTTCTGACACACCATGGATAGCAATATAAGGAAAGCACTTCAATATTTTACAATAGAGTTAAGATAGAGGTGATAGATAAGAAATTATAGCTAAGGTTATTTTCAACAGTCTTTAGAACCAGAATATATGTATGTATTGGCAGTTTCCTGCAGAGTGTTAGGATTGTTAACAAATGCCTCCAACACAAAGATCACGTTAAAGCCATGCACCTCTCTACAGCAGAACTTCTTCAAGTACGAGAACTTTACAAATCACCTTACATCAGTATTGTCAGAGAGTCAGTGTGCCTAATCACACACTCATTTGCCACAGGAATCATCGAACATGGTGCACTTGTTTGAGTGCTCAGTGTATTGCTGTGACAAAAAAACTACCAGTTGACAAACAAAAAACCCCCAAAGGTCAGCAGAGGTCTATCTGAAAAATGGAGTATTCCCCTTATGCACAGCATGGATCAGACAACTCGTATTACCCTGTCACAAACCATAATTATCCTCAGTGCTTCTGGAAACAATTGGGATACTAAAGGTTCTCAATTGGTGGCATGCCCTCAGAGCATAGTCTGACTTACAGGAATGGCCAGGATTTAGATTTGGCTCTCCCTAAAAGAAAGCATAATTAATGGGAGATAGTTCTTGACAGGCATCAGAAATAGAAAGTTGGAAGAGAGAGAGAGCATTATCAGTCCTTCTGGAGTTGTCCAATAAAACAAAACATGAAAATGAAAAAAAATAAATATTAACTTATCTTGGAAATTGAGAAAATTGCCTAAGAAGTTCTGTCAGAGTATACAACAGTTTGCTTAATGCTGCTTGTTGTGAGTGAAATTGTTTCCAAGGAATGTTTTCTAGCTTTATCATGCACCTACCTTGAATGTGCTACCAAATTGGTATTGTATACTTGAGGTTTAACACCTCTCTCAGGGAGCCAAACTGCATTTTGTTTTGCTTGGCTTGTACCAACTACTTGTTTATTTATAGGGTACTGGAAGTGTGTGTTTGTCACTTTCCAGACATCTACCTTTTGATAAGATCAAAGCCCTGGTACCCCTATCCTGTGAGGTACTGAAGTGACTGTCCAGTCAGAAGGCAAGAAGGAGAAAGGCAGGGGGAAAAGTGCTTTAAGCAATCTTTTGTGCTGCCTCAGCTCTAAGGCTTACTCATCTAAGTGGACCTCAGAAGTGTCCTGATGCAGGAAGTGGATGGTGGCTAGTACAACCAAAAGTGGAAAGTTGTGGAGGGCATTGTCGCTAGTACTATAGAACAGCTTACACCATCACACATCTGTTTGGCATCTGACTTCGTGGTCACACTACTTTCACCAGCATTTAAACGACTTGCAATCTCACTGTGACCTTTAGAGTTTGGTCCATGCACATATTTACCTAAAACCATATAATTATCCTAGGCTGTATACTGATTATACTTGCAAATTCCCCTTCCCACCTGTTTGTATTATTCTGGAACTATGCAGTATACTGTGCTACATAGTCTTCCCCAACATACCAGAGGGTTCTCTAACATACAGTCAGGCCTCCAAGCTTCCTCACACCTCTCATCCTCCAAAACTGTGGCAGGCTACTCACATGTGTGACCAGGAGCATTACCTATACTTGAACACCTCACTAAGGGCTTCCTGTGTTTCCTATTTATTGCCTGACAGGATGCTATACATGGTCTGCATATGTTTGCATGTTTGGTTTTTTTTTTACCACAATCATATACTTCACAAGTGACGTTACATACTTTACATGGCTAATAGCAGGACAAATACAAATGCAAAAGTGACAATTTATTTGATCTCATGTGCTGCAAAGGGAATTGTTAACTGAATGCTGACATGCAATTCTCAACACTGTCATTCTTATGGTGCACGGTAATGACACAGTGCTATCCACATAAGCTCCCCAAGCGCTACACACCAGAGCACATGTTCCAGTGCAGGGATGAGTGATGCCTTTGTGACTTGCCTCAGGTCCCCCAAGCAGCTGTGCGGGAGTGAAATTCTCTGAATCCTTGTCACTGTTCCAGGTCCACTATGTTGCTATGCCTCCACGGTGAGCTACTCTGCTCCAGACATCTCCAGCACTTTATATACTTTCTGCCACACTATGTCTGTAAAAATGTTCTTCATCTATGTGCAAGGGACTGTGTTTCATACATCTTTATAGCCTATTAATTTCCACTGAAAAAACCAGATTGATATTTTGCTGAACTGCCAAGAGGCAGGGACTAATCAAAAGTGTTATGTTTTCTTTTTTTACTTTGGAAGGGACAAAAATCTGATATCCTAAGAAAAGCAAAAATCCAAGTAGGGAAAAACAAAAAAAATGCAAGGACATAATCTAATTACTGATACTGGTTTAACTTGTGGGTACTTATTCAACCCCTGTTAGCGCAACTCTTCCCTGACATTGAAGGTTTCCAAAAGAAAAATAATACTAATGTTCCTCAGATTAATTTTAACTTTTGACTCATTTCAAACTTTTTCTAATTTCTGTCTACCAAAGATAAATCAATAATGGCCATGCTGATGCTTATAAAGAAGTTATGCAGTAATAGCAATCAAAAAAAAAAAAATAGTCACTTCATGATTTTGTTGGACAAATATAAGAGAAATTGGTGCTGCAAGTATGTTACTGGGCAGCTGCAAGTAATCTACATAGCCTATTTTTCAGGTTCCTCTCACAGTCTCAGATGACTGTAACTATGCTGGGAACTACAAAATGGTGTCATGGAGGGCCACAACATATTGCTACAGGCACAGTTTTGTAGGGATGGTATGCAGATTGCTGTATCAGTCTCTGCATACACAACTAGTAGTCTCTTGTCCTGTTGTCTCATCTGTTTCTGCTTCTAAAGTTGTTCCACTGGGGCTCTTCTGGCTCTAATGTTTTTAAAATACAGAAAAATGAAAAGTTAAGACAATAGTATAAAAAAAAAAATATTTAAAGCCTTCTGATCTCTCTATTTCCTCTCACACTGATTGTGAATACTGCTTCTGTAGTATTTGTGGTTGAGACTGGAGCACAAGAAGTCCTAAAACTTGAAGTTGCTGCAGTGTTGCAAACCTGAAAAATCAGAAAAATCAAAACCTTAGCAAAAAGCATCAATGTACATAAATGGTGTTTGTGTCAGCTTGTTCACCCCACAAGATTTCTGCTGACTTCACTGAGGAAAATGTTCAGACAGGACAGAAAAGAAGAGTACTTACCCCAGCTTCATACAACTTTGAGACTGTATACCTCATATGAGAGACGCCATGAGAGATCAAGAGAAGATCAATGTGTTGAGGGTCTTCACCATATAATTTCTTCTAAAATAGTACCAAGAGCTAATTTAACACTCACAGTAATGTATATCTACCTTTTGCTTACTTGACTTAACACTGGCAAAAAGAAGTACATATTTTCACAGGAGCTGCCACCATGTTTTGCAGTAAACTAGTCTGAGGTCAACTACAAAGTTTTTTTAACCAGTGGTCAGTTAGTCTTGCATCTTTCAGCCATCCAGGAAAGTGAAAATTGTGACTGTGGTTAACATATGTGTATAGCTGTACTGATTGTGCAGCTACAGTCCCAAGTGACACACATTGCTAGTTAAATGCTTAAGCATAAGGACAAACAGTAACTACAAATAAAAAATGCTGAAGTCCAACATTTTAAGATGTAGCTTTTTTAATTCTAATTAAAAAAATAATTCTAATTATTAATATAATCACTTAACTCTTATAGCTACCATAGCAACTTGTAGGGACTAGAGCTGTGAAAAATAAAAGTAATCATAAAAATGTAGAGATTTAATGTGTCCATTATGAAATCAGTGCTGCATTTCAAGTTGTAGCAATGCCAGGCTATAGATTTCTGACAGGCCAAATTATTCTCTTTATTGTGTATGGCAGTTTTCCTTTTGTGCAAAAATATCCTTGCACTTGCTCCCACTGCAGGTCAGCTTTGCCAGCCAGCCATTTTCCTCATGCACATAGAAACTCCTCTCTTTTCTGTAGGGCACACTTCCCTAGGGAACCTTCATTATGTTGGTAGTGTATTTGCATTGATCTGCCTCTGACTTATGTGATGGAGAGATGCTGATAGGGTCTTTATGTGACAGAAGAAAAATTCCTGACAGTCTGAAGTAGGCAGCTTTTTGCAGAAGCCATAGAAAAGACCATGAAAGGGCATAGGGAAATTCCTACTTGCATGCATTAATAACCGGTTGCAGAAAAGTAGCACAGGAGCTAATAAATTAAAAACTCATGATGAAAAAGAAATGGCAGAGACAGCTGCTGAATAAGGTCTTGAAGCCCCAGCATGACTGATATTGTCAGTAGTGTGACTTACGCAATGGGCCAGCTTCAAAGACAAGCAGCTGTTAAAGTTGTTGATTGAATATACAAATGTGTGACAGGAAGAGTATCCAACTTTTTGCTGTGTAAGGTTTGGCCAAGCCTAAAACTTTCTGTAATTTGTCAGAGCACATTTTTGTCCTTTGCTTGCCAGCTCTAAGAAGGAAAGTGTTTTTCAAGACTGGGACATGGACTTAGGACTATGACCCTCATTACATTCAGAATGATATTTAAAAAATCTTTGAGCCTTAAGCAACACATTAATAAACATTTGCATTTCACTGGCATGCCTTCCATCTCATTGTGTTTTTTTGTTTCAAGTACACTTGTGGAAAACATTTTCTTCCTCCTTTTATAAAAGGAAAGGGAGCTGAACCAGGAGAGAATTACAGAAGAACCCAGCGCGTGGCTGAAGAGAGAGGAGGCAGCTTGAGGAGCGCAGCTCTGGGAGTTTGGCTTTTGGCTTTGATTCCCTTGCTTTTCAGGCGTTAAGGGGCTGGTGGCTCGGGACTTCCCGAAGAGAGGAGGAGGGGCAGGGGGCTCGGATTGCATACCTGCCGGAGGGCAGTGACGTAGCTGGGGGAGGGGTTGCCACGGAGACCGCACGCAAACCAAACAGAACCCAGCGCGTGGCTGAAGAGAGAGGAGGCAGCTTGAGGAGCGCAGCTCAGCCTGCTCACTGACAGGGGAAAACAAAAAAAAAAAAAAAAAGGGAAAAAGAGAAAAAAAAGCCTTGTGATGGTCACCACTAGAGCAAAGTCTAGCAGAAGGACAGTGGGCACCCAAACAGAGACCACCCACAAGCATGCAGATGTTCAGGTAGGTGGCTGCTGTGAGTGCTGGAGCCTGGCACTCGATATGGAGGCTGGAGGGAGCAGCTCCTGTTTCAGGTGTGAGCAGGTCAGTGATCTGATGAGCATGGTGGTCAAACTAAAAGAAGAGGTGGAAAGGCTAAGAGCTAGAAGAGATGGCGAGCAGAAAATTGACGATTCCCGTAATGTAATCTCTTCTAAACCAGAACAGGGGGTAACACTTAGGGGAACAGGGAGTTTGATACCTTCCCAGAAGCAAGATTCTCAACCTCCCTGTAGTAAGCCACATGAGCAGGGCCAATGGGAACAGGTCTCTGCCCGACAGAAGAAATGCAAACAAAGGAAGTCTGCTCCTGCGAGCAGCATGCTGCCTCCAGTGCAGTTACAGAACAGGTATGAGGCTCTGCAGGAGGAACAGGTCATTGGTAAGTTCGAGGACTCAAGAAGGTCAGAAGCTGCACCAATGACAGGTTGCCTCAGGCCAGCCGTCAAAACTTACCCAGAAAAGAAACCTCGCAGGGTCATCGTCATAGGAGACTCCCTACTGAGGGGAACAGAGGGCCCAATATGCAGACCAGACCAATTTCATAGAGCGGTCAGCTGCCTCCCTGGTGCCCAAGTTAAAGACGTTGTAGACAGAATTCCCAACCTCGTGAGTCCTTCAGACTACTACCCACTGCTGGTCTTTCAGGTGGGCAGTGATGATGTAACAATGAGAGGCTCACAATCTATTAAAAAAGACTTCAGAACTTTAGGGCAAATGCTAAAGGGATCAGGGGCTCAAGCCATGTTCTCTGCCATCCCTCTAACGTCAGCAATGGATGAGGACACACTGAGGAAGGGCCGACAGATCAATTCATGGCTCAGGGGCTGGTGCCATCGACAGGGCTTTGGGTTCCACAATCATGGATTGGTTTTCAAGGCACCTGAGCTGAAAACAACTCATGGGACACACTTGTCCCAGAGGGGAATAAGAGTCCTGGGGCAGGAATTGGCAGGGCTCATTGATAGGGCTTTAAACTAGATTTGAAGGGGGAAGGGGTTAATAGTCTCCTGCTGGCTGGTGACAAACAGAGGGGCAGCTCACCAGCAGTAGAGAGAAGGAGAGCTGGTAAGGGCTCTCAACTTGCTGCCCTAAGGCAAGCCACGAATGATCCAACAGGACATTCTGTGGAAACCAAGGGGAAGTAGCACAAGAGAAGGACAGGGCCAGCCCAGCTGAAGTGCTTCTATGCGAATGCGCGCAGCTTGGGCAACAAACAGGATGAGTTAAGGGCCACTGTGCTGCTGGGATGCCACGACATAGTGGCTATTACTGAAACTTGGTGGGATGAATCCCATGACTGGAATGTAGGGATAGAGGGATATAAACTCTTTAGGAAGGATAGGCAGGGAAGGAGAGGAGGAGGTGTTGTCCTCTATGTCAATAACCAGCTGGAATCAGTGGAGCTCCAACTGGGGAGGGATGATGAGCTAGTTGAGAGCGTATGGGTTAAAATTAAAGGCAGGACAGGGGAAGGAGATATTACTGTGGGGGTCTCCTACAGGCCACCTAACCAGCAGATCCAAGCAGATGAGGCCCTCCATAGGCAAATAGAAGAGGCTTCCAGGTCACAAGCCCTGGTCCTCATGGGTGATTTCAACCACCCTGACATCTGCTGGAGGGACAACACAGCAAGGCACCAGCAATCCAGGATGTTCCTGGACTGCAGAGAAGACAACTTCCTCCTCCAACAAGGAACCAACAAGAAATGGTGCTATGCTGGACCTTGTTCTCATCAACAGGGAAGGGCTGGTAAGCAATGTGAGGCTCAGAGACAGCCTTGGCTGCAGTGACCATGAAGCAGTTGAATTTAATCTCCTCAGGGCAATCAGGAGGAAGTATTCCAAGCTCACGACCCTAGACTTTAGGCGTGCAGATTTTGATCGCTTCAGGGATCTGCTAGCCAAAGTGTTGTGGGACAAAGCCCTGGAGGGAAGAGGGACCCAGGACAGCTGGTCAGTATTCAAGGACCACCTCCTCTGTGTCCAGGAGCTCTGTGTACCAACAAAGAGAAAAGCAGGTAAGAATGCTAGGAGGCCTGCCTGGATGGGCAAGGAGCTACTGGACACACTATTACTTAAAAAGAAACTCTACAGGAAGTGGAGAGAAGGACAGGTAGAACAGGGGCAATATAAGGAAGCTGCCCGAGCAGCAAGAGTCCTGGTTAGGAAAGCCAAAGCAGAGTTTGAATTGAATCTAACCAGGGAGATTAAAGGGAACACTAGGAACTTTTACAGGTATATTAATGGGAAGAAGAAGACTAGGGAAGGTGTGGGCCCCCTCAGAAAGGAAAATGGTGACATGGTCACAAGTGATGAGGAAAAGGCTAAGGTACTTAATAACTTCTTTACCTCAGTCTTCACTGCAAGGGCCTCTAGCCACACTCCTGATGTTATGGAAGTCAAAGCCAGGGACGGGGAGGAAGAACTGCCCATTGTAAGTGCAGATCAGGTTCGTGATCACCTGAAGAACCTGAAAGTGTTCAAGTCCATGGGACCCGACGAGATACACCCACGGGTACTGAGAGAACTGGCAGATGAGGTTGCTAAACCCCTCTCTATTATATTTCAAAAGTCATGGCAATCTGGGGAAGTCCCCACAGACTGGAAAAGGGGAAACATTGCCCCCATCTTCAAAAAGGGCAAGAAGGAGGAACCAGGGAACTACAGGCCAGTCAGTCTCACCTCTGTGCCTGGAAAGATCATGGAGCAGATCCTCCTGGAGGCACTACTCGCTCAAAAGAATAGTGAAGAGGTGATTGGGAACAGTCAGCATGGCTTTGCCAAGGGCAAATCCTGCCTGACCAACCTGGTGGCCTTCTATGAGCACGTGACAAAATTAATAGATGAGGGGTGAGCAACTGATGTCATTTACCTGGACCTGAGCAAAGCCTTCGACACTGTCCCGCACCACATCCTGGTCTCCAAACTGGTGACACATGGGTTTGATGGGTGGACCACTAGATGGATAAGGAACTGGCTTGATGGCCGCACCCAAAGAGTGGCTGTCAATGGCTCCATGTGCCAGTGGAGGCCAGTGACAAGCAGAGTCCCTCAGGGATCAGTCCTGGGACCTGTCTTGTTCAACATCTTTGTGGGTGACATGGACAGTGGCATTGAGTGCACCCTCAGCAAGTTTGCTGATGACACCAAGCTGTGTGGTGCAGCAGACACGCTGGAGGGAAGGGAGGCCATCCAGAGGGACCTTGACAGGCTGGAGAGGTGGGCACAAGCCAACCTCATGAAGTTCAATAAGAGCAAGTGCAGGGTTCTGCATCTGGGTTGAGGCAATCCCAGGCACAAATCCAGGCTGGGCAGTGACTGGCTGGAAAGTAGCCCTGAGGAGAGAGACTTGGGGGTGCTGGTGGACAAAAAGCTCAACATGAGCTCTCAATGTGCACTTGCAGCCCGCAAGGCCAATCAGATGCTGCGCTGCATCAGGAGAAGTGTGGCTAGCAGGTCGAGGGAGGTGATCCTCTCCCTCTACTCAGCTCTGGTGAGACCCCATCTGGAGTACTGTGTCCAGTTCTGGAGCCCCTATTACAAGAGGGATGTGGAGGTGCTGGAACGTGTCCAGAGAAGGGCCATGAGGATGATCAGAGGGCTGGAGCACCTCTCCTATGAGGACAGACTGAAGGAGTTGGGGCTGTTCAGTCTGCAGAAGAGAAGGCTCCGAGGTGACCTAATTGTGGCCTTCCAGTATCTGAAGGGGGCCTACAGGAAGGCTGGGGAAGGACTTCTCAGGATCTCAGGTAGTGATAGAACTAGGGGGAATGGAATGAAGCTGGAGGTGGGGAGATTCAGGCTGGATGTGAGGAGGAGGTTCTTCCCCATGAGAGTGGTGAGACCCTGGAATGGGTTGTCCAGGGAGGTGGTCAAGGCCCCGTCCCTGGGGGTGTTTAAGAGCAGGCTGGATGAGGCTCTGTCCAGCCTGATCTAGTGTGGGGTGTCCCTGCCCATGGCAGGGGGTTGGAACTAGATGATCCTTGTGGTCCCTTCCAACCCTGAATGAAACTATGAAACTATGAAACTAAGAGCCAAGAATGGGAGATGAAGTGAAAATAAAAATAAAATTAAAAAGAAAGAAATCAGTAGGAGAAAAAAAAAAGGAATATAAATTATGAGGAGACCAGATTCATCTGTCATTTACACAGTTATAAATCACAGAATCATAGAATGTTAGCTGTTGGAAGTGACCTCCAGATATCATTGAGTCCAGCCAGCCTGCCAAAGCAAGTCACACAGGAATTCATTCAGGTGGGTTTTGAAAGCTGCCAGAAAAGGAGACTCCACAATCTCTCTGGGCAGCATCTTCCAGTGCTGTGTCCCACTCACCATAAAAATGTGTCCTCTCATGTTGAGGTGGAACCTCCTGTGTTCTAGCTTGCACCTGTTGTTCCTTGTCCTATCACAGGGCACCACTGAAAAGGGACCATCACCTTCATGTTGACTCCCACACCTCAGATATTTATAGACATTGATAAGATCCCCTTTCAGTCTTCTCTTATCAAGCCTCAGGGCTTGAGGGCTTGAGGAGACTCAGGGGTGACCTTATTGCTCTCTACAACTACCTGAAGGGGGGTTGTAAACAGGCAGAGGTTGGTCTCTCTTCTCCCAGGCAGCCAGCACCAGAACAAGAGGACACAGTCTCAGGCTGCGCCAGGGGAAGTTCAGGCTGGAGGTCAGGAGGAAGTTTTACACAGAGAGAGTGATTGCCCATTGGAATGGACTGCCCGGGGAGGTGGTGGAGTCGCCGTCACTGGAGGTGTTCAGGAGGAAACTTGACAGGGTGCTTGGTTAGATGGTTTAGTTGATTAGGTGGTGTTGGATGATAGGTTGGACGCGATGATCTTGAAGGTCTCTTCCAACCTGGTCTATTCTATTCTATTCTATTCTATTCTATTCTATTCTATTCTATTCTATTCTATTCTATTCTATTCTATTCTATTCTATTCTATTCTATTCTATTCTATTCTAAACAGCCACTTACCTCAGTCTTTCATAGAAGAGATATTCAAGTCCCATAATCATCCCTGTAGCTCTCTAGTGGACTCTCTCCAGCAGATCCCTCTCTCTTATGAATGGGGAGTCCAAAACGGGACAACACTATTCCAGGTGTGGTCTCATCAGGGCATGGTGGAGGGAGGAAGAGAACCTTCCTAGACCTGCTGGAAAAGCTTTTCTTAATCCATCTGAGGATACCATTAGCCCTCTTGGCCACAAGGGCACATTGCTCTCCAGTGTATAACTTGCCTTTTCCATGGAGCAGCTTTCCAGATTTACTGTACTGACCCTGCTGCTATTCCTCCCCAGCTGCAGGACTCTGCACTTGTCAGGATAATTAACACTAAAATGATGAGGTTCTGTTCATTTGGGACCCTTGGATTTATCACATGGATTTATCCAGACTTTTTCATTTCCCTTTTTCACACTTGTAGTGTGAAATTTAGATTTCAATCAGGGTTTGAAGAAAGATTTATTTTGTAGAAAGATGCAGGCTTACAGAAAGGAAAGGAAGTTTACATATTTCTGTGGACATAATGAACACAGGCATTCTTTCTAATTCTTACTATATATATTCTCCTACAAACTACTGACTCCAGACCTCTTTCTATACCTTGTGATGTGGTTTCTTTAAAGATGCCTTCTAGACAAAACAAAATAAGAAAGCAAGCTACTGTTTGTTGCCATCAGAGCAAATCACTTCCATCTAAAACATGGTGAGGGGGATAGGTGCTTATGTGGCGAACAGAAAAGGGATCTTCCATGCTGCCACTGCCTAGAGCTCCTCCCCTTCTAGGGAAAGTTCAGCACTGGCAAGCAAAGGTACTGGGGAATACCAATACTGGGCAGTGGCTGTAGAACAACAGACCTTTATGTACCCAGGCCATCAGCTCTGCTAGCAATCCACACGTATCTCACAGGGAAAAGTGATGACCACTCTCTCTCTTCATCAAATGAAGGGCAGCTGATGGTGCCAGTATGAGGCCATATTAGGTCATCCTCTAAAGAGAGACAGAGGCAATCACAGGGCTGAATGCAGGTTATGTGCTGTTGGTTTCTAGAAAGAAAAAAAAAATACAGAAACTATGCCTTTGGTAACTATCAGGTGCTTCTCAGATGACACCTGGTGGACAAAAACTAAAGAGATGAGAGCAGCCTGAATTCACAGTGCAGGGCTGTACTAGCCCTGCTTACATACGGCTCTTAGTGCTGATATACCTAGCAGGTGCTCTGTATAATTTGCTTATCCACCCCAGAATGCATTATTACAGCACCCCAGAATGAGCACCCATGCACCTGTCATCGCATGGTTTTGATTTATTTTCAGCTGCTTCCATTTTGTTCTCATGTTCTGGCTGATGCCCAGAGTTGGTTTAATACTGAGTTGTGAGTCTGAGGCTAGAGTGGAGACACTGTTTTCAGATACAGAAGTACGAGAAAAGCCCATGTTGTTAGCAGCAACTGGGTACTTTTACAGTCTAGGACAACTTGCCAATGCAATGAATAGTGGATAGTTGTACCAGTAAGGTTAAAGGCTTTGATTTCTTCATTCATTAATTTATTCTTTCTCTTTTAACCTACTTCTAGTTTGCTTCCTTAACACTGGTTGTCTTTTCTGCTTTCTTGTTGAAAGAAACAAGACAGCAGAGATAAGACAGCAATGCAAAAAAAACCCAAAACCACTCTGAAGAGAAACATCTACCTAGCAAGTGTTTCTTCTGTTGATCTTCTAGGGATATTTAAGATGTTGTTTCCCAAGAAACTCATGTACAGGAGTGTAACATTACTGTGCAGTTCTTTTCTCTCTTTGGCTTGAAGGATTTCAGGAAAATGTGAGATATAAATCCAATACTGTACCAGATAAGGTCTCTTCCGTAAAGATAAGTGGCTGTGAGCAATTCTTAGGTTGCTGGCATTGCATCTTCCAACAGGCATTTTGTTTTTCTGGACTTTTTTATTCTATGTATACCCACTTCCTTTACATTTAAACAGCTTCTCAGTGTATTTCCATGATTCACATTTGCACAAAATCTTGAAAGCATTTATGAAGCAAGACACACAAAAGTCAGGGATTTGCTAACTTCAAATAAGAAACTAAGCTGAGGAACAGAGTGTGGGAGAGGTTAGGATGCAATTACTCTATGTAACTATCTAGCTCATTTCTTCTGGATCTAGATTATCTGTTTACAAAGACACAGAGGACACACAACAATTGTAGCATTGTATTTAGTCTGGCTAGGGCAGAGTTCCCCACTACAGTCCATGTAGTGCTGTGCTCTGTGTTTATAGCTGGAATGATGTTGGTACTACTTGTGGTAGGTTGAGGAGGGAGATTCTCCCAGCACAAGCAAAAATGAGACTCAGACAAATGGACTGCAAAAGTAGTGGAAAGTTTAAATGGAAAAGCAGTGAAAATTTTACAGAGAACCACAAGCACAGTGACAAGAGAGATCCCACAAGCATCCCACCCCCACCTGAGGGTACACCCAAAACCCTTAGGGCTCTTTCTTCTCCCCGCTGGCCTTGGGCTTAGCCAGGCCCAAGAGAGGCTGTGAGGTGGCTCACCCCATTACCAGGTAGCAGTGAGGGAAAAAAGAGAGAGTGCAGGGCTCCTCGCTGAAGTCTTATAAGGGAGCAGGGCATTATGGGATAAAATACCTGGCTTCTTGTGCCCACCCACTGGGCTGGACCCTTTTGGGACACTGCAGGTGTGCCTTGTGTGGTGGCATCAGTGGGGGCACCCAGCCTGAACCATCACACTACTCCAGTGTTTCAGGTATTGATTACTGCTCATGAAGCATCCGGGCTGTCTCTAGAAAGTACCCACCCCAAAAGGCCAGTGGGATGGGAGTGTACAAGAGGTTTGGAAGGAACATAGCAAGGACAGATGACCTAAACTGACTAAACAAATATTCCATATCGAATAGAATCGAATAGAATCGAATCAAATCAAATCAAATAGAATAGACCAGGTTGGAGAGACCTCCAAGATCACCGTGTCCAACCTATAATCCAACACCATCTAATCAACTAAACCCTGGAACCAAGCATCCCATCAAGTCTCCCAAACACCTCCAATGATGGTGACTCCACCACCTCCCTGGGGAGCACATTCCAATGGGCAATCACTCTCTGTGTGTAGAATTTCTTCGTAACATGCAGTCTGAACCTCCCCTGGCACAGCTTGAGACTATGTCCTCTTGTTCTGGTGTTGGTTGCTGGGGAGAAGAGACCAGTCCCCCGCTGTCTACAACCTCCCTTCAGATAGTTGTAGAGAGCAATAAGGTCTCCCTTGAGTCTCCTCTTCTCCAGGCTAATCAACCCCAGCTCCCTCAGCCTCTCTTCATAGGACTTGTGCTCCAAATCCCTCACCAGCTTTGTTGCCCTTCTCTGGACACGTTCCAGTGAGTCAACATCTTTCCTAAACTGAGGGGCCCAGAACTGGATACAGTACTCAAGGTGTGGCCTAATCAGTGTGGTACAGGGGCAGAATGACTTCCTTGCTCCTGCTGGCCACACTGTTCCTGATATAGGCCAGGATGCCATTGGCCTTCTTGGCCACCTGGGCACACTGCTGGCTCATGCTCAGCCTACTGTCAACCAGCACCATTCATCATCACTCTCTGGGCTAGGCCCTCCAGCCAGTTCCTAACCCAACCCAGAACGCTCCTGTCCAAGCCATGAGCTGACAGCTTGGCCAAGAGTTTGCTATGGGGGAGAGAGTCAAAGGCCTTGCTGAAGTTCAGGCAGACCACATCCACAGCCTTCCCCACATCCACCAGGTGGGTCACCTGATCATAGAAGATCAGGTTGGTCAGGCAGGACCTGCCCTTCCTAAATCCATGCTGACTGGGCTTGATCCCTTGGCCATCCTGCAAGTGCTGTGTGATTGCACTCAAGATGACCTGTTCCATAATCTTGCCTAGCACTGAGGTCAGGCTGACAGGCCTGTAATTCACTGGCTCATCCAACTGGCCCTTCTTGTCAGTGGGCATCATATGATGCCATGCTCAGCAGTAAAAGCTAAGCAAAAGGAGAAAGAATGGGGCAACATATTCATTATTAAGATGTTTTGTCTTCTAAAGCACATGGCACATGTACTAGGGCCATACTTCCCAGGAATTAACTGGACATCACCTGCTGGCAGGAAGCACAGAATAAATCCTTTTACTTCTGAGAGCGGTCTTTGCTTTTAATAATTAAACTGCCTTTACATTGATCCATGAGGTTTTCATCTTATTTTCTTCCCCTGTCCTGCTGAGGAGTGATAGAGTGCTAGACACCTGGCACCTGCCACTATGGGCATATGACGGCTAAGACAAGTCCTGGTCCATACTGTCCAACCCTGGCCCAGCTGAAAGCCAGAGCTCATCTTTATACCAGCCCCACAAATTGATGCCTGACACCTTTTGGTGCTTAAAGCTAGAACTAGCCCTGTCTAACTCTGCTCCTTTAACAGAGATATCTTTGCAATTAGTTTTTAGACAACTCTGCAAAGTCCTCAGGATTTTGGGTAAGACATAATCAGAGCATATGGCAAACAATAATACAGACTGACCATTGAGAAACTGGTGAACTACTGACCAGTCTGAGTTACACTATGGCCAGAATCACCATGATACAATGCTTGCTGAAAACAACTGTTTGTGAAGCAATTCCTGACCAGCTACCAGTTTCTTGATCCTTGTAATAGAAACCATGGAAGGGCTGGTGAGTCACCAAAGGAAAGCAAATACAAGAAAATTTTGTAAGACACATTTATCTTATATTAAAGAACACACTAACACACTGCTGTGGAGAAAATATTTTTACAAGCCATTTCAGGCAGAGATTGTTCTGTGAGAACAATCCTTCTTAATTTATGCTGATGACTATTTTCAGGTTTTGAAATGTTGCCCTTTACTTGTTAATTTCTATACAGCATACACTAAGAAATAAAATCTAAATGCAGTTATAAAATACAAAGAATAAAAATATATCAGGAAAGTGATTTTAAAAACATAATTAGGCAATAAAATGTCTTCAGTTTAGGCCATTTGGTAAGCATCCATGAACACTGTTGTGTTCTGCAGCTGGGAAAACACCAGTGCATAAAATCTCTTAATCTAGCAAAGCCACTGCATGAATACATTATTTCTATGCTGCAGAAATGTTAATTGGCAACTTATTAAAAGAATGATTGGTGTGAGTGAAGAACAAGATCTTGAGAGTCCCAAAAATATTCTGAATAATGCAAAACTATTTCATTTTCTGTCAGAATAATGAGATTATATTCTGGTCTTCCTAAATAAGGTATTAAATACAAAACCTTAAATCCCAACATAAATGAAACCAGAACCTCTAACAACCATGATCTCTGAGTTCAGGGGAAAGGGAGAGAAAAAAAAAGATAAGAAGGAAAAAAAAAAGTTAAGTCATACATGCAAAATGGTTAAATCATTGTCAAATTACAACCACATGACTCTTCCCATGTAACATCAGCCACGAAGAGAACTGCAGAACGCAGTGCTACCCTACAACAAGTACTACTTGTTCCCGTACATTTGGTAGGTCTCAATACACAGCATTCCTAAAGAGCCTGCAGGTCAGGCCAGTGCTGTCCATCAGATCTTCTGCACAGCGCTCCGACGGACCACCAGCTTTTGATCTCCAGCCTACGACTTCAGCTCTTCAGGACAACTCAGAGGGCTCAAACAGTACTGAAGAAAGCTTGATGAATACTTGGAAAGGCTTGGGACCTTTTGAGGTCGTTGTCTTCTCTAAATGCTCATCACCTCGATTGCACAGCCGCCGGGTTCCCATGGCTGCGGGCACTGTGCATGGAAACTTCTCCCTCGAAGACAGTGGCACCTCGCACATGCATACAGCGGCGCGAATATGCACAAACTTCGCCTCCCTAATGTCTAAATCTCAGGATTTGGGGAGGCTCGAACTACCGGGTCGCGACCGGAGGCACGGCGCAGGCCACCCCTCAGCGCGCTGCCGGTGGGGCGGAGCGGGACCGCCACAGGAGCCGCCTCCAACATGGCTGCGCTGGCCATGGCTGTTGTAGCGGCGGCCGTCGGGCCGCAACAGGTAAAGGCCGCGGCGCGGAGCTGCCGTCTATCCCTTCGGCCTTTCCCGCTGGCCACGGTATACCCCTCTCTGCGGTCCTGCCGAGGAATTCCAGCTGCATACAAGGTGTAGGGATAAATGTTAATAAGAAACCTGTAGAGAGCAGTGTGGGGTTGCCGGGCAGGCCTCAAAATGGTAACTGAGAAACCTGAACAGGTGGTTTCTTAGTCTGCGTTCCTAGCAGTGGTGGTGTTATGGATGTTCAGGGTTCCTGTGAATAAGGGTTGACAATTTGCATGGATTATTAATCAGATTTTGGAAGCTAAGGTAGTGTTATTCTTGAAGTAGATGAGGTGGAGACGATCTGTCCAGTATAGTGTCCCCATAGGCAGGCAGGTAGTTAGTGTGACTCCTTAAACACTGACTGCCATGAGAGGCAAGGCAGTTGTCTTGATTACCTTGATTGAGTATCGCGGTGTGGTGAGCAGCCTCTGTTAAAGCAAGGTGATACTGCTTTTAATTTTTCTGCTGACTAATTAATTTTCATACACAGTCATCAAATTGCCATCACTCGTCACTCCTGCTTTATACCTTTGTGACTTTGAATTAGTTGAATTTCACCACTATAGAACTGAAGTAATGGCATTACTGTGTGCTGGCATGTTGTCTGTTTCAGAGTAGACAATGAGCATTTCAAAAACAACTGTTTTTGAATAATACTTGATCTTGTTACATACAGAATGACAGCTGTTCCAGTACTGCAGGTGCTGGTCGACACACTCACAACTGGAAGATGAAAGCTGAACAAGATAAGAAAGTTGAATCCACAAGAACTGCAGAAAAGCTAAGATCTCAGTAAGTTAAACACATCATCATAAGGATATTTTCATGCTATTCTAGAGATAACTCAAGGTTCAAGGTAAGAATTTATGAATGAAACCTTTAGGTTAAGACTGCCTTTTCAGGAACTTAGTAAGAGATTATTGTGTTGTTACAGTAGTTCAGAATAGGCTCATGAGCTGCAAAATGCCCTCTTTTTCTAATTACCATTTGGACTTTGGTCAGTCATCTTCTTTATTAAATTATTACTACCACTAGATGGAAAAAAGAGAACGTGCATGTGGGTTAACTGAATTCTGAATTTTCCTGCTCAGCTGTGCTTACCTAAGGCATACCCACAAAAGCAGATTTGCAGCAATAATACAACAGCTTCACCTGGGAATGTTGAAAGCATTTCATATAGAATATCTAGGACAATAGAAAATGGGAGTGATTTTCCAAATCATAGAAGTGATTTAAGTGTTTCACCATATCTTGAGTAACTGCTTTAAAACTGTGCTGACAGCTGAAAGAACAGGGAGGTTTCTTCTTGAATATAAAAGCATTGAGAGGAAGTGGTGATGTATCCAGCCAGCTAAAGCAGAGCTTTGTAGTTATGAGTCTTGAATGAACAGTGACATTTGTCTGAGAGTAGTGTTTTATTCTAAGCAAATCAGTTTTTCCATGGTTATTCTGGATCCTGGGTTGTGACTCAAGAAATGACTGCTGGGTAAGTTTCCAATTAACTTAAAATAAGACAGCACATTGTCCTGTAGCTGTTGTGTTTGAAGAGTTCTAGTGTACTGTGTGGAGAGATTCAGTACTTGGGTCTAGTCTATAAATTCCAGTGGACAGCAAAGCATTTAAACTCTGAGCCATAAGTGCACTGTGTAGGGGTTTAAACACTGTAACAAAATAAGTCTGATGAAGAACCAAGCTGCTACTGAGAGACAGAGTTTCTTGGGTTGTCAATAGTGTTAATGTTGGGAATCATATGTCTCCATTCTATATGGTGCCAGTATCACACTGTTCCGATCTCTAATATGGTGTCATCAAGCTGCACAGATGTGCTCAGGACTGTGGTATCTGCAGTATTGTGTATTCTGTTCTGAAGGTCAAACTATTGTACCGCCTGCAAAACACATCCCATGCTGATTTTGTACTCTAAAGTTTTCATTCTTATTAAGAAAGCAAAAGACACCTATAGCTCTCTGTACTATACAGAAAGCATAGTCAGTAATTACTGTAGCAGCTTTAATGTCTTAATTTACTTAAAGCTAGTGAATTTGAGTTTTCTGTTAAGAGAAGTACTTTACCAGTGTTAAGGCTGGAGGAATGTACTTGCTTTGCCTGTGCTGGGGCTCCACCTATGTGTGCAACTGCCTTAATACAGCCTGGCTCTGTCCCTGCACTTCCCCATATTGTCGTAAGACTCCCTGATAGTAAGCACACCAATAACTTTTCAGGCCGTTTTGTGAAACCCTGCCTGTCAGAAAGGTAATTTTCTCGTAAACGTCTTTCTCTTTTTCAGGCTTGCAAATATTGAAAAAGGCAAAAGTGGACATCTTTACAAAAGGAAGGGCAGTATCAGGGCAGAATGCAGCATACTAGAGGAACTGGAACACAGCATGACTGTCAGTAGGGAAGCTGAAAGTAAGTCGTGTTTTATCTGGTTTTCTTTGTTTTTTATATTGTTTGCTTTAAATAGTTTGAGTCAAGTTCAGGTGGAAGGTAGATGCTGATGAAAGCATAGTGTTTCACTGTGTGTACTGCTTGTAAGGAGCTCTTCCAGAATTCACTTGCAAAATTCAGAAGCAGAAATTTACATTTTAGGCCTTCTGTGTTATTAATGGTTTTCTTTCAATCTTGAATGTAGGAGATGCTACCCAAAAAGTCATTGATTTAGAAACACGGAAGCAATTTTGTGTGTGCGTTGCAAAATCTAATGTAGTCCAGCTAAGGTACAATAAATATATACTTACCACAATATAAGCTTTCATATACTGATTTCTGCCCTTAAATAAATTTTTTAATAGTTTTGTGTTTGGATTTTTTAGATTGATTTATATTGAATACTCAATGACTAAACAGTGCTTTGAGATGGTACACATTCTGTCCTAAAATATCTGTTCCACTTATGAAATAATTAAATACTTAAGGGAAAAATGTGACTTCCTCATCACAGTACTGAGATGAATTCAAATATAATAAGATAAATCATGCTCTGCCTTCTGATGTGGAAGAACAAAGTAAAATAAATTAAAGAAGGGAAGGGACACTTAAAAGACAACTACAAATACAGTGACCTTACAAATTTCTGTGTGTTTTGATGCGCATCTTTTAGTTAAGGAAACTTACCATATCCTTTACATCTTGCAGCCCTTAAAAAATGTAAATACCTTTGAGGAATGACTCGACAAAATAAAAAAAAAAATCCAGGCATAAGAAAGGAGGGTGGAAGTATGGATACAGATACTGTTGTGACATGATGAAGGGGACAAAGATGAGAGGTGTAAAGCACTCCACGTGAGATGTGAGGGAATGTTAGAGTATGATCTTTCAGGGGTGTGTACAAGAACCCCCATATTTCTCATTTACCATGTTCAAGTCTTTCAGCTTGATCTATGTGCTTTTACACTTTCTGTGTTCTCAGGAGGAACCAGCAGGGTCATGTCTTAGCCACATTTTCTGTTTAGTTCCTGGACTGTTATCCCTTCCTTAAACCAAAACTTTGTTCCTTAAACCAAAACTTTTAGAAGATACAGCTCCTTAGTACTTCAGCTGTATCCAGAACTTCATCCTCATCAACACTGTATTTATGGTTCCCTAGTTTATTTTGGACACTTCGTTGCTGTTGTACTGAATTGAAAGCACAAAGAAACTGTTAGAACTATCAGCACCTTATTTTGTTTGACAGAAGTTAAGATCCTGCAGCAGCTCTCAAAAATACGAAATAATGTGAAGAAACTTCAGCAACAATTACAAGATGTGACGCCTACAGCAGAAGGTAATGTGATGACAGATTTAAAAACATTTTGCTCTATAGACATGTTCCTTGCATAGCTGGGCTTGTGATTCTTCTGCAGACCTTGTATACTTCTTCACTCAATCTGCTTTTCCAGGAATATGGGAAGAATGCAGAAAGTTAGGAAAAGGTGAAAAATTGTGCAGTCTTGTGCGGAAACAGATTATGTCTTAGAAGAGATGTAAAATAAAAGTTAATATCCTGGTGCTCTATAGCTCCCTTTTATCTGGTGATAAATTACAGAGTAGGGTCCTCAGGGAACTAATTTCTAGATGTGCACATACCTTGAGGTGTAAATTGGAATATCCTGGGGAAAATGCTGAAACAACTCAGAACAACTTTTCATAAATAGGCACTGGAAGAACCATTCTCCTGTGATGTTCTACTACCTTGCATAGAACTCAGGTTGAAGCCCTGCTACAGGCTGAAGGCTCATTTCATTTATTTGTTATCTGTTCTGTAAAAAAAAGCGTTATAATCTAAGCTGTCGGCAAAGATACGACAAACTAACCAGGCATGAAAGCTGAACTAAAATAGATGTAACTAGATACCATAATTTTACTAATTTAGATTACTGATTTTTTTTAAGCCACATTAGTTAAACTGGTCCAATGTGCACCCATAGAGATGCTGTGCATGTTTAAAACAGATTCTAAAACTTCTTTCCTACCATTGTAAAACAGATGTTGCCTAGACAGCTGTCTAACTGCCTTTCTCCATAGCGGGACTACAGCATGCTGTGTGTACCTGATGAAGTCTTATTTTGATATTTCTTTGGCAGCTTTGGGAAAGTAGGTTCAATAGGATTGCTACGCCTGCTGTAAACCAGACTTGAGTGTGCCTCTTAAGTTACTAAATGCATTGTTACGAAAAAACAGCAGTGGAAAATCTTTAGGATAAGGCTGTCTTACTCTGTGAATCACCTAAAAGTTACACAGAACAAGGCTTGTTTAGTGGAAATAAACATTTTTACTGGGATTTGCATCCAGTTTGGTAAATCACTCTGAAATCACACCTTTTGAATAAATGATTCTACC
The DNA here is from genome assembly GCA_011125475.1 of Melanerpes aurifrons. Taxonomy (NCBI): domain Eukaryota; kingdom Metazoa; phylum Chordata; class Aves; order Piciformes; family Picidae; genus Melanerpes; species Melanerpes aurifrons. The sequence goes on along the minus strand of WWNC01000080.1, from coordinate 3,538,911 downwards.
TTTTAAGGCTGTTTGCTCTTTTTGTACACTGAAATAAAAGTGTCCCTGAATTCTCTGGATTGTGCTGAATTGCTGGTAAATAGTGTAGACTTCTAAGTGACACGCTCTTTTCTTCTTTTGCCTTTTAGTTGTTGACAACCTCAAGGAAATGATGGAAGAAGTTGAAAATGCAATCAATGCTTTTAAAGAAGAACACAGGCAAATGTATGTTTATACATGCTTCAGCTAGAAGAAAAAGTGCTTTCATAAGACACGGTGAAAACTGCATTAATCAAGTAAACTGTTTTATTGATTTACCCTTTGCTAGTGATTCTCATGGTATGTAAATCAAAACTTAAACTATCAGTGTTAGAAGCTTGATACATAGCCTTTTAGAGGCTGTTTATATAGCTGTTCCAGTGATCCAGTATATGAATGATTTGCCTGTGAAAAGGCTTTTCAGAGAAAGGCTGCAGAAGAGAGTAGATTATGGGGTTTTTGTTGTTGCTGCTGTTTTAAGTGGGTGGAGTTTTCCCCCTTCTCTCTACTGGTTTCAGGAGGGGATGGAGTTGTTTGCCATAAATGTGTGCTTTGACTAAATTGGGTAACTTAATTATGATTGTGTAGTGCTTTATTATGGAATCATTGCAACTGTGCTGTCATCTGTGGTTAGCATTTTAGTTCATCATCTTTGAACAATAGCTTAAGTGTGGCATTGAACAAATCCAAAATACATTTTCTTTCAACAAACAATGAATACTGGATTTTTTTCCCTTACATTTAGTTGCTTGTTCTTTTTTTTCCAGATATGAACAGCTTTTGAAGGAGGAAAAATCTACCATTAATGAGCTCAGTGTCTTTGAGAGAAAAATGGAACTGTGGGCATTAGGCAACTCAAGAACAGAAAAAGTTTTGAAATTACCATCAGCCAGGGTCTCAGTTGATAAAACACAGGAAGATCATCTACTTGAAGAAGTAGTGGAATTTGGAAGATTTCTTCAGCGAACAGGAGGGCAGCAGGGAGGCTGGGATGATTATGATCATCACATTTTTCTGAAAGTGTGGAGAAAACACAAAGGGAAGCTATCTTACATGGGTGAAGCCCTTGAGTATCTCTGTGGAAAAACAAAAGAAGAAATTGAACAGCATGACAAGTGGTATCAAGAATTTCTAACTTTACACAAAAGGAAGAAAGAGGTTAAGTAACCCCTCTAGGGCTTTTTTAGCTTTAAGAAAAAGCACTAAATTTTAAAATGCATGCATTTCTTATTTTTGTATTTGCCTCTCTGGTGATAGTGTTAGGTGGGTATCTGTTTACAGTTCATGGTATGTAACTAAGTCTTTCATATCCTCAATTTGCCAGAACTATGCGTCTTTAAGAATTATCAATAAGCACAGACCTAAGAACACACTGAAGTGTGCTGTGCATTGCCAAAGTATATTATTAATGCTTTTAATTGCAGTGGTCCCCCAGGTTAACTGCCAGTCCCAGAGCAGTAAGTGCTCCTCCCTGAAACTGAAGTTCTAGTTAAACCTGTCCTGAAAAATGTCTGTCCAGTCTTAGAGGCATTATACATGTGTCATACTGACATAGAAAATTATGATTCCTTCAAGAACTATCCATCTGCATAATAAAATACACATTGACATAAAAACTTACTGTATCTTACTATTGTAAGATACTGGGTGGAATTGTTAGTTTGAAGAAAAAGAACGTGAGACCTGAAATATGTTTGCATTAAAAAGCATACTACACCAACATTCACAATGACCCAATGTTAACATGGATACAATGAATTAAAGCAGACATATGTACTTCCTGTCTGCAGTTTCTGTCCTTAGAGCATGTTTTTATCAGACTGAATTGACATGAAGGTATAAAATTTTCATGAAAACTTTTAGGTTTTTTTTCTGCTCTTCTCTTGCAGTCAATTAGGAAGTGGAGAGAAAAACAGCAGCAAGGAAAAGATGGGAACTTTAGGGAAAAAGAGAAATCCGAGAAAATGTTCAAGGAACTATGGCTGCAGCACAAAGACACAAAGAAGCAAAAAGAAGAAGAAAGAAAAAGGCAGACAGCAGTAACTGAAGCATTGAACAAAAAGAAAGCAATAGCATTTGCAATGGAACAAGAATCACAGCTCAAACTAGAAGAAGAGAAGGAGAGAAATCAACAAAAAGAGCACCAGCGCCATATGAAGTTGCTGTTAGAAAGGTATACATTGCAGAAGAAAGAAAAGGAGAAACTTGAAAAGCTTGAAAAGGAGAAGGGAGAAGATGAAAAGGAGAAAATGAAGAGAACCGATACAGAAAAAATTACCAAGTTTCAAGAGCGTGTGCGTAATTACATCTTCATTTGTGTGTTGTTGTTTTAAATTTGCCTACTTACTCCTACAATATAAATTATTTTTAAAACCCAAGTTTCATTCATATATAGCTATTCTTGATTCACTATGAATAAGAGCGTCTGTAACATACAACAAACAGTATGAAACTTTATTTCACATAAAGATACTTCTCTTCCTCAGTATCTTCAAGTCTGTATTTCTACATACAGAAATTGTTTTATTTATGTCAATTCAGAAATATTTGGGGAAAGCATCTTGGGTTGCCTTGCTCTCTATGCTATAGAAAACATCAGAAGACCTGATAGTTGTAGGCAGATCTGAAATACAAAGACATGTTTAAATGTCCTTCAGGTTTCAGTAGCTGTAAGGTCAAGTTAGATCCCACATCAGTGTAAATCTCATTAATGCAGAATTGCTATTATTAGCAGCTATTGCACATTTATTTTTATAATCAGAGTTTAAACTGCTACAATCAGATTTCTTTTCAATGAAAACTGTGTAATTATAATTTGTGCAGGACAAGCTATTGCAAGTAGCTACCTAGTGTTACTCTGTACTGCAACAAGTTCAACAATTAACTGTGCAAAGGTTACATACACATTTTCATAAACTTTTGTTTTAAATAAAATGTGTTTTTTCCATTCATTACATGTTTCAGGATCTCCATAAGCTGGAACTAAGGATTCTACAGAAACAAGCCAAAGAATTACAGAAACTGGAAAAGGAAAAAAGGCTGGCAAAGTTAAGAGAGAAGGTAGCTTACCTTTTATTTTTTGTTTTAATCTGAGGAGTGTGCAACTTGGTTGTTTAAACCTTTTTTCCTCACTGATCTAAAGAGCAATTACTTCTCTAAATAGCTGATAAAGGGAAAATAAACAGTCATGCTGGATTCTTAAGATTGACATTTCAAAAGCTTCTAAAGTTTAATGACCGCAAGCAGTTGCTGCCCTTATTAGTGACTCCACATTTCTGCTTTTTCCTCTGATAGTGTGGATGTGCAAGTCTCTCTGGCTAGCTAGCTGCATTTTATTTACACTGCATATGTTGATAAGATGCCGACCTAATGAATGCACTTGACCAATTTTTTTATTTGTTTCACTTTGAGGACGAGATTCAGGTAAGCAGAGACCCATCCAGGTTGTACAAACGTACCAAGGGCTGGGAGGAATGCATGAAAGAGAGAGCACCAACAGCTTCAGAATGGCTTTTACGTATCCCTCATAGGTAAGCAGGAGACTTATGGACGTGTAGCATGACAAAAAATACATTTACATATAAGCTGTTTGTGCTTTTTGATTGTAGAGCTGTTCCAGGATTATAGATGAGCAGATGCCTGTCCCTGTGCAGGATGAGGACTTCCTTGCCTGGGAAGCAGACAGCAGTTCTCAAGAGCTGTCACAAAAGTTGCTTGGCACGATGGCGTCTATTACCCCTGTCTTTTTCGAGTGTCGGATTTGAAGCACCATCTGTTAGGCTGGCGAGGTTTGCGTGACGGCATGTATTTCCGCTCGTATTAAAAGCATATTTAACTGCACCCTGCCGCAGTGAAAGAACGCACGGAACACTGGGCCAACACCCACCCTCCCCGGGGCGGGGCCGGTGGCGTCACTACAGAGGGGAGGGAGCGGTGGCGCTGTTAATGACGCGGTGCGTATGCGCCACGCTCAGGCGAGTGCAAGATGGCGGCGGAGGTGTCGTGCTCGTTGGAGCCGGAGCGCCTTGAGTTCTTGCGGGACCGGCATGTGCGCTTCTTCCAGCACTGTCTCCATATCGTGCCCGAGCGCTACTCGTCGCTGGAGACCAGCAGGTAGCGGTTTAGGCTGCTCTTGAGGGCAGACCGGACTCTTGCCCGCTTTCGAGCCTTCGCGACCGTCGGGCCCAGCCGCCCTCTTGCTGTCGGCTGGGTTTTGTCGCGTCCCCGACTTCCTGAGCCATGCGGTGGGAAGGAGGGGCAGACCCAGTTGCCATTCGCCCGGCACTGGGAGTCCGCGGCTCTTTCTTCTCTGGCTGGTGGTTCTGTCTTTCTGGGAGAGATGCCCAACTTCCCGAGGCTATGCAGGGCATGCAGTGGTCACCGGAACAGGCGAACATATTGGTGGCCGAAAGGAAAGCGCGCCTTGTACATCTGCATACCAGAAGACAGCTCTCAAAAGATGCGAATTGATGCCGGGGTTTAGTCTGTTCACCTAAACTCCCGGGGGGAGGGCTTGATGAGCCTTCTAATTTATTTTCAGGGCCTCTTTTAATCCACGTGGGATGCCGATTTTAAAATAAATTACTTAGGCCTTTTGCAGCTCGAAGTCGGCATACAGGAGGCTCTTCTATTGTAATAGATGTCATTTAGTGCTTTGTTAATATAAAGGTTAAAGTGCTTCTGAAATACATTCCTCACTTTGAATTAGAGGAACGCTTGTTTTGTTAATGGCTTCTGAATGCACTTACTCCAGATTCATCAGTCTTCATACAAGGAGCTCAGTTATATCTATTTTGATTGTCAAGCTAATTTGATTGTGAAGCAGCACATGTGAAAACTTAGAGAAGGTTCGCCAAAAAATCTGTCAGGTGTTTCTCACTTCATAATCTCCTGCAAGTCATGCTGTGAAGAACACTTAGTGGCTCTGATCCAGTCTTTCTGCTAACTCAAGCTTTGTTTGAGTTGAGGGTACAAACAATTGGTAAAAATGGGTGAGGACTAGTATGGATAGCATTATACTCTGTCCATTATAGTGCATAAATTTATATTCCAAAGAAAAGGTAGGAATTTTTATTTCAGATATATAGATCATTTATTTGTTAAGAACCAGCTGGTATTGCAGTGTACTTAGTTATTTTAAATAAAAGCAAAGGAATTCAAGGATCACCTCCTCTGTGTCCAGGAGCTCTGTGTACCAACAAAGAGAAAAGCAGGTAAGAATGCTAGGAGGCCTGCCTGGATGGGCAAGGAGCTACTGGACACACTATTACTTAAAAGGAAACTCTACAGGAAGTGGAGGGAAGAACAGGTAGAACAGGGGAAATATAAGGAAGCTGCCTGAGCAGCAAGAGTCCTGGTTAGGAAAGCCAAAGCAGAGTTTGAATTGAATCTAACCAGGGAGATTAAAGGGAACACTAAGAACTTCTACAGGTATATTAATGGGAAGAAGAAGACTAGGGAAGGTGTGGGCCCCCTCAGAAAGGAAAATGGTGACATGGTCACAAGTGATGAGGAAAAGGCTGAGGTACTTAATAACTTCTTTACCTCAGTCTTCACTGCAAGGGCCTCTAGCCACACTCCTGATGTTATGGAAGTCAAAGCCAGGGACGGGGAGGAAGAACTGCCCATTGTAAGTGCAGATCAGATTCGTGATCATCTGAAGAACCTGAAAGTGTTCAAGTCCATGGGACCTGACGGGATACACCCACGGGTACTGAGAGAACTGGCAGATGAGGTTGCTAAACCCTTCTCTATTATATTTCAAAAGTCATGGCAATCTGGGGAAGTCCCCACAGACTGGAAAAGGGGAAACATTGCCCCCATCTTCAAAAAGGGCAAGAAGGAGGAACCAGGGAACTACAGGCCAGTCAGTCTCACCTCTGTGCCTGGAAAGATCATGGAGCAGATCCTCCTGGAGTCACTACTCGCTCAAAAGAATAGTGAAGAGGTGATTGGGAACAGTCAGCATGGCTTTGCCGAGGGCAAATCCTGCCTGACCAACCTGGTGGCCTTCTATGAGCAGGTGACAATAGATGAGGGGTGAGCAACTGATGTCATTTACCTGGACCTGAGCAAAGCCTTCGACACTGTCCCGCACCACATCCTGGTCTCCAAACTGGTGACACATGGGTTTGATGGGTGGACCACTAGATGGATAAGGAACTGGCTTGATGGCCGCACCCAAAGAGTGGCTGTCAATGGCTCCATGTGCCAGTGGAGGCCAGTGACAAGCAGAGTCCCTCAGGGATCAGTCCTGGGACCTGTCTTGTTCAACATCTTTGTGGGTGACATGGACAGTGGCATTGAGTGCACCCTCAGCAAGTTTGCTGATGACACCAAGCTGTGTGGTGCAGCAGACACGCTGGAGGGAAGGGAGGCCATCCAGAGGGACCTGGACAGGCTGGAGAGGTGGGCACAAGCCAACCTCATGAAGTTCAATAAGAGCAAGTGCAGGGTCCTGCATCTGGGTCGAGGCAATCCCTGGCACAAATCCAGGCTGGGCAGTGACTGGCTGGAAAGTAGCCCTGAGGAGGGAGACTTGGGGGTGCTGGTGGACAAAAAGCTCAACATGAGCTCTCAGTGTGCACTTGCAGCCCGCAAAGCCAATCAGATCCTGGGCTGCATCAGAAGAAGTGTGGCTAGCAGGTTGAGGGAGGTGATCCTCCCCCTCTACTCAGCCCTGGTGAGACCCCACCTGGAGTACTGTGTCCAGTTCTGGAGCCCCTATTACAAGAGGGATGTGGAGGTGCTGGAAGGTGTCCAGAGAAGGGCCACAAGGATGATCAGAGGGCTGGAGCACCTCTCCTACGAGGAGAGACTGAAGGAGTTGAGGCTGTTCAGTCTGCAGAAGAGAAGGCTCCGAGGTGACCTAATTGTGGCCTTCCAGTATCTGAAAGGGGCCTACAGGAAGGCTGGGGAAGGACTTCTCAGGATGTCAGTGATAGGACTAGGGGGAATGGAATGAAGCTGGAGGTGGGGAGATTCAGGCTGGATGTGAGGAGGAGGTTCTTCACCCTGAGAGTGGTGAGACCCTGGAATGGGTTGTCCAGGGAGGTGGTCGAGGCCCTGTCCCTGGGGGTGTTTAAGAGCAGGCTGGATGAGGCTCTGTCCAGCCTGATCTAGTGTGGGGTGTCCCTGCCCATGGCAGGGGGGTTGGAACTAGATGATCCTTGTGGTCCCTTCCAACCCTGAATGAAACTATGAAACTATAAAGTCTGGGTGTGCTCTTAATGGAAATGAAGGTTACAGAATAGTAACACAAAAGTCTAACCTTAGCCACATTGACTTGAGAAAGAAAGGGTAACAAAATGGAGTTCAGACTGGAGAATGGGAAATCTGATCACAGCCTTCTATTACTGAAACACTATTTGCAGAATATATTATATGTAATCCTTGTGCAACACTGGGAAAGTACTTATGAAAATCAGACCTGTCAGTTTGAAACTTGTTTCAGGATGCTTTAATTTTTGGCTAATTAGGACAGCCTAAGACTTCAGTTAGAATAAAAATCACAGTAGTCTAAATTAAAGCGTTTTTTAAAGTAATGAAATTTTTACTCGGAAGTTTTTTGTTTCTTTTGTGTTGGTTTTTAGATCAGTGTTCTGAAGATGTGCATAGATGTCTTTTAATGTTCTGCATGGGGGACTGAACTATAAATGCATCATCCCCAGTTTGATCTTGCAGGTAGTAAATTTGCCTTTTTTCAGAAGTTCAAGATTCAGAAGATTAGCAAGTTCAGCAAGCCTTCTGATGGTGCTGGCACAGAAAGAAATACTCTTGTATTCTTACTTTCCTTGTTCCTGAATTTGTGTGAATTAACCCCTGGTGGATTAATTCAGTTGAGCTTCCTCATTTAAAGAGACTTTATATTTTTTTTAAATTAAAATATTCTTGGCTCATTTCACCACAGCAGAAACAACTGTATTTGTTGTCATCTGGCAGGGTACTGGAGGGTGAAATTCTCCACACATTGTGGACCAATTCTAACCTGACCTGTAGCTTATCAAACAGTAAGGGAGTGGGTAGAACAGTAAAGAACTTTGATTTCACATTCTTAACTTATTGGCTCAAAGCCTTCATAATTGTTTAGAGTTATTTCATGCAGTATCAGCAACCGTTGGTTTTGATAGTTTCATACATACTGATGGTCAGTACTGTGAAGCATCATAGTGTCAGTCAGGGTTGGAAGGGACCACAAGGATCATCTAGTTCCAACGCCCCTGCCATGGGCAGGGACACCCCACACTAGATCAGGATGGCCAGAGCCTCATCCAGCCTGGTCTTAAACACCTCCAGGGACAGGGCCTCGACCACCTCCCTGGACAACCCATTCCAGGGTTTCACCACTCTCAGGGTGAAGAACCTCCTCCTCACATCCAGCCTGAATCTCCCCACCTCCAGCTTCATTCCATTCCCCCTAGTCCTATCACTGACATCCTGAGAAGTCCTTCCCCAGCCTTCCTGTAGGCCCCCTTCAGATACTGGAAGGCCACAATTAGGTTACCTCGGAGCCTTCTCTTCTGCAGACTGAACAGCCCCAACTCCTTCAGTCTCTCCTCATAGGAGAGGTGCTCCAGCCCTCTGATCATTCTTGTGGCCCTTCTCTGGACACCTTCCAGCACCTCCACATCCCTCTTGTAATAGGGGCTCCAGAACTGGACACAGTACTCCAGGTGGGGTCTCACCAGGGCTGAGTAGAGGGGGAGGATCACCTCCCTCGACCTGCTGGCCACACTTCTGATGCAGCACAGCATCTGATTGGCTTTGTGGTCTGCAAGTGCACACTGAGAGCTCATGTTGAGCTTTTTGTCCACCAGCACCCCCAAGTCTCTCTCCTCAGGGCTGCTTTCCAGCCAGTCACTGCCCAGCCTGGATTTGTGCCTGGGATTGCCTCAACCCAGATGCAGAACCCTGCACTTGCTCTTATTGAACCTCATGAGGTCAGCTTGTGCCCCCCTCTCCAGCCTGTCAAGGTCCCTCTGGATTGTCTCCCTTCCCTCCAGCGTGTCTGCTGCACCACACAGCTTGGTGTCATCAGCAAACTTGCTGAGGGTGCACTCAATGCCACTGTCCATGTCACCCACAAAGATGTTGAACAAGACAGGTCCCAGGACTGATCTCTGAGGGACTCCGCTTGTCGCTGGCCTCCACTGGGACATGGAGCCATTGACAGCCACTCTTTGGGTGCGGCCATCAAGCCAGTTCCTTATCCATCTAGTGGTCCACCCATCAAACCCATGTGTCACCAGTTTGGAGACCAGGATGTGGTGCGGGACAGTGTCGAAGGCTTTGCTCAGGTCTAGGTAATGGGGTAATGCAACTCTCTAATTTCTGAAGCCTTCTATTTTATGGTACTTCACAGTATCCTTTATAGCACACTTACTCAGTTTCTTGGATAGGTAATTTACAATGTTTTGTGAATTCTGCTGAGAAGCTGCAGACTTTGTCAATGCTCTGAACCCTGTCATCAGAAATGTTTTTACTTGCTTGTCTTGGAGGGGAGCTTAAGGGGAATGATACCTGTTTTGTAAGCTTTCAGAGATCAGTTAACATATATTTCAGCTGTCAAGCTTTGATGCTTGTCTTCTTAAATTAACATACATGCAATAACTAAGATAGTAGAAGGCATGAGGAAAAGATACAGTGACAGTAATGCTAAACTTTAGGCTTTCCTTACAAAGGCAGTTGTGTGAGCCAGCACAGACGGGATTTAGGAATGGCCTCAAAGCCACAGCTGAAATGCAAAACGTAAGTTTGTTACTCTTATCTTGTGATCTGAGGGGTCTCTGAAGCAGGACCTGGGCAGAGGCACCCAAAGAGGGACACAGGCACTGCAAAGCTTGGTCTGCTAGAGAGGGAGACTTTGAACCTGCTGCTTTTGCCTGTGTATCAGGGGTTTTTGCAGGCATTGTTTTCCACTTCGATCTTTCTGACAGCAGGGCCTGTAACAAGCCTGTTACCTAAAGATGGATGCTTTACTTGTTAAACACACAAGACTAATGATGAGTATGTGTTTTTTGATGCCTCAGCAGCAAGTCACAAGTGTTACAATCTTCACACCTTTTTTCTGTTACTGTACCACAGTTGCTCTTTGTATAAACTGTGTATAAACTTTTTGTAGTTCACGTTAACTGTCAGCTAAGGTACTGCCATGACTTGGTTAGTTTTAGAACACGTGTTAACTTTTTGTGAAGCAGAATAGCATGTGGAATAAGAATGCAATATATAGGTGGCTGTATTAGGACCTATGTCAAGTGGTGCCAGGTGGTTTTGCCTGTCTTAATGTGAATTCCACAACACTGCTGTATAGGCAGTGTTTCTTAGTCATGTTGATACTATTAACACAGTAAATCAGCTCTTAAACTGAAACCTGACTTAACCTGACCTGTTAAACTACTTTTTACATTCATTTATCTGCTGCACATATTTTGCAGTATAGATGAGATTTAGACATACACCCTTGTTTTGGAGCTAATTTGTAGCAGTTTATGGAACCGAGGTTGGCATGTTCTTTGTGTGTTACTGGAATTAGGTAACACTATGAAATTGTCTTTAGAATAGAACATTGTCAAACATTGCATTTGTGAAAATCATAAAATACACATTTTTTTCAAGGAAATTTACTGTAGCTGAACAGTAAATTCCTTTGGGTTTTATAAAAGTAATGGTTTTGCTTGAAGCAGTAGGCTATCCAGTCAGATACTGGATTATTCAGATCTCACTGGGGGCAGAATTTAACATTAGCCTTGAAGCTTAAAAGTTACTCCTGTTTCACAAAGGTACTTTGTGCACAACATACATTTTTTTACCTATGCTCAAACTTTGTAATAGTAAAAAGACATCTTTTAGAATTCAATGATTACAGTGTTTACTCTTTCTGCCACAGCTACTTGCAAGAATGGAGCTTTATGCTACTCCACGTTTGTGATTTTTTTTTTTTGTGGGTTTGTTTTGCTTTTTTCATTTTGTTTTAAAGGATCTTAATGCCACATGGAGAGAAGTGTGTTACAAACTAAAACCTTTTGTTTCTTAGAGTGGTACGAAAAGCAATGCAAAAACTGAGTTTCAAAGTAAAAAAGAAAAGTGCAAAATAATATCAGCTAAACAAGCCACTATTATTCAGCTGAGTCATGGCCACTGCCTGTACTATGTAATCCTAGACGATGATAGTTTTGAAGCAGAAGTTAAAGGTGCCGTTAATGGCACCTGGCTTTCCTTAGCATGATGCTAAACTGTAGTTTCTGCCTGTGTAGCAGCTGTTTCATGCTCCATCTTACCTAGTGAAAAGAGAACAAGAATTTCTAGAAAGATACTCAGATGCAAGTAGGATGGCAAAATACACATCCAGCTAATTTTAATCTGAGTCAGAACTTCCAAAGTACCATTACATGAACATTTTCTCTCATGGCAAACTGTCTTGATTTCCTAACCCATTGCCATTGATTTGGTGTTCTATCAGAGCAAATAATGCAATACTTGAGGGCCATGATGTGAGCTCGGTGACTGCAGTGGTTTAAGATAAAAACCTCAAAAAAGGTGTCAACAGGTATGTGTATACATTTATGGAAGAAAACAATATGGATGAAAGGCATTGTGTGCTACCTGTTTGTTCCAGTCCTGTGTTGGATAGATGGATTTGATGTGCTTTATTTTAGATTGTTAAATAAGTTAGTCATCTAGGCTCCTTTATACAAAAGGACAAGAAATAATTACTTCCAGATTGTAATTTGCCTATTTACACCTTGATTGGTTACAAAAGAAGCCCTGCTGTTTGGCATCTAACTTCCAGTCATCTGAAATTTGATTTGGGGCACAATAAGGGGCAGCTTACTAGTAGTACCTGAGGATTACCTGTCACTTGTTGCATATTTAGGGCATTGCTGCTTGAATCATCATAAAGTATTGATGCTCCATATGTTAATAATCCACCTTACTTTGTGGTGTTTTTTTCACATACGCATTTAGATTAGTGTCTGAATTGGAATATCATTACTATATAGAAGGAGTGGCGGCTTATATGAAAATCCTTGTAGAGATAAAGAAATGTTTACAGTACAAAGAATTTAATTTTGTTCAGTAGATAAATTCTATGCTTTCTGAGCTAGGCTCTGTGTTGTACCACTGTTAAAGGCTGGGAATTCATAGATATTTGTTTCTTAAATCATTTGTTAATTTCCCCATGATATTTATGGTGGGAAGTGTAAGTCTGATCTTTTTCTTTTAGGTTGACAATTGCATTTTTCGCACTCTCTGGTCTGGATATGTTGGATTCCTTAGATGTGGTGAACAAAGATGATATAATAGAATGGATTTATTCCCTGCAGGTCCTTCCCACAGAAGACAGTGAGTGAGTTTTTATTTTTTTTTAATTGATACTAACATCTTTACTTTTGCTTTTCAACTGGTGCATAGCAGATGGCTCTTGGCTTCTATAAAATATAAAGTTAACCTTCTGGAAGTGCTGTCCTCCTAATTTCAGGAAGTGATGTTGCGTAAATTCTAATAAAGCTAGAAATAGCAATTAGTTCAGCTTTTTTCTGTATGCAAGGTTAAGCTATGAAATTAACTTGAAGATATGACAATATGAAATAGCATACTGAAGTTGTATCTTTAAACATCTCAGAGGAATGTTTCACCTAGTTCTAAAAAAAGACACATGCTATATAAGTATTACAAATCTAATACTGATTATATTGGCTTCTGTTAGTTATAGCTATGCCAGGAGCTTTGATTACTGTAGTAATATGGGGATGGTCTTCAATCACCCTAAAGGCACTACAAGCACAGCTTCCAGGCCACGATGTTACCAGGCAAAGACATTCATTACGTTACACAGTATATATACTGTTACATACACAGTTACATACTGTTTTAGAAAGCATGTGTGTCACATCTTAATTGGTTATTTTCTACTGGTGCGCATGTAGTTAAGGCATACGATAGGTTAAAATAACAAAACAATATTTCAACACATCTAACCAAATTCTGCCAAGTCTTTCTCTTCAGTTGCAGGATGCTTGCATTCTTTTCTAAGTCAAAGATTAAACATGGCCTTCTCTAACTCAAGCAAGGGCAAATCTTCCCCTTTATTTCCCTCTTTCTTTCCCAGTTATTGATAAGGTGCGTATTCCTAACTGAAGAGCAAAACATAGCTGTTCCAAAGCTATCCGAAAACAACCCTTCTCCTACATATTCCCCTTTTTCTAATAAAACTACACTTTTTATGGACCTTTCTAACATTCTTTGCATGCATAAAAGCAAGCAAGGTAATATTAACAATATAACAAAAGCAATCAAGAAAATCAACAATCCAATTTTGATAAGAGATTCTATCCACCCTGGTAACTACACATCCCATCAAAGTCTTCACATGCATGTCTATGGACAAGTAACAAGAAATCTGCAACGGCCCTATTCTGGAATCACAGTATCACTTAGGTTGGAAAGGACCTCGGGGATCATCGAGTCCAACCTATCAACACAGATCCCACGACTAGACCATGGCACCAAGTGCCACGTCCAGTCTCCCCTTGAACGCCTCCAGGGTCGATGACTCAACCACCTCCCTGGGCAACCCGTTCCAATGACGAATGACTCGCTCGGTGAAGAACTTCCTCCTCACCTCGAGTCTAAACCTCCCCTGGCGCAGCTTGAGACTGTGCCCCCTTGTTCTGGTGCTGGCTGCCTGGGAGAAGAGACCAACCCCCTCCTGGCTACAACCACCCTTCAGGTAGTTGTAGAGGGCAATGAGGTCACCCCTGAGCCTCCTCTTCTCCAGGCTAAACAATCCCAGCTCCCTCAGCCTCTCCTCATAGGGCTTGTGTTCAAGGTCTCTCACCAGCCTTGTTGCCCTTCTCTGGACACGCTCAAGTGTTTCGATGCCCTTCTTAAACTGAGGGGCCCAGAACTGGACACAGGACTCAAGGTGCGGCCTAACCAAAGCAGAGTACAGGGGCACTATGACCTCCCTGCTCCTGCTGGCCACACTATTCCTAATGCAGGCCAGGATGCCATTGGCCCTCCTGGCCACCTGGGCACACTGCTGGCTCATATTCAGGTGGCTGTCAATCAGCACACCCAGGTCCCTCTCTGTTTGGCAGCTCTCCAGCCACTCCGACCCCAGCCTATAGCTCTGCATGGGATTGCCGTAGCCAAAGTGCAGCACTCGGCACTTGGACTTGTTGAATGACATCCCATTGGACTCTGCCCATCTGTCCAGTCGGTCGAGGTCCCTCTGCAGAGCCTTTCCACCCTCTAACTGACTAACATCTGCCCCTAACTTTGTGTCATCTGCAAACTTGCTGATGACTGACTCTACCCCTTCATCCAGATCATCAATGAATATGTTGAAGAGGACAGGGCCCAGCACTGATCCCTGGGGGACACCACTGGTGACTGGCCTCCAGCTGGATGTGGCACCGTTCACTACCACTCTCTGGGCCCGGCCCTCCAGCCAGTTCCTAACCCAGCACAGAGTGTAATGGTCCAATCCACGGGCTGACAGCTTAGTCAGCAGTTTGCTGTGGTGACGGTGTCAAAGGCCTTGCTGAAGTCCAGGTAGACCACATCCACAGGCCTCCCCACATCCACCAGACGGGTCACCTGATCATAGAAGGAGATCAGGTTGGAGAGGCAGGATCTGCCCTTCCTGAATCCATGTTGGCTGGACCTGAGCCCTTGGCCATCCTTCAGGTGCGCAGTTATTGCCGCCAGGATAATCTGCTCCATCACTTTCCCTGGCACTGAGGTCAGGCTGACCGGCCTGTAGTTTCCAGGTTCCTCCATCCGACCCTTCTTGTGGATGGGGACCACGTTGGCCAGTTTCCAGTCATCTGGGACCTCACCTGTGAGCCCGGACTGGAGGAAGATGATGGAGAGTGGCCTAGCTAGCACATCTGCCAGCTCTCTCAGCACCCTACGATGGATCCCATCCGGTCCCATGGACTTGTGAATATCCAAGTGGCTCAGCAGGTCCTGAACTAACTCCTCATGGGTTTCCGGGGCATTACACTGCTCCCCGACCCCATCGCCCAGCTCTGGAGGCCACTCGTCCTGAACTCCTGCCTTGCTGTTAAAAATTGAGGCAAAGAAGGTGTTCAGGACCTCAGCTTTCTCCTCATCCTCAGTCACCGTGTTCCCCTCCAGGTCCACTAGGGAGTGCAGGTTCTTCCTGCCCCTCTTCTTATTGTTAATATATTTATAAAAATGCTTTTATTGTCTTTGACAGAGGTGGCCAGCTTCAGTTCCAGCTGGGCCTTAGCCTCCCTAATTTTATTCCTACATAATCTAACAGCTTCCTTGAACATACCTCGAGAAGCCTTCCCCTCCTTCCAAAGGTGATACAGCCTCCTCTTCCCCCTTAAATCCTCCAGGAGCTGCTTGCTCATCCAGGCCGGTCGCCTTCCCCGCCAGCTTGCCTTCCGGCACATAGGAACCGCCAATTCCTGTGCCTTCAAGAGCTCCTGTTTGAAGTAGGTCCAACCCTCCTGAACCCCTTGGTTCATGAGGGCTGGTACCCAGGGGACTTTACAAACGAGTTTCTTAAATAGGCTGAAGTTCGCCCTTCGGAAGTCCAAGGTGAAGGTTCTGTTGGTGGTCTTCCCTATCTCCCTGCATATTGAAAACTTCACTATCTCGTGGTCACTGCACCCTAGGCAGCCTCCCACGATCACGTCTCCCACCAGCCCTTCCCTATTGGAGAACAGCAGGTCAAGCAGAGCCTGTCCCCTGGTAGGCTCGCTTAACAGCTGTGTCAGGAAGCAGTCCTCCATTCGCTCCAGGAATCTTGCTGGACTGCCTCCTCCCTGCTGAATGAAGTTCCCAGCAGATATCTGGGAGGTTGAAGTCACCAACAAGGACAAGATCTGATGATCTTGAGACAGCCTCCAGTTGCTTGTAGAACAACTCATCAGCCTCCTCATCCTGGTTGGGTGGTCTGTAACAGATTCCAATCAGGATGTCAGACTTGTTAGGCTGTCCTCTGGTTTTGACCCACAGGCTCTCAACTACCTCATCTTCCACCTCAAGTTGTGTGGCGGAGATTGACTCTCTAATATACAGAGCCACCCCTCCTCCTCTTCTCCCTCGCCTGTCTCTCCTAAAGAGCCTGTAACCCCCCATTGTAGCACTCCAATCGTGGGTGCTGTCCCACGAAGTTTCTGAGATGGCGACTACATCATAGTCGCCCTGATGGATTAGGACCTCCAACTCCTGTAGCATGTCTAACAGACACAGCTAAATCACTTAATACTTCTGACATGAGATTGCTTTGTTTTAGCAGCTCACTTTGTTGGACTCCAAGAGCTATACGAATTAGCTCATTCTAACACAACTGGCATAATATATAGGTAAAGATAACAAGGCTTCCAACTACACTAAAATTACAAGCATACATTCCTTTCCACTTACCTGACAAGGTCAAGACACAAAATGGACAGTTGCTTCTTTCACACAGGAAGGTTTCTCTTACAGGAGAACTTTGATCTTGCTAGTTCCAATTCTTGCATTTCCCTTTTCTTACGAATAAGACTTGATCAACCTTACCGGTTTTAACCTGAATGCATTGTATGCTGGGATTAAGATACAAGGACCTACAAATACAGCAAACCCAGTCTTCAACATTGTCTTTTACAATCTGCTTCAAAGGCATGAATGTTACACCTTTGCCTTTTTCTAAGATGGTCAGAAATCATAGAAGTGTTGAGTGTCAGCAATCCTTAATCCATGAGGGTAGGGCTGGCTAGGTGCTGTCTCCACAGATACGGAAAATACCTGCAGGCTGACAGCAAGAGTGAAAAGGCTCCTTCACTGGTTCAGAGATGACATTCTGAATATTCTGCCCAATGTAAAATGAAATATAACACAATAATCCATTTCTAGTCATCCTAACAAACTGATCTCTTCATGCTCTGCTTTTGCTAAGGAAAGGTACTGAATCCTATT
The DNA here is from genome assembly GCA_011125475.1 of Melanerpes aurifrons. NCBI lineage: Eukaryota > Metazoa > Chordata > Aves > Piciformes > Picidae > Melanerpes > Melanerpes aurifrons. Next base: position 3,521,952 of record WWNC01000080.1, on the reverse strand, counting down.
GTTCCTGCCTTTGGCCTAACATTGTTTTTCTTTCAAATTTCTCCCAACTAAAGCCTCCAAAATATTTCTATCCTCCATGAATTGTGTAAAACCACATAACATGAAAATTTGAGAACATAACATGCTTTCAACTAGTTTTTCTTTTGACATAATATCTGAATTCCCCCCCTTTATTTTAATAACTTAAAATGAAAATGTGTTGTGCTATAATTCATTTTGACCTTCCTTTTAACCATTTAACATTATGACTTAACTGTGACAGACTGGTGAGTTACCATATAAATCCATGTGAACATATTCCGTAATCACACAACAATTATGCAATCATGATATTCAGTTCTAATTCAGATGTTTTCTGGTGACACATTCTCGTGTAATCAGGTTCTCATCCTTTTCATCTCAGATTATCATGACAGTCATTGTGATCAGTTTTAGGTCTGCTGATTTTCAGTTTCATGGTATTGTGGTTTGAGAGGGAGATCCCAGAACATACCCAAGAATGTCCCATCCCCACCTGGGGGGTACACCCAAACACCCCCCCCCCCAGCCCTTAGGCCTGGGCAGGCCCAAGGGAGGCAACTCATGCCATTTTACCTAGGTAGCATCAGGGGACAAAAGATGAAGTAAGGACCCCACGTGGATATTTTATAGAGGAGCAGAGAATTGTGGGTGAAATACCTGGTTTGCTGTGACCACCCAGTGGGCTGGACCCTTTTGGGACCTCCCAGGTGTGGTCTGTGCAGTGGCATCTAGGCCAGCACCCAGCCTAAACTACCATACGCCACCCCTTATTTCATGCATAATCTCTGCACCCAAAACATACCATCAAATTAGAACTCTTCTGATGACATGTCTAGTGAGAGTCCATGTCTTCATCTGGGCGTCCTTCCACACAGTCTCTCAGGCTTAAGTATCAGTCCATTCCAATTCTTCCTCATATGATGGAACCTCCCAGTGACACAGAGTGATTCTGCCGTGTTAATTTTTCGTGGACTTGGGACATCCTGTTCACCTGGAAGCCTCAGAACTTCTCAGCCGAGCCTTTATTCACATTTACATTTACTCAGTGGCTTTTTTCCACCTCTGGGGCAAGCTGGATGGAGCAATCAGGCTCCATGACCGCTTTTTTTCCATCCCTCCAGGGAGCTGCAGTCGACCACTTCCAGACGTGGTCCAAAACTACACAAATGCACATCACAGGCACATCGCCACTGCACTGGCATTCGCGTACCGAGGCATCAGTGTGTCTGGTTCACAGCCCTCCCTTGGAAGAAGGAGCAGCTGCACCACAACTCGCTGAGAAGAAAGGAGGCGGAGCCAGGTGCTAGGCGCCATTTTTGGAACATGTCCAAAAGAAAACAGGGAAAGATTTACAGCTGCCGCCTCCGCCTGAATGCATCCTGGCACGGGCAGTGCCACCGCTGCTGCCTGAAGGCAGCATGGCCCGGCCCCCGCTGTCTCTGTCACCGCGATGCAGAGTCCAAGTCACCTCCACCCCTTCGGGCAGCCAAAGCCATGAGCACGTTCTCAGAGCCTTTGAGAACGGCTTTCCAGCTGAAGTCCCCACTTGCCTTTGCGGGTTTCGGAAGCCATCGCTTGTCTGCTTGCCACCGGTGGCCATCCCCTGCAGCGGGCCGACTCTGCTCTGCTTGCCTCTGCCCCTCCTCCACTCTGCTCCCTGCCTCTCATCGCTCCACAGAGAGCAAGGAGGAGAAGGCAGGTCTCGCCTTCTTAGGCTACCCCGAGCATTCTTAAGCTACCCTGAGCAGAAAGTCACAGAAAGAGCCACCCCTCACTCTTCCCAAGCAACAGGAGGGACTTCCATGCCATCAGCCATGTACCAGGTGTCCTTCTGCAGTCCACAGGAGTTCACACAGTCACCCTGACAAGAAAACTTGAGCCCCAACCAGCAACACCCCACATCTGACTTTAAACTCTCCATCTTTTGCAATCCGATCTGCAGTTCGCCACAGCAACCAACTCCTGGCCTGGCTATGCCATGATTATCGTTGTTAGAGAGACCGATTCTCCCACCACAGGCAAAAATTATGACTCAGACAAATGGATTGCAAAAAATGGTGGAAAGTTTAAATGGGTAAACAAAAACAACAACAATGAAAGTTTTACAGAGAACCACAAGCACCGTGACAAAAGAGAGAGATCCCAGAACATATCCAAGAATGTCCCATCCCCACCGGGGGGGTACACCTGACCTCCCCCCCCCAGCCCTTAGGCCTGGGCAAGCCCAAGGGAGGCAACTCATGCCATTTTACCTAGGTAGCATCAGGGGACAAAAGATGAAGTAAGGACCCCACGTGGATATTTTATAGAGGAGCAGAGAATTGTGGGTGAAATACCTGGTTTGCTGTGACCACCCAGTGGGCTGGACCCTTTTGGGACCTCCCAGGTGTGGTCTGTGTAGTGGCATCCAGGCCAGCACCCAGCCTAAACCACCACATATGGACACTGCTGTTTTATCCTATCCTCTTGATTCTTGTGCTGTCTTCTGCTGAGATGATTGCAGTACTGAGTTGCAAAATTGATGTCTGCAGCTCGTGACAGGGGTTGGCTTTTTCTTGTGGCTATCACTAAAGCCTGTAGATGATAAAAATGTGCATCCCTTTCCTGGGCTTTTTCTTTTCCTAGGCTAAAGCTCTGTGTGATGTATCAAAAATTCCCCTTTCTCTAATACTTCTCCTACAGATTACAGGTGTGGTTATTTGCAACAGCTTTAGGAAAATGGCAGGTGTAAGATTAAGATGCTGAAGAGATAAATAATTCCTGTTTTAAAACGAAAAATCTGTTCATTAGATCTGTGAAAGTTAAATTTACATAAGGTTTTAAGGAGTGTTGCTGCTGCTGCATCTCAGCTATCTTCTGCTTCGAAGGTGTCTAGCAGATCCAAGGAAGACTGGGAGCACACAGGCAGTGTCCCTTTCCTGGTAACTTGCAGAAGTCAGGGAGCTGCTATTCCTCTGGACAGTTGATAATAGCAGTTTTCTTGTAGCAGCACTGGTGAATAGCTAATAGCAGTAGAGGGGATGGTAGGGACAGGGATGTGAGTCAGGCTCTGCTTCTTGATAACTGGAGGTACTGGCATGCTTTGCTGGTGTGGGGTTAGCTCCTGGCTAATCTCTGGAGAAAAAGTAATTCCAAGTGGTCATCTGTAAAATCACAAGCATGTACTTTGTTAGATGATTGGAGAAACAAAGTTGTATTCCCTTATAATATCTAGTCTAATTCTATAGTACAAATAGAATCTCTTTTCCTAAAAGCAGTTTTATAAAATAAAAGCCTTTATGAAGTATATGTAAGGCAAGATTGATGCTTGATTTTTACAGCAATATAGAGATCCCTTTTCTTACTCGGGAGACTTAAACGATCAAACCCACCCCAAGTATTAGTTCTGATAGATTTGTTTTTTCTCGTGTTGTGTTCCAGGACTGTTAATAAAAAAAATCAGAGATTTGGATTACACAGCTACTCCCTCAATATTTATAATCTTCAGAAGGTTCCTCACCCATGGCACTAGAATTTTTTTCCAGGCTTTACATGATTTTTTTTTAAGAGTTGCTCACTTTCTTGTCTTTATTCTTGTCTTCAGGAGGGTATTTTTAAAGAACAATGAAGTTTGCAGGAAGAGAGACTAGATTTATCATTTGGTTTTTAATAGCATGGAGTAATTCTTGGGGGAGAGGAGCTCTCTACCCAGCCAAGGTTTGGAATACCCCCTAGGGAAGGCAGTATAAGCCCTACATGCAAATATGGAGGCTAACATCCAGTGCGCAGCTGAGATATACTTCTATTTCTAGTTACTATACGATCATAAAACTACAGGAGAGTAGTTTTGAGGAGGGCACTTTTGGCAGTGCATTCTGTGCTTTTAAGTGCTGAATTTCTCCTTTTGACCAGAAGAAGCAACTTCCATTCAGTCCTGTATTTTCCTACTGCGTTGTAAAAACTCAGTTCTTAACACTCTCTGCTTTTGGTGATAATGTTATCTGGTCACTTGACCGGTGAAACTTCAGCATTAGCTTTATTTTTCACTTCACCAGTGAACAATATGCCAATAACAGCAGCAAGTCAGATACTGGATGGCTAAATGTACAGAAAGGAATCTGTATCCTCGTGTAATGCCTACTTCCAGTAAACTGTACTGACTTTCTGGGTCTTAATCCTGTGTGTGCAACATTTAATTAGTATTCCATCAGTAGAGCTCTGACTCCCTCTTTTGGCTTGTGTGAAGATACAGCTAAACTCTGTTAAGCTTCAGCAGTGAAGTGTTTTAGTTTCCAAATGCCTGTGCATCTGTAGTTAGAACAGCTGCTGGCTTGAGGCAGCAGAATCTGTCCAGATAAAAAATGAAAAAAACAAACACTTTTCTTTGAAAGAACTGTTCTACTGCAGTTGAATTTACAATGCATACTGGTAGACCTCTCACTCTGTGGAAAATTGTTTTTAAATTTAAACACTGCTTTATGATGTATCACAGTATCACAGTATAACCAAGGTTGGAAGAGGCCTCGAGGATCATCGAGTCCAACCTATCAACACAGACCCCATGACTAGACCATGGCACCAAGTGCCACGTCCAATCCCCTCTTGAACGCCTCCAGGGACGGGGACTCCACCATCTCCCTGGGCAGCCCATTCCAATGACGAATGACTCGCTTGGTGAAGAACTTTCTCCTCACCTCGAGTCTAAACCTCCCCTGGCGCAGCTTGAGACTGTGTCCCCTTGTTCTGGTGCTGGTTGCCTGGGAGAAGAGGCCAACCCCCTCCTGGCTACAACCACCCTTCAGGTAGTTGTAGACAGCAATGAGGTCACCCATTTAGTTTCTTGAATCATGAATTCCAGTGATCTTGCTTTAGGTAACTGTTTATGCTTCGTATAAGCTTTCATTAACTTTGGCTCTGTGACTGCAAATCTATATAAAATGTACTTTTTAAATTAGTATATATTTTTTACAGAATCTTGGTTGAATTTTGATTGCATCACTGATTGAATTCCTAAAATGAGCAAAATAGAATTCCTGTAATTCTTAGCAGAAAAATAGAATTCTCTGCTGTTCATGTTTGTTCTTCAGTGGCTCCATGCTTGTAGCACTTCAGCTGATCCTTATTTAAGGTACTCGTTTAAGATGACAAGCTCAACTAATTGGGAGAGTGAATGAATTCCTCCTTTGCTTTGCTTGTGCCCACAGCATTTATGTCACCTGCCAAACAGCTTGTATCCCTGAATCTTCTCCCCTTTTTTCCATTTTCCCACCCTCCTACAGGATGAGGAGTTGAGTGGGTGGTGTGTGATTGCATAACTGCTGCTTAGGGTCAACCCACTACAGCAGGTTGTTTCATTAAGATAAAACACACCAATGTTTGTCTGTGTCAGAGCCCAGGACTCTTGTTGGAATTATTTGACAAAATTTACTTTTGCCTCCACTTCCTGGTGTCTCAAGAAGGACTTGCTCTGGCACAGCTCAGAAGTTAAAACAGTCAAATGGTTTAATTGTTCTCAAGTGACAGATGCAGGAGATTTGGGGTTGCTGGTGATAAATGCACTGACTGCAAGATGCTCTCAGGGTGATATTTGACAGAGTTGGAGATTCACACCTTTGCTGTAGCTCTAATATATAAATGTTAGCAAACATGGTCTCAGGACTAATAACCTTAAGTAACATCTGACACTGTTGGAGACACACACATTTATCCTCATCTCTCTTCTCCCGTGGTCACTGCTGCAGGTGGTGATGGTTGTACTGGCCAATGTTGCACCCCACCTCACTGATGCTGGTACCAGTGTCAGCAGCATATGTGTTCCCTGATGTCAGAGGCAGCAAATCAAGATATCCATCTCATGGGGTTTATACCTCAGTCCAGGTTGTCCCTGCCTTCCAGGTGACATTCAGCATGATTAGGAGGAGCCTTAAGTAACATAGTGGATCTTTCCTCATTAGTATGTGGAAGGGAATCAACTTTAATATTAAAATTGCAGTTAATTAGACACTACTACTACTACTTTGAGCCTTGCTTCATAGTTTAGCCAAAACAGGGCCTTCTTATTTTCAAATGTGTCCAGTTGTGGGCCCCTCAGTTTAGGAAGGATGTTGACTTGCTGGAACGAGTCCAGAAAAGAGCAACAAAGTTGGTGAGGGGTTTGGAACACAAGCCCTATGAGGAAAGACTGAGGGAGCTGGGGTTGCTCAGCCTGGAGAAGAGGAGACTCAGGGGTGACCTTATCACTCTCTACAACTACCTGAATGGAGGTTGTAGACAGGTGGATGATGGTCTCTTCTCCCAGGCACCCAGTACCAGAACAAGGGGACACAGTCTCAGGCTGCGCCAGGGGAGGTTCAGGTTGGATGTTAGGAAAAAATTCTATACAGAGAGAGTGATTGCCCATTGGAATGGGCTGCCCAGGGAGGTGGTGGAGTCGCCGTCATTGAAGGTGTTCAGGAGGAGACTTGATGGGTTGCTTAGTGCCATGGGTTAGCTGTTTGGGTGGGTTGGATTGGTTGATGGGTTGGACACGATGATCTTGAAGGTCTCTTCCAACCTGGTTTGGTTTATTCTAATAAAGGCTTATTCTAATAAAGTTTATTCTAATAAAGTTTATTCAAAGTCTCCCTCCTTCAGCAGGCCAACTTTGCAGATCTTCATTGAACACAAACACCTTTTGATTGTAAATGACCTTGGTCTCAAAGCATGGTAAATCAACTTGCTTTCCTGTCCCAAAACCAGCTGGGTCGTTTCATGACACAGCATATTACAGAACCTGGTAGAAAATTCTGAATTTGATGAGTTAGAATACTTCTTAAGTCTCACAATCTACTGTGTGAGTTTTAGCTAATGTGTTTGTAGTTGCTGATATGTGATATGTCTGCCTAATAAAAGCAGCTTCAGTTTGGAGATTTGTAGCCTTTGAAATTTTTATGGGAAACTAAGGCTTATGAATGCGAAGTAGTGAAATTTGTGTTGTTACTCAGCAAGATCAAAATAATATATTCAGTGAGCCTAATATAAATACGTTACAGGAAGTTAAAGATTAAGGTCTGTCAGTGTAGACTGTATTCTTCTGTGGGTTTAATGTAACTGCAGTGCAAACAAATGATGTTTTAAAAGTGCAAGTGTTTTAGAGACTGTTTTGGTGGCACTTTAATTAGGAGAGAATGGAATATCATGCATGCCAGCTGATCCTCACTGAAAAAAACAATCATCCTTAGCTGAATCTTTGGTCTCATTGCTGTCGTCTGCTTATTTGAAGAGCCTTTGTTTTTTATAACTCTTGCAAAATAATATGACTTCATATTCCTGTGGTGGGTCGAAGTTTCCCACCAACAGTAACTTTGCCAGACCAACTCGGTTAGAAGCAGATGAAACTGTATTTACAAGCAAAATCTACACTCTACAATGGAATGCAATGAATATGTACAAGATATACAGTATTTACAATTAATAAACAACACAGGCATCCTCCTGGACAAGGACCAGGGGAAGCTACTAGCTTCTCCCTCCCTGCCTCAAAATATACAATATAGAATATAGAAAGGAGCAGAGAAGTTAGACTTAGCCAAGGCCAGCCAAAAGCATGTTATCTCTCCTGAGCAAAGCAAAAACATCTGAGATCAGAAGAGAGAAAGGGAAGAATTGTTGTGGTACAGCTCCTCTTATTCTAGATATTTACCCAGTTAATTTGTTTAGAATAATCCTTTGTTTTCCTCCGTTTATATTTTTCTACTTTTCTGCTCAAAATCTGTAACTGAATTTTAAAGGTACAGCCTAAAGCCACCACAATTCCATAGATTTTGGCCATAGTTACTTTTTCTTCTTTTATAGTAAGTGTTCTGCTTAGTCTCATGGCTAATACTTGGTTTTGTTTTTGGGCTCACTGCAGAAAAACTTTGCTGTGTTTCCTTCTAGAAGGAAGTTGAAATCTTGAAGGAAAAAAAAAACAATTTTTTTTTTTATTATTACTTTTCATTTTGTGGAAGGTGATGCTCTTGTACAAGCCTCAGCAGAAATTACATGTATTTAGACCATGATATCCTTTTTAATATGTTAGTGAAATTGAAAAAGGGTTGACAAAATTCTGTTTCAACTGGTTATTCTTCAGCTTCTTGTCATGTCAGAGCTTTATTTTTCCTTCAAAATAGCTTCTAAACCTTTCTGGTCCTCCTGGAGGACTACACTCTGGTTTTTAAAAAGACACCCATCTCAAACCATGATACTGTCTTTAAGGTGCAGCTCTTAGCAATGTGAGAAAAAAGTGTACAGGTATCTTGCAGGTCACATTTAAAACAAGTTCAGCACTTTTGAGAGCGTGAATCTAGAGCTCTGTATTGAAGTACTCTAATTGCAGACAGTGGAGAAATGCTGTTTGGCTGTATTTGTCCACCATCCTTCCCCATAGCAACACTGGCACTTGTTTGACCTTGCTCAAGAGATGTTTTACCTTATTGAAGTTACAGAAAAGCTAACTGAAGATTACTTTTGTGTTTCATTGGTGAGCTATTGGTTGTTGCTTTGGAGTGCTTGGGAGCGCTAATGCTAGGCCAGCAAAGGAGAGGGAAGAGGGAAGAATATTGTACTTTTTTAACAGTTGTATGCTTCAGTAGCTTTGGTATAGGAAGACATGGCATCAGAAGAGAAATGAGACATTTCCTTTGTGGATCTGACCACCCCCCCACCCCGAATCATACATAGCAGGCTGAAAACTCGCACTACATCAGAGAACTAAAATTTCCTGCTTTCAAAGTCAAAATTGAGATTTGTAATAATACTTTCTTCTTTACCTGTGTCAGTACTGAAGAAATGGTTAATTGCTGTTAATTGGTTTTCATGTCATTGTTATATATATATATATATGTGATCGTGAGTTTCTTGAGCAAAGATATGAATCTCCTCCCAACAATCTTAAATGGCTACATTTAAAATACTTTTTTGGATGTAGGATGGACTTCCATTTTTGAACCTTGCATTTCATGGCACATTCTGGTTCCTTGAGTTTTAAGAATAATGATTGATATTTTTTTTTTCCCTAAGAAAATTAAGTAAGAATTTTCATGCTTTTATCTGAATGTACTGACTCTGTCAGCCTATGTTAAAGCTGCAACTTTTTAATTAAGACTAATAATGTATGTAAACTTGCTTCTGTACTTGGCAAAACGAGAAAAGCTTTGCAATCAGGAATGCATAGGTAATCTGAAGGGGAAGAAGTAGTGGTAAAAGTTACCAGTCTTCTCAGACAAGACAAATCATAAGACATAAATAGCAAAAAACATCCTATCTGTAACAAAAGAGCTCCCAGCATAAGCTGTCTCTGGTAACCACTTGGGGAGCTCAAATATATGTCTGAAGGACTTTCTGGGCACACGGTATTCTTCACAGGAAGGTGTCAGCTCTTGATTTAAACATGGAGTCTTTTGACATAACTACTGAATGTTGGGGGTTGAAAGGGGCCTTGAAAGATCATCTCGTCCAACCCCCCCTGTGTATATATTAATCTGCATTTCATCCTGCTTGTAAATATATCTCTTATCCATTTCTGCTTCTCCGACTGAGATAGCCATGGTTTCTTTGTGTGGGGGGAGACCTGAACTTTCTCTCACCACCACAAGAGGTCACACAGGAATGCATCCAGGTGGGTTTTGAATGTCTCCAGAGGAGACTCCACCTCTTCACTATGCAGCCTGTTCCAGCATTGTCAAGCTCTCAGTGAAAAAGTTCTTTTCCTTATGTTTATGTGGAACCCCCTGTGCTCCAGCTTGCACCTGTTGCCCCTTGTCCTATCATTAGGCATCACTAGGAAGAGCCTGTCTCTGTCTTCCTGACATTTGCCCTTCATATTTATAAATGTTAATGAGGTCACCCCTCAGTCTCCTCCAAGCTAAAGAGCCTTTCCTCATAAGTGACATGTTCCACTCCCTTAAGTATCTTTGTGGCTCTGTGCTGGCCTCTTACAAGCAGTTCCCTGTCTTTCCTGAACTGAGGGGCCCAGAACTGGACACAGTGTTCCAGATGCAGCCTCATCAGGACAGTGCTGTAGGGGAGGAGAACCTCTGTTAACCTACTAACCACACACCTTCTAATATACCCCAGTATGCCATCAGCCTTCTTGGCCATATTGCTGGCACATGGTCATCCGGTTGTCCACCAGGACTCCCAGATCCTTTTCCTCAGAGCTGCTCCCCAACTTATACTGGTCCCTGGGGTTGTTCTTTCCCAGGTGGAAAGTGCTACACTTGTTCTTGTTGTATTTCATTAAATTTCTCCTTTCCCAACTCACCAGCCTGTCTAAGACCTGCTGAACAGCAGCACAGCCTTCAGGTGTCAGCCATTCCTTCCAATTTTGTCATCAGCAAACATGCTGATGTTCCCTCATCCATTTTGTTGATGAATGTGTTGAATAGTACTGGTCCCGGTACTGACCTGTGAGGGACTTTACTAGATGCAGGTCTCCAACTAGACTCCACCCCATTGACCCCAACTGTCTGACTTCTTTCCTTCAGCCAGGTTATAATCTACCTCACTACCCAATCGTCCAGCGGACACTTTCTCATTTTAGCTGCAAGGATGCTGTGGGGGACTGTGTCAGATGTTTTCCCTAGATCAGGATAAACCACATCCACTGCACTACCATTGTCTACCCACCTGATTATGTCTTCGTAAAGGATAATTAGGTTGGTTAAACATGACTTTCTTGTGGTAAAACCATGCTAACTGCTCTCAATGACATTCTTATCCTTTATCCATAGACACAGCACTGAGTGTAAGTTGCTCCATTACCTTTCCAGGGATGGAGGTGAGGCTGACCAGTTTCTAGTTACCCACACCCACCTTCTTGCCCTTTTTGAAGACTGGAGTGACATTTGCCTTCATCCGTCCTTAGGCACCTGTCCTGTTCCCTGTGGCTTACCAAAGATGGAGGGTGGTCTAGCAGTGACTTCTGCCAGCTCCTTCAGCACCTTTGGATTCATCCCATCAGGACCTATGGATTTATGCATGTCCAGGTTGCTTAATTGCTCTCTAACCCAGTCCTCATCAACCGAGTCAAGCTCCTCCTTTATCCTGATTTGCTCTGGGGCTCCTGAGGACAGTCTCCAGCTGTATAAGCAGTGACAAAGAAGGCATCTTTCTTTTTATCCTTTGTCACCAGGGCACCCACCTCATTCAGCAGTGGGCCTGGATTGTCTCTAGTGTTAGTGTTGTCTACAATGTATTTGAAGAAGCCCTTTCTGTTGTCCTTGACCTCTCTTGCAAGGTTGAGTTCCACTGGCAATTGCTTGAAAAGGCAGAAGTTGGCTCTGCTGAAGTCCAGGGTTGTGATCCGGCTTGGTACTCTGTTCCTACTGCACAAGATCCTGAACTCTACCATCTCATGGTTGCTGTAGCCAAGGTTGCCCTCAACCTTCACTATTTCAACCAGACCCTCCTTGTAGTATGAGATCTAGCAGCACTCCTCTCCTCATTGGCCCATCCACCATTTGCATGCTGAACAAGCTCTCCAAGCCTGCTTTACTGCATGAATGGAACTGATGGTTCATTTTCTGAAGTAATGATTAACAGAATGTGTATAGGTAGTTATGGTGTAACAATTTACACTTTCTTTGTGCTCTGATTAAAATAAAAAAAAAAAAAAAAAAGAGAAAACTGTGTAACTGTAAAACCTTGAACAAAATTATTTTACCTGGATTAGATTTTATCTTAAAGTAGGTAGAATTCTTTTGCTATGCTGTAACTTGTATATCCTGGTATTTGAGGTGAGATGGCTGCTCTTTTATTAATGAGACTTAGGGGATGTCTCAACAGAGACTAAAATGAACATTTCAGAATAAATTATTACTATATGTAAAAAAAAAAAAAAAATTAAAAAACCCCCTCATGTGGCTCAGTTGGTAGCGCATCAGACCCTTAATGGGAAGGTCGTGAGTTCAAGCCTGCAGTGGGCAGTAGTGTCCTCTCTACTGTAGTCATGAGGTCTGTGGTGACAGGTTGGACTCGATGATCTTTGAGGTCTCTTCCAACCTTAGGAATACTGAAAAAATACTGAATGGCTGGTTGAGTAGGCCTTCTGGCAAATATATGGGTAGTTAGAATCCCCATGAGAAAGGCCTGTAAGTGTGAGGTTGCTATCAGCTGCCCATAGAAGACCTCATCAGCTTCCTTATCCTGATCAGGTTGCATGTAATAGGCACTCACAACGGTATCACTCATACTAGCCTGCCACTTAATTCACTTCCACAGATTCTCAACTTGATCCTCATCTGCTCCTGAACAGAACTCAATACATTCTAGTTGCTCTCTCATGTATAGAGCAACTCCACTTCCTTGCCTTGCTGACCTGCCTTTCTTAAAAAGGGCATAGCCATTTGTGACCACATTACGTGAGCTGTTCCACCATGTCTCTGTAATCACCACCAGATCTTAACCCCTTGGCCACACCCAGATTTCTAACTCCACTTGTTTATTTCCTATGCTGTGTGCATTGGTGTACAGACATTGCAGGGTGCAAGCTGAGTGCATCGCTTCCACCCTATCTGGGTAGGAGGCCTTCTGATCTTCATGAATACTGAAACACTGCCCCAGTGGTGCAAACCAAGCTACAATGCCATCCCCCAAGGAATCTGGTTTGAAGCTCTATCAATGAGCCTAATTCTTGTCCTGGGACCCTCTTTCCCACTGTGAGACAATCATTTCCCACTTATGAACATCATGCCTGGTGCCTTATAAAACCAGCCATAATCAAAGAACCCAAAGCCCTGCCTGTAGCACTAGTGTTGGAGCCCAGTAGTTACAGATTGGATCTTACTATTCCATCCTGTGTCATCACATGCAACCCTTGACCCTTCCTTGCAACAGAAATGGGAACATGTGCCAAAGAGCACCCAGGGTCAAGGGAACTCTATCCTGACCTGGTCAGGTGTAAGATGGAAGCCAAATGAAAGGGGTGAGTGGAGACAAGTTTGTGACCACGGCACAATTTTCTTCAGTTGTCAAACATAAAAAGTTTACAATAGTTTGCAGTGATAAATGAAGCTTTTATTACTTTTTCACTCTCTTAATTTCTTTCAGAAACTCGTTAAATATGCTTAACTGACAGCAAACACTAGGTGGTACCATTTCATAACTTCCACTACACTTGATGCTTCAGTGGACTTTGCTGAAGCTGATCTGGGCACTTCAGCATTTTTTTTTTTTTGCAAGGGATGTAACCTATGATCATATCTTTAGGATGTGTTTAATTTGTGTTTCTGATTCTGATAGGCTGTTTGTGGTTCAGGAAAATGTAAGAGTTTGAATAGCACTACTGAGCTTTTACAAATGTTGTGTAAGAAAATAGTGAAAACTGCTTCACAGAAAGTGAGGTGATGTACATAAACTGAAACACAGTGGGTTTTCCCTGCTTTATATTTGGTTTTGAACTTGTGTGTTCACAGGAAGGTAAAAACAAAAAAAATTGAGACATGATGTCAGTGTGCCAAGAGTCATCTGGTTAGAAGTGAGTTGTTTTCACTTCCTGTTTCAACACTTCTTTCATCAACTCAGCATTCTTTTCTAATTCAGGAACTGTAGATAGAAATGCAGAAATTCACTGGTAATACTGAAAGTCTAGGAAGCATCTGTTGCCTTGCTATAAATAACAAAGTTTTTCTTTTGTTTGGAAGAGGGGGTAAAATTCCTTTTAAAGCTTATGCAGTAATAAGGGCAGTGAAGAGTAATGCTGCTGTTCTGTTTCTACTAGGAAACAGTGTGTAAAATCGAGGATGGGAGATAGAAGTCACTGACATGAAGATTAAAATTAGATATTTGTTTATTTTTTTATCAATAATAGCAATATAGTTAAAAATCCAGCATTTTAAAACTACCAATACTGCTTTTTAGTTGGTAGTAGTTTAGTACAAGAAAAGTTAAAAAAGTTACACAAAATTGAACTGCTAAAGGGAATAACAGATCCTGATTTCATTCATGTACTTGTTTTTTAATCTCTGTTTTGTAGTACCTGTCCACTCAGAAGTAAAAGTGACCCACTGATACCACCTTCACTTGGGTTTCATAGTGCCATTTATGCTTTGATAATTAATTACAAACTTTGATAATTAGTTAGAAGATGGGGATCAGTCTCCTAATTGTAGAATTTTTTTGCTTGCAGCAGGCCAAACCATCTGTGTGCTAGTAGTCTACCAATGGTTTTCTGGCTGAAGTGCTTTCATATCAGTGCCATTCCAAAGTGAACCTGATTTGTGACCACAAGCTTACTGAAGTACTTAACACATGGATTCATTTTGATTGTAAATAGGCCAAATGAATGTTGATTATTTTTTTCCCACAATGTTACCTAGGAGATTGGTATTTATGAATTAGGAATTCCAGTTCTGCTGATTCATTCACATTGTGTCATTTTTCAAATTGTGATGCTTTTTGGGCAGTGTTAAGACTAGTCTGTAAGACTAGTATTTATTGTGCTTTCCAGAACTTGTTGCAACATGAAATGCAAGTCCAACTCTAGGGTCTAAGAAACAAATACTCTGATGACAAGGTTTAGGTTACAACAAAATTTGAGTTATGTGCTGATTTTTGTCTAGAAAGACAGATGCTCTTTCTGTTTTCTCTTTTTGAGTGTGAGTCTAAAAAGCAGTTTTTAATAGAGACTGAAAAGACCTTCACTACACCTGTAGAGTCATTAAAAGGTTCTTTTGATTGAAAGGTAGAGGAAGTGGAGAATTACAGGTGGTTCACTCAATGTAAATTAGATGCAAAGGGTTATCTGGTAGAGAAACTTGCGTACTGTAACCACTTTGTCATACTTAAACTAATAAAAGCTTCTATTTCAAATGGTGCATATATTTCCTTGCCAAGCTGTCAGCCCATGGCTTGGACAGCAGCACTCTGAGCTGGGTTAGGAACTGGCTGGGTGGCCGAGCCCAGAGAATGGTGGTGAATGGTGCCACATCCAGCTGGCGGCCAGTCAGTAGTGGAGTCCCCCAGGGATCAGTGCTGGGCCCCATCCTATTCGGTATCTTTATTGATGATCTGGATGAGGTCATTGAGTCCATCATCAGTAAATTTGCTGATGACACCAAGCTGGGGGCAGGAGTTGATCTGCTGGAGGATAGAGAGGCTCTGAAGAGAGACCTCGACAGGTTGGACAGACGGGCAGAGTCCAACGGCATGAGATTTAACACATCCAAGTGCCGGGTTCTGCACATTGGCCACAACAACCCTATGCAGAGCTACAGGCTGGGGTCAGAGTGGCTGGAGAGCAGCCAGGCAGAGAGAGACCTGGGGGTACTGGTCGATGGTAGGCTGAACATGAGCCTGCAGTGTGCCCAGGTAGCCAGGAGGGCCAATGGCATCCTGGCCTGCATTAAGAACAGTGTGGCCAGCAGGAGCAGGGAGGTCATTCTGCCCCTGTACACTGCACTGGTTAGGCCACACCTCGAGTACTGTGTCCAGTTGTGGGCCCCTCAGTTTAGGAAGGATGTTGACTTGCTGGAACGAGTCCAGAGAAGGGCAATGAAGTTGGTGAGGGGTTTGGAACACAAGCCCTATGAGGAGAGACTGAGGGAGCTGGGGCTGCTTAGCCTGGAGGGGAGGAGACTCAGGGGTGACCTTATTGCTCTCTACAACTACCTGAAGGGGGGTTGTAGACCGGCAGAGGTTGGTCTCTTCTCCCAGGCAACCAGTACAAGAACAAGAGGACACAGTCTCAGGCTGCGCCAGGGGAGGTTCAGGCTGGAGATTAGGAGGAAGTTTTACACAGAGAGAGTGATTGCCCATTGGAATGGGCTGCCCGGGGAGGTGGTGGAGTCGCCGTCACTGGAGGTGTTGAGGAGGAGACTTGACAGGGTGCTTGGTTGCATGGGTTAGTTGATTAGGTGGTGTTGGGTGATAGGTTGGACGCGATGATCTTGAAGGTCTCTTCCAACCTGGTCTGGTCTGGTCTAGTCTGGTCTATTCTATTCTATTCTATTCTATTCTATTCTATTCTATTCTATTCAGAATATATTTAGCATTAGAAAGCTAATGTGCTGATAAATGACACCTGAATTGGTAGACTACGTTGCTTTATGATGTTTTTTATGACTTCAGCTTTACAACTGTTTTTGTTTGGTTAGACTGATGCAATTTTCTCTAATTTTCCCAAGCATTTTTAGACTAAAGGCTAAAGAACTAATGAAATTTGGAGAGAATTTAAGAACATCCATGTGCCAATGAGCTACAGCACTTTCTAGACTTTTACTTTCAGAGGCTGAGGAGTAAAGTAATTGAGTTTTTGCCATGCAGAAGCATGTTTGAGCCCTGCAAAAACTGTGCTGCATGCTTCTGTATGCTTTGTGATCAGATACTGCGACACATTTAAAATAAATTATACCGAAACATTGCAGTTATCAAACATTTCTTATAGTGTTCTTGCACCTGTATTTTGGGTGAGATAATGTGGTGGGTGGAAGGGTAAAGCCAAGAAGCCTCCTCCCTTCCCCCTTGTAAGGTAAAAGGGAAAAGAAAAATTTGAAAGGAAAGGAAAAAAAAAACTCACCAGCTGAATTAGCAAAGCAGTGGAGCTATATTTACAAAGCAGTGTAGGGTTTGCAGGGGAATATTTACAAATTTACAATATCTACAATATATACAAAGATATACAACAGAGTAACACAGAAATGAGAGTAACCCCCCTTGCCGAGGTGTTCCCCACCTCCGCTCTCCCCTCTCTCCCCCCCTTTCCCCAGAGTAGTTCGGAAAAGAGGGAGAAAAGAGAGAAAGAAAAATGTTAGAAGCAGTTTGTGTTAATTGGAAAGGAGTTAATACAGGCCTGATATCAAGTCCTCAAGGCCGAGGCCTTGGCAGAAAGCCCAGCACAGCCAGAGAGTTGCTACACCGTGGAGAAGCGGAAACAAGAGTGACAGAGAAGTGCTGGAAATGCCCATTTCACTCCAGTTCAGAAGGTGCTTCCTCCCACTCGTCCAATGAAAATTAGTTTAGACTATTCCTTCCGTTTACCAACTTCCGTCCACCATATTCCCTTTCTTAAGGGGACACCGTCAACCGGCCACAGTCCACCCCTTCTAAACAATTTCATTGGCTGTTCACACTGTCCATCCAATCCAAAATGATATTTACAGTTCGTGAGTAAAGTTCATAGTCCATTCCGGCTATGCTCAGATGTAGATGATTCAAAAGTCCAAGAAAATCAGAAAATGAGAAAAATGGAAAACAGTTCATTTCTTCACTGACGAAGCGAAGAAAAGGGAAACAGGGAAATCTCAGGGTCTCTTAGTTGACTCAGGGCTCTCAGGGATCTCAGGGTTTGTGCACCGTAGATTCCTCGTTGATTCTTCTTTTGGGCGCGATGTAGCTGTACAACAGTTCGAAGTTAACCTCTTTCAGCTAAAGTTAAATTTCTTTGTGGAATACACTGAATGTCACCATTCTCTTGCATTACCCAATAAGTGTGACCCAGACCTTCAGCTGAAACCACCCCTCGGACAGGTTTAGCCTCTCCTGAGGGTGAAAATACCCAAACAGTTTTACCTAACAGATTCTTTTCTCTAACAACAGGAACTCTATCACCTTCTACTTTCCGTAGCAAATCTGAATGTGCAGGTCCAGCTCGGTTCACTGAACCTCTACTATTTACCAGCCAGGTTGCTTGTGCTAAATGTTTTTCCCAGATTTTCAAAGATCCACCTCCCATGGCTTTAAGAGTGGTCTTCAACAAACCGTTGTAGCGTTCAATCTTCCCTGAAGCTGGTGCATAGTAGGGAATGTGGAATATCCACTCAATACCGTGCTCTTTGGCCCAGTTCTTTACAATGTTGTTCTTGAAATGAGTTCCGTTGTCTGACTCAATCCTCTCTGGAGTTCCGTGTCTCCACAGGATCTGTCTCTCCAGACCGAGAATGGTGTTGCGTGCAGTTGCATGTGGAACTGGATAAGTTTCAACCATCCAGTGTTTGCCTCTACCATAGTAAGCACGTATTGCTTACCAGAACGAGAACGTGGTAGAGTGATGTAGTCAATCTGCCAAGCTTCACCATACTTGTACTTGGACCATCTGTCACCATTCCACAAGGGCTTAAGTCGTTTTGCCTGCTTAATAGCAGCACAAATGTCACAGTCATGGATGACTTGTGTGATAGCATCCATGGAAATGTCTATGGATCTGTCACGAGCCCATTGGTATGTTGCATCTCTGCCTTGATGTCCTGACGAATCGTGAGCCCACCGAGCTAAGAATATCTCACCTCGGTGTTTCCAGTCGAGATCAAGATTAGAGTCCATGTCTACTTGAGAAACTCTTGCAGCTAGATCTGCCTGATGGTTGTGTTGCTGTTCCTCAGTAGCTTTGCTCTTAGGAATGTGAGCATCGATGTGTCTCACTTTCACTGGAATTCTCTCGATTCGATCAGCAATGTCCTGCCACAGGTTGGCTGCCCAAATGGGTTTTCCTTTTCTCTGCCAGCCACTCTTCTTCCAGTTCTTTAGCCAACCCCATAGAGCATTGGCTACCATCCATGAGTCGGTGTAGAGATAAAGCTTTGGCCATCTCTCACGTTCAGCTACGTCGAGAGCTAGCTGGACAGCTTTTACCTCTGCGAACTGACTGGATTCTCCTTCTCCATCTTTCGCCTCTGCAACTCGGCGTGTTGGACTCCACACTGCAGACTTCCACCTTCGCTTGTTTCCAACAAGACGACAGGAACCGTCTGTGAACAAAGCATATTTCTTTTCATCATCAGACAGGTCATTGTAAGGAGGAGCTTCCTCAGCATGAGTTACTTTCTCCTCTGGAGGTTTAGCACAGTTGATACCTTCAGGCCAACTTGAGATCACCTCCACTAGACCAGGTCTTTCAAGATTTCCCATTCGAGCTCTCTGTGTTATCAGAGCCATCCACTTGGACCATGTGGAGTCTGTGGCATGATGTGGTGTGGAACCCTTGCCTTTGAACATCCAATTCAAAACTGGTAATCTGGGAGCTAAGAGAAGTTGTGATTCAGTTCCAATCACTTCAGAAGATGCTTTTACTCCTTCATAGGCAGCTAAAATTTCTTTCTCTGTTGGAGTATAATTAGCCTCTGAACCTCTGTAACCTCGACTCCAGAAACCAAGAGGTCGTCCACGTGTCTCACCTGGAGCTTTTGCCACAAGCACCAGGTTGGACCATTGTCACTTGCAGCCGTGTACAAAATGTTCTTAATGTCTGGACCATCTCGGACAGGTCCCAGACCCATTGCTTGAATTACTTCTTGCTTTATCTGGTCAAAGGCTGCTTGTTGTTCAGGTCCCCAGTGGAAATGGTTTCTCTTTCGAGTCACATCATACAGAGGTTTCACAATCTGACTGTATCCAGGAATGTGCAGTCTCCAAAATCCCACTATCCCCAAGAAACGTAGGGTCTCTTGCTTGTTTGTGGGACTTGCCATGGTAGAGACTCTATTTACCGCATCCACTGGAGTGTGTCCGCGTCCATCCTGCCACCGCACTCCCAGAAACTGAATCTCTGTGGTAGGTCCTTTCACCTTGTCTTGCTTGATGGCAAAACCTGCATTCAGAAGAATGTCAATGATTTTGTTACCTTTCTCGAAGACTTCCTCAGCAGTTTTACCCCAGACGATGATATCATCGATGAACTGGATGTGTTCTGGAGCACTGCCTTTCTCCAGAGCATCGTGGATCACTGCATGACAGATGCTTGAGCTGTGGATCCAGCCCATTGGCAGCCTGTTGAAAGTGTACTGGATTCCTCTCCAGGTGAAAGCAAACTGAGGCCTGCATTCCTCTGCTATGGGAATAGAGAAAAATGCATTAGCAATGTCTATGGTAGCATACCATTTGGCCTCTTTGGATTCCAGCTCATACTGTAGCTCCATCATGTCTGGTACTGCTGCACTCATAGGTGGTGTCACTTCATTCAGGGCTCGGCAGTCTACTGTTAGACGCCAGTCTCCATTCTGCTTCCGCACAGGCCACACTGGACTGTTGAAAGGTGAATGAGTTTTGCTGACGACTTTCTGACTCTCCAACTGACGAATCAGATTCTGAATGGGCAACAAAGAGTCACGGTTGGTTCTGTATTGTCTGTGATGTACAGTCTGAGAAGCAACCGGTAATTTAATGTCCTGTATCTTATGTTGTCCCACAACTGCAGATTCATCAGAAAGTTCAGGTCTAGCAGACAGCTTCAATTTTTGTCCATCAATTTCTATTGAAGCTACTCCAAAAGCCCATTTGTAACCTCTTGGGTCCTTGAAACGCCCTTCTCTCAGAAAATCAATTCCCAAAATACAAGGTGCATCAGGTCCGGTCACAACTGTATGCTTCCTCCATTGTTTACCAGTTAAACTTATATTAACCTCTACCTTACTTAACTCTTGAGATCCACCAGTGACTCGCAGAATAGTTATAGACTCCGATCCCTGATAATTTGATGGCATTATGGTGCACTGAGCTCCTGTGTCAACCAAGGCCCTGTACTTCCGAAATTGTGAAGTGCCAGGCCACTGGATGTACACATCCCAATAGATTCTATTATCTCTGTTATCCCTCTCTCCCCCTGGCGGGAGGCAGGGCACCCTAGTTATGGGGAACATGCGCACATGTGCATTGCACATAGTTTGCAGGGTTATAACTTTGCATGTTATAACTGGAGCCACTGTTGGAGCCATAAGAGTCGTTCTGGGGAACTGTGGAAGTAGCAGCTACCCTTCTGGTATTGCTACCTTGGGTTCTGCCACTTTGCAATTCCCTCAGTCTCCTGAAAAGATTAGAAGTTGGTTGGCCATCCCAGCGGTTCATCTTCTCACCAAACTGATCACGCAGAGTTATCCAAATAGTTCTACGTGATTGCCTTGGCGGTCTGTTTTGGAATGACCTGTTCTGGAATGACCTGTTTTGGAATGACCTCCTTGGAGGACGTGTATTCCTCACAGATGAAACTTGTACCCACCTGGAGGAAGAATTGAAATTATCCCTTTGTGCCAATTGGGATATGGAATTTGTAAATTCATCTTTTAACTCTCTTATGCAATTCTGTATATCTCCAGACATAGTTTTAATGGCTGAAACCAAAGAACCACGTGTCATGCTATCCTCCAATTGTCTCATTTGATCACTGAATTGGCCAACCGTGGGAGAAGCTCCACCATAACTTCTTGACACAATTCTGCTTGCCAGAATGTTTGCATGATTGGAAGGAGCAAGTCTGATGATCTTTTTAGCAAGACCAATACCCACAGGAATGTCATCAGGATTCAGAGTTTCATGTTCACCATAGAGTAGCTCTCTAACAGCAAATTCTCTCAAGCGCTTAATTCCCTCATCTATGGTAGTCCAGGGTTTAGGGTTCCATGGAAGATCATCTCGGGAAGGGTATCTCAGGGCAACCACCATTAAAAGGCGTATCCAGAGATTAACCTTACCGAGAGCTCTGCCTAGATGTCTATCTATTCCATTGTCCCTTGAGAGAGTTCCTAACTGAGCTGCTGACTTGTCTCCAACTGTTAGAGCTGGAGCACCTGTATCATAACACCTACTAAGCCAAGCTAGAACTGGCTCCTTATCTGCCCTGGTGAAATCTTTACGGACATAACGCAATTCCTCGCGGGGCGAAGAACATTCCAAAATATCATCTTCATCTTCGTCTGCCTGAACTCTTTGTCCATAGAATCCTGCCGTCATTCTCCTAAGGATCTCTTTAAGCTGAGAACCACCTTTGCCAGCTGCTTTCCTAGCTTCATCTGTATCCTGCTTTGATCTCACTAGGTTAGCTAGATCTTTAAAACAAACCTTCTCTTCCTCCTGAGCAGGATCTCTTAGAGTAGAGGGCCCCTCACCAGGATCAGTCTCCAGCTCCTCTTCTTCTCCATCTTTGGTCTTTGCACCTCTAGTCTTTAAAGGAGCCACCTTAACTGGAGCTGTGTTTGAATTTACAGCCACCTTAATGGAAGCTGACAGGTCCTGAGATAAATCAGCTGCTGGGGCAGTGACTTCCGGTCCCACCGAGGGAGTAGGCGGAAGTGACGTTGCTCCGTTAATGGCCGATGGAGAAGAAGAAGAAGGAGAAGGAGTGGGAGCCATGTTGATACCAGCTGCCGCCTTTGGCAGCTTGCTGGAATCAGCAAAGTCATTTAGAGCTGCTTTACCAATTAACTTTTTAGCCTTCTTTTTGACTGACAGAGAGTCTCCACCTTCCTCATCACTAGATGACTCTGGGACTGATCTAGAGCCACGGCGTTTTCTTTTTGATCTAGTTTTAATAACAAAACAAGCTCTGGACACCTTTTTCTCTCGCCACAAGGAATACAGAGAAAACACATTAGTTATCACCAGCAGCAGAATTATACACATCACATAAATCACCTTTGGGTCCCAGGCATCACCTAAAGTTACTCTCTCCTCAGGCGAAATCTTAAAACCCTTTATCTCAATTGGGAGAGTGGTGGAGGTAACATTCCTGTATCTCACTGGCCATAGGAAATTAATACATCTTCCATACCATAATTTAACTCTATACATAACCCACATATAAATTGTCCACACCAAATATTTGCCGAGGTAATCCAAAATCAAACCCAAACAATATCTGTAAACCAGAGCCCCAAAAATTGAAAAGAACAATCGCTCCACAAACCACAAGACCTTCATGTTTGCTAATTCAGCTAGAAAACACTAAATCAATCAGGTAATAAATTAAACTAATTATCTGCCGCACGTTGGGTACGCCAATAAAAAAAATGTGGTGGGTGGAAGGGTAAAGCCAAGAAGCCTCCTCCCTTCCCCATTGTAAGTAAAAGGGAAAAGAACAATTTGAAAGGAAAGGGAAAAAAAAAACTCACCAGCTGAATTAGCAAAGCAGTGGAGCTATATTTACAAAGCAGTGTAGGGTTTGCAGGGGAATATTTACAAATTTACAATATCTACAATATATACAAAGATATACAACAGAGTAACACAGAAATGAGAGTAACCCCCCTTGCCGAGGTGTTCCCCACCTCCGCTCTCCCCTCTCTCCCCCCCTTTCCCCAGAGTAGTTCGGAAAAGAGGGAGAAAAGAGAGAAAGAAAAATGTTAGAAGCAGTTTGTGTTAATTGGAAAGGAGTTAATACAGGCCTGATATCAAGTCCTCAAGGCCGAGGCCTTGGCAGAAAGCCCAGCACAGCCAGAGAGTTGCTACACCGTGGAGAAGCGGAAACAAGAGTGACAGAGAAGTGCTGGAAATGCCCATTTCACTCCAGTTCAGAAGGTGCTTCCTCCCACTCGTCCAATGAAAATTAGTTTAGACTATTCCTTCCGTTTACCAACTTCCGTCCACCATATTCCCTTTCTTAAGGGGACACCGTCAACCGGCCACAGATAAAAATGTCTTTCAGTTAAAAATTTACTTTTTAGCAGTTTTAACTATTTCATACTAACAGCATTGAATTTGATGAGTGCTAGCTTAAAACTGCACACAGTTTGTTTCTCACTATATGTTGTAAAGTATCTTAAAACAGTTCTGCTGGAGAACAGATGGTATTGCCAGGCAAGAATCCAGATAAGAAAAATCTGTCAACCCTGGGCAATCTTCCAGAGGAATTTTTGGTTTGGGTATTTGTGAGCATGAGAGACAATTCTGTGCTGATACAGGCACTGTATTTCCACTGAATTTAAAAAAAAAAAAATCTATTGCCTTGTTATTACAGAAGGATTAAGTTTCCTTGTGGTTTTCTTTGTGGTGTTTGTTTTTGTTTTGTTGTTTGGTTTTTTGTGTTTTTTTTCCCCTCCCCCTGTGGTGTTTGATTTTTTATTAGAATGGTAACAAACTGAGGTTGGGAATATAGGGAAAGGCACAGATGAACTTTAGTAATACTGTGAATGTCATTAAATTGATAAGTCTTGAACTTGACTAGAGAATTATGTTTTTTAATGAGTGTTTCAGCAAGGCAAGTTGAGTTTTTATTTTTTCTCTTCCAGGATCAAACTTGAATCACTGTGGATTCAGAGGCTCTTCGTATTTAGGGATGCCATTTAATCCCTCCACGGTCAGTTAAGTCTGTGTGTGTGTGTGTGTGTGTGTAAAATTTTCAAGAAGACAGGAAATGATCTTATGTCTTATTCTGACAATTAGCTGCATAAATATGGAATATCTGAAAGGCAGTGTTTTTTGCACTGTTAATACAATTAAATGTTTGCACAGCTTTTAAGAAACATGCTAAAATTCTACCCTTTTGGTTTCCAGAGCAGTGAAAAAATTGGCCTGCAAGTTGGGGGTTGTCTTAATGCATTCTCTGTTACTGGAAACTTCTAACTTAAGAGCTATCACTTGATAGAAAAGGGCAGAGTAGCTCTGTATTAGTGGTGCAGTACATGCTGTTCATCATTATTCCTCTTCCTGTAGTGAAACATGCATATCTGTTTGTATCTAATATGCACTCAGAGGCAAAGCTCTGCTCATTACCCTTTTTTTTTGTGACAGCAAGAGAGGATGCTTTGAAGGCTGTGGAACTGAGTTTCAAGAGAGTTAAACTTGTATACCGAAAGGAAGTGCCCTCAATGCTTGAGAGAAAGGAGGTTAGCAGAAGTTGACAAAGATGGTACAGAAATTCTGATACAGTTGCAAGAGGGAGGTAGAGACCAGTGAGCAGAAAGGACTATGGAAGAGGTACAGTAGTTCTGTTCTGTGTTTAAAAGTGAAGAGTCAAATCTCATTAAACAGTGGATGAAAATCTGGAAAAGCACTAAATTATCTCTAAGTATTTTATTATTTTTTTCTTTGTAGTAAACAAGTACCAGGATTTTAAATTTAAATAAATGAATCTTGGAATCTGAAATTAAAAGTAAGGATGGTCATCTGATGCACAAATGATATTAGCAGAGTGTAAAAACACTTGAACTAATTGTGAAGGTAGTACAGCAGCCTGGTTTGGCCTGATTTTTATTTAGCCTTAAAAGTATAACTTTATACTCCTGAATAATTTGTGGGAATATTTATTGGAGTAATAACTGTGTATGCCTCTGCATAGCAAGATTGCCAAATATTCATAGTAATATTCAGAGTTTACGCTTTAACAAGGGAAGTACAATTGTGAAGAGGATTTTTTACATTTCCACACAGGGTGCTGCAGCAGCATGTGACAGGCAAGGTAATTTGTTTGTTTGCTTTGGTCTTTATCCTGTATTACACTACAGAAGGTGTTTGTGTTGTAGTAGCAAGATGAATTAATATGTTCTAATAGGAATTAACCTCAGTGGCAATCCATCCACCCACTGAGCTTTAAGGTAAAAAGGAAAGCTTTTGCTTTAAACCAAAAAGAGTTTGAGATCTGTAGTAGTGACTGACTTGGGGTGTTTTGTAAAATTTAAATGCACAATAGTAGACAGTAATTTCAATATACCTGTATAAGAAATAAACTGGTTTTACTCAGGAGCAAGATGGTTGTCTTTGGTAACAGTCACCTGAAGTTGACATTTCCATGCTATTATTGTGGTATGACAGCGTTTTATAATGCAGTTATAAAGACTGTTTTCTGAATAAAGACAAAATTTTACCAAACTGAGATAACAATGTCAGCCATATTTCCTCAAAGATTTTGGTCAGTGGTGTGTGGTGTAGTAAATTAAATCAGTGCATGTTTTTGGGAACCTTTTTTGAATCCTTGCCAGTGTGTTAAGCTTGAAGAGTGAGTTCTGGATGTAGTTCTGACATCATACAAAGGCCTCTGAAGACAAAAAGTGCGTAAGATTGTCAAAGTGGCATTATGCCTCTCAACTCCCAATATTAAATGAATCATACTTAAAATTTCTCTTTTCAAGAAATGCTGCAGCCCATCAGTAGTGTATTGTTGTGTTAACCAATCTGCAGAAGGCACATAGGGGTAGAATTATGTAGGTTATGGAAATTTGCTATAAGATTATTATCTGCAGGAAATTTCTTGCAGATGGATGTACTTTTTATTCAAACATTGCAATATTTTTTTCCTTGCATTTGCATTAGAGGGATCAGATCTTGATCCCTTTCAATTCTTGAAAGATTTAAATAATTTCCAGCAATGTTGCCCTGAAATACTCTGAAATCACTCAAGAAAGGAAAGACTCATAATAATCCCCTGTGATGTAAAGGTAGTGTGACTTTTGAGTATCTGTTCTTGCATGTTTAGACCATCTCTATGGTTCCTGTACAATAGTGTTTCAAAATTATGTATCCTAACAGTCTTTCCTGTATTGCTAGTACCTAGTGAGGGGCTTGGAACACAAGCCCTATGAGGAGAGACTGAGGGAGCTGGGGCTGCTTAGCCTGGAGAGGAGGAGACTTAGGGGTGACCTCATTACTCTCCACAACTACCTGAAGGGGGGTTGTAAACGGGCAGAGGTTGGTCTCTTCTCCCAGGCAGCCAGCACCAGAACAAGAGGACACAGTCTCAGGCTGCGCCAGGGGAAGTTCAGGCTGGAGGTCAGGAGGAATTTTTACACGGAGAGAGTGATTGCCCATTGGAATGGGCTGCCTGGGGAGGTGGTGGAGTCGCCGTCACTGGAGGTGTTGAGGAGGAGACTTGACAGGGTGCTTGGTTAGATGGGTTAGTTGATTGGGTGGTGTTGGGTGATAGGTTGGACGTGATGATCTTGAAGGTCTCTTCCAACCTGGTTTATTCTATTCTATTCTAAATATTTGTTGTTTGCTAAAGCATAGAAGCAGATGATAGTACAAATTTAGCTCTGAACTTCATGACTATATGTACAAGCAGCGTTCACCTGTTTGCTTTATATGCATCATACAAGTATAGTTTGTGCTCTTGATAAAAAC
The DNA here is from genome assembly GCA_011125475.1 of Melanerpes aurifrons. Taxonomy (NCBI): domain Eukaryota; kingdom Metazoa; phylum Chordata; class Aves; order Piciformes; family Picidae; genus Melanerpes; species Melanerpes aurifrons. Next base: position 3,495,177 of record WWNC01000080.1, on the reverse strand, counting down.
TGCTAGACTTACAAAATTGTACTTGTTCCATAACTATAGTGAATGATACAGTTTGTTTTGGGGGAGTATTATATTACTTTGTTTTGTGACCATAGAGTATGTGTGTTTGTAACATTTTGCAGCTTGTTTTTACTGCAGTGAGTAATAGTGTAACAAAAATACTAAAATGCAAAATTCATTACAGTAGAAGGACGCATTTGTAGGCTACCAAAGATTTACAGGCAATGTGGAATTAGCATGTGTATTGAAAAATACAGTTAAAAACAAAATCTCGTGAAGCCAGAAGCTTCACTTTGTGTAAAAATTGTGTGTAAATTTATCACTTGAAAAATTTTGTTTGAGAACTATATAGAATCATAGAATCGGTAAGTTTGGAAAAAACCTCAGAGATCAAGTCCAACCTGTCACCCAACATCTCATGACTACTAAACCATGGCACCAAGTGGCACATCTCATCCCTTTTGAACACCTCCAGGAACTGTGACTCTACTACGTCCCTGGGCATCCCATTCCAATGGCCAATAACTCTTTCTTTGAAGAATTTTCTCCCCACCTTGAGCCTAAAGTTCCCCTGGCACAGCTTGCAACTGTGTCCTCCAGTTGTGGTGCTGATTGCCTGAGAGAAGAGACAAACCCCCACCTGTCTACAAACTTCCATCAGTTAGTTGTAGAGAGGAATAAGGTCTCCCCTGAGCCTCCTTTTCACTAGGAGAAACAGCCCCAGCTCTCTTAGCCTCTTCTCAAAGGGCTTGTGCTCAAGACCTCTCACTAGCCTCATTGCCCTTCTCTGGTCACATTCAAGTGTCTCAATATCGTTCCTAGATTGAGGGACCCAGAACTGGACACAGTACTCAAGTTGTGACCTAACCAGTGCTGAGTACAGGGGCAGAATGACTTCCCTGTTTCTACTGGCCACATTTATTTCTGATGCAGGCCAGGGTGCCACTGGACTTCTTGGCCACCTGGGCACACTGCTGGCTCATGTTCAGCCAGCTGTCAACCAGTACCCCCAAGTCCCTTTCTACCTGGCTGATCTCCAACCACTCTATCCCCAGCCTGTAGCTCTGCATGGGGTTGTTGTGACCAAAGTGCTGGACCCGGCACTTGGACATGTTAAATGACATCATGTTGGACTCTGCCTATCTGTCCAGCCTGTCAAGGTCCCTCTGGAGAGCCCTTCTGCTCTCTAACAGATTAATATCTGCCCACAGCTTGGTGTCATCCGCAAATTTACTAATGGTGGACTCAATCCCCTCATCCAGATCATCAGTAAAGATACTGAATAGGATTGGGCCCAGCACTGATCCCTGGGGGACACCATTAGTGACTGGCTGCCAGCTGGATGTGGCACCATTCACCACCACTCTCTGGGCTCGGCCCTCCAGCCAGTTCTTAACCCATCACAGAGTGCTGTTGTCCAAGCCACAACCTGACAGCTTGGCCAGGAGTTTGCTGTGGGGGATGGTGTCAAAGGCCTTGGTGATGTCCAGGTAGACTACATCCACAGCCTTCCCCACATCCACCAGGTGGGTCACCTGATCGTAGAAGGAGATCAGGTTGGTCAGGCAGGACTTGCCCTTCCTAAATCCATGTTGGCTAGGCCTGATCCCTTGGCAGTGCAGGTGCACTGTGATTGCCTCCAAGATGACCTCCTCCATAATCTTGCCGGGCACTGAGGTCAGGCTGACAGGCTTTTAGTTTGCAGGTTCCTCCATCCAGACCTTCTTGTGGATGGGCACCACACTGGCCAGTTTTCAGTTGTCTGGGACCTCTCTGGTGAGCCAGGACTGGTGGCAAATGATGGAGAGAGGCTTGGCCAGCTCATCTGCCTGCTCTCTCAGCATCCTAGGATGGATCCCATCTGGTCCCATGGGCTTGTGGGGATCCAAGTGGCTCAGCAATTCCCTAACCACTTCCTCATGGATTTCAGGGGAATTATACTGCTCCCTGACCCCATTTACCAGTTCAGGAGGCCAGTTATTCTGAAGTCCTCCTGCCTTACTGTTGAAAATGGAGGCAAATAAAGTATTTAGAACCTCAGCCTTTTCTTCGTCTTTAGTTACAGTGTTCCCCTCCAGGTCCAATAAAGAGTGGAGGTTCTTCTTGCCTCTCTTTTTAGCATTAATATATTTATAAAAATGCTTATTGTAATTTCATTATCATACTTATTATGCAAGGGCAACAGGGGAGGCGAAGAGGGCCAGGATTGATTCCCCATGCTTCTCCTAACAGGCACCTGTATCCATTCCCCATGTTCTGGGGTCACCTCCCTCAACTCGGGGTGTCTGTAAAGCTCCCACATATCTAACTCACTTTCACGTTCCCTTATAGTCCTGAGTCTTGATACTTCATCCTTTAGTTTAGCCACCAGATTGAGAAGGTACTTCACTTGGTCACATCTCACAAAGGTGTCATCTCCTTCACCCTCCATTCCAAGTGCTAGATGCCTTAGAAAATTTCCTGAACATCCACGGATATTTGTGTTAGTTTGAATAGTTTTCATAAATACGGTTTTACAAAGCAAGTCAGACTATCCTAGAGAGAATATCCTATATACTATCCTTGCTTAGTGAATGTAATCTTTCTCTGGAAATAGTTTTGGATTGTTTTCAAATGTGTGGTGGGTTGAAGTTTCCCCCAGCATTAACTTTTAGCCAGATTAACTGAGTTAGAAGCAAATGAAGCTGTATTTACAAGCAAAAGCTACACTCTACAATGGAATGCAATGAATGAATGAATGCAGTTTAAGAAGGACATTGAAACACTTGAACGTGTCCAGAGAAGGACAACAAGGCTGGTGAGAGGCCTGGAGCACAAGCCCTACGAGGAGAGGCTGAGGGAGCTGGCACTGTTTAGCATGGAGAAGAGGAGGCTCGGGGATGACCTCATTGCTGTCTACAACTGCCTGAAGGGGGGTTGTAGCCAGGAGGGGGTTGGCGTCTTCTCTCAAGCAACCAGCACCAGAACAAGAGGACACAGTCTCAAGCTGCGCCAGAGGAAGTTTAGGCTGCAGGTGAGGAGAAAGTTCTTCACTGAGTCGTTCGTCATTGGAATGGGTTGCCCAGGGAGGTGGTGGAGTCACCATCCCTGGAGGTGTTCAAGAGGGGATTGGACGTGGCACTTAGTGCCATGGTTTAGGCATGAGGTCTTGGGAGACATGATGGACTTGATGATCTTTAAGGTGTGTGATTCTGTGAATATGTGCAATATTATACATACATGTGCAATATTATACAGATACTTGCAATAAGAAAACAACACGAAAACCCCCCAGTCAGAAAAACCAGGGAATCTGTTCCACTGCCACCCCCTTCCTAAATCTCCCAGACGCCCCCTGTACCAGAGAGAAAGAGGATTTGAGAGAGAAAGCAGTGGGTTAGGCTTATCTCAAGGTCAGCCAGAAGTACTGTTGTCTCCTGAGGGGAAGCAGTAACAGCCAAGATCGGAAGAGGAGAAGAAAGGAGTGGAAATGGAAAATGTGAAGAATTGTTATGATACAGCTTGTCTTATCGCAGACATTTATCCAATTAATTTGTTTAGAATAATCTTTTGTTTTCCTTTTTACATACCCAATAGTGATTTATTTATATTTTTCTACTTTTCTGCTCAAAATCTGCAGCTAAATTTTAAAAGCATAGCCTAAAACTACCACAAAATGTAAAGTTGAAATCTTTTTCAATATATCAGTTTCTGTTTGTTATTCTTGTGTGGCAGTGTGAAAGTTTAATCCTCCCACCTGTGGTGAAGAGGTTATTAAATTTATGAATATGAAATATGAATTATGAAAAATATAATTTTATTAATTATCAAACTATTAATAACCGATGAATCACCAACTTATATACATGTTCTAGTGCACGTTCGTGAAATACATTCCACAACTGGCTTAGTGTTATGATTATAACGTAATTGAACTATCTATAAACCCTTTCTATATTTATATAACGAAGGGTGCAGTTCTGCCGCTTGGCCACTAGATGGAGACTCGGTGGGACGCGGGCGGCTTCTGGCTATACACAGCAATATTACAATCTTTCTACGCGTCAGCGCTTACTCTGCTAGACGCGGATACTTTGAACTGAGTGCTAGTGGGTGGAAAGCACGTGGACGATTTTCAATTCCCTTCAGACAACAGGGATCGGTCCTGGACAGGGTCGGTCCGTGGGGTCGGCCCTCTAAAGTCGGCTTGCACGGCAGGGCGGGACAACGGTGGCCAGTAGGTGGGCTTGGACGACACAGCAGCAGGCAAAGCTACGGGGGTCGGCCCAACCACGGCGGCTCTCAGGGCTGATGCAAACAGCCTCAGGGAGAGAATGCGGCTGCATTAGGCGGCAGATTCTCGTTTACTGAGCTTAAAGGAGCAGCGGGACTCTCGGAGTGGTCCCGGGTCCGGTGCAATACAAGCACGAACAATGCTCTGGTTTTCCCTGGAATTCACAGGGCTCAGAGTGGCACTTGGCGGCTCCTCTCCTGCTACGGCGGGGTTAGGCATACATGGACTCAGTATTAATCAAGTCCCTTCTCCCCGGCAACTGGGCAGATCTTACCCTTGGGGGTTGGTCCAGTCCTCCGGTGGCACGATGGGCTTTTCCGATCGGCACGACTGGTTGTAGCAATGCTGAGCTCCTCAGGCTCAGCGAAGGTCCTCCCTCTGGGCTTCTTCAACGATGCAGAGGCTTCCAGTATTGCGTGCATGTATAACAGAAGCTAACAACAATAAGCTCAATGGCAAAGGCTGCAGCTCGAGAGTTACTCTCTCGAGCAAGCACAGGGACAAAGTGAATGAGGGGGCAACTTGTTTACCAACTGGGGTGATACTTATAGATTCCTCGAGGCTGGGCTTGACCAATGGGCACTCTCATAAGCAACTGGCTTCAGCCTATAGAAAGCGTGAAGCTAGAATTATGCCCATACTTGGTGTCTGCATGAGCACTGCATGCGCTGGGTGCATGCAAGCCTGGCTAATGCCTTGGCTTTTGTCTTCCTCCTGGAGGGAGGGGGAACTTGCCCACATGCTGGGACAAGATTCAGTATCTGGGCATAATGTGCCTTCACCACACCACCATATAAACCACAGCTAACCCAGTCGGAGAAGCAAATGATAAAGCTGTATTTTACAACCAGAATGAAATGCAATGAATATATATAAATATACAGGAAAGAATGTAACGCAGAAACTCCCTCCGGTGGAGAATTTCCCCCTCCGGATTCCCCCCAAAACCCCTTTTCCCCCTTCCTCCCCTTTTCCCAAAAAGGATTAAAGAGAGAAAATGGTTATTAAGGGAAATTTTGTTAGCTCAAAGCAGTTAAGGAAAAAAAATGTTAGTTTTCTTATCTCATAAGAAGAGAAAAGGCAGCACCTACTGAACTCAGACTTCAGACTGAGTTCTTAAAGCCACGTTTCTACTGATCTACCAATGATACTCGTCTAGAATTGTCTTTGTTTTCCTTTCTTACACCTAAACATTTCAGCTAGAGAATTCTGTAGCTGTCCTTTTCTTAAAGGCACAGCCTAAAGCTGTCACATACTAATACTAGTATTGATTTGTAGATGAACTGCCTCTAAAAAGAGCAGTGGTGAACAGCTATGGTTGATTCACAGGCTCCAGCATTTTCAATGTATTTGTCAGATGAGCAGAGGCAACTTCTGCACTTACCCTGCTCTAGGTTATTCCAAGTAGAAGGAAATTGTGTTCCTCTCATTCCAGTTTAATTTCAGGTATACAGATGTTTGAAAATTTAGTTTTCTTTGTATCTGCTGATGGGAACTGCTGGGAAATTTTGTAAGCAGATGGTCCTAATACTAAATAATATTTCTGGATATTTTTCAGCTACTAGTGTGTATTTTGTTTAACAAAATGTGAGAAGTTTTAGAGTCCTAAAATAGAATTATGTAAGTGCTTAGGTTGTGTTCATTGGGTCCAACCATTAACATAGCACTGCCTAGTCCTCTACTAAACTATGTCTTAGCACCACATCTCTGTGTCTTTTAAGCACCTCCAGGAGTGGTAATTAAACCACCTCCCTTGGGGGGGGTATTCCAGTGTTGATATGATAACCTTTTTCAGTGAGGAAATTTTTCCTAATGTCCAATCTAAACCTTCCTTAGTGCAACTTGAGGACATTTCCTCCTACCCTATCACTTGTTATTTTGGAGAAGAGATCAACCCCTACTTTGCCTACAATCTTCCAGGAAGTTGCAGACAGCAAGAGGGTTTCCCCTCAGCCTGTTCTTCTCCAGGCTAAACACCCACAATTCCCTCAGGTGCTGCTCATAAAATGTGTGGTAGTGAAAAAACTTTGTGGTAGTGTGGGGTCCAAAACTGAATACAATATTCGAGGTGCAGCCTCACCAGTGCTGAGCACTTACCTACTCCTGCTGTCCACAGTGTCTGATACAGGCAAGGCTGCTGGTGGTGTTCTTGGCCACCTGAGCACACTGCTGCTTCATGTTCTGTTAACCAACAGCCTCAGGTAATTTTCTGCTGGGTAGCTTTCCAGCCACTCTTCCATAAGCCTGTAGCATTGCAGAGGATGGTTGTGACCTAAGTGCAGTACCCAGGACTTGACTGCGTTGAATCTCATATAATTAGCCTCAGCCCATCAATCCAACCTTTCCAGGTCCTCTCTGCAGAGCCTTCCTACCCTCAAGCTGCTCAGCAGTCCCACTCAATTTAGTGTCATCTGCAAAGTTGCAGATGGTGCACTTGATCCACTTCATCCAGGTCACTAATAAACACATTAAAGAGAACTGAGCCCTGGGGAACACTTCACTTGTAAGCTTTGGTCAACTGAAATTAACTCTATTCACATTGACTCTTTGGGTCTGGCCATCCAGCCAGATTTTTTTACCTGGTGAAGCATCTACCCATCCAAACCATAAGCAGCCATTTTCTCCAGGGGGATACTGTGAGAGACAGTGTCAAACGCTTTAGCCTAAGTATACAGTGTCCACAGTCTTTTCCTTGTCTACCAAGTGAGTCACCTTGTCATAGGAGGAGATCAGGCCAGTTAAGTGGCACCTGTCTTTCATAAACCTGTGCTGACTGGGCCTGGTTGCCTGATTGTCCTGTATGTTCCATATGATGCTACTCAAGATAATCTGCTTAAGGATCTTCCCTGGTATTGAGATCAGATTGACAGGCCTTCCATTTCCCAGATCCTCTTTCCAGCCTGTCTTGTGGGTTGGCCTCACACTGCCTAACTTCCAGTGAACTGAGAGACCTCTCTAGTTAGCCAGAACAGCTGGTAAGTGATGGAACGTGATCCAGTCAATGCCTTGACCAGTTCTCAATAGCCTTGGGTGAATCCCATCTGGCCACGTAGACTTGTTGGCATCTAAGTGCTACAGTAGGTCGCCAATCATTTACCCTTGGATTCTGGGGGCTTCATTCTGTTCCCTGTCTGTCTTTCATCTTAGGGGGCTGACTACCTGAAGAACAACTGGTCTTTACTGGTAAAGAACAAGTCAAATCAAAGAAGGCATTAAGTATCTCAGCCTTTTCCTCAGCAACTGATTCAAATTTGCCTTTTTTGAGAATAAAGAGTGGCTTTGCCTGAAGGCATTAAACTGAATACTTTCTGTGTCAGGGCAAATTTGTATGACTGTATGTCTGAATTTTTGGAGCAGAACTTTACATTTTAGGTAAGTTGACAGGGGTTAAGCTGCTTGTAGTAAAAATTTGAAGAAGAAGGAATTCTGTAGTGGAAGATTTTTAGTTCTGTTATTTTTTAAAATCCCTAAAATTGGTCTGGTTGTTGCTTTTGAGGTTAGAGCCTGTCGTCCACTCAAGTTAGAAAAATGTGTTTCTTTACTGCAGTAGCTTGCTAGGTTTTCATGGAACAGCTGTCCTCCATCTGTGGGGATGCCCCATGGAGAAGTCTGGGACTGATGTACCTCTCCTACAAGAAGAGGCTGAGAGAGCTGTGGATGTTTAACCTGGAGAAGAGAAGGCTCAGAAGGGTTTCATAAATTACATATACCTGCAGGGAGAGTGCAACGAGCATGGAACCAGACTCTTATCAGCTGGAAGTGTGATAGACTATTAATATGATTTATTAAATATCAAAAATTATTTTTCTGAGCCAATTTGATTCAGGTTCATTTGCCCAGTTGATGATAGGTTAATTGCACATGATAGGAGGCTAATAAACAGTAGAATAAGAGTCTAGAAGAATCAGAGCTTGGAATACAGGGGAACAAACTGGAAATTTTGTACACATGCAAAACGAACAGCCATACTGCTTCGGGTGGTGAGACGGACCACCTTGAGTTCACAACGGAGCTAACCAACAGGTAAACAAGCTATGAACCTTAGAAATAAGTTAGCGTAAGTTACTCATGAAGCACCAAGCTGTTAACTACCAAAACCTTTGCTGAATGAAGAGATGTTCTGATTTTGTATTTATAGTCCAAAAGGGCAGTATCCAAATTTAGAGGAAGTGACAGAGAGACAGACTTGCTGCTGTGGTGGAGATCTAGGCACTATGCTGCTAGGACAAAAGAAGCTAATTGCCCTGAAGACAAGTACGTGCTTGTCATCACCCTGAATCCCATTAACAGCTGGGGGGGGCGAGGAAGAAGAGAGAGCGAAAAAGAACAGTGAGCATGCAAACATAGGGCTTTCACCATCCTCTCTTATAAATTCTCTTTTTGAAAACTGAGTGGCCCAATGGCACATTAGCTGTTCAAATCCCGACAATCAGTTCAAAGTGTTTTCTGCACACGCCTTCTCTCATAGCCTCTGACACATGCAGTTACCTCTCTGAAATATGAGGCTCCGGGTCCAGCTTCCACCCCCTTCAGGCAGCTTTAATGGCACCTGCCTATTGGCTCCTTGGCCTTAAAGCTGGACCTTGCAAAATGGGGAGGGAGAAGAAAGGGCGATGGCTCAAACAGATTTAGGTGGTTCGTTAATGCTTATTCCAGCACACAGTGATGCCCAGTGACAGGACTGGGGAAAATGGTCACTCAGCAGAGCGCAGGGGGCTTCCTATGAACATCAGGAAATGCTATTTTTCATGGTAAGGGTGACCAAGCACTGGCGTAGGTAACTTAGATCTTAGAGTCTCTATCCTTGTAGATGCTGAAGAGTCATCTAACCATGATCACATCAGCTCAGATGATATCCAGAAGTCTCTGCTGTCTTTCACAACTCTGTGTATGATTGGAGGATGTGCAGAACAAGAGATTAAATCACTGTCAGCAGTAGTTGTGAGAGCTGTTGAGATTAGCACTGCCTTACCAACAGAGTCCAGGGCTGAAAATGCAGGAGAGGAGGTCCAACTTGCTCCCTTGCTCCTCTGCTCTATTTCCATAGAGCTTTTTCAGTCCTGCTGCTGCCACTTTGACCTTGTTTTCTGCCTCCCTTTCCCAACTGTTTTTAATTCCCTGGGGTGAAATCAATCCCATGCAGTCTCGTGAGTAATAAGTGTATTTCTCTTAGTTTCTTAATAGAAGCAAAGCTTTTTGGCTTTGGACATAAGCATAACTTGCCTGAAAAACACCAGTTATATATAACATGATCTTAAACTTTGACTTAACTGGGTTTTGCATGTGTTTCTAGGATTAATTGCAAAATAATGTTAGTAAAATGATTTTGAAACTTGCTTGTCTCTGCTACTCAGTATTGAAATAGCTTTTATCCTGTTTAAGATAGTTGTTCTCCAGTTTCTCCAAATTGAACCATCCCAAGTATTCAAAATCATCACGTGACATGGTTTCTGTTTTCATGAGGTACCACGGCCCAGGATGTGCTTATAAAATGGTGGTGTAAGCACAGTTGCATCAATCCCTTGCACATTATTGTCACTTGTATTATGTGACTAGTCAGCATTTAGCTCTCATTTTAGCTCCTCAGTTAACATTATTTGGTGTGTAAATGCATTGTTTAAGATCAGATTGTAGTTTAAAAATAGAGATGAAAATGCATGAGAAGTTAATTTGGTGTTGCTTTAATTGAAAGATTACTTGTAATCCCTCACACTGCTTTCTGCTTGCAGATCATTAGATTTTACAGTCCTTGTTGAAAGGACCCCCAGAAGTTTGGCCGTTTAACAGTGCTTATCCAGTTGCCAGGAAGCTAATGCCCAGTGGTATGTCAGGATAAACATAAGCAAAGTTGAGGACATCCTATCTTTTTGTTCTACACTTAAATTCAAACTGCTCCTGGCAGAGGTATTTTTCCATAGCTTCCTACTGACTGTTTACAAGGGTAGCAGAACTGTGCAGTAGCATAGCTCCATTAGAAAATCTGAGCTGGATGCCTTCAGTTTAACCATAATAAGGGAAAATATTGTATTTGTTTGTTTATTGCTTACCTCTGAATATTATTTTTTTTTTTTATGAATGCTTAACTGTAAGATAAGGTCTTAACATGTTTCAATATTTTTAATTTTTTCTCCTTTTTCTAGGGTCCAGGTATACCTCATCCCTATGATAGCGGGCACATAGCAATGACTTACACAGGTCTATCATGTCTGGTTATTCTTGGAGATGATTTAAGTCGAGTAAATAAGGATGCCTTACTGGCAGGACTGAGAGCTCTCCAGCTTGAGGATGGAAGGTAAAAAATATCTTGTGTTCTGAAGTTTGTGTGGAACCAATATGTGGAATGAAACCTCAGAAACATGATTTTATGAAAGTAGCTATGTCATATTTTCTTCATATTAGAAAATACTTTGAGTAATCATTATCAGTCATAAAACACTCTCCATCATTTTTGTCAAATCATTGCATACCGGAAAGGTACCCGAGGACTGGAGGAGACACAAGGTCACTCTAGTGTTCAAAAAGGGCAAGAAAGAGGTTCCAGGGTACTATTGACCAGTCAGCCTCACCTCCATCTTTGGAAAAATGACGGAGCAGCTCATTCTGGAGGGCATCTCAAGGCACTTGAAAGAGAAGAAGGTTATCATGAGTAGTTAGCATGGATTTACCAAGGGAAAGTCATTCTTGACTAATCTGATAGCATTCTATGATACCATAACTGAATTGGGTACATTCAGGGAAACCAGTGGATGTAGTCTACATTGACCTTACAAGGCCTTTAACACCATCTCCCATGACATCCTAGTGAGCAAGCTCAGGAAGTGTGGGATGGGAGAGCAGACAGTGAGGTGGATTAGGAACTGGTTACAAGATAGAGTTCAGAGAATGGTGATCCAAGGTGCCAGGTCCAGCTGGAGAACTGTAACTAGTGGAATGCCCCAGGGATCAGTGCTGAGTCTGGTCCTGTTCAATATCTTCATCAATGACATTGATGAGAGAACATAGTGTCTGCTCAGTGAGTTTGCTAACACCAAACTGTGAGACTTGGCTGATGCAGCTGAAGGCTGCGCAGCCATCCAGCAAGACTTGGACAGGCTGGAGAGCTGGGCACAGAGGAACCAACAAAGTTCAACAAGGACAAGTGGAGAGTCCTGCATCTGGGGAGGAATAATGTATAACGACCCTTTTGGTGAAGAAGTTTTTCATAATGTCCAATGTAAACCTCTCTTGGTGCAACTTGAGGCCATTTCCTCTCACTGTATCTCTTGTTACTTGGGAAAAAAGACTGGCACCCACCTCACTACAATCTGCTTTCAGATAGTTGTTGAGTGACAAGGTCTCCCCTCAGCCTTCTTTTCTCCAGACTAACCAACACAATTCCCTGCTCCTCATAAGACTTGTTCTTCTGACCCTTCATCAGCTTGTTGCCCTTCTTTGCTTATGCTCTAGTACCTCAATATTCTTCTTGTAGTGAGGGGTCCAAAACTGAGCAGAGCACTTGTGGCCGGTTGACGGTGCCCCCTTAAGAAAGGGAATATGGTGGACGGAAGTTGGTAAACGGAAGGAATATTCTAAACAATTTCATTGGGCGAGTGGGAGGAAGCACCTTCTGAACGGGAGTGGAAATGAGCATTTCCAGCACTTCTCGGTCAGTCTTGCTTCCGCCTTTCCTTTGGGCAACTATCTCTGTGCTGGGCTTTCTGCCAAGACTTCGGCCTTGAAGGCTTGATAGGAGTCCGGTATCAACTCCCTTCCAATTAACACAAACTGCTTTTAACTTCTTTCTTTCTCTTTCTCCCTCTTTTCTGAACTATTCTGGGGAAAGGGGGGAAGAGAGGGGAGAGCGGAGGTGGGGAACCCCCTCGGCCGAGGGGGGTTACTCTCATTTCTGTGTTACTCTGTTGTATATCTTTGTATATATTGTAGATATTGTAAATTTGTAAATATTCCCCTGCATATCCTTCATTGCTTTGTAAATATAGCTCCACTGCTTTGCTAATTCGGCTGGTGAGTTTTTTTTTCCTTTCCCTTCAATTTTTTTTTCCCTTTTACCTTACAAGGGGGAAGGGAAGAGGCTTCTTGGCCTCACCCCTTCCAACCCACCACAGCACTGAAGGTGTGATCTCATCAATGCTGAGTACAAGGGACAGTCAGTTACCTAGTGGAGGAGCTATTGTTAAAAGGATCTGAATCACAGCATTCATCTTCATTTTGAGAGTCTCTGAGATACAACTTTAAAATATTCAATTTGGAAAAAGAAATCAAAAAACAAAATTGGAGGTAATTTTCACCATTTGTATTAGAAAGTTGAGTTGATCTGGCAAAGTTAATGCTGGGGGGAAACTTCAACCCACCACAAAAGGGTAGTAATAATTATATTTATATGTGGGAAACTGATTCTTAAATCAAAGTCAAGAAAGAAAGCCTTGTGAAGCTGTTAAGATTTCTAGGAAGATAAAGAACTCTTCCCAAAATAGTCAGTGTTGAAATGGTAACTCATATGTTGGTATAATCTGAGATGAGTGAAAGTCTAAGCATTAATATCTTTGAATAAGTAAAGACCATTACATGGCTGGAAATAAAGTTTCTCAGGGCCTTAAATGTTAATAGATTTATTCTGAAAACAAAATCTAGTATATCTTTGGGTTATATTCACGTGAACACTTTTAAAAGAAAAATTATAACAAGCAGTTGAAGGAATTGCATATTTTCTGATGTAAAAGGCTATAGTGTATCATGACAGAATTGTTTTTTTCAGCTTCTGTGCAGTGCTGGAAGGAAGTGAGAATGATATGCGGTTTGTGTACTGTGCTTCCTGCATCTGCTACATGCTTGATAACTGGTCTGGCATGAATATGAAAAAAGCTATAGACTACATTAGAAGAAGTATGGTGAGTATTCACAAAGTGTTATTCCTCACTATATTTTAAAGTTACTAGCTTTGTCTTTTAACTGTAACTGGAAATCTCTTGGTCCAAACTGAAATATTATGGTGATTTCTTTATTTCCTGTTCCTATTTTAGTGAGTTGAAAAGGAAAAATACTTTTTTCTTGCATTTGTGTTTTCATCATAATACATGTACTAGCGAGGTAGTTTTTGTTTGCTCACTGCGAATTACATATCACCTTTTCTTTAAAACTCAATTTAAAATGAAAAACTTTTTTTTTAAAACTGGGGCCTGATGTTCTCAGAGAAAAGTGTATAAAAAGTGCATCTATAAAATTCTCACATTTCAGTGAGCCGTAGTCCTACTCTTTATATACAGAAGCAAATGAAAAATTAATCATTAACATCAGTTCAAACTTAGAATAGAATAGAATTAACCAGATTGGAAAAGACCTTCGAGATCATCAAGTGCAACCTATCACCCAGCACTATCTAATCAACTAAACCCTGGCACCAAGCACCCCATCCAGTCTCTTCCTAAATACCTCCAGTGATGGTGACTCCACAACCTCCCTGGGCAGCCCATTCCAATGACCAATCACTCTTTATGTAAAGAACTTCTTCCCAACATCCAGCCTGAGCCTCCCCTGGCACAGCTTGAGACTGTGTTCTTTTGTTCTGGTGCTGGTTGCCTGGGAGAAGAGACCTACTTAAGCGTGTCCAGTCATAAACTCCATGTTTTTTTAGTAAATATTTGGGAGATTTTAGTATATAAAACTGTCTGTGCAAACTGTCTTACTTGGTTGGAGCAAGAGTTTTGAGGGTTTTGTTCACAATGTTTAGTTTGTTAAATTGAGTTTCATATTCCAAGATTAAAAGATGTTTTTCAGAGAAGCTGAGTAAGCTTGAAAATTACAGTTCCTTAAATGTAAGTAAGCATACATAGTAAACTTTCATGGTCCACAAAGACCTAAACCATCATAAATTTGGTAGGTGCTGAAAGCAGTGAAGTCAGAAAATTAAGAAACGTGTCTAAAAAAGACTTAAGCTTGTGCTTCAGACCAAGTTGGTTTTTAGTGTGTGTTTATTTTTAGGGAGGTAGTTGGATGAATAAGCACTGTACTGTCCATCACAAGAAGCTTCCTGTCACACTGCCATAATCCTGAACTGACTGAGGTGGTGAGCTCAATTACGCAAGCATAGAAGCCAGCAGTCTCTTCATGGTAGCACCTTTTATCTCTCTTTTTTTTTTTTTTTCCCACTTTTTCAACTTCAGTCTACTTTGATCTTTCCCTTTCTCACCACTGGTCCTTTGCCTAGGCATCCCATAAGATGCGCACACTCCTGCATTCCTCAGAAAACATTGTGTAAGTGTTATACAATCCCAGTGTTTTCTTCCCCTGCATCCCATAAAACCACCTGTACCCCAGTAGTTCATAGCCCACCTTAGTTAGCATGGGTTTCCATAGTGAGGAAATCCCTCCTTCACCCAGGGACAATGATTTATCTGTTCTTATTTCACAGTCTGGGGGATTCAGGATGTTCACTTTTCACTGATTAGGTCAGGAGGACTCTTCCTCATCTGATCCTTGCTAGACCTTCGTGTCTACTGAGATTAGCCTTTAATCAGATCAGATTCTTAGCAGAGATACAGTAGGAGAATCAATTACTAAGGAAAGAATAGAGAGGAAAACCAAAGGGTAAAAATCTTCATTGTAGTGTTCTATACATCACATCATCTGTTAGCTATCATTTTGTACACTTGAGTGCAGCTTTGGTCCCAAAAGACACGGCAGAACTAAGATGGGTACAAAAAAAATTAGAGTTTAATTGTCATACATATGAACCAGATTGTGTAGAACTATTTAATATACTAGGGCTCTTAATTCTGGAAATTAGAAAGAGTGTGACAGAAGTATGTAAAGAGATAGGTAGCACTGAAAATGTGAAGTGGGCAGGAAGCAATTCTTTAAGATGACTAGAGAGCATCACATGAGGCCATTGGTAGGTCAGGCAAGTGGAGATTTTTTGAAAGTTTGGAGCTTTGAAATGGCACTGGAGATTCACTGTTTATAGTGATCTTGAACCAATCTTATAGTTTAGTTCTAGAGTCTTAGCATTAATTCTTGACCTACAATTGCTAATGTAGCAATTGGGAAAATTTACTCTACTTAAAAAAAAAACAAACAAACAAACAAACCTGAAGCCTGAACAGAACACTACTTCTTGGAATGACTTATAGTAATACTTGAGTTGACCAGTGAAGTATAACTGGAATCTGAGCATGGCTGAAGTCCAGAAGACACTGTGGCTTATCACAAAAACTGTCCGGGCCAGCTCTGAACTTAGAGATCTTGTCATCGGTGTTCTGCAGTCAGGAGTTACCTTAGTATGGTGTACTCTTTGTCCAGATTTACTGCAAATTAGTAGATGACTATACATTGTGTTCAGTAGAATTTGTCTTTAAAAGTATTGGTATACTGTTAATTCAGTGTAGAGTTGGTGTGCCCACGTTTACTTGTCTTTGAGGGGTTCTATGGGGGTGCACTGCTTGGTTAAACCACTATTTCAATGCATTAACTTGGTTCCAAAGTGTCTGGCACTTCGAGGTCAGTACACAAAATCTGTGCATTCTCCTTGGTCACATAATGGAGTTGAATGTGCCTGAAGATATCTTACATGGTCAGGGAATAGGCCTTTGTGAAAGTAATTTCATAGTGATGGCTTTTCCTTCTTTCCATTCATTTCTTGAAATATATTACAGTTCAATTACCTAGCACATGAACAAAGTATTTCTTAAAAGTGTGTTTCTTAAATAAAATCAACATGAAATGTGGTATCCAAGAATGTTAACCTGATTTCTCCTGTTAAGATGTTGTAGATGTTGGTAAACACATACACACACATATATATTATAACTTGAAGTAAATTCTGTATGAGTTTTGATCTGTAATTTCTTGTAACTAACTATACAGTCAATATTGCTATAGATTTTCTTGCAAATGCTTATTCCTGTTTTACTATGGTTACCTCATTCTGGTACATCCATTATAAACCAAAAGATTATCTTGCTCAGTAGTAAACTGCTGTATGAGGTGTGGGGTTTTTTTACTGTTTTATGTCATCTGCACACAGATGAAGCAAGTGATAGCTGAACCTTTTCCAATTATTCAAACTGCAGAAATGATGTGCAGCTAATCTGGATGAAGAGTAACACGTCTGGTTAAACACAGTAATCTTTGTAATAAACTTCTGGGTTTTTTAGCTTGTTCTGGGCCCCTCAGTTTAGGAAGGATGTTGACTTGCTGGAACGAGTCCAGAGAAGGGCAACAAAATTGGTGAGGGGTTTGGAACACAAGCCCTGTGAGGAGAGGCTGAGGGAGCTGGAATTGCTTAGCCTGGAGAGGAGGAGACTCAAGGGTGACCTTATTGCTCTCTACAACTACCTGAAGGGAGGCTGTAGACAGGATGTTGGTCTCTTCTCTCAGGCAGCCAGTACCAGAACAAGAGAACACAGTCTCAGGCTACGCCAGGGGAGGTTTAGGTTGGATGTTAGGAGGAAGTTCTATACAGAGAGAGTGATTGGTCACTGGAACAGGCTGCCTGGAGAGGTGGTGGAGTCACCATCATTGGAGGTATTCAGGAGGAGACTTGATGGGGTGCTTGGTGCCATGGTTTAGGTGTTTAGGTGGGTTGGATTGGTTAATGGGTTGGACACGATGATCTTGCAGGTCTCTTCCAACATGGTCTGGTCTGGTCTATTCCATTCCATTCCATTCTATTCCATTCTATTCTATTCTATTCTATTCTATTCTATTCTATTCTATTCTATTCTATTCTTGGAATGTATTCTTGGAATGTATTCTCTCTAGCAATGCAGTGTAAGAACTGTGATAGATATAACTCAGTATAGCGGAAGGAGGGAGTGGGTTTGTGTAGTTAGGCATGTCAAGAACAGCAGAAGATTGCAATGTGAAACAATGGTATTGCCTTATTCAGAAGGATAACTGTTAGAAAGTATTGAATCTTCATATAGAACGTATAGTCCTCTTGTTAACACTTGACTAAAATGTATACAATAGTGATCACAAAAATAATTCCAGATCAGTTTCATTCTCAGTAAAATAGGTTCCAGTCATGCAGTTTTTATTAGCATCAAAAAACAACAGACACTAAGATGCTGACATTTTGGATCTTTTTCATAGACTCTAAACAACTGGTTATTGCAATATTGCCACAAGTTTTGTTTTTAAAGTAGAGCTATCACAAGAAGCTTAGTATCTGCTTCTTCTAGTACACTGGCATCCTCCTGAAATGCAGATACATGAGTCTGATACATTAAGATGGTTGTGAAGGTTTTAGACTGAAACAAAGTTTATACCCACCTGGATTTACCCATTTCCTGAGGATAGCATATAATTATGCAGTTTTCATGTTCTAGTAACCCAGAGTTTCTCTTGCATATGATTTTGCAGCTGTCTTCTGTAAATAAATAGGCACTAGTGAGCAAAGGTCAGCTATTGTCTATTAAAATGACAAGCTAATTGTACAGGCTGACAAAGTACACTGTTTGGGATTCACAGTTAACAGCTGTTCTCCAGAGATGTTTACTGTGTCATAGAAGCAAACCACCTTCTCTTAACAGTTGCAGTTCATTAGCTTTGCCAGCATAGCTTTGCTAATCAGCCTGCTGTTGCTTAGCACATTTGCGTTGCACTCTCAAAGGCAATACAAGGAGTTTACACTGTTTTAACATTCAGGTATTTGTAAGTTTTACTTAAAATTGCCTAGTACAGACTTCAGAAGGTCAGCTTGCTGCTTGAAGGGTAAATATTAAATGTTAGTAATTGTAGTTGCTGCAACTTGCAGCAATAACGCAAACTGAGGAATGTAGTTTTAATACAGTTTTTCTGCTTCCATTTCGTTGTTTTCCTTTCAGTGTCAGCTTTTAAAAGATCTACATTTAGGGCATTCCTAAAGACCTGTTAGCTCTTACAGCCATTCTTTCATTAGGACGGGAGGAGGGAGGAGTTACTAGTAGTCTGTCAAGGTGACATGTATTTACTGGAGAAAATATCAGATATTCCAAGTCAGACCATGGCCATTGAGGGGAAAAGATAATAAAATTGCTTTCTAGCTGTCTGATGAGATAGTGAACCAATCATTAACTGAGCAGTTAATGCAGAAGATGTATAGGACTTGTGTAATTAAAATTAAAAAGCTAAACTCTCTTTTTGTGTCTGCTAAACAGTTTGGTTTTGTCCAGTGATCATTTAATAAGTATGCTATAAATTCATGTAAAATAAATATTTTTCCATTTTTATGGGTAAGGAAATGTGATCTCCTTTCTTATTATGCAAAATTATTTAATATATTTTTTTTAGGGAAGAAAGACTGTTATATATACAATGTCATCTAGATACTGTAAGATTGCTCATAATAAACCTGTACTATAATATTCTTAGTACTTTGTTCATCAGGCTCAAGTTTCTCCTTTTCTTTCACTTAACGTGACTTTTCAGCATTATTAAGGTATTTTTAGCAGTAGGATACTTGCCCTCTATGTCAATAACCAGCTGGAATCAGTGGAGCTCCACCTGGGGAGGGATGATGAGCTGGTTGAGAGTGTATGGGTTAAAATTAAAGGCAGGACAGGGCAAGGAGATATTACTGTGGGGGTCTCCTACAGGTCACCTGATCAGCAGATCCAAGCAGATGAGGCCCTCCACAGGCAAATAGAAGCGGCTTCCAGGTCACAAGCCCTGGTCCTCATGGGTGATTTCAACCACCCGGACATCTGCTGGAGGGACAACACAGCAAGGCACCAGCAATCCAGGATGTTCCTGGACTGCATAGAAGACAGCTTCCTCCTCCAAATGGTAGAGGAGCCAACAAGAAAAGGTGCTATGCTGGACCTTGTTCTCATCAACAGGGAAGGGCTGGTAAGCAATGTGAGGCTCAGAGACAGCCTTGGCTGCAGTGACCATGAAGCAGTTGAATTTAATCTCCTCAGGGCAATCAGGAGAAAGTATTCCAAGCTCACGACCCTAGACTTTAGGCGTGCAGACTTTGATCTCTTCAGGGATCTGATAGCCAAAGTGTCGTGGGACAAAGCCCTGGAGGGAAGAGTGACCCAGGACAGCTGGTCAGTATTCAAGGACCACCTCCTCTGTGTCCAGGAGCTCTGTGTACCAACAAAGAGAAAAGCAGGAAAGGATGCTAGGAGGCCTGCCTGGATGGGCAAGGAGCTACTGGACACACTATTACTTAAAAAGAAACTCTACAGGAAGTGGAGAGAAGGACAGGTAGAACAGGGGTATATAAAGAAGCAGAGACCTGGTCAGGAAAGCCAAAGCAGAGTTCAAATTGAATCTAGCCAGGGAGGTTAAAGGGAACACTAAGAACTTCTACAGGTATATTAATGGGAAGAAGAAGACTAGGGAAGGTGTGGGCCCCCTCAGAAAGGAAACTGGTGAAATGGTCACAAGTGATGAGGAAAAGGCTGAGGTACTTAATAACTTCTTTACCTCAGTCTTCACTGCAAGGGCCTCTAGCCACACTCCTGATGTTATGGAAGACAATACCAGGGACCGGGAGGAAGAACTGCCGATGGTAAGTGAAGATCAGGTTCGTGATCACCTGAAGAACCTGAAAGTGTTCCAAGTCCATGAGACCCGACAGGATACACGCATGGGTACTGAGAGAACTGGCAGATGAGGTTGCTAAACCCCTCTCTATTATATTTCAAAAGTCATGGCAATCTGGGGAAGTCCCCACAGACTGGAAAAGGGGAAACATTGCCCCCATTTTCAAAAAGGGTAAGAAGGAGGAACCAGGGAACTACAGGCCAGTCAGTCTCACCTCTGTGCCTGGAAAGATCATGGAGCAGATCCTCCTGGAGGCACTACTGGCTCAGAAGAATAGTGAAGAGGTGATTGGAAACAGTCAGCATGGCTTTGCCAAGGGCAAATCCTGCCTGACCAACCTGGTGGCCTTCTATGAGCAGGTGACAAAATTAATAGATGAGGGGCAAGCAACTGATGTCATTTACCTGGACCTGAGCAAAGCCTTTGACACTGTCCCACACCACATCCTGGTCTCCAAACTGGTGACACATGGGTTTGATGGGTGGACCACTAAATGGATAAGGAACTGGCTTGATGGCCGCACCCAAAGAGTGGCTGTCAATGGCTCCATGTGCCAGTGGAGGCCAGTGACAAGCAGAGTCCCTCAGGGATCAGTCCTGGGACCTGTCTTGTTCAACATCTTTGTGGGGGACATGGACAGTGGCATTGAGTGCACCCTCAGCAAGTTTGCTGATGACACCAAGCTGTGTGGTGCAGCAGACACGCTGGAGGGAAGGGAGGCCATCCAGAGGGACCTTGACAGACTGGAGAGGTGGGCACAAGCCAACCTCATGAGGTTCAACAAGACCAAGTTCAGGGTCCTGCATCTGGGTTGAGGCAATCCCAGGCACAAATCCAGGCTGGGCAGTGACTGGCTGGAAAGCAGCCCTCAGGAGAGAGACTTGGGGGTGCTGGTGGACAAAAAGCTCAACATGAGCTCTCAATGTGCACTTGCAGCCCGCAAAGCCAATCAGATCCTGGGCTGCATCAGGAGAAGTGTGGCCAGCAGGTCGAGGGAGGTGATCCTCCCCCTCTACTCAGCTCTGGTGAGACCCCACCTGGAGTACTGTGTCCAGTTCTGGAGCCCCTATTACAAGAGGGATGTGGAGGTGCTGGAAGGTGTCCAGAGAAGGGCCATGAGGATGATCAGAGGGCTGGAGCACCTCTCCTACGAGGACAGACTGAAGGAGTTGGGGCTGTTCAGTCTGCAGAAGAGAAGGCTCTGAGGTGACCTAATTGTGGCCTTCCAGTATCTGAAGGGGGCCTACAAGAAGCCTGGGGAGGGACTTCTCAGGATCTCAGGTAGTGATAGGACTAGGGGGAATGGAATGAAGCTGGGGAGATTCAGATTGGATGTGAGGAGGAGGTTCTTCACCATAAGAGTAGTGAAGCACTGGAATGGGTTGTCCAGGGAAGTGGTTGAAGCCCCGTCCCTGGAGGTGTTTAAGAGCAGGCTGGATGAGGCTCTGGCCAGCCTGGTCTAGTGTGGGGTGTCCCTGCCCATGGCAGGGGGGTTGGAACTAGATGATCCTTGTGGTCCCTTCCAACCCTGACTGATACTATGATACTATGATACGTAACATGTACTCCAATAATATGCTTTCTTTTAACTTCTGATTTCCTCCTCTCCCACTCCCCTTGTCTTCACTTCGAAGCCTGATGTTCTTGCTCCTTAGTAAAGAAGGTGCTCTTGTACTTGAGTACTGTGTACATAGTTGTACCTCGGAATTTACCTTTTTTCACAGTATGCTAACGAGATTTTGGCATTAGAGACAGATATAATTTATCCTTTCATTTATTTGGATTTATTTAATTAAAGTCTTTTTTTTCTCTTTTTAGAGAAAATAATTGGAGTGTGTTTGGTTTTCATTAATTGGTTATCTCTGTCAAATGCTTTCCCTTCTTGGCAAAGACATGTTTATACATTTTCAGACACTTAACATACATTCACAACAAAATCGAACACCATTGAAGTCATAAAAGCTGCCTGCATTGAAACAAGGCTTGTATTTTAACTACCTTGTGCCAAGAGCTTTTGTGTGGTGTAGATTCAGAATTTCATCAGGTTCAACTGTGATTGTGGTCTGGTGATTTTGCCTGTAAACAGAACGTCTATGAAAGTCCTGTGGTAAAGTAACTGGTTTGTGGTTTGTTTGTTTTTTGGTTTGTTTTTTTTTTCAGTCATATGATAATGGCCTGGCACAAGGAGCTGGACTGGAATCTCACGGTAAGAATATTAAAATGTTCAACACCTATTTTTAAGGCTGAGATTCAAAGTTCTGTAAGAGGTGTATGGTATGTCATTCCTTTCCTTCTCTAAGGAAGTGGGATGAGGTGGACCAAATCCAAAACATGCTTCAGTGTTGTCTGTGTTCTTTTCATAGTCCCATCTTAATACCAGACCAGGTGGACTCTTGATATATCGATTACATTATTCTTACCTTATGAATGTTACGTTGAAAAATGTTGGCTGTTATTTCTCATACCTTGTTGACATAACAAATATTTTCCCCATGTACTAATGCTACCCTGGGTTTACCTGCGAGAGATTTTGTGCAATACACCTAGTAATCTCCTATTTCAGCAGCTGTTGGTAAAACCTTAGAAACATTTTTCTCTGACAGATTACAGCATCCATGGGGGGCTCAAATTTTGAAGCAGAAATTAATATTCATAAACAGTTGGTAGCTGTGAAGACCAAAGTTCTGAAGATATTCTTAAGGAAAATGTTTCTGTACTGTGTTTCAAGTAGTGTACTATTTGTGACAGAGAAACTATTCACTTTTACATGAGTGATACTAAATCTATCAAGCATTTACTACCTTTTCCTTAGTATTGAACTTTGAAATTATTCCACCTGTGTTCATCCTGCAGGATGGATAAAGTTGAAAAACTTAAATTGCCCTCCTACATATTAAAAAAAAAAAATAAGTAACTAAGTTACTTTTTCATGGTAGTGATTATAGATATCATTACTTTTCAGCATCCTTCCCCTGCTGTATTTCAGCATCAGAATGAAAGTAATCTTTGAGTTCCAGAACAGTGTAAAGAACTTGGAACCCCAAGTCTTGTATCAGCAGCTTGCTTATGGTCATTCCCAGGCTGTAGTTTTATCGTATCAGCTAATAGAATGAATTTCCACTCACTTTAACAGGTGATTGTCATGATACACAGACCACAAGTTTGTCTTCTGATTCTAAATTTCACTGTGCAACAAAAAAAATTCCTTGGAAGGGTAACTTGTGTTTACTGCAACCATGAGAGTCCAGTATTTTTTTCATTGTATTAACCTTTTTTACATCTTCACCCCACCTCCCCCCACCTTTTCTTGTCTTTCTGCTCATCAGACACGTCTGTTGATACCCTCTGCAGGTCTGTGTCTGAACCTGTCTTTGGCATCTCTGCTTCAGTCTGCTGGCATCCCAATAGCTTTCTTTTCGAAGTTGCATGTGAAGACACTTCCATATTGCAATCTGCTTACTTCTGGATGCTGTCACACAAATTGTGCAGCACTGAGAGACAATCACCTTTTAAGAAATTAAATTTGGGTTGTTTGTGCAAGAATTGGGTTGAAGTTTCTTTCCCCCTTTGACATACATGCCAGACAAAACTAGTTTTATTTATTTGGTGTTTAGGCTTAATAGTTTCATACATTTAAAAATCCATTGATTTAATTATTACTATTCTAGTTCAAGTTGTGACTGAGATCAAATGTAGGTATCCAAACAATGCAAAACCAACTTTCTTCTCAGGTGGCTCTACGTTTTGTGGTATTGCATCGCTGTGTTTGATGGGTAAGCTGGAAGAAGCATTTTCAGAAAAAGAACTGAACAGAATAAGAAGATGGTGTATAATGAGACAACAGAATGGCTACCATGGACGACCCAACAAACCTGTAGACACTTGCTATTCCTTTTGGGTGGGAGCAACATTGAAGGTAGTGTACAGAACAGGTGCAGGATAGTATTTACTTGTTTTGATTTCATTAAGTATCATATCCTTTCTTTACTTGGCGCAAGAGCATGAATATACACAGCTCGCTTACAAAGGTCTTTTGTTTGGAAGAAATGCAGTATATGAATGCTTACTGGGTTAGTTCTCTTTCTACTATTACTTCTTATCTCATAAATAAGCATACTATGTTAGTATTAAAAGATACACTGAAATTTAGTGTTTTACTGTAATGGTCTAATTTCTTTTCAGCTCTTGAACATATTCCAATATACAAACTTTGAGAAAAACCGAAATTACATCCTTTCAACTCAAGATCGCCTTGTTGGTGGATTTGCCAAGTGGCCAGATAGTCATCCAGGTAAGTTTACATTCTGAGCTAGAAAATGTATTTCAGCAGCCGGATGTCTGAGAGGCATGAGGCAATTTTTCTCCTCAGTCTTTCAAACATTGAAAAAAAACCACGACAAAAACAAAACCACCACATAACCTAAACTTTTAATATACGAGATTTTCAAGATTTGAGTGGAAATAGGAAGGTATAGTTTTCCCTTATTCAACTGAAGAGCATGTGAGCTTTCTTCATATTATTGCTAGAAGAGTATCACTGTTCAGAGATGGAGAAGCCTTTCTGTAACAGCATTGACTGTTCTAATTAAAGGGAATATTGTGCAGTTGGGTATCTTAATAAGTATCTGAGTAAAGTATTTTGAAACATTTATTTTCTTACTAAAGGAATCCTTTAAGGTTATTCAGAAGCCATTGTATATAAAAATAGTCAAAATACATGGCTGAATATCATGATTTAAGTATTGTAGATACATATAGCAATTATATATAGTACATATCTGAAACTTAATTATCCTTTTGGAAGTGAATGAAGTAGTGAAAAACCTGAAAGACACTGATCTTTTTAATTCCAAATAATTATTCTAGAATTCAATGAAGGTATGGCAAAGTTGTGCAAACAAAGCTTGTGCTGCAAGCGTTTCCTGGTGACGTTTTGTACATAGAAGTAAACAATCTGTAAACTGGCCAACTAAGATAAAAATTCAGTCATAATAAAGGGTAAGTCTGTACAGACATCCTTTTGTCATTTCATTTTGAACAAGAATTGAGAATTTTTCAAGGTGGACACACACTGAGATAGTGGTCCCTTAACTCCCCTGAAAATGAGGCTAGTGTACCTGAGAACTTTATCTGTATTTACTTTGCATAATAGATCAGTCAGTATCACCTGGAGGAAGTATTTCTGGGTTTCTTGACAAACCATGTATTTACAGATCTAGGTTTAAACCCCAGACATCTGGAAAGTTCCTTAACCTATCTTTCACCATCCTCTTGCTGTCTTTACCCTGTGATTTCTGCTGCCCAGAGGAAGCAGACTCACTTCTCTTCCTCCTAGCTTCCCCCAGTACAGCTGCATGTTCTTTCTCCATTTTGCACTAGATTTAGTACATATCAAAACCTTCTGCATACAAGTCTAATTTACTGCAATGTCTGAAAACTACATGTTTGCTTCTGCTTGAGCTAATTTTCCTCCATGGTTTTTCAGTTGCTTTAATTCATAGTTGGTTTTCAGCAGACTGTAGTGCTGGTATAAGGTTGGCAGGAGCAACATGAGACAGGGAAATAAGAGCATCCAGTTTTGGTGGCAGTCATCTGCTGTGGTTGACTAAGCCACCTAATGAATTCCTATCCTTAGGGTATTCTGTCAGGAAGAGAGGCCAGGTACAGTAATACCTTCTTTCATACTTCTGAATCTTCCTGTTTGTCAGATGATGTGTTTCTGTGGTCAGCTGCTCATCAAGAGCTGGCAAGAGATCTTGATTCCCAAGTGTAGAAAATTTAGTAAGGAAGGAAAGAGACCAGCCAAGACCTGCTGGTCAAACTAAAGGGCAAGAAGGAGCTGCACAGGCAGTGGAAGCAGGGACAGGTGTCCTGGGAAGAGTAAAGAGATGCTGCCTTATTGTATACTAATGAGGTCAGGAAGGCCAGGACACAGTTGGAGCTGAACGTGGCAAGAGATGCAAAGAATAACAAGAAGAGCTTCTACAGATACATCAATGAAAAAAGGAAGTTTAAAGAAAACATAGTTACCCCCCAAAGATAAAAAATGGTGAGATAATTCTCAACTTTTTTTTCTCAGTCTTCATTCTCCCCCAACACCTCCCAAGTAAAAAAAAACCACAAGGGCAGCAAAGTCCCTCCTACAGTATGCAAAAATCAGATTTGTAACTCCTTGAGGAACCTGAATATACATAAGGCTGGCCCAGAGTCCTGAGGGAACTGGCTAATGTAATTGCCAAGCCACTTTCCACAATATTTGGAAAGTCCTGGCAGTCAGGTGAAGTCCCTGGTAACATTACACCCATTTTTGAAAGGGTGGAAAGGAAGACCCTGTGAACTACCAACTCATCAGCCTCACCTCTGATCATGGAGCAGATTCTCCTAGAAGTCGTGATAAGGCAGATAGAGGCCAGGGAGGTGTCAAAGACAACCGACATGGCTTCACTAAGCTCAAATCCTACCTGATGAACCTAGGAGCCTTCTGTGATGCAGTGACTACATCAGTGGACAGGGGACAATCTGTGCATGTCATCTGTCTGGACTTCTGCAAGGCCTTGTACATGGTCCCCTGAAACACCCAACTCACCATGTTAGAGAGAGATGGATTTGATGGGTGGATTGTTCAGTGGATAAGTAATGGCCAAAATTATCACATCCAGAGGGTAGATGGCTTAAGGTACAGATGGAGATGAGTTACAAGTCATGTCCCTCACGGGTCCATACTGGGACCCATACTGTTTCCTATCAGGGATATAGACAGAGGGATTGAGTGAACCATTACGTGACCCAAAAAGCAGAAGGGAATGGAAACAGGTCCCTCTTAGGAGACGTAAAGTAAACCCCCCCACACCTCCCGTCACCTTCCCTGCTTCCATTGCAAAACAAATATAGGGCATTGGAAGTTGAGGGTGAGGTGATTCTGATGGCAGAAGATACACCATCTGGCGTGTTGCCTAAGGCAAAACAGCCTGTCCCCAGCATCAGGACTTGTTACCTCAAAAAAAAGAGGAGGGTAATTACTATTGGTGATTCCCTCCTGAGGGGAACAGAGGACCCCATATGTCAGCCAGATCCTTCCCACAGGGAACAAAACCTCCACTCTGGACTTCAGGAGGGCGGACTTCAGGTTACTTAAGGAACTAACTCAGAAGGTACCTTGGGAAACAGCCCTCAAAACAAAGGGGTCCAGGAGGGCTGGACCTGCTTCAAAAAAGAACTCTTGAAGGCGTGGGAGCAGGCTGTGCAAATGTGCTCGAAGATGAGCTGCTGGGGCAGACAGAAAGCCTGGATGGGTTGGATGGGATCCATCCTAGGGTGCTGAGAGAGCTGGCAGATGAGCTGGCCGGGACACTCCATCATTTTTCAGCAGTCCTGGCTCACTGGTGAGGTCCCAGAAGGCTGGAAGCTGGCCAATGTAATGCCCATCCACAAGAAAGGCTGGATGGAGGAACCAGGGAATTACAGACCTGTCAACCTGACCTCAGTGCCAGGCAAGATTATGGAACAGGTCATCTTGAGTGCAATCACACAACACTTACAGGATGGCCAAGGGCTCAGGCCCAGCCAGCATGGATTTAGGAAGGGCAGGTCCTGCCTGACCAACCTGATCTCCTTCTGTGATCAGGTGACCCAGCTGGTAGATGTGGGGAAGGATGTGGATGTAGTCTACCTGGACATCACCAAGGCCTTTGATAGCGTCCCCCACAGCAAACTCCAGGCCAAGCTGTCAGGTCATGGCTTGGACAACAGCACTCTGCACTGGGTTAGGAACTGACTGGAGGGCCAAGCACAGAGAGTGATGGTGAATGGTGCCACATCCAGCTGGCAGCCAGTCACTAGTGGTGTGCCCCAAGGATCAGTGCTGGGCCCCATGCTCTTTAACATATTTATTGATGATCTGGATGAGGGCATTGAGTCCATCATCAGTAAATTTGCAGATGACACCAAGCTGGTGGCAGGTGTTGGTCTGTTAGAGGGTAGGAGAGCTCTGCAGATGCACATTGACAGGCTGGACAGATGGGCAGAGTCCAAGGGCACGAGATTTAACACATCTAAGTGCCAGATTCTACACATTGACCACAACAACCCCATGCAGAGCTACAGGGTGGGGTCAGAGTGGCTGGAGAGTGACCAGGCAGAAAGGGACCTGGGGGTGTTGGTTGATGGTAGGCTGAACATGAGCCAGCAGTGTGCCCAGGTAGCCAAGAAGGCCAATGGCATCCTGGCCTGTATCAGGAACAGTGTGGCCAGCAGGAGCAGCAAGGTCATTCTGCCTTGAGTACTGTGTCCAGTTCTGGGTCCGTCAGTTTAGGAAAGATATTGACTTGCTGGGACGTGTCCAGAGAAGGGCAACGAAGTTGGTGAGAGGCCTTGAGCACAAGCCCTATGAGGAGAGGCTGAGGGAGCTGGGGTTGTTTTCCCTGGAGAAGAGGAGGCTCAGGGGAGACCTTATTCCTCTCTACAACTACCTGAATGGAGGCTGTAGCCAGGTGGGGATTGGTCTCTTCTCCCCAGCAACCAGCACCAGAACAAGAAGTCACAGTCTCAAGTTCTACCAGGGGAGGTTTAAGCTGGATGTTAGGAAGAAGTTCTTCATAGAATGAGTGGTTGGCGATTGGAATGGGCTCCCCAGGGAGGAGGTGGAGTCGCCATCACTGGAGATGTTTAGGAAGAGACTGGATGGGGTGCTTGGTTGCACGGTTTAGTTGATTAGATAGTGTTGGGTGATGGGCTGGACTCAATGATCTCAAAGGTCTCTTCCAACCTGGTTAATTCTGTTCTATTCTATTATATTCTATTATATGTTCTATTCTATTAGCAAGTTTGCAGATTACACCAAGCTGAGCGGTGCTATTGATATGCCAGAGGGATGGGATGTCATGTCCAGAAGGACCTGGACAAGCTGGAAAAGTGAGCCCAGATGAATCCCATGAGGTTCAACAAAAACAAGTACAGGGTCCTGCACCTGAGCCAGAACAGTCATCATTATCTATAGAGGCTGGGGGATGATTTGATAAAAAGCAGCCCTGTAGAAAAGGACTTGGAACTTTGGTGGATGAGAAGCTGGACATGAGCCAACAGTGTTTTCTTGCAGCCCAGGGGGCCAGTCACATCCTGGGCTGCATCAAAATTAACATGGCCAGTTGTGGTGGTTTGGCTCTGGCCTGGAGGCCAGATACCCACCAAGCCGCTCTATCACTCCCCCTCTTAAGTGAACAGGGGAAGAAGGGAAAGAAAATATAACAGAAGCCAGGGATAAGATAGGAGCAATTTAATAACACTAATAAGCAAACAGCATTGATTACTTTCCTGGCTCTTTACAGCAGATACCTTTGTAGCCAGGGAATTACAGGCCTGTCAGCCTGACCTCAGTGCCAGGCAAGATCATGGAACAGGTCATCCTGAGTGCATTAACACAGCACTTAGAGGATGGCCAAGGGATCAGGCTCAGCCAACATGGATTTAGGAAGGGCAGGTCCTGCCTGACCAACCTGATCTCTTTCTATGATCAGGTGACCCGCCTGGTGGATGTGGGGAGGCCTGTGGATGTAGTTTACCTGGACCTCAGCAAGGCCTTTGACACCGTCCCCCATAGCAAAATGCTGGCCAAACTGTCAGCCCATGGTTTGGACAGCAGCACTCTGAGCTGGGTTAGGAACTGGTTGGATGGCCGAACCCAGAGAGTGGTGGTGAATGGTGTCACATCCGGCTGGCGGCCAGTCACTAGTGGAGTCCCCCAGGGATCAGTTCTGGGCCCCATCCTCTTTAACATCTTTGTTGATGATCTGGATGAGGGCATTGAGTCTATCATCAGTAAATTTGCTGATGACACCAAGCTGGGGGCAGGAGTCGATCTACTGGAGGGTAGAGAGGCTTTACAGAGAGACCTCGACAGGCTGGACAGATGGGCAGAGTCCAACGGCATGAAATTTAACACATCCAAGTGCCGGGTTCTGCACATTGGCCACAACAACCCCATGCAGTGCTACAGGCTGGGGTCAGAGTGGCTGGAGAGCAGCCAGGCAGAGAGGGACCTGGGAGTGCTGGTTGATGGTAGGCTGAACATGAGCCAGCAGTGTGCCCAGGCAGCCAAGAGGTCCAATGGCATCCTGGCCTGCATTAAGAACAGTGTGGCCAGCAGGAACAGGGAGGTCATTCTGCCCCTGTACACTGCACTGGTTAGGCCACACCTCGAGTACTGTGTCCAGTTGTGGGCCCCTCAGTTTAGGAAGGATGTTGACTTGCTGGAACGAGTCCAGAGAAGGGCAACGAAGTTAGTGAGGGGCTTGGAACACAAGCCCTATGAGGAGAGACTGAGGGAGCTGGGGCTGCTTAGCCTGGAGGAGAGAGACTCAGGGTGACCTCATTACTCTCTACAACTACCTGAAGGGGGTTGTAAACAGGCAGAGGTTGGTCTCTTCTCCCAGGCAGCCAGCACCAGAACAAGAGGACACAGTCTCAGGCTGCACCAGGGAAGTTCAGGCTGGAGGTCAGGAGGAAGTTTTACACAGAGAGAGTGATTGCCCATTGGAATGGGCTGCCTGGGGAGGTGGTGGAGTTGCCGTCACTGGAGGTGTTGAGGAGGAGACTTGACAGGGTGCTTGGTTAGATGGGTTAGTTGATTGGGTGGTGTTGGGTGATAGGTTGGACGTGATGATCTTGAAGGTCTCTTCCAACCTGGTTTATTCTATTCTATTCTAAACTGAGAGTCGTTCTGCCACTTTGCTTTGGTGATATCCCACCTGGAGTATTGTGTCCAGTGCCGGGGGCCTCAATGGAAGAAAGACATAGACCTGCTGGAGAGGCTCCAGAGGTGGGTCACAAAGATGATTGTGGGTCTGGAACACCTTTCCTACATAGATAGGCTGAGGGAGCTGGAGTTTTTCAGCCTGGAGAAGAGAAGACTCTGGGGAAACCTAATATTGGCCTTCCAGTACCTGAAGAGAGCCTACAAGAATGCTGGAGAGGGACTGCTTACAAAGGCCTGTAGTGATAGGATGATTTAGACAGGACATTAGGCAGAAGTTCTTTACTGTGAGGGTGGTGAAATACTGAAACAGGTTGCCCAGGGTGGTAGTTGAGGCCCCAGCCCTGGAGATATTCAAGGTTGGGCTCAATGAGATTCTGAGCAACCTGATTAGGAGGATGTGCCTGCTCACTGCAGGGAGGATGGACTAGATGACCTTTGGAGGTGCCTTCCAACCCAAACATTCTAGGATTCCAAGTAATCCGGAAAAGAAATAAGTTATATTTGGGGAAGTAAAATATGGTTTGTGGACAAAATATTTCCAGATGCCCAAATTCTTTTGGTGGTTGGCCTGGGATCTCAGAAGTAAAGTATTGGGCAAAAACTGTTCAACACTAGAGTAGAGATTGTCAGCTGCCAGTTCACACTGACGGTTTTGGGCAGAAATCGATTGCTTCTGTCAAAAGTCATGTTTAAAATGTAGCACCTCTTTGTTTTATTTGGATGTAATTATTCAGGGGGTGTTGGTATCTGAGAATATTTTGCTACAACAGCCTGATAAAATTTTCCTTTTTCTGCCTTTCTTTCAGATGCTTTGCACACTTACTTTGGGATTTGTGGATTGTCATTAATGGGAGAACCTGGTATTTGTGAAGTTGATCCCGCCCTGAATGTGAGCACAAGAACCTCAGCGCGCCTTCACCACATTCATCAGATCTGGAGAACAAGGACTCTAAGCCAAGATCAGACAACACAGGCCTCTCTACATGACTGATTTAGACTTGAATTTTGTTCTGGTAGCATAATGGTAGCCCAAGGTTAAAAGCCATGTATAACCAATGTGCTCTTTTAAGTGCTGGAGTTTTACAATCAGATCTGTGTTGCTGACATCACTTCTGTAGGGAGTTGCCTTCAGCAGATTATTCTGCATCATGAAAAAAGGAGTGAAAAATGGAGATATTTTGATTATGTTGAAATTTGTCACTGCGAACTGTAAATGGCTTTTCCAATGGCTTTACTTCTGAGAACCCCCTTGAGGCATTTAGACTTTTTTTTTTTCTTCAATTCGTGCATACTGTGTAAAAATATATATAGGAAAGTATTTTCAGAATCTGTTTACATATCATACAGTATAGCACAGAATCTTGGAGTTCTTTATTATCTGTTTGACATATTTTTGGGTAGAGTATCTCCCATATTGTCTCAGTTAAAAGTTAACTTTTTGTCTACTTTCAGATTCCATGAACTTTGTTAATAAATTAAAAAAAAATACAACTATTTTGTTCAAGATACTGAACTTCCAGAGTTGCATTTCTTTGCTAATTCTTCTAAGTAGCTTCTCTGCACAGAGGCAGTAGATTGCTAGCCAAAATTTTCATCTGAAATGCACCTTATGTGAAATAAGTGTGTGTTGATGTGTGGTTGTAAGACATATTCCTGCTTCTGAAGGCAAGCGTTTGCAATACGTGAAATTTGTACAACCGCACTTCTTTTTTTTAACCTATTCCCTTTTGGCATGAAAGAATTCTGAGTTTCTCAACTGTTCTGTGTAAAAGATGAAATACTGAGCTTTAAATAAGTGACAGTTGTTTACTGTTAGGGAGATGATGAATGTTCTCAGCTTATTTAGTAGTTGCACCTTCCTTTTGTATGCTTGAAATGTTACTCGATCAAAGCAAATAACTTTGCATCTGTTGCTTTTGTGGCAGACCAATCTGTGCATTTCAGGTAACACAGGGTAAAAATAGGTTCTCTTTCTGCTTCCCACTTATTAAGGCACATTCGTTTTTCTAAAGGTCTTAAAAGCATAGATAACTGAAGACCTCTCAAGCGACATTAAACACACCATTTACTACTGCCAGCCCAAAGTGCCAGGATCTAGACCCATTCAGTCAGCAAAATGAGCTTCAGAAATAACCATGGTTCTGGTTTTTGCAATGCAGTGGAAGCTAAAAGGGTGTATCACAGCCAGAGATCTGATGGGCATCTTCAGGCTACCAGAACAATCCCAGTGACCAAACCTGTAGCAGCCTTTCTACTTAAATTGGTTTTATTTCTATAAGCAGATTAATTTCCATGGTGGCATTGGAAACAACATTGGTGGTGGTGGTCTGCTTGAAAAAGCAGAGGAACATGGGACAGGCCTTGGAAGTAATGTGTGGGCTAGACATTTCCCCTTGCAGGAGGCGAGGCTGTGTAGCTAGATGGACTGCAAGACCGGAATGGAAGCAAAGAAACTGTAGCACTAGTATTCGGGAGGGGAAATGAGGTGCTTGAGTAGGTGCAGAGTAAGAGTATTAAAACTGGGATATGAAGATGGAGGCAAGAGAAAATATGGGAATATGGAGTAAGCATAGAACCAAAATGGTGGAAAGGCTTTTAGCTGCCTAGGATGAGTGTATGGATTAGAGAGCAAGAGTAAGAGGAAGGTACTGACTCAAGCAACATGACAGAGTGAAGTGAGGAAGAGGGATGACTGGAAATTCAGCTGCAAATGAAATAGGGAGAGGAAGTACTAGGCTGGGGGTGTGCTGCAGCAGCTCCTGTGAGAATCCATTTTCTTGGAGGAGCTTAATGGGATGTTGGTTAGTGAAGTCTTGAGATTACCCAGAACAAAAGATTCTCAGGTCATGGGAGTTTACCTAGCTGACAGCCCATTTAAAAACAGCTTGAGGTAAGAATCCTTCTAAATAGCACGGTGTTTACTCTCCCTTGACATAAGATGGTGGCCACAAATTAACATGGTAGAATAGGATAGGAGTTTGGGATTCCGTTCTGCTGTGTCCAGTTCTGGAGCACCCAGTACAAGGACATGGACTTGCCAGAGCAAGTCCAGAGGAGGGCCACAAAGGGCTGGAGTATCTCTCCTATGATGACAGGATGAGAGAGTTTGGGCAGTTGTAAAGGACCAGAAATCGTTATGTACATGGCTCAACATTGTTGGGAGAATCATTTGGGATATGGAGAACTTGGCACTTTCCCCACTGTGGTCAACCAAGGGGCTTTGGGGCCTGGAAGGCTCCCTGGCAGGACTTTAGAGCCCTAGGGACTGCCTGGTGGCAGAGAAGGCAGTGACACAGTTGCATCAAGCATGTGCTGCACTGTCCAGTCAGGGTGAGTGGCTACTGTTAGCAGCAGTGTGAAACTATAGAGAGTGTCACAGTAGGGTGGGCTATAGAAACTACTGGGAAACTGCTTGAGAACTGCTTGGCTACTATCTGCTTGGGGACTGGGGGTGGAGTGGGGGATAGACACTGCCTCCCTTGAGGAGCTACTGCTAGGGGAAAGCCATTTTGTGAGGGATCTGCATGCAAAGAGTTGATGGCTGAGAATTCAGTGGCTAGAGACTAGGACTGTCAGGAACAGCTATGCTGCCTGCTGCTGAGAGAGAAAGCTGCTGTCCTGCCTGACCCCACTCACCGCCCACTCCTATTAATCCCAGTGTTTATTCTGATGCCAGCAAAATGTATATACCTTCACCCCACACTGGGAGTCTAATTATGTTAATTGGTTTGAAATCTTTAATCTTTTTAAGTTGGCAAAAATCTGTGCTAATAACCAACTTTACATGCATGAGATGCAGGACTAAGGCACCAGTTGGTGCCAAGCAAACAAACGGTGAACACCAAATGTTCCTGCATAGCAGACATTTTTATTCTGATTGTGTAGTTAATGCTGGATTGCATTACTGCTCCCATTTTTCTTCTGACTAGAAAGGTGTTTAATGATAAATCAATGGACAATAATTTTGCAGATAAGAAGTTTATAACTAAAATCGGTTTTGAAATTGAGACCTTTGAAGGCAGCTAACAGTTAAACTGTGAAACTTTAATGTAACTAGAGAATGCAAACCACCTGTAATTCTTCCATGTTAACCACAGCTTTCCATTGCTGAGGCTGAACTTAAATAAGAAATTAATAAACTAATTGGCTTTGCCACATGCTTGAGGATTCAAAACATCTTGGCTAACATGGCTCGTTATGCTCAATTAGACAAGCACTAGGTGAAGAAGAAAATCTCATTATATAAAATTATTATTAAATTGCACCTCTAAATAATCACTGAGTGGTTACAGCATGCCATAGATTTACACTTTTAGCCCACCACTTTAAAGCTTTTGTCTTCCTAGTCTCTATTTGATTAATTTCTGAATGTAAAGGAAGGAAGGGAAAATTCTATTATTCCTTGTGAACTGTAGCTCTTCTGGGATGGGTTTTGTTGCAAGCCAGTCAGTTGTTCTGGATAAACAACTGCCCACACTGCATCTTCTCAAGGGTGCAGAGAATACGATCATGTCCAAAGGTTTAAGGATGTTGCTAGGTCATGTAGGAAGAAAATTAGGGAGGCAAAAGCACATTTGGAGCTTAGCCTGGCCTCTGCTGTGAAGGACAACAAAAAATCCTTCTATAAATTTATTAAAAGCAAGAGGAAGGGCAAGGACAACCTCCACTTTATGGTGGACACGGAGAGGACTGTTGTAACAAAAGAGGAGGAAAAGGCAGAGGTACTTAACACCTTCTTTGCCTCAATTTTTACTAGCAGGGCAGAATGTCTTCCAGACAGCTGGCCTGTAGAGCTGGCAGATGGAGCCAGGGAGCAGCATAGTTTTCCTCTGTTCCAGGAGGAGGTAGTTAGAGATCTCAGCCTCTTGAATCCCCACAAGTCCATGAGACCGGATGAGATTGTGGTGAAGAGGTTATTAAATTTATTAATATGAAATATGAATTATGAAAATATTATTTTTATTAATTATCAAACTATTAATAACCGATGAATCACCAACTTACATACATGTTCTAGTGCACATTCGTGAAATAGATTCCACAAGTGGCTTAGTGTTATAACGTAATTGAACTATCTATAAACCCTTTCTATATTTATATAACGAAGGGTGCAGTTCCGCCGCTTGGCTACTAGATGGAGACTCGGCGGGACGCGGGCGGCTTCTGGCTATACACAGCAATATTACAATCTTTCTATGCGTCAGCGCTTACTCTGCTAGACGCGGATACTTTGAACTGAGTGCTAGTGGATGGGAAGCACTTGGAAGATATTCGATTCCCTTCAGACAACAGGGATCGGTCCTGGTTGGGGTCAGCCCGTGGTGTCGGTCCTCAAAGTCGACTCGCACGGCAGGGCGGGACAACGGTGGCCGGTAGGTGGGCTTGGACGACACAGCAGCAGGCAAAGCTACGGGGGTCGGCCCAACCACGGCGGCTCTCAGGGCTGATGCAAACAGCCTCAGGGAGAGAATGCGGCTGCATTAGGCGGCAGATTCTCGTTTACTGAGCTTAAAGGAGCAGCGGGACTCTCGGAGTGGTCCCGGGTTTGGTTCAGTATAGGCACGAACAATGCTTTAGTCTTCCCCGAGATTCACAGGGCTCAGAGCGGCACTCGGCGGCTCCTCTCCCGCTACGGCGGGGCTAGGCATACATGGACTCAGTATTAATCAAGTCCCTTCTCCCCGGCAACTGGGCAGATCTTACCCTCGGGGGTTGGTCCAGTCCTCCGGTGGCACGGTGGGCTCTCCCGGTCGGTACGACTGGCTGTAGCAACACTGGATTCCTCAGAAACAGCGAAGGTCCTCCCTCTGGGTTTCTTCACGATGCAGAGGCTTTCAGTATGCGTGCATGTGTAACAGAAGCTAACAACAATAAGCTCAATGGCAAAGGCTGCAGCTCGAGAGTTACTCTCTCGAGCAAGCACAGGGACAAAGTGAATGAGGGGGCAACTTGTTTACCAACTGGGGTGATACTTATAGATTCCTCGAGGCTGGGCTTGACCAATGGGCACTCTCATGAGCAACTGGCTTCAGCCTATAGAAAGCGTGAAGCTAGAATTATGCCCATACTTGGTGTCTGCACAAGCACTGCATGCGCTGGGTGCATGCAAGCCTGGCTAATGCCTTGGCTTTTGTCTTCCTCCTGGAGGAGGGGGAACTTGCCCACATGCTAGGACAAGATTCAGTATCTGGGCATAATGTGCCTTCACCACAGGGGTCCATCCTAGGGTGCTGAGAGAGCTGGCAGAGGAACTGGCCAAGCTGCTTTCCATCATTTTTCAGCAGTCCTGGCTCACTGGAGGTGTCCCAGAGGACTGGAAGCTGGCCAACCTGGTGCCCATCCATAAGAAGGGCCACTTGGATGAGCCAGGGAATTATAGGCCTGTCAACCTGACCTCGGTGCCAGGCAAGATTATGGAACAGGTCATCTTGAGTGCAATCACGCAGCACTTCCAGGATGGCCAAGGGCTCAGGCCCAGCCAGCATGGATTTAGGAAGGGCAGGTCCTGCCTGACCAATCTGATCTCCTTCTATGATCAGGTGACCCGCCTGGTGGATGTGGCTTGTATGGGAGCACACTGTGTTGGGTTAGGAACTGGCTGGAGGGCCAAGGCCAGAGAGTGGTGGTGAATGGTGCCACATCCAGCTGGCGACCAGTCAGTAGTGGTGTGCCCCAAGGATCAGTGCTGGGCCCTGTGCTCTTTAACATCTTTATTGATAATCTGGATGAGGGCATTGAATCCATCATCAGTAAATCTGTGGATGACACCAAGCTAGGGGCAGGAGTTGGTCTGCTGGCGGGTAGAGAGGCTCTGCAGATGCACCTCGACAGGCTGGACAGATGGGCAGAGTCCAAGGGCATGAGATTTAACACATCCAAGTGCCGGGTTCTGCACGTTGGCCACAGCAACCCCATGCAGTGCTACAGGCTGGGGTCAGAGTGGCTGGAGAGCGACCAGGCAGAGAGGGACCTGGGGGTACTGGTCGATGGTAGGCTGAACATGAGCCTGCAGTGTGCCCAGGCATCCAAGAGGTCCAATGGCATCCTGGCCTACATCAGTAACAGTGTGGCCAGCAGGAGCAGGGAAGTGATTCTCCCCCTGTATGCTGCACTGGTTAGGCCACACCTTGAGTCCTGTGTCCAGTTGTGGGCCCCTCAGTTTAGGAAGGATGTTGACTTGCTGGAACGAGTCCAGAGAAGGGCAACGAAGTTGGTGAGGAGTTTGGAACCTATGTGGAGAGGCTGAGGGAGCTGGGGTTGCTTAACCTGGAGAAGAGGAGACTCAGGGGAGACCTTGTTGCTCTCTACAACTACCTGAAGGGAGGTTGTAGACAGGCGGAGTTTATTCTCTCCTCTTCTTTTCAATCTCCCTCCTCCCCAGTCTATAAATTCTTAAAATAAGGAGAGTTTTTCTACTGGGGTTTCTTCATGTAGTGCTGATGTCCCAGGAATGGTGGGGATTTTTCTATAAACAGCACTTTAGTGGAAACCATAAGTCTTAGAAGGAATGGTCATGCTTGCATTCTAGTCTGTATGCTTTACAGATCACCTGTTCTTGAGTGGTGCTGGCTGAAATAGTTTCTGAAATACACAGCTCTCCACTGAGGCCAAGGACAGGAATTTGCTAGAGATATGTCTAAATGAAGATTATCAACATAGCCACAGAGCTCTTCTGTGTTTTTATATGTAGCTCTATATCTAATTCCCTGTGCATGGCCAGAGTGCATCTTGCAGAGTGGTGATAACATATGACCTCTGTGATTTCCCAATTGCTATCTTCCTATGTGGGTCATACTATCATCAAAATTTTCTGATGGCTCCATGCCTTGACATTTGTTTTCAGTGTAAACAAACTGCAACATCAAGCAACTTCCTTCTGCAGAGTGAGGATCCACTGGTAAGAGTAAGGACTGTAGGAGAGGGCATCTAAAGAAGAGGTGTAAGTCATGTTAACAAGGTGAGCTTAGGCTGTATGTCCTGTCCTCTTCCCCTCTGCCACCCCAGGCTTATCCTCATCTTTATTAAATACAGATATGAAGGAACAGCAGAGGCACATGTTTTCCACTCTTCTAGAGGTGCATACTCTCCCTGCTGAGCAATGTTCCTGAGTGGTCCTCACTCTGCATCTCCCTTATCATTTGGTTGCAGCCTTTCTGGACTTTTGCAGGTTTTCTCACCTCCTGTGACTCAAAATGGGGATTCATCAGCAGAACAGGGAAGCTTCACAGGTCCTTGCACAAAGCAAAGACAGTCATCCTGCTTTTAGCTCCAGTAGAAGCCTGTGTAAACACACAAATCAGCATACGAGATCTTACATAGCATCTGGTCCCCAGGGAGCGCAATTCTTTTTTTAAGCTGAAGACTCTGCAGGCTATGAAGAGCAACAGTTCCCACAATCTCCCTTCTGTAAAAGGAAATTAAAGTTTGCAGCAGCTGTTGATCTGTAGCCAGTCTGGACTCCCAAACCTTCTCTGGCTTCCCAGCCTGCTCTAGCTACCCGTGGACAACTCTCGCCACTAAAGCAAGTCAAGGCTTTCAGTGCTTTATGATGCTAGCCAGATTTGGAGCAAAGAAGAATGTAAAATAAGTCTGTGATGATGGGGCCAAATGGTCCCAATACAAGTCCTGGTATGTCCAGGCATGATCCCCCTCCCTTCTGCAGGTATCCAGGGAAATGCAGGAAAAAGACAAAAGAGCCCAGGCACCAGAAACTCTGGTAAACAAAGGGATATGTTCTCCTTTATGGTAAAAGAGCATGTGCACTAGCCGTGCTTCTTCTAGACTAGGCCTATGTTGTTGCCTTCTATGGTCATGGCCTGACAGAATTCCATTTTATTGGTTAACTGTTCTGCTTGCTTCATTTGCCATATTGACCAAATTGAGTCTCAGGCAAGTGATAAATACAGGCCAAATTGTATTCACCTTGATCTTCTAGAGAAGCCTTTGCCTTGCAAACCTGAAAAGCCAAGCCTTGCCCTGCAACTCAGAGAGGCCAAGCCTTGCTTCCCTTAACTCAGAATGTGTGCTATGGCTCAGTTTACCCAGAAAGATGCAGGTGCCCTTTGCAGTAACACGTCATAAAAGCCCAGAAGCAGACAGAACTCTCTTGCCAGGTGGAAGGGATATAGTGAGGGTGAGCCAAGCCCCTGAGCATTGTGCCCTGCAGCAGTAACTTGCTTCCAACCTAAGCGCCCACTTTGTAAAACCAGACCTCGTTGTGAAGATGTTGAAACAGGCTATTTGTCTATGAGTCTGAATGCCCAGTACAGCCTGTGAAATCCTGGGAAGAAGCTTCAAGGACCACCTGCTGATGTACTGAGGCCATACCAGCCATTGAGACAGTGTGGTGTCCCTGCCAGCAACCAGCACCAATCTCTTGCCATGCAAGGTGTTCAAGAACACCTCAAAAGCCTTACCAGCTAACTTACAGCAGAAGCACCCCTCTACTTGGGTGGAACTCATTGTGAGTAATCAATTAATCTTGCCTCTTTGTTATGGTTCTATCTATCTGACTTGCCGGTTTGGCAAGGTTCTTCTCGAGTCTCCCCTATTGGTCAAGTGTCACATTGCTCCAGAGATTCTCTTTCCCGGTTATTTTTCTGGTTTGCTTAAAATTGTTTAAATTGTTAAATATTGCCTAACTATTTGTGGTGGGTTGGAAGGGCTGAGGCCAAGAAGCCTCTTCCCTCCCCCCTGTAAGTAAAGGGAAAGAAAAATTGAAGGGAAAGAAAAAAAAACTCACCAGCCGAATTAGCAAAGCAGTGGAGCTATATTTACAAAGCAGTGTAGGATTTTGCAGGGGAATATTTACAAATTTACAATATCTACAATATATACAAAGATATACAGCAGTGTAACACAGAAATGAGAGTAGCCCCCCTCAGCCGAGGGGGATCCTCACCTCCGCTCTCCCCTCTCTTCCCCCCCCCCTTTCCCCAGAGTAGTTCGGAAAAGAGGGAGAAAAGAGAGAAAGAAAAATGTTAGAAGCAGTTTGTGTTAATTGGAAAAAAGTTAGTCTTATCTTCAAGGCCGAAGTCTTGGCAGAAAGCCCAGCACAGGGAGCTGCTGCACTGAAGGAGATGCGGAAGCAAGAGTGACAGAGAAGTGCTGGGAATGCCCACTTCACTCTCAGGCCAGATAGTGCTTCCTCCCACTTGCCCAATGAAAAATTAGTTTAGACTCTTCCTTCCGTTTACCAACTTCCGTCCACCATATTCCCTTTCTTAAAGGGACACCGTCAACCGGGCACAATCCCCCCCTTCTAAACAATTTTCATTGGCTGTTTATACTGTCCATTCAATCCAAAATGATATTTACAGTTCGTGAATAGAGTTCATAGTCCATTCCGGCTATGCTCAGATGTAGATGATTCAAAAGTCCAAGAAAATCAGAAAATGAGAAAAATGGAAAACAGTTCATTTCTTCGCCGAAGAAGCAAAGAAAAGGGAAACAGGGAAATCTCAGGGTCTCTTAGTTGACTCAGGGCTTCCAGGGACCTCAGGGTTCGTGCACCGTAGATTCCTCGTTGATTCTTGTTTTGGGCGCGATGTAGCTGTACAGCAGTTCGAAGTTAACCTCTTTCAGCTAAAGTTAAATTTCTTTGTGGAATACACTGAATTTCACCATTCTCTTGCATTACCCAATAAGTGTGACCCGGACCTTCAGCTGAAACCACCCCTCGGACAGGTTTAGCCTCTCCTGAGGGTGAAAATACCCAAACAGTTTTACCTAACAGATTCTTTTCTCTAACAACAGGAACTCTATCACCTTCTACTTTCCGTAGCAAATCTGAATATGCAGGTCCAGCTCGGTTCACTGAACCTCTACTATTTACCAGCCAGGTTGCTTGTGCTAAATGTTTTTCCCAGTTTTTCAAAGATCCACCTCCCATGGCTTTAAGAGTGGTCTTCAACAAACCGTTGTAGCGTTCAATCTTCCCTGAAGCTGGTGCATAGTAGGGAATGTGGAATATCCACTCAATACCGTGCTCTTTGGCCCAGTTCTTTACAAGGTTGTTTTTGAAATGAGTTCCGTTGTCTGACTCAATCCTCTCTGGAGTTCCGTGTCTCCACAGGATCTGTCTCTCCAGACCGAGAATGGTGTTGCGTGCAGTTGCATGTGGAACTGGATAAGTTTCCAACCATCCAGTGTTTGCTTCTACCATAGTAAGCACGTATTGCTTACCAGAACGAGAACGTGGTAGAGTGATGTAGTCAATCTGCCAAGCTTCACCATACTTGTACTTGGACCATCGGTCACCATACCACAAGGGCTTAAGTCGTTTTGCCTGCTTAATAGCAGCACAAATGTCACAGTCATGGATGACTTGTGTGATAGCATCCATGGAAATGTCTATGGATCTGTCACGAGCCCATTGGTATGTTGCATCTCTGCCTTGATGTCCTGACGAATCGTGAGCCCACCGAGCTAAGAATATCTCACCTCGGTGTTTCCAGTCGAGATCAAGATTAGAGTCCATGTCTACTTGAGAAACTCTTGCAGCTAGATCTGCCTGATGGTTGTGTTGCTGTTCCTCAGTAGCTTTGCTCTTAGGAATGTGAGCATCGATGTGTCTCACTTTCACTGGAATTCTCTCGATTCGATCAGCAATGTCCTGCCACAGGTTGGCTGCCCAAATGGGTTTTCCTTTTCTCTGCCAACCACTCTTCTTCCAGTTCTTTAGCCAACCCCATAGAGCATTGGCTACCATCCATGAGTCGGTGTAGAGATAAAGCTTTGGCCATCTCTCACGTTCAGCCACGTCGAGAGCTAGCTGGACAGCTTTTACCTCTGCGAACTGACTGGATTCTCCTTCTCCATCTTTCGCCTCTGCAACTCGGCGTGTTGGACTCCACACTGCAGACTTCCACCTTCGCTTGTTTCCAACAAGACGACAGGAACCGTCTGTGAACAAAGCATATTTCTTTTCATCATCAGAAAGGTCATTGTAAGGAGGAGCTTCCTCAGCACGAGTTACTTTCTCCTCTGGAGGTTTAGCACAGTTGATACCTTCAGGCCAACTTGAGATCACCTCCACTAGACCAGGTCTTTCAAGATTTCCCATTCGAGCTCTCTGTGTTATCAGAGCCATCCACTTAGACCATGTTGAGTCTGTGGCATGATGTGGTGTGGAACCTTTGCCTTTGAACATCCAATTCAAAACTGGTAATCTGGGAGCTAGAAGAAGTTGTGATTCAGTTCCAATCACTTCAGAAGATGCTTTTACTCCTTCATAGGCAGCTAGAATTTCCTTCTCTGTTGGAGTATAATTAGCCTCTGAACCCCTGTAACCTCGACTCCAGAAACCAAGAGGTCGTCCACGTGTCTCACCTGGAGCTTTTTGCCACAAGCACCAGGTTGGACCATTGTCACTTGCAGCCGTGTACAAAATGTTCTTAATGTCTGGACCATCTCGGACAGGTCCCAGACCCATTGCTTGAATTACCTCTTGCTTTATCTGGTCAAAGGCTGCTTGTTGTTCAGGTCCCCAGTGGAAATGGTTTCTCTTTCGAGTTACATCATACAGAGGTTTCACAATCTGACTGTATCCAGGAATGTGCAGTCTCCAAAATCCCACTATCCCCAAGAAACGTAGGGTCTCTTGCTTGCTTGTGGGACTTGCCATGGTAGAGACTCTATTTACCACATCCACTGGAATGTGTCGGCGTCCATCCTGCCATCGCACTCCCAGAAACTGAATCTCTGTGGTAGGTCCTTTCACCTTGTCTCGCTTGATGGCAAAACCTGCATTCAGAAGAATGTCAATGATCTTGTTACCTTTCTCGAAGACTTCCTCAGCAGTTTTACCCCAGACAATGATATCATCGATGAACTGGATGTGTTCTGGAGCACCGCCTTTCTCCAGAGCATCGTGGATCACTGCATGACAGATGCTTGAGCTGTGGATCCAGCCCATTGGCAGCCTGTTGAAAGTGTACTGGATTCCTCTCCAGGTGAAAGCAAACTGAGGCCTGCATTCCTCTGCTATGGGAATAGAGAAAATGCATTAGCAATGTCTATGGTAGCATACCATTTGGCCTCTTTGGATTCCAGCTCATACTGTAGTTCCATCATGTCTGGTACTGCTGCACTCATAGGTGGTGTCACTTCATTCAGGGCTCGGTAGTCTACCGTCAGACGCCAGTCTCCATTCTGCTTCCGCACAGGCCACACTGGACTGTTGAAAGGTGAATG
Source organism: Melanerpes aurifrons (assembly GCA_011125475.1). Classification (NCBI taxonomy): domain Eukaryota; kingdom Metazoa; phylum Chordata; class Aves; order Piciformes; family Picidae; genus Melanerpes; species Melanerpes aurifrons. Next base: position 3,451,429 of record WWNC01000080.1, on the reverse strand, counting down.
AGTTTTGCTGACGACTTTCTGACTCTCCAACTGACGAATCAGATTCTGAATGGGCAACAAAGAGTCACGGTTGGTTCTGTATTGTCTGTGATGCACAGTCTGAGAAGCAACCGGCAATTTAATGTCCTGTATCTTATGTTGTCCCACAACTGCAGATTCATCAGAAAGTTCAGGTCTGGCAGATAGCTTCAATTTCTGTCCATCAATTTCTATTGAAGCTACTCCAAAAGCCCATTTGTAACCTCTAGGGTCTTTGAAACGCCCTTCTCTCAGAAAATCAATTCCCAAAATACAAGGTGCATCAGGTCCGGTCACAACTGTATGCTTCCTCCATTGTTTACCAGTTAAACTTATATTAACCTCTACTTTACTTAACTCTTGAGATCCACCAGTGACTCCCAGAATAGTTATAGACTCTGATCCCTGATAATTTGATGGTATTATGGTGCACTGAGCTCCTGTGTCAACCAAGGCCCTGTACTTCCGAAATTGTGAAGTGCCAGGCCACTGGATGTACACATCCCAATAGATTCTATTATCTCTGTTATCCCTCTCCTCCCCCTGGCGGGAGGCAGGGCACCCCTAGTTATGGGGAACATGCGCACATGTGCATTGCACATAGTTTGCAGGGTTATAACTTTGCATGTTATAACCGGAGCCACTGTTGGAGCCATAAGAGTCATTCTGGGGAACTGTGGAAGTAACAGCTACCCTTCTGGTATTGCTACCTCGGGTTCTGCCACTTTGCAATTCCCTCAGTCTCTTGAAAAGATTAGAAGTTGGTTGGCCATCCCAGCGGTTCATGTTTTCACCAAACTGATCACGCAGAGTTATCCAAATAGTTCTACGTGATTGCCTTGGTGGTCTGTTTTGGAACGACCTGTTTTGGAACGACCTGTTTTGGAATGACCTCCTTGGAGGACGTGTATTCCTCACAGATGAAACTTGTACCCACCTGGAGGAAGAATTGAAATTATCCCTTTGTGCCAATTGGTATATGGAATCTTTCAGATCCTTCATGCAATTCTCAATCTTTCCAGACAGAGTTTCAATGGCTGAAACCAAAGAACCACGTGTCATGCTATCCTCCAATTGTCTCATTTGATCGCTGAATTGGCCAACCATGGGAGAAGCTCCACCATAACTTCTTGACACAATTCTGCTTGCCAGAATGTTTGCATAATTGGAAGGAGCAAGTTTGATGATCTTTTTAGCAAGACCAATACCCACAGGAATGTCATCAGGATTCAGAGTTTCATGTTCACCATAGAGTAGCTCTCTAACAGCAAATTCTCTCAAGCGCTTAATTCCCTCATCTATGGTAGTCCAGGGTTTAGGATTCCATGGAAGATCATCTCGGGAAGGGTATCTCAGGGCAACCGCCATTAAAAGGCGTATCCACAGACTAACCTTACCGAGAGCTCTGCCTAGATGTCTATCTATTCCATTGTCCCTTGAGAGAGTTCCTAACTGAGCTGCTGACTTGTCTCCAACTGTTAGAGCTGGAGCACCTGTATCATAACACCTACTAAGCCAAGCTAGAACTGGTTCCTTATCCGCCCTGGTGAAATCTTTACGGACATTTTGCAATTCCTCCCGTGGAGAAGAACATTCCAAAATATCATCTTCCGCCTCGTCTCCTGAATTTTTGTCCATATAATCCTGCTGTCATTCTCCTAAGGATCTCTTTAAGCTGAGAACCACCTTTGCCAGCTGCTTTCCTAGCTTCATCTGTATCCTGCTTTGATCTCACTAGGTTAGCTAGATCTTTAAAACAAACCACCTCTTCCTCCTGAGCAGGATCTCTTAGAGTAGAGGGCCCCTCACCAGGATCAGTCTCCAGCTCCTCTTCTTCTCCATCTTTGGCCTTTGCACCTCTAGTCTTTAAAGGAGCCACCTTAACTGGAGCTGTGTTTGAATTGACAGCCACCTTAATGGAAGCTGACAGGTCCTGAGATAAATCAGCTGCTGGGGCAGTGACTTCCGGTCCCACCGAGGGATTGGGCGGAAGTGACGTTGCTCCGTTAATGGCCGATGGAGAAGAAGAAGAAGGAGAAGGAGTGGGAGAAGGAGTAGGTGCCATGTTGATACCAGCCGATGCCCTTGGCTGCTTGCTAGAATCAGCAAAGTCATTTAGAGCTGCTTTACCAATTAACTTTTTAGCCTTCTTTTTAACTGACACGGGTTCTCCACAGTCCTCATCACTAGATGACTCTGGGACTGATCTTGAGCTACGGCGTTTTCTTTTTGGTCTAGTTTTAATAACAAAACACGCCCTGGACACCTTTCTCTCTCGCCACAAGGAATACAGAGAAAACACATTAGTTATTACCAGCAGCAGAATTATAGACATGAAATAAATCACTTTTGGATCCCAGGCATCACCTAAAGTTACTCTCTCCTCAGGCGGAATCTTAAAACCCTTTATCTCAATTGGGAGAGTGGTGGAGGTAACATTCCTGTATCTCACTGGCCATAATAAATTAATACATTTTCCATACCATAATTTAACTCTATACATAACCCACATATAAATTGTCCGCACCAAATATTTACCCAGGTAATCCAAAAGCAAACCCAAACAATATCTGTAAACCAGAGCCCCAAAAATTGAAAAGAACAATCGCTCCACAAAACCACAAGACCTTCATGTTTGCTAATTCAGCTGGAAAACACTAAATCAATCAGGTAATAAATTAAACTAATTATCTGCCGCACGTTGGGTACGCCAATAAAAAAAAATGTGGTGGGTTGGAAGGGCTGAGGCCAAGAAGCCTCTTCCCTCCCCCCTGTAAGTAAAGGGAAAGAAAAATTGAAGGGAAAGAAAAAAAAAACTCACCAGCCGAATTAGCAAAGCAGTGGAGCTATATTTACAAAGCAGTGTAGGATTTTGCAGGGGAATATTTACAAATTTACAATATCTACAATATATACAAAGATATACAGCAGTGTAACACAGAAATGAGAGTAGCCCCCCTCAGCCGAGGGGGATCCTCACCTCCGCTCTCCCCTCTCTTCCCCCCCCCCTTTCCCCAGAGTAGTTCGGAAAAGAGGGAGAAAAGAGAGAAAGAAAAATGTTAGAAGCAGTTTGTGTTAATTGGAAAAAAAGTTAGTCTTATCTTCAAGGCCGAAGTCTTGGCAGAAAGCCCAGCACAGGGGAGCTGCTGCACCGAAGGAGATGCGGAAGCAAGAGTGACAGAGAAGTGCTGGGAATGCCCACTTCACTCTCAGGCCAGATAGTGCTTCCTCCCACTTGCCCAATGAAAAATTAGTTTAGACTCTTCCTTCCGTTTACCAACTTCCGTCCACCATATTCCCTTTCTTAAAGGGACACCGTCAACCGGGCACACTATTGTACATTCCCATTGTAAATATATATTCCAGGTGTACATTGAATCTATTAGCAAGTTCCCCGCAATTTTTGGTATTACTAACTAGTTATTAATATTTTATTACTATCATAGTTACTTTATTCATTTTTCATAAATCATAATAATAACAAAACCTTTTTTTGCTCTTTCAAAAATAAACACTCTAGCATTAGTCACTCCATTGAAGGTCTGTTACACTGCAAATGCTAGCAAAGGAAGATTCAGACAATTCAAAGATACTTTGTCTTGCAGGCTGAGACAGCTTTAGCCTACACATTTATGCTTATCTACTAGTGTCAGTCAAGAGCAGATTATTATTTAATGCTTTAAACTAATGGTAAAAAAAATGTAAAATTAACCAGGCTAAAGTATCCTTTTGCCATCACAGCTCGCCCACCCCAGCTCTATATGAAAACAGTAAAAAGGTAATAGATGATGCAATATTCCCTGTCAGTAGAAGGATTTGCCTTGTCCATAACCAGTTTGAAATCCTTGGTTGGCAAGTTATTTTGGGAGGATGCTGGGAGAAGTCACCCTTAGCAGACCAACATGCTCTTTCATGGCAGGGCAAAGCAAAGTCAATGAATTATGGCTGAAGGAAATCTGTAGCACTCAAGCTGATGCATCAGGAAGCCCAAGGAACGCTGCTGAAGTTATTGAGAGGCTTGTAGAAATTAAAATAATTAAAAGAAACTTGCATGGAAATGCAGGGATATTTCTTTTTCTAGAAACTCTATAAAGTGCATAAATACCTGTTTGTCCACGGTATGACTCCTATCATCAGGGACCATGCTTCTGCATATCACCCATGTGATCACAGGATGATAGAATCACAGATGACTTTGGCTGGAAGCAACCTTAAACATGATCTAGTTCTAATCTCCCTAATCATGGGAAGGAATGTAGAATCACAGAATGTGCTGGAATGGAAGGGATCATTAAAGGTCATCTAGTTCAACTGCCCTGCAGTAAACAGAGACAACCCCAGCATAACCAGGTTGCTTAGAACCCCATCAAACCTGACCTTGAATGTCTGCAGGGACAGAGCCTTCATCACCTCCCTAGACAACCTGTTCCAGTATTTCACCACCCTCATGGTAAAGAACTTCTTCCTAACATCCAATTTAAACCTACCCTGATCTAGTTTAAAACCAGTGCCCCTTGTCTTAGTGTCACATACCTCCCCAGCTTTCTTGTAGGCACCCTACAAGTAGGGATGCTATAAGGTCTTTTTCAACCTCCTCTCCAACTTGAACAACCCCAACTCTCCACCTGTATTCATAGGAGAGTTGTTCTGGCCCTCTCATCACCTCTATGGCCCTCCTCTGGACTCACTCTAGCAGGTCCATGTGTCCCTTTTATCTTAGAAGACCCAAAGCTAGATGCAGTACTCCAGCTGGGGTCTCACCAGAGCAGAGTAGAGGGGGAGAGTCACCTCCTACAGCCTTCAGGCCATGCTTCTTTTGGTGCATACTACAGTTGGTCTTCTGGGCTGCAAATGCACATTGCCAAGTCACATTTTGCTTCTTGTCAATGAACACCCCCAGCTCCTTCTCTCCAGGGCTGCTCTTAATCCATTAGTCACTCAGTCTCTATTTGTGCTTGACCCAGGTGCCAGACCTTATACTTGTTGAAATGCATGAGTTTCACTTAGGTACACCTCTCAAGCCTGTCAGGGTGCATCTGAATAGCATTCTGTACCTCTGTCGTGTCAACCACACCACACAGAATGGTTCCATCAGCAACTTTATAAGTTGAGCATACCCAATCATACTGTCCATATCTCCAACAATGATGTTAAATAGTATTGGTCTCTATACCAACCCTAAGGAATGCTACTTATCACTGTTCTCATCCACTTGGACACTGAGCCATTAATCACAACTCTTGGAATGTGACAGTGCAGCAAATCCATTCAATCAATTTCTCTCCAATTTAGAGACAAAGATGCCATGCAGGACAGTATCAAATTCCCTGCATGAGTCCACATAAATGATAGCAGTCTCACTTCTCTTAATCCTCTATCTTGTAATCCCATCTTAGATGGCCACCAAATTTGTCAGGCATGATTTTGCCCTTAGTAAATCACCTCCTTATTTTCCACATGCCTTCTCAGAGGGTCTGCTCTATAATCTTGCTGGGCACAGAGGTGAGACTGACAGGCTTGTACTTCCCCACATCTTCCTTTTCACACTTTTTAAAAATCACTATTTTGTTTCCCCTTTTCCAGTTAGTGGGAACTTCACCACCTGCCACTACTTCTCAAATATGAAAGACAGTTTAGCAACTTTATCCACCAGTTCCCACAAGACCCATAGGTGCAACTCATCAAGTCCCATGGACTTGTGCATGTTCATGTTCCTTACATGGTCTCAAACCTAATCTTCCTCTACAGTGGGCAGTTCTTCATTCTCCGTGCCTTTGCCTTCTGCAACTTTGGCTTTGTGACTGGAGCACTTGCCAATGAAGACAGAAGTAAAAATGTTGTTGAGTACCTCAGCCTTCTCCACATCCAGGTAATGAAGTTTTCTGTTTCCTTCTGGAGGCAGCCCACACCTTTCCTAGTTTTGATTTTATTACTGACATACTTACAGAAGCAGTAGGTACACAGCCTCTTACACTGCAACACATGTGAGAAACCAGCCAAAATCATGATTTGGGGGTTTTGGCCCCAAACAGAGATGGCTACCCTTGGCTTCTATCTCACATTCAGGACAAACTACTGCTCCTGGTCCTCTCTATGTCCCACACAATGGGACCACGAAGCAGGAACATCACTGTGCTTCACCTCCTGCTTTTTGTTAACACTAGAAAGAATAATTTGCTTTAATATCACTTCGGTTCAGACAAACTTCCCTGAGTGATATTTTGGCCTCTTGTTCTGTGCCGCACATCCCTCTATACATAAATCAACTCTAAGACAGTAGTTCTGAGGGGTCACCAGTGCCTTTGTCAGCCTTCAGAGGTGGAAGCAGATATAGGGATGGTGTGGGTGTTACAGCATCACAACATCTGCCTGAGGACTGGTGTGAAAAGTAGGTTATTGGTGTTAAGGGTCTGAAGAGGTCTCAAAGGATATCCAAGAAAAGGGGCAGTACAATGCCAAGATGGTCAGCACTGGTCCAGCTCATGCAGAGCAGCACTGTGGAGCCTGCACCACCCTCACTGTGCAAATTCAATCCACTGGGAGCTTAATCCACTTTCACTAGAGATAAAAGAAACATATTAACCTCCAGGTAAGTGCAGAGGAAGAATTTAATTGCAGGAACACAGGGCATGCCAATTTGAAAAAGGGAAGTTAACTCAAATCTAATCCTGGTGGTGTTAAATTGAAAGAAAAGTGACAGAGCCCAGCTGACACATTGACATGTTGAAAGCATAAATTGAGCAAGATTTGTTAAGGTGTGTAATGCTCTCTGAAAGCAGCTGGTTCTGAAAAGGTTTTGTGTCTGTGCTGCCTTCTTCAGAGCCTTTCCTGTTACAGACCTATCCCTTTCTGCAAAACACACAAAATCACTAAAACGTAGATTTGCCACAGTCACTTGCAGACCTCAGCATCTCAGCGTCTTTCAGTATTTTTTCAGTATTCCTAAGGTTGGAAGAGACCTCAAAGATCATCGAGTCCAACCTGTCACCACAGACCTCATGACTACAGTAGAGAGGACACTACTGCCCACTGCAGGCTTGAACTCACGACCTTCCCATTAAGGGTCTGATGCGCTACCAACTGAGCCACATGAGGGGGTTTTTTAATTTTTTTTTTTTTTTTTTACATATAGTAATAATTTATTCTGAAATGTTCATTTTAGTCTCTGTTGAGACATCCCCTAAGTCTCATTAATAAAAGAGCAGCCATCTCACCTCAAATACCAGGATATACAAGTTACAGCATAGCAAAAGAATTCTACCTACTTTAAGATAAAATCTAATCCAGGTAAAATAATTTTGTTCAAGGTTTTACAGTTACACAGTTTTCTCTCTTTTTTTTTTTTTTTTTTTAAATCAGAGCACAAAGAAAGTGTAAATTGTTACACCATAACTACCTATACACATTCTGTTAATCATTACTTCAGAAAATGAACCATCAGTTCCATTCATGCAGTAAAGCAGGCTTGGAGAGCTTGTTCAGCATGCAAATGGTGGATGGGCCAATGAGGAGAGGAGTGCTGCTAGATCTCATACTACAAGGAGGGTCTGGTTGAAATAGTGAAGGTTGAGGGCAACCTTGGCTACAGCAACCATGAGATGGTAGAGTTCAGGATCTTGTGCAGTAGGAACAGAGTACCAAGCCGGATCACAACCCTGGACTTCAGCAGAGCCAACTTCTGCCTTTTCAAGCAATTGCCAGTGGAACTCAACCTTGCAAGAGAGGTCAAGGACAACAGAAAGGGCTTCTTCAAATACATTGTAGACAACACTAACACTAGAGACAATCCAGGCCCACTGCTGAATGAGGTGGGTGCCCTGGTGACAAAGGATAAAAAGAAAGATGCCTTCTTTGTCACTGCTTATACAGCTGGAGACTGTCCTCAGGAGCCCCAGAGCAAATCAGGATAAAGGAGGAGCTTGACTCGGTTGATGAGGACTGGGTTAGAGAGCAATTAAGCAACCTGGACATGCATAAATCCATAGGTCCTGATGGGATGAATCCAAAGGTGCTGAAGGAGCTGGCAGAAGTCACTGCTAGACCACCCTCCATCTTTGGTAAGCCACAGGAACAGGACAGGTGCCTAAGGACGGATGAAGGCAAATGTCACTCCAGTCTTCAAAAAGGGCAAGAAGGTGGGTGTGGGTAACTAGAAACTGGTCAGCCTCACCTCCATCCCTGGAAAGGTAATGGAGCAACTTACACTCAGTGCTGTGTCTATGGATAAAGGATAAGAATGTCATTGAGAGCAGTTAGCATGGTTTTACCACAAGAAAGTCATGTTTAACCAACCTAATTATCCTTTACGAAGACATAATCAGGTGGGTAGATAATGGTAGTGCAGTGGATGTGGTTTATCCTGATCTAGGGAAAACATCTGACACAGTCCCCCACAGCATCCTTGCAGCTAAAATGAGAAAGTGTCCGCTGGACGATTGGGTAGTGAGGTAGATTATAACCTGGCTGAAGGAAAGAAGTCAGACAGTTGTGGTCTTCTTTCCCTTATCCACATATCTCTGGTTTCTTCATTAAACATGTTATTTTAAGTAAATTAATAGAATCACTAAGTTCATAGACTTGAGCCTGCTGTGATTTGGTCAATTAATATTTGTTAAAACTCTAGATACCCAAAATTCTTTATATTATCAAACGTCATTAACTGTAGTTGTAGCAAAAAAATGGCAAGTACATTTTATATTTATGGTATGCATCCTTATATACTTTAACTGATTCCTTATAAATATGTAATAACATACTCAATACATCAAATATTTATGGTAGTCTACATACTTAACCCATATTTTTTAAATTAGCTTCCTCCCGGGGGTGTGCGATATTGTACTAGTGTCACATGAGACAGGCTAGGAAGAGAGCATACATAAAGATAATTCACCTTTTAATTTTATTACTTTTGCCTTTGCCAGAGAACATACAGCCAGCAATGAGAGAAATAATTGCTAAAGGCTAAGGGTCAAACACTTTCTCCTGACCATTAGCAATGGATGATGGTGACATAACCACAGATAAGTAGCAGAACTGCATCAGTGTTTCATGTTGATTGCTGCTGTTTGTTTGGTGTATTTACTGTTATGTGTTTAGTGACCTTTTTGGGTTTGCCAGCTAGAAAAAAAGTATACACAAATAAATAAACCCCTATTTCAGCCTGTGGTGACAGGGAGTAAAATCTCATCACTAAGGAAAACTAGGAACGTTAAAGAGGCAAAAAAAAATTCTCCAACAGAAAGTGAAAAGGTGAATTGACAGCTTTTGGTAGCTGGTGCTACCAAAAGAATTTTGGGGTTTATGATCTTGGGCAACTTTCTATGGCACCAGGTCAGCTGGCAACAGATGGAGTACATCTGTCCCAGAGGAGGGGGAAGATCATAGCATATGAGAATGGCCTGTCCCACAAAAGGAAAAAGGTTCTAGGAAGGGAGTTGACAGGTCTCATTGACAGGGCTTTAAACTAGATTCAAAGGGGGAAGGGGCTGAAACCACTCCCCCGAGACAGGAGTCTGGGGGTGGCAAGCTGGAGTCATGGGTGAAATCAGCAGCCCAGCTAAAGGGCATGTGCACTATTGCATGAAGTATGGGCAAACAAACAAGAGGAGCTGGTAGCCTTGTCGCAACAGGGAAGTTATGATGTAGTTGCCATCACAGAGACGTGGTGGGACGACTCACATGACTGGAGTGCTGCAATTGATGGCTACAGGCTTTTCAGGAGAGACAGGCAAGGGAGAAAGGGTGGAGGGGTGGCCCTGTATATCAGGCAGGCTCTACATGCCATAGAACTAGAGATCAAGGATGATCAAGTTGAGTGCTTGTGGCTGAAATTTAGAGGGAAGACCAACAGGGCAGACATCCTGGTTGGAGTCTGTTACAGACCACCCAACCAGGACGAAGATGTTGATGAATCATTCTATAGGCAGCTAGAGGATGTCTCAAGATCCCCAGACCTTGTTCTTATGAGCTATTTTAACCTGCCTGATACCTGCTGGGAACTCAACACAGCAGAGAGGAGGCAGTTTAGAAGGGTCTTAGAGTGGACAGCTTCTTATCCCAGCTGCTGTGTGAGCCTACCAGGGATAATGTTCTGCTTGACCTCCTTTTCACAAATAGGAAGGACTGGTGGGTAATGTGGTGGTTGGAGGATGTCTAGAGTCCAGCGACCATGAAATAATAGAAATTTCAGTACACAGACAAGTTAAGAGGAGCAGCAACGAGATCTGCACTCTGGACTTCCGGAGAGCAGACTTAAAGTTACTCAAGGAACTAACTCAGAAGGTTCCTTGGGAAACAGCCCTTAAAAACAAAGGGGTCCAGGAGAGCTGGACCTACTTCAAGGAAGAACTCTTGAAGGCGCAGGAACAGGCTGTGCCAATGTGCCGGAAGATGAGCCGCTGGGGCAGATGGCCAGCCTGGATGGGCAATGAACTTCTGAAGGAACTAAGGGAAAAAAAGAGAGTGTATCATCTTTGGAAGAAATGTGAGGCAACCCATAGAATATTTAAGAATGTTGGTGGGTCATGTAGGAAAAAAAATTAGGGCGGCAAAATTGCATTTAGAGCTTATACTGGCCTCTGCTGTGAAGGACAACAAAAAAATCCCTTATAAATATATTAATAGCAAGAGGAAGGACAAGGACAACCTCCACTCCTTTGTGGACATGGAGTGGAACATAGTAACAAAAGATGATGAAAAGGCAGAGGAACTTAACACCTTTTTTGCCTCAAATTTTAATAGCAGGACAGATTGGCTTCCAGACAACTGGCCTCCTGAGATGGCAGATGGAGCCAGGGAGCAGTATGGTTCCCCTATGATCAAGGAGGAAGTAGTTAGAGATCTTCTTAGCCACTTGGATCCCCACAAGTCCATCCTAGGGTGCTGAGAGAGCTGGCAGATGAGCTGGCTGAGCCGCTCTCCATCATTTTTCAGCAGTCCTATTTCACTGGAGAGGTCCCAGATGACTGGAAGCTGGCCAATGTGATGCCCATCCACAAGAAGGGCTGGTTAGAGGAGCCAGGGAATTCCAGACCTGTTAGCCTGACCTCAGTATAAGGCAAGATTATGGAAAGGTCATCTTGAGTGCAATCACACAGCACTTATGGGATGGCCAAGGGCTCAGGCCCAGCCAACATGGATTTAGGAAGGGCAGGTCCTGCCTGACCAACCTAATCTCTTTCTATGACGTGGGGCAGGCTGTGGATGTAGTCTGCCTGGACTTCACCAAGGCCTTTGACAGCATCCCCCACAGCAAACTCCTGGCCAAGCTGTCAGCCCATGGCTTGGACAGGGGCACACTGCATTGGGTTAGAAGTTGGCTGGAGGGCTCAGCCCAGAGAGTGAGGGTGAATGGTGCCACTGGCACTACTGAAATACACTTTGATCTGATTTATCCTGTTTGTTACACCTTTCCAGCCATCTCATGTGTTTCATAGACTTTTTTTTTTCTGCTAGTGAGAGTTCCCTTTTACATCACTCTCTGTGTAAGGAAGCAGTTTATGTAAAATTCATAAACTATTTACATTAATTCTCCTTAGCATTAGTCAAGCTCAATGGAGGACTTTGAACACTGTTAAGAGGATAAAAGCAGGTCACGGTCCTTACCAGAGGTACACACACTTGGATATGTGTTCAAGTGGTGCTTTTTTAATTTTTTCAAATATTTGTTCAAATGCAGAGTTTAACACTTCAAGTAGTTCATGATGAATATTGGCACAGTTTTCCACCACCTTTCATGTCATCTTTCTTGTATCTCCGTTGCTTTGGCATTGCAATTGTCAGTGACATAAGATGGAAGTACGTCTACACAGATCCATTTCCCCTATTCATACTCCATATTGAATTGTTTGTGTTGCATCTTCCTGTAGTGCCACTTGAAACAGGTTTCAAGCACTCTTTAAGCAGATCTCCTCAGGTAATGGCAGACAACAAGTTCAAGTGTGGTGTACAGTAGAACAGTGGAGGAGACACCCACCCCTATCAGTGCTACACAGCTGAGAAAGTTGCCTCCCTCAGTGGATTCCCTGTATAGCAGAAACAGGAAAATACCTCACCATCCTAAGGGAGCAGAAGGAGAAGGGCATTCGAGCAGATTTTAATGCTGTTTTATTTCAGAAATATAAAACTAAAATATAGAAGGAGATCAGCCAGAAAATCTGGACCTGTCAGTGCTGTCCTAGGAATATTGACTTATTCCATAGGTCAGGAAACACAAATTACCTTTTTATTTTAATTTCTATACCAGTGTGCCAAGGTAGAGCCTTGTGCTGCATGTCATTTGCAGATTGAGCCAATTTTTTCCACAAATAGAGAATGATACAAATTGGTTCAGATCAGCTGATAATCTGGCCTGGGATCCTTGCTTTTGGGAGTCCTGCTTCAAGCTGAAGTGAAAGAAAGCAAATAAAATCTTTCTATTCATTCATTTGAACATGATAAGATATGTAGGTCGGCAGCTATAATCAACCAGTGGCTTAGAGGCTGGTGCAGACAAAAGAATTTCTGGTTTTTCGATCTTGGAGAACTTTCTACTGCACCAAGCCAGCTGCCAACAGATGGAGTATACGTGTCACAGAGGAGGGGAAAGTTCACAGTGTACGAGAATGGCCTATCCCCCATAGGTAAAAAGATTCTAGAAAGGGAATTGACAGGTCTCATTGATAGGGCTTTAAAATAGATTTGAATGGGGAAGGGGCTGAAACCAGTCCCCCCAGGCAGGAGTCTGAGGGTGGTAAGCTGGAGTCATGGGTGAAACCAGCAGCCCAGCTAAAGTGCATGTACACTAATGCACAAAGTATGGGCAACAAACAAGAGGAGCTGGTAGCCTTGTTGCAGCAGGAAAGTTATGATGTAGTTGCCATCACAGAGAAGTGGTGGGACGACTCACATGACTGGAGTGCTGCAATTGATGGCTACAGGCTCTTCAGGAGAGACAGGCAAGGAAGAAGGGGTGGAGGGGGGGCCCTGTACATCAGGGAGGCACTAGATGCCATTGAGCTGGAAATCAAGGACAACTGAGTTGAATGCTTGTGGGTGAAAATTAGAGGGAAGACGAGCAGGGTGGCAGGGAGTCTGTTATAGACCACCCAACCAGGAGGAAGATGTTGATGAGTCATTCTATAGGCAGCTTAAGGCTGTCTCAAGATTGCCTGACCTTGTTCTTATGGGCAACTTCAACCTGCCTGATACCTGCTGGGATCTCAACACAGCAGAGAGGAGGCAGTCTAGGGGGTTCTTAGAGTGCATGGAGGACAGCTTCTTATCCCAGGTGCATCGTGAGCCTACCAGGGGTAAGGCTATGCTTGACCTCCTCTTCACCAATAGGGAAGGGCTGGTGGGTGATGTGGTGGTCAGAGGGTGTTTAGGGGCCAGTGACCACGAGATAATTGAATTTTCAGTACACAGTCAAGCTAAGAGGGGCAGCAAGAAGACCTCCACTCTGGACTTCTGGAGGGCAGACTTCAAGTTACTCAAGGAACTAACTCAGATGGTTCCTTGGGAACCAGCCCTTGGGAAACAGCCCTTAAAAACAAACAGGTCCAGGAGAGCTGGACCTGCTTCAAGGAAGAACTCTTGAAAGCACAGGAACAGGCTGTGCCAATGTGCCAGAAGATGAGCTGCCGGGGCAGATGGCCAGACTGGATGGGCAATGAACTTCTAAAAGAACTAAGGGAAAAAAAGAGAGTGTATCATCTTTGGAAGAAAGGTGAGGCAACCCATGGAATGTTTAAGGATGTTGCTAGGTCTCGTAGGAAGAAAATTAGGGAGGCAAAAGCACATTTTGAGCTTAGACTGGCCACTGCTGTGAAGGACAACAAAAAGTCCTTCTATAAATATATTAATAGCAAGAGGAGAGGCAAGGACAACCTCCACTCCTTGGTGAACATGGAGGGAAACATTGTAACAAAAGATTAGGAAAAGGCAGAGGTACTTAACACCTCCTTTGCCTCAATTTTTACTAACAGGACAGAATGTCTTCCAGACAGCTGGCCTGTAGAGCTGGCAGGAGACAGGGAGCAGCATAGTTTTCCTCTGTTCCAGTAGGAGGTAGATAGAGATCTCCTTAGCCACTTGGATCCCCACAAGTCCATGGGACCAGATGGGATCCATCCTAGGGTGCTGAGAGAGCTGGCAGATAACTTGGCCGGTCCGCTCTCCATCACGTTTCAGCAGTCCTGGCTCACTGGAGAGGTCCCAGATGACTGGAAGCTGGCCAATGTGATGCCCATCCACAAGAAGGGCTGGATGGAGGAACCAGGGAATTACAGACCTGTCAACCTGACCTCGGTGCCAGGCAAGATTATGGAACAGGTCATCTTGAGTGCAATCACACAGCACTTACAGGATGGCCAAGGGCTCAGGCCCAGTCAGCATGGATTTAGGAAGGGCAGGTCCTGCCTGACCACTGGAGGTGTTCAGGAAGGGACTTGATAGGGTGCTTGGTTGCATGGTTTAATTGATTAGGTGGTGTTGGATGATAGGTTGGACATGATGATCTTGAAGGTCTTTTCCAACCTGGTCTATTCTATTCTATTCTATTCTATTCTATTCTATTCTATTCTATTCTATTCTATTCTAATTGGTATTTTTATGGTAAATGAAAATTTTAATTAATTTTTGACATCCTGGTTCCACAAAAAGCAACCAACCCGAGAGACAAAACAAAAGGAGGAAATGTATGAAATGCAATTGTGTATCTGCAATTTATGTGGAATGCCCTGGATTGTGAGGGACCTTTAAAGGTCATCTAGTCTAATATCCCTGTAATGAGCAGAAACAACCCCAATTAGATCAGGCTGCTCAGAGCCCCATCAAGCCTGACCTTGAATGTTGTAATGGTTTAACCCACCCACATCAAACAAAAGGTCATCTGAAGCCAGTCGAAGAAGCAAATGAAAAGATGTATTTTACAAGCAATAATGGAATGCAATGAATATGTAAAAAAATACACAGTATTTGCAATGTTATACAAGTATTTACAAAAAGCAAACAACACAGAAATCCTCCTTGGGCAGAAGGATTCCACCTCGCCACCCCCCAACCTCTCCCTCCCTTTTCCCCTCTAGTTAATTAGAAGAAATGAGAAGAGGAGAAATGTTAGAGGGATTTTTAGTTAGCCAAAGTGTTGTTAAGAAGTTAGTATTGCTTATCTCAAGGTTGTTAGATGATAAGAATCCTCTTTCCAGCCTTGCAGACATGCATGCCAGCAGAGAGAGAATGGAATGAGAAAAGAATGTAAGATCGTACAACTACAACCCACTCATCTACCAATGAAATTCGTTTAGAAAAATCTTTGTTTTCCTTTTTACACCAACTATAGCTCCTATCTTAAAGGCACAGCCTAAACTGTTATAAATGTCTCCAGGGATGGGGCCTCCAACACCTCCTTGGACAACCGGTTCCAGTGTTACACCCCCTTCATAGTAAAGAACTTTCTTCTAATTGAAACCTACCCTTCTCTATTTTAAAACTATTGTCTCTTGTCCTAGTGCTACAGGCCTTTTCAAATAGTTCTTCCTCAGCTTTCTTGTAGGCACTCTTCAGAAGGCTCCTATAAGGTCCCTCTGAAGCCTTCTCTTCTCCAGGCTGAACAGATCCAGCTCCCTCAGCCTGTACTAGTAGCAGAGGTGTTCCAGCCCTCTGATCATTTTTGTGGCCCTCCTCTGGATCCTCTCCATCAGGTCCATGTCTTTCTTGGGCTGAGGGCCCCAGACCTGGACTCAGTACTCCACATAAGATCTCACCATACCAGAGTGGCAGAATCACCTCTTTCAAATTGCTGCCCATGCTTCTTTTGATGCTGCTCAGGATATGCTTGTCTTTCTGTGCTGCCAAGTGCATATTGCTGACTCATGTTCAGCTTTTTGTCCACCAGTACCCCCCAAGTCTTTCTCTGTAGTTCTGCACCCCATCACATTATTCCCCAGATGGTATTGATAATGAGGATTGTCCCAACCCAGGTGCAGGGACTTGCAGTTGGCCTTGTTGAACCTCATGAGATGAACCTGGGTCTACTTTAGCAGTTTGTCCAGGTCTCTAAATGACATCTCATCCCTCTGGAGTATTGACCACGCCACCCAGTCTGGTGTCACCTGCAAACTTGCTGAGGGTGCATTCAATCCTACTGTCTATGTCATTGATGAAGATATTAGACAATACTGGTCCCAGTATGGACCCCTGATGAAGATGCTCCCAGCTATTTCTGACATACACTCTAACTCAGTAATTTTGTATAAAACACAGTAACCAGTTACCAAGAGTGGTGAAAGGCCCTGGGCCACCACCTGCCACACAAAGGTTCTCCATCTGTCTCTGGCCATCCAAGCACACATTCCCCTCTCAGTCTGCAGCCACTCAAGACAAAGGCTAGCATAAACTATCTTCCATCTGAAAGGATGTAAGTGGGAGTCCTCAGAATGGCTTGATATCTGCTGCAGAGAATAGTCCCAAATTCCTAGCTAGTCTGGATCTCTGCCTAGGCTTGTAGAACTCTGCAGAAATACACTCTTCGGCAAGGCCAGTGGCAGAGAACACTGTCATACAGATCCAGGATCATCCAAGCAAAAGATACTTGGGAGGGTGCCATTGCCAAAGCTGTGAAATCAATAGAAAAGCCATTTGTGGCATCCTCCTTCTTGCCTATCACTGGCAGCCACCCAAACCTGGACTGCTAATAGATCTAATGCTGAAACTAAACCACTGTAAGAAAAGAGCATGAAAAAACCATCAGCTTCTTCCATCTTCTCCCATATCCTTCTTGCCCTGGTTGACTTCTTGATGTAAGCTACATTTACATCTCTTTACATTCATTGAGCACTCTCTTCAGAACCACAGCACTCCTCTGCTCTGAATCTGTAATTGGTGTGTTGATCAATTTATGGAAGGAGGTCATGAGGAGGTGATGGGAGGGGAACGAGGAATCATCATCTCTGTCTCAAGCCCTTGAATTTCAGCCCAGACTGGCTGTAGTCTACAATGTGTTGCCCAAAACAAAGCAAAAAAAATAAAAGAAATCACACTGGTGCAAAAAAAAAAAAAAAATCATGACAGTAGCCAGAAATTCAGAGAGCATCATTCAAAATACCAGTGTGATACATGGCTGAAGAGCACAAGACACAGGCACCAATTTGGAGCAGGCACATAGTGGGTCCATCAGTCCAGTCCCTTGTCTCACAGGCTTTGGGACATGGTTGTTTGGCGTCTTTTGACATGAACATGGCAAAGCTACAGTGAGATTCAGATGAAGACATGTCTCCAGCTGAAACGGTTCCAGTGAAGTAAAATGCTGTCTGTTGTCTTCTTGCACTGTGGAGCAGAAAGGGTTGCAATTTCCTTGGCTTTTCACAAAGCCTGTCATTACTGAGCGGTTAGGTCAAAGGTATATTTGCTGCTCCATGCTGTTTATCACTTGGAGATTCATATTGATAACATAGCACAAACTTCCTTGATTCAGGAGTGCCACTGCTGCTGAGGCTGCAAACATCATCATGGTGTCCTGTTAATGACTACTGAACTTGAGCAGCCTGGGAGAACTGAAGCTCTCCCTCAGACAGTTTCTTGACCCAGCCTTGGCGATCACCACTCTCTGACAGTGCTCAGCACTGACCCAAAGAAAGTACAGTAGCAAAAATTTCCTACATGAGTGCCATTTGGTGAGCTGGAATTAGATCAGAGAAACAAAATATCTCATATTGAGTTAAATTATGTATGAAGGACCTTTCAGTTGCATGGGTGAAGAGAGCTGACTGTCCCCTGCACTGCTGCCCATTGTTTATTCTTGGGCTGTTTACACAAAAGTGATACATGGAATGCTGAAAGCCTGTCTATATCCCAATAATGAGCTATTTGATTAATGAGTCATCTGATATATATAATTGTACAGTATCTAGTAACAGAAAAGTCTGGTAGCTATTCATGAGTCCCATTTCCTGGAAAAGAAAGGGTGTATTGTTTCAGAAAGTAACCTGTAGAGAGAATCTGGGATAACATTACTACCGTATCAGTATGCCTAGGAAATAACAGCCTCTGAGGGGATATGCTATACTGTTATTAAACACCCTTTGGTATGTTTTCACCACACAGAGGTGATGTGCTCTGTGGGCTACCTGATAGCTGCAGCATAAAGGTGACTTGTCCTCTTCCACCTCTCAGTTTGGGAGAGAGCTGGTAAAAGAGGAGTACACAAACTGTTCACTCATCTGTCTCTCTCCCCCAGGGTCTTGGAGGTGGCTGGGACCTTCAGGTTTGGGGCAGTTTGAGGCCAGAGGAAGAAGGAATGAGCCAGCTGCTGGCTGAAGTCACCTTTGGTGCCTCCACTAGAGGCAAGCTATTGTAGCAGCATGGAGTGGAGACAGGCATGGAACAGGAGTGTCATATCTACAAGGTCTCAAACACCATTACCCAGCCATTCTGTGGGGGCCCCTTGCCCACTGTGTCTTGGTGGAGTTTTGCAGTGTCTCTTCTGGTAGCTGTCCCTCCTACCTGATGTGAACCTTTCAGCAGGCCCTGAGGGCTGCTTTTCTCCAGCCAGGGGCCTTCCTTGAGTTGCTGGTTCCAGTTCTGCCGCAGTTGTATACAGATACACTATATCCATCTCATCTCGTGCCGCAGAATCAGGTCTCAAATGCTGGAAAAGAGGTGATGGGAAGTTTTCTTCCTTTTTGAGTTACCCCACAGACATACCACCAGTCAAGTGCAAACATATGAGACAGACAATACATGCAAGTATATACATTACATTAGTAGGCACTCTGGCCATTTCACAGAATCACAGAAACATTCAGGTCAGAAAAGGCCCTCAGGATCACCAAGTCCAACTGATAACCCTACTTGACAAGCTTCACTCCTAAACCATATCCCCAAGCACCACATCCAAATGACTTTTGGATTGGTGACTCAGCCACCTCTCTGGGCAGCTCATTCCAATGCCAAACCACTCTTTCTGTGAATTTTTTTTTCCTAATGTCCAGTCTAAACCTATCCAGTTGTAGCTTGAGGCCATTCCTTCTTGTTCTATCACGAATTACCTGTAAGAAGAGACCAGCACCAGCCTCTCTACAATATCCTTTCAGGTAGCTGTAGAGAGCAGTGAGATGTCCTTCAGTCTCCTCTTTTCCAAACTAAACAGCCCCAGCTCCCTCAGCCGTTCCTCACAAGATTTATTCTCCAGGCCCCTCACCAGCTTTGTTGCCCTGCTCTGCACTTGCTCCAGCATTTGTTGAGACACAATTTTTCATCTAAACAAAGCTTGTAGTTTAAGAAAACCAGATGGAGCCTGGGGACAAGGGCATCATGTTTTACCTCAACATGCATCCTGCTTTGAGCTACACTTTCAGGTCTCATTGGAATGTGGCATGTCCACCTTGGGTGCTAACCAGGGCAGATCTGCCGTGCAATAGCCCTGTGCCACGGATTCAGTAAAGAACAGGAATGATTTAAACAGCAACACTCAGGTTTGTCAAGACCACAAGTAGGTATGACTTGCTTTAACACAACCCTTGTGACCATAGCATCGCTGCAGAGACGATGCTTCTGGGCACCTTGACGAGCCCTGCCCACCTACCCGCGCTGCTGCCGTGGTGGGAGGTTTTCACGATCAACTGTCGGTCCCTTAAGCTACCTCCACCGTGGGGGGTGGGGGTGGGTGGGAGTGGAGGCGGGCAGAACATCTCTCACCACGGCGGCTCCCCCACGGGTAGCGGCGCGGAGGCTCGGGCTGCGCGGCGGGGGTGGCGGGGCAGCTGCTCCACCTGGAGCGTGGGGCCATGGCAGTGGCTGCGGACGGCAGCCACTTCGGCTACATCTTGGACCTGCTGAAGCGAGACAAGGTAGGGGCGGCGCAGCCGTGGACTTGCCTGAGCAGGGGTCCCCGGCGGCAGCGTGCCGGCTCGGCGGCTTCGTAGCCGTTCCCGGGAAGCCCGGGCAGGTGTGGGGAAGCTGCAGAGCTAGGAACGACGTGCCGCTGGGCAGGCTTCTGGAGGATAAAGTCGGTTCCTTCCTTAAATATTTGCGGCGGGGGCTGGAACTTAACTCATTTGTGGAGCTGATGTACTTCGGAGACTCGCCTAACATTTTGCCTCATGCCCCCAAGGCTGTGAGATGGGGATTAAAAAAAAAGCGAGTGTCACTCAGCCTGGCACAGTTAAGTATCTGATGTTTTTTGCTGCGCTAAGTGTGAGAGTTTGTCCTCTCTGGATGTGGTGCACCTATGTCAGCCTGTTAACACGGGGCTTTTTCTGTTATCCACAGCTGGACTGCCTGTGGGCATAGCTGGATTGGCAAGTGGCGCCCCCAGGAAATAAGTCAGAATTTGCAAATATTTTGAGGGAAATTAGCATGTGTTTTTCTCATATAAGGGAGCGGGAGATTCGAACTTCCTGTATTCATGATCTGCTTACATATGAATACAGGAATGCCTTATCTGCCATCGCTATAATGACTCTACTATGGTGTGTTTAAAAAAACTCCACAAAGTAGTCATGGCATTTTTAAACCTCAAAATAAGTGTGTCAAACATTGGTGTTAATGGAAAGATTGTTTATTCTGAAGACTTCCCAGTTCATCTCCACAGACGCCCACCCTTCCTTCTCTTTCCAATTCTTGATTTTCACTTCTAAAAGGCATGGATAAACCTTTAGAGTGGGTGACAGAGGAGTTTCTTGGGTGATTTTCTGCTTCTTCTTGTCTGGGAATATCTATGCCTAGGCCTCCAAAGGAAAATACAGATAGCAAAATTCTTTCTTCTGACCATTTTACACAATATGCAACATCATAAAGAGTTTCAGGCAAGAAAACCCTCTTGCCAGTGATTTCACTGTAGGAGGGTGCTACATATGCTGTTCTCTTAACAGTTAAACAGGCTGTGTTGATAGCTTCAATCAGCAGCACTCTGCAAGAGCATATGGTTTGGTAGACAGTGAGTTAGCACAGTAAGTGTGAAATATGCTTGTTTACTATAAACAGTGCCGTTGTGTTTATATACAGAGAGCTTTGCACGCCAAGACTGATCCTCAGAGGCGTTGTTTGTGCTTAAGTAAGGGAGAAGAGTATCAGTTGTGTGACCTTCACAGACTTTCCATAGTGGTGATCACTACCTGAGACTCTTTAAGGGCCAGGTCTGAGATCTCTTGTTCTCCTTCTGCATGCCTTTACTTCCAGAGTGGGGCTTTAGACTATAGCCCCTTCGTAATTTATTGATGTTATCCAGCAGCTTGGAGCTATTCTGCTAGGTGTTTTCTCAGGTGCCAGCACAAGGATTCTTCTGCATGCTAAACTGTGTTTGCTTAGGGGATGGGTATTGCTGCTTACAGGTCCCAGCATTCCCATTTTCCCTTTCATATTCTCCCACCTTAATAAAGCTTTTGCAAGAAAACCTGAGAGCTTAACGTGCTCTGAATTAACTGCTAAGAATCTGGATGTCACTGAACAAAAACTGCTAGAGAAACAGGACATGATAACAATACACTGGCACATCTCCCACTGTGTAGAGTCCCAACAGGTGCCATACATCAGCTCTGAGACCCTGGGCCCCTGATCTCTTCTGGCATCCATGCTGGTTTTCCACTCACTTGCAGCCTCTGTCAGGCCTCTCAAACAGGGCAAATCATTACACATTGCTTTTCCCAGGGGGAATGTCACTTCAAAAACCTGTGATCTCTTAATGATCTGTGCTGATTATTCTCCCGTGACTGGTTCACACACACAACTTGCACATTGTACCTGGAACAGGCAGATGCATGTGTAAAACTTTTAGCCCAGACAAGACAGTCCTTGTGTAATCCATATGTCCACAACATCTGTTCAGGCTCACTGCTGTACTCTGTGAGAAATTCTGGGCCTCTGGTGCACCTGTCACAAATGTCACAGCAGTATCTGAGCACTCCAGAATACCCCTGTGGGATAGATCAACAATTAACTGCATTTTGCATCAGAGGCATTGAGGCAGGAGATTGTATTACCTTCTTCCAGGACTCTGAAATCCCAGTTTAAATCACAACAAAGTTGGACACTTAACTACCTCAAAACGAAATAGTATTCCAGAAATGTTTTCAGGGTTCCTTTTTTTGTTTCATTGTTTGGTTTTTTTTGGGGTGTGCTGTTGTTGTTATTGTTTTTCTTCCCCCCTCTCTCTCCTCTTCACCGTCTGTAAGTTTGCTTTTTCAGCAAACACGTGAACACCGTTACAATGAACAAATGTCGATTTACTTGCATACATGCACACTTTCTCTATTGGAATGCATCTGCTTTTCTTGTAGTGTGAACTTCAAAGTACTTACAGATTCTGTAAAAAAAAGAGTTGTATTTGTTTGGGTAACTGATACCAATACTTGTCATCCACTTAGTAGAACCATTTTCCATTGTATTCCTGTAAATCAAATATAATCAATAAACCATATGAAGTGATGTGAATTCCAGAGAGGGGCTAGCAACACTGGCACTGTCCTTTGTACTAATTCTTTATTTCATTGAAATAAGAATCTTTGAATCAAACTCCTCGTTCTCTGTGCATTTTTTCCCCCTCACTTGTTTGCTTTGTTTTACCATCTGTTCTTCACAAGAAACTTACTTGTGATTGTTTATGTGATTCATAAGGAACAGCTTTAAAATAATTTCTCCAGTGCAAGCATTTAGAGAAAAGACACTACTAAAATCAATCCATAAAACCTGTATGGTGGGAATGTGAAAAGTATGTAAAAATAATTTCAAGTGCTTTTCAAATTCTGCATACTCTCTCTTCTAGACCCTGCAGATGAAACTGATTTCTGTCCCTTCTGCCTGTTTTCATATATTGACTGATGTACTTTTCTGTTGTGATAACATTTCAGCTTTTTTCTAGATTAGAGTAAGAGATAGAGCTACACAGGTGTACAAAACCCAAATTGCTTGAAGAACTGGAGAGAGGAAATACAGCAAAGCTTACTAGCAGCTGTGGAGGTGGACAAGCTGTTCTGGGCTACCTGATGCAGCTGGACTAGAGCTCTGCTCCTCATACCTCAGAATAAGGCTTACATATTATTTGGCTTATGTATAGAAAAGTGCTCAAATGGGGTTTGGGCCCCTTTGAGGATAGTAGCCCTTTATTTTAATAGCAATTTTCATTCCATTTACAGCATATCCAGAAGTACGCTAGCTTATGTCTATATTGTGGGAAGTGACTTGTGTTGAAAGAGCATATAAAGATAACTTGGAGTTCAATTGCAGGTAACAGATTAAGTTAGGTACTGCAGAGAAGTCTGACTTTGAATCCTAGCAGCTAAGAGTTAAAATCCTGTTTGGTTGCGTTTGCAACTCTTAATCTGTGTTAGTTATCTGACTTAGTCAACCTATGTGATAAAAGTGTGTTTCTACATCTTAGACATGTCTTCACCAATCCAGCAGAGGGTTCTCTGAAGTACCTGCAAGAGTATGGGATATGATATGGCAAGGTCAAGCTGCCAGCCTTGCGCTCCGTGACAAGGGTAGCTATAATCCAGACAGTGGGACAGAATACAAACTCCCCATGTGCTATATGTGTACTCATTTTTTTTGTGCCGTATCTTTATCTTGTCAGAAAATGAGTCTGTGGTTGGGATTCCTGAAAAGTTTTCAGGTTTTTTTTTGTTTCTTTGCTTGGTTTTTTGTTTGTTTGTTTGTTTTGTTTTTTAAATGTAAATCTTTTACATTCCAAATCCTTTTGAAAATAATGGCTGCAAACTCTTCAGAAAGGATAGACAAGGAAACAGAGTCCCTCAATATCAGGGAGTGTTGGTCTTGTAGGGGACTTTGGCTTTCCTGACATCTGCAGTAAATACAATAGAGCAGAGAGGCAGTAGTCCCAGAGGTTCCTAGTGTGTGGAGGATAACATAGCTGGTGATCACAGTATCACAGTATCACAGTATCACTTAGGTTGGAAAGGACCTCGGGGATCATCGAGTCCAACCTATCAACACAGACCCCATGACTAGACCATGGCACCAAGTGCCACGTCCAATTTCCCCTTGAACACCTCCAGGGTCGACGACTCAACCACCTCCCTGGGCAGCCCATTCCAATGCCAAATGACTCACTCAGTGAAGAACTTCCTCCTCACCTCGAGTCTGAACCTCCCCTGGCGCAGCTTGAGACTGTGTCCCCTCATTCTGGTGCTGGTTGCCTGGGAGAAGAGGCCAACCCCCTCCTGGCTACAACCACCCTTCAGGTAGTTGTAGAGGGCAATGAGGTCACCCCTGAGCCTCCTCTTCTCCAGGCTAAACAATCCAAGCTTCCTCAGCCTCTCCTCATAGGGCTTGTGTTCAAGGCCTCTCACCAGCCTTGTTGCCCTTCTCTGGACACGTTCAAGTGTTTCGATGTCCTTCTTAAACTGAGGGGCCCAGAACTGGACACAGTACTCAAGGTGCGGCCTAACCAAAGCAGAGTACAGGGGCACTATGACCTCCCTGCTCCTGCTGGCCACACTATTCCTAATGCAGGCCAGGATGCCATTGGCCCTCCTGGCCACCTGGGCACACTGCTGGCTCATATTCAGGTGGCTGTCAATCAGCACACCCAGGTCCCTCTCTGTTTGGCAGCTCTCCAGCCACTCCGACCCCAGCCTATAGCTCTGCATGGGATTGCCATAGCCAAAGTGCAGCTAGGGCAGGTGTCCTGCTGGACCTGCTGTTTTCAAACAGAGGACATTTGAGTGTTGTAATGGGTGGCGGCCATCTTCGGCACAGCAATTATGAAATGACAGATCTCCATTGTTGGAGAAGTAAAGAGACTTCCTGCAGACATTGGTCTGTTTGGGAGACTGGCAGTCCTGAAGGGCCAAGAAGTCCAGGAAGGCTGCACACACTTCATGAGGGAAGCCTTAAGGGTGCAGGCAAAGACCTTCCCCCAGTTCTGAAATACCAGACTGTAGGCAAGAAATCCAGCCTGGCTGAACAGAAAGATCTGGTTGACATCCATTGATAAAAAGGAAACTTTAGATGTCTTTGAAAGAAAGTGCAGGCCACTCTGGAGGACTACAAAGCTGTTACAAGGCTATGCATAGAGAAAACCAGAGGGGCCAAAGCCCAACTGCAAATTAATCTGGCTTCAGCTGTTAAAGAGGACAAGAAACGTTTCTACAAGTATATTAGCAACAAAAAGAGGACTAAGGGGAATCTCTGTCCTTTATGGGATGCAGGGGTGGACATATGAGGAAAAAGCTGAGATACTTAATACATTCTTTGCCTCAGTTTCTAGTAGGAGGACTAGTTGTTTGCCAGATAACCATCTCTCTGAGCTAGAAGATAGGGATGGGGGACAGAATTAAGCCCCCAGAGGATAAGAGGAGATGGTTATTGACCTACTACATCATTTACACACACACAAGGTAGGGGTACTGAGAGAACTGCTGGAAATGCTCCCCAAGCCACTTTCCATCATTTACCAGCAGTCCTGGCTAACCATGGAAGTGCCAGTTGACTAGATATTGGCAAATGTGAAGCTTATCCATGAGAAGAGCTTGGAAGGAGGATATAGGGACCTACAGACCTGTCTGTCTGACCTCAGTGCTAGGGAAAGTCATGGAGAAGATAATCTTAAGTGCCATTATGCAGCATGTGTACGGCATCTAAGTGATCAGGACCAGTCAGCATGGGTTCATGAAGGTCCTGCTTGAAAAACCGGACCTTCTATGACATGAAGACCTGCTTAGTGGATGAGGGAAAGGTTGTAGATGTTGCTTACCTGGACTTTAATAAAGTCTTTGACCCTGTCTCCCACAGCATCCTCCTGGAGAAACTAGATGGGTACATTCTTTACTGGGTAAAAAACTGTCTGGATGATCAGGCCCAGAGAGTTGTAGTGAATGGAGGTAAATTCATCTGGTGGTGGCTGGTCACTGGTGATGTTTTCCAGGGCTCAGTACTGGGGACAGTTCTGTTTCATATCTTTGTCAATGATATAGACAAGGGAATTAAGTACACCTTCAGTAAGTTTGCAGATGACACTAAGCTAGGAGGGAGAGTTGATGTGCTGGAGGGTAGAAAGGATCTAGAGAGGGACCTGGACAGGCTGGATTAATGGTCTGAAGCAAACTGTATGAGATTCAAAAAGGCCAAGTGTTGTGTCTTGCACTTTGGTGACAAAAATGCCATGCAATACTACAGGCCTGGGGGAGAGTGGCTGGAAAGCTGCATGGCAGAGAAAGACTTGGGGGTCTGAGCCAACAGTGAGCCCAGGTGGCCAAGAAAGCCAACAGCACCCTGGCTGGCATCAGGAGCAGTGCGACCAGCAGCACCAGGGAAGTAATTATTCTCCTGTATGTAGCACTGATGAGGCTGCACCTCTAAGCTTGTGCTCACTTTTGGGGCTTTCCTACAAGAAAGACACTGAGGTGCTGTAGCATATCCAGAGAAGGGCAAGAAAGCTGGTAAAGGGCCTGGAGAACAAGTCTCATGAGGAGCAGCTGAGGGAACTGGAACTGTTTAGTCTGAAGGGAAGGAGGCTCAGGGGAGACTGTGCTCTCTACAACTGAAAGGAGGTTGTAACAAAGTGAATGTTGGTCACTTCTCCCTAGTAAAAAGTGGCAGGATGAGAGAAAACGGCCTCAAGTTGCATCAGGGAGGTTTAGGTTAAATATTAGAAGAAACCTTTCCACTGAAAGGATTATCAAATCTTGGAATGGGCTCCTCAGGGAGGTATTTGTATCCCCATCCCTGGAGATGTTTGAAAGACACAGAGACGTGGTGCTGAGAGGAATGGTTTAGTAGCATACTTGGCAGAGATAGATAGTGGTTGGACTCAATGATCTTAAAGGGTTTTTCCACGTAGAATGATTCTATGGATCTATAACCATTATATTTCCTGTTTTCAAAACAGTAAAAGATTTATTTCCAGATATGATTATTTCCTAGTTCAGAGCTGGAGGGTATTTTGATTTGAGTGTTGGGTATTGGTTGGACTTGATGATGTCTGAGGTCTTTTCCAATTTGGTTGATTCTGTGATTCTGTGTGATTCTGCATTTTGAGTGTCATGTATTTTGAGAAAGCTTTTCCATTATATTTTTTTCATTTACTTGGCAAGCATTTACAATGTATGAAGAGAAACAGCAGAGTCCTCTGTATGGACTGTTGTCTACAGATGTTC
Organism: Melanerpes aurifrons; assembly: GCA_011125475.1. Classification (NCBI taxonomy): domain Eukaryota; kingdom Metazoa; phylum Chordata; class Aves; order Piciformes; family Picidae; genus Melanerpes; species Melanerpes aurifrons. The sequence continues at coordinate 3,424,316 of WWNC01000080.1, read as the reverse complement.
TTTGGATTCCATTGAAACTTCTACTTTGCAGGTATCTTGGGCATGAAGCAGAGTACCATACACATGCCAGTAAGTGAAAATTTGAAGATGTACTGAGCTAACTTAGCACACTTTGATATATGCTAGCTACAAATCCTATCCAAAGCTGATTACAATCCCAGTTTGATGAGTGTAGTCTTTACTGGCTCAGTACTCTGCACAGCAGTGGCTTGTGTGACCTTCTAAACTTGTTCAGTTCTGATGATCAGGTTATGCGACCTGCTAGGAAACTCACCCAGCCATGAGGGTTATAGGTCTGTAACACATCTCTGCAGAGCAGATAAACAGAATCAAAGGATTAGGGACTGATACTTCTAGTTTCATGACAAGAGATCTTCAAATCATCATTATTTTTGTTTTGAAACACCCAAGGTCTATAGGCCTTTTCTGGTTGTTCAGGGTGATATAACTGAAGGGTAACCACCAGGAAGACAAAGATGAGTCTGTTTTCCTGAGCAAAAATAGACACATTTATCCCAGGCAACATAAATTTCTTCCTCATTGCTGAGTGAACAATATATCTTTCAGCTCACAATACTGAGAAAATCCTGAAGAAAATCTTCAAGGTTTAATTTCTCAGAGGCAGGTAGAGAAGCAAACTGCATCACTGACAGAGGATGGGGGGAAGGCTAAAAGCTCATTGCATCTACTCATCCTGGCAGAAAATACATATGTTGCATAAGGAAAAAAGTGTCTCACTTGTAGCTCAGTTCCCAAGACAGTCACGTTAGCTTAGGAAAGAATTTCACTCTTCATCCTGCATATCTCCACTGTGGATGCATTGCAAGTCTAGTGCAAGACAGGCAGAAGCAATTCAGTCAGAGGAGTGCAGACCAGCTGGAAAGCGGCTCAGGTGTGAACCATGGTTTCAAAAGGAGCACAAAATATTAATACAAGTGAGTGCTTGAGAGACTGCTGCACAGCAATAATTAAAAAACATATTGAACCTGAGGTTGGAGGGAAAATGGAGGACAATTCCCACCCACTCTCTCTTGTGCTGCTGTTCTGGGGATGCAAGGCAGGCCAGGAACACCTGGTCAGACACTGCCTTCTGAAGGGGCAGAAGCAAATTCTGAAGGATTTGTTAAACTATCTTGTCTCTTTACAAGTAATACTTCATGTAAAAGGAGTCCTTCCTTAACAGAACAAGTGTCAAACAGAAGGGTGGGTCTGACTTCTGCAGCTACGCTCGTCTGACTAATCCCTTCTGTGGAGGCTAAAGACAGGAGTCTCTTCTGACAGTGGTCTGTGCTCCTACCTTTTTAACATATCAGTGATTCCTGACTGTTTTTTTAACCACCCAGTACTTTAAAGCAAATGTGAATTTTAGCATTGCAAATGCAAATTTTAACATTGCAAATGCAATGGTCTTGTCTGTGGAAGGATCAAAAGGATAATGAAAATGTGTGAGTACAGAAAAGGGCCCTTTGGCCCTTTGGAAGCATTGGAGGACTTTTTCATCTATGCAACACCTTAATATATGTGTGTTGGGGGGCAGGGATAATTAAAATCCTGCTTTAAAGTACCCTGAGCAAACCCACAAACAAGCTAACATCTTAGTGAAAAAAGAGTCACTCATAAGTCTTGGAGGTAACAGTAGTTGTCACTGTAGTCCATCTGAAAGCTTTGGGAGGATAGGAGGAGAGTGTGTGCTCCAGGTTTGTCCATGCTAGCAAAAACTACTCCTGCTGGCACCTACACCTCTGGCATAAAGTATAGAATGATTTGCTTTACTGTACCATCAAAGACAGTATTTCTTCATACTGTTTCAAAGTTGGCAGCAGAGCCGAAAGGTCTTTGCTCTTGCCTGCAGCTGATAGCTCATTTGGCCCCAGATCAAGCACATCTAGTGTCAACCACATCTAGTATCAACAGTGGGTGGTGTAGACAACTAATGTAGACAACATCCATTAAAGCCTAGAAATCTAGAGATAGTAGAAGTAGTTAAGGGTACCTGCAAATAATTACCCAAAATGGTTGAAAGGCTGACAAGTCATGTCCTTACCAACTGTTCTCACTTCCTCCTTTAGTTAAGTGATACATTTAAGTTAGAATATACATAACATGCATTACTGGCATTATCAGAATAATTTCAAGCATGATACTCTGTATTTTTATGAGAGTGGTTTCCAAAGTAAATGTGAAATAACATCTTTGTAGTATTGGACAGGGAAAAAAAATCACCTCTGTCTTCATATTTGAGTGTAGTTTTCCATTCAAATTTCATATTCTGGCCACTGAAGTTCAGGTGTAAGTAATAACCAAACACAAACAAGATATTTCAAGCATGTTTATTTTATTGACTCATACAAAAGGCAGTTCTAAGGGGAAAAAGGAACTTCTTAGCCTGATGTTAGTCTTCTGAATAGGCAAGTAGATCAAATTTAGGGTTTCTCAAAGCCACAGCATTTCAGCAGTCCAGGCTCCATTTCTTTCAATGAAGGAAACCTTTCTCTGTTGTGTGACATATAGACATGCTATGCTCTCACTCTGAGTTTCCTAACTAGTGATTTTCTGCTGTGTTAACTACAGACAGCCTTGTGTCTGCAATGGTTGCACTTGCAGCCTTGCCAGAATCTGAAGAAGCTGAAGATTTAAAAATATTTCTGTTTACTCTAGCTGGTGGTGAAAAGCGTACTTGAAGCACCTCTCCCGAAAGAAACACGCTGCGAGGGGAGGGTAGGAGGCGCAGACATGCACGACCACTTCCCCACCGCTTGTTCATCCAAGCTGCCACGAAAGCCTTCTGCTGCATGCCCGCTACGCCCCCAAACCGCCCCGCTCAGTGTGTCGGGATGTTGCGGTCCCCAGAGACGAGCATATACCTGTGCGGTATCCACTACCGCCAAGGTCAGAGCGCTGAGCGGGGCACACTGAGGGCTCTCAATTACTGGCCAGGGCGACATTCCCAGTGCCGCATGGCAAAAGAGAATGCAACAATAAGGGAACAAGGGAATGCAACAAGGGAACAAGGGAATGCAACAAGGGAAAGCGCGGCCGCACCTCCGCGATCTGCGCGGGTCGGTGGCTGGACAGCTCCGGCGGGACCGGCGCCGCGCTGCCCCCTGCCGGACCCGCCGCCCGCTCCACTGCGGGCGTGGCCACCCCCGTTCCGCGTCGGCGGTGCCCGGTGCCGCGCCCGCTCGCCATTTTGCACTGGGCGCTGCGGCTGGCCCCGCCCGTAGGGCAGCACAACCCCCTCCCTTGTCCGCCCCTCCGTGCCCTGCCTGACGGCGCCCCGCCGGGCTGGAAGCCGCTGCCGCGGGGATGGATGCGGTTCGGCTGGAGAGCCCGGTGAGCCGGCGGGGAGTCGGGGGGGGCACGGTCGCTGGGTAGGGGATTCTCGTCCCCTCCGCTGTTGCGCTTTGTGCTGCTGGGGGGAAGCGGTGGGTAGTGTGTGTGGGGGTGTGTCCGCCCGCAGCCCTATCCCGGCAGGGGCAGGGAGCGGCACGGGCGGCATCTCCCCGGTGCTGTGGCGACGGGCAGGGCTCGTACGGGGCTCTGCAGAAGAGGTTCTGCAAACGGGTCTCGGTGCGCGCAGAGGGAAACGCTCCCGGAGTCACATAAATTAACTTGGTCTAATTTCGTGGCGTGCAGAGCGGTGGAAACCCCGGCGGGAGTGAGCAGACGCTGGCCAGCCGGTGTCTGAGGGCCATGGGTACCCGGTGTCTGCGCCCTCAACTTGATGCCCTGCTGGGGTTTCACTCGCAGTGAGCTTCCACAGCAGTCACGCCGGCTCGGAGCGCAGTGCCAGATGGCTGCGGGTCACTAAGTGACTGAGGAGAACTGCGCATTCACCTTCTGTTCTTTGTGCAGCAGATAGATAAATAAATAAACACCGTTGCCGACTCGAACTGTTAGCCTCAGGAAGATAAAGCAGTTTCAACCCTTGACTGTGAATTACAGGGCAGGAAAGTCTGTTGTTTAACTAGTATGACTTTTTTTTTTTTTTTTTTTTTTTTTTTTTTTTTTTTTAATCTTCCTCTTCCCTCTCCCTCCCCCCCCATTTCTTGAAAAGCGAGCGAGCATGCAGAGTCAAATGTATGGATCCCTATTGTTCAGAAGTATGGTTGCTTTCGTTTCCTTGAGCCCATGAATGGAATTAAGACTACTCCCCTCCGTCCCTCCCCTGCAATGCAGACATGACCTAAAGATGAACTGAGTTTGCCTAGTGGCAGTCTTTACTTCAGTTGAAAGAGATGTTTTAGTGCTTTCATAAATGTTAACTGAGATCTGTTTGCAGTGTTAACCAGAGGAGTGCTTTGAAACAGCTAAAACTGCAACAATTATACTACAGTTCTGGGGTTTGGTGACAGACATGCAGCTGTGTGGTTAAGTTCTGGAGGCTTGCATTTTCTGTGCTCATACTTGTTTCTCCCTCTTTCTGTTATGAAGGTTACCATTAAGGGTATTGAAAGAGAGCTCATCTGCCCAGCATGCAAGGAATTATTTACTCATCCACTGATCCTTCCTTGCCAGCACAATGTCTGTCACAAATGTGTAAAAGAAATACTCTTTGCATTTGAAGACTCCTTTGCTGATGGAGGCTCTGAATCTTCTAATCAGAGTAGTCCTCGAATTAGAATCTCTGCTTCTAGCATGGACAGAATTGACAGAATTAGCAGATCAGGTATGTGTCAGAATTTCTGCATTTTCCTGTATTTTTATGTTAAACACACTTGAGCTGGATGGACTCTGTGTTGGTAAAAATGTCTTCCCAGTACTCCTGACGTGGTTGAAGTGGTTGGATAGTGCAAGTCTTCTACATTCTCTGTCAAGTCAATATTTTTAAGGGCAATGCATTTTTTACCCTGTAAATCTTAGCAACTATTGAACCACTGTTTGTTTATTCCTGCATTTCAGTTACAGAGTTTCAATAACATCCTGTTCAACAAGGTCAACATGTAAATTTCAGCAATTTTATTGCCTGTAGTACTATTAAGGCAGTTCTCATGTGTTTTGACCAGCCTAAATTGAGTAGTTCCAACTTCCTTCTGAGTCACTTCAGAACTTGAAAATATTAGTTTTCCCCTACCCATTTCAATATGTTTCCAATAAATAGTTTTTGATAGATGATAGTTGTTGCATGGTTGCAAAATTGAAGGACAGATGACTTTAAGAAGACAGTGTCAACTGTCTCTTTCAGTGTGATCTACTCAAAGCTTTAAGGAATGCTTCACTGTAGGACTCCTTATGCTCTTTGTAAATTCACAGTAGAAAGATTCTCACAGTTGTCTGTGTAATCCATGGATGAGCTGATGTGCTTTTACACAGATTCATTGAAAGTACTTGGTGCATACTATACATATTGAAAGAAATCCTATCTACCCTGTGCTCAGAGGAATCAGAGCTCCTTTGGAAACTTGACTACTAGATTTAAAGAGTTCAGATAGCAGTGGTGCTGTCATTGCTGACTACTTTTCTCACAACTTCTAGTGCTACTTCTTCATGATGGCCTTAAAGACAGGGATAGAATGACCTGTTCTTGGTACTCCTGCCTACCTTGAGATACATGCATCAGATTGTTGCAGGAATTGTAATCTTTAAATCCACAGAAAACTGATGGGAAGTTAGGCATGTTATCTCCTCGTTTGACCTGCTAGTAACAGGGCTATAAGTACTTTCCTAAAAACTTCATACCTATTTGATGAGTAAGAGAGGGTTGAGAACTGGAAATAATGGTCTGCCTTTTCTTTCCCCAAAGAACACTGGGCAGATGCACATCTCAGGAGAATCACCATCTTGGTTCAATTTGCAAAATGAAAGGACTATGAAATGAGAGCTTTAAAGAATACATTTGGGCATTCAGGTTATGCAGTTTTCTCTTCTGATGTTACAGGCATTACAGTTTCATGCAATGTGAGGTATGAGATATGCTCTCAGACAACTGGTACCACTATTTATTTATAGCTTGCAACTCACATTTGTAGAGTATTGGCTTTGCATCTCAAATACCCACACCGTGCATTACCTTGGTTAATTGTTTTGTGATCCTTAGGGGAATTTGTAATAAAACAGCTTCATAAGGGAGAAAACTTGCAAGAAACCATCTTGAAGTGGGGTCTCACATGAGTAACAAACAAACAAAAGAATGCAGTAGAGTTTCTGTTTAAGTTTGTATTTTTGAAAATTGAAAATGACACCTTCCACTGTGTGCTTTTTTTTTTTTTTTTTCTTAAGGAATTCTGATAACTCCATAAGAATTATCATCTATTTTTAATTATTTTGGCATTTAGATTCTTGAGAGGCCAGAAGGAACTGATATACATTCAGTTTTTGTTGTGCACAGAGAGCTTACATTTACAATTACAATTTATCTTACTGTAAAAGAGGCTGAAGCTGGTAGAACTCTATTTTTCAGTTGAAATGGAGTGCATGTTCTTAAAATCGAATGCACTGGTTTAAAATCCACACTATTTATGTTCTGCATAAAGCAACATTTTAATAAACTGTGTTGCATGTAAAATACAAATAAAGAGTATTTCTTGTTGCTAATCTGATTTCTCTAATGTTAATGTAATTAAAATAATAAGAGTAAAGCATGTAATGTGATTATATTGATGCTTGTGCAACATTGAGGGATGATGCAGAAATTGAATGTTTCAACTATCTCTCCCTGAGTCCCCTACCAAATCTCTTCTTTCTCCTTTTCTCTATTCTGCTTAAATACTACAGTTGTTTCATATACTAATAAAGTAAACATTTTTGCCTTTCAGCCCTGCAGTAGTTTAACAGCCACAGGAGGGAAGATAGTTGATGCTTTTCATGTGAACCATTGAAAATCAATGGTATATCTAATTTTTTTGGTTTCTAAACAGCTTTCTGTTCATTGTTCACAGCCTCACAGAAGAGGTCTTTTGGGTGGAGAGGCAGAGATACTTCACTTCTTGTATTGGCTAGAGGTAGTCTAGCATTTAGATCTTGAGTTAAATATTGTTGATTAGCTTTTTGTCAGTGGTCAAGTCCACAAAGTGAGTTTTTGCAGTGAGCAAAGATGCAGCAAAGGACTTCTATAAAGCAAGCTTTTCATTCTGTTTAATGCTGACTTAAAGGTCAACTGGACTGGCATTCAGTTAAGGGCTGGATTATATTTATTTTTCTTATGCATATGTATGACTGAACATATGTTGATGGGTTCATTCTGTCATTCCTTTAAGACAAAAACCAAACAATCAACTCTGCCACCCCCAACTTTTTAGTTTCTATGAGTTTACATGCTCAAGTTGTCTTACTGGTACTGAAGTGTAATTATTGGATTAATCTGTGTTGCAATTTGAGATCATGGTTGGCCATCACTTTTAAATGGAAAGTAATACCCATTTTTCATTGCATCTGAGCCTGCTTAATTGGATAAAGAAGCAACTGACATTTACACTATGTTAATCTGAGTAGGCAGCTCTGGATCTGGCAGTTTTGCACATAAATGTATGAAGAAAACTATTTTAAATGGATATACTTGTAATCTTTGGCATGCTTAATGACACAGTGAAGTTGAAGTGTCCCTTTAAGTACATATTATTTCCAAAACTGAGCAAATCAGAGCATCCCAGACACTATATAGGCTTGTTAATGTAGGGCTTTTTTGTTGTTTGCTTTTTTAAATGTGATTGTCAATAATGGGGGAAAAAACTCCAAAGATCTCTGTTGCCATAATATTGACAGGCACATGAGCAATTCATAGAAATATTGTGTCAAGACAGACACAAACTGAACACAAATCTGAATTTCACACTTAGTGAAGGATAAAGCCACTAATTGGAAGGAGAATTTTAAATTGCTTCAGTTGAAGACTGAAAATGTCATAAAACAAAGATACCATAGGATACCATCAGAGCTCCTGGAAAACTCTCTTTGCACAAAAAACATTTATTTGGGGAAAATTAAAGTATTGGAATATGGCATTTTGGCAGCTACTGACTGCTCTCACTGTTTTTCCTGTTTTCCTGTTTTACCATTCTTTCTAAAAATCCATCCAAGAGCATTATCTGAGAGTGGGGGGAAGTGACAATATACATTTATATATATATAAAAAATCTAATGAGAATCCAGTTGACTTTTAAAATCCTTATTTTTTAAAACTCACATATTTAAATTCCATATCTTCCATAACCACAGAATTCTGGTGATACTGTTTACTTGGTAAACATGACTTTGTCTTTAAGACGTCTTATCCCTTTGCAAACCCCCAGCTGAAGATTGGGGCTTTGCATAATTTTAAGTAGTGTGCCTCTCCTACAGAAGAGAATACTTGAATGTCTTTAAAAGACACTTAAGATTGCTTTATGACTTGAGTCTTTGAAATCTGTATCCTGATATTTGTGACTTTGGAGTCTGAGTACGAGCATATGTTTTGCTGGTATTTTAGTTACTGTTTAAGCTATTCATTGCAGTAGAGCAGTCTATTTACAGATTACAGTGGGAAGTTTCTTGTGATAACTTCTAGTATTTCACAAAAGCCATACTTCTTTGTTCTAAGCCAGATTGGCAAAGTGTAGAAGAGAAGAGGAGGACCTAAGGTTCTCTGAGCTGTACTTATAATAAGACTCCAAAATCCATGTGTTTTGCTGATGCCTCTCTATGATTTATTTTTTTGGAGGGGTGTGTGTGTATAAGTAAAATTAAGTTTTAGCAAACTGGACACAAGATCAATAGGAAATAAAACGTGAGTGGAGAAATCCTGTAAGTAGAAAGCAGGCTAATTCTCACTGCTTGTTAATATTTTAACACTTGCTATGCAAAAAGAGACTGTTTCCATAGCTTAGCTATTGAAGTGACAGAGTATAGCAGGCAATCTTCCAGTGTTCAAAATGGGGAAACCCCCACAACCTTAGGCTCTTAGAGTGCTGTCAGTTGAAAGGGATGAGACATCTGAAGGTTCACAGAACTTCTTTGATACTGAATTGCTTTCTGTAATCAGTGTGTCACCAGTCTTCACAGAGCATCCTCATGATGACAGCTGCATTTCAGTCCACCTCTGGCAGAATGAAAGGCCTCCATTGGGATGCAGATCAGCTCACCTTTTGAGTTAAACAAACACTCTTTCCATACATGAGCTCCTTGGGCCAGAGTTCAGAAGCATGCTACTGGATATGAATTTCAAATCATAATTTTAAACTTGACCACTGCACCACGTTTGTTTGTTTTTTAGTTTTTTTCTGTCTTATTATCTTGCTCTTTTATTGCTTGCTCTCTGCTGTAGCACATGGCTAATAGGCAGTCCATGTGTGTACAACACTATATTGTTTTCATAGTTCTAGTAAATACAAGTACTCCAGGCCTTTCTGTAGCTGTTGACTGCATGGCACTGCATGTGAAATCACCTTTTTACTTTGGCCATTGTAGAAGTCTGTGTAGATGATCTCCCTTTATTCCTGTATGCAGTGCTAGCTTGGACCATACATTGGAGAAAAACAGTTCACATTTCACTGCTGCTGTGCATTGCATGTGTGTGTTGCTGTGTATGCCAACTTACAGGTACTGCAGGACGTGCAGTTTGGGTAATGAATTCATGTCAAGTAAGTACTGAACAACAATAAAATCTGTGGTTCCCTTAGCCATAGTTGTGTACCAGTGCCTTGTGTCGCCTGTACTGTTGTCAAGAAAGACATGAGACTGTCTGAGTCTGAGACTGTCAGCTGGTACACATTTGTTCATTCTCTGTTTCTTGCTTCTTTACTGATAGTCATACATGACCACTGTAGGGCACAATTCAACATTTTTTAAAGGAGCATGATCGTTATGGCAGTGTTGGTATGCTTTTATTAAGAGACTGGAATGGGCATAGAAGGAAAGGGGAGGTTTGTGTTGTTGGAAGAGGCAGCCACAAGGCAGCAACACAAAGCAAATGTCTTTTAGATACCATCAAAGGACACTTCAAAAAGAAACATAGTACCAACATTTATGATGAGAAGATCTTGACTAAATACAAGTGAGGACAAAATTTCCCTTTCTGAAGAAGAATCAATTTCAACATTAAGAATTCAGTTTTAAGTAATATCTCCATTTACAGATTTGTTTCTTATACCATCATGTGTCCTCTCAAAGGCATCATGAAACCATGCTTCAGCTAAGAGAATATTTTTTTGTTTCTTTGGAAGGGGAAGCAGAGAAGATAATGTATTAAGAGTAAACACTGCCTTAGCCTGCTTCAGAGACAGATAAAGAATTTTTTGATAGTTGTGCCCAGTGGGTGAGTGAGTAAGATATGGGAATGCCTTCTGTGATTGATAGCCTTGAGAGTGTTACCCTGTAAATAGCTTTTGGGTTTGTGTAAGCTATCCCCTTGAACAGGTTCCAAAGGCTCCTTAGGCTTGTGGCTTTACCTAAGCCTTTGATCACTTTATTTTGGAGAGGAGGGAAAATTTACACATAGGTGTTTTCTACAAGTACAACTTCTCTTCTGCCCCCTCTTGAAATGAAAGGAGACAGATGCATCCTATATGACCATATGCAGGTCTGTGGTTCCCCAATCAGAACAGCCATAACAAGCATCTGGGCATCCCCTTTGGTCTGTGGTACTTAGGAGCCCTCCTTTATCAAGGCCATTTAGCAAGGACCAAGTCAGCCTCCACTCACTTTCTCTAAATGATTTGTCTGAGATTTTGTATTGGTAATACCTAGGTTTTTTTTGGTGTTGTGGTGGGGTTTTTGTTTGTTTGTTTTTTGTTTGTTTGTTTTTGTGTCCCCATGATGGAATGAATTGGATATGGCTGATTCAACCAAAGCAAACTTCAGGGAGCTAGAAGTTGGCTGTGTTTTTCTAGGAATATCTAGTCTCATTCTGGGAATAAGTATCTTTCAATTCAATATATTATAAAGCTGTCACTCTGTGGTCAGTTAGGTAGCCTAAAACCATCTGGTTTCCAGAAGATTTTCTGTTAATGTTGAATATCTGCAGCTTGAGTGCATACAAAAATACATGAAGAAGATGTGTTTTTCTAGGAATATCTAGTCTCATTCTGGGAATAAGTATCTTTCAATTCAATATATTATAAAGCTGTCACTCTGTGGTCAGTTAGGTAGCCTAAAACCATCTGGTTTCCAGAAGATTTTCTGTTAATGTTGAATATCTGCAGCTTGAGTGCATACAAAAATACATGAAGATGGGTTTGGAACAGATAAACACATCTTAGCATGGAATTAAGTTTTAAAGTAGTAGCTCTTAATGTCCCCTAGATTCAGACATTATACTACCTTGTCATAGTAAATGTATTCTCTTTGGCTTGTTAGACTGCATATGAATTGATATTGTACTGTTTATGCTCCTCCTAAATCAGGATTTGGTGTCTACACAGGCAGAAAACGCAATTCACTGACTCCTAGATCAACTCTGTTTCCTTGCCCGGGTTGCCAAAGGGATATTGATCTTGGAGAACGTGGCATCAATGGCTTATTTCGCAACTTCACTTTGGAAACCATTGTGGAAAGATACAGACAAGCAGCCAGGGCAGCCATTGCTATTATGTGTGATTTCTGCAAACCTCCACCTCAGGAGTCCACAAAGAGCTGCATGGACTGCAGTGCAAGCTTTTGCAATGAGTGTTTCAAAATACACCATCCTTGGGGAACTGTGAAAGCCCAGCATGAATATGTAGGACCAACCAGCAACTTCAGACCCAAGGTAAGCACACTGTGTCTTACAGGAATTTGGGTTTGAGCATTCACATGCAGCTTCAGACAGATCTGTGTAACAGTAGTTGCCTTTAGGACCATTGTTGCTGTACTGACTGGTAATGTTCCTTACTGAGTGAAGCATAAGGTTTTGTTTCTGTTGCTGCTGAAGTGGCTGTTGTTGAAGAGAACCCTAAAAATAAGGATTTTTTTTTTTACTTTGGGGAACAACTTCGTGTTGTTTGTGATTTACGTCTTATCTTTTTGGAAGACTTAATAATCTTGAATATCTAGAATGGTAGTGCTTTTCTCTAATAGTTGGGTTGAGGAAGATGCCTGCGTGCAGTGAAAATCCCAGCTCCAACCTGGATAAGCTGCCATGCCTTCCTCCTGACTTAAGAAAGGTTCCCTTTGGATGTTTTGTGCCTGAACTGAGTGTATCACAAAGCATCTTCTTTTTCTCCCTTTTCACAGGTAGCAATAGCAAAAGGTGAAGTTCAGTTCTCCATTGTTATTACACATTGTTATTTATGTAGCTATAGGAGACAAGAAAAATGTAATTGCAAGTTTTCTACTTCAGACACTGCTGCTGCTTTCACACAAAGCAGAGTAATTGCAATGTGCAGAACATGGTAGCATCATAACGAATTTAAGTTAAATGATGGGAGGAATTGTCACAGTCAATCCCTCTAACAAGGCACTGCAATAGCTCTTAGTGTCCCAGCATCTGCAGCATGCCTGTGGCTTGTTACCTCACTGGAGGTCCCACAGATAGTGGAAATGCTGATGTTCAAGGAATCCTCCTTAATTTTGATTGAAGTAAAGATGGAGAGCTATAACTAGTGGAGTCCCTGAAGGGATCAGTGCTGGTTCCAGTGCTGTTCAACATCTTCATCAATGACAATGATCTCTGCTCAGCCATACAGTGAGGCTCGGACAGACTGGAGAGCTGGGCACAGAGGAGCCAAGGACAAGTACAGAGTCCTGCATTTGGGGAGGAATAATAAACTGTGCCAGTACAGACTGGGAGGTGATCTGCTGGAGAGTAGCCCTGTGGAGAGGGAGTCCTAGTCGATAACAAGTTATCCATGGGACAGCAATGTGCCCCTAGGGGCAGAGAAGGCCAATGGGATCCTGAGGTATATTAAGAAAAGTGTGTCCAGCAGATCGAGGGAGGTTCTCCTGCCCCCTCTACTCTGCCTTGGTGAGATCTCATCTTGAGTACTGTGTTCAGTTTTGTGCTCCCCAGTAGGAGGGACAGGGATCTGCTGGAGAGGGTCCAGTGGGGGGCTACAAGGATGATTAGGGGACTGGAACATGTGCCTCATGAGGAGAAGCTGAGGGACCTGAGGCTTTTTAGGCTGGAAAAGAGAAGACTGAGAGGGGATTTAATAAATGTTTATAATTATCTGAGGTCTGGGTGTCAGAAGGGAGGGAACAGGCTCTTCTCACTTGCTCCATGTGATAGGACAAGGAGCAATGGATGTAAGCTGCAGCACAGGAGGTTCTACCTCAACACAAGGGGAAACTTCTTCACTGTAAGGGTCACAGAGCACGGAACAGGCTCCGCAGGGAGGTTGTGGAGTCTCCTTCTCTGGAGACTTTCAAGACCTATCTGGATGTGTTTCTGTGTGACCTGAGCTAGATCGCATGGTCCACCTCTGGCAGGGGATTGGACTCAACGAGCTCTTTGGGTCCCTTCCAACCCTGACATCCTGTGATTCTGTGAAGCAGATTTGATAAATCTGTAATGTATAAGAAGCACTCGACCACTGGTGTACCTTTTTTCTGAGACTATTAAAATTCAAGCCTCAAAAGTTGGTGAACTAGCAGGTGCTAAATATCCAGATGTCCCCTTAGTTCCATTTTCCCTGTGTCTTAACACATTCATTCCAGTTAAGAGCAAGCATCCACTTGGTGTGCTTTAAATTGCACTGAGACACAGTGCCTTTGTGAAATGTCCCTTTATGAGATAAGCAAGTAAGATAAAAGTTTGCATGCTGTGTTCCATTGCTTGATCTAAATTGCTGTACAGCTCCCTGAAACTCTTACTGCTGCAACACTGCTAGTGAAAATTAGTAAAAGCGTCTTGTGATCCTTGTATTCTCTTAGTAGTACCATATATTGTTATAGTACATACACCCTGACTTTGTGGAAGCAGAAGAAAAAAGGGAAAAGTGGTTTACACCATCCTGACCTTGACATGTGTGGGATTTAAGATTTTAAAATTACATGCATGAAGACTGTTCAAAAAATAAAACAAAACAGAGCAAAACAAAGCAAACCAAAACCAAAAGAAAAAGCAAAGAGAAGACCAGAGCTTAGTTAAATCAGCTATAGATACATCTACTTTGTAGAAATACTTTCCAACAACAGTAAACTGCTCTTTATTGTGCCTCAAAAGAGGACTCTTTGGGCTTAGTATAAAGAAAGAAAAGAGCATTTTTCATTCCACTGTAGTGAACTGAATGCATGAAGTGTTTGCTGGTCCCCTAAGAAGTATTACCAGTCACCAGTTTACAACCAGACTGCAGAACACTGTAATGTGTGTGATGGGCATGAGAGAAGCCCATACTGGTCTGATTGCTCTCAAATTGTGAGAGCTAGACAAGGCAATCTGCTGACCTCTTCTGTCTCTAATTTGCAGGATGTAATTCTTGCTTATACAAGGAGATGAATAAAAATATGTGGTTTCTGTTAGGTGTGACAATACACTGCTATGGAAAAATTACTTCCACAGACTAGCTGCATGAAGGCATTTTTTTTTGAGCTATTTGCCTGCACAGGTGGATTTCCAGAAAAATTATTCTGTGGCATCCTTTTTTTTTTTTTTTTGGAATAAAAATTATAGGTGTCAGGGAGAGATAGATAGCTCATAGTATATTCTGCTTAATGACAGCCTTATTTACCAATGTGCTGGTACAACTGGTGTCTGTGCTTTTCACCACAGTCTAAGATAATATTTAAGGATTGAAAGCTGGTTTCAGAGATGACCTGTGGTTTTAGTTTAGTGTGTCTGTGCTACTCACAATTTTCTATTTTTGTGCCTTTTCCTGATGTTTGTTTTGTACATTGTGTATTAAAAGATGATATTTTTAAAGCCCAGCTGTTGGTGCTTCTCTCTAGCTTTCTCCTTGATGTGAAACTGAGACGCTTTCTTGAGTTCTTTGGTAACACGGAGTAAACAGACCCAAATGTTGTCTGGAATGCTGTGGAAAAGGCAAAACTTTATTTTTAACACCTCATCCTCCATTTAGATGACTTTATTTTTTGCTTGAGTTTTGAGCGGAGTGTGACTTTTTTTGTCCTCTTTGAGTAGTTCTTTCAGCATGTTCAGGTTTTGAAAGATGTTTTGAAAGATAGCAAATGCCAACTTTTTTGCAGTGCTAAGACAATACCATAATTAGTGCTTAGTGTGAGCAATTTGCAATTGGAGTCAGACAGAAAAACAGAAACACTGGAGCCTTTTGTCTTTAAATGACTCTGACTGGTGATGGTGGCCACATTTCATTTGTTGCTCTGAAAGCAGTGGTTACACAGTTCATGGAAGTCTACCTTAGGCTTAATCATTGTAGTATTATGTCAAATCTTGCTTTAAGAAGTAGTTCATAGTTGTTTCACAGCTGGTGGGGACACAGTTAAATTTGACAAGGTGTGTCTCTTGTATAGTATGTTTACAGCTCTGAGTAGGAGTGTAGGCATCTTGCATCATGCAAACAACTTCAGGAATTAGCAAAATGGTTGATTGCAGTGTGGAGGCTATGAGATGACTACACAGACGTTGATGCGTGTTTACTCACTGTAAACCTTGTGAAAGTGTGTGTGTTCTTCTGCTGGCTTTCACTGGCATAGACAAATATAAAAGATGGAAGATAAACTGAATATAAAAAGTCCATTGATTAAACCAGACACTGCTGTGGGATGAGCAAGTGTTGTAATGGTTTGTTGAGCTGTTCGGTTTTTGGAAATATACCTGCATTTGTTCTGCTGTCCCTTGTTTTTTTGTCTTTTTTCCCCACTCCAGATTTTGATGTGTCCAGAACATGAAATGGAGAGGGTAAACATGTACTGTGAAATCTGCAGAAGGCCTGTTTGTCATCTTTGTAAGCTGGGTGGATGTCATGCGAACCACAGAGTAACAACGATGAGCACTGCCTATAAAACCCTTAAGGTACTAAGCAAATACTGTTGGGTGCGTCCTTAAGAAGGGGAAGAGTGCTGAGCTACTGGTATAAGGGTAAACTCCCTCTGGCAGGAAGCCAGGACATGTGTTTAGAGGACACTGAACTTGTCATGAGGCATGCTGTTGTGCAACATCTGTTAATATATATATATATATTAGTGTGACGTGGTGCATGTCTGAGCAACTGAACTACATTTTCTATGAGGCTTGAAACATAACCCCGGAAAAGTGCTTCCACTTTATTTTAGCCTACTGTACAGAAGTATTGAACAGTAGAGAAAGATTAAGCAGTTAATACTTTACAATCTAGCTTTTTAGAGACAGCTGTCTGTGTGGCTTTGGCTAGCTGATACTTCACAAGGTATCCTGAAAAACTTGGATCTGAGATGTCCTAGAGAGTTTGTGGAAACTGTCTCTGGAGACATTAAAAACCTGCCTAAATGTATTCCTATGAGATTTATTCCAGGTGATCCTGCTCTAGCAGAGGGTTGGTACTTGAGGATCTTCAGAGGTCTGTTCCAAACCTCTTCCATTCTGTGATTCTGTGATCTTTTGGGACCCTGTGTGTTTCTGAAATTGCATTGCTGTTAATTCTCTAAGCATAGTACCACAGGGAAGACTTGAAAGCGTTATGGTGTTATTAAAAAATGATTGCTGCTACCTCTTCTTCCTTTTCTTCTTCTCTTGCTCACAGAAAAGAAAAAGGAATTAAAAAAAAAAAAAAAAAAAAAGAAGACCAGTCTGCCTTGTACTGTTTGCCTGTTTGCAAGGCTTTTGTGCAGATACCAGTTAAGTTCATGGTTTGAACCACTCATTTTTTTCATTTTTTTAAAATCAAATTATACTACAAATGAGTTAATAACTAAAAGGTTTTTCTTTCAGTTTTACTACCACCCTGAATCCTTGTCTATCTATCCTAAGAGAAGTTGATTTCTTGAGTGGGGAAGAATAAGCCAGATGAAGCTATCAGCTCTGGTCCTTAGAGGCTGTGCCTGTAGTCATGCTTACAGCAGTGGCCTGATGCCCCTGTGCAGTCATTGCAGGTCACTGGCTATTTTCCACAGGGCTGCTGGTCATAACTGATGTCCTTTTAACTGGATGAACTGAATGCCAACTTAATGTTTTGTTTTAACAGGAGAAACTTTCAAAAGATATTGAGTACCTCATCAGTAAGGAGAGCCAGGTGAAAGCTCACATCACACAGCTGAATCTGCTGCTGAAAGAAACAGAGGTGAGTAGCCTGTGGGTTGTCTGGGGATGGAGGAACACAGAATGGACTTGAACTGTTTTCAGTTAAGTGGTTTTTTTTTTTCTTTAGTTAACCAGTAAAACAGTTTCTGAACAGTTTCTCTTAGTCTTAAATCACACATAGTTAAGTCCTAATGCAGGCAGTGTAGAAAATTTGGGCAACATACAGAGGGAAGTAATTTTTGAGTGCTGCTGTAAATTTAGTTGAAGTAAGACTTATTGGATACCTTAACCAAAGATATGTGGGCTAGATTTGCAGCTCTTGTGTATTAGTAGTGCAGCACAAGTCAGTAAATTCACTGTCTGCTTAATATAAGGATGTTGCAGTGAAGTCAGTATTAAGGGCAAAATCTCCCTGCAGAAGAGTCAGCTGTAAGTTCATATACAAGATGAAAAATATAGTACTAGAAGTTTGCAGCAGCTGCCAGCCTTGCCTGTACCTTGACATGGACTGTCTCCGTGCTTTGTAGTTCATTTTATCCCATGGCACTACAGTTCTGAAGGCTTATATGAGAAACTGGGCTGAATCCCCAGTTCAGGGTGATTGGGGAAGGTGCAAGAGCACCTTGGGTATAAAGACTTCAGAGACTGAACAGCTTTTACAGTACTTTTCCAAGAGCTGTTCAGACAGATGATGTGCATAACTTCAGACTTAATCAGAGGACTACTTTTCTGGTCAGTTTGGGTGCAGTACTGATCAGATTTTCAGTGCTGAAGAGCACAATGAAGCTCATATCTGTCAAATGGATAACTGGCATGCTGTGATATCTCGAGCAACCTTTAGTATGTTTCTGTACTCAGTCACAGTGTTGTGGAAGCTGTCTAAAATGTCTTTTGTTACCTCCTAGTGCAACAGTCAAAGAGCTAAAGAAGCAGCATCTCAGAGTTTTGAGAAATTATTTCATGTCCTGGAAGAGAAGAAATCTGCATCTCTTAGAGCAATTGAAGCTTCTAAGAATTTAAGAATGGAAAAATTGCAGTCACAAGCAGAAGAATATCAAGGGCTCCTGGAAAATAATGGCCTTGTGGGATATGCTCAAGAAGTGCTTAAAGAGACAGATCCGTCTTGCTTTGTTCAAACAGCAAAGCAACTTCATGTCAGGTACCTTAATTATCTTCTGTTTAACGTATAGTGTGCCAAGCTCTCTCTCTCTCTGTCTTTGAACTCTTTGATGTTAATAGTTGTTCTCCGTTAGCACTTCACACCTTTTTTTTGCTCTTTGAGCATAATTCCCCAAATTGTTAATCTATCAACTGAAAGATTGCCTGTTTGTTATCTTTACATGGATGTACAAAAGGCCTTTAAACTTTGCATTTGAAATCTGTCTAGAAAGACAAATTTCTGGCAGACATCAGTAAATACATAAAAAGCAACTTTTTAAAAAACAAAACTAATGTTTTTAATTTAAGGAACACATATGTGGGAATTCCCTTTTCTCTCTTCTGCCATCTCTCTACCTCTGTGCTTTCAGAGTCCAAAAAGCTACAGAATCTTTAAAGAGCTTCAGGCCAGCAGCTGAAACTACTTTTGAAGACTTTGTGGTGGACATAGCCAAACAAGAAGAGATCCTTAGTGACTTGTCCTTCCATTGCAATGGTAAATTATAAGAGCACCAGGTCTTTCTTGGCTTATGGTTGGAAGTGCTTCTTGGGAAAGAGGCAAAGTTTATGCAGGACTGCAGATGCAGAACTCAGTCTTGTGACTTTCATTGTCCCTTCTGTCTCCATGATCTGCAAGACATTTCCCTGCAGCAATGATAAAGAAGCTAAGATGCCATTGCATTCAGTACACTGGCTTACAAAATATTGTAGTTAAGCAATACTAGGTATGCCTAGAAGCTTTTAGTGCATGACAGAAAAAAAAAATAGGTCTTTATATATATATATATATTTTTTAGCTGTAAGCTAAAATAAAAGCATAAAATAATGGATTTAAGTGTACAAACAAACCCATTCTCATCTGCACTCTTTAACTCAGTCTGATTTTACATGCACTCACACTCTCTCACACACATATGCACAGTGCCATAGCCACTCATCAAAAGATTTGCATGGTTAATTCTAAAACAACATTCATCTAAATTTGAACTTTTTTCTTTCCTAAATTTCTGGCATTATAGGTGTAGAAATACCAGAAATCAATGAAGAGCAGAGCAGAATGTACAACAAAGCTCTGATCAGTTGGGAATGCCCTGGGAAGAGAGACTCAGCTGATATCTATATTCTTGAGTATCATAAGCTTAATAGAGAGGAAGAAAATGTGACATGGCAGGAGATTGAAGTTTGCAGCAAGAGTAAAGTAATACCTGACCTCGATGATGACAGCACCTATGCCTTTAGAGTTCGAGCATATAAAGGGTCTACCTGTAGCCCTTGGAGCCAAGAAGTTATTTTGCGTACACCCCCAGCTCCAGGTATTGGTTTTTCTTATGTCTATAACGTGCTGAAATTGTGTCTGTTAGCAGTAAAAGCTGTGGGCAGTTTCCAGTAGCTCCCAGACTTCTAATGCGCTATTACTGGTTGCACAAATGTTCAGAAGCACTATTAACAAACAGGTTAAGTAGGCAGCATACTGTGACTGTGTTAGCTTGTGTGATATTTCTGGTAGCCTTTAAATGTGAGAAATTCTAATGTCAGCGTGACTTGAAATGTAGTTTGTAAGCACATAAAGCCAAACACTCAACTAAGAATATTTGGTTTTGGTTTTGATTTGTTTTTTCAGTTTTCAGTTTTCTTTTTGATGACAAATGTGGATACAACAGTGAACATCTCCTGCTGAATCCAAGAAGAACCTCTGTTGAAAGTAGGGCTGGATTTCCTCTACTGCTGGGATCGGATCGTATGCAGGTTGGATGCTACACAACCCTGGATTACATCATTGGTGACGCTGGGATTGCCAAAGGGAAGCACTTCTGGGCTTTCCATGTGGAAGCTTATTCATACCTGGTGAAAGTGGGAGTAGTGTCTAGCAACAAGATACAGAAATTGTTCCATAATACCCATGATGTGGCCAGCCCAAGGTAAATTGCAGACTCTTGTTTAAAACATGTTTTATGCAAGGAGATGACTTTAAAAAAAAAAATAAAAAAATTAAGAACAAGTCTATTAGTGCACAAGGTGACCCTAACCTGCGGACAGTAGCTTGAAAGATCAAGTGTAAGCAGGTTGTCCTGTTCATCCCGTAGTGGAAAGATGTTCTAATTATCCAGAATCCTGTTTTCTTTCTTTTTGGGAAAGAAATCAGGTTTCTATAGATTCTAAGATATGTCAATTAAAGCAAGAAAGGAAGGAGAGAAAAAAAAAAACACATTAGCTGCAATATTGAAGCAATCTTTGATTGTCAGGAGTGAGACTATCTTAACTCCCTTAGCATACTAGGTTTGGCAGCTGTTCAGAAGTACAATGTTCAATGTGCTCACCAGTGTATCTTTGCTGAGGCTTGTGTCACAGTGAATTTCAAGTTACTGGCTTATTACAGGCTGTATGCTTCTATATAGTAGTAGAGTGCTACTAAGCACAAGCCAAATTACAGGGGACATAACAGCAAAAAGCTTTCCAGCTCTCAATTACAGTTGCATACAAGTAAGGGTGAATGGTCAAGGAAATGCAGGCTGAGAGGCTGTCTCTTGGTGACGAGTGTCAAGAGGGAGGGGACAGGCTCTTCTCCTTTGCACCCTGTGATAGGACAAGGGGCAATGGATATAAACTACAGCACAGGAGGCTCCACCTCAACATGAGGAGGAACTTCTTCACTGTGGGGGTCACAGAGCACTGGAACAGACTGTCCAGAGAGGTTGTGGAGTCTCCTTCTCTGGAGACTTTCAAGACCCATCTGGATGTGTTCCTGTGTTACCTGTATAGATTCTATGGTCCTGCTCTGGCAGGGGAGTTGGACTTGATGATCTTTGAAGGTCCCTTTCAACCCCTAACATTCTGTGATCCTGTGATCCTGTGACAGCTTTGTCAGGAATCTAGCACATGTTTTGGCTTTTTTCTGTATTACATATTGAAAAGTATAAAAATGCCAGAGCTGCATAATGGCAGATGGAGCCTTTCTATAAAGTGAGAAATTAGATCCCCATTTCCTTATTTCTTCTTCCACACAAATAACTTGAAGGCTTTAGCTGACATGTATCCAAACTCCCTTTGAACACCCCCAAACCACAAACCTATCTAGGAATTGTCTGCACAGAATAACCTGTGTTTCTCCAGTCTGTTATCATTTGGCAACAGAAGTAGGGGGAAAAGCATGTAGACTGAACAAATCTGGCTACAGACTTTCCTCAGCAACCAGCTGTGAAACAAGTGTTCAGGGAAGCCTCTGGGCAGAGTGCTTTTAAACAAAACAAAATAAAACCAACCCCCAAAACTTAAATCACTGCTTTTTATGTTGTGAATTTTAAACACAAAATAATACAGCAGAGACATGGAAAAGTCATAGGACAGCAGTAAAGTTAAATGTATTTAATAGTGTTGTTTAATATGTAAATAAAATTAAATGTATCTTGCCTGTAATGATTAATCATATTCACTTCTGAATACTTCTGAAGTTACCTAATATAATATACCTGTATGTTCATTAATGACTGTCTAGCATGAATATTTCTGTAGTCTCATCCTCATTAGTGTTCATCATTTATTAATTGTTTGAAATAGCCCAAGTGAGTGCTCTCCACCTACTAAATGCATCTTCCCTCCTGGCTTAGTTGTATTTTTACCCATCAGGTTTTGCATCTTACAAAAAAGTTTCCATTAGTACACATCACTGATCCCACTTCAGAATTTGACAGAAACAAATGGTTTTTTTTTGTTCTAGATATGAGCAAGACAGTGGTCATGACAGTGGAAGTGAAGATGCCTTTTTTGACTCGTCACAGCCTCTCACACTGGTCACTTTAGGCATGAAGAAGTTCTTTATGCCCACAACACCTGCTGCCCCCAAGGACCCAGCAAGCAGAATCCTTCCCCTTCCATCATGTGTGGGCATCTGCCTTGACTGTGACAAAGGCAGGGTGGGGTTTTATGATGCAGGCTGTATGAAATGCCTTTATGAGTGTGAGGTGGACTGCTCTGGTATAATGTACCCAGCATTTGCCTTAATGGGTGGTGCAGCAGTTCATCTTGAGGAGGCTGTCACAGCTAAGTATGAAGAGTACCATGATGATATCTAGTGCAGTAAGTTCTTCCTGTTGCTGTTTTGAGATGTAAAATGAGAGGAGAAGAATTCTACCTTAGTTTTCAGTTCTGATTAATCACATTCTACCTTCATGTTGTTCATAAACTACTGGCCCATTCTTTTTGTAAACAAATGGTCCAGATAATTCCTACACCAGTGAGATATGTTCTTCCAGAAACTCTCCTTCCTTTCTTGTCATGCTGTTCTGCACAGACTTTTTTCCCAGGGTGAAGAAGGGAAGAAGTTTGACTAGCAACCAAAATTACTCTTCAGGGGTAGACATCTGCCTTTTATTGTAACTTAAATGCTCACATTGTCAGTTTTGCTTAGTGAAGTCAAATATGACAGCATGTGATTGCCATTCTCATCGAGACATAGAACAGCTTAGGCTGGAGAGATGTCAGATATCATCTACTCCAACACCCCTGCCATGGACAGGGACAACTTTCAACTAGACTTGGACACGTCTCAATTTTCCTTTCAAGAAATCTACCTGAATATCTTTGAGCACCATGGGTTGGGCTTTTCAGCACAAAGTAACATTTACAAAAGCAAAATATAAAGCAGAGGGAAATAAGAACTGCAGCTGAATATTTAAGTTGTATTTGGAAAGAAGGTAAATTAGAACCTGATTGCATGTCATGTACCTTTAATGTGACCGTAAGCTAAATCATTAATTCTGACACCTCGTGCCATGTAATTGGTGGCTTAACAGTAAGTTTCTTTACTTCCAGGTGTTTACTATAGGCTATATAAAATAAATGAAGTGCAATTCTACCTTAAGCATCAGACTTTAGAGTCCAAAATCAGAAGTGTTTGCATGTCTGAGTAATAGTAGCTGGTATTGTAGGCAAAAAAAAAAAAAGAAATTATTGACAAGAATAATATGTGAAGTTTAAAATAACAAAAAATTCAGGTATTTCTTTTAATACTTGTTTCTTAAGTTAATTTTTTAATCTTCTATTAGCTTGGTGTTTTAGTGAGAATGTTAAAAATGCACTGATTACGTTTGAGACCCAATTTCTGCCTTAAAGGATATCTCTCCTCTCATGCTAAAAACTATGTATAACATAGCAGCTTTTAATATAATCATAGAGCCACAGAATGATTTGTATAGGAAGGGACCTTTAAAGATCACCTAGCCCAACAACCCTGCCGTGAATAGGGACATCTTCTCATAGACCAGGTTGCTTGAAGTTCTGGCTAGCCTGTCCTTGAACACTTGCAGGAATGGGACATCTACAGTTTGTCTTGGCAACCTGTTCCAGGGCTTCACCATCCTCATTATTAGAAATTTCTTCATTGTATCTAGTCTAAATATACCCTCTTTCAGTTTAGAACTGTTGCCATTTTTCCTGTTACCACAGGTGCTGGTAAAATGTGTCTCTGCATCTTTATTCAAGCCCTCTATATACTGGAACATGACAATTAAGTCTCCCTGGAGCCTTCTCTTTTTCACGCTGAACAACCTCCACTCTCTTAGACTTTGTTCACTGGAAAGGTGTTCCAGCCATTTTTGCCAGTTTGTGTGGCCCTCTTCTGAATCTACCCTGTGCTGGGATCCCCAGAGCTGGACACTGGGGCCTTGGCAGAGCAGAGTGCTGGCCATCCATCAGCCCAGGATAAAATTTGCTTTCTGGACTGCAAGTACATATTGCTCATTCATGTCCAATTTTTCATCCGTCACAATCCCCAGGTCCTTCTCTCTGGGAGTGCCCTCTATCTCCCAGCCTTTATTGATATTGCAGATTACCCAGACCCAGGTGCAGGACCTTGTGCTTGGTCTTGGCAAACTTCATGAAGCTCATGTGAGCCCAGTCCTCAAGCCTGTTGAGGTCCCTCTGCACCAACATCCCGTCACTCTAGCAAATGAATTGCTCAACTTGGTGTCATGTGCAGATTTGCTGAGGGTGTATTCAGTCCTACTATCTATGTTGTTAAGGAAGATATTAAATAATATTAATGCCAGTACAGACTCTTGAGGGGCCCTGCTTGTTACTGGTTTCCACATGAACATGTTGCTATTGACTATGACTCTTTGGACATGGCCATCCAGCCAAACGCTTACCCATTGAACATTCCATCTGTCAAACCTGTATCTCTCAAATGTAGAGTTAAGAATATCGTGGGGAAGTGTATCAAAGGCCTTACATAAGTCCAAGTATATGACACCTGTAGTTCTTCCCTTGTCCACTGATGAAATCACTCCATCAGAGAAGACCACTAGATGAGTCAGGTATAATTTACCCTTGGTGACTCCATGATGACTATCTCAAATCACCTCCTTGCCTTCCATGTCTTTCAACATGCTTTCTAGGAGGATGTTACATGATGTTACTGAGCATGGAGGTGGACTGCATCTCTTTATAGAAATCTATGTAAAAGAAACATTTGGTACTTGCACTGCTAACTTGTGTTGTGGAAAAATAAGGGTCTAAAGTGAAGGATTGTTCTAATACATACTTGGTGCTTTCTAATTTGGGGATATGCTTTCTAATTTGGGGATAGTGTTGCATCTTGATGAATGTGTGTGAAATATTCTTATTAAGTACGTGTATACAGCTGTACAGCTATGAAATGGGACCTGAAAGTCACAATACACTTAAATGAATGTAGGTTGTAATGCAAAACCTTTGTAGGCTTTGCTGTCTGAACTGTCATTCTGATCAGATGTAGAGTCCACCTCTCCCAGTATCCTGTTTCCTAAACCTTTTGTCAGGTGGCCACTGCTAGAAGAAATCTGCAGAAATGGTAATTGTGAGAAATGTCATCTTCACCAGGGGGAGCATGACAGCCCTTTCAGGGCTAGAAATATCCAGCAAGCTCAGCTTATTGTTTGGGTCTCACCTGCCGTTGTTTCTGCCTTAAGTTTGTGTGGAAATATATTTCAGTATTTCAGTATTCCTAAGGTTGGAAGAGACCTCAAAGATCATCAAATCCAACCTGTCACCACAGACTTCATGACTGGAGTAGGGAGGACACTGCTGCCCACTGCAGGCTTGAACTCACGATCTTCCCATTAAGGGTCTTATGTGCTACCAACTGAGCCACCACAGTTCACTGTGTACTTGTGTGAGGAATATTTTGATGTCCCAGACAGCAGGTATGATAGAAGCTGGAAACTTCAGGAAATTTGTCCTGCAGAGGGAATGACAAATTGTCCCTCACTAGTTACCTTTTAGGTAATTTCTTTTAGTAATAGCCTTTCTTATTATGGCCTCCTCTTCAGGATTTCTATCACCGGATGGAAGCCATTCTGTACTGGTAAGCATCCCACAGGTTCTCTTTTCTCTTCTGAGGCTGACTGAAGGAGTCCTCCATACAAATGCTCTGTTGCAATGAAGGATGACAAAATTTCTTCACTTTTTATTGTTCTGAAACCATATTTGCCTTTTTTTGGTCAGTACTGATTATTAAGATGATGTTTCAAAAGTTCTTCAGCAGTCTTTTTCACACAACAAGCTTATAACCAAGCTGTGCACATACAGGTTTTCTCCACCTCATGTGTATTTTGCATTTCCTGATGTTGAGTTTCATCATATCGTTTACCTGGTCACATAGTCCTGATGGCCTCCTGCAGCTTTTGAGCTACTTCTGGCCTTGAGTTTCTCTGAATAGCTTCATAGGTAACACAAAACCAGTAATTTTTTTCTTTGCAGATTTTTCTGTATCTTGGAGCAATTCAAGTTATAGTGTGACACAGCAAATCTTTTTCTGCTGTTAAAATATATTAATATTTCTGCCTCTTTTTTTTTTTTTTTTTTCCCTTTCTCTTTTGTTAGTCATTTGTTAAATCATGATTTCAAGCACTGGAAACTTTTGCATGTTAGTACACTTTGTTGATTAGGTGAGACATATTCTTGTGTGTGTGCACCAAGTGGTCAAAAAGACCCAGCAGACAGGATTTTCTTCCATAGCTGTGACTTCTTCCATTACATAATCACTATTCATCTATCCATTAATCTATCAAACTTCATAGTTTCTATAAGCTTCTATCTTAAAACTATAGACTATAGGGTTGACCTTTCTGGTTTGTTGCCCCCAGACCATATCTTCTTCCACAGACAAATGCATCATTTTTCATTCCTCTGTTTTGGAAAGTGGTCTAAATTAGAGGCTTTATGTTATGGCTAACTCTCCACAATTCCATACTGGGATTCTTTAGAGGCGTCTGAACCAATGTCACCAAGAACTGGCCTTACTTTATGGAAATGTTCATAAACTGAACACTCTATCTTAGATATGAAGACAGTCTCTTGGATTAATTTATTTTTTAAAAAAAAATTCCTATTTACAGATTTGAGAATATAGAAGTAAGAAATAAAAGAAAACAAACTTTTTTTTCTACTATAGCTTTATCTTACATTCATTTAAAATGTGCTCTGCTATGCAATTACTCATTCTACTGGACAGATATTGACACCACTTTAAACATTAATTTACCTTATGATATGTCTGTTTGTATTTATCTCATCCTGAGTTTGAAAACTGATTTGGCTTTTGGTGTTACTTGAGTATTTAGGATGATTCATTACAGTGCTCTATGGTGCTTATACCAACTTATTAAATAAAACTCACACTGTCTGAGACACTGACAAAATACTGTCAGATTTTTTCCACTACAAAGGAAGTGTCACCTTTAAAAAAATACAGTTCAGCAGTACTTGCCTATCCAGATACTTACTTTTTCCAGAACAAGTTTCTTCCTATGAAACAGCACTTTACAGCATAGATTAAGCTAAAAATGATATGGTATTGTTTGGATCTTTGTGCAATATAGTTGTTTGGTGACTACTGTGTGATTTGCAAAGCTCCATGCAGGTGTGAATCATGTAGACACTTTTTAGATATCTAAAGCTTTAACAAAAAAGGCCTTGTTTAAAATTATTCTGAAATGTAAATGTGATGTCTTCTTCTTTCCTTTTTTTCCTTAATAAAATCTGAAAATACACTTGTATTGGCTATTCACATCATTCCCATCTCTGAAGTACCCTGGCTGAAATAATATTTTTCAAAATAGATGACAACAGGTGACTTATGGGGAGAAAGTATGATTGGTTCTCAAGTCTGCAAATATGCCAACATCTCTAATTTTAGGAGGACTAAACAGTAGACTTTGGACTAACTGCCACATCATGTTTTTATTTAAGATGTTGATGTTTGAAACTTGGCTGCCCAAGGCTCCCTCTCCAGGCAGGGGAGGAAAATATGTGTGCAGAAGGAGCTGTCTGGCACATTGTCAAAGGAACCTTCCCACTCCCTAACAGAGGAAGCAGATTGTGCTTAGCTCTCCAACCTGAGTGCCCAACTAAGCGGCCTAAGTTAGGTTGCATGGACCTGCCTTGCTTTGCAATTCTGAAAACTGGTGCCTTTGCTTAAATGTGCATCTGTCTTTACATTTGTCAACACTGCTGCTTTCAGGAAGCTTTAAGCTCCAGTTTCAGATGGTTGCTATCTTCAGGCCTGTTGTGTGTGTACACCTGCAAACACTGAGGCTGTATTCAAAGTGGAAGTCCTGTGAACTGTGCTAGTGTGGTTAAACCAGTCCCACAGTCAATGCATGTGTAAGTGTACACTTGAAGAGAGAAGGGCTGACACTCCTGCGAAAGCGAGGCGTGCTTGAATCCAAGTGCAGTGTTTTACTGAACTTTCTCTACTTTCTGATTTGATTGCCAAGTATATTGCTCAAATGTGTGAATAACAGGTTTGTTTATCACTTGTGGCTGAGGGAGCTCTTGAAAAAGGCTTTGACTGAAAAAAATATTCTTGGTACCATGTCAGCAAACGAATGCAGAGCAGACTGTCACTTCCTGAGGTGCTTGCCATCAGGGAAAGACTGAGATGGTGCCTAGTTTTTGCCTGAACTCCTGTTCAGTAACAACCTTCTGAAAGCTTATTTTGAGGTTCAGAAAAACAAATTATATAGCTGTATGAGAGAACTTCAGCTAGCACTAGAGTCTCATTAAAAAGAAGCAGCTTTGACTTGGCCTGAAGGATATTTCCAGCTCCTTGAAAAAATAATAAGGCTTTTTGTGTATTTATTGCCAAACTATAAACATAGCACTGGGCAAATCCAGCTTAGCATGAAAGAATCCATTTGTTTTAGCTAGTCTGCCTGGTTTGACAGACTTAGTCCCTGCTCTTAACCTTTTTATTCCTTCTGCTTCCTATCCCAAATAAACACTATTAAAATGTTTCTCTCAAAAATGTATCTTTTCCTGCCTGTTTTATTAAATTCTACCTCTGTTTTACTCCATTGCACTCATATTAACTGAGCTTTGGTGCAGTTATTTGATTTTCTGCTTTTTTTTCGGCAGTGTATAGCAGCAGTATACTGTGCTTCTGCATGCAATGTAACTGATACAACAAAGAGTTAAAAAAACCATGGACCTATCCTTAAATCTGTAAGAAGGAGATGGAGAGAAAGTGTCCTTGGTAACTAGAAAACTGACTGTGGAAAGCAGTATCACAGTATCACAGTATCACAGTATCACAGTATCACTTAGGTTGGAAAGGACCTCGAGGATCATCGAGTCCAACCTATCAACACAGACCCCATGACTAGACCATGGCACCAAGTGCCACGTCCAATCTCCCCTTGAACGCCTCCAGGGTCGATTACTCAACCACCTCCCTGGGCAACCCATTCCAATGACTAATGACTCTCTCGGTGAAGAACTTTCTCCTCACCTCAAGCCTAAACTTCCCCTAGCACAGCTTGAGACTGTGTCCCCTTGTTCTGGTGCTGGTTGCCTGGGAGAAGAGACCAATCCCCTCCTGGCTACAGCCACCCTTCAGATAGTTGTAGACAGCAATAAGGTGTCCTCTGAGTCTTCTGTTTTCCAGGCTAAACAATCCCAGCTCCCTCAGCCTCTCCTTGTAGAGCTTGTGCTCAAGGCCTCTCACCAACCTTGTTGCTCTTCTCTGGACACTTTCAAGTGTCTCAATGTCCTTCTTAAACTGAGGGGCCCAGAATGGGACACAGTACTCAAGGTGTGGCCTAACCAGTGCTGAGTACAGGGGCACAATGACTTCCCTGCTCCTGCTGGCCACACTATTCTTGCTGCAGGCCAGGATGCCATTGGCCTTCTTGGCCACTTGGGCACACTGCAGGCTCATGTGCAGCTGGCTGTCAATCAGCACCCCCAGGTCTCTCTCTGGGAGCTCCCTAGCCACTCCGACCCCAGCCTGTAGCTTTGCATGGGGTTGTTGTGACCAAAGTGCAGCACCCAGCACTTGGATTTGTTAAATGTCATCTTGTTGGACTCTGCCCATCTGTCCAGTTAGTTGAGGTCCCTCTGCAGAGCCCTTCTACCCTCAACATCTGCTCCCAACTTGGTGTCATCTGCAAATTTGCTGATGACTGACTCAATTCCCTCATCCAGATCATCAATAAAGATCCTAAAGAGCATGGGGCCCAGAACTGATCCCTGGGGAACACCACTAGTGACTGACTGCCAGCTGGATGTGGCACCATTCGCCACCACTCTCTGGGCTTGGCCCTCCAGCCAGTTCCTAACCCAGCACAGAGTGTTGCTGTCCAAGCCACGACCTGACAACTTGGCCACCAGTTTGCTGTGGGGGACAGTGTCAAAGGCCTTGCTGAAGTCCAGGTAGACTACATCCACAGGCCTCCCCACATCCACCAAACGGGTCACCTGATCATAGAAGGAGATCAGGTTGGAGAGGCAGGACCTGCCCTTACTAAATCTATGTTGGCAGGACCTGATGGCAGCCATCCTTCAGGTGCGCAGTTATTGCCACCAGGATAATCTACTCCATAATTTTCCCTGGCACTGAGGTCAGGCTGACTGGCCTGTAGTTTCAAGGTTCCTCCATCCAACCCTTCTTGTGGATGGGGATCACATTGGCCAGTTTCCAGTCATCTGGGACCTCACCGGTGAGCCAGGACTGGTGGAAAATGATGGAGAGTGGTTTGGCCAGCTCATCTACCAGCTCTCTCAGCACTCTAGGATGGCTCCTATCCCGTCCCATGGACTTGTGAGTATCCAAGTGGCTCAGCAAGTCCCAAAATAATTCCTCGTGGATTTCTGGGGCAATACACTGCACCCTGACCCCATCACCCAGCTCAGGAGGCCACTTGTCCTGAACTCCTCCTGCCTTACTGTTGAAAATTGAGGCAAAGAAGGTGATCAGGATCTCAGCCTTTTCCTCATTTTTAGCTACAGTGTTACCCTCCAGGTCCAATAAGGAGTGGAGTTTCTTCTTACCCCTCTTTTTAGCATTAATATATTTATAAAAATGCTTTTTATTATCTTTCACAGAGCCAGCTTAGGCTCTAACTGGGCTTTTGCCTCTCTAATTTTTCTCTTGCGTAATCTAACAACATCCTTAAATGTATCATGAGAAGCCTCCCCCTCCTTCCAAAGGTGATAAACTGCCATGATTAAGAGACGGGACACAGCCTGATGCAGGCCAGGTGTCCACTTTATTATACAGAATTCTTCTTTATAAAAGTAATGCAGCACAGAAGCCTCTTACAACAGGAACAGGGACTCCATTACATCCTTCTTCTGTATGTCTGAAGACTGATACTCTCAGGTCATAACAACCACACGTAATCAAATATCTGCCCTCCTCTGACAGCACTGCTGCACTGAGTTCCCATAGTTCACAAGCCATCAAGGCCAACACTGTCTCCTTCGTATCAGTCCAGCAGTGCTTGGAGCTCAGCTCTCCAAGATTTAACCCTTCAATACACCCTCCTTTTTTCCCTTTAATTCCTTCAGGAGCTGCTTTCTCATCCAGGCTGGTTATCTTCCCTGGCAGTTCATCTTTCAGCACATGGGACCTGCCAGTTCCTGTGCCTTCAAGAGCTCCTGTTTGAAGTAGGTCCAACCGTCCTGGACCCCTTGGTTCTTAAGGGCTGCTAGCCCGGGTACTTTCCGAATAAGTTTCTGAAACAAGCTGAAGTTTGCCCTCCGGAATTCCAAAGTGAGGGTTCCATAAGTGCTCGTCCCTATCTCCCTGAATCATGGGATAAGCAACTCTGTGTGCTTTGGGATCTCTTTTTGTCACTGTGCTTATAGCTTTTGTAAAACACTCACTGTTTTTTCCATTTAAACTTTCCATCACTTCTGCAATCCGTTTGTGTGAGTCTCATCATTTGCCTGCCCCCGGTGGGAGGCAAGGGAGGATCTGCCTCAACCTGGGACAACTAGTCATGAAATCGGTAAGAAGGTCAGAAAACACCGAGATTCCTATTTATTCAAATAATACTGACAGTTGTTCCTATTCGGTATTTTCCACATTGCTGAACCAAGTGTGCTCACTTCATCCAGGTATTTAGACTATGCAAAGGGAGAGAGTATGGTCTTTTTTCTGTGCACCTGGAGGTGTGGGGGGTGAAGGGACTGTAAGGCAGAAGGACCCAGGCCAGTACTACTGGTACATGTCCTGTATATGTGAATGCTAAGCCACTAGAAACTGCTAAGCCACTAGAAGATGCAGCTAAGCATCAGGCACCCCTCGATTCTTGAGGGTATTTATACAGGTGTGAATTAATGTGGGTTTTATTAAAACTTTTCCCTGCTTCACAGGGGAACAGGCAAACCTTTACACAAAGTAAAACCAGCTCAATATGTTAATTGACTAATTTAATAGGGTCCATTTTACAGAACTATTGAGACAAAAGAATAAGGATAAAGAAGAACAAGACTAGGTCTCACTATGAGAAAAATAGTTCATACTATTTTAGTTTTATTTTAGAGCACTTTGTATCTTCCACACCTAAAAATTATCAAAAAAGCTTTTTCAAGTCACTAGAGAGGAAAGCATGTACTGGAAGAATTTCTCTTATCAAATCCTATGTCTTCTTGAAATAGCTTAATTAATTTGCTAATTCACAGATTTATTTATTTTTTAAAACCTTATACAGCTTTTATTTTGTCAGGCTCCACAAAGCAGGCTGACATCAGAGTTCCACCCAGTTCCCCATGCACCAGCCAGCAGATGGCAGTCACAGCACATAGACTGGTATATTACTGCTGCTGTCACAGGCCAGTAACATAGGTCATGTACATTTGCAGTGTAAATACATTCAAAAGTATTAAACGTGAGTTTATTTTCCATCATCATTTTTTAACTTGCCATGAGAGTAGCCAGTACAATAGAACATAGAGGCCTGGGGGGCCTTTACTCAGGGCCCTGCAATTGTTTTATATTGGGTGCTGATTTTGGTGCTGGGGAAGCAGACCCAAGCATAGGGGTAGGCCTAACTTTAATTGACTTTCTAATGTTTCCCCCTTTATTTAGATTTCCCTTCTCCTCAGGTCCTCCTATCCATCTGCCTATCAGATTTCTAGAGCTAATGCAAGCAGAAATTCTTTTTTTAAGGGCAAAGAACATGCCCTTGGAAACCACATAATCTCTTTTAAAGTTATTATTATATATAGTAAGAAGAAAATACTAATATTCACATGTTTACAGTATTTGCATATAGCTTCTTTGGTGTTTCATTATTTACAAAGATTTTTAAAAAGGCTTAAATGTAGTGCATGAGCTTGCTGCTGCTTTGCTTTTTTGTTTGTTTGTTTGTTTAACTTTAAGGAAGACCTATCACTGATTTCTTAATTGTGATTCTGTGGTTCTGTTCCAACCATTAACTATCCTCATTTTCAAAGAGGGGGCAAGAGCAACCAACATTAGCACTATCTCTCAGCTCAAACTCCTCCTGCAGTGCTGTGCCTCCCAAGTCACCTCTAGAGTGATCCTTCCTCACAGAAACTCTAACTCCGTGTTCATCCCAATAAGGCCAGTTGCATGTGTTGGTGAGAATACAGCACATAGCAGAGTAAAAAGGAGGAAATGCTGAAATATTTTAGAGAATGCATAATCAAAACATATTGCCTGATAAGTAGAAAGTAAAATAGTTAGGAGACATGATCTGTGTGGTTCAGCAGCAGCCATTGGCTATAATTTCTGGCAGACAGGCTGAGCCTGCTTTGTTCAGCTCATATATATTCAATGTCTGCTTTGCTTTATGCAATCTGAAGTCTCACAAATGCCCATTTACTTTTCAAGGGAGAGATGCTAGATTTGATATTCTGCAAAGTGCTTTTTGACGAGCCCAGGCTTTAAAGTATTTTCCACTGCAGCTGGTAGTACTGAGATGCTCTCTACAGAACATTTAAGAAATTAAAAGGTATATGGGCTGGCTTCATTAAAGTAAGTCTGTGCAATGCTGCTTCTAATTTGAAATGCAAACCTGCTGGTGAAGCCACTGGACCAGTGAATAACTTTTACTTTGATATGGCACATAAATGCAAGTGAATGCTAGACAGTGATGATCAAAATGCTTTGAAAAGCAAAGAACACAAGAAAACATATTATCATAGTATCATAGTATCAGTCTGGGGTGGAAGGGACCACAAGGATCATCTAGTCCCAACGCCCCTGCCATGGGCAGGGACACCCCACACTAGATCAGGCTGGACAGAGCCTCATCCAGCCTGCTCTTAAACACCTCCAGGGACGGGGCCTCAACCACCTCCCTGGACAACCCATTCCAGGGCTTCACCACTCTCATGAGGAAGAACCTCCTCCTCACATCCAGCCTGAATCTCCCCACCTCCAGCTTCATTCCATCCCCCCTAGTCCTATCACTACCTGAGATCCTGAGAAGTCCTTCCCCAGCCTTCCTGTAGGCCCCCTTCAGATACTGGAAGGCCACAATTAGGTCACCTCAGAGCCTTCTCTTCTGCAGACTGAACAGCCCCAACTCCTTCAGTCTGTCCTCATAGGAGAGGTGCTCCAGCCCTCTGATCATCCTTGTGGCCCTTCTCTGGACATCTTCCAGCACCTCCATATCCCTCCAGAACTGGACACAGTACTCCAGGTGGGGTCTCACCAGAGCTGAGTAGAGGGGGAGGATCACTTCCCTTGATCTGCTGGCCACAATTCTCTTGATGCAGCCCAGGGTCTGACTGGGTTTGCGGGCTGCAAGTGTGTTGAGGAATGGCTTGAATCTAAGGGACATGGTTCTATGGAGCAGCTGCTTGAACAAAAAGCATAGGCCGCACTCCATCTTGTTGCTTACTGCTCACAGTTAACTAAAATGTTGATGTAGCCAGGTCATTGTGGCCTTGTAGCTATGCTTGCAGCTGTGAGTATAGATAACAGTATGTCTCATCATAGCTTTTTAGTTATGCTTGTAGCTCTGCTTCAAGATAACAGCACTGAAACAAAGTATAAGTAAAACAACGAACTAATTAGAGAGGAGCTTGTGAAATTGCACATAGACCTGACTGTAAGTAGGCTGGATATTATAAAGTAACCCCGGACTAATAGCCAATGGAATGATGACACTTGTGCTTATTTAGCTGAGATGCTTTGTAAGCTGTGTGTTTGAACAATAAAGTTGAAGCTTGCTTATCAATCATATTGATTGCTGTGGGCCTTCCTCGCCATTTTCTCCAACACAAGTGCACATTGAGAGCTCATGTTGAGCTTCTTGTCCACCGACACCCCCAAGTCTCTCTCCTCAGGGCTGCTTTCCAGCCAGTCACTGCCCAGCCTGGATTTGTGCCTGGGATTGCCTCAACACAGATGTAGGACCCTGCACTTGATCTTGTTGAACCTCATGAGGTTGGCTTGCGCCCACCTCTCCAGTCTGTCAAGGTCCCTCTGGATGGCCTCCCTTCCCTCCAGCGTGTCTGCTGCACCACACAGCTTGGTGTCATCAGCAAACTTGCTGAGGGTGCACTCAATGCCACTGTCCATGTCACTCACAAAGATGTTGAACAAGCCTGGTCCCAGGACTGATCCCTGAGGGACTCTGCTTGTCACTGGCCTCCACTGGCACATGGAGCCATTGACAGCCACTCTTTGGGTGTGGCCATCAAGCCAGTTCCTTATCCATCTAGTGGTCCACCCATCAAACCCATGTGTCACCAGTTT
This sequence comes from Melanerpes aurifrons, assembly GCA_011125475.1. Classification (NCBI taxonomy): domain Eukaryota; kingdom Metazoa; phylum Chordata; class Aves; order Piciformes; family Picidae; genus Melanerpes; species Melanerpes aurifrons. Next base: position 3,389,142 of record WWNC01000080.1, on the reverse strand, counting down.
GGAGACCAGGATGTGGTGTGGGACAGTGTCAAAGGCTTTGCTCAGGTCCAGGTAAATGACATCAATTGCTCAGCCTTCATCTATTAATTTTGTCACCTGCTCATAGAAGGCAACCAGGTTGGTCAGGCAGGATTTGCCCTTGGCAAAGCCATGCTGACTGTTCCCAATCACCTCTTCACTATTCTTCTGAGCCAGTAGTGCCTCCAGGAGGATCTGCTCCATGATCTTTCCAGGCACAGAGGTGAAACTGACTGGCCTGTAGTTCCCTGGTTCCTCCTTCTTACCCTCTTTGAAAATGGGGGTAATGTTTCCCCTTTTCCAGTCAGTGGGACTTCCTCAGACTGGAAAGAAAACATATTATTTTCCACAGCTGTTAAGCTAAGCAATACTCAGCCTGTTGAAATAGAATTCAACAAGTAGGTTTTGAGAGACCAACTTGTTGGAAATGTTAATTAAAAATTTGCACCTCCCCTGTGTGATTTATACTGTGTTTCACTGTTGAGATCAATATTGCTCACATTCACAATGTGTTTGTAATGAGAAATTAAAGTCTGGCTTTGTCAACTTCACACATACTATTGAGAAATCTGCTGAAAGTTTTAAGATGTCATTGGGTTGTTATTCTGATTTAAGAATGTTCTTTATCAGTATGAGAAAAATTTCTTATTCACTAATTGACATTTGTACCCATTGTGGACTTAGCAAAATGGGAATTTCCTACACATAGGGAGTTATTTTTAAAATAAATCTAAGGAACTAATATTTGTAAAAGAAGTCTAAAGAGTGACAAAAATATTCAATGAGTTGTATCTTCCTGAACTGAGGTATAACTCAAAAAAAAATATATATCTAGTGCAGGCATAATTATGTATTATTTTTAGTGCAGACAGATGTCATGGTAGGGCCAAACAAGCCCCAGCACAAAGCCAGACAAACCCTGATATGTCTAGAGATGTTCCCTCTCTCCCTCTCTCCTTCTTGCAGACGTCAGGGTAGCAAAGGAAAAGGAACAAAAGAAAGGCCCCAATATGATTGGGTAAACAAGTCTACTTAGGGGGTAAGAGCATATATACTGACCACTGCTCCCTGACCAGGTCTACATTTTTGCCTTTTATGGCCACAGCCTGCCATATACACTTTTCATTGGGTAACTATGTACTGGTTTCAGTTGCCCTATTGGCACAATTGAATCTTGGGAAAGGTATATATACAGGATGATTTCTTGTTGCCTTGCCTTGCTTGAATCTGCATTGCCTTAGACCTTGCCTTTCTTGAAGTTGGCTTGAGTTGTCTCTCCTCAAGTTGCCCAGTCCAGAGCCTGGGATAAGAGCCACGAGCCTACTCACTGAAAGCTAGAAACCATGACCCTTGGAGCCAGAGCCAAGCCATGCTTTCCATTGCAACTAGGATTTTGCTGTGCCTCAGTTTGCCCAGGAAAGCCGAAACTGCCCACCATCCTGCTGAAGCCAGACCAGCCCCGAGATCGCATGGCATTTTCTGCTGGCAACCAGCTGAGCTTGGTGCACGAGTGTGCCCCAAAAGCCTCAACAGCTAATACAGAGCAGCAGCACTCCCCATGAGTAATTAATTCATCGCCTCTTTTGCTTAACAGTTCTTGTCAAGTCTCCCCCCATCCCCCACTGTGGTTGAGCACTATTCACTACCAGGGATTCTCTCTTTCCTGTTATTCCTGCTGGTTTGCAGAAAATGGTTAAAAGTTGTTATGTTTGCCTAAGTACTGTACATTCCCACTGTAAATATATATTCTAACCATACACTGAACCTATTTGATAAGTTTTGGCAATTGTTTCATATTAATAAAAAGTTCTCAATATTTTTGTTAATATCCATTTGCCATATCCTAATTAACCAAATTCAAATAAATTCAATAGCAACAGGATTTTCAGCATGTTCTTTAACCCAGCATAGATATGGTCTGGATTTATCCAGTTTATGCAACGCAAACTTAGGTTTCATCCACACCTGTTTACATCATGTGTGAATAAGCTAAAATATGTTCAGCCCCATCTTGGTGAAAGTTGAAAGTGGCTTTATCCCAGGCTTGCTGAAGCAAATAAGAAATCAGAGGAAAGCACTGTAAGTCAAGATATTGGAAGAGAAAAAAGGACATGATCATGAATTTGATGGAAAATTTAGGAAGTATCATACCCTTCTCATACAGGAGCCTGCCAATTACTACTTCTCTGCTCCTTAACTCAATTACTGACTATTGTGTCTTTCCCTTTTTTATGGTAGGCTTACTCTAAATGTTTATAAAATATTGTATGCTGACATCAGCACTGGCAGAAATATTTATCAGACAGTTAATATGAGGTTGTTTAGCATAACAGGTGGGGCTATTTGCAAAGTGGTGAGACCACAATATTACAAATTATCAAACTATTTGTTGAAGACAAAGAAATGTCCTGTTCCACACTATTAATAACAAGCTCTGATTTGATCCTTGAGTAGTTATTATTTACACAGTTAATATTAACAATCTTCAGATTATTTTTATTTGGCCAAGTTTTGCAGATTTAATTATTAAAACCTATTGCTGGATTCAACAGAAGAGAAGAGAGAAAATAGCTGTTGTGCCTCAGACAGAAAATATCAGATAATCTTTCTCATTTTGAAACATAGCTGATCCACTCTGGGAAAGCTCAGCTCTCCCATATTTAAGAAATCATACTTTACTGACAAAACACCAACTGGTAATTTATGTTCACAAAACATCTTCAATACACAGAGTTGTCAAAGACAAAGCAAAGCAAATGGAACAAAGTTAACTCTGAGAATGTAATTAACACTTGTCTTTCTTAGCTTGATGACATCATAACTGCATTTCAGTAGCTGCAAAGAATTTCAGAACAGTCCCCGAGGGAAGCCAAGAACATCACATTTCTTCAATTAAAAATCAACTTTCTGCTGAAGTGACCTGGGTGTCTGCTCACGTGGGTCTTACAGAATGATGAAGAACTTTACTTAACAGGAGTCATGATCTACAGCAAATTAAAACAAAACAAAACCAACAAAAACCAACCTGCCTCCCCAAAAAACAACAACACAACACCACCACGAAAAAAACCCCAAGCAATACACACCTAGACACCTATAAAAAAATAATCTTAGATTCCTTTGTCTTCCAGAAATCACTGCTGTTTCCCTCCTCACTCATCTACACAGTCTCAAGGACACAGTCTCAAGCTGCACCAGGGGAGGTTCAGGCTGGATGTTAGGAAGAAGTTCTTCATAGAAAGAGTGATAGCCCATTGGAATGCCCAGGAAGGCATGGAGTCATCATCACTGGAGGTGTTTAGGAAGAGACTGGATGGGGTGCTTGGTGCCATGGTTGATTAGATAGTGTTGGATGATAGATTGGACTTGATCTCGAAGGTATTTTCCAACCTGGTTAGTTCTATTCTATTCTATTCTATTCTATTCTATTCTATTCTATTCTATTCTATTCTATTCATGTTTTACATATTTCATGACCATTTTTACACACACTGATGTCAGGTGGCTAGGCTTCTAACCTTGAGTGGCTTTAGGCAAATTCCATGATCATTCCTGCTTCTACTTAAACACTCAGAATCAGTTTGAAATAGGTTGGGTGGGGTTTTTTCTGTTTGTTTGTTTTCACATAAAAAGCTGGATTTCTGTGGCACTGTGCAGTCTGCAAACTACCAGCTCTGATAACTAAGGTAATTAAGACATACACTCAGTACCATCAAGGTGCTGTCATCAAACTATGCAGCTGGCAGTCAGAACACCTGCTGTGAGTGCAGGACAGTCACAACTCTTCTTAAACAGAATGTCTAGTGAAGCAAACCATTCTGTCGCCTGTTCTTCAAAGTCATTATATTTTCATTAAATATGGGAAAGCAACAGGTAGAAGCTATAAATGCTTTGCTATTTCCCTATTTTTTATGAGAAGCAAGCAGTAGAGTGTTACAGGAAGGCCACTGTAACCATGAAACATGTAAACCAAGCACCAGAGGACATTTTCTGGGACATTGGCAGTGTTCTTGCTCATTGCTTGTTGCACACAACAGCCTTTCACCTAGTTTGGTTTTGCTATCACTTTAAATACCAGTCTGAAGGTTAGTAGTGGGCAGTGCTGACCAGACAAGCCTGGCACTGGGGATTACAGTGTGTGTCTTCACAGAGTGATTATGAGGCAGATGCCTGGGGTAAATTATTAGGTGAAGATTAGATGAGACCATGAAGGGGTTTGTTCCACAAGATTACTGTTGTGCCCTGCCTGCATCCTGGCTTTGGAATGGCTGGCTGGCAGCTGAGGGGCAGCTGGTGCTGCTGCCTCATTGCAGGTCACCCAAAGTCCCCATCCCCCTGCCTGGGGCCATGTGGTGATCCAGGAGAAGTTTGTGGATTTACATTGACAAGCAACAGAGGTTTGGATTTGACTCCTTTTTGTCTGATCTGACTACAGACCATAATGCCATGAAGAAAAATCTGATTAGATCGTGTAAAACATGCATTTCTACTTGAGGTGCTGTGATAGTCAAAAGGGCTGGAATACAAAAAATGAAAGTCAGAAGTAGGATGACTGTTTAGATTTAAAACCTGCAACTAAAAGCAACATATTGCACTATTCAAAGTCATTTAATGATTTGCTGCAGGTGGTAGAGGTACAGACGTATTAATTTGTGATATATACATCACAAACTCTCTGTTATAAGGTGTGTTTCAGTGCAAGCAAATATCTAATTACTACTGCAAAGGCAAGTGAGGGAAAGAAAGGAACCTAGGAGACTGAAGGCTAGCAATATCTGAATAGTCTGTTCCTAAGAGTACCTGGTCTCAAGTACACACAGTGCCAATCATTTAAAAACTCAGTGGCTTCAAAGCATAAGTTAAACACCACTGCAGTGTGTCTGACTGTCCATTTGCAATAGGTAGGGTTTTCTTAGGAATATGACCCTCCCACCGATTTTGGAAGCAGACATGTGAATGAAGCTTGGGCAATAATGTGTCCCAAAATGGCTTTTGCTGAGGAATACTCAAAATGACAGCCAGCTTTTCTAAAACTGTGATTAAAGGGAATAGGAATGGCCAGTGCTAGCTGTGTGTGTCAGGAGCATCAAGGTGAAGCAACCCTTTAAAAAATATCGACCTTCATAAACTAATATCGACCTTTGAAAAGTAAATAAACAACCAGCCTCAACATTAAAAAAAAATGTCCCCCAGCTCCTTGCCTCGTCTTCCTGTCTGGCCTCAAAACAGCCAGCCAGGCCTCGCGGCTGGGTCTTGATGCGCTCTGCCACCCTGCTGCCGTCAGAGGGCAGCGCTGCACCGTCCTACAGGTCCCGTCCCCTTCCCCCTCACCCCCCACCTCCAGTCTCCTGTCCAGCCTGGCTGCGCTCCGCTTCGCCCCGCGTTCCACTCTGGCACGTGTAGACCAGCTCTGCTCTACCTTGTGCTACAAGAGAGGACAGTCGGTGACCTTCCCGGACTGTGGGCATGGCGGCAGTACTGGGCAGCTGCCAAAAGGAACCCCACGTGTCTCGTTGTGGGAACAAAGAGGGGTCCCATAACACTGTCACTGTGAAATAATTGTAAAACAGAAGAACTTGGAGTAGACCACACTACCATTTCTTAAACTGATAATGAACATGTAGGTGGAAAAGCGACACAACACCTGTTTGCTCAGAATCAGAATCACAGAACCACAGAATGGTAGGAGTTGGAAGAGATCTCTGGGGATCATCTAGTCCAATCCCCCTGCTAAAGCAGGTTTGCCTAAAGCAGGTTGCACAAGAACGTGTGCAGGCAGATCTTAAAAATTTCCAGAGAAGGAGACTCCACAAATTCTCAGTGCTCCATTACCCTCAAAGTAGACATATTTTCCCTTATTTTTAGGTGGAACTTCCTGTGGCTTATTTTCTCATCCCCACTTAGGAGCATCATGAGTCTACCCTACAATTAGCACAGAAGTTGTTGTAGTCATCTCTTCCTCTCTGACACATGCATGCTCATTTCTCTGAATAGGCTGTTTCTTATTTCAGGACTATGCCGTCAGCACTGTGACATGATTAAAAGGAGAAGGGATCTGTTTCAGGTCAAGGCTGCTAAGTCACATTTTCTGTAAAGAATATTGATGTAAATCTGTCTTACAGTTTTCACCAGTAGAGCTGATTTAAGATGTTTATGGCTGTATTGGCAGCAGGTGCCCCTTCCTCATGACCCAGCTTGTTGTTTTTAAAGGGCTGGTGATTGGTACTCCATGAATGAGAATGAGCAGCCATGAACAACATGGAAAGGGGTAACCTTTTTGGCAATGGAACCACATTGTGAAAAAGTAACACACTAGTACTAGGTACTACTACTAGGTACTTTGTAACCAACAGTATGGTAGAAACATACAGTGATTTCTTCTTTCTCCTTTCTTTTTTATTGTATGTCTTATTTCAATCCTGCTCTCTTCTGGTAAACACTGATTATAACCAATGTTGCCAGGTTTGTATCATTCTGTCCTTTATTATGCATAATTGAACTCAATAAGCAATTTTGTAATAGCCATGCTAAGCAGCGTATTGGGAGCAGAGTCCCCAGTAGTCTGAAAGCCTAGCATTTTATTAAAAATATGCATTTATATATTGTATAATAGAACAGGAATTTATTTTGCTCTCCAATTTGTCTCAATAGGTGTTTCAAAAGCTTCTTCTGGCATTGACATTTAACATGGTGTTATTTATTCTTCTGATCTGCTGACGCTAACTCATCAAGTAGCAGAGAATATTACATTCTATATCTGTTACTGAATCAGGGTTCAGCAGAGGATTTCCTCCACAGACGGTTGAGTAGTTATTTTATGGGGGGAAGTATAACTAAGATAATCCTAATGGGATGGCAGGACACCACATAGGCTTCTGCAGACTTCTTCCCAAGGAGTCCTGTCTGTCCACGTGTATCAGGATATGCTGAGACAGCTGACTCCCTGGAGCAGCGGTGGCACCTTGTGGGGTCTGACTGACCAAGGGTGGATACAGGAGGCCATCCAATCTGGGAGCACTGCCTTGGGCACAAGGGAGTGACAGACGTGGAAAAGAGCTCTGGGGAACCTTGTGGTACAATGTCATATAGCAGATATTTTTCACCCTCCATAGATCGGAAAGTTCATCTAGTGTGTATGTAATGGAGTAGTAAACAGCACAGTATTTTAGTAAGCTTGACCTACACCTCAGACTGGGACTGTGCACAGAAACACGGGGTTAGTTTTTCAGGACAGTTCTGAGAGATAACCTCCTACATGCATGAATCATAAGTGGGAACTTACAGCCAGACAATAGCAGGCAACAACAAAATATTTGCCTGGTTCCAGCTTTGCCTGCCCACTTGCATAGTTGCATTACATATGTAAATGCAAGCGTTTAATGTGGTGTATCTCTGTTGAAAATAAGGTAAGAAGAACAAAATAAGATATAATTCTTAAAAAACTGTGTCATGTTACTTTGGTCTTTGTTTTGAATTGTAATGAAGTGTCCCAACATCAGTCTGTGTTGTACTGCTTCTACAAAAGAACATTTTATAAAGAAGCTGTATTTTCAAAGGATAAATACTGTTTCAAATCAGTTTCTTGATGAATATATACATAGACCAAATAGAAGATACTGCATTTCAAACTGCACAAATACTTGGTTATAGGGCTATGATCAAATACCTGTCTGCTTGTGCTCAGAAATGGTGTGCTGCAGTGTTTCTCAATCACTCAATGCTTTACTGACAAATTCAACAAGGTATCTATTGTGGCCTTTTTAACAAGACGAATATTTTTTTGATAGAGCAAGTTGTGTGGGATGGTGACAATTGGTTTCCTGAGATGCCTTTAAAGTATTTCGTGCCTTGAAATGATTTTTCACTCTTGTGAAAACTGTTGCGGAGGCTGGTACTTTCTCATCATACTCTACCTTCAACTTAGATAGTGATTATGTAAGCTTCCTTGCTAATTCTCCTGGCATTAACTAATGCATTCTGCACTGAGGAATGACAGAATACTTTTTTGTCCTTACACACTCGTGCTTGTGCCTCAGTTTCCACAACTTGGAGAATCCTGTGATACCATTCCATAGTAAGCTTTCCCTGTCACTAAAGGTATGTAAAGTCTTTCTTCTTTGTTGCTAATATCTGTCTTATGCTATTAACGTACTGCCTGTTTGGGTCTTTTTTTCTGACTATATTGAGGACATCTGCAGATCTAAGAAACATCTACAAAATTTACAATGTGCCTAGAATTCAGTACCTTCCCAGCTGCCCTGGCAAAACAAATATGGGACACTGGAAGTTGAAGGTGAGGCAAATGAGAAGGCAGAAGAGACACCATCTGGGGGATTGCCTAAAGCAAATCAGCCCCACCTTGCATCAGGACTTGTTGCCATAAAAAGAGGAGGAGGGTAATTGTTATTGGTAATTCCTTTCTGGGGGCAACAGAGTGTCCCATATGTCAGCCAGATCCTTCCCACAGGGAAGTCTGATGCCTCCCTGGGGCCTGGGTCAGAGATGTTACCAGAAGGCTGTGTAGTCTGGTACAGACCTCTGATTACTGTCCCTTGATAGTTATGCAGGTGGGGAGTGATGAGGTTAAAACCAGAAGTCCGAAAGCAATCAAAAGGGACTTCAAGGCATTGGGAAACTGTTTGAGGGGTTGGGGGCAGAGGTAATTATTTTTGTTAATACCATTAGTTGCAGGAAAGAATACTGAAAGGAACAGGAAAACAGATATGATTAACAAGTGGCTAAGAGGCTGGTGCCACCAACAGACTTTTGGGGGCTTTGATCTTGGGGAATTTTATATGGCGCTGGGACTGATAGCAACAGATGGAGTACATCTGTCTAAGTGGGGTAGAAAGATCCTGGCACACGAGTTGTCAGGGCTTGTTGAAAAGACCTTGAAGCATCTTGAAGGGGGAGGGGGTTAAAAACACATGCACTAGAGAAGAGCCTAGGGATAACCTTCAGTCTGTTATTTCACTTGAGGTGGGAGACAGTGACAATATCAAAATTGTCTATGGCAAGTGACTGGAAAGCACATCAGGATAGTGTGGTGAAGGCACATTATGCCCAGATATTGAATCTTGTCCCAGCATGTGGACAAGTTCCCCCTCTTTCATGAGGGAAAGAAAGGCCAAGGCATTAGCCAGGCTGGCATGGATCACTGCATGCACCCATCTCATGGGATGCTTGTGCTAATACCAAGAATTGGTGTAATTCTAGCTTCACACTGCCTATAGGCTGAAGCCAGTTGTTTACAAAAGTGCTCATGGGTCAAATCCAGCCTTGAGAAACCTGTATCACCCCAGTTGGTAAACATGTTGCCCCCTCTTTCACTATGTTCTCTCTGCTTGCTTGAGATGACAAAGCTCATGCCATAGCCTCTGCCATTGAGCTCATTGCTATTAAGTCTTCTCTCTCATATATGCAAGCAAACTAATAGCCTGTGCATGACCAGGAGAAGCCAGCATCCGGGCAGGCCCGTTGAGCCTCAGCCCTGAGACTATCTTCAGAGGAGGGACATTTGCTGAGCCTGAGAAGTTACAACATTGTATTGCCAGTCTCACCGGTCAGAAGAACCTGACGTGTTTTCAAGAGGAGTGGACCCCAAGGGTAAAATCTGCCCAGTTGCCAGTGAGGGACTTAGCTGAGTCCGGCAGTCCACACGTCTGTGTCAGCCTTAAGCAGCAGACTGACAAGATGTACAGCCCTGTGTGTGTCAGATTGGAGAGCAGGAACAGTGTCCGCCACATGCTTGCATAACCCCGCAATTGCAGGAGAGGAGTTGCTACTTCCACCGCTCCATGCCCTGTGAACCTCAGGGAAATCCAGAGCACTGTCGGTGCCTGTACTTCAAAGCTGGGACCACTCTGAGATGTTCCCTACACTCCTTCAAGCCAAGCAAAGGGGAAGCCGCCACTCCATGCAGCTCTGCTTCTTCCCTGGGGCCATCCATCCCGGCTCCAAAGCCCACTGCTGCAGGGCCTATCCCGCCGGGTCCAGCCCCTTGTGCTACTGTGCCAGATTGGAAACCTCCGAGCCCGCCTACCAGGAACCATCACCCTGTCCTGACGTGCAGGCCGACTCTGTGAGGGCCAGCCCTTCCCAGGACCAGCCCTGCTGGGCCTATCCCGCAGGACCTGCCTACCAGCTAGCCTAAGGTCCATTCCCTCTCCACTGCCATGGAAGGGAGAAGTTTGTCACCCACTGTTATCACCCGGACCAGGTATGAGCCAGCCTGGCAACTGCAGTCTGTTGGAACCTAACCTTGCTACAAACAAAGGACACAGCATATCTTTCATATGCTTTCCAGTGATTAACAGTCAGTTCAAAGCACCTGCATCTAGCAGTGTAACATTTCTAGCTCAAGCATTGTAATATCTCTGTATATAGTGAAGCAATTCTGCCAGCCTCCTGTCGAGTCGCCATCTGGTGGACAACCGGCAGAATTGCACCCATTGTTGTATAAATAGTAAGTAATTCTGTATATATTCCAATGGAGTCCTAATTATAAATACTAAACCACTTATGGGACCTTGTGGATTCTTGGACAACTGATCTTTTCTGCTTTAAGTGTTGTGGTGTGCAAGTATGCTGTCAGATTCCTTTGTGACAAGTTAGGGAGATATCTGATGTATAAATTATACCTTTGGTTTAAGTACAAAATTCAGCTTCTCTATGATCGATTTTTGGGGTTCTTTTGGCTTAAGAGATATGGGAATGTGACTGCCACAACACTGCCTATCAAAATGCATGAGTTCAAAGTCCCAGTAGGTGAGAGAGTATTCTAAGTGATGGCTGGGATCCAAAGGTATTGCTGTGTATCTGTGACCACAAAAATCATCTCCCAAGCATGGATTGTTCAAAAATTAAAAAGGAGGTATTGTGGAGGACTTTTTGGCAGAACGTGGACACTTGATGTGAGTTATGAACAATCCACACCATCAGGCCTGTGAAGAAGTGTAGGAGCTGGGGCAGTGGGCAACTTGCCCTTGGAGCAGCTTTGAAGGCTGAGAAAAGGAAACTTAGAAGCTGATGAGAAAGCTGCCTGACCTTGGAAAGAAGGAGTTGCTAACTGCAGTAAAGCACTGTGTAAACAAGCTTGACCTTAGAGGTCTATAAAAGCAAGAGATACCCAAATAAAGTTGAGCTATGCTTTAACCATATTGGTGCCTGTTGTAGTCTCCATTGTGCTCTTCCTGACAACAGAATACAGGTTCTGGTAAGAGAGCAACTAGTGGAGGTGCTTCTGAGCTTAAAGAGATCCTTAAGAGAGTAGCAACAGAAGCATGGGAATCGTTACTTCAGGAAGATGACACAGACAACCAAAAGGATGATATTCAGAACACTAATGCCCCCAGGCAAAAGATAAGACATGTGAGGAAGGATTACATCACAGCAGAAAATGAGCCAATTCTAACTTGGCTTGGCAGATGTTTTGATACAGGTGCACCATAGACAGGTGTCTTGGTAAGGTTTTTCTGTGGACATGCCCTTTACTGGTAGCACTTATGAAATACCCATCCCAAGATGACCTTCCATGGAATCCTAAACCCTGGAATAACATGAATGAGGGAATCAAGCATCTGAGAGAGTTTTCTGTGAGAGAAGTGCTCTGTGGTGATCATGGCACTCTAAATCCTGCTGAAATTTCGGTGGGAACTGGTCTTGCTAAAAAGCTCATCAAACTTGCTCCTCCTAATTATGCTACTATTTTGGCAAGCAGAATTGTGGCAAGAAATTATGGTGGAGCTCCTCATACAGTTGGCCATTTGACTAATCAAATGAGACAACTGGAGGATAGTCTCACATGTGTTTCTTTGGTTTCAGGCATTGAAACTCTGCTGGGAGAGATAAAGAATTGCATGAAACAGCTGAAGGAGGAATTTAAAATTTCCCTATCCCAAATGACACAGAGAGATAATTCCAATTCTTCCTCCAGATGGATACAAGTTTCAGCTGTGAGGAATAGATGTTGTCCAAGGAGGTCATTCCAAAAGAGATCAAACCAAAACAGACCAAACCAAAACAGACCACAGAGGCAATCACATGGGAGTATTTGGATAACTCTTCATGATCAGTTTGGTAAGAACATGAAGAGATGGGATGGTCAACCAACTTCTGATATTTTCAGGAGACTAAGGAAGATGCAGAGTGGTAGACCCAAGGTACCAATATTAGAAGGGTAGCTGTTACTTCCACAGTTTCCCAGAACAACTATAATAGCTCCAACAGTGGCTCCAATTCTAACACTGCACACTGTGCTAACCGCATATGTGGATGTATTCACCATAATTAGGGTGCCCTGCCTCCTGCCAGGGGAAGGAGAGGGATAATGGAGATAACAGAATCTATTGGGATGTGTACATCCAATGGTCTGGCGCTTCAAAATTTCAGAAGTACAAGGTCTTGGTTGACACAGGAGCTCAGTGCACCATAATGCCATCAAATTATCAGAGAACAGAGCCTAGAACTATTCTGGGAGTCACTGGTGGATCACAGAAGTTAACTAAGGTAGAAGTCAATATAAGTTTAACTGGTAAACAGTGGAAGCAGCATACTGTTGTGACAGGACCTGATGCACCTTGTATTTTGGGAATTGATTTTTTGAGAGAAGGGCATTTCAAAGACCCTAGGGGTTACAAATGGGTGTTTGGAGTAGCATCTGTAGAAACAGATGGACAAAAATTGAAGCTGTCTATTAGGCCTGGGATTTCAGATGAATCTGCAGTTGTGGGACAACATGAGATAGAGGACATAAAGTTGCCAGCTGCTTTTCAGACTGTGCATCACAGACCAACCGTGACTCCTTTTTGTCAATTTAGAATCTGATTCGTCAGCTGGAAAGTCAGAAAGTTGTCACCAAAGCTCATTCACCTTTCAACAGTCCAGTGCGGCCTATGCGAAAGCAGAATGGAGACTGGCATCTGACAGTGGACTTCTGTGCCCTGAATGAAGTAACACCACCTATGAGTGCAGCAGTACCGGACATGATGAAACTCCAATATGAACTGGAATCCGAAGAGTTTGCCTTCACCTGGAGAGCAGTCCAGTACACTTTTAACAGATTGCCAGTGGGCTGGGCTCACAGTTCAAGTATCTGTCATGCAGTGATCCGTGATGCTCTGGAGAAAGGTTGTGCTCCAGAACATATCCAGTTCATCGATGATATTGTCGTCTCAGGTAAAATTGCTGAAGAATTCTTTGAGAAAGGTAACAAAATCATTGACATTCTCCTGAAAGCAGATTTTGCCATTAAGCGAGACAAGGTGAAAGGACCTGCCAGAGACATCCAGTTTCTGGGAGTGTGGTGGCAGGATGGACACTGTCACATTCCAGTGGATGTGGCAAACAGAGTCTCTACCATGGCAAATCCCATGAACAAGAAAGAAACTCTACATTTCTTGGGGATAGTGGGATTTTGGAGGCTGCACATTCCTGGATGCAGTCAGATTGTGAAACCTCTGTATGATGTGACTCGAAAGAGAAACAGTTTCCACTGGGGACCTGAACAACAAGCAGCCTTTGACCAGATAAAGCAAGAGGTAGTTCAAGCAAGGGGTCTGGGACCTGTCCGAGACAGTCCAGACATTAAGAACATTTTGTACCTGGCTGCTAGTGACAATGGCGCAAGCTGGTTCTTGTGGCAAAGAGCTACAGGTGAGACATGAGGACGTCCTCTTAGTTTCTGGAGTTGAGGTTACAGAGGTTCTGAGGTTAATTATATTCCAACAGAGAAAGAGATTCTAGCTGCCTATGAAGGAGTAAAAGCTGCGTCTGAGGTAATTGGAACTGAATCACAACTTCTCTTAGCTCCCAGATTACCAGTTTTGAATTGGATGTTCAAAGGCAAAGGTTCTACACCACATCATGCCACAGATGCCACATGGTCCAAGTGGATGGCTCTGATAATGCAGAGAGCTCAAATGGGAAATCTTGAAAGACCTGGTCTGGTGGAGGTGGCCTGAAGGCACCAACTGTACTAAACTTCCAGAGGGGACAGTAACTTATGCTGAGGAAGATCCTCATAATGACCTTTCTGATGATGAAAAGAAATACACTTTGCTCACAATGGTTTCTGTCTTGTCGGGAACAAGCAAAGGTGGAAGTCTGCAGTGTGGAGTCCAACATGCTGAGTTGCAGAAGCAAAGGATGGAGAAGGAGAATCCAGTCAGTTGGCAGAGGTAAAAGCTGTTCAGCTAGCTCTTGACGTAGCTGAACGTGAGATGGCCAAAGCTTCATCTCTACACCGACTCATGGATTGTAGCCAATGCTCTGTGGGGTTGGCTAAAGGACTGGAAAAAGAATGGTTGGCAGAGAAAAGGAAAGCCTATTTGGGCAGCTGACCTGTGGCAGGACATTGCTGATTGAGTTGAGAGAATTCCAGTGAAGGCGAGACACATTGATGCTCACATTCCTAAGAGCAAAGCTACTGAGGAACAACCACACAATCATCAGGCAGATCTCGCTGCAAGGGTTTTTCAAGTAGACATGGACTTCTTGATCTCGACTGGAAACACTGAGGTGAGATATTCTTAGCTCAGTGGGCTCACAATTTGTCAGGACATCAAGGCAGTGATGCAACATACCAATGGGCTTGTGACAGATCCATAGACATTTCCATGGATGCTATCACACAAGTTATCCATGACTGTGACATTTATGCTGCTATTAAGCTGGCAAAGCAAATTAATGCTTTAGTGTTATGGTGACAGGTGGTCCAAGTACAAGTATGGTGAGGCCTGGCAGATTGACTATATGGCTTTACCTCATATTTGTTCTGGTAAGCAATATGTGCTTACTATGGTAGAGGCAAACACTGGATGGTTGGAAACTTATCCAGTTCCACATGCAACTGCACGCAACACCATTCTTGGTCTGGAGAGACAAATCCTGTGGAGACACGGAACTCCAGAGAGGATTGAGTCAGACAACGGAACTCACTTAAAAAAAAACTTTTAAAAAATATGAGCCAAAGAGCACAGCATTGAGTGGGTATTCCACATTCCCTCCTATGCACCAGGTGCAGGGAAGATTAAACACTACAACAGTTTGCTGAAGACCACTCTTAAAGCCATGGGAGGGTGGATCTTTGAAAAACGGAGAAACATTTAGCACAAGCAACCTGGCTGGTAAATAGTAGAGGTTCAGTGAACCGAGCTGGACCTGCACATTCAGATCTGCTACAGAAAGTAGAAGGTGATAGAGTTCCTGTTGTTAGAGAAAATAATTTGTTAGGCAAAACTGTTTGGATATTTTCGCCCTCAGGAGAGGCTAAACCTGTCCGAGGGGTGGTTTCAGCTGAAGGTCCAGGTCACACTTATTGGGTAATGCAAGAGAATGGTGAAATTCAGTGTATTCCACAAAGAAATCTAACTTTAGCTGAGTTTAACTTCAGAATGTTGTACAGATACAACATCGTGCCCAAAGGAAGAATCCATGAGGAATCTATGGTGCACGAACCTTGAGAACCCTGAGAACCCTGAGTCAGCTAAGAGTCCCTGATTCCTTTTCTTCACTTCGTTTGTGAAGAGACAAACTGTTTTCTGTTTTCTTGTTTCCTGATTTTTCTTGAACTTCTGAATCATCTGCATCTGAGAACAGCCAGAATGGACTGTGAACTTTACTTATGAATTGTAGATATTGTTTTAGATTAGATGAACCATACTAACAGCCAATGAAATTTTTTAGAAGGGATGGATTGTGACAGTTTAGGCTGTGTCTTTAAGAAAATATAGCTGCAAAATTCTCTAGCTGAACAGTTGGGTGTAAAAAGGAAAACAAAGATTAATTCTAAATGAATTTCATTGGTCAGATGTGAGATGTATCATAGCAATAACTCTCACATTCCTTTCTCCCAGTTTCTCTCTGTTTTCCGCTGCTGGCATGTCTGCTTGACAAGGGAGTTATCAGCAAACTCGAGATAAGCTAAACTAACTTCTTAAAAATGCTTTGATCTAACTGAAATTCCCCTAACATTTCTACTTTTCTCTTTTCTTCTAATTAACAGAAGAAAAAGGGACAGGAGAGGGTGGGGGCAGGTGAGGTGGAATCCTCCTCCCACAGAGGATTTCTGTGTTGTTGTTTTTTGGTGTTTTTTTTTTCCCTTTGTAAATTCTTGTATAATATTGTGAATACTGTATAATTTTTTATATATTCATTGTATTCCATTATTGCTTGTAAAATACAGCTTCATTTGCTTCTCTGACTGGGCTCAGCTGAGCTTTTGTTAATGTGGATGGATTGAACCACCACACTACAACAACACAATAGGAGTCAACTCTTAGTGGAGCAGAGGATTCAATATGCTTTCATCAGCTAGCCTCCCAGCCTTCCTGCAGTAACTCACATGTGTAGTGTCAATGGGAACAGGTAGGTACCCAACAAAACAAATGATACAAATGGAGCAAACATGCTCCTTTAAGAAGCACAGCACCCACAATGCCCCTGCACAGCAGGTATAATGCTCTGCAGGAGGAACTGGTTGCAATCATGAAGAAGGGCTCATGAAGGCCAAAAGTAACACAAAGGCCAGAGGTGCTGCTAAGGACAACCCACCTCAGGCCAGCCATAAAAACTGACCCTGAAAAGAAAAATCAAAGGGTCATTGTTGTAGGTGACTCCTTGCTGATGGGAGTGGAGGACTCAATATGCAGACCAGACCCACTTCATAGAGAGGTCTGCTGTTTCTCTGGTGCCTGGGTAAAGGATGTTGTAGGTAAACTTCCCACCCACTTCTGTTTTTTCAGGTAGGTAGTGATGATGTAGCAGTGAGAGGCTCACAATCAATGGAAAGAGACTTTAGGATGCTGAGGCAACTGCTAAAAAGGATCAGGAGCTCAAGTTGTGTCCTCCATCCCTCTGATATTGGTGATGGGTGAGGGAACATTTAGGAGGAGCCAACAGGTCAATTTGTGGCTCTGGAACTGGTGTCATAGACAGAAGTTTGGATTTTATAATCATAGCTTAGTTTACAGGGCACCAGAGCTACAAGTAACCAATGGGATACAGCTGTCCCAGTGGGGCAAAAGGATTCTAGGGCAGAAATCAGCAGGGCTCATTGATAGGGCTTTAAACTAGATTTGAAAGGAGAAGGGGTTGTTAATTTCATGCTTGACTGTGACGAACATTAGGGCAGTTCACCAGAGGCAGAGGGATGGAATGCTAACAAGGGTTCTCCCCTTATTGAATGGAATGGAATGGAATGGAATGGAATGGAATGGAATGGAATGGAATAGAATAGAATAGAATAGAATAGAATAGAATAGAATAGAATAGAATAGAATAGAATAGAATAGAATAGAATAGAATAGAATAGACCAGGTTGGAAGAGACCTTCAAGATCATCGCGTCCAACCTATCACCCAACACCGCCTAATCAACTAACCCATGTAACCAAGCACCCTGTCAAGTCTCCTCCTGAACACCTCCAGTGACGGCGACTCCACCACCTCCCCGGGCAGTCCATTCCAATGGGCAATCACTCTCTCTGTGTAAAACTTCCTCCTGACCTCCAACCTGAACTTCCCCTGGTGCAGCCTGAGACTGTGTCCTCTTGT
Source organism: Melanerpes aurifrons (assembly GCA_011125475.1). Taxonomy (NCBI): domain Eukaryota; kingdom Metazoa; phylum Chordata; class Aves; order Piciformes; family Picidae; genus Melanerpes; species Melanerpes aurifrons. Next base: position 3,371,572 of record WWNC01000080.1, on the reverse strand, counting down.
TCTGGTGCTGGCTGCCTGGGAGAAGAGACCAACCTCTGCCTGTTTACAACCCCCCTTCAGGTAGTTGTAGAGAGCAATAAGGTCACCCCTGAGTCTCCTCCTCTCCAGGCTAAGCAGCCCCAGCTCCCTCAGCCTCTCCTCGTAGGGCTTGTGTTCCAAGCCCCTCACTAACTTCGTTGCCCTTCTCTGGACTCGTTCCAGCAAGTCAACATCCTTCCTAAACTGAGGGGCCCACAACTGGACACAGTACTCGAGGTGTGGCCTAACCAGTGCAGTGTACAGGGGCAGAATGACCTCTCTGCTCCTGCTGGCCATACTGTTCTTAATGCAGGACAGGATGCTATTGGCCCTCCTGGCTGCCTGGGCACACTGCAGGCTCATGTTCAGCCTACCATCAACCAGTACCCCCAGGTCCCTCTCTGCCTGGCTGCTCTCCAGCCACTCTGACCCCAGCCTGTAGCACTGCATGGGGTTGCTGTGGCCAATGTGCAGAACCCGGCACTTGGATGTGTTAAATCTCATGCCATTGGACTCTGCCCATCTGTCCAGCCTGTCGAGGTCCCTCTGCAAAGCCTCTCTACCTTCCAGCAGATCAACTCCTGTCCCCAGCTTGGTGTCATCAGCAAATTTACTGATGATGGACTCAATGCCCTCATCCAGATCATCAATAAAGATGTTAAAGAGGATGGGGCCCAGCACTGATCCCTGGGGGACTCCACTACTGACTGGCCGCCAGCTGGATGTGACACCATTCACCACCACTCTCTGGGTTCGGCCCTCCAACCAGTTCCTAACCCAGCTCAGAGTGCTGCTGTCCAAGCCATGGGCTGACAGTTTGGCCAGGAGTTTGCTATGGCGGACGGTGTCAAAGGCCTTGCTGAAGTCCACGTAAACTACATCCACAGGCCTCCCCACATGCGCCAGACAGGTCACCTACTCGTAGAAGAAGATCAGGTTGGTCAGGCAGGACCTGCCCTTCCTAAATCTATGTTGGCTGAGCCTGATCCCTTGGCCATCCTCTAAGTGCTGTGTTAATGCACTCAGAATGACCTGTTCCATGATCTTGCCTGGCACTGAGGTCAGGCTGACAGGCCTATAATTCCCTGGTTCATCCAACCGGCCCTTCTTATGGATGGGCACCATGTTGGCCAGCTTCCAGTCCTCTGGGACATCTCCAGTGAGCCAGGACTGCTGAAAAATGATGGAGAGCAGCTTGGCCAGCTGCTCTGCCAGCTCCCTCAGAACCCTAGGGTGGATCCCATCTGGTCCCATGGACTTGTGGGAATCCAAGCGGCTGAGGAGATCACCAACTACCCCATACTGGAACAGTGGAAAACTATGCTGCTCCCTGGCTCCTTCTGCCAGCTCTGCAGGCCAGCTGTCTGGAAGACATTCTGTCCTGCTAGTAAAAATTGAGGCAAAGAAGGTGTTAAGTATCTCTGCCTTTTCCTCATCCCTTGTCACAACGTTCCCCTCTATGTCCACCAAGGAATGGAGGTTGTCTCTGCCCTTCCTCTTGCTATTAATGTATTTGTAGAAGGACTTTTTGTTGTCCTTCACAGCAGAGGCCAGGCTAAGCTCCAAATGCACTTTTGCCTCCCTAATTTTCTTCCTACAAGACCTAGCAACATCCTTAAATTTTTCACAGGTTGCCTCCCTTCTCTTCCAATGGTGATACACCCTCTTTTTTTCCCTTAGTTCCATTAAAAGTTCTTTAACCATCCAGGCTGGCCGTCTGCCCTGGCAGCTCATCTTCTGGCACATTGGCACAGCCTGTCCCTGAGCCTTCAACAGTTCTTCCTTGAAGTAGGACCAGCTCTCCTAGACCCCTTTGTTTTTAAGGGCTTTATTCCAAGGAACCCTCTGAATTAGTTCCTTGAGTAGCCTGAAGTCCGCCCTCCGGAAATCCAGAGTGGAGGTCTTCTTGCTACCCCTCTTAGCTTGACCAAATAATGAGAATTCAATTATCTCTTGGTCACTGGCCCCTAAGCACCCTCCGACCACCACATCACCCACCAACCCTACCCTATTGGTGAAGGTCAAGCATAGCCTTGCCCCTGGTAGGCTCTCACAGCACCTGGGATAAGAAGCTGTCCTCCATGCATTCTAAGAACCTCCTAGATTGCCACTTCTCTGCTATGTTAAGATCCCAGCAGATATCAGGCAAGTTGAAGTCACCCATGAGAACAAGGTCAGGCGATCTTGAGACAGCCTTAAGCTGCCTATAGAATGACTCATCAACATCCTCCTCCTGGTTGGGTGGTCTATAACAGACTCCAACCAGGATGTCAGCCCTGTTGGCCTTCCCTCTAATTCTTACCCACAGGCACTCAACCCGATCATCCCTAATCTCCGTCTCAATGGCATCTAGTGCCTTCCTGATGTACAGGGCCACCCCTCCGCCCCTTCTTCCTTGCCTGTCTCTCCTGAAGAGCCTGTAGCCATCAATTGTGGCGCTCCAGTCATGTGAGTCGTCCCACCACGTCTCTGTGATGGCAACTACATCATAACTTTCCTGCCGCAGCAAGGCTTCCAGCTCCTCTTGTTTGTTGCCCATGCTTCGTGCATTAGCGTACATGCACTTCATCCGGGCTGCTGGTTTCACCTCTTGCTCTGGCTTATCACCCCCAGACCCCAGCCTGGGGGGACTGGTTTCAACCCCTTCCCCCTTCGAAACTAGTTTAAAGCCCTATCTATGAGACCTGCCAATTCCCTCCCCAGAATCTTTTTCCCTTTGAGGCATAGGCCATTCTCGTACACTCTGATCTTTCCCCTCCTCTGGGACAGATGTGCTCCATCTGTTGCCAGCTGGCCTGGTGCAGCAGAAAGTTTTTCAAGATCGAAAAACCCAAAATTCTTTTGCCTGCACCAGCCTCTAAGCCACTTGTTGACTTCAGCTGCTGACCTGTTCCTTATGATATTCCCACCTGCAACTAAGGGTATAGACGAAAAAATTATTTGTGCCCCTGATCCCTCAACCAGATCTCCCAGGGCCCTAAAGTCATCTTATTGCCCAGAGGCAAGCCAAGGACGAAGCCCTGGGGCACCCCAAGGGAATCAAGGGGGATTCACCTAAGAGGGTGGCATGGCCAGCTCAGCTGAAGTGCCTCTATGCAAATGCTCAAGGCTTAGGCAACAAACAGGATGAATTAAGGGCCACTGTGCTGCTGGAATGCTATGACATAGTGGCTGTTACTGAAACTTAGTGGGATGATTTCCACAAATGGAATGTAGGGAAAATTGAGTACAAGCTCTTCAGGAAGAACAGGCAAGGTAGGAGGGGAGGAGGTGTTGGTCTCTATGTCAGTGACCATCTGGAATAGGTACAGCTCCACCTGGGGAGGGAAGATGAGCTGGCTGGGAGCAGGTCGTCTTGAGTACAATCACACAGCACTTCCAGGATGGCCAAGGGATCAGGCACAGCGAGCAAGGATTTAGGGAGGGCAGGTCCTGTCTCACCGACCTGATCTCCTTCTATGAACAGGTGACCTGATGTGGGGAAGCCTGTGGATGTAGTCTACCTGGACTTCAGCAAGGCCTTTGGCACTGTGCCCCACAGCAAACTCCTGGCCAAGCTGTCAGCCCATGGCTTGGACAGGGGCACACGGCATTGGGTTAGAAGTTGGCTGGAGGGCCAAGCACAGAGAGTGATGGTGAATGGTGCCACATCCAGCTGGCGGCCAGTCAGTAGTGGTGTGCCCCAAGGATCCGTGCTGGACCCCATGCTCTTCAGCATCTTTATTGATGATCTAGATGAGGGCATTGAGTAGATCGTCAGTCAATTTGCAGACGACACCAAGCTGGGGGCAGGTGTTGATCTGCTGGAGGGTAGAGGAGCTTTGCAGAGAGACCTGAACAGGCTGGACAGATGGACAGAATCCAACGGCATGAGATTTAAGACATCCAAGTGCCAGGTTCTCCACATTGGCCACAGCAACCCCATGCAGTACTACAGGCTGGGGTGTGAGTGGCTGGAGAGTGGCCAGGCAGAGAGGAACCTGGGGGTACTGGTCAATAGTAGGCTGAACATGAGCCTGCAGTGTGCCCAGGCATCCAAGAGGGCCAATCGCATCCTGGCCTGTATCAGGAACAGTGTGGCCTGCAGGCCCAGGGAGGTCACTCTGCCCCTGTACACTGCACTGGTTAGGCTGCACCTTGAGTACTGTGTCCAGTACTGGGTCCCTCAGTTTGGTCCCTCAGTTTACTCCCTCAGCCCATTCCAATGGGCAATCACTCTTTCTATGAAGAACTTCTTCTTAACATCCAGCCTGAACCTCCCCTGGTGCAGCTTGAGACTGTGGCCTCTTGTTCTGGTGCTGGTTGCCTGGGACAAGACAGCAAACCCCACCTGGCTGCAACCTCCATTCAAGTAGTTGTAGACAGCAAGAATGTCTGCCCTGAGCCTCCTTTTCTCCAGGCTAAGCAACCCCAGCTCCCTCAGCCTCTCCTCATAGGGCTTGTGTTCCAAGCCCCTCACCAACTTTGCCCTTCTCTGGACACGTTCCAGCAAGTCAACATCTTTCCTAAACTGAGGGGTCCTAGTCCTGGACACAGGACTCAAGGCGTGGCCTAACCAGTGCAGTGTACAGGGGCACAATGACTTCCCTACTCCTGCTGACCTCACTATTTCTGATACAGGCCAGGATGCCATTGGTTTTCTTGGCCACCTGGGTGCACTGCTGGCTCATGTTCAACCTACTATCGACCAGTACCCCCAGGTCCCTCTCTGTCTGGCCACGCATTGTGGCCAATGTGTAGAACCCAGCACTTGGATGTGCTAAATCTCCTGCCCTTGGACTCTGTCCATCTGTCCAGCCCATCAAGGTCTCTCTGCATTGCTCTCCAGCCCTCTAACAGATCAACACCTGCCCCCAGCTTGGTGTCATCTGCAAATTTACTGATGATGGACTCAATCCCCTTGTCCAGATCATCATCAATAAAGATATTAAAGTTCATGGGGCCCAGCACAGATCCCTGGAGAACACCACTACTGACTGACTGCCAACTGGATGTGACACTATTCACTACCACTATCTGGTCTCGGCCCTCTAGCCAGTTCCTAGTCCAGCACAGAGTGCAGCTGTCCAAGCCATGGGCTTACAGCTTGGACAAGATTTTGCCGTGGAAGATGGTATCAAAGGCATTTCTCCTATGAAGACAGACTGAGGAAGTTGGGACTATTCAGTCTAGAGTAGAGAAGGCTTCAAGGAGACCTAATTATGGCCTTCTGGTATCTTAAGGGGGCCCACAAGAAAGCTGGTGAGGGACTTTTTAGAGTGTCAGGTAGTGATAGAACTAGGGGGAATGGAAAAAAAAATAGAAATTGTTAGATTCAGATTGAATGTTAGGAAGAATCTCTTCAACATGTGGTTGGTGAGGCACTGGAACAGGTTGTCCAGGGAGGTGGTAGAATGCCCACCCCTGGAGGTTTTTAAGGCCAGGATGGTGTGCTTCTGAGCAACCTGATCTACTGTGAGGTGTCCATGTCCATGGCACAGAGGTTGGAACTAGGCGATCCCTCCAACCCTAACAATTCAATGATTCTATGATTCTATGATTCTGCCACTTTACTCTGGTGACACCTCACTGGGAATACTGAGTACAGGTCTGGAGCCCTCAATAGAGGAAGGACATGGCCCTGATGCAAAGGGTCCAGAGGAGGGCCACAGAAATGATCAGAGGGTTGGAGCACCTCTGCTATGAGAACAGGCTGGGAGAACTGGGGTTGTTCAGCCTGGAGAAGAGGAGGCTCTGTGGAGACCAAACAGCAGCCTACAGGGGTCTGCAGGAAGGACAGGAAAAGACTGTTTAGCAGCACCTGCAGAGACAGGATGAGAGGCAATGGCTTAAAACTAGAGAAGGGCAGATTTAGATTGGATGTTAGGAACAAGTTCTCCGTCATGAGGGTGGTGGAACACTGGAACAGGTTGCCCCGGGAGGTAGTTGAGGCCCCCTCCCTGGAGATATTCAGTGTAAGACTCAATGAGGCCCTGGGCAGCCTGGTGTAGTTGGGGATGTCCCTGCTGACTGCGTGGAGGTCAGACTAGATAACCTTTGAGTTCCCTTCTGCTCTGAACCATTCTGTGATTTTGTAATTCCATAATGGCCAACAGAAATTCAGACATCCAGGAAGTTGAAGTCTCCCATGAGAACAAGAGGTAGTGATTGTGAAGCCTCTCTCAACTGTTTATAGAAATTTTCATTTACCTCTACATCCTGGTTGGGTGGTCTATAACTGATTAATAAATATTAACTAAAAGAAGGCAGCATCCCTCAACCAGCATCACAGTCATCAAACAAGAAGGTAGAACCATTCACTGCTCTCTTATCTTTCAGCTCTCTCTTAATTTTTAAGATTACTTTTTTATCTAGATGTAAGGTGAAAATAAATCCGTGCACTTCCAGTACCCAGCCCCACTGTGCATCAAGCCACTGTCTTTTAATGCTTTTCTTTTGAATCTTCAATCTGGATGAAGGACATATTGACCTAGTAGAGAAGGCAAAATGAAGTTAAAAAGCACAGTGCAGGTCACTTCAAGCACAGTCTGAAAGGCTACCTGTGTAATGGCATTTAAAAATATGTTTAGTGCAGAATACTCAATACTCTTCATATCTTTAAAAAGAGTTCTATAACTAACTAGCTGCTTTTTGTAGTGGATGCCATTGATGAGAATGCAGGAGCATGGAGGAAATTGTGCTAGGCAGGCAGCAAGCGATGATTTACTACACAATTATAGCATCATGAAATGGCTTGAGTTGCAAGGGACTTTAAAGATCATCTAGTTCCAACCTCCCTGCCATGGGCAGGTACACCACCCTCTAGACCAGGTTGTTCAAAATCTCATCTGGCCTGGTTTTAAACATTTCCAAGGATGAAGTGTTCCCAGCTTCTCTGTCATAACACCTCCACTGTCTCATCATCATCACAGTAAAGAACCTACTAATGTCTAATGTAAATCTACCTTACTCTAGTTTAAAACCACTGCCCCTTGTCCTGACACCACAAGCCCTTATAAATAGGCCCTCTCCATCCTTCTTGTAGCACCTCTTCAGGTAATGGAACACTGCTATAATGTCTCCCTGGGCCCTTCTTCAGGCTGAGTAGCTAGCTCCAACTTTCTCCAAATAGAATTGGATTGAATTGAATTGAATTGAATTGAATTGAATTGAATTGAATTGAATTGAATTGAATTGAATTAACCAGGTTGGAAGAGACCTTTGAGATCATCGAGTCCAACCTAATAACCAACACTATCTATTCAAATAAACCATGGCACTAAGTGCCCCATCAAGTCTCTTCCTAAAGACCTGGAGAAGAGCCTGGAGAAGAGGAGGCTCAGGGGTGACCTCATTGCCTTCTACAACTACCTGAAAGGTGCTGGTAGCCGGGAAGGGGTTGGTCTCTTCTCCCAGGCAACCAGCACCAGGACAAGGGGACACAGTCTCAAGCTGCGCCAGGGGAGGTTTAGACTCGAGGTGAGGAGGAAGTTCTTCACTGAGAGAGTCATTCGTCATTGGAACGGGCTGCCCAGGAAGGTGGTTGAGTCATCGTCCTTGGAGGCGTTCAAGAGGGGATTGGACGTGGCACTTGGTGCCATGGTCTAGTCATGGGGTCTGTGTTGATAGGTTGGACTCAACGATCCTCGAGGTCCTTTCCAACCTTAGTTATACTGTGATACTGTGATACCTCGAGTGATGGTGACTCCACTACCTCCCTGGGCAGCCCATTCCAATGGGCAATCATTCTTTCGATGAAGAACTTCTTTCTAACTTCTTCCTGGTTGCCTGGGAGAAGAGACCAAGCCCTGCCTGTCCACAACCTCCCTTCAGGTAGTTGTAGAGAGCAAGAAGGTCTGCCCTGAGCCTCCTCCTCTCCAGGCTAAGCAACCCCAGCTCCCTCAGCCTCTCCTCACAGGGCTGTGCTCCAAACCCCTCACCAGCTTTACTGCCCTTGCCTGGACATGTTCCAGCAAGTCAACATCTTTCCTAAACTGAGGGACCCAGAACTGGACACAGGACTCAAGATGTGGCCTAACCAGTGCTTTATCTCTAAATCGACTCATGGATGGTAGCCAACGCTCTATGGTGTTGGCTAAAGAACTGGAAAAAGAATGGTTAGCAGAGAAAAGGAAAACCCATTTGGGCAGCTGACCTGTGGCAGGACATTGTTGATCGAGTCGAGAGAATTCCAGTGAAGGTGAGGCACATCGATGCTCACATTCCTAAGAGCAAAGCTGCTGAGGAACAGCGACACAACCATCAGGCAGATTTAGCTGCAAGAGTTTCTCAAGTAGACATGGACTCTAATCTTGATCTCGACTGGAAACGCCGAGGTGAGATATTCTTAGCTCAGTGGGCTCATGATTCATCAGGACATCAAGGCAGAGATGTAACATTCCAATGGGCTTGTGACAGATCCATAGACATTTCCATGGATGCTATCACACAAGTCATCCATGACTGTGACATTTGTGCTGCTATTAAGCTGGCAAAGAGAATTAAGCGCTTGTGGTATGGTGACAGATGGTCCAAGTACAAGTATGGTGAAGCTTGGCAGATTGACAACATCACTCTACCACATTCTCATTCTGGTAAGCAATATGTGCTTACTATGGTAGAGGCAAACACTGGATGGTTGGAAACTTATCCAGTTCCACATGCAACTGCACGCAACACCATTCTTGGTCTAGAGAGACAAATCCTGTGGAGACACAGAACTCCAGAGAGGATTGAGTCAGACAACGGAACTCATTTCAAGAACAACCTTGTGAAGAACTGGGCAAAAGAGCACGGTATTGAGTGGATATTCCATATTCCCTACTATGCACCAGGTGCAGGGAAGATTGAACGTTACAACGGTTTGTTGAAGACCACTCTTAAAGCCATGGGGGATGGATCTTTGAAAAACTGGGAAAAACATTTAGCACAAGCAACCTGGCTGGTAAATAGTAGAGGTTCAGTGAACCGAGCTGGACCTGCACATTCAGATCTGCTACAGAAAGCAGAAGGTGATAGAGTTCCTGTTGTTAGAGAAAAGAATCTGTTAGGTAAAACTGTTTGGGTATTTTCGCCCTCAGGAGAGGCTAAATCTGTCCGAGGGGTGGTTTCAGCTGAAGGTCCAGGTCACACTTATTGGGTAATGCAAGAGAATGGTGAAATTCAGTGTATTCCACAAAGAAACTTAACTTTAGCTGAAAGAGTTTAATTTCAAACTGTAGTACATCTACATCCTGTCCAAAGGAAGAATCCATGAGGAATCTATGGTGCATGAACCCTGAGAACCCTAAGAGCCCTGCGTCAACTAAGGGGCCCTGAGAATCCCTGTTTCCCTTTTCTTTGCTTTGCCAGCAAAGAGATAAACTGTTTTCCATTTTTCTCATTTCCTGATTTTCTTGGACTTTTGAATCATCCACATCTGAGTATAGCCGGAATGGACTATGAACTTTACTTATGAACTGTAAATATTGTCTTGGATTGGATGGACAGTATGAACAGCCAATGAAATTGTTTAAAAGGGGTGGATTGTGACTGTTTGAGGCTGTGCCTTTAAGAAAGGGAGAGCACTGTGGCTGAATGTTTTGTAAATAAAAGACAGGTCTAAACGAATTTCATTGGTAGATTGGTAGAATGCAACTTTAAGTTTTGAGTGCGACTGAGACTTTCCTCAGTTTCAATTCTTCCCTCCTCCTTTCCAACTGGTCCGCCGCTTCTAGGCTCTCTGCCAGACTGATCTTGGACAGATAAGCGTGGCCTACTAACACTTTCCTTTAATTAACAACTGCTCTTTTTCTCTCTTTCTAATTCTTTTTGGGGAAAAAGGGGAGAGAAGGGGGTACAGGGGGGGAAACCCTCCTCCAGAAGGGGGGTGGAATTTCGTTCCTGTATTACTATGCTGTATATTTCTGTGTATATATTGCAAATACTGTAAATTGTGTACATATACCCTGCATTCCCTAAAACTGCTTGTAAATATAGCATTCCCTTTGCTTCTCCGGCTGTGGCTAGCTGTGGTTTTTATTCCTTTTTTCTCTTTGTTGGGGGGAAGAAGGTTGGGCCTTCCTCTCAAACCCACAACAAAGGGTCCCTTTTTTCTGGCTCTTTTCTTTTGGGTGCTGCCATTTATGTTTCAATGAGGGCAGAGCCTGGCTCCACCCCTTAATCTCTCATTCATCCTCCGTGGCCTTTCGTCTTTCACCTCTGCCACCAGGCTGAGCAGATCATTTCCCTGGTACCACCACATACACGTGTTGCCTCTGCTGTTCTCCAGTACTAGGAACAGGCTCAGGCACTCCCTGCAGCCAGACACCTGGACAGTTCTATGCTTGCATAGGAGCTCCACACAATGTGGGGACTTTCCTTTTGGTGATGGGTTTCAGCTGAGTGGAATCCATAGCTAAGACCTCTTCCAGGAGGGCAATGACCACTAGTTGTGTTGCCTGCCCTGTGTGCCCTTCCCATGACAACACCTGATATGTCATGGCCTCTATACCTGTCCTGGTTGCACACTCCTGATTACTTGTGCTCTCTGGGGGCTGGTCTTTTATGAGAGGGTGGTGGCCACCATCACCTTTATCCCTGCCCACACTGAGTCAGAGCTGCCACTCATCAGGAACTCATCATCCTTCTCTTGGAGGGGACTGGGACACACTCTCTCTCCCTGCACTTTTGCCTTCATGCTTTTATGACAGTTTTGCCACTATAGGAATGTTCCCCTGGTGTGGACATCTGCTGTTGTGGCCGGTTGATGCTGTCCCCTTAAGAAAGGGAATATGGTGGACGGAAGTTGGTAAACGGAAGGAATAATCTAAACTAATTTCATTGGTGAAGTGGGAGGAAGCACCTTCTGAACTGGGAGTGAACTGGGAGTGAACTGGGCACTCCGGGAACTTTATCTTCAGTCTTGCTTCCGCCTCTCCACGGTGCAGCAGCTCTCTCTGTGCTGGGCTTTCTGCCAAGGCCTCGGCCTTGAAGACCAGATAAAGGCCGGTATTAACTCCCTTCCAATTAACACGAACTGCTTCTAACATTTTTTTTTCTCTCTTTTCTCTCTCTTTCTATCCCACTCTGGGGAAAGGGGGAGAGAGGGGAGAGCGGAGGTGTGAAACCCCCCTCAGCCGAGGGGGGAACCCTCATTTCTGTGTTACTTTATTGTATATCTTTGTATATATTGTAGATATTGTAAATTTGTAAATATTCCCCTGCAAACTCTACACTGCTTTGTAAATATAAAGCTCCACTGCTTTGCTAATTCAGCTTGTGAGTTTTTTTTCCCTTTCCCTTCAATTTTCTTTCCCTTTACCTTACAAGGGGGAAGGGAGGAGGCTTCTTGGCCTTACCCTTCCAACCCACCACAGCTGTAAAAATGTTTGCTCAGTGACTTCCATGAAAAAAATGACATTTTATTTTTCAGTTACCAAATAATGGCTAAATAAACATGAAGTTTGGGCCTTACAAGCCTCAGCAGAGAGCTTCACTTCTGACTTTAACGAGGTTGAGATGCTCCCTCACTCTTACCCATCTAGCCTTAAAGGATGTAATAGCTCTATCATACCAGCACTTTGGGACCTTGGTGTCAAGGTTAATTTATTTCTTAGCACATCTTCACTGGAAATGCCATCTGATTTTGTGCATTTTTGCCTTTGTGTTGCAAAGTGAGTCTGACTTGGGAAAACTGCCTTTGAAGATCTCAGCTTGCTGTATTATACTGAAACTTAGAGATAAGTCTGCTACACGTAGAATCACTATGTAAGGAAATGCAGCAGGTATGCTCATATGGAGATATTTATGTCTCTTACTTTCAGTCACTTTCATTAAATGATTGAGATTTTCAAGCCTTCTGAAGTCTGAAGTCTGAAGTGTTTTGCTATAAGTACTGATTATTTTAAAGACTAATTACTATTAGTCTATTTTCCCTTCCCCTATGCTCTTCTGATATGTTAAAGGAACGATGATGACGGTGATTATTATTATTGTTGTTATCAATTATGGAGAAAGGCTTTTGACAGGTGTAGTTGCTGACGTATCTATAATGAAGAAGGTTCTCTTGCAGGCAATGGTGTGATGTTCGGAATGAAGAGGATCCTTAAATCCAGGATCCTTAAAGAAAACTTAAATTCATAGTTTCATAGTTTCATTCAGGGTTGGAAGGGACCACAAGGATCATCTAATTCCAACCCGCCTGCCATGGGCAGGGACACCCTACACTAGATCAGGCTGCCCAGAGCCTCATCCAGCCTGCTCTTAAACACCCCCAGGGACGGGGCCTCGACCACCTCCCTGGACAACCCATTCCAGGGTTTCACCACTCTCAGGGTGAAGAACCTCCTCCTCACATCTAGCCTGAATCTCCCCACCTCCAGCTTCATTCCATTCCCCCTAGTTCTATCACTACCTGAGATCCTGAGAAGTCCTTCCCCAGCCTTTCTGTAGGCCCCCTTCAGATACTGGAAGGCCACAATTAGGTCACCTTGGAGCCTTCTCTTCTGCAGACTGAACAGCCCCAACTCCCTCAGTCTGTCCTCATAGGACAGGTGCTCCAGCCCTCTGATCATCCTCATGGCCCTTCTCTGGACACCTTCCAGCACCTCCACATCCCTCTTGTAATAGGGGCTCCAGAACTGGACACAGTACTCCAGGTGGGGTCTCACCAGGGCTGAGTAGAGGGGGAGGATCACCTCCCTCAACCTGCTAGCCACACTTCTTCTGATGCAGCCCAGTATCTGATTGGCTTTGCGGGCTGCAAGTGCACATTGAGAGCTCATGTTGAGCTTCTTGTCCACCAGCACCCCCAAGTCTCTCTCCTCAGGGCTGCTTTCCAGCCAGTCACTGCCCAGCCTGGATTTGTGCCTGGGATTGCCTCAACCCAGATGCAGGACCCTGCACTTGCTCTTATTGAACTTCATGAGGTTGGCTTGTGCCCACCTCTCCAGCCTGTCAAGGTCCCTCTGGATGGCCTCCCTTCCCTCCAGCGTGTCTGCTGCACCACACAGCTTGGTGTCATCAGCAAACTTGCTGAGGGTGCACTCAATGCCACTGTCCATGTCACTCACAAAGATGTTGAACAAGACAGGTCCCAGGACTGATCCCTGAGGGACTCCGCTTGTCACTGGCCTCCACTGGGACATGGAGCCATTGACAGCCACTCTTTGGGTGTGGCCATCAAGCCAGTTCCTTATCCATCTAGTGGTCCACCCATCAAACCCATGTGTCACCAGTTTGGAGACCAGGATGTGGTGTGGGACAGTGTCGAAGGCTTTGCTCAGGTCCAGGTAAAGGACATCAGTTGCTCAGCCTTCATCTATTAATTTTGTCACCTGCTCATAGAAGGCAACCAGGTTGGTCAGGCAGGATTTGCCCTTGGCAAAGCCACGTTGACTGTTCCCATTCACCTCTTTACTATTCTTTTGAGCCAGTAGTGCCTCCAGGAGGATCTGCTCCATGATCTTTCCAGGCACAGAGGTGAGACTGACTGGCCTGTAGTTCCCTGGTTCCTCCTTCTTACCCTCTTTGAAGATGGGGGCAATGTTTCCCCTTTTCCAGTCTGTGGGGACTTCCCCAGACTGCCATGACTTTTGAAATATAATAGAGAGGGGTTTAGCAACCTCATCTGCCAGTTCTCTCAGTACCCGTGGTTGTATTCCATTGGGTCCCATGGACTTGAACACTTTCAGGTTCTTCAGGTGATCACGAACCTGATCTGCACTTACAATGGGCAGTTCTTCCTCCCCGTCCCTGGCTTTGTCTTCCATAACATCAGGAGTGTGGCTAGAGGCCCTTGCAGTGAAGACTGAGGTAAAGAAGTTATTAAGTACCTCAGCCTTTTCCTCATCACTTGTGACCATGTCACCATTTTCCTTTCTGAGGGGGCCCACACCTTCCCTAGTCTTCTTCTTCCCATTAATATACCTGTAGAAGTTCTTAGTGTTCCCTTTAATCTCCCTGGCTAGATTCAATTCAAACTCTGCTTTGGCTTTCCTAACCAGGACTCTTGCTGCTCGGGCAGCTTCCTTATATTCCCCCTGTTCTACCTGTCCTTCTCTCCACTTCCTGTAGAGTTTCTTTTTAAGTAATAGTGTGTCCAGTAGTTCCTTGCCCATCCAGGCAGGCCTCCTAGCATTCTTACCTGCTTTTCTCTTTGTTGGTATACAGAGCTCCTGGACACAGAGGAGGTGGTCCTTGAATACTGACCAGCTGTCCTGGGTCCCTCTTCCCTCCAGGGCTTTGTCCCATGACACTTTGGCTAGCAGATCCCTGAAGCTCTCAAAGTCTGCACGCCTAAAGTCTAGGGTCGTGAGCTTGGAATACTTCCTCCTGATTGCCCTGAGGAGATTAAATTCAACTGCTTCATGGTCACTGCAACCACGGCTGTCTCTGAGCCTCACATTGCTTACCAGCCCTTCCCTGTTGATGAGAACAAGGTCCAGCATAGCACCTTTTCTTGTTGGTTCCTCTACCATTTGGAGGAGGAAGTTGTCTTCTATGCAGTCCAGGAGCATCCTGGATTGCTGGTGCCTTGCTGTGTTGTCCCTCCAGCAGATGTCCGGGTGATTGAAATCACCCATGAGGACCAGGGCTTGTGACCTGGAAGCCGCTTCTATTTGCCTATGGAGGGCCTCATCTGCTTGGATCTGCTGGTTAGGTGGCCTGTAGGAGACCCCCACAGTAATATCTCCTTGCCCTGTCCTGCCTTTAATTTTAACCCATACGCTCTCAACTAGCTCATCATCCCTCCCCAGGTGGAGCTCCACTGATTCCAACTGGATATTGACATAGAGGGCAACACCTCCTCCTCTACTTCCCTGCCTATCCTTCCTAAAGAGTTTATACCGATCTACCCCTACATTCCAGTCATGGGATTCATCCCACCAAGTTTCAGTAACAGCCACTATGTCGTGGCATCCCAGCAGCACAGTGGCCCTTAACTCATCCTGTTTGTTGCCAAGCTGCACACATTTGCATAGAAGCACTTCAGCTGGGCTGGCCCTGTCCTCCTCTTGTGCCAATTCCCCTTGGTTTCCACAGAATGTCCTGTTGGATCATTCGTGGCTTGCCTCAGGGCAGCAAGTTGAGAGCCCTTACCAGCTCTCCTTCTCTCTACTGCTGGTGAGCTGCCCCTCTGTTTGTGACCAGCCAGCAGGAGACTATTAACCCCTTCCCCCTTCAAATCTAGTTTAAAGCCCTATCAATGAGCCCTGCCAATTCCTGCCCCAGGATTCTTATTCCCCTCTGGGACAACTGTGTCCCATAAGTTGTTTTCAGCTCAGGTGCCTTGAAAACCAATCCATGATTGTGGAACCCCAAGCCCTGTCGATGGCACCAGCCCCTGAGCCATGAATTGATCTGTCGGCCCTTCCTCAGTGTATCCTCATCCATTGCTGACATTAGAGGGATGGCAGAGAACATGGCTTGAGCCCCTGATCCCTTTAGCATTTGCCCTAAGGTTCTGAAATCTCTTTTAATAGATTGTGAGCCTCTCATTGTTACATCGTCACTGCCCACCTGAAAGACCAGAAGTGGGTAGTAGTCTGAAGGACTCACGAGGTTGGGAATTCTGTCTACAACGTCTTTAACTTGGGCACCAGGGAGGCAGCTGACCGCTCTATGAAATTGGTCTGGTCTGCATATTGGGCCCTCTGTTCCCCTCAGTAGGGAGTCTCCTATGACGATGACCCTGCGAGGTTTCTTTTCTGGGTAAGTTTTGACGGCTGGCCTGAGGCAACCTGTCATTGGTGCAGCTTCTGACCTTCTTGAGTCCTCGAACTTACCAATGACCTGTTCCTCCTCCTCATACCTGTTCTGTAACTGCACTGGAGGCAGCGTGCTGCTCACAGGAGCAGACTTCCTTTGTTTGCATTTCTTCCGTCGGGCAGAGACCTGTTCCCATTGGCCCTGCTCATGTGGGTTACTACAGGGAGGTTGAGAGTCTTGCTGCTGGGAAGATATCAAACTCCCTGTTCCCCTAAGAGTTACCCCCTGTTCTGGTTTAGAAGAGATTACATTATGGGAACAGTCAATTTTCTGCTCGCCATCTCTTCTAGCTCTTAGCCTTTCCACCTCTTCTTTTAGTTTGACCACCATGCTCATCAGATCACTGACCTGCTCACACCTGAAACAGGAGCTGCTCCCTCCAGCCTCCATATTGAGTGCCAGGTTCCAGCACTCACTGCAGCCACCTACCTGAACATCTGCATGCTTGTGTGTGGTCTCTGTTTGGGTGCCCACTGTCCTTCTGTTAGCCTTTGCTCTAGTGGTGACCATCTTGCAGTAACCACCCCCTCCACCTGGTTTTGTTTGTGGTTTTTTTTTTGTTTTCCCCTGTCAGTGAGCAGGCTGAGCTGCGCTCCTCAAGCTGCCTCCTCTCTCTTCAGCCACGCGCTGGGTTCTGTTTGGTTTGCACGCAGTCTCCGCGGCAGCCCCTCCCCCAGCTACATCACTACCCTCAGGCACGTAGGTAATCCGAGCCCCCTGCCCCTCCTCCTCTCTTCGGGAAGTCCTGAGCCACCAGCCCCTTACCGCCTGAAAAGCAAGGGAATCAAAGCCAAAAGCCGAACTCCCAGAGCTGCGCTCCTCAAGCTGCCTCCTCTCTCTTCAGCCACGCGCTGGGTTCTCATTACTAGTGAAGTCAGAAATTTAGAATTACTTGAGTCAGAAGAAAGATGTATAGAAAGAGCTAAATCCAAGAACAAAGAATCTGGTAATGCTTCAGAGGAGAAATAAATAGTGTATAATCCATAGTCAGGACAAACTATATTTGAGAGGGACATTCTTATTTTACTCAGTAGTCTTGCATTCCCCCTAATCTACAGCATGTCCTAAGGGATAAATCCTATTCCCTTTTCTAAGTATATTGACTCATGCTGCTTTCCCAGCATCCAGGTTCTTCTTCACAGGGACAAATGACAACCCTAAGGAGTTTCACAGAAGTTACACCCATTCTTGATGTGGGCTGAAAGAACCCAGCCCCCATGTGGACAAAAGAAACTTGATCCAGGTGGGCAGAGAAAGACTTGGTTTTCCCCCTCCCAAGAGGAGGGGTCCCCTGTGTCTATTCCATTCCCCCATCCTATTCAGCCAGCCTATAAAAAGGGTGGACATCTATTATTGCTTCCTCTTTCTTGCCTCGTCTGCTCAAGAGAGATCAGCTGCTGCTGCTGGTTCCTGCACTGACCTCATAGCCTATTTTCCAAGCTGCATCCACACCTTCTAAAGGACTGAATCCACACCTTCTAAAGGACTGAATCCACTTACATCCAGGGAAATACAAGGCCATCCAGGCTTGGTTTTGTATATTTTCTTATTTATCCTTATTCCTTACCTTTGTGAGCCCTCCCTGTTGTTGCTATATATATATATTGTTAAAAAAAATTGCCTCTTCTACTTCCAAATGGATTCCATTTCTTTCGTGAATTTATGTCTCCTTTCCCTCATACTTTTTTTCATTTTACCCTACCAGAAAAAGGGGAGTTGGGGAGGAATCTCAATCTGTTACCCTTTGAGCCTTTAAACTCCAGTTAAAGCTCAAACCAGTACAGCCTATTGCACATTTCACAGCATAGGACCAACTGCACCCAAATATGCATTAAGATCTTGAGGATAGAATGCCCTTGAACTGGAGCACACAAAACATCCTTAGGTAAGGAAATATGCGTGTTGGAAGTCTAAGTTCCTCCAGCCTTTTCCATCCTTTACACTCCAACAAGGGTATCATGATGACTAAAAAGCTCATGTGTTTGTAGCAGACAACTCTGGACCATGGCTACAATTTCTTGTATATTTATAACTGTGTACATTTTGAGAGACTAGGGACAATATGAGAGTTGTGACAATATTTTTAGAGAGGTAAGTGAAATGACCTGAGTAATTTTACGTCAAGCTTGAACTAATTTGTGCCAAAGAGATGGGATGGTTAAAAGATTGAAGTAGAATTAATGTCAGTCAGAAGGGTTTAAAAGAAAAGACGTCTTGTCAAATGTACTTAATTTAATTGCTTGAGACCCGAGGTTTGGTTGATAAAAGTAGAATGGTTTTCTTGGGCTTCACCTTTCTGGACACATACCAATCCTCTGTACTGTTTCCACAGCCTTGACCATTGTCTGCTTAAAATTTTGAGGAGATTTCAGGTGCTGTTCCCTAGTTGGTGGCCTTTGTTGGCAGCTGCCTGATCCTTGGCTTGCAGCTGACAAGGCAGCCTTGCTTTCAAGTTACAGATGCATTCTCTGAAAATTCCATCTAGCTGAATGGCTAGCAATTCCCACTGTGCCTGCAACATGGATGTGATTTTTTTTTCCTTAAAAATTATTCTTCATTAAGTTGCTACATTCTTCTGTCATCTTGTGTTTAGACATTTACTCATATAGGCTGTTCTGGTCATTCAGGTGAAACTTCTGTTGCATTGAAATGGATGTTGAAAATGTGTGCAATTAGGAAAGTACTACAAGAATATTTTGGACTCTGATCAATGGCCCTACAAAGGGAGAATTAACATCTTGGTCTCTAGCTTACTTTTGTGGTATGAAAAATGCTTATGTGGGACATTGTATTCTTTGTGTTCTTATAATCTTTTAAACAAAGTCATAATAAGAAAACATGAATGTCAGAATGACAAATTAAGAAAAACATGTCTTGAGAAATCCTGTTGATGAATAATATAAATAGTAATTTGGGAGGCTTATGCCAGTTGAGTGACATCTTTCTCCAGGATATACGTAAACTGGCCCCAGCTTTTGGGCTTCTGACGGAAAGTAGTTAGCGTAACTTTGCACCTTTTGCTGTTTTGGCTTCTATACACTTCCAAACCAACCAAATGTACAGGAAGAATCACCTTCTTGTAATTACAGAGTAGCTGTCTCCTCAGATCTGATTCTTGACTGAAGTGTCTGAGCTCACAGTAAGATAAACACTATGCCTGTTCTTCAGCTGTTAAGGATTTATGTAACACCATAGCTTTATTTGGGACTACTGTCATTAACAATAGTGTAATTCTGCTTGTGAGAATAGCAATCAAAGAAAGGAAAGCACTTGAAATTCACTTATCTCTGGTATCTATATTCAGCATCAAATGGAAAATTTTTAGCAGAGCAAACATGTCATATCCTGGATAAAAAAACAGAGCTCCTGACTTCCCTCTAGCATCAGTAAACTTTTCACTTACATTTTCCCTAACATGACTGACTAGATTAATTTGTCGTTGTGTCCCTGTAATTCAATGTTCAAATAAAAACATGACAAAAGGGGAAAAAGTAATAGAAAACAAGAAATAGTCAGCTGAATCAAGGGCCTATAAGATTTCTGCAGGTACTATGACCCTAGCAAAGTGTATGAAAACAAAACAACGAAAAAAAACAAACAACCCCCCCACCCAAAACATAAAACCAACCAAAACCAACCAACAAAAACCTCCCTGTACTATAGAATACAGAAGTAACCATGTTGGAAGAGACCTTTGAGATCATCAAGTCCAACCTATCACCCAACACCATCTAATCAACCAAACCATGACACTAAGTGCCTCATCCAGTCTCTTTTTAAACACTTCCCGTGATGGTGACTCCACCACCTCTCTGGGCAGCCCATTCCAATGGCCAATAACTCTTTCTGTGAAGAATTTCCTCCTAACATCCAGCCTAAACCTCCCCTAGCCCATTTAGAGCTCAGACTGACCACTTCTGTGAAGGTCAACAAAAAAATGCATTTATAAATATATTAATGGCAAAAGGAGGAACAAGGACAACCTCCTTAGCAGACATGGAGTAGAATATTGTAACAAAAGATGAGGAAAAGGCGGAGGTACTTAACACCTTCTTTGCCTCAATTTTTAATAGCGAGATAGGTTGTCTTCCAGAAAACTGGCCTCCTGAGCTAGCAGATGGAGTCAGGGATGTGTCCAGAGAAGGGCAAGTGTAGCAGTACTGAGGCAGTACAATACAGGAGAAGAGATCAACAAAGCCTAGAAATATTTTAGCATATTTTTCACATTCTGAAATGTGATAATGATTTCATGGAAGTCTAATTCCCAAAAATATTTTCTGAATGTCTTTGTGCTCTTTCATGTTTATCAGCTGGTATGCTATTAAATATTATCTTAAGGATATTTTGTGAACACTCTATATTCCATATTCATATTATATACAGGAGTATTATTAAAAATATTTTCTTAAGCCTCTCTTAGCTTTAGGTAGAGAAACACAAGAGGGCACTTATGACTGTTTATTTATTCAAACTGCCATCAAGGAGGATCCTCTCCACTACTCTGACCTCCTAAAGAGTTATGCAAATGTAAAAGCATTTTCAGCACTTTTCTTTCTTGTCTAACAAAATAAAACCACACAGCATTTGTAAAACCACCAGAGGTGGTGAACTAGGCAAAGGAATTACAAGAGAGAGAACTGGGAACAAATGAATGCTGTGCCGTGGACATGGAAGTTGCCTCTTGCAACTTGTTGATCATACCTATTTGAGCTATTATATGTGTGGTCTGAAACACTGGGATTACACACAAGTACTTGTGGGCAACATGTTAGAAAACTTAGAAATGGTTTCAGAACATGATATTGCTGATTTTGACCTTTAGGTCAAAAAATAATTTTCTTAAAAAAATACTTTCTTTGAAGTTTAGGTCAAAATCAGGCTGGTAGTTCTTGACTTCCAGAAATTATATTATTACACTATCTATATAGTTACATACATAGTTGGAGAGTCAGAAAGACATCAGCAAAAATTCATTCGCCTTTCAACAGTCCAGTGTGGCCTGTGCAAAAGCAGAATGGAGACTGGCATCTGACAGTGGACTACCGAGCCCTGAATGAAGTAACTCCACCTATGAGTGCAGCAGTACCAGACATGATGGAACTCCAATATGAGCTGGAATCCAAAGAGGCCAAATGGTATGCTACCATAGACATTGCTAATGCATTTTTCTCTATTCCCATAGCAGAGGAATGCAGGCCTCAGTTTGCTTTCACCTGGAGAGGAATCCAGTACACTGTTAGCAGATTGCCAATGGGCTGGATCCACAGCTCAAGCATCTGTCATGCAGTAATCCATGATGCTGTGGAGAAAGGTGGCGCTCCAGAACACATCCAGTTCATTGATGATATCATCATGTGGGGTAAAACTGCTGAGGAAGTCTTCAAGAAAGGTAACAAAATCATTGACATTCTTCTGAATGCAGGTTTTGCCATCAAGCGAGACAAGGTGAAAGGACCTACCACAGAGATTCAGTTTCTGGGAGTGCAGTGGCAGGATGGATGCCAACACATTCCAGTGGATGTGGCAAACAGAGTCTCTACCATGGCAAATACCACAAACAAGCAAGAAACTCTACGTTTCTTGGGGATAGTGGGATTTTGGAGACTGCACATTCCTGGATGCAGTCAGATTGTGAAACCTCTGTATGATGTGACTTGAAAGAGAAACAATTTCCACTGGGGACCGGAACAATAAGCAGCCTTTGACCAGATAAAGCAAGAAGTAGTTCAAGCAATGGGTCTGGGACCTGTCCGAGATGGTCCAGACATTAAGAACATTTTGTACACAGCTGCAAGTGACAATGGTCCAACCTGGTGCTTGTGGCAAAAAGCTCCAGGTGAGACACGTGGACGACCTCTTGGTTTGTGGAGTCAAGGTTACAGAGGTGGTTCAGAGGTTAATTATACTCCAACAGAGAAAGAAATTCTAGCTGCCTATGAAGGAGTAAAAGCTGCTTCTGAAGTAATTGGAACTGAATCACAACTTCTTTTAGCTCCCAGATTGCCAGTTTTGAATTGGATGTTCAAAGACAAAGGTTCCACACCTCGTCATGCCACAGACTCAACCTGGTCTAAGTGGATGACTCTGATAATGCAGAGAGCTCAAATGGGAAATCTTGAAAGACCTGGTCTAGTGGAGGTGATCTCAAGTTGGCCTGAAGGTACCAACTGTGCTAAACCTCCAGAGGAGAGAGTAACTCGTGCTGAGGAAGCTCCTCCTTACAATGACCTTTCTGATGATGAAAAGAAATATGCTTTGTTCACAGACGGTTCCGGTCATCTTGTTGGAAACAAGCGAAGGTGGAAGTCTGCAGTGTGGAGTCCAACACGCCGAGTTGCAGAAGAGAAGGATGGAGAAGGAGAATCCAGTCAATTTGCAGAGGTAAAAGCTGTCCAGCTAGCTCTTGACGTAGCTGAATGTGAGAGAGAGCCAAAGCTTCATCTCTACACCGACTCATGGATGGTAGCCAATGCTCTGTGGGGTTGGCTAAAGAACTGGAAAAAGAATGGTTGGCAGAGAAAAGGAAAGCCTATTTGGGCAGCTGACCTGTGGCAGGACATTGCTGATTGAGTCAAGAAAATTCCAGTGGAGGTGAGACACATTGATGCTCACATTCCTCTTCCTATATTTTTCTTCGCTATATATTTCTGTATGTATGTTTTAAATAATATGTATTTTGTATATATATACATAACCTGCATTTTCACATTGCTTGTAAATATAACATCCCTTTTGCTTTTCCGACTGAGTTAGCTGTGTTTTTTTTTCCTCTTTGTGGGGGAGGGAGAGCTAGGCCTTCTCTCTCAACCCACTACATTTATATACATATTCTGCTTTTGGAGAAAAAGATGATGTTCCAGGATCCATAAGTTTCAGTTGTCTTGCATTTGGGTTATACAACCCCATGCAGTGCTACCGGCTTGAGGCAGAGTGACTGGAAATTTGCCCAGCAGAAAATGACCTGGGAGTGCTGGTCTGTTTTAGGCCCCTCACTACAAGAAAGATATTGACCTGCTGGTCTAGAAAATAAATCTTAATAAGGAACAGCTGAGGGAACTGGGGTTGCTTAGTCTGGAGAAAAGGAGGCTGAGGGCAGACCTTCTGGCTCTCTACAACTACTTGAAAGGAGGTTGTAGTAAGATGGGTATTGCTCTTTTCTCTCAAGTAGTGATTAGTCCCAAGTCATAAAATGAGAGAAATTATCTCAGCTTGTGCCAGGGGAGGTTTAAACTGGACATTATGAAAAATTTCTTCATTGGAAGGATTAGCAAGCACAGACTTGTCCAAGGAAAGTGCTGAATTATCATTTGTGTAAGTAAAAAACATGTAGATGTGGTGCTCAGTGACATGGTTTAGCAGTGACTAGAAGTGATAGGTTAAGATTTGGATGCTATGATCTTGAAGATCTTTTCTAACATGAATGGTTCTATGATTCAATGGTTATGCTTCTGTATTGCCAGAAACATTTTGCTGCTAACAATATTCCTATGGCCCAGTTCTTTGTATTCCTACAATAACACTCTTTTCAAGTTAGTAGTTAGAAAGACTCATCTTAAGTACTTTGTTGTACAGCTACTTGCCACAATCCCTTGCAAGTCTTATTGAGATTATGTCATCTATTCCTTCTGAATTTGCTTAGATTTATTGAAACAGAAACACTGAGTGTTTGTAGAACTTCACCATTTTTCTGGCTGTTGTTCAAGATCTACCAGTGCTGCCAGAGCATTTTTTAGAGGATCAGAGAGGAAGGTAATTTGACAGAAGCTCAAAGGAACTGGAGGCTAAACTCTGTAGAATGCAGTGGATTGCCTCTCATCACTTTTAACTGGTATTGAGTGAACAAATGTGAAACTAATATATCATCTATTCTTACAAGTTTAGATTCCCTAAAAAGCCACTTATTTAATTTATTGGACAGCATGTATGATGCATCTTGAATATGAATCCACCCATTGACAGGCTTGCTTCCTTAGTTCAAATTGTACAGACACAGGAAGAGACTGAATAATAAAAGTTGCCAGTTCAGTTCAGTTCCTAGTGTCAGCTGGGTTGAGAATACATCATATATCAGAGCAGCAGTGTTGAGGATACATCATATAATGCAGCAGCAGTATGACATGTAATGGATTGATTGAAGGTTTCTAGACGTGGTACCCCTCTCCCCCCTCCTTCCTGCAGAAAGTCGGAGAACATGAGAAAAGGAACAAAAGGGACAGGACCATGCATATATAGTAAATAACCCTGTATCTGGGGTAAGGGCACGTGTACTGGCCACAGCCTGGCAGAACCCCTTCTTGTTGGGTAACTATGTGCTGGCTTCAGTTGCCCTATTGGTCCAATCAAATCTCAGGCAAGATTTATATACAGGCTGATTTCTAGTTGCCTTGCCTCACGTGAACCTGCTTGAAGTGATTTGGCTTGAAATTACCTCGAGTTGCATTGCCTCAAGTGCCTGGTCCAGAGCCTGGGATAAAGCCAGGAGCTTACACACCACAAGCTATGAGAGAAGCCGTGAGCTTAGGAGTCAGAACCAAACCTACTTCCTCTTCCAACCAGGATTTTGTCATGCTTCAGTTTCCCCGGGACTAAGCAAGCACCCAGTGTGAGAAGCATTGTAAACAGACCACTGTCTGCTAAAGCCAGATCAACCATTGAAGACTGTATGGCATTCCTGCTGGCAACCTGCTGTGCCTGGCACATGAGGGTGCCCCAAAGCCTCAACAGCTACACAGCAGCAACACTCTCCACTTGGGTGCAACCAGCTGTGAGTAATTAATTCTTTACCTCTTTGGCTTATCAGTTCTTGTTGAGTCTCCCCACACACTGTGGTTGAGTGCCAGTTTGCTCCCAGGGTTTCTCTCTTTCTGATATTCCTACCGGTTTGCATAGAATTATGATAGTTGCTATAATTGTTATAGTTGCCTAAATACTGTACATCCCATTGTATGTATATATTTTAACCACACATTGAACCTATCTCATACATTTTGGCAATTTTCATATTAATAAAAGGTTATTGGTAATTTTTATAAATATATGCCATATCACTTATAAATTGTGGAAACATACATTCCTCAACAGCAAAATAAAGTTTGAAAGATTAAATGGGAAAAAAGATCTAATCTTGGTTCACATGAAGTACATACAAAGAGGTTATGAGCAGAACTCTGACTTAAATCATCAGGAAAACATTTGCATGTAGGTGAAAGCCTCCTTTTCATATTCCTGTTAGAGTGAAAGGGATTGCTTTTATTAGTCCTTTAGAAGAAGATAGGGGGGAGGGAAGTGGCAGAACCTCTGATCCGTTTTACCAGTTCATGCTTTGATATCTAACAGAGCCATAGGCCACTTGCAAATGATGTAATTATAACTGATGCTTATGTTTGCCATCTGTGCAGACTGGTGATTTTCTGTGCCCGTGTTGTACAGATGAACTCTTTCTGGCTTTCCCTGTCCTGCCCCCAGGAATTTCACAGCTTTCCCTAAGTCAGGAGAGCCTGAGGCCATTATATAGTTTTCATTACTGTGCTAACACAATTCTATAGATGAGCAGGGGACATGGTCCCTGTTTTGTCTTGTGCTTATCTCTGGCTTAGTCTTGCTTGCCCTTTCCAGTGGTCTCAAAACTGCAGGGTCACTGTGGGGAAACTTACTGAAATTCAAGAGAATGCTCGAGAGCATCAAAAAGGCCAGGAGGCAGCAGGACCAGCAATCCCGAAAATCTAATTTATTTCCCTGACTTTGTCACCAGCTAGCTCTGTAACCTTGAAGAGGTTGTTTTTATCACTCAACCTCTGAGAAAAAAGTGAAGACTTCAGAACTGCTGGCTGAAGTGTTGCCATCATGTGAACTCTAGTGCAGAAGCAATATGATTGTTATTGTCAGACTCTTTGGGCAGCACAGACAGCCCCACTGATTACTGAGGGAGGAGTTGGGAGTAGCAAACAACAAGCTTGGAGCAGGGCTTCTATTAATTTATTGCATCTTGCAGCAGTGCAGCCCTGTCCCAGAAGGGGGCCACTAGCACAGTGACCTGTAGTGAATGGCTTGTTTTGCTGGAGAGGTGATGGACCAGTGGGCTCACGGGAACATGGATTGTTGGACTTTGATAGGACTGGACAAATTGCCACAGAGTAATAGGATTAAAAAGCAAACCCATCAGTGTGCACTGATATTCAAACAGCTTTATCACACCACATTTTAGAGTAACCTTTAAGAGTAAGAAGTGCCAGAGGTAACAAGTTGAAGATTTTTGTGACCGTTTTCTGTCTTCACTTTACTAGTTAACAAGAACCTCTTTGAGCTGTAGTAGCACAACGTTGCTCCTACATTGCACTTTCACTGAAGTGTCCTTGAGCACAGATTAAGACAGTCATTACTTTTTCTGAGTAAGGGACTGTGGTGGGTTGAAGCGCCAATCCTTCCTTCCCTCTCACCACAGGCAGAAAAAATGAGACTCAGACAAATGGATTGCAAAAGTGGTGGAAAGTTTAAAAAAAGCAATAAACGTTTTACAGAGAACCACAAGCACAGTGACAAAAGAGATCCCAAAGCATACCCAAAAAATATCCCTCTCCCCACGTGAGGGTATACCCAAAACCCCCAGGGCTCTTTCTTCCCCCCGCCTCTTCCACTGTTAGGCTAATCTCAGCTGGCCAGATCTGAGATTGCCCTTTCTCCTGGCACTGGGCCTAGCCAGGCCCAAGAGGCCACAAGATGGCTTCTCCCATTACCAGACAGGGCCCACCTCCATAAGAGCAGTAAGGGAAGAAAGAGGAAATACAGGACCCCGCTGATGGTTTTACAAGGGAGTAGGGCATTATGGGATGAAATACATAGCTCCCTGTGTCCACCCACTGGGCTGGACCTTCAGAACACCGCAGGTGTGGCTTATGCGGCAGCATCAGGGGAGCACCCAGTCTGAACCACCACAGGGACTTGCCTCCATCTGTCCCTGAGCACTCTTTGGTGCCAACATGGCATTGAAGAGAAGTTTACTGTATCTGGAGAAAATCCACACACTTAGTAGCTTGGCATTCTTGTTTAGGATTCCCTAGAAGATTGAATGTTGGTAGAAAGATAAAATGACCCTGCCATTAGCTTTCAGCTAATAAAGCGCTCATAAATTATTGTCTTGGTAGTAAGGGCAACTGAATTAATTCAAGTACCAGTACATTCCAGCTTTGCGTTTTTTTAAAAACCCACAGGAGGAGTAAAAAACACATGGAGGTCTTTCTCTATACCTTAGGAAAGTCATCTGGCATCTCTTGGCTACCTGGGCTGAGAAGGGAGCCCCTGGGCCTGGCCTTTGCTTCTGGGTCAGAGCAGAGGAAGTCAGCAGAGCTGACAGGAGTTTAATGCCAAGTTCAAACGTTTTTAATGTCCTTGTGGTCTTGGCTTACAAGCTGTGTTTGAAATAGTTGAGTGGGGACAGCAGAGGAAAGCTGTTGGCAGAGGAAACTGAGGGGTGCATGTGTGCTGGGGCAGTATGCTCCCCAAAACTTTCAGATG
Source organism: Melanerpes aurifrons (assembly GCA_011125475.1). Taxonomy (NCBI): domain Eukaryota; kingdom Metazoa; phylum Chordata; class Aves; order Piciformes; family Picidae; genus Melanerpes; species Melanerpes aurifrons. Next base: position 3,344,314 of record WWNC01000080.1, on the reverse strand, counting down.
AGGAGAAGGAGGAAAAAATGGCAGTACTTCCTCTGTGAAGAGTGACAGCTCCTTCAGTCATTGCCAGTGAACAGTCAGGGTGAGCTCCTTTGAAACAGATTTATTTTCCTGGTTAGTGAGTTCTTTACAAAGCCTTACAATGCAGACCTTTCCTCTTGAAATATAAAAAGAAGGCGAGAAAGGGAAGGGGAGGGAAGGGGAGGGAAGGGGAGGGAAAGGAAGGGAAGGGAAGGGAAGGGAAGGGAAGGGAAGGGAAGGGAAGGGAAGGGAAGGGAAGGGAAGGGAAGGGAAGGGAAGGGAAGGGAAGGGAAGGGAAGGGAAGGGAAGGGAAGGGAAGGGAAGGGAAATAAATAGAAACATACTCTTTGAAGGAAGTCCCACATGCTCCAAGGGAGTTAGCAGGTAGGATGAATTGTGCTGACTGATTTGTAATCATACTGGCACTTGAGGAAATGGTATGAAAGCTGCAAACAGCAGACAGCTGAGCAATTGGGCCATAAAACTGTACATTAAACTTGAAATTGTGTTGTGTTTGTAGAGAGAATCACCTTTCCAGAGGCATATGGGTGATAATTTGTGGCTCCCAGTGATGTAAGAGCTCCTTGTAAGTGGTGACTAGCTCCTCACAGTGCTTCTTGGAAATTCAGAATAGTAAGATATTTTGATATTATAGAATAGAATAGAATAGACCAGGTTGGAAGAGACCTTCAAGATCATTGCGTCCAACCCATCATCCAACACCACCTAATCAACTAACCCATGTAACCAAGCACCCTGTCAAATCTCCTCCTGAACACCTCCAGTGATGGCGACTCCACCACCTCCCCGGGCAGTCCATTCCAATGGGCAATCACTCTCTCTGTGTAAAACTTCCTCCTGACCTCCAGCCTGAACTTCCCCTGGTGCAGCCTGAGACTGTGTCCTCTTGTTCTGGTGCTGGCTGCCTGGGAGAAGAGACCAACCTCTGCCTGTTTACAACCCCCCTTCAGGTAGTTGTAGAGAGCAATAAGGTCACCCCTGAGTCTCCTCCTCTCCAGGCTAAGCAGCCCCAGCTCCCTCAGCCTCTCCTCATAGGGCTTGTGTTCCAAGCCCCTCACCAACTTCGTTGCCCTTCTCTAGACTCGTTCCAGCAAGTCAATGTCCTACCTAAACTGAGGGGCCCAGAATTGGACACAGTACTCAAGGTGCGGCCTAACCAGTGCAGTGTACAAGGGAAGAATGACTTCCCTGCTCCTGCTGGCCACACTGTTCTTAATGCAGGCCAGGATGCCATTGGCCCTCCTGGCTGCCTGGGCACACTGCAGGCTCATGTTCAGCCTACCATCAACCAGCACCCCCAGGTCCCTCTCTGCCTGGCTGCTCTCCAGCCACTCTGACCCCAGCCTGTAGCTCTGCATGGGGTTGTTGTGGCCAATGTGCAGAACCCGGCACTTGGATGTGTCAAATCTCATACTGTTGGACTCTGCCCATCTGTCCAGCCTGTCAAGGTCTCTCTGCAGAGCCTCTCTACCCTCCAGCAGATCAACTCCTGCCCCCAGCTTGGTGTCATCTGCAAATTTACTGATGATGGACTCAATGCCCTCATCCAGATCATCAATAAAGATGTTAAAGAGGATGGGGCCCAGCACTGATCCCTGGGGGACCCCACTACTGACTGGCTGCCAATTGCATGTGACACCATTCACCACCACTCTCTGGGTTTGGCCCTCCAGCCAGTTCCTAACCCAGCTCAGAGTGCTGCTGTCCAAGCCATGGGCTGACAGCTTGGCCAGGAGTTTGCTATGGCGGACGGTGTCAAAGGCCTTGCTGAAGTCCAGGTAGACTACATCCACAAGCCTCCCCACATCCACCAGACAGGTCACCTGCTCGTAGAAGGAGATCAGGTTGGTCAGGCAGGACCCGCCCTTCCTAAATCCATGTTGGCTGAGCCTGATCCCTTGGCCATCCTGGAAGTGCTGTGTTATTGCACTCAGGATGACCTGTTCCATGATCTTGCCTGGCACTGAGGTCAGGCTGACAGGCCTATAATTCCCTGGTTCATCCAACCGGCCCTTCTTATGGATGGGCACCATGTTGGCCAGCTTCCAGTCCTCTGGGACATCTCCAGTGAGCCAGGACTGCTGAAAAATGATGAAGAGCGGCTTGGCCAGCTCCTCTGCCAGCTCTCTCAGCACCCTAGGATGGATCCCATCTGGTTCCATGCACTTGTGGGGATCCAAGCGGCTGAACATATCACCAACTACCCCTTTTTGGAACAGTGGAAAACTGTGCTGCTCCCTGGCTCCTTCTGCCAGCTCTGCAGGCCAGCTGTCTGGAAGACATTCTGTCCTGCTAGTAAAAATTGAGGCAAAGAAGGTGTTAAGTATCTCTGCCTTTTCCTCATCCCTTGTCACAATGTTCCCCTCCGTGTCCACCAAGGAGTGGAGGTTGTCTCTGCCCTTCCTCTTGCTATTAATGTATTTATAGAAGGACTTTTTGTTGTCCTTCACAGCAGAGGCCAGGCTAAGCTCCAAATGCGCTTTTGCCTCCCTAATTTTCTTCCTACAAGACCTAGCAACATCCTTAAATTTTCCTTCTCTGTTTGCAGTTTCTACTGCATAATCTCTCTGATCCTTCTCCTTCTTTTTTCTGTATCCCTGGTGCTAGGTAAGTTACACACAGAACAGCATTTTACAGAATTTAAATAATCATTTTGTCAAATCACTGCTGAGAAGGAGTGTAACACACAGCAGGCATTGAAGTTATTTCCTGAAAGGGCTTGAGTCCTTTGTTGGTTATTAGTGCTACATACATGCTGCTTTAAATATACTACCCAGAGGAAAATGTAAATTGTGGGGTGGAAAGGTGCTGTATTGCTGCATCAGGACTCACAGACTGCTGCACATTCAGATTTCTACTTGGGCTACTGTGGACTTTCACAGGTGTCATTAACCTTAGAACTAGCTAGGTAACAAGTAATTGTCTTGGCTGACTGTTATGGCAGTGCTTTTCTTTACAGTTAAATGTCCTCTCTGAGTAACCTAGATAAACAACTATGGAGTTCCTGGTCTTGGTGTTTTCTCAGTTTCCTTGAACTTTTGTTTATAAAGACTACCAGTTACTTTTTGTGATGGCTGTATGTTACTGACATTCCCAAGGCTGTCCGTATTGTTCTGTGTCACTTACATAGGGACTGAAAAGAGCTTTTCAGTGTGATTGATGAGGGATATTTCAACAGCCCAATATATGCAAGCAAACTAGTAGCCTGTGCATGATGAGGAGAAGCTAGGATCTGGGCAGGCCCATTGAGCCTCAGCCCTGAGAGTATCTCCAGAGGAGGGACCTTCACTGAGCCTGAGAAGCTACAGTGTCGTACTGCCAGTCTCACCAACCAGAAGAGCCCACTGTATCTCAAGAGGACTGGACCTCTGAGGGTAAAATTTGCCCAATTGTCAGGGAAAGAGACTTAGCCGAGGCTGGCAGTCCACATGTCTATGTCAGCCTTAAGCAGCAGACCAATGAGCAGACACAACCCTGTGTGTCAGATCGGAAAGTGGGATCATTGCTTAACTAATTGCAAGCCTGCATAACCCCACCATCACGGGAAAGGAGCCGCCACTTCTGCCGCTCCATGCCCTCTGAATCTTAGGGAAATCCAGAACTCTGTGCCTGTGCTCCAAAGCTGGGACTGCTCTGAGAGGCTCCCAATGCTCCTTTGAGCCAAGCAAAGGGGAAGCCACCACTTTGCACAACTGTGCTTCTTCCCCGGGGCCATCCACACTGGTCCTGAAGCCTGTTGCCACAGGGCCAACCCCGCTGGGTCCAGCCCCGCCTGTCATCGCACCAGATCGGAACCCTCTGAGCCTACCTACCAGGAACCGTTGCCCCCCCTTGCCATGCAGGCCAACTCTGTGAGGGCCAACTCCATCCAAGGACCAGCCCTACTGGCCCTGCTGGGCCGACCTTGCAGGACTGCTCCCTGTTACCTGGAGGGAACTGCCTGAGTCTGAAAAGGGAGCCTGACTACCAGCTAGCCTAGGTTCCATCTCCTCTCTGCTGCTGTGGAGAGCAGATTGCCACCCACTGTCACCGTCTGGACCAGCCTAGGAATTAGTCTGGTGACAGTAGTCTGACGGAACCTAACCTCACTACAAACAAAGGACACAGTGTATCTTCCATGTGCTTTCCACCCACTAATATTCAGTTTCAAGCATCCGCGCCTACCAGCATAGTCTTTCTGGTCCAATCCTCTGATATGCATTGTAATATCTCTATATATAGTTAGCAGCCACCAATGTCTCATCGAGTCACCATTTGGTGGACAAGTGGCGTGATTGCACACTTTTTATATAAATAGAAAGTAATTCTGTAAATATTCCAATTGAATCCTAATTGTAAATGCTAAACCACTTATAGGATGCATTTCACAGTCGTGCATTAGAACATGTATATAAAATAGGGATTAATGAGTTATTAATAACTTTAATAATTAATAAAATTAATATCTACATAATTCATACTTCATATTCATGAATGAATAATATCTTCATCACATGGATGATGCAACATGATAAAGTAATAAAGGGTTAAAAGAATTAAAAATAAGAATCAAAACAAAAGGAAGCAATTTGGCTTCAGATTCATGCATGCATTCAACAATTATTGGGTATAAGGATGTTCCAAAGATTTTAACAGGTACTATTTCTGATACATTATAGCCTTTCTTGGAAGTTTAAAAAGCTAGTCTTCCTGTTTTCATGGCACATTTGCAATTCAGTATACTGGATAAAGAATTCTGAAGTGAACACACCTATTACTAATGAAGTTTTTAAAAAAATATTTTACAAAAGAACGCACAGTATTCCTTTGTCCAGATATCCAAATTTCCAAATACTAAGCAACTTGTCTATCATACTACTTTGCAAAATCAGGGCCCATGTTATTAGCTGTTGTCTGTGGGGCACCCTACTAGGCAACAAGTGCAAGAGAATCAAAAGAGAGCAAGAGAACTAATTTGAAAGGCCACACTTGCACTGCACGAAATTGATCTAATACCTGCATTTGAAGTTGGAATTGTACCTTAAAATTCATTAAGACAAAAGCATTCCACCAAATGAATGAGTTACCATCTTGAGTCTCTGTGCACAGTATAGAGAAAAAGGATGTTTTGTTTTGTCTGTGAGGGCTAATCTCACCCTCTTATGATGAAGAGGTTATTAATTTATTAATATGAATTATATAAACATTTTACTAAAATTATTAATAATTGATGAATCACTATTTTATATACATATGCTAGTGCACGATTGTGAAATACATCCCATAAGTGGTTCATTATTTATAATTATGACTCAGTTGGAATATTTACAGAATTAATTTCTATTAACATAATGAAGATTGCAATTCTGCTGCTTGTCCACCAGATAGTGACTCAATGGGATGCTGGTGGAATTGCTTAACTATATACAGAGGTATTATAATGTATATCAGAGGATTGGACTGGAAATATATGCTGGTAGACGTGGGTGCTTTAAACTAAATGCTAGTGAGTGGAAAACACATGGAAGATATGCTGTGTCCTTTGTTTGTAGTGAGATTAGGTTCCGGCAGACTGCTGTCACCAGTCTGACTGCCGACTGGTCTGGGCAGCGACAGTGGGGGCAGCCTTCTCCTTTCTGTGGCAGTGGAAAGGGAACGGACCTTAGGCTAGCTGTTAAGTAGGTTCCCTTCATAGGACTTGGGCGGCTCCCTCTGGATGTCAGAGAGCAGTCCTACGGGATTGGCCCAGCAGGGCTGGTCCTGGATTGGAGTCAGCCCTCACAGATTCAGCCTGCATGGTGAGGCAGGGCAATGGTTCCTGGTAGGCGGGCTCAGAGGTTTCCAGTCTGGCACGGTAGAAGACGAGGCTGGACCCGGTGGGGTCGGCTCTACAGCAACGGACTTCGGGGCTGGCGTGTACAGGGCTGTCTGTGTGGAGTGGCAGCTTCCCCTTTGCTTGGCTCGAAGGAGCATTGGGAACTTCTCAGAGTGGTCCCAGCTTTGGAACACAGGGCACAAATGGTGCTCTGGATTTCCCTGGGGTTTACAGGGCAGAGTGGTGGAAGTAGCAGTTCCTCTCCTGCAATGGCATCATTACGCTGGCATGCTTCTGATGCTGGTACCTGAGCCTGAGCTGACACACACAGGGTTGTACAGCTCATCAGCCTGCTGCTGAAGACCTGTATGTTCCTCCAACACAGAAGGGAAAAAATAACACACAAAAAAACCTCCATGCTGAGACAAAGAGAGTGACATAAGTGTTTATTGAATATATGCACAACTACCTTAGCCTATTTGCAGAAAAAACATGGCAGAAAACAGCAGCAAGCCCAAGCCAGGGAGCTACTCTTGCATCTCTTCCTGACTAGCAGAAGAGAGCCAACACCCAAAACCCCAGAACTCAAAAGCAGCAACTGAACAGGAAGCCTCTCACATCACAACATGAACTCCAAGCGCCACAATACTTGCTCCAGCCAGCGCTTTCATTTTGAAACTGTCATGAGGCAGAATGGTATGAACAGCAGCAGACTTAGACACAGCCCGTGACGCTGTAGAATAAAATTTTGCTCTGGGGTCCATTCAGAAGAATTTTGAGTATTCCACAGGAGTATTTGAAAAATAAGCTTTTATTGCAACTGCCAAGGAATGGTTTAGGATACTGTGTAAGATTACACCCAGCACCCAGATAGACAAAGAAACCTGACCCACGTGGGCAGAAAGACATGGTTTCCCCTCCCATGGGGAGGGGTCCTCCAGGTCAAAGTTTATCCACCCCTCCTTCCTGTCCAGCAAGCCTATTTAAGGGGAGCCATCTGCTTGCTTCTCTCTTTTGCTCCTGCCTTGCCTGCTTGACAGATATTTTTACTGCCCCTGCTTCTGCAGTTACCACGTGGCAAGCCTGCCTCCATGTTGTATCCGCAAGACTGCATCCAAAGATAATCCACATTTACAGCAAGGGAATCCACTGCCACTTGGGCCTGGTTTGGTATATTTTCCTAATTACCCTTTTCCTTATGCCTTTGTAACTTTCCTTGTTACTCAAATGCTATATATATTTTGTTAAACTTAGCTTTTTTTTTTTTTTTTTTTTTTACTTCCAAATTGATTCCAAACCATTTATTTTGTGACTTTACCTCACTTTTCTCCTGCCTAGTTTACTTTACCCTACTATGAATAAAGCAAGAAAGGAGAAAATCTAAATCTCTTCCATCTGGGCTTTTGGACTCTGGGGAAAGCTTAAACTATAACAGATACTTTTCTGTAAACCAAGAAAGAATAGGATAAGTGGCATGATAATACTGAAATTGGCATGCAGCTTTTACAGAGTCTGCTTTGCCTTTGGGAAAGCTCCTCAAAATTCCATAGTATCCATGACAAAAGTAAAAGTTAAATCTGACTGTTGTCACCTCACTGTAGGTCAGGGCACAAGGATTTAATACAAACTGCAAATAGAAGTGTAACTTTGAAAGCAACATCCTGCCAGTGCAGCTGTGTGCTCAAACTATCTTTGCTGCAATTCCCTTTCAGAGTGAAATTGCAGTCAAACTACTCTGATACTCTGTTGCTCCAACAGTTGCTGAATGGTGAAGAGGTGTGATTCTGGCAGACCTCTGGGACCTTGACCTTTCTCATTAGCTGGCTAAATGTTTTGATGAGTGCGGAGTTGGCAAATTCGCTTATTATTCCAAAGAGAATATGTGACTGTGGAAGAAATACTGGCCTGGATGATTTGTTTGGTCAAACATGGATCTCCATGTTAGTGCCATTCTAGGCACACACTTAGGCTTGCTGTTCCCCTAAAAAGAAAAAAAAAAAAAAAAAAAAAAAAAAAAAAAAAAAAAAAAAAAAAAAAAAAGAAAAAAAGAAAAAAAAGAAAAAAAAAAAGGCACAAAGGAAATGTGGTGTATCTCCCCATAACTTTTCAGCTATCCACTTCAACTATTTTTTCCGGTCTCTGTGAGTAACTATAGGAAGGACTGGATATTCTATACAGTCTGTCTCCCGACCCTACAGACACCAGCAACCCTGTCCTGTGGGTTGTATCACTAGCACAATTGTGCAGACTTCTGGGAAAGCCTGATGATACGCATCTCTTATTACAATTTGCTTTGGGGTCTACTTTTGCAGAAATACTTGGCAGTCCTGAAGACTGGCTGACTCATCTCCCCAGCTATAGTTGTAATTTTCCTTTTGTACAGGGCTAGTGTGTAGAAAATGCTGGAAAATTCCAGTTGTCTCCTGAGCAAGGTCAAAGCCCGACTGAATACCACAAACAGAAACTGTAATGCAAACCTAACATACACAGTCTGTTGTGAGTCACTTGTGTGCACATCACTGCTTCCAATCAAAATGCTTAGAGTTGATAAGTCAAATGACAACAGACTAAAATCAGCCTAGATAGTATCTGAATGTTGCCATCAGTTGCTCTGTTGTCACAGGATGAGCTCACAGCATCCATTTTAGAATACTATCACTAAACTCTGGTTCCCACTAATAATCACATTATTGTATAAAGGGCCATACTCTGCTCTGTCTTTTTGCAATGAAAAACACCTCTAACTCTAGCTGCATAGTCTTTTAGCAAATCGATACCTCCTTCTAATTAATTTGAATATTCAGACTTCAGAACAGCACAAAGACAGCACTTCTGAGGATAACTAATCATATTTTTTAAAATGCAAATTCTGGACACTCACCAGCACTTGTTTTGCTAAATCAAAGTGAGTGTTGCTTTGTAAGCTGATACTAAAGCTGAATGAAATTAGAGGCATGCTGAACAGCTTACCAGAAATCATGATCTCTCTTGACTCTGAAAGTATTTCTGCCTCATACTACAAGCAGAAAATTAAAACCTTAATTCCTCTTCCCATGTCCAACCTTACTGTCACTACTGCAAATTGTAGAGGGATAAATGGAGTGTGAGCTTCTGTCCTGTCAAACCAAGTGATACAGAATCATTCTTACTTAATGATAAAAACAAAAGATTCTTTTCCTATTTGTCACTGGGAGGTAACCTGTTGGAAACTATCTACTATTGTATGGGACTCTGCATACAGCTGTTTTACAGCTGCTAAGTTGTAACTGATTTAACATGGGTACACTATGGGTTTTTTTTCTCTTGGAAAGGGAAATTACTGTGTCTGTCAGATACTGGGTCTGATAGCCTGAACACTTACACACTCGTTCTATTTTTTTTTTTTTTTTGTTTTTATACTTTAGGTATCACATTCAGCAGCAGCAGTTGTCATATGTGTAACCCACCATTCACTGAATTTTCAGCTTGGGTGTGTGCCAAGCGTCGAGTGCTTTAGAGTCACTTATATACTGCATTCTGATGATTCATGTGCTGCATGTCCTCGTAAGCTTCCTTCATCACAATGAAAAAAAAAAGGATCATATGGGAGAATTTTGTGCAACTACAATGTGTGATGGATATTATTAGTCAGTTCAGTGTTAATGTGAAAATGTACTTCTTATCAGTAGGAAGCTTTAAAATGCATTTTTGAGAGAGTGAAGAAGTTCACCCAATATCTTTCTATGTGATTTCTGTAGAGCTGTATGTTATCTCTCAAACCTGATTGCTGCATAATTATAGTGGAAATGACTGCCTTCTCCCCCAAATCTCATTGAAGAAAGATTTCTTTGTGTGATGCATTTTTGGTCATATCAGCAAGCATGTTTTTTTTCCTTACTTTTGACCGATCACTGACAATTGCTACCCAGTAGCTCCTTACAAACAGCAGTGTAAACAATCCCAGTTCCATCAACTGTTCCTCGCAGGACTTGTTCTCTGGACCCTTCACCAGCTTTGTGAAGCTGGTGAAGCTTTGTTGCCCTTCTCTGGACATGCTCCAGCAATTGAATGTCTTTCTTGTATTGAGCAGTCCAAAACTGAGCCAGTGCTGAGTACAGGAGCCCAATCACTTCCTATTCCTGCTGGCCACACTGTTCCAGATACAGGCCAGGATGCTGTTCTTGGCTGTCTGAACACACTGCTATCTTTCTCTGCTGCACAGGTTTCCAGACATTCTTCCTCATGCCTGTAGTGTTGTATGGGGTTGTTGTGACCCAAGTGCAGGACCTAGTACTTGGTTTTGTTAAGCCTCATACAACTGACCTCAGCCCATGGATCCAGCCTGGTCTCTTTGCAGAGCCTTACATCCTTCAAGCAGATCAATACTCCCACCTGATTTCATGTCATCTACATACTTACTTAGGGTGCGCTAAATTCTTTCATCCAGATAATGTTTACAGATACTAGAGACAACTGGCCCCAATACTGAGCCCTGGGGAGCACCATTAGTTGTGCCATCTGGATTTAACTCCATTCACCACCACTCTGAGCACAGCTGTCCAGCCAGTTCTTAACCCTGTGAATCGTCGAACCATTCAAGCCACAGGGTCCCAGTTTCTCCATGATGCTGCTGCAGGAAATAGTGTTAAAGTCCTTTCCAGTGTCCAGATAAACAACATCCACAGCTTTTCCTTCATCCACTAAGTGGGTCACCTATTCATGGAAGGAGATGAGGTTAATTACACAAAACCTGCCTTTCATGAACCCATGCTGATCGGGACTGATCATTTGATTGCCCTGCATATGCTACATATGTATCTGAGGATGCCTGCAAGCCTCAGGAAAGAGCCTTGCTTTTTCAGGGGAAGGAAGCATCCAGTCCAAGGAAATCCTTATTGTTTGCAATAAATGTTAAGGAAGTGGGATCTCTGTTTTGGTTCCCAGTCTTTACCTCTTTGTTGTCAGGCTTTGGTGACCACAGAGCATCTCACCTGAATATGACTCTCCACATGATTCCCTGTTTAAGCAGACATATAAGGAAGCAAAATTAAAATGACAAATTGTTGAATCCTTCAGAACACATAAAGCCTCATTCTCATCCCACCTACCCAACTTTTCCAGATTCTCCAGTGTGTAAGGACAACTTCCTGGTTGCAATGGACCTCAACGAACCTCATAACAGGCTAATGTTTCAAGTGCAGAAGCTCAGAGTAGGTAATAACTCTTACAAATATCTATGTCAAGAAATAAAGTGAATTTTCTCATGTCCAGTAAGAAGTGTCCACATGCTGTTTGGTTTTTTTTCCAGAGCATTAATAGGATTTATACATTCTGTTCAGCTCTCTTTCACTTACACTGAAGACATTTGGAGTTTTGGTTTCAAAGAATTATGCTTTGTATTTTTAAATGCCATTTGGTTTTGCCTTTTTTTAAAAAAACAAACAAACAAAAAAAAAACAGGTTAATGAAATGAAAGGGAAGACACCCATGAAATAAATACAATGGCTAAGAAAAATTAAATACGCAACACTTCAGTCCTCTCTAGTGACCAATCTGCTTGTTTTGTTGAACAGTCATCAATAAGAACATTATTATTCTTAGCTCTGTATGTCACTCTACTATTTTAACAATTTTGATGACTCACCCTGAGGAAATAGAGCAAGAGACAGCTATTTAACTTTATATTCAGCTATAGGTGGAACCCATTTAGATTTTCTAATTTAAAATGCAACTGAAGAGAAATCACATTTGCAACTGTCCTTGAAGGGAGTGCAGGAATGATTAATCTAACTACTAATGCAACTCACTCATTGAGATAATGGAAAAAGTTTCAGATTATGAATGTAAAAAATCACTGGATGCTGGCAAGGGGCAGAACATCCTCAATTTAACTTGACTTCAATTAAGTGAAGAGCACAGAGGTTTCCCAGAGGTGTGACTCTTAACTGGGAAAAGAGGGAATTCAGTGAAATAGTGAAATACACCAGAAATATTGAATATTATTGTTAGTATCTAAAATGGCATCATTACAGATGTTTTAAGTCACATTGAAAATAAAAAAGTAATTTGTAATTTTCTGCTAATCATCATTGTGTTGATAGATCAGTGGGAACAGGCTGCACTAGAGTGAGGGTTTATTTGTATGATGTGGTTGATTTGTTCTGCCCAGCAGCTAAACGTTGACCAATCATCAAAACACTCTGGGCACTCGTGATAAAGATATAAATCTCTGTCATGTGCGTTTACCTCCATGGGGTACATTGATGTGTTGGGTTGTAGGTTGTTTGTTTATTTTGTTTGTGGGTTTTTCTTTTTCCCCTCCCCCCCACCAGCTCATGTTGTGATTGCTTTAGTTCTTTTCCCTTGCCCTTTAAGAACTATTAAAATCTTCCAGCAATGAGTGATTTGGGTGAAACAGTGAAATGGAAGTCATTGCATTTTGTCACCACTTGTCTTCTGATCACATTTCAGACCTTGAGTTAATAGCAGCTAATACGAAGCTCTTCCCCTTCTTGATTTTTAGGCTATAGCCTTTGTGACCAAAATATGGAAGAGTGAAAAAGATTCCAACAGAGAAGGACAATTATCTTCTGCATCTCAGGACAGCACCTGAGCAGAAGATGTAGCCTGGGATGATTATCACAAACCAGAGAAGTGTACTCAGGGAAAGCAGAAATCTGCCTAGACATTACGTACTTGAAAGGATATGTTTTGACTAGAGTATTAGCAGACAAGAATATCTTAACAATGGGAGGGCTGAAGTAGGATATTTTAAGTATTTTGGAGGCAGGAAAGAACATGTAGGAAATAATACTTTCAAAGCTAAAAAAAATTTAATTATTTGGGTAATTTAACCTAGTATCCAAATGTACATCATAGCACTGGATGAAAGAGAAAAGAACTGCACAAGAAGTGGCTCATTATTGCCTATTACCTACTGCATCTTCGTTAGATTAAGCTTCATTAGATTAAGCTTCCTGCTCTTTAAGAGCAGTATCACAGAATCACCAAGGTTAGAAGAGACCTCACAGATCATCAAGTCCAACCTGTCACCACAGACCTCAAGACTAAACCATGGCACCAAATGCCACGTCCAATCCCCTCTTGAACACCTCCAAGGATGGTGACTCCACCACCTCCATGACCAGCACATTCCAATGGCTAACAACTCTCTCAGTGAAGAACTTTATCCTCACTGTGAGCCTAAACTTCCCCTGATGCAGCTTGAGACTTTGTCCTCTTGTTCTGGTGCTGGTTGCTAGAGAGAAGAGACCAACCCGTTCCTGGCTACAACTACCCTTCAGGTAGTTGTAGATAGCAATAAGGTCTCCCCTGAGCATCCTCTTCTCCAGGCTAAACAATCCCGGCTCCCTCAGCCTCTCCTCATAGGGCTTGTGTTCAAGGCCTCTCACCAGCCTTGTTGCCCTTCTCTGGACACACTCAAGTGTCTAAATGTCCTTCTTAAACTGAGGGGCCTGGAACTGGACACAGTACTCAAGGTGTGGCCTAACCAGTGCTGAGTACAGGGGCACAATGACTTCTCTGCTCCTGCTGGCCACACTATTCTTGCTGCAGGCCAGGATGCCATTGGCCTTCTTGGCCACCTGGGCACACTGCAGGCTCATGTTCAGCCAGCTGTCAATCAGCACCCCCAGGTCCCTTTCTGTTTGGCAGCTCTCTAGCCACTCAGACCCCAACCTGTAGCTCTGCATGGGGTTATTGTGGCCAAAGTGCAGCACCTGACACTTGGATTTGTTAAATGTCATCTTGTTGGAATCTGCCCATCTGTCCAGTCAGTCGAGGTCTCTCTGCAGTAAGAGATATGTTTCCCCATCTTGTTCTAAACAGTAGTCAAATGAGCTTATGATTTAATGATGAGATATAGAACCATCAAGAAAGATTTCTTCAGCATTACCAATTTGCATTGTTTTATTGTTTTGGTTTATTTTTTCTTTCATGAAGCTACATTTTTACAGTTTAATTATTGCTTAGTTGTGGAAATGATGGATATTCCAATCCCTGTGCAAACTTGTGACCAGGTCCAGTGTAGTATCATTCTTCTTTTCACTTTTATCATCTCTCGCCCACAGTGAAATTCTTTATACCATCACATGCAGTGCAGAACTGGTGTGTCAGCTGCTGCTGGTTTCCCATTAGGACACTGCTTTGTGATTTTGTGTATGGATGTACATTAATTTCAAGAAATGTTTGATGATGGAGAAAAAGATGCATAGGAAAGTTGGTCTGAATACTACTCTGTCTTGGCACAAATACATAATTGTTACAAGTGAGTTACCATCTGAGGTATGTAAAACTAGAAACTAAGCGCAATACAAACAAAAAACCCCAAAACAAACAAAAAAAACAACCTGAAAGCAAAGCAGTAAATATGTCATCATACCATCTCTCTACCCAAGCCACTGACACAAAGAAAGAAGTGTTAGCAACTGAGTTATCTCCAGATCACAACAGAAAAATAAGAAAACTCAAAAATTGTGGTAAATATAGATGAAAATGGGAAACAATATAATCAAAGCCTATGATAAATCACTGCCTCTAAAAACTGCCATCAGACCTGGAAAACAAAAAATCTTCAAAATTCACCAGCTTAACAAAATAAGTAGACTAGTGGCCACAGCCCAGTCAGTTTTAGCCAGTTTGGTTACTTGCAGCATATGACATCATAGAGCTTGAGACATATCAAACCCCTTACCTAGTTTCTCATGCAAACAGTTTGGTCAATAGTTCTTATTACATTCATTATCACTGGCAACACTTGAACTTGCTAATTTAAGACTGTCCTTGGTATGCCTGCAAAGATACTGTTTGGCTGTAGCTTTACACTGCATAAAGAAAGCTTCAGTGTTACTGTGAGACTGTTTTCAGAAACAGCTAGATACAGATCAGAGAGGACAAGATATTGTGGTAGTTTTTACAGGAATGGGAAAAAGAAAACCTGGAATTGGAACTGAAGTAAAATTTATTCCTATCTCAATTTTTTAATATTTTTTTTTTTTTCATTCACAGGGAGCAGAAAAGTCAGTTGAGTTATATTGAATGACAGGTTTTGTTTGAAAACAAGAAAAAAGGTTGAGATTGTTTTTACCCTGTTCAATTTTTGTTTGTTTGCTTGTTTGTTTGTTTGCTTTCACTATAGGTCTGTTTGTATTGCTCTTCTGAAGTAAAGATTCAAAATGAAGCACTGCTTTAAAACTCCAAATGTTTTGATTTCAGGATGTTTTCATTTGAGTATGAAAACAATGTTTTAGTTACATTGTACATACATTTCTCAGCTGAAAATAGTACTGATCTGAAGTTTTTGCACTGCTGTAGTAATTGATTAGAATCTGAGGAATATATGGTGACAAAGAATGATGTACCAAGAAAATGCTCCCCAGATCTACCCCCTTAGTGCTCATCGTGTTCCAAGAGCTCTTTATATACACAGTGCTAGCTGCAAAGTTTTGTTCTTTTGCTTGCATTAATGGCAGGAGAGCCTGTTTGTACCTGTGGCATGTACTTTGTGTCTTGCTCTGCTATAGGCAGCTGCTGTGACAGAACAGAGGCCATCTGTGCCACTCCCAGCTGTGCCCACACCCCTGTATGCAACTGTCCTATACCTGGGGGTGTTTGCCTCCAAATTCACAGGGAAACATACAAAAATATTGGCAGAAAATACTATATAAACCCCAGCATCTGTTATTACCTCTTCTCATCAGCAGGGACACTTCTCATTTTAGGGAGACTGTTCTTTACTGCTCTACAATTGCTCATTCTTCTAAACACTCTGACAGAGAAGAAAGGTAACCTACTTGTCCACCAGATGGTGACTCGACAAGGTGCTAGTGGCTGCTAGCAGCAAGAAGTGACAGAACATCAGGGCAATACAGCTCAAAGGAACCTTTCAAGAGACTTAAATCAATTAAGATCACAAGTTAAGACTGTGGACACGCTGGGGAAGCTGCTTGTGAGGCCCTATCTGACTCATACCTGGTGCTGAACATGTGTGCATTGAAAAGATACAGTGTAGCGCTTGTAGCTGAGCTAGTTACGAAGGCTATGCAAGCTGGGTGTTGCAGCTCACTGGCTCCAAGGACCCAGCTGGTGCTGCAGCTGCTGCGGCTGGTCCTGCGGCCAGCTCAGGTAGCTCCTTTGGAGAGGCGATCCCTTCTGGTTGTGGCAGTCCCCTGCCGGGGGGGGATAAGATATAGACTTGTGCCAACAGGTTCCCCTGGAATGGGCTTACTCTCTCCTGGCTCCCTTGGTGTGCCAGGCCCTGTTGGGGCTGGCAGGGTGCGTTTCCCTCCTGGCTTGCTCTGAGCTAAGCGGGCCCTGTGGATTTCCTCTCTGCAAATGCTTTGCTGTTTCTAAGGTTATGGCCAGTCCTTTGTACAGCTATATGGGATGCTCACTGGTAGTCCTGGCACTGAGTTATGGATATAGATGGTGCTCTGAATTTCCCTGGCACATATAGGGCTGTGGAACAGGCATGGGCAGGCTCCTTCTCCTGCAGTGGAGAGGGGTCACAGAGGATGCAGCTGAGTGCAATTCATGCTTTGAGAGCTGGTACATAAAGGATTGTGGCCTGACAGTCTGCAGCTTGTGGCTGAAGCAGGCGTTTGGACTTGCTGAAGTTCAAGCTAGTTCTCCCCCCCTTGACTAGTAAGCTTGCCCTGGGGGGTTCAATCCCTTTTAAGACACAGTGGCTCACTTCCTACTGGTGGGACTGGAAGATTATGATGCAAGCTGACTGTGGTTACAAAACAGCTTGCAAAGGACTCTTTGCAGGCTTCTGGGTAAAATGAGGCATGATGGCGCTTCCTGGGTTGCTGGCTTCTTTCTGAACTGCAGAAGCCAGTAGTGTGTGTGTGAGTAAGTGGAGCTTGACAGATGCAATAGCAAGGATCTTAGTAGCAAGAGCTAAGCACAGAGCAAAGGGCAAAGAGTGACTTGTTTGCAATTTGGGGTATACTTCTACATTACTTGTGCCTTGAATTGGACCAATAGCCAACCATGATGAGACCTTTCAGTCTATGACAAAGTGTGCAGCTAGAATTATGCCCAAACTTGGAAGGAGCATGAGCATCCCATTAAGTGGGCTCATGGTCATCTTTACCCCAAACAAGGCAGGTTGGGTTGTTTATGGCATCTGACTTGTGCCCTGATCCTTTGTTTACTCAGCTCTGGGCTGAGCACCCACTCCAGAAAGGAGGGGGAAGGAAGGATGTGACCAAAATGTGCTGGGACAAGTTTTGGCAATATCTGGGGCATAATCCCAGACATAACGTGTATAAGATGAAGTACCTCCATGATCTTCTCCTTTACATAGTTTTCATGAAATATATATGAAATCAATCTTTTGAGATTTGTATGCACCTGATGAGTTGAAATTCACGATCAGATTATAAAATAATTCAAATGCTTGGACACCATTTCTCAAACAAGATTATTTTAATGAAATATTTGCAGTTTCCACATGAGTGAGAAGCATTAAGAGTT
Source organism: Melanerpes aurifrons (assembly GCA_011125475.1). Lineage (NCBI taxonomy): Eukaryota > Metazoa > Chordata > Aves > Piciformes > Picidae > Melanerpes > Melanerpes aurifrons. Next base: position 3,327,003 of record WWNC01000080.1, on the reverse strand, counting down.
TTGTTTATCTCCTACATACTTGTCATGAAGACCATGGAGGTACTTCAATGGATAAAAAAGAGGGAACTTTGGAGTACTATTGAAGAAATCAGTCTGGGAATAAGTTTTACCTAAGCTCTCACAATAGGAAGAGTTTTAGTTGAGGTCTGTCTGAAATGCAATGCCATTACTATCAACATGACATGATAGTGTTTTCTGAAATTTTAGAGTCTGTATAAATAATTAAGAAATGTTCTAATATATGCATCCTTGTTTTTCTAGCCATGTATTACTTGGAGTAGTAAATATAGAGTACAAGGAAGAAGGATTAACATGGATGTTGAAGTAGCGGATGTATTTCTTTGAATTTGCTCTGCTTAAAAGAAATGGAGCCTTTTTCCTTGGTCTGTTGATCTTTTGTTCTGCAATCTCCAAATTGTACCTTATGTTGTAATCACAGTAGGGCATTGCCATATTGCACAGTTCACGAATGGAAAGCTGCTAGTGCTTGTGTTAATATGCTTATAAAACACATTTAACTGTCGTGGATATGCCCTCAGAAATGTGCGGCAGATCCATCAATGAAAATATAAGTTTATTTATATATATACAAACTCTGTAACGGGGTATTTACAATCGCCCTTCACAGGTATCAATATTCGGTTAGTGGAACTATCTTTACAGAATGTTATGTATGGGCATTTAAACCAAAATGATTCACAGAACTTAGAATCTAAACTGAGTCAGAGAGTGGCGGGGGAGGGGTTGGTCAGTGACCGCAACCTCCACCCGAGCAATATAAATGCTATCCTAAACGAAGCTCTACAAAGGAGGGCTTGGCTTACTCAGACGCTGAGGAAGTCGTGGAGTCTTTCTTCAATAATGTTTATAATCCAGACAACGTGGCACGGATGTGCCGTAATAAGGAGGCAGGAAATGGCGCCGGCCGCGTGGCCGCACCGTGTGGCTCTGCTGTTCTCTCCCAGGATACAAAATTCCTCGCTCGGAGTGGGGCAGTGGCAGGTCAGCAACGCTGGTTCACACGGGCTACCAGGTTTTCTCCTACGATGGATCACGCAGCGGTTGATCCCACAGAGTGCTGTCCACGGCACCGCACACAGCTGGGTGACGGTGGCAAAAGGACCATGAGGCCTCCCAAAGCACTGGCTGGCATGCACGCACACACAAGCTCCAACACCGAGGTGGGGGCTCATTTGCCAAAACGACCCCTATTTACCATTTGCCCCAGTGAATACTGGCCCAATAAGCACCTGTTGCCAACGCAAACATTAACCAATGAACTACCAGCTACCAAATATGGCCTGAGTATATGCTATACTCAGGGAAACAAACATATAGCCTGCCTCTAGTACTGCAGGGGTGAGACCACGCCCAGGTAGGCTGTTTACCTGGACTCAGTGGCGCCAGGATTCCCCCTGCTGCCTCCAGAAAGGAGGGGGGGACAAAGGAGGGTTAACACATACAGAAATATATCCTACCCAAATGTTTGGGGCACAATCCTGATCATAAACAACCTTCACTACACTAACTAAAGATTATTTTTTTCATGGAGGATCATCATCTTGTGAAAAAATTCTATGAAGGATGTGGAGAGAAAATTTAATATTAACCTGTGTGATTTTATCACTCATCAAAAGAGATTTCATCACTGTCACAGGAAGCTCTCTGTTGCAGTCAACTGAATAGAAATTAAAAGAAACAAACCCAAACCCAAACCCAAACCCAAACACAAAATTTAATGATAAACATTATTAGAAAAGAAATATAGAAAAAAAAATGTTAGTATGCAGGAACTTGTTGTGTCTTAGACCACATTATTCAGATCTATATTTCCTTCTCTCCTCTATGGCCTCTAGGGATGTATTAGTGTGGTGGGTTGGAAGGGGTAAGGCTAAGAAGCCTCTTCCCTCCCCCCGTAAGGTAAAAGGGAAAGAAAAATTGAAGGGAAAGGAAAAAAAACCTCACCAGCTGAATTAGCAAAGCAGTGGAGCTATATTTACAAAGCAGTGTAGGATTTTGCAGGGGAATATTTACAAATTTACAATATCTACAATATATACAAAGATATACAACAGAGTAACACAGAAATGAGAGTAACCTCCCTTGGCCGAGGGGTTCCCCACCTCCGCTCTCCCCTCTCTCCCCCCCTTTCCCCAGAGTAGTTCGGAAAAGAGGGAGAAAGAGAAAGAATGAAGTTAAAAGCAGTTTGTGTTAATTGGAAGCAGTTAATACGGGCCTGGTTTTTCTTATCTTCAAGGCCGAAGTCTTGGCAGGAAGCCCAGCACAGAAAAGAGTTGCTGCCCAAAGGAAAGGCGGAAGCAAGACTGACTGAGAAGTTCCCGGAGTGCCCAGGATATCTCCCAGTTCAGAAGGTGCTTCCTCCCACTCGTCTAATGAAATTAGTTTAGACTATTCCTTCCGTTTACCAACTTCCGTCCACCATATTCCCTTTCTTAGGGGGGCAACATCAACCAGCCACAGTCCACCCCTTCTAAACAATTTCATTGGCTGTTCATACTGTCCATCCAATCCAAGACAATATTTACAGTTCGTGAGTAAAGTTCATAGTCCATTCCGGCTATACTCAGATGTAGGTGATTCAAAAGTCCAAGAAAATCAGAAAATGAGATAAATGGAAAACAGTTCATTTCTTCACCAACGAAGCAAAGAAAAAGGGAAACAGGGGAATCTCAGGGTCTCTTAGTTGACTCAGGGCTCTCAGGGATCTCAGGGTTCGTGCACCGTAGATTCCTCGTTGATTCTTCTTTTGGGCGTGATATGGCTGTACAGCAGTTTGAAGTTAACCTCTTTCAGCTAAAGTCAAATTTCTTTGTGGAATACACTGAATTTCACCATTCTCTTGCATTACCCAATAAGTGTGACCTGGACCTGCAGCTGAAACCACCCCTCGGACAGGTTTAGCCTCTCCTGAGGGTGAAAATACCCAAACAGTTTTACCTAACAGATTCGTTTCTCTAACAACAGGAACTCTATCACCTTCCACTTTCCGTAGCAAATCTGAATGTGCAGGTCCAGCTCGGTTCACTGAACCTCTACTATTTACCAGCCAGGTTGCTTGTGCTAAATGTTTTTCCCAGTTTTTCAAAGATCCACCCCCCATGGCTTTAAGAGTGGTCTTCAACAAACTGTTGTAGCGTTCAATCTTCCCTGAAGCTGGTGCATAGTAGGGAATGTGGAATATCCACTCAATACCGTGCTCTTTTGCCCAGTACTTTACAAGGTTGTTCTTGAAATGAGTCCCGTTGTCTGACTCAATCCTCTCTGGAGTTCCGTGTCTCCACAGGATCTGTCTCTCCAGACCGAGAATGGTGTTGCGTGCAGTTGCATGTGGAACTGGATAAGTTTCCAACCATCCAGTGTTTGCCTCTACCATAGGAAGCACGTATTGCTTACCAGAACGAGAACGTGGTAGAGTGATGTTGTCAATCTGCCAAGCTTCACCATACTTGTACTTGGACCATCGGTCACCATACCACAAGGGCTTAAGTCGTTTTGCCTGCTTAATAGCAGCACAAATGTCACAATCATGGATGACTTGTGTGATAGCATCCATGGAAATGTCTATGGATCTGTCACGAGCCCATTGGTATGTTGCATCTCTGCCTTGATGTCCTGACGAATCGTGAGCCCACCGAGCTAAGAATATCTCACCTCGGTGTTTCCAGTCGAGATCAAGATTAGAGCCCATGTCTACTTGAGAAACTCTTGCAGCTAGATCTGCCTGATGGTTGTGTTGCTGTTCCTCAGTAGCTTTGCTCTTAGGAATGTGAGCATCGATGTGTCTCACTTTCACTGGAATTCTCTTGATTTGATCAGCAATGTCCTGCCATAGGTTGGCTGCCCAAATGGGTTTTCCTTTTCTCTGCCAACCACTCTTCTTCCAGTTCTTTAGCCAACCCCATAGAGCATTGGCTACCATCCATGAGTCGGTGTAGAGATAAAGCTTTGGCCATCTCTCACGTTCAGCTACGTCAAGAGCTAGCTGGACAGCTTTTACCTCTGCGAACTGACTGGATTCTCCTTCTCCATCTTTCGCCTCTGCAACTTGGCGTGTTGGACTCCACACTGCAGACTTCCACCTTCGCTTGTTTCCAACAAGATGACAGGAACCATCTGTGAACAAAGTATATTTCTTTTCATCATCAGAAAGGTCATTGTAAGGAGGAGCTTCCTCAGCACGAGTTACTTTCTCCTCTGGAGGTTTAGCACAGTTGATACCTTCAGGCCAACTTGAGATCACCTCCACTAGACCAGGTCTTTCAAGATTTCCCATTCGAGCTCTCTGTGTTATCAGAGCCATCCACTTAGACCATGTTGAGTCTGTGGCATGATGTGGTGTGGAACCCTTGCCTTTGAACATCCAATTCAAAACTGGTAATCTGGGAGCTAAAAGAAGTTGTGATTCAGTTCCAATCACTTCAGAAGATGCTTTCACTCCTTCATAGGCAGCTAAGATTTCTTTCTCTGTTGGAGTATAGTTAGCCTCTGAACCTCTGTAACCTCGACTCCAGAAGCCAAGAGGTCGTCCACGTGTCTCACCTGGAGCTTTTTGCCACAAGCACCAGGTTGGACCATTGTCACTTGCAGCCGTGTACAAAATGTTCTTAATGTCTGGACCATCTCGGACAGGTCCCAGACCCATTGCTTGAACTACCTCTTGCTTTATCTGGTCAAAGGCTGCTTGTTGTTCAGGTCCCCAGTGGAAATGATTTCTCTTTCGAGTCACATCATACAGTGGTTTCACAATCTGACTGTATCCAGGAATGTGCAGTCTCCAAAATCCCACTATCCCCAAGAAATGTAGGGTCTCTTGCTTGTTTGTGGGATTTGCCATGGTAGAGACTCTGTTTGCCACATCCACTGGAATGTGTCGGCGTCCATCCTGCCATCGCACTCCCAGAAACTGAATTTCTGTGGTAGGTCCTTTCACCTTGTCTCGTTTGATGGCAAAACCTGCATTCAGAAGAATGTCAATGATTTTGTTACCTTTCTCGAAGACTTCCTCAGCAGTTTTACCCCAGACGATGATATCATCGATGAACTGGATGTGTTCTGGAGCACTGCCTTTCTCCAGAGCATCATGAATCACTGCATGACAGATGCTTGAGCTGTGGATCCAGCCCATTGGCAATCTGCTAACAGTGTACTGGATTCCTCTCCAGGTGAAAGCAAACTGAGGCCTGCATTCCTCTGCTATGGGAATAGAGAAAAATGCATTAGCAATGTCTATGGTAGCATACCATTTGGCCTCTTTGGATTCCAGCTCATACTGTAGCTCCATCATGTCTGGTACTGCTGCACTCATAGGTGGTGTCACTTCATTTAGGGCTCGGTAGTCTACTGTCAGACGCCAGTCTCCATTCTGCTTCCGCACAGGCCACACTGGACTGTTGAAAGGTGAATGAGTTTTGCTGACGACTTTCTGACTCTCCGACTGACGAATCAGATTCTGAATGGGCAACAAAGAGTCACGGTTGGTTCTGTATTGTCTGTGATGCACAGTCTGAGGAGCAACCGGCAATTTAATGTCCTGTATCTTATGTTGTCCCACAACTGCAGATTCATCAGAAAGTTCAGGTCTAGCAGACAGCTTCAATTTTTGTCCATCAATTTCTATTGAAGCTACTCCAAAAGCCCATTTGTAACCTCTAGGGTCTTTGAAACGCCCTTCTCTCAGAAAATCAATTCCCAAAATACAAGGTGCATCAGGTCCGGTCACAACTGTATGCTTCCTCCATTGCTTACCAGTTAAACTTATATTAACCTCTACCTTACTTAACTCTTGAGATCCACCAGTGACTCCCAGAATAGTTATAGACTCTGATCCCTGATAATTTGATGGTATTATGGTGCACTGAGTTCCTGTGTCAACCAAGGCCCTGTACTTCCAAAATTGTGAAGTGCCAGGCCACTGGATGTACACATCCCAATAGATTCTGTTATCTCTGTTATCCCTCTCCTCCCCCTGGCGGGAGGCAGGGCACCCCTAGTTATGGGGAACATGCGCACATGTGCATTGCACATAGTTTGCAGGGTTATAACTTTGCATGTTATAACTGGAGCCACTGTTGGAGCCATAAGAGTCGTTCTGGGGAACTGTGGAAGTAACAGCTACCCTTCTGGTATTGCTACCTTGGGTTCTGCCACTTTGCAATTCCCTCAGTCTCCTGAAAAGATTAGAAGTTGGTTGGCCATCCCAGCGGTTCATCTTCTCACCAAACTGATCACGCAGAGTTATCCAAATAGTTCTACGTGGTTGCCTTGGCGGTCTGTTTTGGAACGACCTGTTTTGGAATGACCTGTTTTGGAATGACCTGTTTTGGAATGACCTCCTTGGAGGACGTGTGTTCCTCACAGATGAAACTTGTACCCACCTGGAGGAAGAATTGAAATTATCCCTTTGTGCCAATTGGGATATGGAATTTCTAAATTCATCTTTTAACTCTCTCATGCAATTCTCAATTTTTCCAGACAGAGTTTCAATGGCTGAAACCAAAGAACCACGTGTCATGCTATCCTCCAATTGTCTCATTTGATCACTGAATTGGCCAACCGTGGGAGAAGCTCCACCATAACTTCTTGACACAATTCTGCTTGCCAGAATGTTTGCATAATTGGAAGGAGCAAGTTTGATGATCTTTTTAGCAAGACCAATACCCACAGGAATGTCATCAGGATTCAGAGTTTCATGTTCACCATAGAGTAGCTCTCTAACAGCAAATTCTCTCAAGCACTTAATTCCCTCATCTATGGTAGTTGTGGTGGGTGGAAGGGTAAAGCCAATAAGCCTCCTCCCTTCCCCCTTGTAAGGTAAAAGGGAAAAGAAAAATTGAAGGGAAAGGGAAAAAAACTCACCAGCTGAATTAGCAAAGCAGTGGAGCTATATTTACAAAGCAGTGTAGGGTTTTGCAGGGGAATATTTACAAATTTACAATATCTACAATATATACAAAGATATACAACAGAGTAACACAGAAATGAGAGTAACCCCCCTCACCAGAGGGGGTTCCCCACCTCCGCTCTCCCCTCTCTCCCCCCCTTTCCCCAGAGTAGGTCAGAAAAAGGGAGAAAGAGGAAAGAAAGAAGTTAAAAGCAGTTTTGTGTTAATTGGAAAGGAGTCAATACAGGCCTTCTATCTTATCGGTTTCAAGGCCGAAGTCTTGGCAGAAAGCCCAGCAGAGAAAGAGTTGCTGCCCAACGGAAAGGCGGAAGCAAGACTGACCGAGAAGTTCCCGGAGTGCCCAGGATATCTCCCAGTTCAGAAGGTGCTTCCTCCCACTCGTCTAATGAAATTAGTTTAGACTATTCCTTCCGTTTACCAACTTCCGTCCACCATATTCCCTTTCTTAAGGGGACACCGTCAACCGGCCACAGTAGTCCAGGGTTTAGGATTCCATGGAAGATCATCTCGGGAAGGGTATCTCAGGGCAACTGCCATTAAAAGGCGTATCCACAGATTAACCTTACCGAGAGCTCTGCCTAGATGTCTATCTATTCCATTATCCCTTGAGAGAGTTCCTAACTGAGCTGCTGACTTGTCTCCAACTGTTAGAGCCAGAGCACCTGTATCATAACACCTACTAAGCCAAGCTAGAACTGGCTCCTTATCTGCCCTGGTGAAATCTTTATGGACATTCGCAATTCCTCCCGTGGAGAAGAACATTCCAAAATATCATCTTGCTCTTCGTCTCCCTGAAGTCTTTGCCCATGTAATCCTGCTGTCATTCTCCTAAGGATCTCTTTAAGCTGAGAACCACCTTTGCCAGCTGCTTTCCTAGCTTCATCTGTATCCTGCTTTGATCTCACTAGGTTAGCTAGATCTTTAAAACAAACCTTCTCTTCATCTTGAGCAGGATCTCTTAGAGTAGAGGGGCCCTCACCAGGATCAGTCTCCACCTCTTCTTCTCCATCTTTGGCCTTTCCACTTCTAGTCTTTAAAGTAGCCACCTTAACTGGAGCTGTGTTTGAATTTACAGCCACCTTAATGGAAGCTGACAGGTCCTGAGATAAATCAGCTGCTGGGGCAGTGACTTCCGGTCCCACCGAGGGAGTGGGTGGAAGTGACGTTGCTCCGTTAATGGCCGACGGAGAAGAAGAAGAAGAAGGAGTAGGAGCCATGTTGATACCAGCTGCCGCCCTTGGCTGCTTGCTAGAATCAGCAAAGTCATTTAGAGCTGCTTTACCAATTGATCTTTTAGCCTTCTTTTTAACCGACAGAGAGTCTCCACCTTCCTCATCACTAGATGACTCTGGGACTGATCTCGAGCCACGGCGTTTTCTTTTTGATCTAGTTTTAATAACAAAACTAGCTTTGGATATCTTTCTCTCTCGCCGCAGAGAGAACAGCAAATATGCAATCACCACCACCAGCAACAGATTTATACACATCAAATAAATCACTTTTGGGTCCCAGGCATCACCTAAAGTTACTCTCTCCTCAGGTGGAATCTTAAAACCCTTTATCTCAATTGGGAGAGTGGTGGAGGTAACATTCCTGTATCTCACTGGCCATAAGAAATTGATACATTTTCCATACCATAATTTAACTCTATACATAACCCACATATAAATTGTCCGCACCAAATATTTGCCCAGGTAATCCAAGATCAAACCCAAACAATATCTGTAAACCAGAGCCCCAAAAATTGAAAAGAATAATCGCTCCACAAACCACAAGACCTTCATGTTTGCTAATTCAGCTAGAAAACACTAAATCAATCAAGTAATAAATTAAACTAATTATCTGCCGCACGTTGGGTACACCAATAAAAAAAATGTGGTGGGTTGGAAGGGGTAAGGCTAAGAAGCCTCTTCCCTCCCCCCGTAAGGTAAAAGGGAAAGAAAAATTGAAGGGAAAAGAAAAAAAACTCACCAGCTGAATTAGCAAAGCAGTGAAGCTATATTTACAAAGCAGTGTAGGATTTTGCAGGGGAATATTTACAAATTTACAATATCTACAATATATACAAAGATATACAACAGAGTAACACAGAAATGAGAGTAACCTCCCTTGGCCGAGGGGTTCCCCACCTCCACTCTCCCCTCTCTCCCCCCCTTCCCCCAGAGTAGTTCGGAAAAGAGGGAGAAAGAGAAAGAAAGAAGTTAAAAGCAGTTTGTGTTAATTGGAAGCAGTTAATACAGGCCTGGTTATCTTATCTTCAAGGCCGAAGTCTTGGCAGGAAGCCCAGCACAGAAAAGAGTTGCTGCCCAAAGGAAAGGCGGAAGCAAGACTGACCGAGAAGTTCCCGGAGTGCCCAGGATATCTCCCAGTTCAGAAGGTGCTTCCTCCCACTCGTCTAATGAAATTAGTTTAGACTATTCCTTCCGTTTACCAACTTCCGTCCACCATATTCCCTTTCTTAAGGGGGCAACGTCAACCGGCCACAATTAGGATCTGAAAAGATAAAAGAGCAATAAGAAGTGTGGTCAGGCTTCTGTAAGAAGGAGATATTAGATGGATTCCAGATGTAGTCTGGAAAATACAGTTGTGAGTGAAATATGATAGAATTTTTCACAGCCTGTTTTTTTTTTTTTTCAACAGGTCATTAATTGCAGTTGAGTACCTCTTATCTACCTCTGTTATATAAATTCTGTCCTTCTGCTTGCAATTACTGATTTACTTTGGCAAATGATTGCCCAGGCAAGAGTGACAACAATTATTTCTATTCAGCTGTAGCTAAGAGACAAATTGCAAATACTGTTTCCTACCTGAAACTCCCAGTTTAAATAAATAAAAAATTTGCATACTTAAATACATAATCTTGCCCCATACATTACCAATATCAGGCCTCATGAGTCTTACTTTATCCTCACACTACCCTGAGATAGCCACTATCAAACTCAAAATTACATGAACATATGTCCTAATTTATTTTAACAGATACATATATGGGACATCTCAAATTAGCTTTCATGAAGATACCACATGGGGCATTCTTCAACCAATGAACAATCATGTAGAGTTTTCAGTGCTGTTGGATAGCAGTCAGTGTTTCCAGGGACTTCAAAAGGCTAATTGAAAACAAATTTTTATTTTATTCATGCAATAGCTCACAAGCAATTTCCAAATTACTTCCTCTTGACATGAAATTATCTCATTCAGACAGTATGTAAAGAAGCCAAAATTAGAAGCAAGTTCAATAGAAACCTATTCAGTTGAAATCTCTAACAGATATTTTCAATTATAAGAATAGTTACAAATTTTAGAAACTTATAAGCTTTATGGGACATGACAGTAATAGCTGTTTTTATACGTGTCACCCTTCAGCAAGATTATGGAACAGGTCATCTTGAGTGCAATCACACAGCACTTACAGGATGGCCAAGGGATCAGGCCCAGCCAGCACGGATTTAGGAAGGGCAGGTCCTGCCTGACCAACCTGATCTCCTTCTGTGATCAGGTGACCCGCCTGGTGGATGTGGGGAGGCCTGTGGACGTAGTCTACGTGGACCTCAGCAAGGCCTTTGACACCGTCCCCCATAGCAAACTCCTGGCCAAGCTGTCAGCCCATGGCTTGGATGGGAGCACACTGCATTAGGTTAGGAACTGGCTGGAGGGCCAAGGCCAGAGAGTGGTGGTGAATGGTGTCATATGCAGCTGGTGGCCAGTCACTAGTGGTGTTCCCCAACGATCTGTGCTGGCCTCATACTCTTTAACATCTTTATTGATGATCTGGATAAGGGCATTGAGTCGATCATCAGTAAATTTGCAGATGACACCAAGCTGGGGACAGGAGTTGATCTGCTGGAGAGTAGAGAGGCTTTGCAGAGGGACCCCGACAGGCTGGACAGATGGGCAGAGTCCAACAGCATGAGATTTAAGACATCCAAGTGCTGGGTTCTGCACATTGGCCACAACAACCCCAGGCAGTGCTACAGGCTGGGGTCAGAGTGGCTGGAGAGCAGCCAGGCAGAGAGGGACCTGGGGGTGCTGGTTGATGGTAGGCTGAACATGAGCCTGCAGTGTGCCCAGGCAGCCAAGAGGGCCAATGGCATCCTGTCCTGCATTAAGAACAGTGTGGCCAGCAGGAGCAGGGAGGTCATTCTGCCCCTGTACACTGCACTGGTTAGGCCACACCTCGAGTACTGTGTCCAGTTCTGGGCCCCTCAGTTTAGGAAGGATGTTGACTTGCTGGAACGAGTCTAGAGAAGGGCAACGAAGTTGGTGAGGGGCTTGGAACACAAGCCCTATGAGGAGAGGCTGAGGGAGCTGGGATTGCTTGGCCTGGAGAAGAGGAGACTCAGGGGTGACCTTATTGCTCTCTACAACTACCTGAAGGCAGGTTGTAGACAGACAGATGTTCTCCCAGGCAGCCAGTACCAGAACAAGAGGACGCAGTCTCAGGCTGCACCCGGGGAGGTTCAGCCTGGAGGTTAGGAAGAAGTTCTATACAGAGAGAGTGATTGCCCATTGGAATGGGCTGCCTGGGGAGGTGGTGGAGTCACTGCCGTTGGAGGTGTTCAGGAGGAGACTTGACAGGGTGCTTGGTGCCATGGTTTAGTTGTTTAGGTGGGTTGGATTGGTTGACTGGTTGGACATGATGATCTTGAAGGTCTCTTCCAACCTGGTTTATTATTCTCTTCTCTTCTCTTCTCTTCTCTTCTCTTCTCTTCTCTTCTCTTCTCTTCTCTTCTCTTCTCTTCTCTTCTCTTCTCTTCTCTTCTCTTCTCTTCTCTTCTCTTCTCTTCTCTTCTCTTCTCTTCTCTTCTCTTCTCTTCTCTTCTCTTCTCTTCTCTTCTCTTCTCTTCTCTTCTCTTCTCTTCTCTTCTCTTCTCTTCTCTTCTCTTCTCTTCTCTTCTCTTCTCTTCTCTTCTCTTCTCTTCTCTTCTTTCTCTTCTCTTCTCTTCTCTTCTCTTCTCTTCTCTTCTCTTCTCTTCTCTTCTCTTCTCTTCTCTTCTCTTCTCTTCTCTTCCCTTCCCAAACCTTCCCTTCCCAAACCTTCCCTTCCCAAACCTTCCTTCCCAAACCTTCCCTTCCCTTCCCAAACCTTCCTTCCCTTCCCAAACCTTCCCTTCCCAAACCTTCCCTTCCCAAACCTTCCCTTCCCTTCCCAAACCTTCCCTTCCCAAACCTTCCCTTCCCTTCCCAAACCTTCCCTTCCCTTCCCAAACCTTCCCTTCCCTTCCCTTCCCTTCCCTTCCCTTCCCTTCCCTTCCCTTCCCTTCCCTTCCCTTCCCTTCCCTTCCCTTCCCTTCCCTTCCCTTCCCTTCCCTTCCCTTCCCAAACCTTCCCAAACCTTCCCTTCCCTTCCCAAACCTTCCCAAACCTTCCCAAACCTTCCCAAACCTTCCTTCCCAAACCTTCCCAAACCTTCCCTTCCCAAACCTTCCCTTCCTTCCCAAACCTTCCCTTCCTTCCCAAACCTTCCCTTCCCTTCCCTTCCCTTCCCTTCCTTCCCAAACCTTCCCTTCCTTCCCAAACCTTCCTTCCCTTCCCAAACCTTCCCTTCCCTTCCTTCCCTTCCCTTCCTTCCCTTCCCTTCCCTTCCCTTCCCTTCCCTTCCCTTCCCTTCCCAAACCTTCCCAAACCTTCCCTTCCCTTCCCAAACCTTCCCTTCCCTTCCCAAACCTTCCCTTCCCTTCCCTTCCCTTCCCTTCCCTTCCCTTCCCTTCCCTTCCCTTCCCTTCCCTTCCCTTCCCTTCCCTTCCCTTCCTTCCCTTCTCTTCCTTCCCTTCTCTTCTCTTCTCTTCTCTTCTCTTCTCTTCTCTTCTCTTCTCTTCTCTTCTCTTCTCTTCTCTTCTCTTCTCTTCTCTTCTCTTCTCTTCTCTTCTCTTCTCTTCTCTTTCTCTTCTCTTCTCTTCTCTTCTCTTCTCTTCTCTTCTCTTCTCTTCTCTTCTCTTCTCTTCTCTTCGGTTGAGGCAAACCCCCTCTCTACCACGGGCAGAAACAACGACTCAGACAAAGGGATTGCAAAAGTGATGGAAAGTTTAAATAGAAAAACAATTTAAAAACAAACACCAATGAAAGCTTTACAGAGAACCACAAGCACCATGACAAAAGAGAGAAATCCCACAACACACCCATGAACATCCCATCCCCACCTGGGGGTACACCCAAACCCCCCCAGGACTCTTTCCTCCCCCCTCCCAACCCAGCCTTGGGCCTGGGCAGGCCCAAGGGAGGCGGCTCACGCCATTTTACCTAGGCAGCAGCTGGGGGATGAAAGAGGAAGTGAAGACCCTGCATGGGCATTTTATAGGGGAGCAGGGCATTATGGGAATGAAATACCTGGCTTCCTGTGACCATCCCCTGGGCTGGGCCCACCCCTTGGGACCTCCCAGGTGTGCTCTGTGCAGTGGCATCCGGGCCAGTCCCCAGCCTAAACCACCACTTATTCTATTCTATTCTATTCTATTCTATTCTATTCTATTCTATTCTATTCTATTCTATTCTATTCTATAGTACTGACAGGCTTATATCTTTAAAGTCCTTTCAAAAATGTGGAATTACAATTGTACACTAAAAACTTGGTGAAATATCTGGGCAATATCTGATATAGAACTTTCAGAGAGCCTACAATATTTGTGCACAGCCCAAACTTCAAAGGAAAACTAAAATAACCATTTAAAAATGTCTGGTTTACTTTTTTCTGCCTTTATTTTCTACATCTAGATGTGTTTTCTGTGTCCCTTGAAAAAGGATTTTTAGCTCTCCCCCGTTCTCATACTTTAAAATTTTTTGTTCAACAGAATGCAACTGTTTCAGCTGCAACCTCAGTCTGGCTATCCTCCAGAGATGATTTGCCTCCAGATTAAATGACAGCAAGATTTTCTTTCTTCAGTCATTATTCAGATAACTGGGATCTCTGATTTTCATATCCTAAAATAATGTTTGTCCTTACGTAATGGTTTAAACCAAACTGGCAGGTTAACCTGTCTGCCTTCCCCAATGCAGAAATGAGTGGAAAACAACACATTACAAGATCTCTGGATTGAGACAAAGAGTGAGATAAGAGTTTACTGAACAAATCAGATAATCATCATACAAATGCACAATTATATTAGCTTTTTTTTGACAAAAAGCACAGAAACAAGCAGAAGCAAGCAAGCTGAAAACCCAAGACAGGGAACCAAACTTCCTGTCCAGCTGCCATCTCAGTGGAAGAAGGCCAACATGCAATATCTGGAACCTCGAGGCAGCAACTGAAACAGGAAACTTCCCACATCAAAATCTGAACCCCAAGCCCCATAATACTTTACTCTATCCAGCACTTTCATTTTGAAGCTGTCATGAGGCAGGATGGTGTGAACAGCAGCAGACTAAAATCTAGCCCGTGACCCAGACTCAAGCTGTGCCAGAGGAAGTTTAGGCTCAAGATGAGGAGAAAGTTCTTCACAGAAAGAGTAATTGGCCATTAGAATGTGTTGCCCAGGGAGGTAGTGGAGTCACTGTCCCTGGAGGTGTTCAAAAAAGGATTGGACATGGCACTTGAAGCCATGATTTAGTTTGTCATGTTAGGTATTAGGTAATAGGTTAGCCTTGATGATCTCTAAGGTCTTTTCCAAACTTATTGATTCTATGATTCTATATTATTAATGTTTTATCAATTATGAAGTAAGTGGCACTATTATGACCTCAACATAGTCACTTTGTGGTCAAGTCAGTAGTTCAAACTGAGGTAGATACCCTCCAGCAATAACTGGTTTAAGCACTATCAAATTGCACTGTCAGGAATATTTTGCTCATAAAAACAATTATGTAAAAACAGTATTTATAAAATCCTAGGTATTATTGCCTTCTAGTTTTCACCATGTCAGTGATATTCTGTTGATAAGTGAAAAATGGTTTTTAGAAAACCCTTTATTTTGGTTGCCTAATTCCCAAGGGATCTGACATTGCAAGAGATCAAGTAAATGAGTGAAAAGCTTGACAGGATATGGAAAATGAGACAGAAAAGATTGGTGAAGCTGAAGCAGTGAACAATAGCAACTACACCAAGGTTCATATTATCTCAACAACTACAAACCATATTGAATTCAATTGGGAAGTGAAAAGGAATTCAGAAAAACAGGGTGTTATTGACATGTATGATGTGGAAGATAATCTTAAGTTACTGAAAAGCATAAATATTTAGCATTTTTTCTTTAAGAAAGCTGTGAATTCTTGTGTGTATGTTTAAAAAATGCTTCTAGGACAGTGGGAAAGCTACCAGGATGTATATAGATAGACCACAAATAATACACACTGTTAGTAAATGCAGTTTACTCAGTCATAGGAATCTTTCTGTTTTATCTGTAACACAACATGCGAAAGGCAATAGGAATACAGCTATGGCATGAAGATGTGCATATAGAACTGAAGTTTATGAAGTATTTGAGTTTCTCTATGATTTATAGAAAACCCAGGTCTGATTTAAAGGTGAGTTTTGATGTGTGAGGAAGAGGAGGGGAGACAATGATTAATTTAAATTAACTGAGTGTCACATCTATACACTAATGTGTAGATAATGTATCTGTGATTGTCAAGAATGTATTTCTCTACTTAACCATTTGAATTGCTGATACTAAATTCTTCATTTCAATATTAGATACACATAATATTAGAACCACATAATATTTCTAATTGTTTGAAAATGAGGCTTGCAAACAGAATATTTTGTTTGCAGAATTATTTTACTTCATCACCTTTTCCTGGTGTATTGCAAAAAGACAGTATGTAAATATAGACTATATTATATTATTCATGTGTCTCACAAGTTAAATTGAAGCAGATTTCAGAAAAATCCACTGTTTGCTACCATGGTACATTTCTATATTTACCCTTTTCTCCTGAAGGCTGATGAGGATAGTAACTTTAATCTATCTCCATTAATGATGTTTATGCATGTAGCTAAATCTGATCCAGCAGAGCAGTCAGGTTGCTCAGGAAATATCAATTGTGTAAACGAAAAATTATAATCTGATTTGTACTTTTCAAGCTTCTTAGCACCATGATTGACATCCATACTGCTGAGTCTGCTTTCCAGAAATAATTTTTATTAACACCATGTATTTGTGAAACTTCTAGGCAGTTGCAACTTTTCGATTACTTTCAGTTTATTTATTCCATGCTACCACAACTTTCTTTGCAGTGTGGGAGAATTAAGATTAGCATTTGAGAGACTGCTGTTCAGTGAGATTAGATCGTTTACTTATTCTATCCATTTTATGTGCTGTGAAACCCACCTAGGCCCAAGAAAAACAGTGGCTATTCTATGTGTGCTCATTCCTCCATATAGAAATGGTAGAGTATCATATGGGAAGCAGAAGAGAGTTTACTTATCACTTCTTAATTCCTGCAAACAGAAACCCATGATATGAATTGTTTATCCAGGTATCCAAACAATGATTTTGTAAAAATGTTGAGGGTGAATCAAGGAAATTCTCCCTGAGATTTTTTTGTGGGAGCATTTGTGAAACCGTTCTCTATGTATGTATCCCACAGGCTTGATGAATATTGTATAGCAGAATTTTGCCAATTCACTTTTTACAACAGGTAACCTAGTTTATCTAAAAAAAGTTAGACTCAGAATCAACATGTATTGAAAGGAGCATTGCACTTCAAGATTGGAGCAATCTTGCTTTTTAAGATATCACTTTCAGAACATCAAACATGTTATGTTTCTTTATGATGACAACACTGACAGATGGGAAAACCTATCTAGGGTTGTCTCACTTAAAGTATATAATATCCAGACTGCTGGCCTTGGAAATCTTAACACTGAGATTTCACATTGGAAAAGGGGAAACATAACCCCCATTTGTAAAAAGGGGAGCAAAGAAAACCCAAGGAACCACACACCAGCCAGTCTCACCTCTGTACCAAGTAACATCATGGAGTAGATCCTCCTGATAACTGTGCTAAGGCATGTGGAAAATGACTCTGTGATTAGTGAAAGCCAACATGGCTTCACAAAGGGCACATCTTGTTTGAAAAATCTGGTGGTGTTCTGTGAGAGTTACAGCTCTGGTAGATATGTGAAGAACAACTATCATCTCCCTGGACTTGTTCAAGGCATTTGACACTGCCCTGTATGACATCTTTGATATCCTTATGCCTAAGATGGAGAGAGGCTCAGTCTTGATGGATGGACCACCCACCAGATGAGAAACTGGCTAGAAGGACAGACTCAGAGGGTTGTGATCAATGTCAAGGTGTAGACTAGCGACAAGCGGAGTTCCTCAGGAATCTCTCCTGGGTCCAGTGTTTAACATCTTTGTCAGCAACATGGACAGTGGCATTGAGTGCACCTCAGCAAGTCTGCTGATGACACCAAGCTGCATGGAGTGGTGGACTCACTTGAGGGAAGGGATGCCATCCAGAAAGATCTTGACAGACTTGAGAAATGGCCCAGTGATAACTGCTTGAGGTTCAACAAGTCAAAGTGCAAGGTCCTACATCTGGGTTGGGCCAATCCCAGGCACAAACCCAGGCTGTTTGCTGACTGGGTTGAGAATAGTTCTGAAGAAAGAGGCTTGAGTGTAATGGTTGATGAGAAGCTTAACATGAGCCTGCAGAGCACTCATAGAGTTCAGAAAGCATATCATATCCTGGGCTGCATCAAGAAGAATGTGCCCAGCAGGTCAAGAGAAGTGATTCTTCCCCTTTACTCAACTCTTTTGAGACCCCACCTTAAATACTGAATCTAGTTCTGATGCCCCCATTGTAAGAAGGACACAGAGCTGTTGGAGCAAGTCCAGAGAAGGTTCCAAAGGCTGTAATATCTGGGTTATAAGTGTAGGCTGAGGGAGCTGACGTTGTTCAGCCTAGAGAAGAGAAGATTCCAGGAGCACCTTATAGATGCCTTCTAGTACCCACAGAGATCCTACAGGAAGGCTGAAGAGGGAGTTTTTATAAAGGTGTCTTGCAACAGGACAAGAAGGAATGATTCTAAGCTGAGGAAGGGTAGGTTTAGACTGGATCTTAGGAAGAAGTTCTTCAGTAGAAGGGTGGTGGGACTTCGGAATAGTCTGCTCAGGGAGGTAGTGCTTCCCTGCAGGTATTCAAGGCCAGCTAGGATGGGGCCTTGTGCAGATAAGTCTAACCAAGAGGTATTCCAGCCCCCCGCAGAGGGATTGTAGTAGAGGATCTCTAAAGGTCCCTTCCAACCTAAGTCATTCTATGATTCTGTGATACTACAAAGTTTTTCCACTGGAATCTTTGTAAAACCGCTTTGAGTAGACAGTATTTTTGACATTGTAAAAAACCTTGTCTGGACAGTAGCCTGAACGTTGTGCTAGAACTTAGTGGCAATAATGAAATCAGAACATTTCCCTAATAAGAAGCTGAGCTTTTACTATGCAAGGTTTAGATGTAAATAAGTTGTATAGTCTGTGAAGCTTCTGTAAAAATGGTGTGCAAGGACTTCTGAGAGATGTCACCAAGAAAAGACAGAGTGGCTTCATGTTTGACTTGTGAAATGTAAGCATAATTTTTTGAACAAGGTTTTTGCAGTTTTTACAGTGAGACAGAATAACTTATGACACTAATAATAGCTGTGCATGTATCTCCATGGTGCTATGCAGATGTCATTAAAAAGTGTGCATGAATGTTGAACAGGCTTTTAAAAATAAAGGGAGGTATAAGGGCCATAATGATAATAAGGGGTTGGGGCACCTCATCTATGAGGACAGGCTGAAAAGGTTTTTCAGCCTAGAAAGAAAGAAGGACCTAAACAGACTTTTTGAAAGAGGAAGAACTGTTTGTTGTGTAGTGTAGTAGTAGGAGAAGGGATTATTTTTTTAAGTTGAAAGAGGATAGGTTTAGGTTAGAGTTAAGAAAAAAATCTTTATTGTGAGGATGGTGAGACAATGAAACAGGTTTCTCAGAGAAGCTGGGAATGTCCCATCTCTGGCAAGTGTTCGAGGCCAGGTTGGGGCTTTGAGCTATGTGGTGTAGTGGAAGATGTCTCTTTTCATGAGAGCGGGGTTGGAATTAGATGATACTTAAGGCCTCATCCAATCTGAACTACTCTACGAATCTATTACAAGAGGTAATAGTAATTAAAAAATTGTCTTAGAATTTATTGCAACTACTCTTCCCATAAGCTCTCACTGCTTTTGTAGTACTGACTCTGTATAAAATGGTGATTCAGATCTGTGAGCTTCAATTTGAGGGCTGGACATATATGCATTTCTACCTTGATGTCTGTTCACATGCTTTGGAGGTGTTCATCATAACCTTACTCTAAAGTTTTTTGGCTGTTAGGAATAAGATGGTGTGCAAATTACTCTGTAAGTTGTATGTCTCATAAAAATGGAACTATGAAAACTGCTTTGTATCAGAAACTCCTGAGGTTTGTGAACACAGACTGGGGGCATTTATAGAACACTTGCTGAAGTCAATGTCAGGGAAGGGAAGAGAAACATCTAATTTACCAAATGTTTACATGGAGAGCAGTTATGGCAGGTAAATTAGCAATATTGATAATGACAGGGGAATGCTTAGACCTTGCTGCTGTCAGTACTAACCCTGTCAGTATTTCTTCCATAGCACTTCACTTTGAGTTAGAGTGTATTGTTACAGAAGACATTCTGTCCTCTGGCTTCCTTTGTTTCAGAAAACACATTGTCAACTCAGAATACCTTTTGTGTTAGTAGCATTTATACTTGGTGCCAGTACAATTTAGTGCACTATAGTGGATTTCCTTCTTGGGGAGAGTGTCTAGACACTCCATAATTAATAACAGACCAAGTAAATAGCATTTATTTTGTAGAAGTGTTTACCATTTGAAGTACACATGAGTTCTCTAAACAGAATTTGTTGTGCTGACATCTGTAAAAGGATTTGGGTGTAACCTGGCAAAAGATATAGTAGGAACTGCAAAGTGATTCTGGATTAAGCTCACCTCTCCCATGAATATCCAGTTCTGGGCCCCTCAATTCAAGAAAGATGTTGAGACGCTGGAACATGTTGAGAGAAGTGCAACAAAGCTGATGAGAGGTCTGGAGCACAAGGTCTGTGAGGAGTGGCTGAGGGAGCTAGGGTTGTTTAGTCTGGAGGAGGCTCAAAGGAGACCTTATTGCTGTCTATAGCTACCTGAAGGGTGGTTGTAGCCAGGTGGGAGTTGGTCTCTTCTCCCAGACAACCAGCACCAGAACAAGAGGACACAGTCTCAAGCCATGTGGGGCTGGGGGAGAGTTTGGGCTTGATCTTAGAAAGAAGTTCTTCACAGAAAGACAAATTGCCAATTGGAATGGGCTGCCCATCAACGTGGTGGGGTCAGTGTCCCTGGAGGGGTTTACGGAAATACTGGATGAGGCACTTAGTGCCATGGTCTAGTTGATTAGTTAGGGTTGGGTGACTGGTTGGACTTAATGATCTTGGAGATTCTGATGAAGAGATTATTATGTTTATTAGTATGAAATATTAATTATGAAAATAGTTTTATTAATTATAAAATTATTAATAACCAATGAATCACTAACTTATATACATGTTCTAGTGCACGTTCATAAGTGGCTTAGTGTTATGATTAGAACTTAATTGAACTATCTACAGACTATTTCTATATTTATACAACGAAGGGTGCAGTTCCACCGCTTGGCCATTAGATGGCGACTCGGCAGGACTCGGATGGCTCCTGGCTACATACAGCAGTATTATAATCTTTCTATACATCAGTGATTACTCTGCTAGATGCAAATTCTTTGAACTGAGTGCTAGTGGATGGAAAGCACGTGGAAGATACTCTGTAGCTGTTGTTTGTAGCAAGGTGGAGGTCCGGCAGACTACTGTTGCTGGACTGGTTCCTAGTTGAGTTGGACAGCGGCGTTGGATTACTGTCTCCTCTCTCCACAGCAGTGGAGAGGGAATAATGGAACCTGGGCTTAGCACGGAAGCAGGTTTCCTTCAGGACCTGAGTGATTCCCTCCAGACAACAGGGATCGGTCCTGGTTGGGGTCGGCCCGTGGGGTTGGCCCTCGGAGTCTGCTCGCATGGCACAGCGGGACAATGGTTGCTGGTAGGCAGGCTCGGAGGTTTCTGGTCGGACAATGACAGCAGACAAAGGCTATGGGGTCAGCCCGGCTACGGCAAATCTCGGGGCTGACGTAAACGGCCTCGGGGAGAGAATGTGGCTGCGTTAAGTGTCAGCTTATTGTTTACTGGGCTTAAAGGAATAGCGGGATGCTCGGAGTGGTCCCAGATTTGGTGTAGTATAGGCACAAACAGTGCTTTAGTCTTCCCTGAAGTTTACAGGGCTCAGAGCATCACACGTGGTGGCTCCTCCCACTGTGGTGGGGCTAGGCATATGTGGACTCGGTTTCAATCAAGTCCCTTCTCCCCAGCCACTGGGCAGATCTTACCCTTGGGGGTTGGTCCAGTCCTCTGATGGCACGGTGGGCTCTCCTGGTTGGTACGACTGGCTGCGATGATGCTGGGCTTCTCAGGCTCAGCGAAGGTCCTCCCTCTGGAGATGAACCTCATGATTGCTTCTCACGATGCAGAGGCGTTCAGTATACGTGCATGTATGATGGAAGCTAACAACAATAAGCTCAATGGCAGAGGCTATGGCTCAAGAGTTGTTCTCTCGAGCAAGTACAGAGACAAAGTGAAAGAGGGGGCCACTTGTTTACCAACTGGGGTGATACTTATAGATTCCTCAAGGATGGGTTTGACCAATGGGCACTCTTGCAAACGTCTAGCTTCAGCCTATAGAAAGCGTGAAGCTAGAATTATGCTCATGCTTAGTATTTGCATGAGCACTGCATGCGCTGGGTGCGTGCTGGCCTGGCTAATACCTTGTATTTTGTCTTCCTCCTGAAGGAGGGGAAACTTGTCCACATGCTGGGACAAGATCCAATATATGGACAAAAATGTGCCTTCACCACAGACGTCTCTTCCAAGCTAGCTGATTCTGTGATTATGTGTGTGAAGACAATACTGGGTCCAGTTACTTGTTAAGATGCCTTCATACTACATACTGCTTCCAGTTAAAATGAGTCTTTTAAAATCAAATTGAAAAAAGCATGAAACATGAAAAATTATCTACTGTGCTAATATATTTTATGTGCATTCCTAAATAGCTTCAGTTTGACACTGATTTTTATGATGCATTTACTACCAGTGAAGTACAAATATGTCTAATTATTTTTCTGTTTCTGACATGTCTTTTCAAGTAGTTATACTGTTCATACCGTGTATGCTGCAGGACTATTTTTGTGACATAAGATGCAAGTCCTAGAGGTCATATAACTAAGACTAAAAAAAATCAGCAATACCAGACTTTGCACATGCCTTTTTTTTTGCCTTTTTTTTTTATTTTTTTTTAAGTGGTAAACACATTGGTGAGTAGCTATCATCAATTTGTTGAATATCATCATGAAGGCTTAACACATATCAGAAATACGGAGAGTTTGCCTTGAAGAGCAAAAGACCATGAATTCTGCCTCTGTCTCATCCACTCTGGCTATAAAAAGTAGTAGCTTTGGCTGTCAAAGCTGGCCTCTGTGTGTGTACACACCTGTCATAATATGCTTTGGTTTTGTCCAGTCATCAGGCATACTGTAATGTAAGTGGCTCATAATAACAGTAAATCAGATGAAGAAACCTTTCCACTACAATAAATGTGTTTGATAACATTTCTACTGAGCTCAATCCATCAGCCTAATGAATTTGAGAGAATGAGGATCATTTCACATTGTACATTTCAGATTTTATTGAAAGGTATTACTATGATCTGCCATACACTCATGCTGTTTTGGTTTGGACTTTTAACACTGCAGAATTCTTGTGGGTGTTTTTTGGTTTGTTGTGGTGCTAGGTTTGGTTGTTTTGTTTGGGGTTTTTTGGCTGCACTAGGAATATCCTTTGTAAATGTTAGTAGATTTTTCAAATGTAAATAATTCAATTTTCCCCAGTGTCCCAATCTGTACAACTCATTGATGACTAAGAGATATCAATCCAAGCTTTTTTGCTTTCTTATCTTGCAATTAGAACAAAATTATGCTAGAATCTTGAAATGGGATACTGGATGTAGGTACTGCTCAGAACATGTTAGGCCTAACTTCCACCATAGTGCCTGAGATTTTTCATGCCCATATGAGTGATATTTCTCTCACATTGAAAGTAGTAAGACCTGTGCTCCTGGGACTACATGATAATTTTGCTAACAACTGCGTCTACTGTAGGATTAGGCCATAAATCAAATATAAAATATGGCATATTCTATGGAATGTATTTCATGTTTGTGCAACCATGTATGTTAGTGTTCTTGAAATAAAAGATATTCTTCTAATTACCTGAAACACTTCTTTGCTATCAAGAAACTTGCAAAAGATTATTTTTGAGTCACTTTCCATCTGTTCTAAGTTTATTTAATCTATGGCTCTTTTCCTTTTTTCTAAATAAAAAATAAATATAAAAAATCAGTGACTTTTCTAAGCCTTCCTGCAATTGGTCCCAAATATCAGAGTAAATGTTTGTATTTCTGTCTGTAACATGTGAACTTCATTTGGAATTGTCATGACTACATCAGGGACTGCGACGCAGAAAAAAAAAAAAAAAAAAAATGCTTGAGCAAAGGCTAGCTAACAGAAGGACAGTGGGCACCCAAACAGAGACCACACACAAGCATGCAGATGTTCAGGTAGGTGGCTGCAGTGAGTGCTGGAACTTGGCACTCGATCTGGAGGATGGAAGGAACAACTCCTGTGTTAGGTGTGAGCAGATCAGTGATCTGATGAGCATGGTGGCCGAACTAAAAGAAGAAGTGGAAAGACTAAGAGCTACAAGAGGTGGCGAACAGAAAATTGACTGTTCCCATAATCTAACGTCTTCAAAACCAGAACAGGGGGTAACTCTTAGTGGAACAGGGAGTTTGATACCTTCCCAGCAGCAAGACTCTCAACCTCCCTGTAGTAACCCACATGAGCAGGGCCAATGGGAACAGGTCTCTGCCAAACGGAAGAAATGCAAACAGAGAAAGTCTGCTACTTTGAGCAGCATGCTGCCTCCAGTGCAATTACAGAATAGGTATGAGGCTCTGCAGGAGGAACAGGTCATTGGTAAGGTCGAGGACTCAGGAAGGTCAGAAGCTGCACCAATGACAAGTTGCCTCAGGCCAGCCATCACAACTTACCCAGAAAAGAAACCTCGCAGGGTCATCGTCATAGGAGACTCCCTACTGAAAGGAGCAGAGGGCCCAATATGCAGACCAGACCTATTTCATAGAGAAGTCAGCTGCCTCCCTGGTGCCCAAGTAAAAGACATTGTAGATGAAATTCCCAACCTCGTGAGTCCTTCAGACTACTACCCACTGCTGGTCTTTCAGGTGGGTAGTGACGATGCAACAATGAGAGGCTCACAATTGATTAAAAAAGATTTCAGAAGCTTAGGGCAACAGCTAAAGGGATCAGGGGCTCAAGTTGTGTTCTCTACTATCCCTCTAACGTCAGCAATGGATGAGGAAACACTGAGGAAGAGCCAACAGATCAATTCATGGCTCAGGGGCTGGTGCCATTGACAGGGCTTTGGGTTCCACAATCATGGATTGGTTTTCAAGGCACCTGAGCTGAAAACAACTTATGGAACACACTTGTCCCGGAGGGGGAAAAGAATCCTGGGGCAGGAATTGGCAGGGCTCATTGATAGGGCTTTGAACTAGATTTGAAGGGGGAAGGGGTTAATAGTCTCCTGCTGGCTGGTGACAAACAGAGGGGCAGCTCACCAGCAGTAGAGAGAAGGAGAGCTGGTAAGGGCTCTCAACTTGCTGCCCTGAGGCAAGCCACGAATGATCCAACAGGACATTCTGTGGAAACCAAGGGGAATTGGCACAAGAGGAGGACAGGGCCAGCCCAGCTGAAGTGCTTCTATGCGAATGCGCGCAGCTTGGGCAACAAACAGGATGAGTTAAGGACCACTGTGCTGCTGGGACGCCATGACATAGTGGCTATTACTGAAACTTGGTGGGATGATTCCCATGACTGGGATGTAGGGATAGATGGGTATAAACTCTTTAGGAAGGATAGGCAGGGAAGGAGAGGAGGATGTGTTGTCCTCTGTGTCAATAACCAGCTGGAATCAATGGAGCTCCACCTGGGGAGGGATGATGAGCTAGTTGAGAGCGTATGGGTTAAAATTAAAGGCAGGACAGGGGAAGGAGATATTACTGTGGGGGTCTCCTACAGGCCACCTGACCAGCAGAACCAAGCAGATGAGGCCCTCCACAGGCAAATAGAAGCGGCTTCCAGGTCACAAGCCCTGGTCCTCATGGGTGATTTCAACCACCCTGACATTACTGGAGGGGCAACACAGCAAGGCACCAGCAATCCAGGATGTTCCTGGACTGCATAGAAGACAACTTCCTCCTCCAAATGGTAGAGGAACCAACAAGAAAAGGTGCTATGCTGGACCTTCTTCTCACCAACAGGGAAAGGCTGGTAAGCAATGTGAGGCTCATAGACGGCCTTGGCTGCAGTGACCATGTAGCAGTTGAATTTAATCTCCTCAGGGCAATCAGGAGGAAGTATTCCAAGCTCACGACCCTAGACTTTAGGCGTGCAGACTTTGAGAGCTTCAGGGATCTGCTAGCCAAAGTGTCATGGGACAAAGCCCTGGAGGGAAGAGGGATCCAGGACAGCTGGTCAGTATTCAGGGACCACCTTCTCTGTGTCAAGGGGCTCTGTATACCAACAAAGAGAAAAGCAGCTAAGAATGCTAGGAGGCCTGCCTGGATGAGCAAGGAACTACTGGACGCACTATTACTTAAAAAGAAACTCTACAGGAAGTGGAGAGAAGGACAGGTAGAACAGGGGGAATATAAGGAAGCTGCCTGAGCAGCAGGAGACCTGGTTAGGAAAGCCAAAGCAGAGTTTGAATTGAATCTAGCCAGGGAGGTTAAAGGGAACATTAAGAACTTCTACAGATATATTAATGGGAAGAAGAAGACTAGGGAAGGTGTGGGCTCCCTCAGAAAGGAAACTGGTGAAATGGTCACAAGTGATGAGGAAAAGGCTGAGGTACTTAATAACTTCTTTGCCTCAGTCTTCACTGCAAGGGCCTCTAGCCACACTCCTGATGTTATGGAAGACAATGCCAGGGACATGGAGGAAGAACTGCCCATTGTAAATGAAGATCAGGTTCGTGATCACCTGAAGAACCTGAAAGTGTTCAAGTCCATGGGACCCGACAGGTTACATTCACGAGTGCTGAGAGAACTGGCAAATGAGGTTGCTAAATCCCTCTCTATTATATTTCAAAAGTCATGGCAGTCTGGGGAAGTCCCCACAGACTGGAAAAGGGGAAACATTACCCCCATTTTCAAAAAGGGTAAGAAGGAGGAACCAGGGAACTACAGGCCAGTCAGTCTCACCTCTGTGCCTGGAAAGATCATGGAGCAGATCCTCCTGGAGGCACTACTGGCTCAGAAGAATAGTGAAGAGGTGATTGGGAACAGTCAGCGTGGCTTTACCAAGGGCAAATCCTGCCTGACCAACCTGGTGGCCTTCTATGAGCAGGTGACAACATTAATAGATGAGGGGCGAGGAAATGATGTTGTTTACCTGGACCTGAGCAAAGCCTTTGACACTGTCCCACACTACATCCTAGTCTCCAAACTGGTGGAAACATGGGTTTGATGGGTGGACCACTAGATGGATAAGGAACTGGCTTGATGGCCACACCCAAAGAGTGGCTGTCAATGGCTCCATGTCCCAGTGGAGGCCAGTGACAAGCGGAGTCCCTCAGGGATCAGTCCTGGGACCTGTCTTATTCAACATCTTTGTGGGTGACATGGACAGTGGCATTGAGTGCACCCTCAGCAAGTTTGCTGATGACACCAAGCTGTGTGGTGCAGCAGACACGCTGGAGGGAAGGGAGGCCATCCAGAGGGACCTTGACAGGCTGGAGAGGTGGGCACAAGCCAACCTCATATGGTTCAACAAGACCAAGTGCAGGGTCCTGCATCTAGGTTGAGGCAATCCCTGGCACAAATCCAGGCTGGGCAGTGACTGGCTGGAAAGCAGCTCTGAGGAGAGAGACTTGGTGGTGCAGGAGGTGAAGAAGCTCAACATGAGCTCTCAATGTGCACTTGCAGCCTGCAAAGCCAATCAGATTCTGGGCTGCATCAGGAGAAGTGTGGCCAGCAGGTCGAGGGAGGTGATCCTCCCCCTCTACTCAGCTCTAGTGAGACCCCACCTAGAGTACTTCATCCAGTTCTGGAGCCCCTATTACAAGAGGGATATGGACGTGCTGGAACGTGTCCAGAGAAGGGCCATGAGGATGATCAGAGGGCTGGAGCACCTCTCCTATGAGGAGAGACTGAAGGAGTTGAGGCTGTTCAGTCTGGAGAAGAGAAGGCTCTGAGGTGACCTAATTGTGGCCTTCCAGTATCTGAAGGGGGCCTATAGGAAGGCTGGGGAGGGACTTCTCAGGATTTCAGGTAGTGATAGGACTGGGGGTAATGGAGTGAAGCTGGAGGTGGGGAGATTCAGGCTAGATGTGAGGAGGAGGTTCTTCACCATGAGAGTGGTGAAACCCTGGAATGGGTTGTCCAGGGAGGTGGTCGAGGCCCCGTCCCTGGGGGTGTTTAAGAGCAGGCTGGATGAGGCTCTGTCCAGCCTGATCTAGTGTGGGGTGTCCCTGCCCATGGCAGGGAGGTTGGAACTAGATGATTCTTGTGGTCCCTTCCAACCCTGACTGATAGTATGATGCTATGATAATTTGAGAAATTTTAAGATATATGGGTGAGGAGAAGCTCCTCTGCTGGTAAAAGGAGTGCCAGACATTAAAGGCTATGTATGACAGTCCACTAGACAATATATGAGAATCACTAAATTGGATTGCAGCCATTTGCCAACAATTTATTGGTTTATGCCTCTATTACATTTTACTTTCTTATCATATTTTATTGGTGGTGCATGCCATGATATTACTTTATTTTTATTGTAGCCAGTTCTGGTAATCTTTTAACTAAACTTGGAGAATATAACAGTAATATTAGGAGGAGCAAAAATCTAGGTTTATTGATTGCCAGAATCGTTGAGCATGTGTTAGTTTTTCTGTCAGTGATTTCATAGGTTCTTGATTATACTGGATTTATTGCAATAATGTATTGCTATTCTGCTGCTCCTGTGTCTCTGAGTATATTGAAAGAGGATGGATTATCTCTTGATAGTTCTTTTCTATTCCATTGCATAGCATACCAGATAATCTGCCAAGCATGTCCAAATTCTTCCTAATTTCATATTTCCCTGTACTGTACAGCTGAGGAAGTCAGCTAGTTAAAAGCAGTCAGTTTAAGGTCATCTGTGGAGATTGCTCACATAGAAGTAATTTCCCCTATTCAGTTATCTAAAATTGAGAGCTTTGTTATGTAGAAAACATCTAAAATAAGTAGAGAGAAAACAGCTACTTCCATCACATGATTTTTTCCCCATCTGAGGGGACACAGTGAAAAAATAGTGTTAAATTACTACCTGGAAGAATCTGTTTCTGCTTGATGACTACAGAGAGAGTTGTAGTTTGTCAGAAGATGGGGGAATATCTCATAATTTAATCACCTAAACATTATGTGTTCTTAATTGATATCTGTGATGGGTTATGCCCATCCTGAAAGCAAGGTGAGGAGGGCCTGTGAGAGCTTTGCCCTCTCTGGCAGGTGTTTGATGGCAAGATGGTCATTACTGCATCCCTCAGGAGGTAGTGAACAGGGTAGCCACTATGGTGAAACCCATGAATAAGAAAGAGACACAGTCCTTTTGGGGGCTTGCGGGTTTCTGGAAAATGCACATTCCTGGGTACAGTCAAATTGCAAAAGCTCTCTTCCATGTAACATGGAAGAAAAATGATTTTGTATGGGGATCTGAGCAGCAGGTATCATTCAACCAGATAAAATGGGAGGTGGTCCATGCTATGGCTCTGGGACATGTTTGAACAGGACTGGAGATCAAGGATGTGCTGTACACTGTGGCCAGTGAGAATGGTCCTATGTGGAGCTTGTGGCAGAAGGCTGCTGGTGAAACCAGGGGCAGGCCCCTAGGTTTCTGGAGTAAGGAGTACAAAGGCTCCGAGGCCAACTACACCACAGCAGAGAAGGAAATCCTAGCTGCCTATGAGGGTGTCTGGGCTGCCTCTGAGGTAATTTGGACTGAGTCACCACTATTTCTAGCTCCAAGGCTTCCAGTCCTTGGATGTTCAAAGGGAGAGGCTCAACCCCACATCATGCCACAGATGCCACCTGGAGTAAGAGGATGGCCCTAATAAATCAGCAAGCTCACATGGGGAGCTTTGAACACCCTGGCATAGTGAAAGCAATCACCAACTGGCCAGAATGTGCTGACCTCAGAATGCCATCAGAGCAGACAGTGACCTGTGCTGAGGAAGCTCCCCCATTTAATGATCTCCCTGACAATGAGAAGGGCTATACTCTATTTACAGATGGGTCCTGCCAGCTTGTAGGAAGCAAGCGGAGATGGAAGGCAGCTGTCTGGAGCCCAAAAAGGCAAGAGGTGGAAGCAAGGGATGGAGAAGGCAAATCTAATCAGTATGCAGAGGTAAAAGCTGTTCAGCTGGCCCTGGATGTGGCAGAACAAGAGAACTGACCAGTGCTGTACCTCTATACTGACTCCTGGATGGTAGCCAATTATCGTGATTGAGAGATGAGACAAAGCTTGATGCAAGCAAAGTGTCTACTTTATTGTACAAAGTCTTTTCTTTATATAGGATAACATAATCAAAAGCAACTCATGATTAGTAATTAGATGTGTCTGTGTGACAGTTACAGATTCATGATTGGCTGCTGAGAAAATGCCAGGGAACACACATCCCTTCGCAAGACTCAGACAGGTGTTAGACAAAAGACAAATGATCACTCATCTCTTATCTAAGTTCAGAGAGAAGACAAAAGACTCTATTGCAATGTTTACCAGCTCTTATTCTCAGGTCGTTGTGTGGCTTCCCTGAGTCACAATGGTCGTTGGTAATCAGCTAAATGCTTTTTTCTCTCTACACAGCTGCAGTTTGTTCACAGAGTTTGTGGCCCACAAGAGCTAAAACATTTCCTTCTATCAGCCGAGCATTGCTTGAGGTTCTACTCCCTAAATTCAGTCCGTCAGCCAATGCCTTGTGAGGGGGGGGCTGAAAGAATCAAGGAAGAACAGGTGGCAAAGAAAAGAGAAGCCTGTTTGGTCCACTGACCTGTGGCAAGACATAGCTGCCCACCTGGACAGGCTGCAAATAAAGGTGCAACACATTGATGAACATATACCCAGGAGATGAGCCACTGAGGAACACAAGCACAACCACCAAGCAGATCTGGTTGCTAAAATCTCCTGAATAGACTTGGTCTGGGAATGCAAGGGTGAGCTGTTCTTAGCTTGCTGGGCCCATGACACTTCTGGCCTAGATGGGCTTGGGATAGATCAGTGGACATATCTGTGGAGGCCATATCACAGGTTGTCCATGAATGTGACATCTGTACTGCCATAAAGCAGGCTAAGCACATGAAGCCTCTGTGGTATGGGGGCAGATGGTCAAAATATAAGTATGGAGAGGCCTGGCATATTGACTACATCACCCTTCCTCGGTCTCACAGTAGCAAACAACATGTACTGACCATAGTGGAGGCAAGTATAGGGTGGCTGGCAACCTACCCGGCACCTCATGACACTGCTTGCAACACTATTCTGGGCCTAGGGAGACATGTCCTGTGGAGACATGGCATACCCCGGGATGATGGAATCAGATAATGGAACCCCCTTCAAGAACTATCTCATAAGGGACTGGGCAAAGGAACGTGGGATTGAATGGATTTGCCGTATCCCATACCATGCATCAGCTGTGGGGAAGGTCGAATGCTACAATGGCTTGCTAAAGACCGCCCTAAAAGCCATGGTGGGTGGAACCTTTAAGAACTGGGAAAGACACCTAGCTCAAGCCACTTGGTTAGTGAACAGCAGAGGATCTGTAAACTGAGCTGGTCCTACCCAGTCCAACCTGCTGCTAACAGTGGATGGAGATGGAGTTTCTGTGATTGCTGAGAAAAGCTTGCGGGGGAAGTCAGTGTGGGTTTTCCCTGCTGCTAGTGGGGGCAAACCAACCCAAGCGGTGGTCCCAGCTGAGGGGCCTGGCCATACGTACTGGGTCACGTCAGAAACTGGGGACATTCAGTGTATCCCACAGCGGAACGTGACTCTTCCTGAGAGGGGATAAACTCAGAGGGGGGAGGCGCACACCAATGTAATACAGTCAGTGTATAATAGTTACAAGTTGTTCTAAGTTTTTTCCTTTCCTAACTTAATAGTTTCATAGTTTCATTCAGGGTTGGAAGGGACCACAAGGATCATCTAGTTCCAACCCCCCTGCCATGGGCAGGGAAACCCCACACTAGATCAGGCTGGACAGAGCCTTATCCAGCCTGCTCTTAAACACCCCCAGGGACGGGGCCTCGACCACCTCCCTGGACAACCCATTCCAGGGTCTCACCACTCTCAGGGTGAAGAACCTCCTCCTCACATCTAGCCTGAATCTCCCCACCTCCAGCTTCATTCCATTCCCCCTAGTTCTATCACTGCCTGAGATCCTGAGAAGTCCTTCCCCAGCCTTCCTATAGGCCCCTTTCAGATACTGGAAGGCCACAATTAGGTCACCTCAGAGCCTTCTCTTCTCCAGGCTGAACAGCCCCAACTCCTTCAGTCTGTCCTCATAGGACAGGTGCTCCAGCCCTCTGATCATCCTCGTGGCCCTTCTCTGGACATGCTCCAGCACCTCCACATCCCTCTTGTAATAGGGGCTCCAGAACTGGACACAGTACTCCAGGTGGGGTCTCACCAGGGCTGAGTAGAGGGGGAGGATCACCTCCCTCGACCTGCTGGCCACACTTCTCCTGATGCAGCCCAGGATCTGATTGGCCTTGTGGGCTGCAAGTGCACATTGAGAGCTCATGTTGAGCTTTTTGTCCACCAGCACCCCCAAGTCTCTCTCCTCAGAGCTGCTTTCCAGCCAGTCACTGCCCAGCCTGGATTTGTGCCTGGGATTGCCTCGACCCAGATGCAGGACCCTGCACTTGCTCTTATTGAACTTCATGAGGTTGGCTTGTGCCCACCTCTCCAGCCTGTCAAGGTCCCTCTGGATGGCCTCCCTTCCCTCCAGCGTGTCTGCTGCACCACACAGCTTGGTGTCATCAGCAAACTTGCTGAGGGTGCACTCAATGCCACTGTCCATGTCACCCACAAAGATGTTGAATAAGACAGGTCCCAGGACTGATCCCTGAGGGACTCCGCTTGTCACTGGCCTCCACTGGGACATGGAGCCATTGACAGCCACTCTTTGGGTGTGGCCATCAAGCCAGTTCCTTATCCATCTAGTGGTCCACCCATCAAACCCATGTGTCACCAGTTTGGAGACCAGGATGTGGTGCGGGACAGTGTCAAAGGCTTTGCTCAGGTCCAGGTAAACGACATCATTTGCTCGCCCCTCATCTATTAATTTTGTCACCTGCTCATAGAAGGCCACCAGGTTGGTCAGGCAGGATTTGCCCTTGGCAAAGCCATGCTGACTGTTCCCAATCACCTTTTCACTATTCTTTTGAGCCAGTAGTGCCTCCAGGAGGATCTGCTCCATTATCTTTCCAGGCACAGAGGTGAGACTGACTGGCCTGTAGTTCCCTGGTCCCTCCTTCTTACCCTTTTTGAAGATGGGGGCAATGTTTCCCGTTTTCCAGTCTGTGGGGACTTCACCAGATTGCCATGACTTTTGAAATATAATAGAGAGGGGTTTAGCAACCTCTTCTGCCAGTTCTCTCACACACTTCACACCAATCCAGAGAACTCCTGCATCATCTCACCTGCACCTGTTCCTGATGTCCCTACAAAAGTGGACTGTTCCCGAGTTTTCTTTCCCTTTCAAAGACAGACTGATTCCTGATTCTTCTCCACATTTCTGTCCAGTCCTAGCACCACCTACATTTACCAGCACCAGAGAGGAAGAGACTGCCCTGAAAAAGAGAGACAGCCAGGATAAAGAGGGACTTGCATCAAGGATTCAAATACCACGTGTCAAGATTGGATGAAGAGAGTGGAAGTGGAACAGAGCAGTGGATTGTGATGGGTTATGTCCATTCTGAAAGCAGGGCAAGGGAGGGCCTGTGAGAGTCTTGCTCTCCCTGGAGGGCGTTTTCCCCCTGAGGAACTGAGTTAGTCTGTTCCACTTCTCCTCCCTGTCCAGCAAGCCTATAAAAAGGAAGACACTGCAGCCATTTGCTCTCTTTTGGCGCCTGCCTTGTCTGGATGATAGGACTGCTGCTGGCTTCCTGCTTCTCTGCCATGTGGTCCTCCTCTTCCCTGCTACATCCACACCTCTTCAAAGGACTTAAAAGGACTGGATTTATATACATATTTTTCCTCATCCTTCCTTGTTCCTTACCCTTGTGAACCCTTCCTGCTATTGTTTTTGTATATATATATATATAAAGAAAATTTTTTAGCTCTCTGCTTCCAAACCAATTCCAAATTATTTCTGGGTAGATTTGCTCCTTCCCTTTCTTTTTCTCTCAATCGGGAGATAGGAGGAGGGAGTGTTGGGGGAGAGATTCTCAGCCTTGCCTCCCATCTGAGCTCTTATATCCCAGTTAAGGTTCAAACCACCACAGTATCTCTCATTATTTACAATCCTCCCTGAACCCCTTTCCCTCAGTAAGTTAGATTTCTAAATCCATTCATGTTATCCAGGCCCAGTAATGTCACAGAAAAGGATATGATGTACCAGGTCCTGCAAGTCTTTGCTTATTTGCTCCAAGCATCAAAATATTTATTGCCATGAATCTTTTGTAGCCATTGTAGGCTTAGTATAATATACCACTATTCTAATTGCTCGATGCTTTAGACCTTCTTTGAGTAAGGATAAGTTCATACTACAAAAAAGCAGTGGCTATTTTCACTGGAGTGCTGGGAATCCTGTCTGTGAGCAGAGAGAAGTATGAGACTGAAGGAGGACTGAATGTTTGAGAGGCAGGCAGTGGCTAACAGTTTGGGAGTAGTTCAAAGGACCTTGAAAAAATGAGTATAATCCTTTGGTTTCTGTAAACAGTCTGAGTCCAGATGTATTTTATTTTTTTTTAATGGACCAGGTCCAGCATCTTTGCTGGTGTACAGCACTACTCCATAATATAAGGACTTCTCTATTGACTGTAGATCAATTTTCTGTCTGCAAGTGCAGCTATCTGAACAATAATGAATGAAATGAGAAATATTTCCCTGAGATGAATAATATGCTATATGTGGCAGGTTGTGGCCATTAGCCTTAACAGATCATTATTCTTCTATATGCTTTATGCTGCAGATATCACTGCTGTTAAAAGCAATTTGGAAATAAATATTCTCTGGGGTCACATCCATCATTAACAGATATAGGTATGTCATTACTGGCCTGCATTGTAATAACTGATATTAGGATTAAGAGAATATGATCTGATTGACAAATCAGTAGCCTACTGTGCATTATTATCGCCTAAAAATGAGTCAGTTCAGCATGTCTGAACTATCTTTCAATGTGTTATTCAACTAGCACATTTTGATCTATGTTTCTTACTATTCTGATAGGAATTTTTAAGAACACAAGCATTTTAAACACATAATTTTATAATTGTGCTTAAGCAGTGTTTATCCCATTTGCTTTTCACATGCTTCTTGCCTTTAATTTTGTCTCTGACTCTGTTTTAAATAGCAAGGCAAGAGGCAAAAGTCAAGATAAACTGAACAAAGATCTGGATTCAAAATCTAAGTATTAACCTGTTTTGTAGCCCAAACCACTACTGTTAGCTGAAACATCTTTCCTTTTGAAATATTTAAAACTTAAATTGACTGTATAGGCCTCATCTCTCAGAATCACACAATGGCAAGGGTTGGAAGGGACCTC
The DNA here is from genome assembly GCA_011125475.1 of Melanerpes aurifrons. NCBI lineage: Eukaryota > Metazoa > Chordata > Aves > Piciformes > Picidae > Melanerpes > Melanerpes aurifrons. The sequence goes on along the minus strand of WWNC01000080.1, from coordinate 3,292,151 downwards.
TGGAGGTCATCTAGTCCAAACACCTTGCTAGAGCAGACTCACCTAGAGCAGGCTGGACAAGGCAGCAACCAGGTGTATTTGAATGACTCCAAAGATGGAGACTGCACCAGCTCTTTGGGCATCCCTTTCCACTGCTCCACCACCCTCAAAGTAAGGAGGTTTCTCCACATGTTTAGATGGAGCTTCCTATGTTCCTTGTCCTGTCACTGGGCACTACTGAAAAAGACTGACGCCATCCTTCTTACACTCACCCATTAAGTATTTATATGCATTGATAAGATCCCACTCATTTGTCTCTTCTCTAGGCTAAAAAGCCCCAAGTCTCTCAGCTTTTCTTCATAAGAGAGATGTTCTAGTCCTCCAATCATCTTCTTAGCCCTGTATATTATTCATACAAGGGTAACAGGAAAATGCTTTGGAAATTAGACTGCAATGTACTGGATAACCCAAAATGCCAACAGTTCAAATCTGCTTTTCTCATGCATACTGTAAATTTGGGATATTCCACCCAGAAAAAAATTCCTCTCATATTTTCATTATTATCTGCACAGCAAGAATTTCTCTTGTTGACTCTTTCATGTGAACAAGTGGATGGATATTTGAAAAGGTATTAACAGCTTTGAACTGAAAATGTAAAAGAAACTGTGGTCCTACTGTTATTGGTATATGATAAACTGTGGCTCTGTAAAAATAACTTATTTCCATAAGATGTAAAATATCTTACGGAAGTAAAGAGATAATGATAATTTATATTTTTTTCTGAGTGGAATCTGGATATATATATCTGGGTTTTTTGTAATTGCTGCATATATGAGTGTTTGTGTGTGTGTGTGCATATATACATGCATGTGTATAAAAGAGAAAGCAAGCAACATAATTACAGGCAATGTGCTAAATATAAACCAGTCAATGACTACCCTTATAGAAGCTGAAATGTACTGTTTCACGAGGTTTACTTATTTTATCTAGAAGTGTGGCAACTCCAGAAAACTAAATATTTGACTTAGAAAACTTAATTTCTTGACCTGTTTGATTTGCTATGGCTAAAAATATTACTCAGGAAAAAAAAATCGATATGACTTTACAGAATCACAGAATGGTAGAATAAAGGTTATCTACTTCTGTTTGCACTCTTTGCTTTACATTCCCTGGATCATTGTTTGCAGCAGTGACTGCAACATCAGAAAGATTGTCATTATGATGATTTTCACCTGAGGGATAGGTACTAAGACACTACGAGAAAGGTGATATTCATAGTAATAAAATTATGAATAATGGGTAGAAAATACTTCACATATACATGGAGTATCTGCAGAAGTGTTTCTAAACAGAAAGTTTTCTAAAGGTCTGTATACTGGCTCTGTGACACTTTGAGGATGTGTACTAAATACAAGGAATTAGACAGCAAATATAGAGAAAAACTATCTGGGTCTAAAAAGTGCCACAGATGATTCTCAAAGAACGAAGTGTCACCTGGTATACTTTCACTAAGAAATAAAACATATAAAGGGTATAATTTTCAATAAGGCATTTTTTAGAAATAAAAGAAGTGGTATTTAGCAAAGACTTGTAAAAACTGCTTGGGAATAAACATTTTAAACAAGATGAAAGAAGCTAGGGTCATGCTAGAAACTTTATAAAAGTGTTCAATGGAATTAATCTGACATCGGGTTGTGTTTTTTTAAAACAGTGCTCATTGTTAAAATATGTTCAGATCTAGTGTTTTCTCACTCTCAAGTTCAAATATTTTTTTCAGTTGTGGTCCAGAGTTAGTTCTGATCATTTCATCTTGCATGTCCCTTGGTTTAAAATTCTTCCAAAACTCAGAGACCTTTCTGGCTCAACAGGTCCAGTGTTGAGTGCCCTTAGTACTATATGTGAGGAGCAGGACCATTTTGTAACTGACACCAAGAGCCATGTTTTTTATTGAACAAAATTTCCGAACACTGGTATATCTCCACGAAGTGACAGATGGTTGAACCTATGCATGTTTTTTCACCAGAATACAGAATTAACCAGGTTGGAAAAGACCTTCGAGATCTTCAAGTCCAACCTATCATCCAACACCATCTAATCAACTAAACCATGGCACTAAGTGCCTCATCCAGTCTCTTTTAAAACACTTCCAGGGATGATGACTCCACCACCTCTCTGGGCAGCCCATTCCAATGGCCAATCACTCTTTCCGTGAAGAATTTCTTCCTAACATCCAGCCTAAACCTCCCCTGGTGCAGCTTGAAACTGTGTTCTCTTGTTCTGTCACAGGTTGCCTGGGAGAAGAGACCTACCCCTACTTGGCTACAACTACCCATCAGGTAGTTGTAGAAGGCAATAAGGTCTCCCCTGAGCCTCCCCTTCTTCAGGCTAAATAACCCCACTGCATTTCCTCCTCAAGGCAGAGTACAGTGTAAATGGCTGCAACAAATTTATTGTTAATGTTGATTAGATTTTCCTTTCACATACTAACATCAGTAGATCTCCATTGCCTGCTCTATTAGCAGCCTTCACAAAGAAAACTACGGGCACATGATAATATTTCCAGCATTCTGTACAAGGATTAAGTGTCTGTAGAAAATAAGTCTGGTTTAATTTTTCCAGGCACACTGTAATGGCAAGTCCAGCCATCTTTATTGCATTACAGCTATGTCCTGTATCTTTTCTCTTGACACTGATCAGGAAGATGTCACATGGTGCACACTCCAGACTTACTGAGTCCTTAAAGGAACTTGTTTTGGGATATAAGGACCTGCTTTATCATTTGAATTCCCGGAATTCAATGGAGCATGCTTTATGTGACTATATCTTTAGAACATAATTTCTGTAGCAGCAAATAACATAGTGACTACTATTGTTTATTTGAACATTCTATTTTTTGTTTAGTATAGCCTGTCACAAACTGAAAATGTATCAACTGCATGACTAAAGCATTTTGCCTCCATCTGTGCATTATACATGGTAAATGCTAGTGCTTTAGAAATGGTATGACCAAACTGCAAACTGAGAATGAGCTTTCCGTTATTCATGTATATTATTGGTGGAATTCCTGCATCTACACAAAGCACAGAGGAAGATAAAATTCCTCTCTCATTTTGTACACCTCAAACAAACCATCAAAATGATACAGACTGTCCAAAATTACCAAGTATAATACATTAAAGTAGATGTTTTCAACAGCTAACATGGGTGCGCTGCTGAGTTGAATGTTGGAAGTCACTGTTAAGGCAGTTAAACTTCATAGTCTTTCTGTGAAAGCAGATTCCTATTGTGCATTCTACCCTAGCTCTGTGCACAGAGTCCATTAATGTCAACAAGACATCATGCAGACAATAGCACACTGTTGAAATGCATTTAAACTGCAATTCAGATGACCCTTTCACATAATGTGTCTGTCTGATGAACAAAGAATAAAGCTACTAGCCATAAAGTGCTTGCAGTCTGAGGGACAGTCTTTTATTAATGGTGTGGTGGTGAGATAAAGTTCAGTTCTCCCTCCCCCACAAAGAAACCACGGCTAACTCAGTGGGAGAAGCAGAGATTAATTAAAGCTATATTTACAAGCAGGATGAGATGCAGTGAATATATACACAATATACAGTATTTATAATATGTACAGAAATATACAGCAAAGAATGTAATACAGAACAAAACTCCCTCCTCCAGACAGGAGGGTCGTGACCCCCCCATATCCCCTCTCTCCTCCTACCTCCCTTTTTTCCCAAAAAGGGTTAGAGAGAGAGAAAAGTTTATTATTAAGGAGGAAATTCTGCTAGTTCAAAGTGTATGCAAGAATTAGTTTTCTTATCTGTTAGCTCAAGATTAGCTCCGTCCAGCAGCTGTTGCTCAAGAGAGAGACAGAAGCAGACAGGCAGAACTGAGACAGAGGCTCAAACTGAACTAGAACTTAAAGTTGCATTTTACCTATCTACCAATGAAATTAATTTAGAATATCTGAATGTTTTCAAAACATTCAGCCAGAGTGTTCCAGCAACTGTCCCTTTCTTAAAGGCACAGCCTAAAACAGTCACACATGGCTTCACTTCTTTCTGCTCTATGTCCTCAAGAAAATAGCCTAGGAATTTTGTGAACCATCTCTGCCATTTGCTGATTTAGCACAGTGAATATATTGTGACCCAAAATATTTCTGTTGGCATATATTACTGGAAGATGTAAGGTGATCCATGACAAGATGGACCTCTCTGAAAGGTGGGGTAGAAAAGCAAAGAACTCTTAGTCTCAGAAGCATCTTCTACCACCTTTTCTACAAGAAACTTGCCAGTCACAACTGGGCCACGTGCAGTATCTTACATTGTACTGTAAGTTGCTTGCCCATTTCTCTGACTCTCTTACATATTTTGGTTTTCTCTCTCATATTTAGGGGAAAAAGAATACTTGAGTTGGAATTGTGAATTTGTATTTTTGGAGAATAACATCTTTGTCTAAACTTACTGACTTTGGCACACAGATGTAGGTTTCATCCTTTGTGTTGCACACTTAAATTTGCAGAGTTCTTTTTTCTTCCATTTTGTCAGTAAGAAGGAAAACATTTATCAGATTTTTTTTTTATTTCAAAATTTTAAATGTATGTGTTCTACTCCTACTGAAATCTTATAAAAAGCAACCAAAATTTTTCCAGTCTATATACCAAATTATAGACATAAGCTGTGTCCAAGATAATGCTTTATTGCTTGCACTTTTCCCATTTATGGTATAAAACTGTATGTGTGCTTCGTACATATATACTTTTGAAGCTTCTGCAGTGCCTCTACAGATAAGGCTGCTTTTCCTTAGGAAACTTGGTGTGAACTACAAATCACTGAGCGCTGAGATTTATGGCCTAAACTCAATTTCTTGCCCTGCAGTACTCTATGGGGTTGATGTGATGCATCCTAGAGTCCTGAGGGAACTGGCTGATGTAATCACAAAGCCACACTCCATGACACTTGAAAGGTTATGGCACTAGCACTAGTACAAGGAGCAATGGTTTTAAACTAGGAAAGTGCAGATTTAGATTAGACCTTAGGAAGAAATTCTTTACTACGAGTGTGGTGAGACACTGGAACAGGTTGCTCAGGGAGGAGGTGGAGGCCCCATTCCTGGAGACATTCAAGGCTTGATGGGACTCTGAGACACTTGATCTAGTTGGGCACGTTCCTGCTTACTGCAGAGGGTTGGACTAGATGACCTCTAGAGGTCCCTTCCAACCCAGTGTTTTTGTTTGGTTTTTTTTACATACCAGTTATTTAATTGGATATGGAAAGCAGTGAAGTGCCACTTACACCAACACCTTACGTTTTTATTAGATGAAGAATAATGTTCAGGAAGAAGGCCAGTACTTTTCAGGTGACTTTGATGTCTTTGGGCTGTGTATAAGTTGTGTAGTGATTGGCAGCCTCTTGTACTCCCTCTCAAAGGAGAAGGTAATTTTAAGTGTCTAGAGCTAATCTCACATATCATCTAATGGCAGCTGTTCTTACCTAAAGACAACTGAAGGACATTTCAAATTCAGTGTGCCCTGGAACCTAGAAGAATTATCCATGAGCATGATGTTGTAAAAGTTATGGAAATTTTAAATAACCCTAACAAAACAAGTATTTAAGTGTCTTGCATAACAACTGTGTGCACTGGTTACCTACCAACCCTGTCAAGAGTGCCCAAGAGCTTCTTTTGAGTCATTTAGCACTATTCATTCCTGTTTTCAGCAGTTGTAGGGATAAGATTTTCTCATATTAGAAGATTTTAAGGCTTTATATTTTCATCTAATTGTTACATCTAAAAAGACCTGACAGCTGATTTTAGCATAGTAGTGATATAGGCCATGATGTTAATGAACAACTGTGTGCTACTGGGAAGATGTGTAATGTACTACTGCAAGAACAAAGAACAAAATCCATAGTAAAAATAGCTAACATTTGGAAGAAGTACTTAACAGATGTATTAATCCTGCTGAGTTTCTTCCTCCTACTACTGTCTGATCAACTTTCCTCTGCTGTCTTGAGTACTAATGTTCTTGCAATGCTCTCTTCTTCACACATATACCAGTTTACACCTCAGAAAAATTTTCCTTGCATAGAAAGTGATTAAAGTTGTAAACATATTTTTTTAGTCTCTGTGTCATCCACTTAGGCCATGTAGCATCTGTTGCATAGGCCATGTAGCATCTGTTGCATAGGCCATGTAGCATCTGTTGCATGATGTGGTGAAGAACCTTTACCTTTGAACATCCAATTCAAAACTGGCTGTGGAACATCTTTCTTGGTCTTTTGACCAGCGGGGTTTCATGTTGTTTTCCAATTGTAAATAACTGTATAATACAGTAAAGACTGTATATTTTGTACATATTAGAATCATAGAATCAACCAGGTTGGAAAAGGCCTCAGAGATCATCAAGTCCAACCTATTACCTAATACCTAACACCTCATGACCACTAAACCATGGCACCAAGTGCCATGTCCAATCCCTTTTTGAACACCTCTAGGGATGGTGACTCCACCTCCCTGGGCAGCACATTCCAATGGCCAATTACTCTTTCTGGGAAGAACTTTCTCCTCACCTCCAGCCTAAACTTCCCCTGGTGCAGCTTGAGACTGTGTCCTCTTGTTCTGATGCTGGTTGCCTGGGAGAAGAGACCAACCCCCACCTGTCTACAACCTCCCTTCAGGTATTTATAAAGAGCAATAATGTCTAAATCATTTGGGTTGAAAGGGACCACCAATGACCATCTAGTCCAACCCCAAAATGTTATCAATCATGGCTTTTTGTCTCGTTGGAATTATTATTATTATCATTATTATTATTATTATTATTATTATTGTTATTATTGTTATTATTGGCACTTTTCTTAAATGTGCCAATAAAATTGGAATTAAGATCCCTTCATGTCACTAGGGCTTTTTTGAACATCTGACTGAAAAGTTTTAGGACAGTTCTCAACACAAGTCAAGACCAATGCCTCTTAGAAAGTGATGCTGGAAATTCCTGCTGCTTTGAGAAGGAATAAGACTCGAAAGCCTGTTTTTTTGGGGGGGTCATATCTTCCCTTTCTTTTGTGCTTTCTCTTAGATTTTTGCACTGCTGTTGCAGGAGTTCTCATTCTCTCTTGTTCTTAGCTAGATGTGAACACCTACAAACTCAATATATGAGTCAGAGGTGTCAGATTTCGCATTTGCATGCCACTTCACATGTGGGAGGCTCTAATTCATTCTAATATTCTAAATCATGCTAATATTCTTTGCATTCCATTACAACGTTTAGATTTTGCTTGTAAATACAGCTTCATTTGCTTCTAACTGAGTTGGTCTGGCAAAGTCTATGATGGCCAGAAACTTCAACACACCACATTACAAAAAATAACTGGCGCCTATTCAGAGTGGGGCAATTGCTTGATTGATTAATTCCTGCTCAGATTAAGGAAGCAAAATGAAGCTGGTTTGGGTTTTATGGCATTTGATATATTCTTCTCTGGTGGTGATTTTGTATAAATGGTGCATTGCTCTGATGTTAGATAAGCTGGGAAGATATTTGGCGTATAAACTGTTCCTTTGCTTTACATACAAGCTGAAAATGCTGTATTACCACTGTTTGGGATTTCTTTGGCTTAAAAAAATATGTTAATATAACTGTAACAATTCCCACAGAAATATATAAATTCAGTATTCCTGTGGCTGAGAGCTATGTGAGCAGCTGGGATTCCAAGATTATTTATTTGCTATGTGTGATTCTGTGAGAGGTGATAATTAATGTGTTCTCGTTAATGACACTGCTCCAAGAGAGATGTGCAGCAAACAGGTGTTCTATTTTTAGACACAGCAGATGTAGACGTTGTAGGGCTAGTTCTAACTCAACTCTAGCTCTAACTCTACTGATGATGAAGATACAGAGATAGGATAAACAGGTCAAATGGCTGGCAACAGGCAGACAGGCATTAATGGTAAAGCAGCTCTGAAAGAGATCGATGGCAGCAATTTTGGCATTCAGCCAGCAGGAGGGCAGACACAGCCCACAATGGCGGTGCCAGTACCTAAAATGGCAGCCACATCAGCAGCACCAGTAGCTAAGATGGCAGCTGTGGCTTCACTGGTAGCCATTAACGAGGCAAAAAGAATTCTGCCTGCAGCAGCAGGAACAGGAGCTAGTTCTGCAGCAGCTGCTGGGTCCCAGAGTCCACTTACTGATACTGTTTCTTTGCAAACCCCTTCTGCTTCTGCAAAATCTGCTGTAAATTTGAATGCAGCTCCAGTTAAACAAATTGCAGCTTTGGATAAAAGAGGCAGATGCAAGGCAGATGGAGAGGCAGAGGAACAGCAAGAACAGCAAGATGCTTCTGCTGGTCAGGGACCTTCTGTTAAAAATGACCCTTCTGAAAATGGAAAGAAAGTTTGCCTTGAAGATAAAGCTGAATTACTGAGACCATCAGTGGATAGTGGAGATGCAGGGCAGGATATAGGTTCTGCTAAGTCAGGAGCTAATGGAGGTGCTTCTGAACTTAAAGAGGTCCTAAGGATAGCATCTTCAAGAGGATGTGATTGATGAGGAGGAAGATGACATCCAGACAGATGATTCCCCCAGGCAGGAAATTAGGCATGTAAGAAAGAATTACATTAGAGGAGGGAACGAGCCAATTCTGACCTGGTTAGGCAGGAGTTGCAATACAGGGGCACCTGCTTTAGTAGCGGGGGACAAGTCAGCATCTCAGCTTGGAACCTTCTTGGAAGACAGTGGAATAGATAGACATCTAGGCAGATGGCTTCGTAAGGTTTCTCTGTGGATGTGCCGTCTACTGGCAGATCCAGAGGTGACCTTCCATGGAACCCTAAGCCTTGGAACACCACGGATGAAGGAATTAAGCACTTGAAAGAGTTTGCTGTGAGAGAAGTGGTGTATGGAGACCATGGTACTCTGAATCCTTATGAAATTCCTGTTGGAAACAAGCGAAGATGGAAGTCTGCAGTGTGGACTCCAACACACTGAGTTGCAGAGGCAAAAGATGGAGAAGGAGAATGCAGTCAATTTGCAGAGGTAAAAGCTGTTCAGCTAGCTCTTGAAGTAGCTGAATGTGAGAGATGGCCAATGCTTTATCTCTACACTGATTCATGGATGGTAGCCAATGCTTTGTGGTGTTGGCTAAAGGACTGGAAAAAGAACGGTTGGCAGAGAAAAGGAAAGCTTATTTGGGCTGATGATCTGTGGCAGGACATTACTGATTGAGCTGAGAGAATTCCAGTTAAGGTAAGACACATTGATGCTCACATTCCTAAGAGCAAAGCTATTAAAGAACAACAACACAACCATCAGGCAGATCTAGCTGCAAGAGTTTCTCAAGTAGACACAAACTCTGATCTGGATCTTGACTGGAAACACAGAGGTGAGCTGTTCTTAGCTTCGTGGGCTCACGATATTTCAGAACATCAAGGCAGAGATGTAACCTACCAGTGGGCTAATGACAGATCAATTGACATTTCCATGGACACTATCTCTAACCATTTTGGCTAGAGAGCTGACTTGAGACCAGCACCAGGACCAGCATGCTTGAGCTGAGAGGTCTCTATTTTGGTTTCTTTGGGGGGCTTTTCAGGTTTGGAGGACCTTGGCAGACAGCGAGGACCAGCAGGGTCATCTTCTCACATGCCTGCTCGAGATTGTGATGTCAGCCATGGGAATTTCAAACGCAGCAGGGCTAAGCTGCACGACACCATTTTGGCTAGAGAGCTAGTCTTCTCGCTCAATTGCAGCTAGTGGTATGCTGGGTCAGCTGACAGAGTGCAGAAGCCTCTGTGGTATCTTGGGCAAAATGTAGTGTAAGGTGGAATTTAGCAACTAGCATCAAAACCCCCAAATTTAATCTCACCTGCCTCAAGAGATCCAGCCATGGTAACAACTCAGCCAAAGGCAATCAGAAAAACAGTAGATAGCCAGACAGAGCTGGCACACAAGCATGCAGGTGTCCAGGCTACTAACTGCAGAGAGTGCTGGAGCCTGGCACTTGGAATGGAGGGTGAAAGAGACAACACCTGTGTGAGGTGTGACCAGGTGAATTATCTCCTCAATCTGGTGGCTGAGCTAAAGGATGAAGTAGAAAGGCTCAAGACAATAAGGGAATACAAAAGGGAGTTAGATATGTGACAGCAGGCTTTACAGATCTCCCCTGCTGAGCTAGGTGCCCCTGGAAACAGGGTGGGGGATGGATACAGGTCACTTTTAGGGGAAGCATGAGGAAACCATCCCAGCCCTCTTTGCCTCCCCTGCTGTCGTTGCATAATAAGTATGAGGCCCTGCAGGCTGAGGGCAATATGGATGAGAAGGCAGAAGAGGAACCTTCTAAGGGGATGCCTAAAACAAATCAGTCCCCACCAACCATCAGGACTAGTGCCATAAAGAAAAAAAGGAGGGTAGTTGTTGCTGGTGACTCTCTCCTGAGGGGAACAGAGGGTCCTATTTGTCATCCTGACCCATCCCACAGGGAGGTCTGCTGCCTACCTGGGTCCTGGGTAAGGGACATCACCAGGAGACTACCAAAGCTAATGCAGCCCTCTGACTATTACCCCTTGTTGAAAATCTAAGATGGAAGCAATGAGATTGATAAGAAGGGCACCAGGACAATGAAAAAGGAATTCAAGGCCCTCGGACAATTGGTTGATGGAGAAGAAGTTCAAGTGGTGTTCTGCTCAGTTCCCTCAGTGGCAGGGGTGTACACTGAAAGGAACAGGAGAACCCATGGTATCAACAGTTGGCTCAAGGGATGGTGCCAACAGTGGAATTTTTGGTTCTTTGATCAAGGGGCAACTTTTACCACACCTGACCTGCTGGACTTAGATGGGGTAAATGTATCTAGAAAGGGCAAAAGGGCTCTAGCACTAGTTAGCAGGGGTCATTGGGAGGGCTTTAAACTAGGGCTGAAGGGGGTGGGTGAGAACTAGTCTCTCTGAAGAGGAGCGAGGAGGGACATGAACTAGAGCTAGATGAGAAATCAGCAGCCCAGCTGAAGTGCATGTACATCAATGCAAGCAGTATGGGTAACAAACAAGAGGAACCGGAAATTTTGGTTCACCAGGAAAACTATGATATAGTTGCCATTACAGAAACATAGTGGGACAATTCACAGGATTGGAGTACTGCACTGGGTAGTTACAACCTCTTTAGGAGAGACAGGTGAGGGAGAAGAGGAGGAGGGGTGGTCCTGTGTATTAGGGAATCTCTTGATACCACAGAACTTGAGGTTGAGGATGAAAGGATTGAGTGCCTGTGGCTTAAAAATCAGAGGGAGGGCTAACAAAAGTGACATCCAGGTTGAAGAGGCAGATGAAATATTCTATAGGCAACTGGAGGCTGCCTCAAGATCAAAAGATCTTGCCCTTGTGGGCAACTTTAACCTGCCAGATATCTGCTGGGAACTTAACTCAACAGAAAGGAGGCAGTCCAAAAGGTTCTTAGAATGTATGGAGGACAACTTCTTGATGCAGCTGTTAAGTGAACATACCAGGGGTCAGACTCTGCTTGACCTGCTGTTCTCAAATATAGAAGGGCTGGTGGAAGATGTGATGGTGGGAGGCTGTCTAGAGTGCAGCTACCATGAGATAGTGGAGTTTTCAATATGCAGGGAAAAAAGGAGGAGCAATAACAAAACTCTTACTTTGGACTTCTGGAGGGCAAACTTCAGCTTGTTTAAGCAACTTATTTGGAGAGTACGCTGGATAGCAGCCCTTAAGTAACAGGGGGTCCAGGAAGGTTGGATCTATTTCAAACAGGAACTCTTGCAGGCACAGGAACTGGCTCTACCCACACGCTGAAAGATGAGCTGCTGGGGGTGGCGACTGGCCTGGATGGGCAAGCAGCTCTTGAATGAATTAAAGGAAAAAAAGAGGGTGTATCACCTTTGGAAAGGGGGGAAGGCAACTCATGATATGTGTGGTGGGTGGAAGGGTAAAGCCAAGAAGCCTCCTCCCTTCCCCCTTGTAAGGTAAAAGGGAAAAGAAAAATTGAAGGGAAAGGAAAAAAAAACTCACCAGCTGAATTAGCAAAGCAGTGGAGCTATATTTACAAAGCAGTGTAGGGTTTGCAGGGGAATATTTACAAATTTACAATATCTACAATATATACAAAGATATACAACAGAGTAACACAGAAATGAGAGTAACCCCCCTCGGCCGAGGGGTTCCCCACCTCCGCTCTCCCCTCTCTTCCCCCCCTTCCCCAGAGTAGTTCGGAAAAGAGGGAGAAAGAGAAAAGAATGAAGTTAAAAGCAGTTTGTGTTAATTGGAAGCAGTTAATACAGAACTGGTTATCTTATCTTCAAGGTCGAAGTCTTGGCAGGAAGCCCAGCACAGAGATAGTTGCTGCCCAAAGGAAAGGCGGAAGCAAGACTGACCGAGAAGTGCTGGAAATGCTCATTTCCACTCCCAGTTCAGAAGGTGCTTCCTCCCACTTGACCAATGAAAATTAGTTTAGACTATTCCTTCTGTTTACCAACTTCCGTCCACCATATTCCCTTTCTTAAGGGGGCAACGTCAACCGGCCACAGTCCACCCCTTCTAAACAATTTCATTGGCTGTTCATACTGTCCATTCAATCCAAAATGATATTTACAGTTCGTGAGTAAAGTTCATAGTCCATTCCGGCTATGCTCAGATGTAGGTGATTCAAAAGTCCAAGAAAATCATAAAATGAGAAAAGTGGAAAACAGTTCATTTCTTCACTGACGAAGCAAAGAAAAGGGAAACAGGGAAATCTCAGGGTCTCTTAGTTGACTCAGGGCTCTCATGGTTCGTGCACCGTAGATTCCTCGTTGATTCTTGTTTTGGGCGCGATGTAGCTGTATAGCAGTTCGAAGTTAACCTCTTTCAGCTAAAGTTAAATTTCTTTGTGGAATACACTGAATTTCGCCATTCTCTTGCATTACCCAATAAGTGTGACCCGGACCTTCAGCTGAAACCACCCCTCGGACAGGTTTAGCCTCTCCTGAGGGTGAAAATACCCAAACAGTTTTACCTAACAGATTCTTTTCTCTAACAACAGGAACTCTATCACCTTCCACTTTCCGTAGCAAATCTGAATGTGCAGGTCCAGCTCGGTTCACTGAACCTCTACTATTTACCAGCCAGGTTGCTTGTGCTAAATGTTTTCCCAGTTTTTCAAAGATCCACCCCCATGGCTTTAAGAGTGGTCTTCAACAAACTGTTGTAGCGTTCAATCTTCCCTGAAGCTGGTGCATAGTAGGGAATGTGGAATATCCACTCAATACCGTGCTCTTTTGCCCAGTACTTTACAAGGTTGTTCTTGAAATGAGTCCCGTTGTCTGACTCAATCCTCTCTGGAGTTCCGTGTCTCCACAGGATCTGTCTCTCCAGACCGAGAATGGTGTTGCGTGCAGTTGCATGTGGAACTGGATAAGTTTCCAACCATCCAGTGTTTGCCTCTACCATAGGAAGCACGTATTGCTTACCAGAACGAGAACGTGGTAGAGTGATGTTGTCAATCTGCCAAGCTTCACCATACTTGTACTTGGACCATCTGTTACCATACCACAAGGGCTTAAGTCGTTTTGCCTGCTTAATAGCAGCACAAATGTCACAGTCATGGATGACTTGTGTGATAGCATCCATGGAAATGTCTATGGATCTGTCACGAGCCCATTGGTATGTTGCATCTCTGCCTTGATGTCCTGACGAATTGTGAGCCCACCGAGCTAAGAATATCTCACCTCGGTGTTTCCAGTTGAGATCAAGATTAGAGCCCATGTCTACTTGAGAAACTCTTGCAGCTAGATCTGCCTGATGGTTGTGTTGCTGTTCCTCAGTAGCTTTGCTCTTAGGAATGTGAGCATCGATGTGTCTCACTTTCACTGGAATTCTCTCGATTCGATCAGCAATGTCCTGCCATAGGTTGGCTGCCCAAATGGGTTTTCCTTTCCTCTGCCAACCACTCTTTTTCCAGTTCTTTAGCCAACCCCATAGAGCATTGGCTACCATCCATGAGTCGGTGTAGAGATAAAGCTTTGGTCATCTCTCACGTTCAGCTACGTCGAGAGCTAGCTGGACAGCTTTTACCTCTGCGAACTGACTGGATTCTCCTTCTCCATCTTTCGCCTCTGCAACTCGGCGTGTTGGACTCCACACTGCAGACTTCCACCTTCGCTTGTTTCCAACAAGACGACAGGAACCGTCTGTGAACAAAGCATATTTCTTTTCATCATCAGACAGGTCATTGTAAGGAGGAGCTTCCTCAGCACGAGTTACTTTCTCCTCTGGAGGTTTAGCACAGTTGATACCTTCAGGCCAACTTGAGATCACCTCCACTAGACCAGGTCTTTCAAGATTTCCCATTCGAGCTCTCTGTGTTATCAGAGCCATCCACTTGGACCATGTGGAGTCTGTGGCATGATGTGGTGTGGAACCTTTGCCTTTGAACATCCAATTCAAAACTGGTAATCTGGGAGCTAAGAGAAGTTGTGATTCAGTTCCAATCACTTCAGAAGATGCTTTCACTCCTTCATAGGCAGCTAGAATTTCTTTCTCTGTTGGAGTATAATTAGCCTCTGAACCTCTGTAACCTCGACTCCAGAAACCAAGAGGTCGTCCACGTGTCTCACCTGGAGCTTTTGCCACAAGCACCAGGTTGGACCATTGTCACTTGCAGCCGTGTACAAAATGTTCTTAATGTCTGGACCATCTCGGACAGGTCCCAGACCCATTGCTTGAATTACCTCTTGCTTTATCTGGTCAAAGGCTGCTTGTTGTTCAGGTCCCCAGTGGAAATGGTTTCTCTTTCGAGTCACATCATACAGAGGTTTCACAATCTGACTGTATCCAGGAATGTGCAGTCTCCAAAATCCCACTATCCCCAAGAAACGTAGGGTCTCTTGCTTGTTTGTGGGACTTGCCATGGTAGAGACTCTGTTTACCACATCCACTGGAATGTGTCGGCGTCCATCCTGCCATCGCACTCTCAGAAACTGAATTTCTGTGGTAGGTCCTTTCACCTTGTCTCGCTTGATGGCAAAACCTGCATTCAGAAGAATGTCAATGATTTTGTTACCTTTCTCGAAGACTTCCTCAGCAGTTTTACCCCAGACGATGATATCATCGATGAACTGGATGTGTTCTGGAGCGCTGCCTTTCTCCAGAGCATCGTGGATCACGGCATGACAGATGCATGAGCTGTGGATCCAGCCCATTGGCAGTCTGTTGAAAGTGTACTGGATTCCTCTCCAGGTGAAAGCAAACTGAGGCCTGCATTCCTCTGCTATGGGAATAGAGAAAAATGCATTAGCAATGTCTATGGTAGCATACCATTTGGCCTCTTTGGATTCCAGCTCATACTGTAACTCCATCATGTCTGGTACTGCTGCACTCATAGGTGGAGTTACTTCATTCAGGGCTCGGTATTCTACTGTCAGACGCCAGTCTCCATTCTGCTTCCGCACAGGCCACACTGGACTGTTGAAAGGTGAATGAGTTTTGCTGACGACTTTCTGACTCTCCGACTGACGAATCAGATTCTGAATGGGCAACAAAGAGTCACGGTTGGTTCTGTATTGTCTGTGATGCACAGTCTGAGGAGCAACCGGCAATTTAATGTCCTGTATCTTATGTTGTCCCACAACTGCAGATTCATCAGAAAGTTCAGGTCTGGCAGATAGCTTCAATTTTTGTCCATCGATTTCTATTGAAGCTACTCCAAAAGCCCACTTGTAACCTCTAGGGTCTTTGAAACGCCCTTCTCTCAGAAAATCAATTCCCAAAATACAAGGTGCATCAGGTCCGGTCACAACTGTATGCTTCCTCCATTGCTTACCAGTTAAACTTATATTAACCTCTACCTTACTTAACTCTTGAGATCCACCAGTGACTCCCAGAATAGTTATAGACTCTGATCCCTGATAATTTGATGGTATTATGGTGCACTGAGCTCCTGTGTCAACCAAGGCCCTGTACTTCCAAAATTGTGAAGTGCCAGGCCACTGGATGTACACATCCCAATAGATTCTGTTATCTCTGTTATCCCTCTCCTCCCCCTGGCGGGAGGCAGGGCACCCCTAGTTATGGGGAACATGCGCACATGTGCATTGCACATAGTTTGCAGGGTTATAACTTTGCATGTTATAACTGGAGCCACTGTTGGAGCCATAAGAGTCGTTCTGGGGAACTGTGGAAGTAACAGCTACCCTTCTGGTATTGCTACCTTGGGTTCTGCCACTTTGCAATTCCCTCAGTCTCCTGAAAAGATTAGAAGTTGGTTGGCCATCCCAGCGGTTCATGTTCTCACCAAACTGATCACGCAGAGTTATCCAAATAGTTCTACGTGATTGCCTTGGTGGTCTGTTTTGGAATGACCTGCTTTGGAATGACCTCCTTGGAGGACATGTATTCCTCACAGATGAAACTTGTACCCACCTGGAGGGAGAATTGAAATTATCCCTTTGTGCCAATTGGTATATGGAATCTTTTAACTCTCTTATGCAATTCTGAATATCACCAGACATCATTTTAATGGCCGAAACCAAAGAACCACGTGTCATGCTATCCTCCAATTGTCTCATTTGATCACTGAATTGGCCAACCGTAGGAGAAGCTCCACCATAACTTCTTGACACAATTCTGCTTGCCAGAATGTTTGCATAATTAGAAGGAGCAAGTTTGATGATCTTTTTAGCAAGACCAATACCCACAGGAATGTCATCAGGATTCAGAGTTTCATGTTCACCATAGAGTAGCTCTCTAACAGCAAATTCTCTCAAGCGCTTAATCCCCTCATCTATGGTAGTCCAGGGTTTAGGATTCCATGGAAGATCATCTCGGGAAGGGTATCTCAGGGCAACCGCCATTAAAAGGCGTATCCAGAGATTAACCTTACCGAGAGCCCTGCCTAGATGTCTATCTATTCCATTATCCCTTGAGAGAGTTCCTAACTGAGATGCTGACTTGTCTCCAACTGTTAGAGCCAGAGCACCTGTATCATAACACCTACTGAGCCAAGCTAGAACTGGCTCCTTATCTGCCCTGGTGAAATCTTTACGGACATTTCGCAATTCCTCGTGGGGCGAAGAACAGTCTGAAATATCATCTTGCTCCTCGTCTCCCTGAACTTTTTGTCCATATAATCCTGCTGTCATTCTCCTAAGGATCTCTTTAAGCTGAGAACCACCTTTGCCAGCTGCTTTCCTAGCTTCATCTGTATCCTGCTTTGATCTCACTAGGTTAGCTAGATCTTTAAAACAAACCTTCTCTTCCTCCTGAGCAGGATCTTTTAGAGTAGAGGGCCCCTCACCAGGATCAGTCTCCACCTCTTCTTCTCCATCTTTGGCCTTTCCACTTCTAGTCTTTAAAGTAGCCACCTTAACTGGAGCTGTGTTTGAATTTACAGCCACCTTAATGGAAGCTGACAGGTCCTGAGATAAATCAGCTGCTGGGGCAGTGACTTCCGGTCCCACCGAGGGAGTAGGCGGAAGTGACGTTGCTCCGTTAATGGCCGATGGAGAAGAAGAAGAAGGAGAAGGAGTGGGAGAAGGAGTAGGCGCCATGTTGATACCAGCTGATGCCCTTGGCTGCTTGCTAGAATCAGCAAAGTCATTTAGAGCTGCTTTACCAATTGACTTCTTAGCCTTCTTTTTAACTGACAGAGAGTCTCCACCTTCCTCATCACTAGATGACTCTGGGACTGATCTCGAGCCACGGCGTTTTCTTTTTGATCTAGTTTTAATAACAAAACAAGCTCTGGACACCTTCCTCTCTCGCTGTAGAGAGAACAGCAAATATGCAATCACCGTCACCAGCAACAGATTTATACACATCAAATAAATCACTTTTGGGTCCCAGGCATCACCTAAAGTTACTCTCTCCTCAGGCGGAATCTTAAAACCCTTTATCTCAATTGGGAGAGTGGTGGAGGTAACATTCCTGTATCTCACTGGCCATAAGAAATTGATACATTTTCCATACCATAATTTAACTCTATACATAACCCACATATAAATTGTCCGCACCAAATATTTACCCAGGTAATCCAAAAGCAAACCCAAACAATATCTGTAAACCAGAGCCCCAAAAATTGAAAAGAATAATCGCTCCACAAACCACAAGACCTTCATGTTTGCTAATTCAGCTGGAAAACACTAAATCAATCAAGTAGTAAATTAAACTAATTATCTGCCGCACGTTGGGTACGCCAATAAAAAAAAAAATGTGGTGGGTGGAAGGGTAAAGCCAAGAAGCCTCCTCCCTTCCCCCTTGTAAGGTAAAAGGGAAAAGAAAATTGAAGGGAAAGGAAAAAAACTCACCAGCTGAATTAGCAAAGCAGTGGAGCTATATTTACAAAGCAGTGTAGGGTTTGCAGGGGAATATTTACAAATTTACAATATCTACAATATATACAAAGATATACAACAGAGTAACACAGAAATGAGAGTAACCCCCCTCGGCCGAGGGGTTCCCCACCTCCGCTCTCCCCTCTCTTCCCCCCCTTCCCCAGAGTAGTTCGGAAAAGAGGGAGAAAGAGAAAAGAATGAAGTTAAAAGCAGTTTGTGTTAATTGGAAGCAGTTAATACAGAACTGGTTATCTTATCTTCAAGGCCGAAGTCTTGGCAGAAAGCCCAGCACAGAGATAGTTGCTGCCCAAAGGAAAGGCGGAAGCAAGACTGACCGAGAAGTGCTGGAAATGCTCATTTCCACTCCCAGTTCAGAAGGTGCTTCCTCCCACTTGACCAATGAAAATTAGTTTAGACTATTCCTTCTGTTTACCAACTTCCGTCCACCATATTCCCTTTCTTAAGGGGGCAACGTCAACCGGCCACAATATGTTTAAGGATGTTGTTAGACCATGGAGAAGGAAAATTAGGCAAAAGCCCAGTTAGAACTCAAGCTGACCACTTCCGTAAAGGACAATAAAAAGCATTTTTATAAATATATTAATGCTAAAAAGAGGGGCAAGAAGAACCTCCACTCTTTATTGGACTTGGAGTGGAACATTGTAACTAAAGATGAGGAAAAGGAAAAGGCTGAGGTGCTAAATACCTTCTTTGCCTCCGTTTTCAACAGTAAGGAGGAAGAGTTCAGGATAACTGGCCTCCTGAACTGGCAGACGGGATCATGGAGCAGTGTAGTTTCCCTGAAATCCATGAGGAAGCAGTTAGGGACTTGCTGAGCCTCTTGGATACTCACGAGTCCATGGGACCAGATGTATCTATCCTAGGGTGCTAAGAGAGATGGCAGATGAGCTCACCAAGACTCTCTCCATAATTTTCCACCAGTCCTGGCTCACCAGAGAAGTCCCAGGTGACTGGAAAATGGCCAATGTGATGCCCATCCACAAGAGGGCTGGATGGATGAAACTGGAAACTACAGACCTGTCAGCCTGACCTCAATGCCAGGAAAAACTATGGATTGTATAGCCCGGAGAAGAGGAGGCTCAGGGGGGACCTTATTGCTCTCTACAACTACCTGAAGGGAGGTTGTAGACAGGTGGGGGTTGGTCTCTTCCCCCAGGCAACCAGCACCAGAACAAGAGGACACAGTCTCAAGCTACACCAGGGGAAGTTTAGGCTTGAGGTGAAGAGAAAGTTCTTCACAGAAAGGGCTGTTGGCCATTAGAATGTCCTGCCCAAGGAGGAGGTGGAGTCATTATCCCTGGAGGTGGCATTTGAAGCCATGGCTTAGTTAGTCATGAGGTGTTGGGTGATGGGTTGGACTTGATGATCTTTGAGGTCTTTTCCAACTTTATTTATTCTATGATTCTATGATTCTCCTTCAGGAGAGGCCAAACCTGTCTGGGGAGTGGTTTCTGCTGAAGGTCCTGGTCACACTTACTGGGTAATGCAAGAAAATGGTGAAATTCAATGTATTCCACAAGAAAATCTAATTTTAGCTGAGAAAGTTTAAATTCAGAGTGTTGTACAGATACAACATCCCAAAAGAATAATCCATGAGGAATCTATGGTGCATGAACTCTAAGAACCTTGAGAGTCCTGAGTCACCTGAGAGTCCCGAGTCACCTGAGAGTCCCTGTTCCTTTTCTTCATCTCATCTGTGGATAGACAAACTGAGATAGCAGAGTGGACTATGAACTTTATTTACGCATTGTTTTAGATTAGATGGATAGTATTAGCAGCCAATCAAATTGTTTAGAAGGGGTGGATTGTGGCGGGTTTAGGCGATGCCTTTAAAATTCAGTTTCAGGTTTTGAGCAGAAAAGTAGAAAAATATAAATAAATCACTATTGGGAGTAAAAAGCAAAACAAAATATTATTCTAAACAAATTCATTGTGTAAATATCTGGAATTAGAGGAGCTGTACCATAACAATTCTTCCCTCTTTTCTTCTGATCTCGACTGTTTTGCTTCACTCGAGAGAGATAATGTGCTTTGGCTGACCTTGGCTAAGTCTAAGCCACCATTTTCTCTCTTTGCTCCTCTCTCTTGGGACAGGTTGAAGGGTGATGGTGATGATGCAGTGGAGCGGCTTTCCTGGTCTTTTGACCGGGGGGGTTTGTGATGTTTTCCAATTGTAAATATCTGTATAATACTGTAAAGACTGTATGTTTTGTACATATTTATTGCATTCCATTGTAGAGTGTAGATTTTGCTTGTAAATACAGCTTCATTTGCTTCTAACTTATTTGGTCTGGAAAAATTAATGTTGGGTAGAAACTTCAAACCACCACATCACGACTCCAGAAACCAAGTGGACATCCACATGTCTCACCTGGATCTCTCTGCCATAAGCACTAGGTTGGACCATTGTCACTTCCCACTGTATATAGAATCTTCTTAATGTCTGGACCAGTTCAAACAGGTCCCAAACCCATAGCATGGACTACTGTTCTCTTTATCTGGTCAAAGGCTGCTTGTTGTTCAGGACCCCACTGGAAATTGTTTCTCTTTTGAGTCACATCATAAAGAGGTTTAACAATCTGACACTATCCAGGAATGTGCAGTCTACAAAATCCCAGTAGTTTCCTTCTTATTTGTGGGATTTGCCATGGTAGAGATTTTGTTTATCACATCCAGTGGAATGTGATGGTGACCATCCTGCCACTGCACTCCCAGAAACTGGACTCCTCTGGCAGGTCCTTTCACCTTTTCTTGCTTAATGGTGAAACTGGCTTTCAACAGAATGTCAATTATTTTGTAACCTTCCTTGAAGACTTCCTCAGCAATTTTACCCCACATGATGATGTCATCAATGAACTGAGTGTGTTCTGAAGCTCCACCATTCTCCAAAGCATCATGGGTCACTGCATGACAGATTGTTGAACTGTGTTTCCACCCCTGGGGCAAATGATTGAATATGTATTGTACGTCTTTCCAGGTGAAAGCACACTGAGGCCTTCAATCCTCTGCTATTGGAACAGAGAGGAAAGCATTAGCAATGTCTATGATAGCATACCATTTGGCCTCTTTGGATTCCAGCTCATACTGGAGTTTCATCATGCCTGGTACAGCTGCACTCATGGGTGGAGTTACTTCATTCAGGCACAGAAGTCAACTGTCAGATGCCATTATCCATTTGGCTTTTGCACAGGCCAGACTGAGCTGTTGAAAGGTGAAGGAGTTTTTACTGATGATATTCTGACCTTCCAATTGATGAATCAAGTTTTGAATGGGCACCAAAGAGTCATGGTTGGTTCTGTATTTCCTGTGATGCACAGTTTCAGAAGCAACCAGCAGCTTCACATCCTCTATCTCATATTGTCTCACAACTGCAGATTCATTTGAAAGTTCAGGTCTAATAGGCAACCTCAATTTTCCTCTATCACTTTCCACAGCTGCTTTTCCAAAAGCTCGTTTGTAACCCTTAGTGTCTTCTCTCAGAAAGTCAATTCCCAAAACACAGGGTACATCTGGTCCTATTACAATAGTGTGTTTCTTCCGCTCTTTCCCAGTTCAACTTATATCAACCTGCATCTTATAGTTTCATTCAGGGTTGGAAGGGACCACAAGGATCATCCAGCTCCAACCCCCCTGCCATGGGCAGGGAAACCCCACACTAGATCAGGCTGGCCAGAGACTCATCCAGCCTGCTCTTAAACACCCCCAGGGACGGGGCCTCGACCACCTCCCTGGACAACCCATTCCAGGGTCTCACCACTCTCATGGTGAAGAACCTCCTCCTCACATCCAGCCTGAATCTCCCCACCTCCAGCTTCATTCCATTCCCCCTAGTCCTATCACTACCTGACATCCTGAGAAGTCCTTCCCCAGCCTTCCTGTAGGCCCCCTTCAGATACTGGAAGGCCACAATTAGGTCACCTCGGAGCCTTCGCTTCTGCAGACTGAACAGCCCCAACTCCTTCAGTCTGTCCTCATAGGAGAGGTGCTCCAGCCCTCTGATCATCCTCGTGGCCCTTCTCTGGACACCTTCCAGCACCTCCACATCCCTCTTGTAATAGGGACTCCAGAACTGGACACAGTACTCCAGATGGGGTCTCACCAGGGCTGAGTAGAGGGGGAGGATCACCTCCCTCGACCTGCTAGCCACACTTCTCCTGATGCAGCCCAGGATCTGATTGGCCTTGCGGGCTGCAAGTGCACATTGAGAGCTCATGTTGAGCTTTTTGTCCACCAGTACCCCCAAGTCTCTCTCCTCAGGGCTACTTTCCAGCCAGTCACTGCCCAGCCTGTATTTGTGCCTGGGATTGCCTCGACCCAGATGCAGGACCCTGCACTTACTCTTATTGAACTTCATGAGGTTGGCTTGTGCCCACCTCTCCAGCCTGTCAAGGTCCCTCTGGATGGCCTCCCTTCCCTCCAGCGTGTCTGCTGCACCACACAGCTTGGTGTCATCAGCAAACTTGCTGAGGGTGCACTCAATGCCACTGTCCTTGTCACCCACAAAGATGTTGAACAAGACAGGTCCCAGGACTGATCCCTGAGGGACTCCGCTTGTCACTGGCCTCCACTGGGACATGGACCCATTGACAGCCACTCTTTGGGTGCAGCCATCAAGCCAGTTCCTTATCCATCTAGTGGTCCACCCATCAAACCCATGTGTCACCAGTTTGGAGACCAGGATGTGGTGCGGGACAGTGTCGAAGGCTTTGCTCAGGTCTAGGTAAATGACATCAGTTGCTCGCCCCTCATCTATTAATGTTGTCACCTGCTCATAGAAGGCCACCAGGTTGGTCAGGCAGGATCTGCCCTTGGCAAAGCCATGCTGACTGTTCCCAATCACCTTTTCACTATTCTTTTGAGCGAGTAGTGACTCCAGGAGGATCTGCTCCATGATCTTTCCAGGCACAGAGGTGAGACTGACTGGCCTGTAGTTCCCTGGCTCCTCCTTCTTACCCTTTTTCAAGATGGGGGCAATGTTTCCCCTTTTCCAGTCCGTGGGGACTTCACCAGATTGCCATGACTTTTGAAATATAATAGAGAGGGGTTTAGCAACCTCATCTGCCAGTTCTCTCAGTACCCGTGGGTGTATCCCGTCGGGTCCCATGGACTTGAACACTTTCAGGTTCTTCAGATGATCACGAACCTGATCTGCACTTACAATGGGCAGTTCTTCCTCCCCGTCCCTGGCTTTGACTTTCATAACATCAGGAGTGTGGCTAGAGGCCCTTGCAGTGAAGACTGAGGTAAAGAAGTTATTAAGTACCTCAGCCTTTTCCTCATCACTTGTGACCATGTCACCATTTTCCTTTCTGAGGGGGCCCACACCTTCCCTAGTCTTCTTCTTCCCATTAATATACCTGTAAAAGTTCTTAGTGTTCCCTCTAATCTCCCTGGCTAGATTCAATTCAAACTCTGCTTTGGCTTTCCTAACCAGGACTCTCGCTGCTCGGGCAGCTTCCTTATATTCCCCCTGTTCTACCTGTCCTTCTCTCCACTTCCTGTAGAGTTTCCTTTTAAGTAATAGTGTGTCCAGTAGCTCCTTGCCCATCCAGGCAGGCCTCCTAGCATTCTTACCTGCTTTTCTCTTTGTTGGTACACAGAGCTCCTGGACACAGAGGACTTAGTCAAGTCTTGAGATCCCCTGTGATTCCTAAAATAGCTATACTCTGACCTTTGGTAATTTGATGGTATTATGGTGCACTGAGCTCCTTTGTCAACCAAGGCCCTGTACTTCTGCAATTTTGAAGTGTCAGGACATTAAATGAATATATACCAAAAAATTCTGTTATCTGCATTATCCCTTTCCTCCCCCTGGCAGGAGGCAGGGCACCCCTAATTATGGGGATTACATCCATATATACAGTTGACACAGCGCTTAGTGTTAATGCCAGAATCACTGTTGGAGCAATGAGACTTGCTCTGGGAAACTGAGGAAGTGACAGCTACCCTTCTGGTGTTGTTACCTCTGGTTCTGCCACTCTGCAGCTCCTGTAATCTCCTGAAAAGAGCAAAAGTCGGTTGACCATCCTCCCTATACATATTTTACCAAACTGATCATGCAGGGTTATCCAAAAACCTCCATGTGTTTGCTAGTGTTGTCTGTTTTGGATTAGCCTAGTTTGAAATGGCCTTCTAGGAGGACGTCTGTTTCTAACAGCTGAAACTTGTATCCATTTGGAAGAGGAAGAACTGAGTTCATCCTTTTCACCAATTTGGATATGGAGGTTTTAAATTCCTCTTTCAATGCTTTCATAAAATTCTTCATCTTTCCATTTAGGGTTACAATGGCTGAGACCAAAGAAACGTGGGTGAGACTATCCTCCAATTGCCTCATTTAGTCAGTAAAATAACCAACAGTAGGACGCACTCCACCATAATTTCTTGCCACAATTCTGTTTGCCAAAATAGACATAATTAGGAGGAACAAGTTTAATGAGCTTCTTGACAAGACCTGTCCCCACAGGAATTTAATCAGGATTCAGGGTACTATAATTTCCATAAATTATTTCTTTCACAGCAAACTGTCTCAGAAGCTTGATTACCTCATCTATCTTAATCCATTTCTGAGGGTTCCATGGTAAATCATCTCTGGGCAGATACCACATCAGCACAGCCCATAAAAGGTGTGCCCACAGAGGAACTTTACTCAGACACCTGCCTATATGTTTGTCTATCCCAGAGTCCTTTGTGAGAGTTATTAGCTGAACCACAGACTTGTCGCGTACTATTAAAGCAGAAGCACATATGTCATAGCATCTTCCCAACCAGCTCATTATTGGCTCAGTGTCTCCTCTAATACAATATTTTCTTACATGCCTAATTTCCCACCTGGGTCATTAGCTGATTGTATATCATTCTTATCTTTAGCATCATTCAGATCATCATCATCCTGGTCTTCCTCATCCTGCTGTCTCCCAAGACTCCCTGTTAAAAGCCGCTGTAGGATCACCTTAATTTCAGAAGTACCTCCCTTGGTCCCTGATCTCCCAGAATTCCTACCCTGTTTGTGGCTTTACTAAGTTAGCTAGATCTTTAAGACAAACTTTCTTTTCCTCATCACTTTCATCACTATCACCATGATTAGCTTTCCTGGCTTGACTTCTTGTATTCATTTGAAAAGTTCCCTGAGATGTAGCCTCACAGAGGATAAACCAGCGTGATTTGCTTGTCATTGTTCTATCACAAAACTGTCTGTCTCTATATTAATTGTGGCTATATTTGTGTTAATTTATAAATTAATCACTCTCTTGAAATATGTCAAATAAACAATTATTTTTAAATTCTCATTCCTTAATAGAGAGTCTTCATTGAATTCTATGCTGGGCATCACAGAATTGCCTCAATGGCCTTTACCAGCAAATTCATTGAGATCATCCAGTTACTGTGGCTTGTGGAAACCTTTCTGGATGGAAAGAGCTGTTGTTACTCACAGCATAAACCTATGAATCATTATGCTGTAAATTATTTGAATTGTCTTTCAGTAAAATGCTGAACATCATCTTCTTTTTAAGCCAGTGTGGTCCTGAGACTTCCTGCCCTGCTGTGGTGGTTTAGGCTGGGTTCTGGCCCCCTGATGCTGCTACACAGACCACAGCTGGGATGTCCCAAGGGGTGGGCCCAGCCCAAGGGGTGGTCATAGGAAACCAGGTATTCCATTCCCATAATACCCTGCTCCCCTATAATACATCAGCGTGGGGTCTTCACTTCCTCTTTTGTCTTCCGCTGCTGCCTAAGTAAAATGGTGTGAGCTGCCTCCCTTGGGCCTGCTCAGGCCCAAGGCTGGGTTGAGGGGGGAAGAAAGAGGGGGAGGGGTTGGGTGTACCTGCAGGTGGGGATGGGACGTTCTTGGGTATGTTCTGGGATCTCTCTCTCTTTGTCATGGTGTTTGTGGTTTTCTGTAAAACTTTAATTGTTTTTCCATTTAAACTTTCCACCATTTTTTTGCAATCCATTTGTCTGAGTCTTTCTTTGCCCGTGATGGGAGAATTGGTCTCCCAAACCACGACACCTGATGACTCTCTTTAGTTAATATTCTGCTTTGAAACTGGTACCTAAAGACTTCACCTAGACCTTGAGATCCTCTTGGGAAAGGCTAGTAGATCAAATCTACTTATCTCTTGTTGCTATTACTACAGGTATCACTTCTTTAAAATCAGACAATAATTCAGGACTGACAAAACCTGTTGTCTTGATTCTGCTGGTCACCCACCATTCATCAGCACCAGGAAAGATCAGAGGTATGAAACAAGAAATCTACATGCAGCAAGCCATACTGACTCGTATTGTTGAGAGAGTGCCCTGGTATTTCATCTCAGGGAGACATGTGAGCCAATAAATCTGCTGTTTTACATCATCAGAGCTAGAAAAGGCAATCATAATAACACATTTATCTAATCACATATCTCATTCACTAGAAGTGCACCTCTTATTGAAGGAATGGTAAATTACTCTTCATGTCATGTACATGTCCTTGCTAGATCATGTTACTGCCTAGTCTCCACTGCTTCCCAGATGTGAGCAGGGAGAGCCTGACCTATGTTGTGTGAGAAACTTTAAAGAAAAGACATTACTGTAAAAGGAATGCTCTGTAAACCTTTTACATTTTTGTGCTGTAGGGACTTTGGGTTGAAAATCAAGATTAAGTTTAAGATAATTGAATTGATGGCTCTGCTATTGCTAAATCTTACAATGTAATTACTAAAAAAGCTTTCACAGTTTGCTGCAGCACAGCCAATAGAATTTATTTTCTGAGCCATTATCTCAAGTAGATGGAAAAATATAACCAAGCAGCCTTGTGATTGCAGAAGCCTTTTTTTCCTACTGCAAACAAGTCACAAAAAGCCTCCTATTACAGTTACATAGAAAAATAAATAAATGAGAATGATTAGGGGAGGTATCTTACTGTTCCTTAATACATACCTTACAATTCAAAGACATGAGACTAGTAACTAGTGCTGCCCTCAGTTCATGACGCTTCTCAAAGAAAATACATTTCTGTCTGTAGAGTTTGGGCTGGAGGTTTAGCTAGCAACTTCATTGAACTCTGCTTACAAAACAAAGAAACCAAACTGTGAACTTGGTGGTGGGAATGTACACATAATAACTGCCTGCTTTTCTGCCTTTAGGATCCTCCTTCTGTCAGTGGGAATGCTGGATGTTCCAGGCAAGGCATCACTATTTCTCCAGCCTCCCATTCATTCTCAATCAGATCTATTGAGAAACTGCCACTCATCCTTGGCAGAAAAATAGTGAAGTCAATTTTTAGCACAATAGGCCTGAGATTAACTGAGCAGCTGGTGCTTCTGGATGGTTTGGCTTCTGGTGGTTTGGCTGTTGCGGTCTGCCTTTTCTATGTGCTACCAGGCAAGATATGAGTTCAAGGTCCAGGTGCTAAAAGAAAGAGAAAGGAGGATTAGTTTACAAGACATTGTCCGGAAGGGACAAAAAGCCTCAAAAAAGGTCTGAACCAGACAAAGGGGCAGAAGCCAGCAGGTCTGTTTTTTCAGGAAAATGCTCACGCTGCTCAGGCTTGTCTGAACGTGTCCTGGAGCCCAAGTGGGCCAGGTGTGTGTGTGCCTTTGGCTATGTTTGGAGAAAACTCTCTCTAGAGATTACCATGTCAGGGGCTTATCTCTCAATCTTTGTTGTCACTGGCCATTATTGTCTCATGAAATTTATAAGTACCAGCCCAAAGAGCCAGAGCCCTGCTTTGCAGTTGTCCAAGCTCTGGGAGAAATCACAAGCCTCACTTGGAAGCCAAGCTCTGATTCAATTTACCCAGAAAGGACTGCAAAGAGCCCTCACTGTATAGCATTGTAAAGCCCAGGCACAGAGCAGACACATCTTGCCGGGCCAAGAGGTGAACCCCTAGAGGATCTGAGTCCTCAAGACAGTTTCATTTTATTGGAAGAAGCTACAAGTGCCACTGCAAAGGATTGAAGCAAAAGAACCTCTTTTCTACAAAGCTTTCAGCTACAAAGCCTTTGGGGATAAGTCCTGAATGAGTCTCAGCAACAAGCTGCAGATGCCAACAGAAAGTGAAATTGTGCTCCTGCAGCTTTCACGTGGTTGATGCCATTTTGGTTTGGTTTAAATCCCCATGTGTGCCACGGGATACCACGATCAGTAAGTAATTGTGAAATCTGATTTTTATAAGCACCTATTAAAGGTCTGTTGCCCTAGGGAATTCTGGAGTTCCCCCTGGCTTGTGGACAATCTCCAGCTTCAATGCCAATGTTCCCTTTTTTTTCTTTACAGTTTAAAGTGCTGTTTGTTGTTTCTGGATTTTTGTTCATATTGTTTAAATTGTTACATGTTCCTGCTGGTGAGGTATCTGTTCCACAATCGGATATTTCAAACCAATAAATAGGTTTTATTAATATTTTATGAGGGATTTTTAATTATTAATAAAGTTATTAACATTTTTATTAATCATTCTGTCTATTGAATATTAATAGCCCTTTTATGATCACAACAGACATGCAAGAACATCTATGCAGTGCTTGAAAAAATACCATTGTGCTTCATAGCACAATATCTAGAAAGTGTCTGAAATAAAAGAGCTGCAGTACAGTACCAAAGTGTTCATCACAGATGTCCTCTTCAGAAGAGTATAGATAAGAATGGCTACTAACTGAGGAAGCCTTTATGAAATATCACGGCTGCAAAATTAGTCTGCTCTCATGAGTGTATGGGAAGTTCGATCTGAAGCTATCACATTTCCTTCTTCTAGGAAGAAGCAGGAGCTTTGATGTACCTGACACAGATTCTCCACTCTCATCACTGAATGTCTCTGGGGCTGACCCAGAGGAATGCTGCTTCTTCTCTGATCTACGCTTAATAATAAAACACGCTCTGGACACCTTTTTCTCCCGACACAAAGAATACAGCGAATACACATTAGTTATCACCAACATCAGGATTACACACATCAAATAAATCATCTTTGGATCCCAGCCATCACTTAAAGTTACTCTTTCCCCTACTGGGATCTTAAACTCCTTTATCTCAATTGGGAGGGTGCTAGAGGTCACATTCCTGTATCTCGCTGGCCAGAAAAAATCCAGGCAGCGACTATACAGAAGCCTCATTTTGTACATAAACCACAAATAAATTTTGTGCATCAAATATTTACCCAGATGATCGATAAGGAGGCCCAGACATTACTTGTAGATCAGAACTGAACACACTGAGAATAGCAATTGCTTAAGAATCCAAAGCACCTTCATGTTTGCTTCTCCGGCTAGAGCAAGTAATAAATTGTGGCAATGCCAGCAATGAGCAGTGTGAGCAATCTGGCAGTGCAGGCCTAGAGCCTGACATGATGGTAGGCCATGCTCAGCATAAATGCAGTCAGCTAGCAGTGGAGCAAAACAGTGCTGTACCTGCAGCATGTAACTAAAACAAGACACTGGTAGCTATAAACATGGACAGTTATCTTGGGACAACAGGACATGCACCTGCATCAACAACCTTGTTGTGTCATTAGTAGTTGGACCAATAATCTGTAATAGTGCAATGCGTGGTCACTCATAGGGAACCAATGGAGCTATGCCAACGAGGCTCTCCAAGTTTATATAAGTTGTAGCAGTTGCCTTGCTACGCACTTCTGCCTTTCCTGTCTCCTGTTTCTTCTACACTTTACAGTGCTATACTTGCACTGCAGGCCTGCTCCATAGGCCTGCACCTCAGGCCTGCACCATCGGCCTGCAACACTGGAACAATAAAGGAACAATACTTGATGACATTGGTCAGCCGTATTGATTCCCAATCTCCGTCATCTACAATAAATCAAGCTAATTATCCTCAAGCCCCGAGTTGGGTGGCCAAAAAAATGTGGAGGGTTAGAGAGAAAGGCTCAGCCTTCTTCCCCCCACAAAGTGAAGAAAACAAAAAAAATAACCACAGATAGCCAACTGGAGGAGCAAAAGGGAATGTTATATTTACAAGCAATTTTTAGGGAATGCAGGATATATATACACAATTTACAGTATTTACAATATATACACAGAAATATACAGAAAAGTAAAAGAACAATAATACAGGAATGAAATCCCCTCCTCTGCTGAGGGGGGATCCCCCCCTGTACCCCTTTCTCTCCCCTTTTTCCCCAAAGAGGGTTAGAAAGAGAGAAAAAGAGCAATTGTTAATAAAAGCAGTTATAAATTAAAGCAAAGTGTTAATAGGCCACACACTTATCTGTCCAAGGTCAGTCTGGCAGAGGGCCTAGAAGCAGACGAGCTGGAAAAGGAGGGAAGGGCGAACTGAGGAAAGTCCCAGTCACACTCAAAACTTAAAGTTGCATTCTACCAATCTACCAATGAAATTCATTTAGACCTGTCTTTTGTTTACAAAACATTCAGCCGGAGTGCCCCAATACTGTCCTTTTCTTAAAGGCACAGCCTCAAACAGACACAGTACCTAGCAGAAATTCTCCCATAATAGTATTTCCCATATTTTGTTCTAGTCTCTGGCTGCATATTCTCCTTCTAAATGTTAACTGTGGATAGCAAATATCCTGAAGGGATCATGCAATCTATAGGTTTCAGCATTACTAATCCAGCTATTTAAAGGTATGTATCTATCTGGTCAGCAACCTGAGACTTAAGTATGTGTGTATTCTGCTACATGATGTCTGCTTTTTTGTTGTTGTGAGTTATGAATTATAAAAGTTAAAAAAGGCAGGAGTTCATATTCTTCCTTAATTGCCTGACTTGAAGAACTAAGCTGTAAAGAGCAACACCAATTCACAAAGGCATGCACCATTAGATTTAAGATGTCCATGCTCTGTGAGGAAATTTTTGCATATACAAAGAAAAATGAAAATTCAGAACACAATATTAAAGAAATGGTTAAAGTTTGTTCCATTTAAAAGGTTTAGTGAGCACCTAACTTTATCAATTAGGACACTCTGAAAGTCTGTTCAAAGCTTTTAATATCTGTGGATAGTCTGCCTGGCCCTTGCACAGGAATCGAGGGAGAAGGATTAAAATCAAGTGAAATGCAAATGCTTTGTGTCTTAGTGGAAGAAAAGAAAAGTACACATTTGGCTGCTACATATGATCAATAGTCAAAAGAAGGTGAGAAAGAAATCTACATAAAGCAAGGCATCTTAAAAGAAAAATGTCAAAATTAAAAGAAGTGCATTGAAAGAGCTCTATGAAGTAAAGCTGAAGACATATTAACATTTGGCAAATTTGAAAGTCTAAATAGAAGCTTCAATATAAAAGTGAGGGAAAATATCAAAAGTACTGCAGAAGTGACTTTATTCATCTTCATTCTGATCTTGTGTTACCTATCTACAGCGATAATCTACAAGGCAACTCTGGCAAAAGGCTGTCCAGTATTAAAAATCTCTGTGTAATGCTTAGTACCAGTGGGCATTGACCTCTGACTGGAGCAGCCATGTGTTCTCAAAATACATACAATATTTACATTCATATTTTGTAGAATACTTAATAACATTATAATTTTGCATATCAAAATGCAACAAAGACCATAACACTCTGATTTTGCAGCTACATACATAAGCTTTATAATCAGAGTGGAATGTAATGACTTTGTCAGACAAGTTCTCTGTAATCTTACAATCTTTTTTCAAAGGCATATGTAGAAGTTAAAGAGGTTATTTAAAGTGAGAGTGGCAAGATTGTGCACTGTACTCTCTACAGTCAGTGGCATAGCCGTAAAGACATTTGAAGATCAGACTCAGTTTATGCTTATTCCTTCCATGACCAAATATGCTCTGCACACATGCATGTAAAATGAACACCCAAAACAAAAGACCATCCTCTGAAGATCCATGAGGCAGCACCTTTCTAATACCCAGAATTCTGTCTAGATAGAAACTCCTTGCTTTGTGCTGATCTCTTTGTTGCCACTAATATGAGAACTCCCCCAAACAATTCACAATTTGTCACTATATGTCAATAGTCTAACGTAACTGTCTGTAAACTGTCATGGAAGAAACAATAGAGAGTGATTTTTCCAGAGATTACAGAAGTAAAATCATCTCATTATAAATTAAGTGTTCAGCAGTGATAATATTGAAGTTAAATCTTCAGATACATTCATCTCCAAAATCAGCAATATTATATTTTAAAAACAAAACCCAAAACATATGAAGAGGCATTTCTGTGTCATAGAAATGGAAATAAAAATAATTTTATTCCTATAATCAAGTTTTCTTAGATTTCACTGAGCAGATAGAGGAGACTAACATTATGTCCATTGTACCAATGAATTATTTGCTAATGTAATATTTAAAATCTGTCAGGAATTATGCATTTTTTCCCTCCTCAGAGAAAATGCAATCAATCCCCCAAGAGGTCTTTAGGTACCAGGAACAAAAGATTTGAAGACAAGTTTTGCCTGTCATTCTTTTTTTGGTCCAAACACATACTATTTAATGGGTTTCAGACTTAACTTTGGAACAGATGAAGCATCTCCTGTTAAGTGGTTTGTCAATTCATGGTTTTATATAGATGTAAATCATACAGCAAAAACTAACAATAAGTGATGTTCTTCTTCGTGGAGAAATTTGAAATACATTCTTTTACCACTTTTATTTTGCTGCTGATCTGGAAAAAGAACATTTTCAAAGGGTAAACTGGCACATTAAACACCTTTCAAATTCTGGTAAATATAGTTAAAAGAAGAAGCTAGAAATTACTAATATCAGCATACACAATTTAAAATTCTATGTAGTTTTGCAGTAGGCTTAACTGAATAAGCCACAGAAAAAACCCTTGCTCTGCTTAGTATCAGACTCAGGGATATTTTTAATTTTTTTTTTTTTTTGTAAGAAAAGATACTTTCCAGAAAACTCCTGTTTAAAATTACTTCACTTTAATTTGTGTGAAATACAGACTTAATGAGAAAAGGGAATTTCCTCTAAAAGATATTGGCTTGAGCTATAAAATTAATACAAGCAAAGTACAAAGATATGAAATGTATCTATCTGAATAACTTTCATCCTGGGACCCATTAACATATCTCTCAAGAATTGTTTTAGACAGATGGATAGCAATTTCTCATGACCTCTGCACTATTTTGTGTTATCTTTGGGAAGGCTATAGATGATATTCTGCCTCCAGGGCTTTCAAAAAAAATCAGATGAGTATTAGAAAAATAGGGCAATAAAAGGCATAAATTATTTCAAAAAGATCAAGGGAATTAATTAAAAGAATAGATAGTTACTTTTTAGAAGTTAGAGAAATCTTAGTTTACATATTTCTCTGTCCCATTAAGGGGAAACTACAGAAGTTTAATATTAAACATCTGAAAATTATCAAGAACCTTTATTACGGGCTAACAGTTAAGTTTGGTGCTGTCATTACAGTGATCCAGTTGCAGTAAACTTCAAATATTGACGTTCTCATGAAAACCAACTGGTAGCTTGGGACCAAGAACTACTTTGTACCCAGGTTTAACATGGGATCACAACATGTGCAGAGTTTCCATTAACTTTCTTCACTATTCCATCTCAGAGTGCTTTCCACAGACTGTTAACTTCTGAAGGACAATCCACTGTTCATGTTAAAGTAAATTGTTTTTAACTGTAGACATAAGCATTATGCTTGTACATATACATAGATATGTCTGTATGAAACTACATATTTGGTGGAATGAAGCCTTTCTTTTCTGTGGTTTTGACTAACTAGTACATGAAGCATCTGAAAGGAACATCTAATTTTGCAGAGCTACTGTGATAGCAAATATCAGTTCAGAAATCTCAAAATTCTCTTTTCAAGTTAGAAAAGAGAAATATGGTATATTTTATGCCCATTCTTTACTGCTTCTATGTTATAGGAACCATGTAATACTTTGTGTTTATTTCCCTCTTTTAGAAAAGGACAGTAAGTTATAGGAAGGGAATATACAAGCACTTTTGATTGAATTTTCCTCATAGGTTTCCTAAAGCACTTGAGATTATGCAAAGTGCAGATGAGCCGATGATTGCATCATAAATTTGTTCTCTAGGAAATTAGTAGGACAAGCATTAGGATCTAAGATGTCATAAGCAACTTGCCACTAAACAAACTCAATCTCCAAAAGTTTTACAGAATGAGCCTCCTATCTATCGCTAACCTTCTGAGAGGAACCTGTTTGTGTTACAAATGGGTTTAATCTGATGTGAAAGTGGCACATACTGTAACAGCAGTATTCAAAAGCAAGGCTGTAATTTTGGTTGTTTTCTGGGTGCGAACTGCATCTTTTTTTCACTGTATCGCCTGTTCGTGGGAGATACCAAAGTCACTTCATTTGATTAAAAATTACACAGTGTCATGCAGACTGCTTGCCACTGCTTATTAGTACAGGGAACTTTGCCTTCTCTGTGATGAGTGGAATAAGGTTACAACAGAAATATATAAAAGTATGGCAGCACTTTGTCTCCTTCTAGACAGGGGTATAAAGAAAGCAAGAGCCTCCTTCGTTTCAAGTTGATCACACTGTCCAGGAAAAGTTGTTCCTGACTCCTGATAAGCACATCCATCTGTGAGGTTATAACTGAAATCAGAACAAGAGGTGCCTTCTCACCTGTGATGCATGGGAAAAGCCGACCTGGAAAGCCCTGGGTACTGGTGATTGCCCTAGGGGCAAGGTGGGGAACAATGTCGTCTGCCCTTTGGGGATGCTACATCATGCTCCCCATCCTGTTGGGTCCTCTGTCATGTCACAAGGTGGCAGTATTTAATTTCCACTCTTCTGCTTTATTGTCTGCATGTTCCCTTTTCCCAAATTACTGCTCTCTTTTCTTTCTCTCTTCCTTCCTTCCCTCCTTCCCTCCTTCCTTCCTTCCTTCCTTCCTTCCTTCCTTCCTTCCTTCCTTCCTTCCTTCCTTCCTTCCTTCCTTCCTTCCTTCCTTCCTTCCTTCCTTCCTTCCTTCCTTCCTTCCTTCCTTCCTTCCTTCCTTCCTCCCTTCCTTCCTCCCTTCCTTCCTCCCTTCCTTCCTCCCTTCCTTCCTCCCTTCCTTCCTCCCTCCCTTCCTCCCTTCCTCCCTTCCTTCCTTCCTTCCTCCCTTCCTTCCTTCCTTCCTTCCTTCCTTCCTTCCTTCCTTCCTTCCTTCCTTCCTTCCTTCCTTCCTTCCTTCCTTCCTTCCTTCCTTCCTTCCTTCCTTCCTTCCTTCCTTCTTTCCTTCTTTCCTTCTTTCTTTCCTTCTTTCTTTCCTTCTTTCTTTCCTTCTTTCTTTCCTTCCTACAAGATGCAAAATATTTCTTACATGTAAGCTTCTGTCAGTTTAATAACTGGAATGGTAGAATGCAGTTATGAAATATCCAAAATGCAAGATTGCCAGCAATTGAGAGTTAATAGTAACAGTATAAATGATAAACTGTGGTTTTATTCACTGAAGGCAAAGGAATATGTGGCTGACCTCTGAATTTAATCATCACAAACTTACTGTGATTTGACTTGATCATGAGAAAAGTGTGACGTGTAGCCAACTGATTTGCAAAACAGAGACACATGAATGTTCTTGTATAATGCTGTGATGGTAAATCTCACTGGGAACTTCAGAGACATTTTTGGTCAGAGAAGCTTGGAAAAGGGTTGTTGCAATTAAATAAGCACTTCAGATATGCAGAGTTGATCCAGGGAGAACTTTAAAAATGTGTGTTTTCCATTCTCTTATGACATGGAGGAGGAAGTCCAATTGCTCTCTATAGATATGTCATGCAGGAGATGAAGTAGAATCATCAGAGCAGTGGGAATTCTAAAGGAACAGAAAGTGGATGCTATTGACTTAAAGGTGATATCCAAACCTTTCAATTTAAAATGGTATTATGATGGAAATAGTTCTTGGTGACTTTTTAGAAGG
This sequence comes from Melanerpes aurifrons, assembly GCA_011125475.1. Lineage (NCBI taxonomy): Eukaryota > Metazoa > Chordata > Aves > Piciformes > Picidae > Melanerpes > Melanerpes aurifrons. Next base: position 3,256,016 of record WWNC01000080.1, on the reverse strand, counting down.
TTCCATCCTATTCTGTTGTTCTTAGGAGCACATTTCAGTTAGTTACCACAAATGCCTGAGACTAACACATTGATGAACTAGCTCAGTATTTAGGGACTTTTTACATTATGATGCTGGAAAAATAATTTGTTAATAATGTCCAATTTAGATTAAAAATAACCTCCAGCCAAATCACAGAATCACCGTATCACAGAATCACCAAGGTTGGAAGAGACTTCAAAGATCATCAAGTCCAACATGTCACCCAAGACCTCATGACTAAACCACGGCACCAAGCCCCACGTCCAATCCCCTCTTGAACACCTCCAGGGATGGTGACTCCATCACCTCCTTGGGCAGCCTATTCCAATGGCTAACATCTCTCTCAGTGAAGAACTTTCTCCTCACTTTGAGCCTAAACTTCCTCTGGCACAGCTTGAGACTGTATCCTCTTGTTCTGGTGCTGGTTGCCTGGGAGAAGAGACCAACCCCCACCTGGCTACAACCTCCATCAGGTAGTTGTAGAGAGCAATAGGGTCCCCCCGAACCTTCTCTTCTCCAGGCTAAACAACCCCAGCTCCCTCAATCTCTCCTCATAGGGCTTGTGCTGCAGACCTCTCACCAACCTCATTGCCCTTCTCTGAACATGTTCAAGTGTCTCAATGTCCTTCTTAAATTGAGGGGCCCAGAACTGGGCACAGTACTCAAGGTGTGGCCTAATCAGTGCTGACTACAGGGGCACAATGACTTCCCTGCTCCTGTGGGCCACACTATTTCTAGTGCAGACCAGAATGCCATTGGCCTTCTTGGCCACCTGGAGAGAGTAACTTATGTTGCGGAAGATCCTCATTAGAGTGATCTTTCTGACAATGAAAATAAATATGCTTTGTTCACAGGTGATGGTTCCTGTCATCTTGTTGGAAACAAGTGGAGATGGAAGTCTGCAGTATGGAGTCCAACAAGCAGATTTTCAGAGAAAAAAGATGGAGAAGGTGAATACAGTCAGTTTGTAGAGGTAAAAGCTGTCCAGGTAGATAATGACGTAGTTGAATGCAAGAGACGGCCAAAGCTTTATCTCTACACTGAATCATGGATGGTATCCAATGCTTTGTAGGGTTGGCTAAAGAACTGGAAAAAGAATGGTTGGCAGAGAAAAAGAAAGCCTATTTGAGCTGCAACTCTGTGGCAAGACATTGCTGCTTGCATTGAGTGAATTCCAGTAAAAATGAGACGCATCGGCAGTTACATACCTGTCTCAGTCCGGAGACACAGTTCTTTTAAATATTCCCGTGTTGTGAAATTAGAGGCACAAACGAGGCCAAAATATCAACAGCTAGACTATTTATTACATAAATTAAGGAGAAATAAGAAGGGGAGAGGGAGAAAATAGAGAGGGAGAGAGAGAAGAGAGAGAAAAGAGGAAGGAAATTATATTACCACACCCCTCACCCCCCCAAGACAGTTTGAGTCTGTGGAGGAAAGGTGCTGCAGGAGTTGTTGGGTTGGTACAGGAACGGTGCTGAGGCTCTGGCTGGAGAAGAGCTGTGGTCCTCTGGGCAGCCTGGGTCTGTACAGCTTCCAGGCTCCACGGCCTCTTTTCTCCGGAGCAGCATTGTCCCGGGCTTTTCCTTCTCAGCGGCATGGTCCTTCTCCTATGTTTTCCTTCATCTCCATTTTTCTCTTGTGTTTTTCTTCCTTTAATCATCCAGTCCGGGGGACACAGTCCCTCACATTTTTCTTCTATGTTTTTCTTCTAAGTAGCCAGTAGTGGCTCCAGTCTTTTATACAATTTTTTAGTCCTTAGCTATGTATCCAATTATTGTCCCTCAGGAATTCCAGGGCCAGGAAATCATCCTTAGGTAAATGTCCAGGTATCGTTCCCCGAAAATCTTTTCTGTGTATTTCTGTGTGTTTGGGCAGAGGTCTAGACGGGAGGTGGGGGAGGGCCCTCCGCCTCCTCCGTCTCCATCCAGACAAGCCCCCACACTCATTGCACATCAGGTAACAGGTGGTGAATCCATTGTGTCACCCTTCCCAGGGTACTTGATGGGTGGAGATTATCTTGTCTCATGCATATTCCCGAAGGTGGCCTCGGTCCATTGTCAGGCCAGCTGTGGCCCAGCGAGCAATGTTATCTTTGCACCTGCCAAGAGTCATTCTAGTGGCTCTGCCCAACACATATCAGCTATTGTCTGGGCAAGCAGCAAGTGATTTTATCTTTGTTGAGTCACACCAAGAGAGACAAACTTTTAGTCTCTCACAATACCTAAGGGTAAATCTACTGAGGAACACCAACTCAACCATCAGGCAGATCTAGCTACAAAAGTTTCTCATGTAGATACAAACTGTGATCTTGACCTTAACTGGAAACACCAAGATGAACTCCTTCTAGCCCAGTGGGTTCACAGTTAATCAGGACATCAAAGCAGAGATGCTACCTACCAGTGGGCTTGTGACAGATCAATTGACATTTCCATGGATGCTATCATGCAAGTCATAAATGACTGTGACATTTGTGCTGCTATTAAGCAGGTAAAGCAAATCAAACCCTTGTGATATGGTGAATGATGGTCGAAGTACAAGTATGGTGAAGTGTGGCAGATTGATTACATCACTGTATCTCGTTCTCGATCTGGTAAACAATACGTGCTGACTATGGTAGAGACAAACCCTTTATGGTACCTCATATTACTGCACATAACACCATTCTTAGTCTGGAAAGACAAATCCTGTGGAGACATAGTACATGTAGGAATCCTGTCTGGATGCATATCACCTTGTGATTGTATCATATACTGAGATATGTCCCAAAAAAGGCTAAGATTGCTCACCAGACTTCAGCTGCCCTGGAAGACTGGGGAATGGTGGAAAGATGCAACAGAAATGTGTAATGAGGAGATGCCACTGGTATTGACTTTTTGGAATATGCACAGACAAGATCATCGCTACCCTGGAAAGGGAGGATGTTGAAAAGGATACAATGGATTCACCACCTGGCATGATAAGCTTCTGATGTCTATTGTGTGTATGGACATACGAAAGGTGAAGGAGGAGGTGGAGACACCGCTCCCCACCCCACCCAGACCTCTGTAAGCACACAGGGAATACCCAGAAAGATTCCCTGGGAACAATATCTGGACACATACATAAAACCCCTTGTGACTAAAAAAGTGCATAAAAGACCTGCGAGACACCTGCTCAGGAGAAAGAAGACAATGACATCACATGCTGGAAACATCACAGGACAAGATAAACTGAAAAGGACTTGGACTCTGAAAACTCTCCTTCTTCCTACTTCTGGCCATTGGTAATATAATCCCTTTCCTGCTCTCTCTCTCCCTCTCTCTTGCCCTGTTCCGTCCACTTTATTCTGTTATTAAATTGCCTTGTTTTGATATTTGGCATTATTTGTGCCTCTAATTTCATAACACGGGAATGTTCAAAAAGAATCAAGTCTCTCTTGCCCTCTGGACTGAGACAGTACTTCAGAGAGAATTGAATCAGACAATGGAACTCATTTCAAAAACAATCTTGTAAAAAAACTGTACCAAAGAGCATAACATACAAGTAGACAAACACTAAACCTGAGACACTTGAGTCACCTGGGAGACCCTGGTTGGTTTTTTTCTTGGTCTGATCTATGTAGAGACAAAATGTTTTCTTATTTCCTGGTGTTTTTTGTTAATTTGTTTTGACTTTTGAATCAACTACATCTGAAATAGCCAGAATGGAGGAAGAAATGAAAATATGAACTTTACTGCTCATTATTGTAGATATTGGTTTAGGTTAGCTGGATAGTATTAGCAAACAATGGAATAATTTAGAAGGGATAGATTGTGGTAGTTTTAGGCTGTGCCTAGGAAAATTTTCCACAGATTGAGCAGAAAAGTGGTAGAATGTAAATAAATTACCATTGGATGGAAAAGGAAAATATTGATAAGGTCTAAATAATCCCATTGGTCTGATCACTAACAAAGTTAGTTGTATAAACTAACTTTTTCTCTTTGCAGCTTCTATGCTCTAGTAAATACTAGCTGGTTCTTCTGCCTAGCTGTTGCTGACCTTGACTGCATTCTTGTTGTGACTATGAACAGAACAGAACAGAATTAGCCAGGTTGGAAAACACCTTTGAGATCATCAAGTCTAACCTATCACCCAACACCATCCAATCAACTAAACCAAGGCACCAAGTGCCTCATCCAGTCTCTTAAACACCTCCAGTGATGGTGATTCCAGCACCTCCCCGGGCAGCACATTCCAATGGCCAATCACTCTTTCTGGGAAGAACTTCTTCCTAACATCCAGCCTAAACCTGCTATGGTTCAGCTTGAGACTGTGTCCTCTTGTTCTGGTGCTGGTTGCCTGGGAGAAGAGACCAACCCCCACCTGTCTATAACCTCCCTTCAGGTAGTTGTAGAGAGCAATAAAGTCTCCCCTGAGCCTCCTCTTCTCCAGGCTAAGCAAGCCCAGTTCCCTCAACCTCTCCTCATAGGGCTTGTGCTCCAAACCCCTCCCCAGCTTTTTTGTCCTTCTCTGGACATGTTTGAGCAACTAAACACCTTTCCTAAACTGAGGGGCTTAGAATAGAATAGAATAGAATAGAATAGAATAGAATAGAATAGAATAGAATAGAATAGAATAGAATAGACCAGATTGGAAGAGACCCTCAAGATCATCGCGTCCAACCTATCAACCAATCCAACCCACCTAATCAACTAAACCATGCAACTAAGCACCCCATCAAGTCTCCTCCTGAACACCTCCAATGATGGTGACTCCACCACCTCCCCGGGCAGCACATTCCAATGGGCAATCACTCTCTCTGTATAGAACTTCTTCCTAACATCCAGCTTAGCTAAACCTCCCCTGGCGCAGCCTGCAACTGTGTCCTCTTGTTCGGGTGCTGGCTGCCTGGGAGAAGAGACCAACCTCCACCTGTCTACAGCCTCCCTTCAGGTAGTTGTAGAGAGCAATAAAGTCAGGATCCTGGGGAAGACTAGTTGTTTCTGGGCAACTGAATTTAACTCCATTCACCACAACTGTCAGCCACTTTTTAACCCAACATAGTGTGCGCCTGTCCAAGCAATGGGCAGTCAAGTTTCTCCAGGAGGATGCTGTGGGAAACTGTGTTGAAGGCCTTAATAAAGTTAAGGTAAATAATATTGACAACCTATCCCTCATCCACCAGAGGGTCACCTTGTCATAGGAAGAGATCAGATTTGTCAGACAAGATCTGTCGTTCATATACCCATGTTGGCTAGTCCAAATCATCCTGTTTCCCCATGCATGACATCACTCATGATGATCTGCTGCATTACATTCTTTGGCACTGAGGTCAGACTGACAGGCCTGTAGTTCCCCAGATCCTCCTTCCAGCCTTTTATGTAGATGAGTGTCACATCTGCTAACCTCCAGTCCACCAGGACCTCACCAGTTAGCTATGAGTGCTGGACAATGATGGAGAGTGGCTTGGCAAGCTCTTCTGCCAGCTCCTTTATCACCCTTATGTGGATGTCATCTGGTCCCATTGACTTGTGTACATCTAACTGGTGTAACAGGCCACAAAAAATCTCTCCATGGATAATAGGGGCCTCATTCTCTTCCTCTTCCCTGTCTTCCAGCTTAGGGGATGGGTACCTAAAGAACAATTACTCTTACTGAGGCAAGAAAAGCATTGCGTTCATCCTTTCCTTCTTCCTTTGTTACTGTGTTCCCTCCCATACTCATTAAAGGATGGAGATTATTATTATCTCTCCTTCAGCTGTTGACATATCTATGGAAACACTGTTTATTACCTTTCACAGCAGTAGCCAGATGAAGTTTGAGCTGGGCTTTGGGCCTCCTAATTTTCTCCTTACAGTGTCTCACCATGTCTTCATAGTCCACCTGAGTGGCTTGGCCCCTCTTCCAAAGCTTATAAGCTATACTGAGCTATTCCTGAGCTCCGTCCAAAGCTCTCTATTTAACCAGGCAGATCTCCTTCCTTGATGGACAGCTCCTCTTTTGGGACCAGGGAAGGTCATGAAGCAGATCACCTCCAGACCGTTACACAGCATATGGAGGACAACCAGGGGATCAGGCCCAGTCAGCATGGGTTTAGGAAGGGTAGGTCCTGCCTGACAAACCTGATCTCCTTCTATGACAAGATGACTTAGTATTGGATGAGAGAAAGGCTGTGGATATTTTCTACCTAGACTTCCAAAAAGCCTTTGACACTGTTGTCCACAGCATTCTCATGGACAAACTGGCTGCTTGTGGCTTGGGTGAGCACATGCTCTGCTGGACAAAGCACTGTCTAGGCAAAGAGGCCGAAACAGTGGTGGTCAATGGAGTTAAATCCAACTGCTGGCTGGTCATAAGTGGTGTTCATCAGGGCTCAGTGTTGGGACCACTTCTGTTTAACATCTTTTTTGCTGATCTCGATAAAAATACAGAGTGCATCATCAATTAGTTTGCAGATGACACCAAGTTAGGTGGGAGCATTGATCTGCATGAGGGTAGGAGGCTCTACAGTGGGTCTTGGATAGATTGGATCAATAGGCCAGCATTAACAGGATGAGCTTCAACAAGGCCAAATGCCAGGTCCTGCACTTGGGTCACAACAACCCCAAGCAATGCTACAGGCTTGGGGAAGTATGGCTGGAAAACTGTCTAGCAAGGACCTGGTGCCTCTAATTGACAAGCAGCTGAATATGAGCAAGAAGTGTGCCCAGGTGGCCAAGAAAGCCAATAACATTCTGGCTTGTATTAGAAGTGCTGTGTCCAGCAGGAGTAGGGAGGTGATTGTCCCCTTGTACTCAGCTCTGGTGAGGCCACACCTCAAGTATTTTATTCACTTTTGCACTTCTCAACACAAGAGAGATGTGAAGGTGCTGGATTGAGTACAGAGGAGGGCAACAAAGCTAGTGAAGGACCTGGAGAGCAAATCTTATGAAGAGTGACTGAAGGAACTGGGGCTGTTTAGTTTGAAAAAGAGGAAGCTGAGGGTAGACACCATCTCTCTCTACAACTACCTGAAAGGATGTTGAGGAGAGGCTGGTGCTGGTCTCTTCACAGGTAATAAGTGATAGAACAAGAGGGAATGGTCTCAAGCTGTGACTAGGTAGTTTTAGACTGGAGTGTAGGAAGATTTTTTTCATGGGAAGAGTGGTCAGGCAATGGAATGGACTGCACAGGGAGGTGGTTGAGTCACCAACCCTGAATGTGTTTAAAGGTCATTTGGATGTTGTGCTTGGGGATGTGGTTTAGGGGTGAACCTTGTAGAGTAGTGCTATTGGTTGGACTTTGTGATCCCAGGGGTCTTTTCCAACCTGAATGTTTCTGTGATTCTATGAAGCAATCTCTAAATACAAAAACCTTGTTTATGTATTTATCTGACAAATTCAAATTGGAAGCTGCCCTGAGAAACATGTCAAGAGTAAAGGCATAGAATTACAGGCTAGGATTCATGATAGCTTGATTTTCTTTGTTCAATGAGGATTTGTTGGTTTTTTTTTTCTTTTTGTTTAAGAAAATTTCAAAACAACAACAAAATTCTGTTCAAGACCAAGACGAATTACAAATGAAATTACCCAAACCCTTATTTCTGTGGCCTTTTCAGAAGAATTGAAAGGGCTAATGTGTGAAAGGCAGAAACAGACTACAATAAACTTATCAAAAGGCTGAACATAATACTTCTCCATACCACTGGGGTGTATAATTCCAGACAATTCATGAGATTCACTAACATTAGTCATGAATTCAGAAAATCCCTATTGAGAAACATTTTCTAGACAATTCACTGATGTCAAATGTTGATAAAAAAATGACCTTTTTTATTTCTTTCTGAAACACAAACCTACGGTGTTAAAATAGTTTCTTGACTTAATCAAGTCTTAAAGCAAGTTTTCTGAAGTGTTTTTGCACGGGTTTAGGAACTTCAACCACTTGAGAATGAGCTAACCCATTTTCTCCTCAATTAACTTCGGCATGAAGTGTGGACCTACTTCAAACAGCAGCTCTTGAAGGCACAGGAATTGGTGGTTCCCATGTGCCGGAAGGCAAGCCAGTGGGGAAGGCGACCGGCCTGGATGAACAAGCAGCTCTTGGAGGATTTAAGGGGGAAGAAGAGGCTGTATCACCTTTGGAAGGAGGGGAAGGCTTCTCGAGGTATGTTCAAGGAAGCTGTTAGATTATGTAGGAATAAAATTAGGGAGGCTAAGGCCCAGCTGGAACTGAAGCTGGCCACCTCAGTCAAAGACAATAAAAAGCATTTTTATAAATATATTAACAATAAGAAGAGGGGCAGGAAGAACCTGCACTCCCTATTGGACCTGGAGGGGAGCACGGTGACTGACGACGAGGAGAAAGCTGAAGTCCTGAACACCTTCTTTGCCTCAATTTTTGACAGCAAGGCAGGAGTTCAGGACGAGTGGCCTCCGGAGCTGGGCGATGGGGTCGGGGAGCAGTGTAATGCCCCAGAAATCCATGAGGAATTAGATCGGGACCTGCTGAGCCACTTGGATATTCACAAGTCCATGGGACCAGATGGGATCCATCGTAGGGTGCTGAGAGAGTTGGCAGATGTGCTAGCTAGGCCACTCTCCATCATTTTCCTCCAGTCCTGGCTCACAGGTGAGGTCCCAGATGACTGAAAACTGGCCAATGTGGTCCCCATCCACAAGAAGGGTCGGATGGAGGAACCTGGAAACTACAGGCTGGTCAGCCTGACCTCAGTACCAGGGAAAGTGATGGAGCAGATTATCCTGGCGGCAATAACTGCGCACCTGAAGGATGGCCAAGGGCTCAGGTCCAGCCAACATGGATTTAGGAAGGGCAGATCCTGCCTCTCCAACCTGATCTCTTTCTATGATCAGGTGACCCGTCTGGTGGATGTGGGGAGGCCTGTGGATGTGGTCTACCTAGACTTCAGCAAGGCCTTTGACACCGTCCCCCATAGCAAACTGCTGTCTAAGCTGTCAGCCCGTGGATTGGACCATTACACTCTGTGCTGGGTTAGGAACTGGCTGGAGGGCCAGGCCCAGAGAGTGGTAGTGAACGGTGCCACATCCAGCTGGAGGCCAGTCAGTAGTGGTGTCCCCCAGGGATCAGTGCTGGGCCCTGTCCTCTTCAACATATTCATCGATGATCTGGATGAAGGGGTAGAGTCAGTCATCAGCAAATTTGCAGATGACACAAAGTTAGGGGCAGAAGTTAGTCAGTTAGAGGGTAGAAAGGCTCTGCAGAGGGCCCTTGACCGACTGGACAGATGGGCAGAGTCCAGTGGGATGGCATTCAACAAGTCCAAGTACCGAGTGCTGCACTTTGGCTACGGCAATCCCATGCAGAGCTATAGGCTGGGGTTGGAGTGGCTGTAGAGCTCCCAGATAGAGAGGGACCTGGGTGTGCTGATCGACAGCCACCTGAATATGAGCCAGCAGTGTGCCCAGGTGACCAAGAGGGCCAATAGCATCCTGGCCTGCATTAGGAATAGTGTGGCCAGCAGGAGCAGGGAGGTCATAGTGCCCCTGTACTCTGCTTTGGTTAGGCCGCACCTTGAGTACTGTGTCCAGTTCTGGGCCCCTCAGTTTAAGAAGGACGTCGAAACACTTGAATGTGTCCAGAGAAGGGCAACAAGGCTGGTGAGGGGCTTGGAACACAAGCCCTATGAGCAGAGGCTGAGGGAGCTGGGATTGTTTAGCGTGGAGAAGAGGAGGCTCAGGGGTGACCTCATTGCCCTCTACAACTACCTGAAGGGTGGTTGTAGCCAGGAAGAGGTTGGCCTCTTCTCCCAGGCAACCAGCACCAGAACAAGGGGGCACAGTCTCAAGCTGCACCAGGGGAGGTTTAGACTCGAGGTGAGGAGGAGGTTCTTCACTGAGAGAGTCATTCGTCATTGGAATGGGTTGCCCAGGGAGGTGGTTGAGTCATCGACCCTGGAGGCATTCAAGAGGAGATTGGACGTGGCACTTGGTGCCATGGTCTAGTCATGGGGTCTGTGTTGATAGGTTGGACTCGATGATCCTCGAGGTCCTTTCCAACCTAAGTGATACTGTGATACTGTGATACTGTGACTGTTCTCTATCCTCAGACAATGCTATGCATATATAACAAAACAACAAATCAACATCACCAAGACAAGTCAAGAAACTTTAGTACATATATTTTTACTGGCATAAATTCTTAGTGTTATACTGCTTGTAAACAAAAATCTGGAGAAAAAGAACATACATTTCCTGACATGCAGTTTTCCAGAAAGGTCTCTTTAACGACTCTGCTCTGTTAAATAACACATTTTATTGCCTCTGTACAAATGTTTAGAAAAACAGAAGACAGAGTCAGAAGGGATAGAGGCTTTCAGGCTTTGTTCCACAAACAATGAATTAAACTCCTGATGTCTTTAGCTTTTTAATTTGGAACAAAGACTACCAAGTATTTCATGATCCACAAGTCTTTGTTTCATTTTCCCAAGTTTAATTCATTCAAATAATGATTAGAATTCTGTAAGACTGCATTGTAGAATGTGTGCTCATTTACAGCAGTTTTAACATCCAACAAACCACTTAACTGACATCTTATTAAATGAAGGCATGAGTATTTTTTTGTGTGTGTCTTCCAATGGGTTAATTGTAGCACCTTCATTTAGACTGTTTTATGATCTTCCTTTTTTTTTATTATTTTTTGAATTTTTTTGCTAAACTGTGGACAAATATTTAAAGTGCCCATTAAAAAGTATCTGTAAAGCCCATGCTAGAAAATCATGAACCTCTTAGTAAGATCTCTCATTTTACAAAGCCTTAGGACCAAAAATTTCATTTTATCTATATTGTTACCTCAGAATGAAGTCAAACAAAACTGACTATGACTGAAAAGGTGGGCTTCATCTTCAATCTTTCTTCTCCCAGCAAATCATAGCCAAAATGAAACGGTTTCCTTAACCTTACTGACCGAAATTCCTCTCAAACAGCAGACACTAAGGGCAAAGCAGAGGTTCTGATTGATATTTTGAGTATTATAAAACTTCAGGTCTGTGCTTCCACTTATAATAAGTCACTAAAGAACATTCAGAATGTCCATTTGTTTTCATAATTAAAAGAAAAAAATTGTCATAAGGTCATTAGGTAGCGGGAATGAGGAATCATACACGTTCACATTCCTTTCTGTTCCCCTAAAACTTCTTCTACTTCATTCTTTTACTGACATGGTATTCCCCTCTGATCTGGCAGGAAAACTGCATTTTTCAGATGTACAGGAGAGAATCATGCAGGTCTTGGCATCTCTAGAGAGTCCTGAAAATATACTTTGAAATGGAGTGTCTGAGAAGAATGACAGTACGTGTACCACTTGCAGCCCTGTCAAATAATAGCTGTAGATGTCTTGACTGGCTGTTGTACTTAGTTTCTTCTTGAGCTATGAGAGTCTGACAGTTCTTTCTTTATTGCTATATCATAATCATCACAAGCTTTAAGCTTAAGTTTTCTGTAAGCAGTCTCAGAGCTTCCATACAGTACGAGGAATTTGAGAGGACCCTTCCCCCCAAGAAACACCCCTATAAGATTGTTTTTTTAAAAAATGAAACATGCATTGAGGCTCATCCAGCTGCCTCTAGAATTTTCCTGCCTTTTGTTATCCTCCTACAACTAAGAACAGAAAAAAACAGTGTGCCAGCACTGAAAACTGTTCTTTGCAAGAACACAAACTTATTTCCTAAAATAAAGGGATTCTGTCATTCCCCTTCTTTGCTAGCAATTTTACTTATCTATTTATTTTTCTTCTGGAGAAACTTGAGCCTCATTGCTTACACTTTCACCACATACCCCTGCCTTGCTCCAGCAGCATGCACCTTCATTCAGCTTCTTCACTGAAAGAATAGCCTTTTTGTACACACTCCAAAGAATTCCAGACTCTATTCTCACAAGAATAGTAAATTAACCAGTTGAAATTAGTACACACTCCAGCAGTCTTCTGCAATAAATTCCCTATGAAACTGTAGAGAGGAGAATCCTTCCACCTTTCACAACTAGTGATCATTGTCAGAAGAGGTTGCTTGTAAGTTGTCTTAGTAAAAGAACACTTTAGCACCTTAGAATAGAATAGAATAGAATAGAATAGAATAGAATAGAATAGAATAGAATAGAATAGAATAGAAGAATAAACCAGGTTGGAAGAGACCTTCAAGATCATCACGTCCAACCTATCACCCAACACCACCCAATCAACTAACCCATGTAACCAAGCACCCTGTCAAGTCTCCTCCTCAACACCTCCAGTGACGGCGACTCCACCACCTCCCCAGGCAGCCCATTCCAATGGGCAATCACTCTCTCTGTGTAAAACTTCCTCCTGACCTCCAGCCTGAACTTCCCCTGGCGCAGCCTGAGACTGTGTCCTCTTGTTCTGGTGCTGGCTGCCTGGGAGAAGAGACCAACCTCTGCCTGTTTACAACCCCCCTTCAGGTAGTTGTGGAGAGTAATGAGGTCACCCCTAAGTTTCCTCCTCTCCAGGTTAAGCAGCCCCAGCTCCCTCAGTCTCTCCTCATAGGGCTTGTGCTCCAAGCCCCTCACTAACTTCGTTGCCCTTCTCTGGACTCGTTCCAGCAAGTCAACATCCTTCCTAAACTGAGGGGCCCAGAACTGGACACAGTACTCGAGGTGTGGCCTAACCAGTGCAGTGTACAGGGGAAGAATGACCTCCCTGCTCCTGCTGGCCACACTGTTCTTAATGCAGGCCAGGATGCCATTGGACCTCCTGGCTGCCTGGGCACACTGCAGGCTCATGTTCAGCCTACCATCAACCAGCACTCCCAGGTCCCTCTCTGCCTGGCTGCTCTCCAGCCACTCTGACCCCAGCCTGTAGCACTGCATGGGGTTGTTGTGGCCAAGGTGCAGAACCCGGCACTTGGATGCATTAAATCTCATGCTGTTGGACTCTGCCCATCTGTCCAGCCTGTCGAGGTCTCTCTGCAAAGCCTCTCTACCCTCTAGCAGATCAACTCCTGTCCCCAGCTTGGTGTCATCTGCATATATAATAATGACGGACTCAATCCCCTTGTCCAGGCCATCAATAAAGATGTTGAACAGGATGGGACCCAGCACTGATCCCTGGGGGACTCCACTACTGACTATCTGCCAGCTGGATGTGGCACCATTCACCACCACTCTCTGGGTTCGGCCCTCCAACCAGTTCCTAACCCAGCTCAGAGTGCTGCTGTCCAAGCCATGGGCTGACAGTTTGGCCAGGAGTTTGCTATGGGGGACGGTATCAAAGGCCTTGCTGAGGTCCAGGTAAACTACATCCACAGGCCTCCCCACATCCACCAGGCGGGTCACCTGATCATAGAAGGAGATCAGGTTGGTCAGGCAGGACCTGCCCTTCCTAAATCCATGTTGGCTGAGCCTGATCCCTTGGCCATCCTCTAAGTGCTGTGTTAATGCACTCAGGATGACCTGTTCCATGATCTTGCCTGGCACTGAGGTCAGGCTGACAGGCCTGTAATTCCCTGGCTCATCCAACCCGCCCTTCTTGTGGATGGGCACCACGTTGGCCAGCTTCCAGTCCTCTGGGACCACTCCAGTGAGCCAGGACTGCTGAAAAATGATGGAGAGCGGCTTGGCCAGCTCCTCTGACAGCTCCCTCAGAACCCTAGGATGGATCCCATCTGGTCCCATGGACTTGTGGGGATCCAGGCGGCTAAGCAGATCACCAACTACCCCATTTTGGAACAGTGGAAAACTATGCTGCTCCCCTGGCTCCTTCTGCCAGCTCTGCAGGCCAGCTGTCTGGAAGACATTCTGTCCTACTAGTAAAAATTGAGGCAAAGAAGGTGTTAAGTATCTCTGCCTTTTCCTCATCCCTTATCACAACGTTCCCCTCCGTGTCCACCAAGGAGTGGAGGTTGTCTCTGCCCTTCCTCTTGCTATTAATGTATTTATAGAAGGACTTTTTTGTTGTCCTTCACAGCAGAGGCCAGACTAAGCTCCAACTGCGCTTTTGCCTCCCTAATTTTCTTCCTGCAAGACCTAGCAACATCCTTAAATTTTTCACGGGTTGCCTCCCCTCTCTTCCAAAGGTGATACACCCTCTTTTTTTTCCCCTAGTTCCATTAAAAGTTCTTTAACCATCCAGGCTGGCCGTCTGCCCCGGCGGCTCATCTTCCGGCACATTGGCACAGCCTGTCCCTGAGCCTTCAACAGTTCTTCCTTAAAGTAGGACCAGCTCTCCTGGACCCCTTTGTTTTTAAGGGCTTTATCCCAAGGAACCCTCTGAATTAGTTCCTTGAGTAGCCTGAAGTCCGCCCTCCGGAAATCCAGAGTGGAGGTCTTCTTGCTACCCCTCTTAGCTTGACCAAATAATGAGAATTCAATTATCTCGTGGTCACTGGCCCCTAAGCACCCTCCGACCACCACATCACCCACCAACCCTTCCCTATTGGTGAAGAGGAGGTCAAGCATAGCCTTGCCCCTGGTAGGCTCTCGCAGCACCTGGGATAAGAAGCTGTTCTCCATGCATTCTAAGAACCTCCTGGATTGCCTCTTCTCTGCTATGTTAAGATCCCAGCAGATATCAGGCAAGTTGAAGTCGCCCATGAGAACAAGGTCAGACGATCTTGAGACAGCCTTAAGCTGCCTATAGAATGACTCATCAACGTCTTCCTCCTGGTTGGGTGGTCTATAACAGACTCCAACCAGGATGTCAGCCCTGTTGGCCTTCCCTCTAATTCTTACCCACAGGCACTCAACCCGATCGTCCCTAATCTCCATCTCAATGGCAACTAGTGCCTCCCTGACGTACAGGGCCACCCCTCCACCCCTTCTTCCTTGCCTGTCTCTCCTGAAGAGCCTGTAGCCATCAATTGCAGCGCTCCAGTCATGTGAGTCGTCCCACCACGTCTCTGTGATGGCAACTACATCATAACTTTCCTGCCGCAGCAAGGCTTCCAGCTCCTCTTGTTTGTTGCCCATGCTTCGTGCATTAGTGTACATGCACTTCAGCCGGGCTGCTGGTTTCACCTCTTGCTCTGGCTTATCACCCCCAGACCCCAGCCTGGGAGGACTGGTTTCAACCCCTTCCCCCTTCGAAACTAGTTTAAAGCCCTATCTATGAGACCTGCCAATTCCCTCCCCAGAATCTTTTTCCCTTTGAGGGATAGGCCATTCTCGTACACTCTGATCTTATCCCTCCTCTGGGACAGATGTGTTCCATCTGTTGCCAGCTGGCCTGGTGCAGCAGAAAGTTTTTCAAGATCAAAAAACCCAAAATTCTTTTCCCTGCACCAGCCTCTAAGCCACTTGTTGACTTCAGCTGCTGACCTGTTCCTTATGGTATTCCCACCTGCAACTAAGGGTATAGATGAAAAAATTATTTGTGCCCCTGATCCCTCAACCAGATCTCCCAGGGCCCTGAAGTCATCTTTGATAGCCCTGGGAGTTCTGGTTGCAACATCATCACTCCCTAACTGCATAACTATCAAGGGATAGTAGTCAGAGGGCTGCACCATACCAGGCAGTCTTCTGGTAACATCTCCAACCCTAGCTCCCAGGAGGCAACAAACCTCCCTGTGAGTAGGGTCTGGCCGACATATGGGGCCCTCTGTTCCCCTCAGGAGGGAATCGCCAATAACAATTACCCTCCTCTTTTTTTTTTAAGGGAGGAAGTCCTGATGCCGGGGGAAGGCTGTTTAAGCTTAGGCTGTTTCACCTTAGGTCGTTTCACCTTAGGCTGTTTTGCCACAGGGAAAACCCCAGATGGCGTGCCCTCCGATATCAGAATCACCTCACCCTCAACCTCCAATGCCCTGTACTTGTTTTCCAAGGGCAGTGGGGGGGGTGAGGGGGGGCAAGGAGGTTTAACCTTGCATCTTTTGATAGGAACCTGCATCCATTGCCCTCTTCTGTTTGGATTATTGGCCTCTGCTGGGGGGCCTGCAGAGCCTGGTTACTCAGGTTCGTCACCCTTCTGCAATTGCATACATCTCTAAATCTAGCAACCTTATCCTTCAGTCCAGCCACCAGGCTAAGCAGACAGTCGATCTGCTCACACCTAAAGCAGGAGCCGTCCCCTCTACCCTGTATCTCAAGTGCCAGGTTCCAGCACTGTCTGCAGCTAGATGCCTGGACACCTACCTCTTGCTTATTACACCTACCTATCTGCTTATATTCGCCCTCAGTCTGGGTCGAGACTGACTTTTTAAAGGAGTTATTGCGGCGAGTTACCACCATGCTAGCCCTGCCCACGGGACCTACTGGAGAATGGCTTTTTTAAAAAAGTGTGGCGGCGCGCGCGTCCGAGCAAGAAGCTGGGCTGAAATGGAACTGCCCACGAGCTGCCGCGGGCTTTGAAACTGCCGCGGCACGCAGGGACCCGAACGATCCCGAACACGTGGAGAATCGGTGAAAGCCGATTCCTGCCAAGCGCAGAGGCTGTGTGCGGGTCCTTCTGGTCAAAAACAGCAGCAGTCCATGCTTTTCTGAGGCCCCTGGTCGATGTGTGTCCCCGATGGAGCTCACCACTGAAATGGAAGCTGCCGCGAGCTGCCGCGGGCTTTGAAACTGCCACGGCACGCAGGGACCCGAATGATCCCGAACACGTGGAGAATCGGTGAAAGCCTTCACCTTCATAAACTGTCATTCCCCAACTTCTTCCTCATTCCAGCATGCAAAATGACCATATGTTTAGTTTAAGCTTAAAGCAATTCCAAAATTCCAGACCAGGTTTGAATACTTTTCAATTGTGGAATGTAGATATTTTAAAGAAAATATATGTTGTGGGTTTTTTTTTTTTTAATAAAAACAAAGAGGTGGCAGTTATAGGAGGATGAGAATACTTATTGAAAATAATTTACTGTTTAAATATTGAAGAATCATGTGAGTAAGATAGATCCTTTCCACTGATCTTTCAGATAGAAAAGTTTCTTTCTTTCAGATAGAAAAGTTTCATCCCACAGTTTTGAACTTACTTCTTTGTTACCTGCCTGATCTCTTAAAGGAGAACTTTTATCTTGCTAGTTCCAGTTCTTACATTTCCCTTTTCTTATCAATAAAGAAGACTTGATTAACCATACAATGATGTCCTGAACACATTGTACACAGGTATTAGGATACAAAGACCCACAAATATATACCCAATCTTCAGGATTGTCTTTTACAATCTACTTCAAAGGCATGAATGTTGTACCTTTGCATTTTCCTAAGATGATTAAAGATAACAGAATTGTTTAGTGTCAACTTGGTCAAATGCTGATTACACCATGCACTGTAGTTTCTGTATTCCCTCTCTGTACAGATGACATCCTGAATATTCATGGTTCTGTCCAATGTAAAATTAATGGTAACACGATAATCAATTTTTACTGATACTAACATACTGATCTCTTGATGCTTTGTTTTTGTTAAGGAAAGGTACTGAGTCCTATTGTTTATAAATTTGGCCTAATGTTATTTGATTTTTCTTTCAAATTTCTCCCAACTAAAGCCTCCAAAATTTGTATATCCTCCATAAACTTTGTTAAACCCCACTGAAAAAAACATATATAATGAAAATTTGAGAACATAACATGTTTTAACTAGTCTTTCTTGTGACATAATATCTGAATTCCCCTTTTCTTGTTTTTTATAACCTAAAATCAAAATCTCTTTTGTGCTATAATTAATTTTGACTTTCCCTTTAACCATTTAACATTATTACTTAACTATGACAGACTGTTGATTTAACATATAAACCCAAGTGAACGTGTTCCCTAATCACAGAAGAACTAAGCAATCATGATATTCAGTCCTAATTCCGATGTTTTCTGGTAACATTCTCATGCAATGAGCTTTAGATTGATGCTTTTGATTTCAGTTTATCATGGCAGTCATTGTGATCAGTGTTAGGTCTGCTAATTTTCAGTTTCATGGGCACTGCTGTTTTTCCCATCCTATTGATTCTTGTGCTGTCTTCTGCTGAAATGATTGCACTACTGAGTTGCAAAATTGATGTTTCCAGGTGATGACATGGGTTGGCTTTTCCTTGCTCGTATCACTAAAACCTGTAGGTGATAAAATATGCATCCCTTTACTAGACTTTTTCTTTTCCTAGGCTAAACTTCTATATGATACATCAAAAATTCCCCTTTCTCTCTCTTTTAAAAAAATGTATAATCCTTATCTTAAAGCTATTGTGAATACAAAGAAAATACCAAAGAAACCATTCTCTACATCTTTACATCAAACTCCTAACATGTTAATCCCAAAAGTCCCTAAAAAGCTTAAAGAACTATGTTAAAATTAGGCCATCAAATCAATGGCTAAAAAAACCCCAAAAAAGATATTACACTAACTAAAGCATACTCTTTAAAATGAAAACCTATTTACCACAACCCTCACCAATATTACACAGAGCTTTTTTGAAATGCTATGGCACACACAAAAAAAGTAAGTTTGAAGCAGAACACATAGAATAACTTGCTCTACTTAAATTTACCCATTATTGTTTACACTTTATTATTACTATGTCTATTACAATCAGTTACTAATTGTATTAGTATATGATAATTACCATATGCTTAACATATTTATTATTATTACTTATTAGTTGATATACCTTATTATAATTACTAAATATTTGTCGTGAGTACTCACTATTCATTATGCTTACTGTTCAAACTTAAATACGAAAAGCATTAAAATGACAAATTTCCAAAGTCCCTTACAATCAGAAATAATGCTAAAATCATTATCCATATCAGTTTTGCACTTACAAAATGTTGCATATTTTTCTTAACAAAACTTAGGACTGTAATTTTAAAGCAGAACAGTTTTTGCAGACAAGGGAGAGATAACAGAGAGGGAGAAGGCAGGTGTGGGGGAAAGGGGAAGTGTTCAAGAGGGGACTGAACGTGGCATTTGGTGCTGTGGTTTAGTAGTCATGAGGTCTTGGGTGACAGGTTGGACTTGATGATCTCTGAGGTCTTTTCCAACCTTATTGATTCTATGATTCTAAGACAGGTTCAGCAAAACCACTGAGAGAGGGTAAGGGGGTGGGGGTGGGGGGGCAGGTAGTATTGAATGATATCGCCAAATCCACAGCAGCTCCCTTTCCAGGTAGCTCTTGCAGTTGAACTGTAGGAAATCTCAGTGGCACAGAGGGTACCAATACAACCATAGGGTCAGGTTGCAGCATCCATTGGAGGCATGGAAAGCCTCATAAGTTCGCTAGAAGTTGTAAAATTCTCACCCAGAGCTAACAATGACAGTAAATAGGATTGCAACTCTGGACTTCAGAAAAGATAACTTTGGCCTCTTCATAGACCTGCTTAGAGGAATTCCATGATGTAGGGCTCTGGAAGGTAGCAGGGGTAAAGGGAGCTGATTAATATACAAACACCACCTCCACCAAGCCCAAGATCAGTACATCCCTATGATTAAGAAATCAAGCAAAGGAGGCAGGAGACCTGCATCAATGGGGAAGTAGCCTCTGGAAAAAATTCAAATAGAAGAAGAAAGTCTACAATATATGTAAAAATGGACTGGACGTTTGGGAGAAAGATGGGAATCTTGGCAGAGTATGTAGGGATGCAATGCAGATGACTAGGGCCCATTTGGAATTAAATCTGACAAGGGACGTCAAGGACAAGAAGAAGAGCTTCTTCAAGTCTATTAGTAGCTAAAAATAGGAAAAATGTGGGCCTGCTGCAGAACAAGATGAGTGCCCTGGTGACAGAGGATACAAAGAAGGTGGAGTTTGATTACGTTCTTTTCTTCAGGAGAAAGGAAGACTTTCCCTTGGTCAATGTGAATCAGGTTAGATATCATTTAGGCGGACTGGATACCTACAAATCCATGGGTTGTGATGGGATGCAACCTGTGAGTATTGAGAAAGGTGTCTGTGGAAGCTTCATTGTCTTTGAAAGATCATGGAGAACAGGAGAGGTACCTGAGAACTGGAGGAAAGCCAGTATCACTCCAGTCTTCAAAAGGTTCAAGAGGACCCAGGAAAGTACTGTCCAGTTAGTCTCACCTGCATCCTTGGAAAGATGATGGCATAGCTCATTCTGCATGTTATCTAAACATATGGAGGAAAAAGTGACCAACATAGATTCACCAAGGGGAAATAATGCTTCATCAAACTGATAGACTTCTATGATTGGGTAAATAAGGGAGAGCAGTGGATGTTGTCTACCCTGATTTCATCAGGGTTTTTGACACTCTCTTCCACAGCATCCTCACAGGTAAACTTAGGAAATGTAGGTTAGATGAGTGTACAGTGAGGTGGATTGAGACCTGGTTGAATGACAGTGCCAAGAGTTAGGCCTTGTCTGACCACTAAACAAAAGACAGACACTCTCTATTAAACTCTCTCCCTTTCCAAAGGGGAAGAGAAAGTAATTAAGGAAGGGAGAGTTATGGACTGGAAAAGAAAACTGAAAGAGCTGCAGTGAAAATAACTAAATCAAATATATGGAAATATATACAAAGCCAATATTGAACCCAATTGCCGTGATGCCAGTTATATCACTGTTACCACTGATGCTGTGGGCAGGCACTAGGGAAGTGCCAGACCAGGACTCAGCAGCAAACAGAAACCAGATTCAGGAGCCGGATCCTGGAAATGGCTGCATCCCGGAAATGGATTCAAGAACACATGGACTGAGGTCAAAGGCAAAACAGTCCCCACAGAACACTGGCCATTGAAGAAGAGAGCTTGGTTCTAGTAGTCTCTCAACTTTAAGCTTGATATGATTCATATAGAATGGCACACCTTGTTGGTCAGTTTAGAGTCACTAGAACTCTCTCCACCTCCCCTCAAGTGTGGCTTTTTACTTACTCTACCCACAGAGTCATGCACAAAATTTAGCAGTGGTCTTGATCTGCATACCAGTGCTAATGGCATTCCAGTATAATGATAATCCTTATTCATATGTTCTTAAACTTTTCATCTTTTAATGCATTTTCAGATTCAGAATTCTATCATGAAAAGGTATACATCCAACTATTTTCAAGTGTATTACATTTTCTGAAAAAAATTGAAATAAATATTCCTTGCTATAACAAAATGCAAAGCAAAGAAACAGAGATGTAAATACTAAGACTCAATTGCTGGCTCAGGTTTCTGTTACCTTACAGAAATTCAGGGGGAATCTTAAATAAAGGTTATATTCTTTGTTAATTATTTTCTTCTATTTCTGCCCGTTGATTTGCCTTTCTTCTTCTGTACACCTACCAGGATTTAAAAAATTAAAAACATTTATTTTAAAAATAAACAGATCTGATGTTGAGTGGGCAATGACAAAATTGTCTAAAACCGCCTATTTGGAGTTCTTTTAAGTCTGATACTTTCTGGTAACACCTCTGTTTGAAGTTGGTTACTTGACATGAAAGAATGACAATCAGAATAAATCCATTTATGAGAAGAATGTGACAAGATTAAAACCTAGAACTTGAATTTTTCTTTATGTTAGGCTGTGTAGTTTTCTGTTTACAAGAATGTGCTGTTCACATCAGAAATGTGTTTTTGTTACCTCTCAATTTTGACAGGATCTAGACTCATGGGAAAAAGTCTGCCAGCAGACGTTAAAGAGGTTTGGTGATTTTTAGGAGACAATATGCCAGTGATTTTGTCTACTATATAGAATGGTCAAAGCAGGGGAATGAGGAGAGTCTACTTCACAATTGTAGGTACAAGCTGTTCTCTTCTTCACTGATGAGTTGTTGTCTTGAGTACAGTCCACAAGTGGATAAGCCTGTGACTAGAGCAGGACAGCAAACCTAAGAGGCCAAAAAATATAGTTAGTCTGGGCTAGAATAGAGAATACTAAAGCAATATATTAGGATAAGACAAAACAACTTTGAAATTAAGAAGAATTACAGAGGCTAAATATTAAATAACTCTCTCTAAAATCATAGCCAAGAAATAGAATATGCTACTGAAGAAAGCTGTAGAATCCCCGTCACCGAAAGTTTTTCCAGAGCAACAAAGAAAAGCATTACCTTCAGTGGCCAAGGCATGCTTGCTCCTGCCCTGAGGAAGGTGATGGATTTAGAAAGTTCCTCCCAGGCCTACAATTCTATAAATGTGAATGTGATCATAAACATTCAAAGTAGGACACAGGATATGTGCAGTTTTCATGTTTTCATCCTGTATCTGACAGAGATGGAAAATATAGCAGGTAAACTCTACAGTGGCTGTGAACTGAAGCTTGTCTTTATTGCAAAAATGAGCATAAATTAACATGCCTGAATAATCTTTCCAACACAGCCTCTTTCCAGGGAGAGAAGATTGATAGAGGCCGTGATGCAGAACAGTACTAAAGCAGCAGAAGGTGACTTCTTATCGGGGTAATTGCATAAGCAACTGAAAAGCTACACATGCATCTCTTGTTTTGCAATGTTGTAACTTGAGCTACCTTATCCCTCTTTCATTAACAGTTCAGGTGTCAGCAACTCTTTAGTTTAAAGGCCTTTTCACTGAATGGTCATCAATCTCCATATTAAAAGCATCATTTAAGTCAAACTGGAAATGCTTACAACTAGAAAGACACCTGAACAGGAATAAAATCTGAATTACACTTTGGATAAAAGACTTCAACATTTAGCAGTGCAAATTATACTGTGACACAACTAATATAAATATCTGCATGCAGTTATCTGGATAATGTTTACTAGACTACATTAATGTGGCAGAAAGGAATTGTGAGTAAAAGTGTTGAGAGTTTTAAATCACACACTACTTTCTTAACCTTAATTTGTATTATAAATTTTGTTAAAGGAATACTGAAGATATAAGGACTATAATGTCCTCTCCATCTGCATCAAAATTTACTTTGTTTTTGTGTCAACTCATTGTTCAAGCAATAATCAAATCTTGTCACCAAACCGTTTTTCATCTGTTCATGGCAGACATATTTTGGATCATGTGGCAGAGTGTTAACAGTACACCAAACACAAGTTCTCAGTGGCAAATCTCTTACCACAAGGAAATAGACAGTAATTACAACATTATATCTGTGATTTCAACCTACAGAGTCATCTTGAAAAAACTCTTTAATGTTACTGAAGTTAATACCAAATATGTATCCTTTGCATCCCACAGGCATAGAGGATTGATTATTTTACTTATTTATGCTAGTTTACAACTGAGTGTTTTTGTATTTAAAGTGTTTCTTGATGCTCTGCTTTCTATACATCCAGTGCAACAGCAGCCTTTTTTAAAATAACAGATTCTGGTAGCTAGTAATAAGCTGTTATTGATTTTACAGCCCTATTTTTTCTTGTTTATGTTTGCCAAAATCTTGACTCAACAAGAAGAAATTATAGATACAGAAAAATTTCATTGAACATGGAAAAAAGGTGCAGAAATTAAAATAATATCCACATCAAAAGAAACTGAGATATAGGAAAACACAAGCATCTCTAGGAGTTGTCTGCTTTTCCTAGTTTGCAACATGTCCTGATAAAATGCATTATTTGTGTGAATATTTTTAAGACTGAGAAAGAACTACAAAATGACAGATCTCAGTGAGAGAGAGATAACTTAGACACAAATCATGCAAGTTTTGTAAACTAAGCATTAGTAAACTGAATTTATCCAGGACATAAGGACCTCATGATGAATGATTTTAAGCAACCACTATTTGCACAGTAAACAATTTGCAGAAGACAGTTGACAAAGAAAAGACAGCAAAATTAGGCAATTTAATAGTTTAAGCCTTATGTCCCTTTCACACCCATGAAGCAGAAATCCATCAAGTAAAATGATGTTCATTTTGTTGTGGATTGAATTTTCTCCAATGCACATTTCTGTATCTGCTTTGCAAAGACAATACAAGATGAAGGGCAAACTTCTGACTTTCAAATACAAAGGGATGTGGATTTCCTCACTTCTACTGTTCTGTCTAGTCAGTATGACTTTGAGACCATTCAGCGTATCTGCTTATCAGACTGTGGGGTTTGAAGATGCACATTAAGTATTGTCTTGTTTGAAATAAGAAGGAAAATTAGCACTTATGAGAAATGATCAAGTGAAACATGAAAAGATGTTTGGGGCCATATTAGCCGGAAGACATATAAATGTATCTAAGTATCATACATTTTGGTTGATGTCCTCTGTGGAACACTAGAAGGCAGGCCTGTGGAGGGAAAAACATGGTAGAGCTTGATAACACCTCAGACCTGAAGTGATGGCCAAGAAGGAAGCTGGACAAATAAAAAACCAGAAGACAGAAGGTTACAAAATATTCTTCTCTCTCTGTACTGAGTGCCTCTAATAATGCTTATAAAAGCTGCAGCTTTGTCTCCTCCTTTGTCACAGAAACTATAAAAGGATGTGTCAGGAGTACATTTTAATTTCACATTAAAGTAACTTATAAAGATACATGAGGTAAAATTGATGACAAAAGTTAAATTGCCAAAACAAATTATGCTTTTTTTCTTTTTTAAGTAGAAAGTGGAAGACCTGACAATTATTCCATGATCATCATTCTTATTTCACTAATCCATTGTATCTCAAATTATCCTGTAAGACCACTTTCACCATCCCTTCTTCAGATTTCTCATAAATATCCCTGAAACCAATTAATATGGAGTAAAACCCATACCAAGGCAATGCTCAGAGGAGTGAGACTTTGATGACTTCTGTCCACCTTCATCTGACTAAAATAATCTGCTATAGTCTGGAAAACAAAAGCAATAAGTGAACTTTGTTATTCAAATGCTGGTAATTTCATACTCATGTATACAGAATGAAAAAAAGCCCTGATAGACAGGAAGGGGACAAATAAATTGGCTTGGGGAGACATCATTATAAAGGCCATTGGTAACACGTGCAGTAATCTTCTATATCCAGTAAGAAAAATCTGTGACACCAAGTCAAATTTGAGCATTCAACACTGTATCAAAGACTAAGGGAGGTAAA
Source organism: Melanerpes aurifrons (assembly GCA_011125475.1). Taxonomy (NCBI): domain Eukaryota; kingdom Metazoa; phylum Chordata; class Aves; order Piciformes; family Picidae; genus Melanerpes; species Melanerpes aurifrons. The sequence goes on along the minus strand of WWNC01000080.1, from coordinate 3,231,170 downwards.
AGTGGTTTATGTGGGGTCTGAATGGCTATCCAGGACCTGATACAATAGAATAAACCAGGTTGGAAGAGACCTTCAAGATCATAATGTCCAACCTATCATCCAATACCACCTAATCAACTAAACCAGGCAACCAAGCACCCTATCAAGTCTTCTCCTGAACACCTCCAGTGACAGTGACTCCACCACCTCCCCGGGCAGCCTATTCCAATGGGCAATCACTCTGTGTAGAATTTCTTCTTAACCTCCGGCCTAAACTTCCCCTGGTGCAGCTTGAGACTGCGTCCTCTTGTTCTGGTGCTGGTTGCCTGGGAAAAGAGATCAAGCTCTGCCTGTCTACAACCTCCATTCAGGTAGTTGTAGAGAGCAATAACGTCACCCCTGAGACTCCTCCTCTCCAGGCTAAGCAACCCCAGCTCCCTCAGCCTCTCCTCATAGGGCTTGTGCTCCAAACTCCTCACCAACTTCATTGCCCTTCTCTGGACACAGTCCAGCAAGTCAACATCCTTCCTAAACTGAGGGGCCCAGAACTGGACACAGTACTTAAGGCGCGGCCTAACCTGTGCAGTGTACAGGGGCAGAATGACCTCCCTGCTCCTGCTGGCCACACTGTTCCTGATGCAGGCCAGGATGCCATTGGACCTCTTGGCTGCCTGGGCACACTGCAGGCTCATGTTCAGCTTACCATCGACCAGTACCCCCAGGTGCCTCTCTGCCTGGCTGCTCTCCAGCCACTCTGACCCCAGCCTGTAGCACTGCATGGGCTTGTTGTGGCCAATGTGCAGAACCCGGCACTTGGATGTGTTAAATCCTATACCGTTGGATTCTGCCCATCTGTCCAGCCTGTTGAGGTCTCTCTTCAAAGCCTCTCTACCCTCCAGCAGATCAACACCTGCCCCCAGCTTGGTGTCATCAGCAAATTTACTGATGATGGACTCAATGCCCTCATCCAGATCATCAATAAAGATGTTAAAGAGTATGAGGCCCAGCACAGATCGTTGGGGCACGCCACTAGTGACTGGCCACCAGCTGGATGTGGCACCTTTCACCACCACTCTCTGGGCTTGGCCATCCAGCCAGTTCCTAACCCAACACAGTGTGCTCCCGTCCAAGCCATGGGCTGACAGCTTGGCCAGCAGTTTGCTGTGGGGAACGGTGTCAAAGGCCTTGCTGAAGTCCACGTAGACTACATCCACAGGCCTCCCCACATGCGCCAGACAGGTCACCTACTCGTAGAAGAAGATCAGGTTGGTCAGGCAGGACCTGCCCTTCCTAAATCCATGCTGGCTGGGCCTGATCCCTTGGCCATCCTGGAAGTGCTGTGTGATTGCACTCAAGATGACCTGTTCCATAATCTTGCCTGGCACTGAGGTCAGGCTGACAGGCCTATAATTCCCTGGCTGGAAGTCCCTTCTTGTGGATGGGCATCTCGTTGGCCAGCTTCCAGTCCTCTGGGACATCTCCAGTGAGCCAGAACTGCTGAAAAAATGATCTGCCAGCTCCTCTGCCAGCTCTCTCAGCACCCTAGGATGGCTCCCATGTCGTCCCATGGACTTGTGGGGATCCAAGCGGCTGAGGAAATCTCTAACTACCTCCTCCTGGAACAGAGGAAAACTATGCTGCTCCCTGGTTCCTTCTGCCAGCTCTGCAGGCCAGCTGTCTGAAAGACATTCTGTCCTGCTAGTAAAAATTGAGGCAAAAAAGCTTAAGTACCTCTGCCTTTTCTTCATCTTTTGTTACTATGCTCCCCTCTGTGTTCACCAAGGAGTGGAGGTTGTCTCTGCCCTTCCTCTTGCTATTAATGTATTTATAGAAGGATTTTTTTTGTCCTTCACAGCAGAAGCCAGTCTAAGCTCTAAATGTGCTTTTGCCTCCCTAATTTTCTTCCTACAAGACCTAGCAACATCCTTAAACATTCCATGGGTTACCTCACTTTTTTTCCAAAGATGATACACACTCTTTTTTTCCCTTAATTCTTTTAGAAGTTCATTGCCCATCCAGGCTGGCCGTTTGCCCCAGCGGCTCTTCTTCCATCACATTGCCACAGCCTGTTCTTGTGCCTTCAGGAGTTCTTCCGCCTTCAGGAGTTCTTCCTTGAAGTAGGACCAGCTCTCCTGTACCCCTTTGTTTTTAAGGGCTTTATCCCAAGGAACCTTCTGAGTTAGTTCCTTGAGTAATCTGAAGTCTGCCCTCCAGAAGTCCAGAGTGGAGGTCTTCTTGCTGCCCCTCTTAGATTGACTGAATACTGAAAATTCAATTATCTCATGGTCACTGGCCCCTAAACACTCTCCAACCACCACATCATCCACCAGCCCTTCCCTATTGGTGAAGAGCAGGTCCAGCATAGCCTTGCCCCGATAGGCTCTCGTAGCACCTGGGATAAGAAGCTGTCCTCCATGCACTCTAAGACCTTCCTAGACTGCCTCCTCTCTGCTGTGTTGAGATCCCAGCAGATATCAGGCAGGTTGAAGTTGCCCATGAGAACAAGGTCAGGTGATCTTGAGACAGCCTTAAGCTGTCTATAGAATGATTCATCAGCATCTTCCTCCTGATTGGGTGGTCTGTAACAGACTCCAACCAGGATGTCTGCCCTGCTGGTCTTCCCTCTAATTTTTACCCACAAGCACTCAACCTGATCATCCCTGATCTTCAGCTTTATGAGTCAAGCAGCAGAAAGAGATTTTTCCCAGTGTAAACCACCCAGGCATGAAGGGAATGTGTGTGTTACCAGTGTATTTGGTTTGGCTGAGCTGGACTTAATTCTCCCTAGAGCATCTTTCTAGTGCTGTGTTTTGCAGTGAGTGTTGATAACAGGTCAGTGTTTTGGCTACTGCTGAGCCAAGGACCGAGGCTGGGCTTTTCCAGTATTTTCCCCCAAGTGGCAGGTTGAGGGGTGGGCAAGATCTTAGAAGGGGACACATCCAGGACAGATGACCCAAAGTGACTGAAGGCCATATGATGTCAGCTCAGATATAAAATCTAAGTGAAAGAAGGAAGTATGTGGATGTTCATTGAAGACATCTGTACTCCAGGGCAACCAGTAAGCATACTGGAGCCCAGTTTCCTGAGAAGTGACTGAACTTCATCTGCTTATAGAAAGTAGTGATTTGCATCTTCATTTACTCTAGCCTAAGTGGCTTCCCTTTTCCTAGGTATTAATTACAGCCTTTTTATGGAGAATACTGACCCACTGGAGAGCAAGCAGACTGGGAGACATTCGCGTGCTACATCCACTCACATAGATATTTTGGTGTCTTAATTTACTTACACTTGTTTGTTAGTGATGTAAGCTAATATTCTGGTTTGTGAACTGGAATTTGGAGCTGAAGCACCACAGCTAGATTTGCCAGAGCAAATTGTCCATACAATCTTTTAGACCCTGACCCAAAAGGACTCATAAACACATGTTTATTCTTAGAATGCTTGTGCACTTAAAATGAAACATTGAGACTTCTCCACCTAGTGCTGAAATGTCTTACTAATGTTTACTCCAACATTTACAAGAATATTTGAAATTGCTGAAAACCAGAGGAAAGTGACTTTAATGCACTCTAACATTTCTACATTGGCAGAAGTTTTTCACAGGTATTCCCCAAAGTCTTGAATTAGGTGCATTTGACAGGAACTTTTCAATTTCCATTAGCGTCAGGAATTGCCTGAAGGAGTACTTTACATACTTGTTGGTATCTATGATAAACTGGCAAAAACGGTCAGTATATTTCAGTTGAAACAATTTTTGTACTGAAACACTATCTCACTCTGTTTTTTAAAAATCATGTTTTACCAAAAATTTGTTTCAACATTTTGAAGAACATCTTTGAGGTATCTGCAACAGAGCTGTAAAATTACTTCATACACACAAAAAAATGAGAACAGCTTCTTCCCTCAAAACAAACAAAAAATCCCAACCAAACAAAAAACCCACTAAACAAACAAACAAAAATTGCAAACCCCCCCAAAAATAACTCAACAAAACAACAAACCAAAACAACCTGCAATCCAAAAGAAAGTTTTCTCATCAGACCTGTTAATTATGTCTAGAATGTTTGCAGCATTATCTTGCATGCTTAAGCTGAAACATGTCTTCCTGTCTGGATCAGAAAAGTGAAAAAAAAAAACGAACTAAAACCCAAACCCTGGCTCTTCTAAAATGACACAGAATACTGCTACAGAGGCAGTGCAACTCTAACTGACCATCTAGATGTTCCAAACTGATTAAGAGTTCCCTCAGTCTTGACAGACATTTGTTGATATTTGAGGACTCTCAGTGAAAAAGCATCCTTCTTCACCTCCCAGCTTTCTACAGCTTGTCAATCTCAGGTGAAGATAAACATGTTAATTGACTGCCTTGTTAATTTATTAATGAGTAATGACAGAAAGAGTAGTGTTGAATGCTCATAAAATTCGTCTTTCAGTGATGAACTATCCCTGTTTTAAGAGAATACTTTTAACTACCTTTCATTACTAATTTACTCATCATTGTATATTATACTTAAAGATCAACAACATCCAGCAAACTGCTGCATTATTATGGAGGAAAACGTATTGAAGAAGAAAGAATTACGTGTACCAGACAACAGTTGGGGCTTTCATCTGTATTGTATTACAAGGAGAAGAGAAACAGCATTAACATTTGAAAGTCAGATGCAGAATAATTGTATTCAATTAACTAAGGACTTCTTGGGCAGCAGCCCAACAGAGAACTGCACATAACAAGACCAGGAAGAGGGGAAAGAAGTGAACTGGTTTGCATTCTGTATTACTCAAGTGCTAGTAAATACAAGTACTGTGCCATGGTTGTTAAATATGCAGCTATTAGGAGTAAAGCTACTCCATTTCCATTAGAAATTACACTTTTTGCTCCTTTACAATAATTCTCTATGCCTCACTGAGGCATGCAGGTGGTATTTGGCTTTGTAGGAGGTGCTGTGCAATGTACACACACAGTCCTGCTAAACATCTGTTTCCCACACTTTAGATTCTATCTTCTTGAAGTGAAGAGAGTTTGCATTCATCATAAGGTGTTCATGCTCCCTTGAAGTGGCAGTACAAATCACAGAATTATTGAATTATTGAGGCTGGAATAGATCTCTGAGGTCATCAAGTCCAGCCTGTGACCTGACATCACTACATTGACTAGACCATGTCACTAAGTACCACATGCAATCTTTCCTTAAAGACCTCCAGGTACAGCAAATTTACCACCTTCCTGGGTAGTCCATTCCAGTGTCTAATTACCCTTTCCATAAGGAACTGCTTCCCAGCATCCAACCTAAACCTCCCCTCATGCAGCGTCAGGCCATGTCCTGTTGTCTTGTCTCAAGCTGCCTGGGAGAAGAGCCCAACCACCTTACCACAGCTTCCCTTCAGGAAGTTGTAGAATGTGATAAAGCCCTCCCTGAGCCTCCTCTTCTCCAGGCTAAACAATTCCAGCTCCCTCAGCCTCTCCTCATAAGACTTATGCTCCAGTCCCTTCACCAATCTTGTTGCTCTCCTCTGGATCCACTCCAGCACCTCAATATCTTTCTTGAAATGAGTGGCCCAGAACCACACACAGTGCTTGAGGTGAAGCCTCACCAGTGCTGTGTACAGGGGCAGAATTTCATCCCAAGTCCTGCTGGCTACACTATTCCTGATACAAGCCAAGAAGCCACTGGCATACCATGTCAGCTGGGCACACTGCTGGCTCATATTCAGCCAGTTGCCAATCATCACTCCCAGGTCTCTCTCTGCCAGGCTACTCTCCTGCCACTCAATCCCCAGTCAGTAGTGCTGTGTGGGGCTGTGGCCAAAGTGTAGGACCCCGCACTTGGCCTTGTTAAACTTCATACTGTTTGCCTCAGCCTGTTGAATTGGCCTGTCAACTCAGCCTATCCAGGTCTCTCTGAAGTGTCTGCTCTGAAGTGTCTTCCTGCCTTCCAGCAGGTTGACACTCCCTGCCACACCCCCATCCCCACCCCCACCCCAGCTTGGTGTCATCTGTGAATTTACTAACAGTAGACTCAATCCATTCATCCAAGTCATCAATAAATCTGTTTGTGGGGCTTTGGCCCTGGCTGGCAGCTAAATGCCTACCAAAGCCACTCTATCACTCCCCTTCTTAGATGTACAGGGAGAAGGGAAAAAATAATAAAAGCCAGTTATAAGATAGAAGCAGTTCAGGATTAGGACAGTTTAGTTTAGGACAGCATAGGATTCATGGAAAGTGAACAGGTAAGGACAGCATAGAATGTATTGTGTTCAAGTTAACCCATTCAAACTAGTCTATTCTTGTAGCTTGTCTGTCATACCTTGTTGGAGCAATAACATGTCAGAATAGGACACATAAAAGGCTGGCTTGAAAAGCAAGATACATGGTATTATTTGCTTTCATATTTTTAATTTCTAAAATCTTTCATTTTCATTTTGCAGCAGATCCTTGTATTAGTTAATTGCTTTGGAGAAGTTGCCTGAACAGCAAACAGAATCTTTTACTCTTGAATTCACATCTAATCTTTTGGTATATTGGCAAATGCTTGAACTTGGGATCTGATGTACAACTGAGACATTTGGATGTGAGAAGGGAGATTTCCCCTAATCCTGCAGATAGGGCAGTTCTGATTTTAGAGTTGGGTATGACATGTCACTCCTCTGCCTTCTGTTTCACTGAAATGGATACTTAGAGTATATACCACTTTGCCTAGTAGCCTTCTATGGACTACAGCACTGATATTATTACTGAACAATTTCACACCTAACTGAAATGATCCTTGTGACATCGTAACAGCTAGAGATTCAGAACATGATACTGTCAGTTTTACATAAATGTAATTCCATGGATTCTCCTGGAGATGTTCTTAATCTATCCTGGTAGGAGGAAATTGTGAGATTTTCCCTCTCTTTTGTTCATTCAATGAAAGCAAACATTTGAATTCAGAGAGATTTCTAGTAGCCAGTATTTTGTAGACCTGCATGGTCTATGAATTTTTTTATAGCTTCCCTCTTACAAAAGTATAATACAAAGAGTTTGTGACGGGTTGAGGCAGATCCCCTCTCCACCACGGGCAAAATAAATGACTCAGAAAAATGGATTGCAAAAGAGATGGAAAGTTTAAATGAGAAGCGGTGGATGTTTACAGAGAGCCAGAAGCGCAGTGACAAAAGGAATCCAAAAAAGCACAACCAGAAATATCCCATCCCCACCTGAGGGTACACCTAAGACCCCCCAGGGCTCCTTCATCCCCCTCCCACCCCACTACTAGGCTAGTCTCAGCTGGCCAGGTCTGAGACTGCCCATCCCCCCCCCCCCCAACCAGGCCCAAGGCCAGGAGACATCTCTCCCCCGTTACCAGTTGGCGGTGAGGGAAGAAAGAGAAAGCGCCGGACTCCCACACCGAGATCTTATAGTGGTGCAGGGAATTATGGGATGAAATACCTGGCTTCCTGTGTCCACCCTCTGGGCTGGACTATTGGACACAGGAAGAACCCCTCGTATGAACACAGCAGAGGGCACCCAGCCCAAATTGCTACAGAGCTGTATCCTCTATGTCTGATTTTCATGACAATTACATGCAAAATTGTATAGCAAATTGTACTTCTTTTCTAAAATTTTCTTATTAAGATTAAGAATCACTTTTGACTCCTTCCACTTAAACTTTCTCTTTCTGCATTTTGTTTTGCTAAATAAGTATGTTGCTCTTTTCTGGCTTGTTCTGTCCATTTCATAGTTTCATAGTTTCATTCAGGGTTGGAAGGGACCACACGGCTTATCTAGTTCCAACCTCCCTGCCATGGGCAGGGACACCCCACACTAGATCAGGCTGGACAGAGCCTCATCCAGCCTGCTCTTAAACACCCCCAGGGACAGGGCCTCGACCACCTCCCTGGACAACCCATTCCAGGGCTTCACCACTCTCATGGGGAAGAACCTCCTCCTCACATCTGGCCTGAATCTCCCCACCTCCAGCTTCATTCCATTCCCCCTAGTCCTGTCACTACCTGAGATCCTGAGAAATCCCTCCCCAGCCTTCCTGTAGGCCCCCTTCAGATACTGGAAGACCACAATTAGGTCACCTCGGAGCCTTCGCTTCTGCAGACTGAACAGCCCCAACTCCTTCAGTCTGTCCTCATAGGAGAGGTGCTCCAGCCCTCTGATCATCCTTGTGGCCCTTCTCTGGACACGTTCCAGCACCTCCATATCCCTCTTGTAATAGGGGCTCCAGAACTGGACACAGTATTCCAGGTGGGGTCTCACCAGGGCTGAGTAGAGGGGGAGGATCACCTCCCTCGACCTGCTAGCCACACTTCTCCTGATGCAGCCCAGGATCTGATTGGCTTTGCAGGCTGCAAGTGCACATTGAGAGCTCATGTTGAGCTTTTTGTCCACCAGCACCCCCAAGTCTCTCTCCTCAGGGCTACTTTCCAGCCAGCCACTGCCCAGCCTGGATTTGTGCCTGGGATTGCCTCCACCCAGATGCAGGACCCTGCACTTGCTCTTATTGAACTTCATGAGGTTGGCTTGTGCCCACCTCTCCAGCCTGTCCAGGTCCCACTGGGTGGCCTCCCTTCCCTCCAGCGTGTCTGCTGCACCACACAGCTTGGTGTCATCAGCAAACTTGCTGAGGGTGCACTCAATGCCACTGTCCATGTCACCCACAAAGATGTTGAGTAAGATAGGTCCCAGGACTGATCCCTGAGGGACTCCACTTGTCACTGGCCTCCACTGGGACATGGAGCCATTGACAGCCACTCTTTGGGTGTGGCCATCAAGCCAGTTCCTTATCCATCTAGTGGTCCACCCATCAAACCCATGTGTCACCAGTTTGGAGACCAGGATGTGGTGCGGGACAGTGTCAAAGGCTTTGCTCAGGTCCAGGTAAATGACATCATTTGCTCACCCCTCATCTATTAATTTTGTCACCTGCTCATAGAAGGCCACCAGGTTGGTCAGGCAGGATTTGCCCTTGGCAAAGCCATGCTGACTGTTCCCAATCACCTCTTGTGGAAGACGACAAGTTTGTCTCTCTTAATGTAAATCAACAAAGATAAAGTGACCAATCTTGGATGCAAATCAGCTTGTGATTGCATCGTGATAACACCCGGACTACAACAATGGACCTAAGGACCCAGCCATCACGACCAATCCTGGATGCAAATCAGCTTGTGATTGCATCGTGATAACACCGGACTACAACAATGGACCCAAGGACCCAGCCATCAGGCTTTCTGGGCAGGGTGATACTATGGTTTCCACCACCTGTGTAAAGGAATGTGGCAGGACTTGTCTGAATGGAGGGGGGGGGGACGGAGGTCCCCCCTCACCCCCATCCAGAAGTCTTGCCCACATACACAGATTTCCGGGGGAACAGATACCTGGATTATTGCCTTGCCTCTGAAATACCTGACCTGCCTGAGGACAAAAAAACTGTATAAAAGACTTGAGTGACACTGTCAAAGAAGAAGAGAGAAGACGGCACCATAACATCACGGGCAACGCAACGCATCTTGGACTCTCACCACCCCTGACCGTTGGTAATATAATCTCTTTCTGACTTTCTCCTTCTAATTCCTTCCCTCTTCTCTCTCTCTCTCTCTCTCTCTCTCTCTCTCTATCTCTCGTCTCTCTCTCTCTCTCTTTTCTCCCTCTCCCTTCTTATGCCCACTTTATCTAATAAATAGTCTAGCTGTTGATACTTTGGCCTCGTTTGTGCCTTTAATTTCACAACACAGGAATATTTAAAAGAACTGTGTCTCCGGACCCTGACATTTAATTGGCGTAGTCAGCAGGATTCCCGTGCAGTGAAAAGTATCACAGCAAACTTATTCCATTTCTGAGAACCCCGAAATGTGTGTGTGTGCCTGAGACGTACTTTTAGTACGAAGCGAGAGTGGAGTCCAGATTCGCGTTTCCACTCGCCCGCGAGGGAAGTGGCCGGAGAAGGACGAAGACGAAATTTTCAGAGAGACTGTGTGGGAGTTCTCAAAAGGTTTAAATGTGTGTGCTTTCTCGAGGAAGATTATCTGGGGTACAACTGTTGGTTTTATAGTGTGACCTCCTCGAGAATCCTCTGTACCCTGCTTTAAATTTGTGTGCTTTCCCGGGGAAGATTATTTGGGGTACAACTGTTGACTGTATAGTGTGACCTCCCCGAGAATTCTCAGTACCCTCTTTTAGGAAACCCAGTTTTGGTGATATTTGTAAAGTGTGTATCCTCTCGGAGAAAGTGTGGCTTTCCTGAGAAGCCTAGTATTGAAGCAAAAGTTGAGAAACTGCTGCCGGTGTGTGTTCTCTCAGGGAAACAGAGTGACTCTTCCCTAAGAATCACAAGATTGTTGTCCTGGTGTAACATAAAATTTGAGGTACAAAAGCTGAGAAGCTTTTGCAAGTGTGGGTTCCCTCAGGGAAGCCCAGGTTGCTGTTGTTTTTTCTTGTGTGTGACCTCTCCTGAGAAATCTATTGTGCATTTTTCCTGGAGAAGATTATTTTGGAGTAATCCTTTTAAAAGTGTACGTTTTTCCAGGGAAAATTTTGGTGGTACACACAGTGTTCTTACCTGAATCCGCTGTGAAACTTAGTGTCCCATTAAGAAATGCTTTGTGAAACAAAAGAGATGGCCCGTGTGAGAGTTTGATACCTTCCCAGCAGCAAGACTCTCAACCTCCCTGTAGTAATTAACATGAGCAGGGCCAATGGGAACAGGTCTTTGCCCGACGGAAGAAATGCAAACAAAGGAAGTCTGCTCCTGTGAGCAGCACGCTGCCTCCAGTGCAGTTACAGAACAGGTATGAGGCTCTGCAGGAGGAACAGGTCATTGGTAAGGTCGAGGACTCAAGAAAGTCAGAAGCTGCACCAATGACAGGTTGTCTCAGGCCAGCCATAAAACTTACCCAGAAAAGAAACCTCGTAGGGTCATCTTTATAGGAGACTCCCTACTGAAAGGAACAGAGGGCCCAATATGCAGACCAGACCCATTTCATAGAGAAGTCAGCTGCCTCCCTGGCACCCAAGTAAAAGACATTGCAGATGGAATTCCCAACCTCATGAGTCCTTCAGACTACTATCCACTTCTGGTCTTTCAGGTGGGCAGTGACGATGCAACAATGAGAGGCTCACAATCAATTAAAAGAGATTTCAGAACCTTAGGACAACTGCTAAAGGGATCAGGGGCTCAAGTTGTGTTCTCTACTATCCCTCTAACGTCAGCAATGGATGAGGACACACTGAGGAAGGGCCGACAGATCAATTCATGGCTCAGGGGCTGGTGCCATCGACAGGGCTTGGGGTTCCACAATCATGGATTGGTTTTCAAGGCACCTGAGCTGAAAACAACTCATGGGACACACTTGTCCCAGAGGGGGAAAAGAATCCTGGGGCAGGAATTGGCAGGGCTCATTGATAGGGCTTTGAACTAGATTTGAAGGGGGAAGGGGTTAATAGTCTCCTGCTGGCTGGTGACAAACAGAGGGGCAGCTCACCAGCAGTAGAGAGAAGGAGAGCTGGTAAGGGCTCTCAACTTGCTGCCCTGAGGCAAGCCACGAATGATCCAACAGGACATTCTGTGGAAACCGAGGGGAATTGGCACAAGAGGAGGACAGGGCCAGCCCAGCTGAAGTGCTTCTATGCGAATGCGTGCAGCTTGGGCAACAAACAGGATGAGTTAAGGACCACTGTGCTGCTGGGATGCCATGACATAGTGGCTATTACTGAAACTTGGTGGGATGATTCCCATGACTGGGATGTAGGGATAGATGGATATAAACTCTTTAGGAAGGATAGGCAGGGAAGGAGAGGAGGAGGTGTTGCCCTCTATGTCAATAACCAGTTGGAATCAGTGGAGCTCCACCTGGGGAGGGATGATGAGCTGATTGAGAGCGTATGGGTTAAAATTAAAGGCAGGACAGGGGAAGGAGATATTACTGTGGGGGTCTCCTACAGGCCACCTGACCAGCAGATCCAAGCAGATGAGGCCCTCCATAGGCAAATAGAAGCGGCTTCCAGGTCACAAGCCCTGGTCCTCATGGGTGATATCAACCACCCGGACATCTGCTGGAGGGACAACACAGCAAGGCACCAGCAATCCAGGATGTTCCTGGACTGCATAGAAGACAACTTCCTCCTCCAAATGGTAGAGGAACCAACAAGAAATGGTGCTATGCTGGACCTTCTTCTCACCAACAGGGAAAGGCTGGTAAGCAATGTGAGGCTCAGAGATGGCCTTGGCTGCAGCGACCATGAAGCAGTTGAATTTAATCTCCTCAGGGCAATCAGGAGGAAGTATTCCAAGCTTACGACCCTAGACTTTAGGCGTGCAGATTTTGAGAGCTTCAGGGATCTGATAGTGTTGCAGTTTGAGCTGGGTGCCCCGCTGCAATGTTTACTTCCTGTGTCCAGAAGTCCAGCCCAGAGGGGTGGACATAGGAAATTATGTAGTATTTCCTACCACAATTCTTTGCACCCACTATAAGATCCAGTGTGGAGTCTATCACTGTCTCTTTTCTTCCACCTCCCTCAGCCGGTAACTGGGGGAGATGTCTCCTGGCTTTGGGCCTGGCTAGGCCCAAGGCCATGGGGGGATGGGCAGTCTCAGACCTGGCCAGCTGAGACTAGCCTAGCAGTGGGAGGGGGAAGAAGGAGCCCTAGGGGTCTCGGGTGTACTCTCACAGCACCCTAAGATGAATCCCACCTGGTCCCATGTACTTGTAGGGATCCAAGCTGCTAAGGAGAGTTCCAACCCCCTATGATCCATGAGGAGGTGGTTGGAACTCTCCTTAGCAGCTTGGATCCCCACAAGTCCATGGGACCAGATGGGATTTATCCTAGGGTGCTGAGAGAGCCGGCAGATGAGCTGGCCAAGCCACTCTCCATCATTTTTCAGCAGTCCTGGCTCACTGGAGAGGTCCCAGAGGACTGGAAGCTGGTCAGTGTGGTGCCCATCCATAAGAAGGGCCAGTTGGATGAGCCAGGGAATTACAGGCCTGTCAGCCTGACCTCAGTGCCAGGCAAGATCATGGAACAGGTCATCCTGAGTGCAATAACACAGCACTTCCAGGATGGCCAAGGGATCAGGCCTAGCCAGCATGGATTTAGGAAGGGCAGGTGCTGCCTGACCAACCTGATCTCCTTCTACGATCAGGTGACCTGCCTGGTGGATGTGGGGAGGCCTGTGGATGTAGTCTACATGGACCTCAGCAAGGCCTTTGACACCGTCCCCCATAGCAAACTGCTGACCAAACTGTCAGCCTATGGCTTGGACGGGAGCACACTGCAATGGGTTAGAAACTGGCTGGATGGTCGAGCCCAGAGAGTGGTGGTGAATGGTGCCACATGCAGCTGGCAGCCAGTCACTAGTGGTGTGTCCCAAGGATCAGTGTTGGGCCCTGTGCTCTTTAACATTTTTATTGATGATCTGGATGAGGGCATTGAGTCCATCATCAGTAAATTTGCTGATGACACCAAGCTGGGGGCAAGAGTTGATCTGCTGGAAGGTAGAGAGGCTCTGCAGAGGGACCTCGACAGGCTGGATAGATGGGCAGAATCCAACGGCATGAGATTTAACACATCCAAGTGCCGGGTTCTGCACATTGGCCACAACAAGCCCATGCAGTGCTACAGGCTGGGGTCAGAGTGACTGGAGAGCAGCCAGGCAGAGAGGCACCTGGGGGTACTGGTCGATGGTAGGCTGAACATGAGCCTGCAGTGTGCCCAGGCAGCCAAGAGGTCCAATGGCATCCTGGCCTGCATCAGGAACAGTGTGGCCAGCAGGAGCAGGGAGGTCATTCTGCCCCTGTACACTGCACTGGTTAGGCCACACCTCGAGTACTGTGCCCAGTTTTGGGCCCCTCAGTTTAGGAAGGATGTTGACTTGCTGGAACGAGTCCAGAAAAGAGCAACAAAGTTGGTGAGGGGTTTGGAACACAAGCCCTATGAGGAGAGGCTGAGGGAGCTGGGGTTGCTCAGCCTGGAGAAGAGGAGACTCAGGGGTGACCTTATCACTCTCTACAACTACCTGAAGGGAGGTTGTAGACAGGCGGGTGATGGTCTCTTCTCCCAGGCACCCAGTACCAGAACAAGAGGACACAGTCTCAGGCTGCACCAGGGGAGGTTCAAGTTGGATGTTAGGAAGAAGTTTTATACAGAAAGAGTGATTGCGCTATGGAATGGGTTGCCCGGGGAGGTGGTGGAGTCACCGTCATTGAAGGTGTTCAGAAGGAGACTTGATGGGGTGCTTGGTGCCATGGGTTAGCTGTTTGGGTGGGTTGGATTGGTTGATGGGTTGGACATGATGATCTTTAAGGTCTCTTCCAACCTGGTTTGGTTTATTCTAATAAAGGTTTATTCTCAGGTGGGGATGGGATCTCTCTGGATCTGTTTTGGGATTTTTCTTTGTCACTGTGCTTTTGGCTTTCTGTAAATGTTCACTGCTTTCTATTTAAACTTTCCATCACTTTTGCAATCTGTTTATCTGAGTGTTTATTGTTGCCAGTGGTGGGGAAGGGGGCTGCCTCAACCTAGCACATTCTTGGTAGCAGAGGATGGTTACAGTGGGCAGGGGGTCTGCCCCCAACCCTTTGCATTCCTGGTGGAGCCAGCCAGGAGTAGGAGTTGGTTATTGTGGTTACTCTGCAGATTGGATTGCAAAAGAATGGAGAGTTTAAATTGAGTTCTGGGCGTTGTTTTGGTTTTTTGGCAGTTGGTGCTCAAGTTTTGTTGTTGGGGCGATTTGTGTGAGTTCTTGTGAATTGCAGGGGGGCACCTGGTGCATGGCCGGTGTCACAGAGGCCCTCCTGCTATTTCAAGCAGGGGTGGTTCTTAAGCATCGGAATTGGGGCACCGCTTGAGAATGCGGGACGTGCCCTTCCTCCACCTTTATTCTCTGCGAAGCGGCAGAAGTGGCAGGGAGTGAAGTGGGGGAGAGGCAGCGGAGAGCAGATCAAATCAGGAAGGCACTAGATGCCATTGAGATGGAGATTAGGGACGATCGGGTTGAATGCTTGTGGGTAAGAATTAGAGGCAAGACCAGCAGGGCAGACACCCTGGTTGGAGTCTGTTATAGACCACCCAACCAGGAGGAAGATGTTGATGGAGCATTCTATAGGCAGCTTAAGGCTGTCTCAAGATCTCCGGATCGTGTTCTCATGGGCAACTTTAACCTGCCTGACATCTGCTGGGATCTCAACACAGCACAGAGGAGACAGTCAAGAAGGTTCTTAGAATGCATGGAGGACAGCTTCTTATCCCAGGTGCTGCGTGAGCCTACCAGGGGTAAGGCTATGCTTGACCTCCTCTTCACCAACAGGGAAGGGCTGGTGGGTGATGTGGTGGTTGGAGGGTGTTTGGGGTCCAGTGACCACGAGATAATTGAATTCTCGGTTTTTGGTCAAACCAAGAGGGGCAGCAAGAAGACCTCCACTCTGGACTTCTGGAGGGCAGACTTCGGGTTACTCAAGGAACTAATTCAGAGGGTTCCTTGGGATAAAGCCCTTAAAAACAAAGGGGTCCAGGAGAGCTGGACCTACTTCAATGAAGAATTGCTGAAGGCTCAGGGACAGGCTGTGCCAATGTGCCGGAAGATGAGCCGCTGGGGCAGACGGCCAGCCTGGATGGTTAATAAACTTTTAATGGAACTGAGGGAAAAAAAGAGGGTGTATCACCTTTGGAAGAGAGGGGAGGCAACCCACAGAATGTTTAAGGATGTTGCTAGGTCTTGTAGGAAGAAAATTAGGGAGGCAAAAGCACACTTGGAGCTTAAACTGGCCTCTACTGTGAAGGACAACAAAAAGTCCTTCTATAAATACATTAATAGTAAGAGGAAGGGAAAGGACAACCTCCACTCCTTGGTGGACACGGAGGGGAACATTGTAACAAAGGATGAGGAAAAGGCAGAGATACTTAACACCTTCTTTGCCACAATTTTTGCTAGAAGAACAGAACGTCTTCCTGACAGCTGGCCTGCAGAGCTGGCAGAAGGAGCCAGGGAGCTGCACAGTTTCCCTGTGTTCAATGAGGAGGTGGTTGGAACTCTCCTTAGCAGCTTGGATCCCCACAAGTCCATGGGACCAGATGGGATTCATCCTAGGGTGCTGAGAGAGCTGGCAGATGAGCTGGCCAAGCCACTCTCCATCATTTTCCAGCAGTCCTGGCTCACTGGAGAGGTCCCAGAGGACTGGAAGCTGGTCAGTGTGGTGCCCATCCATAAGAAGGGCCAGTTGGATGAGCCAGGGAATTACAGGCCTGTCAGCCTGACCTCAGTGCCAGGCAAGATCATGGAACAGGTCATCCTGAGTGCAATAACACAGCACTTAGAGGATGGCCAAGGGATCAGGCCTAGCCAGCATGGATTTAGGAAGGGCAGGTCCTGCCTGACCAACCTGATCTCCTTCTACGATCAGGTGACCTGCCTGGTGGATGTGGGGAGGCCTGTGGATGTAGTCTACATGGACCTCAGCAAGGTCTTTCACACCATCCCCCATAGCAAACTGCTGGCCAAGCTGTCAGCCCATGGCTTGGACGGGAGCACACTGCAATGGGTTAGGAACTGGCTGGATGGTCGAGCCCAGAGAGTGGTGGTGAATGGTGCCACGTCCAGCTGGCAGCCAGTCACTAGTGGTGTGCCCCAAGGATCAGTGTTGGGCCCTGTGCTCTTTACATCTTTATTGATGATCTGGATGAGGGCATTGAGTACACCATCAGTAAATTTGCTGATGACACCAAGCTGGGGGCAGGAGTTGATCTGCTGTAGGGTAGAGAGGCTCTGCAGAGGGACCTTGACAGGCTGGATAGATGGGCAGAATCCAACGGCATGAGGTTTAACACATCCAAGTGCCGGGTTCTGCACATTGGCCACAACAAGCCCATGCAGTGCTACAGGCTGGGGTCAGAGTGACTGGAGAGCAGCCAGGCAGAGAGGCACCTGGGGGTACTGGTTGATGGCAGGCTGAACATGAGCCTGCAGTGTGCCCAGGCAGCCAAGAGGTCCAATGGCATCCTGGCCTGCATTAAGAACAGTGTGGCCAGCAGGAGCAGGGAGGACATTCTGCCCCTGTACACTGCACTGGTTAGGCCACACCTCGAGTACTGTGCCCAGTTTTGGGCCCCTCAGTTTAGGAAGGATGTTGACTTGCTGGAACGAGTCCAGAGAAGAGCAACAAAGTTGGTGAGGGGTTTGGAACACAAGCCCTATGAGGAGAGGCTGAGGGAGCTGGGGTTGCTCAGCCTGGAGAAGAGGAGACTCAGGGGTGACCTTATCACTCTCTACAACTACCTGAAGGGAGGTTGTAGACAGGCGGGTGATGGTCTCTTCTCCCAGGCACCCAGTACCAGAACAAGAGGACACAGTCTCAGGCTGCGCCAGGGGAGGTTCAAGTTGGATGTTAGGAAGAAGAGAGGGGGAGAGCGGAGGTGGGGAACCCCCTCAGCAAGGGGGGGGAACTCTCATTTCTGTGTTACTTTGTTGTATATCTTTGTATATATTGTAAATATTGTAAATTTGTATATATTCCCCTGCATATCCTACATTGCTTTGTAAATATACAGCTCCACTGCTTTGCTAATTTCAGCTGTGAGGTGTTTTTTTTCCCTTTCCCTTTAATTTTCTTTCCCTTTACTTTACAAGGGGGAAGGGAGGAGGCTTCTTGGTCTTACCCTTCCAACCCCACCACACAAAGTCAGGTCCATCCTCGCTGCGGGGTAGGGTCAGCCATGGTGAGTGGGCGAGCTCGGCTCCTTATGGGCAAATGGGGACTCCAGTTGGAAAGCTGTTCTCAAGGGTCCTGAGGACATGCTTATGGCTTTTGCTGGAGGAGGCGTTTGAATGCCCAAGGGGTGGAGGTGATTTTGATTCTGTACCGCGGCGATAGAGATGGCTGGAGCCCTGCTGTGTGCTCGGACAGCGGCGGGCCCGGACGTGCATTCAGAGAGGCACCGGTGGCCCCCAGCCGTCCACTCGGGCTGCGGCGGGGCCAGCCCTAGTCTCTTCCCCAACCTTTTCGGACAAGTTCCGAAAATGGCACCTAGCACCTGGCTCCACCTCTCTTCTTCTCAGTAGGTTGTGGTGCAGCCCCTCCCTCTGCCAGGGGTGGGTTGTGTTGTTGGATGCTGTCACATCTTGGTACACGAATGCCTAGTGGGAAGGCGGTGTACTATGACATGCATCTGTATAGCCTCGGGCTGCAGCTGGAAGCGGTCAGCACTGGGCTTGGGATAGGTCCGTGCAGGGTTGTGAAAGGCTCAGCGTGCTGTTTTCCTGGAGGGGTGGAGAAGCAGTTAGAGCCTGATTGTTCTGACTGGCTTGCCTCAGGGGTGGAAATATGCCGCTGACTAAATAGGGGTGGGAATAAAGGTTTGGTTGAGAAGTTGTGAGGTTCTTTCCAGGTGACCAGGATGTCCAACGGATCCATGAAGAGCTTGCACCTCAGAAGAGTGAACTCTGCATTGCTGAGAGATTCCATTAGATGAGGGAAGAAGAACTGGAATGGACTGACACTTGAGCCTGAATGACAGACTGTGTGGGTGGACACCCAGATGAAGATATGGACTTCACCGAACATGTCATCAGAAGATTTCAGATTTAATGATGTGTTTGGGTGCAAAGATTATGGTATGAAATAAGGGGTGGCGTGTTGCAGTTTGAGCTGGGTGCCCCGCTGCAATGTTTACTTCTTGTGTCCAGAAGTCCAGCCCAGAGGGGTGGACATAGGAAATTATGTAGTATTTCCTACCACAATTCTTTGCACCCACTATAAGATCCAGTGTGGAGTCTATCACAGTCCCTTTTCTTCCACCTCCCTCAGCCGGTAACTGGGGGAGATGTCTCCTGGCTATGGGCCTGGCTAGGCCCAAGGCCATGGGGGGATGGGCAGTTTCAGACCTGGCCAGCTGAGACTAGCCTAGCAGTGGGAGGGGGAAGAAGGAGTCCTGGGGGTCTTGGGTGTACCCTCAGGTGGGGATGGGATCTCTCTAGGCCTGTTTTGGGATTTTTCTTTGTCACTGTGCTTTTGACTTTCTGTACATGTTCACTGCTTTCTATTTAAACTTTCCATCACTTTTGCAATCCGTTTATCTGAGTGTTTATTGTTGCCAGTGGTGGGGAAGGGGGCTGCCTCAACCTAGCACAGATAGCCAAAGTGTCGTGGGACAAAGCCCTGGAGGGAAGAGGGACCCAGGGCAGCTGGTCAGTATTCAAAGACCACATCCTCTGTGTCCAGGAGCTCTGTATACCAACAAAGAGAAAAGCAGGTAAGAATGCTAGGAGGCCTGCCTGGATGAGCAAGGAGCTACTGGACACACTATTACTTAAAAGGAAACTCTACAGGAAGTGGAGAGAAGGGCAGGTAGAACAGGGGGTATATAAGGAAGCTGCCCGAGCAGCAAGAGTCCTGATTAGGAAAGCCAAAGCAGAGTTTGAATTGAATCTAGCCAGGGAGGTTAAAGGGAACACTAAGAACTTCTACAGGTATATTAATGGGAAGAAGAAGACTAGGGAAGGTGTGTGCTCCCTCAGAAAGGAAAATGGTGACATGGTCACAAGTGATGAGGAAAAGGCTGAGGTACTTAATAACTTCTTTACCTCAGTCTTCACTGCAAGGGCCTCTAGCCACACTCCTGATGTTATGGAAGACAATGCCAGGGACGGGGAGGAAGAACTGCGCATGGCAAGTGCAGATCAGGTTCGTGATCATCTGAAGAACCTGAAAGTGTTCAAGTCCATGGGACCCGACGGGATACACCCACGGGTACTGAGAGAACTGGCAGATGAGGTTGCTAAACCCCTCTCTATTATATTTCAAAAGTCATGGCAGTCTGGGGAAGTCCCCACAGACTGGAAAGGGGGAAACAGTACTCCCATTTTCAAAAAGGGTAAGAAGGAGGAACCAGGGAACTACAGGCCAGTCAGTCTCACCTCTGTGCCTGGAAAGATCATGGAGCAGATCCTCCTGGAGTCACTACTCGCTCAGAAGAATAGTGAAGAGGTGATTTTGAACAGCCAGCATGGCTTTACCAAGGGCAAATCCTGCCTGACCAACCTGGTTGCCTTCTATGAGCAGGTGACAAAATTAATAGATGAGGGGTGAGCAACTGATGTCATTTACCTGGACCTGAGCAAAGTCTTTGACACTGTCCCACACCACATCCTGGTCTCCAAACTGGTGACACATGGGTTTGATGGGTGGACCACTAGATGGATAAGGAACTGGCTTGATGGCCGCACCCAAAGAGTGGCTGTCAATGGCTCCATGTCCCAGTGGAGGCCAGGGACAAGCTGAGTCCCTCAGCGATCAGTCCTGGGACCTGTCTTGTTCAGCATCTTTGTGGGTGACATGGACAGTGGCATTGAGTGCACCCTCAGCAAGTTTGCTGATGACACCAAGCTGTGTGGTGCAGCAGACACGCTGGAGGGAAGGAAGGCCATCCAGAGGGACCTGGACAGGCTGGAGAGGTGGGCACAAGCCAACCTCATGAAGTTCAATAAGAGCAAGTGCAGGGTCCTGCATCTGGGTTGAGGCAATCCCAGACACAAGTACAGGCTGGGCAGTGACTGGCTGGAAAGCAGCTCTGAGAAGAGAGACTTGGGGGTGCTGGACAAAAAGCTCAACATGAGCTCTCAGTGTGCACTTGCAGCCTGCAAAGCCAATCAGATCCTGGGCTGCATCAGGAGAAGTGTGACCAGCAGGTCGAGGGAGGTGATTCTCCCCCTCTACTCAGCTCTGGTGAGACCCCACCTGGAGTACTGTGTCCAGTTCTGGAGCCCCTATTACAAGAGGGATGTGGAGGTGCTGGAAGGTGTCCAGAGAAGGGCCACAAGGATGATCAGAGGGCTGGAGCACCTCTCCTATGAGGACAGACTGAAGGAGTTGGGGCTGTTCAGTCTGCAGAAGAGAAGGCTCTGAGGTGACCTAATTGTGGCCTTCCAGTATCTGAAGGGGGCCTACAGGAAGGCTGGGGAAGGACTTCTCAGGATGTCAGGTAGTGATAGGACTAGGGGGAATGGAATGAAGCTGGAGGTGGGGAGATTCAGGCTAGATGTGAGGAGGAGGTTCTTCCCCATGAGAGTGGTGAAACCCTTGAATGGGTTGTCCAGGGAGGTGGTTGAGGCCCCGTCCCTGGGGGTGTTTAAGAGCAGGCTGGATGAGGCTCTGTCCAGCCTGATCTAGTGTGGCGTGTCCCTGCCCATGGCAGGGGGGTTGGAACTAGATGATCCTTGTGGTCTCTTCCAAGCCTGAATGATACTATGATACTATGAACAGCATTAATGCACTATTCTAAGCAACCCAACTGGCTGACCCTTTCCTCTAACATTTCAGATCAATGTAAAAATTGTCTCCTTCATTCATAATTTTTGTATTATGCTTGTATAGAGGAAGATATAGATAATAACCCCTTTAAAACTTCAAGGTTATAAAAGCAATTTTCAGACCTGGCATGCCATACAGCATCTGTAGATGGAAAAGTCAGGGGTGCAGACTGCACTGTGGTGATGCAGGAGACAGAGTCTGGTGGTTTTCAGTGAGTAGATTACTGAGGTAAGATACAACAGTGTCTTAGCTGCTCTGAATAAAATCTTAGTGACATAATTAGATACAAATACTTTAAAGTAAGATTTTTGACTGTTCTATGTTTCAGCATTTTTAACCAATTTTATTAGAAACATGGATGTGATGCAAAATTTCCTGTCAGCTTTTATTAATTAACTAGTTCAATGTTTACCTTGCATTAGATCCCAGGTAGTCATAAAGGTCTCCTAGTGATGGGAAGGATATTATTTGCCCTGACATAGGGAAATGTTGCCTGTAAAGTGTAATAAGAAAATGTGAGGTTTGTCAACAAAATGGAGAGATGTGGTGCTAGGGAAAAAATCAAACTATGCACTTACAATTCTAACAACTGTGCAATTGGAGAGCCCCAACTTGTCTGAATTTTAAGACCATATAAATACAGAAAACAATAACCTTAGATGTTTTTCAAGCTAGCCTTCACTGAAACATGGACAGAATTGCTCAGAATTCACAGTGTTTTTATCCATGATGTATGCTCGCACTAATAAATCAGAAAGATGTTCCACCGTGTCCTGTCTTGTTCTCCCTTTGCTTGATACTGAGAAGTTTGCTCTGTTCTTCTGATTCCAATAGAACATTCACCTACTTGCTAGTTTATGCTTATTTTATATAATAAATAAGCTTCTCCTTGACAAGTACAATTAAAATAGCAGCAGAATCAATGCTCAGAAATAGTGAATATGGAATAGTTATTGTAAAATCTAGAAAAAGCCCTTTGAACAAAATTTCTAGGAGGTTTGAAAGATAAGGGACCTAGAATAACTTTTTTTTTTTTTTTTTCAGAAGATATTAAAATTTCCTTTCCTTTTTTTCCATTCTGGGATAGGATGGGAAATTTGGGTTAGATTAGTTCATACAGCAGAGTCTTTCATATTGATTAAAAGAGAGAGACAAAGACATTTCAGTCCTTCATACTTCCATCTTTATCCTTTCTCTGTTTAATCTGATAGGATTACTGAATATTATGTAATTTTTCATTCTACTCTGTTCTCTTTCCTATGGATCTCTTTCTAAGTGCAATATTATCACATGTTCTTCTCTACCATAGTGTCAATCTCAATACAGATTTACAGAAAGCTTGCAGTAGTATCAGCTTGAATTTAACCAATTCCATGATCTACTATTGCAAGAAATTTGTTACTGTCTCTTATAGTAGAGCAGATACACCTACGCAAAGATCTAAAACAAAAAGAGTATTCTAAGGAGAATACTCTAAGGAGAATTCTCTGACTCTGCCAGTATAATCCCTGACATTATAAACACAAGAGAGAATTATAGAGAATTCCTGTGTATTCACTCCCATCACTGCACAGAACATCAAAGCAGCATGTTCCAAACTTTGTTGAATGGAATAGCGTAATAGAACAACATATAGATCTGACTGGCACTTGTTCTACATAATTAAAAAGTTTGAAACTCAGTGTCTCTACATTAAATCTTTGTGAAAATTTGACTATGACTATGTCATAATTCAATAGATAACTCACCTGGAAAACGATCAGCAGCCCACAGAGAGAATCATACCTCGAATTCTAATCTTGACCTGTTTTGAAACATTCAGACATATATTCACACACAGATTCCATTAATTTTACTTTCAAACTCAGGCACCTCACAATAAAATCTGCCCAGACAGCAAAGCTGACTCTCTAATTCACATAACATGAAAGTTGGCACCAATTTTGTCTGGAAAGAAGGACAAAACAAGCTTAAACTGTAATTCCATATTCTAGTAAAAGGGTGCTTAAATCTAAATCTAGACAAAATCTGATGGTGTGAAACACAGACACAAGAAAAGGAATAAATATTCAGAGGATTTGACTGCAAACATGCCTTCAGTTTCAGCAAGCCTGAAATATCACAATATCACAGTATCGCCAAGGTTGGAAGAGACCTCGAGAATCATCAAGTCCTGTCACCACAGACCCATGACTAGATCCACAGACCCATGACTAGACCACAGATCCATGACTAGACCACAGACCCATGACTAGAAAAACATAGTGAGGTGTTTAGGTGTTGAATTCCATCCCTGTTTGTGATGTTCTCTTGTGACACAGAATTCCAAATGTCCCCTTATAAGTGGAACATATTTCAGTCCAGAGTCTATGCTTACACCTTGCTGTGAGTTACTGTATCAGTATCACTAAGGTTGGAAGAGACCTCAAAGATCATCGAGTCCAATCTGTCACCACAGACCTCATGATTAGAGTAGGGAGGACACTACTGCCCACTGCAGGCTTGAATTCGCAACCTTCCCATTAAGGGTTTTATGCACTACCAACTGAGCCACATCTGCCTCCCTTAGCCACATCTGCCTCCCTAAATAGAAGCGGATCTCAATTGCAGCCATCATCTAATGGTACAAAATAATCCAGCATAGCACTCTTCAATTCTAATCTAATTCTCATATGAGGATTTTGAGTTGAAATAAACTTTCTTATGGCCTCTTCCAGGAGTCCAGGAAAGAAAGCCTATGTGGCATAGTCCTTGCTATTAAATAAATTTCCTGATAATGTTTCAAAATGGTACTTCAATGCATCAAAGAATTCATGATACTTGTTATTTACAATTTGACTAGACAGATGTTGCAAAATGCATATAGTGTCTTATCACTAGTTTAGCTGTTCTTCAGATTGCCTTATATCATTGAATCATAGAATCACAGAATCAATAAGGTTGGAAAGACCTCAGAGATCATCAAGTCCAACCTGTCACCCAAGACCTCATGACTGTTAAAACATGGCACCAAGTGCCACGTCCAATCCCCTCTTGAACACCTCCAGGGACGGTGACTCCACCACTTCCCTGGGCAGCCCATTCCAAAGGCTAACAACTCTGTCCTTACTGCAAGCCTTAACTTCCCCCCTGAGACTGTGTCTCCTTGTTCTGGTGCTGGCTGCCTGGGAGAAGAGACCAACCTCCACCTGGCTACAACCCCCCTTCAGGTAGTTGTAGACAGCAATAAGGTCTCCCCTGAGCCTCCTCTTCTCCAGGCTAAACAATCCCAGCTCCCTCAGCCTCTCCTCACAGGGCTTGTGCTCAAGGCCTCTCACCAGCCTTGCTGCTCTTCTCTGGACACATTCAAGTGTCTCAATGTCCTTCTTAAATTGAGGGGCCCAGAATTGGACACAGTACCCAAGGTGCAGCCTAACCAGTGCTGAGTCCAGGGGCACAACGACTTCCCTGCTCCTGCTGGCCACACTATTCTTGCTGCAGGCCAGGATGCTACTGGCCTTCTTGACCACCTGGGCACACTGCTGGATGTTCAGCAGGCTGTCAATCAGTACCCCTAGGTCCCTTTCTGTTTGGCTCCTCTCCAGCCACTCCGACCCCAGCCTATAGTGCTGCATGAGGTTGTTGTGGCCAAAGTGAAGCACCCAGCACTTGGACATCTCCTGCTCTCTGACAGTTGGTTTATTTGATTGCCTGTGCTGGAACTACAAATGGATGGAAAGTCTAGTCATGGTATACAGAGTCGTGATTACTGTTTAGTGAGCTGTTAATTACCATTCCTGTGTATTTATGCTCTGAATATTCATGCAATCCAGTGGGCATAGGTATACAATCTAGGAGATGGCAAGTCTCCCATCTGTGGATGCACTTGAAGAAGAAATTTTGTTGTTTGTAACACACCTGGAAGACAATGGTAGATCAGTGTAACCAAATGAAGCAAAGCCTTCAGCCTTAGGAAATAGTCACTTCCTTTACAATAAAAATATCTTCACACGATTAAAGAACTGAAGCCTGATTCCCTAAATGTGACTTCTATTAGATTCCAAACTGTAATAGATATGTCCTAGTCTTCAGGAACTTTTACATCTAATATTGAAACACAGGACAGGGCAGGATAGAAAATACAATTCTCTTTGTTTGTTACTATATATCATGCTTCAGTGAAGACATGTTTCTGAGCAATCCTGTCTTAGCTATTGCATGCTGGGATGTGTGAAAAATATCTGCAAGTGACTGGATATTTTCAGCTGGAAGCATCTTTCTAGTATCCAAGGCCAGGTTATATTAAGCCAGGAATTAACCCAAATTCTCTAAAAGGAAGAGAGATGAGTGTGAGAGACTAAAAGCTTGTCTCTCCTGATGTGACTCAACAAAGATAAAATCAATGATCGAGGCCACCTTCGGGAATATGCATAAGACAAGGTAATCTCCACCTATCACGTACCCTGGAAAGGGAAGATGGTGAGACAGTGAATTCACCACTTGTCCCCTGATTTCCTGAGGGACAATACTTGGCCACATACCTAAGGACTAAAAACTGTATAAAAGACTTGAGCAACTACTGGCTAAGTAGAAGAAAAATGGAGAACCAAAAACACAGAAGGAAAACACGGGTGAAGAACACAGGAGAAGGACAATGCCGCTGAGAAGGAAAGCACAAGAGAATGAAAAGCCCGGGACAATGATGCTTTGAAGAAAAGAGGCCATGGAGCCTGGAAGAAGCAGATCGACCCTCTCTCCGTGTCCTAAATTCTGCCTGCTGCAACTCATGGAGCTGAAGAGGCTGCTCAGAGGACCACATCTATTCTACAGACAAATCCCCAGCACCTTTTCTCTGCAGACCCAGCATCTCCTGCAGCACCTTTCCTCCACAGACTCAAACTGTCTTGGGGGGGAGATGAGGGTGTGGTAATGTAATTCCTTTCCTCTTCTATCTCTCTTCTTTCTCTCACTCTCAATTCTCTATCTCTCCCTTTCTGATCCATCCACTATATTTATGTAATAAATAGTCTAGCTGTTGATATTTTGGCCTCGTTTGTGCCTCTAATTTCACAACACAGGAATGTTCAAAAGAACTCTTTCCCTTTCCGGACTGAAACAAGGAGGTGAAAGGTAAATATCAGAGACAGTGGAAAGAAACTTACACAGGCTGCAGCAGATCAGGAAGACAAAATAATGCTGAACTGGTGTGGTAGTTTTAGGCCATGCCTTTAAAATTTTGTTACAGATTTCGAGCACAAATGTAGAAAAATGTAAATAAATCACTATTGGGTGTAAAAAAAGAAAATAGAGATAATTATAAACAATTACATTGGAGAGATATCTACCATAAGATTGGATGTACCAAAACAATCTTCCCTCTTCTCATCTCTTCTCTGCTCACTTCATTGCTCTGAAGGGTTACTAATCTGCTTCTGCTTGACCTTGACTGCATTGTTCTGGTTAAGTCTAACAGCAACTTTTTCTCTGCTCCTTTTTCTCTTTTGGATAGGGGATGAGGTGGCAGAGAGACAGCTTCCCTGATCTTCTTGACCAGAGGGAGTTCTTATGTTGTTTGTTAATTGCAAATATCTGTAAATATTGCAAATACTGTATGTTTTGTACATATTCATTGTATTCCATTGTAGACTGTAGTTTTGCCCGTAAATACAGCTTTAATTTGCTTCCAACTGAGCTAGTCTGGTAAAGTTAATGCTGTGGGGAAATTTAAACCTGCCACAACTGGGATCAAGCATGAAAGAAATGGCCTGTCTTGCATGAACAGCCTGAATAATGCAGAATTTTTTTAGTTCTACTGAGCAGATCTAGGACCCAAACCAAACAAGCAATCAACCAAAAAAAACACCAAAACCCAGCAAACAGGCAGAATGTAAAAAATCTCTTCCAATTAAAAAAAAAAAAAAAAAAAGCCCAGGAAAATTGTATTAATTGTTAAATAATATCAGTAACATGCATATAAATGACTTTCAGTTTCCAAATAAGGAATAATTTAGGTCTATATAACCAATATAAAACAAGACTGTTCATGGATAACAGATATGGAAACAGAGATTTGTAGCTTTCTATAAGATAATTTGTAAAATAATTAAGAATGTTGTCCTCTAAAAAAGATTACCAAACAGATTAAATCCATCATCCTGAGTTTTTTAACTCCTTTCTGCAAGTCTTGAATACTCTCATGCATAGACTCAGAATGATCAGAAAGATTGATACAACACAAACCATGAAAATCTTGACAACCGTGACCTTGTGCTAATAATAAAAAATCTATAGCAGCCCTATTTTGCAGTGTTACATACCTAACTGAAACAAACAACTAGCAATTGTCCACTTAAAAATAGAGAGGTGATAATACAACCAACATCCCTTTTTTTTTTAGAGTTGCTAGTGCTTGAGCAGCAGTAATCCCAGGTGCCAGTATGGATGCTGCTATTCTTTTTTGAAGATGCCAGAAATCTATATTATCTTTATAATCATGTTGATAAGCATGAGCATTTAATTCACACTGTTTAAATTTATGTAATGTAATCACTGATAAGTTTGGTGTTGTGACCATTTGAGGCTGTGCCTTTAAGAAGGGGACAGTGCTGGGACACTCTGGCTGAATTTTTTGTAAACAAAACATAGGTCTAAACTAATTTCATTGGTAGATTGGTAGAATGCAATTTTAAGCTTTAGAGCAGCTGGAGTTTTTTCTCAGTTCGTCCCTTTCCTTCTCTCTTCCAGTTTGCCTGCTTCTGTGCTCCTTGCCAGAGCGACCTTGAACAGATAAGCAACTAATCCTACTAATAGGCCTACTAGAATTCTGCTTTATTAATAACTGCCTTTTTCTCTCTTTCTAACCCTCTTTGGGAAAAAAGGGAGGTAGGGGGAGAGAAGGGGGTACAGGGGGGGAACCCTCCTCCGGAGGAGGGAATTTCATTCCTGTATTCTTGTTTTTTTTACTTTGCTGTATATTTCTGTATATATATTGTAAATACTGTATAAATTGTATATCTAACCTGCTTTTCCACATTGCTTGTAAAATATAGCATTCCTTCCGCTTCTCCGGCTGAGTTAGCTGTGTCTTTTTTTTTTTTCCCTCTTTGTGGGGGAGAGAAAGCTAGGCCTTCTCTCTCACAGCACCACAGGTGTTAATATTGTCAACCTTCCTAAACTGTAGGGTCCTCCCCTGATATGCAAGGGGATGCCAGATCATGCTCTATGCCCACAAATAAAAAATAGACCATGGGGTAGGCTCAGTGGACTATGGCTGGACTTTGACACATTTTCAGCAGTATGATTACACCAAGAACTACTATTTTTGTAAGCAGCTAAGCTAGCATTTACAGATTGACCTAATGAGCTATTTTTTGCACTATAATTAAAAAAACAAGCAACAATCCATTTTAACAGTCCCTAGCAAACCTATTTCTTGTAGTTCTAACCTCCTGTGCTTCAGATATGATGTCCATCCACCCTACTCTTCAACATGATTTTTACGATTGACAGAACATTTTGTGTAACTGGTACTGGCCAGTAGTTGACAGGCACTCCTACAAGGCACAGAGGAAATGGATTCTCTGGTGATGCTCTTGATAGACAGAAGGTGTCTTGTTCCATCATATTAGCCAAGGTGACCCATATGTTGGACATAGGTTGCTGTGGGACCCATGTCGTGGTGACTGTCATGATCAAGATGACAGAGGAGATGAAGAAAGGAATAGTCTGACCCATTGCGCTGGCATCCACCACTTGTGTCTCCTGTAGAGACACAAGTATAACCTCTGCCCCAGGTTATGAGAGAATATGACCTTTCCCATTGAAGGGAATTTAAGTGTCTTATTATGACTTGAGCTTTTTCTTTTACCGGTTGTAGATTACTATTACAAAAATGTTTTTGAATTGCAGAATCAGCATCTGTCCAACAATTTAAAAAAATGAAAACATAGCATCCCTTTGCTATCCTTTCCTGAGGTGACATTCCCATACAACCTCTTTTTTGTGTCTGTAACATGCTTTTTTAAAGCATCATGAGCATGTTCAATTATCACTTAGCCTGTGGGTAAGTGTGGGATGCCTGTAAAAAGTTGAATGCCCCACTGATGAAAAAAGCTATCTGTTTTACCAGCAATGTATCCTGGCCCATTATCTGTTTTGATTGGTTTTGGTACCACTAGCATTGCAAAAGCCATCAAAAAACGTTTTCATACATCTTTAGCTTTTTCACATGCATGGGCAGATGCAAATATACAAGCAGAAAAAGCATCAACTGACACATGAACATAACGTAATCTGCCAAATTTAGGTATATGGGTAACACCTGTTTACCACACTTCCAGGGCATTCAGCCCTCTGGGATTAGTTCCCACTGAAGAAACTACTGCAATATATTGACAGTCAGGACATGACTGAATAATTTGCTTTGCTTGCTCCTGTGTCAGTTGAAAGCAGGCTAAAGAGCAGGCAAAAGCATTTCAATGACAGAATTCATGAGATAAATAAGCTTGTGTGAATTGATCTGGCATGATCACTGTGCCTGCTACCTGGTCAGCTTCCACATTGCCTTGTGAAATAGGACCTGACAAGGAGGTGTGAGAACAAATATGCTGTACAAAATAAGGATTTATGCAATGCTCTAAAAACCATTGTAGCTGCAACAAAAGTGCAAATAGCTGTGGATTAGTTGTTTCCTTTATGTAAGAACACTAGTCACGTCACTAACCTTTTGCATAAAAAGAATCTGTTACAATCTTAAGAGGTTCTGACCATCTCTATGATCATGGTTACTTTTTTCCCCCCAAACCTATGAGGCAAGAAAATCCATTCCAAGAAAACTAAAGGATGTGGATTTCCTGGCACCCGTTGTGCTGAGACTATATAGATGAAAAGGTGGATTGAACACAAAAAGACTTAACAGATTGCCCTATTATTCTATGATGTGCTGCTTGCTGAGTCATTTTTGCTATGACTTTGTTCAGCGTGCCCTTTGCTTCTGCTGTTAGATATCCTGGTGATGTCAGCTCTGTATCTCCTTCTGACAACTTAAAAAGAGGATGGAGTTCTTCAGTAGTGATTTCTAATAAAGATTGAACCCAATTTATTGTTCCCAGCAGTTTCTGCATATCATTCAGTATGCTGATGTTAAGTCCTAATATTATATTTTGTGGATGAATTTGACATTCCGTGATATTCCACTCTAGATATAACCAGGGAGTTCGAGTCCTGCTGCAAGTGGAGCTTGCACAATTCATTGCTGTACTTCTTCTGCCTCTTGTTCTGTCAACGCTGAAATCAAAATGTCATCCATATAGTGATGTATGAAATTCCTGTACTCTTTTCTTGTATAGGTTACAATATCGTAGCGACAAATGGTGGGGCTGTGTTTCATGCCCTGTGGCATGAATTTCCAGTGGTAACATTTAAAAGGTTCAGCTGTGTTGACAGATGGCACCGAAAATGCAAAACAAGGAGCATTTTGTGGGCAAAGAAGAATCATGAAAACACAGTCCTTGAGACCCATAACTATCAGAGCCCAGGATTGTGAAGCATGGTAGGAGAGGGTAGACCAGGCTGTAAAGCTCCCAAAAACATCATTGGTCTTCAATAATATCATTGATCTTTTGCAAATCATGCAGCAGCCTCCATTTGCCACTTTTCTTTTTGATAACAAACACTGGAAGTGTGGTAAACAGATGTTACCCATATACCTGAATTTGGCAGATTACGTTATGTTTATGTGTCAGTTGATGCTTTTTCTGCTTGTATATTTGCATCTGCCCATGCATGTGAAAAAGCTAAAGATGTATGAAAACATTTTTTGATGGCTTTTGCATTCCAGGGGCTAGTCATGGGGATTATATGACCTGCTTTTAGCTTTTCATCAACTAATTCATTTAAACGCAGCAGCTTTTCTTGAGACAGGGGCCACTGGTCTACTCACACTGGCTTATCAGTTTTCCAAATCAGAGGTGAGATCTGCTGCTGATCAGCAGCCCCTCAGGAAAGTTTCTGCTCAACTATATCCCACACTGACTTAAACAGAACCTTCTCCAATCGTTACTGGGCTGCGGAACACTGTAGCAATTCTGCCTTCAGGGCCAACAACATTAACAAGCATCCATGCTTTGTTTCAGCGTGGTTTCTCCACTCATTCCTGAGAACGATGGAAGTGTTTTTGCCAAAGGCCAAGATCGCAGCCAGCTGAATGCAGAAATTGTGGTGGCATCCACCCTGGTATGAATAATGCCTGTTAATACAATTTGCTGCCCTTTCACTTGTAGTTTACAACTTAATTGTGGTATGTTGATATTGATGTGTTGCGACCAGTAAATCTCTGGCTTCCTGGTGGATCCCAAAACACCAGTCCCTCTTGGGGAGGGCAAGCATGCAGGCACTTGAGGCACAAAAAAAAACCAACTGTGCAATTTGACTACCTGCTACTATGGTACAAGGTGGCATCAGGGTCTAAGCCATTAATGTAATTTCCCCTTTAAAATCCACATCAATGGTCCCCGGAAATACAAACAGTCCTGTTTCAGTAGTAGAAGATCAACCAAGCAACAAAGCAGCCATCCCCCTCTCTAATGGCCCATACACTCCTGTCAGAATAGACATGACTGAAGTGTCCTAATTTATAATTTCAACTGAGGTGGCCAAGTCTACTCTGGGGCTGCTGCTTAATCTGGAATATAGATTGCAGCTACTGGATGAGGGGAGGAGGTCAAGAGGAGATTTGGTGTCATCTGTGACCCCTGTGTGTACTCTTCTTGGAGTTTCCCATTTGTACAAGTGGTTGGTCTCTTTTATTAAATTTAAAATGGCATTGACTTGCAAAATGTTGTCCTCAGTGACAGCTAGGGCATGTCCCTGGTGTTTTTGCAGCATTTCCTTTCACTTTAGGACAGTTTTTGCAAAAGTGTCTAGCCACAAGAAAAACGTCACTGCATTTGGATAGACATAGCTGCAAAAGCCTCTGCTGCTAAAAGCACCTGATATTCATGCATGCCTGTATTTATACAGGCTGTCAACATATCATTTATAATAGGATTTGTTAATGTACACAAAACTCTCTGGCAATCAATGTTTGTATTTTCAATAGCCAGTGGTTTAAAAATAAGATCTTTAGCTTGCTCATTTTCCACTTGTTTCTCCAAGGCATCTTTCAGATGATCAAGAAATGGCATATAAGGCTCTTGAGATCCCTACTTAATGTGGACAAATGATTGCTTGTGTTTATGAGCATCAGACACTGCTTTGATTGCTCACAACAGCATATGCTTAGTTTGCGGTAACCCTTCTGCTGGAATTTTAGCCTGCTCTGCTGTACTGGCATACTGTACTTTGCCCATTACTACATTTACACCAACGTGACGCATTAGATTTCACAGTCCCAAAGTCGAATTTTATGTTTCCTGGGCTTGTACCAGCTCTTTCTGTTTAGCCATAAAGAGAGTAAATTGCATTTCAGTCATTGTGAGACAGCACAGCATTTTAAAATCATAGGGAGTAAGCACTGAGTTATCAAACAGCAATTGTATCAAATTCAGGGTATAAGGTGCTCCCAGTCCATGGTCTGTAACTGTGTGGAGCAGATCTTTTATCATAGAATAATAGAGACCCTCCCAGCATGTGTCTTGCTGTGGGGCATAAATGACTGGAAAAGCTGTTACAAGTTTCATGTCGGCTTCCTTCTTTACTTCCCTTAGAACTGCCACCCACTTACCAGAAGAATCAGAGAGAGAGATCAGTCTCCTCTTTAGGGTGTATTCTTCCTGAATCAAAAGCACTACCAGGCTCATAAGCCTCAAACTCTGCAAGTGTTAAGACCGCTGAGACTTGTAATGCTGATCCCATGGGGGAAGCACCTGCAGCTTCACTTTAATGTACAGAAACTGAGATTTCTCTTGGCGATGTCCATTGTGCCTCATCCTATCACTGAGTATCACTGAAAAGAGATCAGCCCCATCTTCCTCACAGCCACCCTTCAGGTATTTGTAGATTATAATCAAGTCTTCTGTCAGTCTTCTCCAAACTAAACAGTTCCATGTCTCTTAGTCTTTCATCACAAGACAGATGCTTCGCTCCCTTAGTCATCCTTATAGCTCTCCAATGAACTCTTTCCAGTAGTGCGATGGTTTGAAGCTTTTCCCAGAGTCCAAAAGCCCCAAAGAAACAGATTTAGATTTTTCCTCGCAACCTCCCTTCTGCAGTAGGTTAAAAGTAAATTAGGCAGGAGAAAGGAAAGATAAAATCACATAAGAAAATTATCTGGAATCAGCTTGGAAGTAAAAAAGTAATTTTTAACAAAATATATATATAGCATTTGAGTAACTGGGAAGGTTACAAAAGTTTAAGGAAAAGGGTAAAGAGAAAAAGATATAAAACCAGGCCCAACTGGCATTGGATTCCCTTGATGTAAGTGGATGCAGTTCTTTAGAAATGTGGATGCTGCATGGAGGTAGGCCTTACCATGCGGTCAATGCAGGAAAGAGGAGAACAGCAGAGACATCTGTTGAGCAAGTGATGTACAGGGGAAAGAAAGAAAGAAAGAGAGCAAGAGGTGGCTCTCCTTAAATCAGCTTGCTGGACAGGAATGGGGAGTGGAATAGACCTTTGATCCAGGAGACCTCTCCTCCTGGGAGGGGGAAAACCAAATCTCCCTCTGCCCACATGGATCAGGTTTCTTGCGTCCACAGGGGGCTGGGTTCTTTTCAGCCCCTGTCAAGGATGGATGTAACCTGGGGCAAGTAGTTCCCTGCCCCCTTGAACTGGGGAGCTGAGAACTGTATGAAGTATTCCAGATGTGGTCTAACTAGGGCTGAATAGACGTGGAGGAGGAGGTCAATTGACCTGATAGACATGTGTTTCTTATTGTGCCTGAGTATACTATTGGCCTTCTTGAACACCAAGGCGCATTGCTATCCCATGGATAACTTACTACCAACCAGGACTCCAAGATCCTTCTCTGTGGAGCTACTCTCCAGCAGGTCAACCTCTGTCAAATGGTTGAGTTTCTTTCTCAATTTACTCTTTTCATAGTCACATTTTGATTTAGACTGATGCATTCTTGCAGTAATTTTTAATTGATTTTCTAAATATCAGTAATTGGGGGACTTACAATAGTCAGACAATTGTTATATACTTGAAGTAATATATTAACTATATAATATGTCAGTTATGTAGTATCATTACCTTACTTACGTAATTACTTAAGTGATACCTTAATACAGAACATTGAGCAAATACAAATACACAGTTATGTGACTTCTGCATTACATGGATATAATTTGAAATTCTTCTCACCTATTTGTGTGCCTAGGACATGATCTCAAGAAACTAAGCTTTTTTATTCCAAGAGAGTTGTGCAAATGAAATTCACCTCTAGGCAGAGAGGAAGCACACAGTCTATGCACAGTGTAAGAACTCAGTACATATGAAATAATAGCATGTGCTGGTTCACAGAGGCAAATTTAACACACAGCAAATGATACTTAAAGAAACTGCAGAACAGCCCATTAGTAACTCCTCAGATATATAGAACTTGTCATGCTGTTAAAAAAGTGAGGGATACTGTACTATACTGTACTGTACTGTACTGTACTATATAAACAAGCACAGAATCAACTGGATTTAATGACAATGAGAAACTACATGTTCTGCCCTTAATGGAAGTGTGGCAGTTTTAACTTCCAAAACACTACCGGGTTGCTTGGAGTCACTACCATAATTCAGGTTGCTTTCCAAATCTTGCATCAGAATGTAGCAGGGGAGAATTAATTGGAGTTTGATTAGAAATAGCCAGCTGCCAAGGGCTGCCTAGGAATAATTGACGGTTTAGCCCAGCTGCCCGGGGGGTGTCTGGGAATGGAAAAAGGTGACATGGTCACAAGTGATGAGGAAAAGGCTGAGGTACTTAATAACTTCTTTACCTCAGTCTTCACTGCAAGGGCCTCTAGCCACACTCCTGATGTTATGGAAGACAAAGCCAGGGACGGGGAGGAAGAACTGCCCATTGTAAGTACAGATCAGGTTCGTGATCATCTGAAGAACCTGAAAGTGTTCAAGTCCATGGGACCCGACAGGATACACCCACGGGTACTGAGAGAACTGGCAGAAGAGGTTGCTAAACCACCTCTCTATTATATTTCAAAAGTCATGGCAGTCTGGGGAAGTCCCCACAGACTGGAAAAGGGGAAACATTGCTCCCATCTTCAAAAAGGGTAAGAAGGAGGAACCAGGGAACTACAGGCCAGTCAGTCTCACCTCTGTGCCTGGAAAGATCATGGAGCAGATCCTCCTGGAGTCACTACTCGCTCAAAAGAATAGTGAAGAGGTGATTGGGAACAGCCAGCATGGCTTTGCCAAGGGCAAATCCTGCCTGACCAACCTGGTGGCCTTCTATGAGCAGGTGACAAAATTAATAGATGAGGGGAGAGCAACTGATGTCATTTACCTGGACCTGAGCAAAGTCTTTGACACTGTCCCACACCACATCCTGGTCTCCAAACTGGTGACACATGGGTTTGATGGGTGGACCACTAGATGGATAAGGAACTGGCTTGATGGCCGCACCCAAAGAGTGGCTGTCAATGGCTCCATGTCCCAGTGGAGGCCAGGGACAAGCGGAGTCCCTCAGGGATCAGTCCTGGGACCTGTCTTGTTCAGCATCTTTGTGGGTGACATGGACAGTGGCATTGAGTGCACCCTCAGTAAGTTTGCTGATGACACCAAGCTGTGTGGTGCAGCAGACACGCTGGAGGGAAGGGAGGCCATCCAGAGGGACCTTGACAGGCTAGAGAGGTGGGCACAAGCCAACCTCATGAAGTTCAATAAGAGCAAGTGCAGGGTCCTGCATCTGGGTCGAGGCAACCCCAGGCACAAATCCAGGCTGGGCAGTGACTGGCTGGAAAGCAGCTCTGAGGAGAGAGACTTGGGGGTGCTGGTGGACAAAAAGCTCAACATGAGCTCTCAGTGTGCACTTGCAGCCTGCAAAGCCAATCAGATCCTGGGCTGCATCAGGAGAAGTGTGGCTAGCAGGTCGAGGGAGGTGATCCTCCCCCTCTACTCAGCCCTGGTGAGACCCCACCTGGAGTACTGTGTCCAGTTCTGGAGCCCCTATTACAAGAGGGATGTGGAGGTGCTGGAAGGTGTCCAGAGAAGGGCCACAAGGATGATCAGAGGGCTGGAGCACCTCTCCTATGAGGACAGACTGAAGGAGTTGGGGCTGTTCAGTCTGCAGAAGAGAAGGCTCCGAGGTGACCTAATTGTGGCCTTCCAGTATCTGAAGGGGGCCTACAGGAAGGCTGGGGAAGGACTTCTCAGGATGTCAGGTAGTGATAGGACTAGGGGGAATGGAATGAAGCTGGAGGTGGGGAGATTCAGGCTAGATGTGAGGAGGAGGTTCTTCCCCATGAGAGTGGTGAAACCCTTGAATGGGTTGTCCAGGGAGGTGGTCGAGGCCCTGTCCCTGGGGGTGTTTAAGAGCAGGCTGGATGAGTCTCTGTCCAGCCTGATCTAGTGTGGGGTGTCCCTGCCCATGGCAGGGGGGTTGGAACTAGATGATCCTTGTGGTCCCTTCCAACCCTGAATGAAACTATGAAACTATGAATGCTTAGTGCTTGATCAGAAGCTCCCAGGTGCATGATAAGGGTAATGGATAACATGTATCTGTAGGCCCCTTTGTTTATGAAACTGCAGGGGAATAGGAATGTATTGAATGTGTTGACATCCTGAGATGGTTGCGAAAGACCTTTAAGCTCTTGCTTGACCACTAATGGACCTGAGGAAGATGAAGATGAGGAAGTCTATTGCTGGGCAGGGGGTGTACAACCCCCTGAGGGGGCTGTGTGCATGAGCAGAAGGGTGAGGAGTTACATATCATGATTGCAAGATACAAGCCTTTGCTCCAAGACCCGGCCTCCTGTGGCATCCTGGCCCATCATCATAGGATGCAGGACCCTTAAAAAACCTGCTGAAGACTACTGGCAAGGGCTGCTTCTCCGATCCAATAAGACAAGATTTGGTCTCGCGGGGACACCGCCTGTATGGGAGACGGTCAGCTCTGCCACTGTGTGGTCTTCAGTAGCGCTGTGTTTCCTACAGGGTGCTTAGGGAAAGTTAGCTGTGCTTTACTTGAGATCAGGCTCTGCTCTTGGGTTTACTGGGTAGCTTCTGGGGTTATGTTGCGCTCTACTTGAGGCCAGGCTCTGCTTTCAGGTTTCATGGGTAACTCATGGGGTTGTGCCTTGTTTTGGGGTTCATGCCTTGCAGTGCTACGGCACAGCCACATCTGCCTTTTGTATTAGATAAAGCTGTACCTATTGGCACCTCATCAAAATGAGCTCACTGGAACACATAACATTAATAACAAAGAGAGAACAAATGAGCTTTTCTGATTTTTCTTAATATCTTGGATTTTCAGAACACATAACTGAAAACCTAAATGAGATAAAAATCAGTGCCTGCTTTGTGTCAATGACTCGACATTTTTTCTCTCTGTGTCCTAGAATTGAAACATATTGAACAGTTTTGTGTGCTTAAAACTTATTTCCTAATAATTGACTACATACATGCTCAATATGGCTGTGTCTGAGTGAATCCTGTACCGGCAGAACTTCAGTTGTGTGGAATTAAAGCTTGTCGAGAGTACTTGATTATATTAAAAAAAAAAAAAAAAAAAAAAAAAAAAAAGGTACTGAACCACTCCAAAAACCAAATTACTTGATCTTTGCCTTTAATGTGTTATGTAATACACACTGTGTGAGAGTAGTAGTGTTTGTCAGAGCATGGGGACCACTACAAAGAATGGTGCTCCTGTCTTACCATGGCTTCTTACTAACACGTAACATGTCAAAAGCACTCTCATTAATCATCATTTTTATTACATACAAATATTAGTAGTAGACTCATAATCAGCATTATAATATACAGTACTAGTTATGCATTTCAAAAGTGGGGTTTGTTTGGTATAAGATATTACCTATTTTATATTATGCTTGTCTTTGTGCAAAGACAGGATTTTCCCTAATTTTTCTTAGGATTTCAGAAATTTAGTGACTAATTGGACTCTTAAAATCTCTAGGTTCTTGTGGGAAAATTATTTGTTGCCACTGCAAGCCCATCTCTCCAATGTCAGTTGCATTTGTAAAATTAAAATGCCTGTTATTCCAACTCAGCACAGCTGCCATATAATACAAATATTAGAGTAACATTATGCATCTGCCAGCCTTTTTTGACTGAATGCATCTTTTTTTTAGTTTAAAGGCAGTATTATGCTGTTAAATAGATTACTTGGCTACTTTTCCCATTTAGATTGCCCAGTTCTTGTTCAGTTCTATGTTATTTTCCTTTGAGATGAATTACTCTTCACATAGTACAAGAGATATAACTTCCACAGGAAGCATGAGGGGTTCTAATAACATGGAAATTGCTGTCAAGGTGTGGTGCTAATATACTTTCGGGAAGATCAGTTCAGGTACTCTGAGTGGCAAAGTAGAAGTTAAACTTTTAATGGTAACAGAACTCATTATTACTATAAGCAAATCTTCAAAGCATCTTGCAAAGCGAAGCTTTAATGTAATTTCATGATAGTAAACCTATGAAAATTAATACAACTTCAGGATTTTAAGTCTCTCTTTTCCATATGTTGTCAAAAATGTTTTAGAGTACAAGCCATTAAGTTTTTCTGGCAGCCCCATAAAGATCTGTTTGTTACTCTAAGAAGCTGCTCTGTGCTGTCTGCATATATGCAATTGTGTCTGTACTGTGATGCCAATGTTGCAATCCCTCCTGGCCTCAGACAAGATTGTATTTAGGTACAGTTAGTCTCTTCCTACTGCTGTGTCTTACTGCAGCTTTTAGTCCTTTGTTTCAAGTGTCTTCATCTCTGAATGTTTTTGTTTCATATTGTGGTTGGTTAACACCCTTTTCTGAAAACAAAAAAAAAGAAAGCAGGGTGGAGGGTTTGCGGGTACTTTACCCTCCCTGCAGGGTGTTTCCCCAGGGAAAGCTGAGTCTGTTCCACTCCCCCCTCCCTGCCCAGCCAGGGTATAAAAAGTAGGACATCATAGCTGTTGGATCTCCTTTTTGGCTCCTGCCTCTGCTGGATGAGAGCTACTGCAGCTGCCCTCCTGCGCCTCAGCCACGTGGCCGGACTTGATCTTTTTTCCCTGCTGCCTCCGTGCCTCCTCAGAGAAAGACTGGTTTTGTATTATTCTTTTCTGTCCCCCTCCCATCCACTCTTGTTCCTTGCCCTTGTGAACTTTTCCTGTTATTGTCATATATATATACAGTTTAAAGAAAAATTCTTTGCCTCTCTACTTCCAAGCCGACTCCAGATTGTTGTTTAGTGGATTTGCTCCTTACCCCTTTTTTCTTTCCCTCTCTGTTTGGAGGGGGGGGGGGGGGGGGGGGGGCAGAGTGGGGAGGAGATTGTCGGCCTTTTCCCCATTTGGGCTTTTAACTCCCAGTTAAGGCTCAAACCACTACACATATCCTGAACATCAGGATCACTTTCACACAAATCCAAATTTATGTCTTATTCCTATACTATAGTCTCTACTAATTTAAGTGAAAACACACCTTCTTTGTTTATATGGACCCCAAAACTCAGTATTGGCATCACACCCTGAAGTTAGGCACTACACCTTCCCCTCACCTTTGTTGGATAGAAACCAGAGAAAGATGCCAGCCCTGATTTTTGTAGAGAAGTGTGTCAAACACCATTGTGGGTTCCCATAGCACTTCTGAAGTTATATTAATTAAATTAATTAAATTTATAACTTTTCATAAGCTTACCTGTTAAATCAGGTGACACGGAAAATGCAGTATAGGCTTTTAAGTGTGTTGCAATTTGGGCTGAGTGCCCCCTGCTGTGTTTACTTCCTGTGTCCAGAAATCCAGCCCAGAGGGGTGGACACAGGAAATTAGGTATTTCCTACCATAATTATCTGAACCACTATAAGATCCAGTGTGGGGTCTGCCACTTCCTCTTTCTTCCTCGCTGTCACCCGGTAACTGGGGGAGATGTCTCCCGGCCATGCGCCTGGCAAGGTCCAAGGCCATGGGGGGATGGGAAGTCTCAGATCTGTCCCGGTGAGACTAGCCTAGCAGTGGGGGGGGGGGGGAAGAAAGAGCCCTGGGTATCTTGGGTGTACCCTCAGGTGGGGATGGGATGTTCCTGGGTCTGCTTTGAGATTTCTTTTGTCACTGCGCTTCTGGCTTTCTGTAAACATTCACTGCTTTCCATTTAAACTTTCCATCACTTTTGCAATCCGTTTGTCTGAGTTGTTATTTTTGCCTGTGGTGGGGAGGGGGTCTGCCTCAACCCATCACATTCTTGGTAGCAGAGGATGGTTGTGGTGGGGAGGGGGTCTGCCCCAACCTATTACAAAGTGTATTTGAGAAATAGCTAGGATAGGACTCTAATTAAGCTTAGGTTTGTGGGTTTGTTTTCATGTAGACCCTGGTAACAGAGGGTGTCAGATGTACAGAGTTACAGCTAAGGGTTGTCTTCAGATTGATGATGAAAGGAACTAGTGGAGCCAATACTACAAACCTTCGTTCTGATTCTTTTGTATTATGGCCTTAAACTATCCCAGTTTCTCCTAAACTCAGACTTAAGCCTCAAGTTAAAATTAAATTTGCAGCCTACCAGGTCTCTATGAATATGTCTACGGTAGTTTGTAGTTTTCTTATAGTACCAGGACCTTAACTTTAAGATCTAGTCCAGAAATCCCTGAATATAAATAATAAGCATACGAATCATAGAATCATAGAATGTTAAGGTTTAGAAGGGACTTCTGGGCATCATAGACTCCAACTCCCCTACCAAAGCAGGATCACTTCTGACATCTAGGCCTGAA
This sequence comes from Melanerpes aurifrons, assembly GCA_011125475.1. Taxonomy (NCBI): domain Eukaryota; kingdom Metazoa; phylum Chordata; class Aves; order Piciformes; family Picidae; genus Melanerpes; species Melanerpes aurifrons. The sequence goes on along the minus strand of WWNC01000080.1, from coordinate 3,190,062 downwards.
TTAGTCTAAATTATTTCTTTAATCTTTTTAGACAACTGACACATTTTTTCCCCATTTTTAACCCTAACCATAATGAAAATTCCAAAACCATTCTTAAGCCTATTCTGTCAGCATTTACCCACCAATTCCCACTATAAATTTAACATAAAATCAGCACTAGAGTTTGACAAGCTCTCTTATGGCTTCTAGGTCTCAGTTGCACATGTTATGCATCAAAAGTATTCACAGGATCACAGGATGTTAGGAGTTGGAAGGGGCCTCCAGAGACCACTGAGTCCAACCGCCCCTGCCACAGCAGGACCATGGAAGCTAGCACAGTTTGCCTAGGAATGCATCCAGATGGGTCTGTGGCAACTCCACAACCTTTCTGGGTATCCTGTTCCAGTGCTCTGTGACCCTCACAGTGAAGAATAGCCTCCTCATGTTGAGGTGGAACCTCCTGTGTTTATATCCATTACCCTTTGTCCTTGGGTGCAACCAAGAAGGGCCTGTCCCCTCCCTCTTCAACCCCAGCCTTCAGATGTTTATAAACATTTATTAAATACCCTCTCAGTCTTCTCCAGAGAAGCCCCAAGTCTCCCAGCCTCTCCTTGTAGGGCACATGCCTTAGTCCCTTAATCATCTTGGCAGCTCTCCATTGGACTCTCTTGAGTAGATCCCCATCCCTCTTGAACCCCATGGGGAGCCCAAAACTGGACACAATATTCCAGGCGTGGTCTCACCAGGGCAGAGTGGAGAGGGAGGAGAACCTCCCTCGATCTGCTGGACACACTCCTCTTAATGTACCCCAGGATACCCTTGGCCCTATTGGACACAAGAGCACATTGCTGACCCATGGATAACTTGTTACCCACCAAGACTCACAGGTCCTTCTTCACAGGGCTGCTTTTTAGCAGATCACCTCCTAACCTGTGCTATTACAGTTTATTATTCCTTCCCAGATGAAGGACTCTGCGCTTATCATTCTTAAACTTCACTCAACAGCTGGAGCCCAGCTCTCCAGTCTGTCCCGGTCTTGCTGAATGACTGCACAGCCTTCAGGCATATCAGAAAATCCTCCCAGTTTGGTATCTTCAGAAAACTTACTTAGCAGAAACTTTGTCATTAATGAAGATGTTGAACAGGACCAGACCCAGCACCAACCCCTGGGGGACTTCACTAGTTACAGCTCTCCAACTGGACTTGGCACCATTGACCACCACTCTTTGGACTCTATTATGTAACCAGTTCCTCGTTCATCTCACTGTCTGTTCTTCTGTCCCACATTTCCTGAACTTACTCACAAAGATGTTATGGGAGGCAACGTCAAAAGCTTTACTAAGATCAAGGTAGACTACATCCACTGGTCTCTATGCATTCATTTATGACATCATAGAAGGCTATCAGATTAGTCAAGCATGATTTCCCCTTGGTAAATCCATGTTGATTGCTCCTGATCATCATCATCTCTTCCAAGTGCCTACAGATGAACTCCAGAATGAGATGCTCTATCATTTTTCCAGGGATGGAGGTGAGGCTGACTAGTATCATATCACTGACTTAATTATTATTCTTTCTTTTTCTTAATATCAAACAGAAAAGACAAATATTTCTGTTTAAAGAGGTTCTTTAACACAAATAATCAACATGTGAAACATTTTCCATTGGAAATACTGTAAGAGTTTTTTTTAACTCTAAGGTACTATGTAATTAAAGATAATTAAAAGTAACTTTAGCTAAAACATAGTTAAAATTTACAATTGCAGTATTTCTTTAGATACATAGTACAAAAGCACCCAATACTGGACATACAATACAGTTGGACCCAATACTGCCTTAAGCTCTCCTGAAAACAAAACAAAACAAAACAAAACAAAACAAAACAAAACAAAACAAAACCAACAAACAAACCCACCACCACCAATAAAATCAACCAACAAAAAAAAAAAACCCAACCACACTTTAAATTGTTTTTGAAACACCATTTAAATTAAATCTTTATGATCTTGACTTTGAGAAAATATTTGGGAAATTTTCCATATCAGAGGTTTTGGATACCCAGCATAGGTTGCTCCAAGGAAACTGACTGATGAAAAGTTTTTTATATCGTCTATATGTTGGGTACCCTAAGATACTGGAAACAATTTACAAAATGGCGGATAACATTTTATAATGCTCTTGACAACTTAGACTACCAGATATAAGAATGGTAAGATGCACTTTCTGGTAGGACAGTGAAGACGGTCTGACATACCATTCTTCTGAATCAAGCATTCCAGTAGAAATAGATGGACAGCATTGTAAACCTGTATCTCTAAGTGTTTGCTGCAAGGAGTTTAAATGTAAACACTTGCAGCAAAAGGTCAAACTTCAGTCTTTTATGCTTTTTCTTGATTTTCTATGGCCACTGCTGGAGACAGAAGACATGGTTACATCGATTTTTTATTTAGCACACTGTGGTCATTTCCAGATGACTGTTACTGTTAATGAAATAGCTAGAGATCTAATTGCTAAATATTTTCTTTCCATAGTGTGAGTATTATTTGTAGAAGGGTCTGAGTTTATGTCTGGCAACAGTGCAAGATTTATAGAGGGTTTTTTTATTCTCTACATAAAAGATCATCAGAAACTGTTAAGCTTTTTAAAAGCTTATCAAAATGAACATAAATTTTATATGGCTATTAGAAGACTATGTATTCTTTTGATAGCCATTATTTCCCAAGCATACTTTTCTTAATCTTAGAAGGAAGAACATGAAGATAATCTATTTAGTTTGCAATCTGTTAAATTTGAAAAATGTTGACAATTTCTGAGCATACTTTTCAATTATTGTACCACTTTTTAGAATTTTAAATTTCTCCATCATGCTACTTTTAGTCTGTAAAAAGTCTGCAGTGACCACTGTGCACTTTAGTGTCCTTCATCTGCTCAGCAAAGACACACCAGGGTTTCAAATCAGGTACTTTAAAGCAGCTGGTTAATTCCTCAGCACTGAAGTACTGAGTAGCACAAAACCAAAGCATGTTTGTGTGTCTCAGCTGTAAGAACTAAGCATGGCAATTTTGAAGCTTTTAATAATTTTATTTTCAGCACAACATATACATGTAGGGCTGAAATTTTCCTATAGTGGAGATATGCTTGAATTTTATAAATTGTTAAGGAATTTTACTTCACAATTTACACCAAGAGAGGCAAGAAGCCACACTGTCCAGTTTGAAACCCAGCAGATTACTATTTTGCCGTGCAATGACAGTCATAATAAACCAGGTCTTATTCTGTAAATAAGTTTACTATATTAGCTGTTGAGAAGAGAACAATATGTGCAGATAGAGAGTGTCTTGCCCTACCAATTGACTCAAATGTCTAAGTTGAACATTGCTTTTGCGGTAGAAAGCAGAAAAATATAGGGGGGGGAGGGGAAATGGGGAGGAATATTCTAAGAAAGCAATAAATGTAATATCACATATTTCATAGTTAATAGTTCCTTACTGAATGGGATACAGTTGCAAGAATCATTAATCCTCTCCAATTTTTTAGCATTCTCAATGTTACAGAAGCAATGTAAATAAAGCTAATGGAATATGAGTATTGATATTAATTCTTTTGTAATTTCCTGTTTCATCTGTATTCAGTGGATTACTATTGCACACAAAGAAGGAAATGAGACTTCAAAAGATATAAAACCAACAAATGCATTAAAAAATAGTAAGTACCTCATAAGAATGAACTGTCCAAAGTTCAGTGATTTTTTAAATCTTTATTAGAAATGTCTCAGACTTATGTAATTCAATGAAAAATACCATTTTCACCTTTACTTTTACTTTTACTTTTTCCTTTACTTATATCCTTGCTGATTCTTAAAATGACAGAAAACTATCTACATGACTTTTCCTCTTTTTTCACTCTCCCTGCTATTCTCCTCTAAGCATAATGAACCTTAAGCCAACACATATCCAAATGTTCCTTCTCCATCAGCTGCTTCCTTTGTGGAAGCCTTAATTGCTGGCAAGTAGGGACTGCAGATTTCAGAGACAGGTGAATAAATAGTTTCAGGAGCTGAAGACATACCAGAAGGGGCACCAGCAGCTACTCTGGGATTCTCAGCCCCGTTCTCTGTTCTACAGGGACTGTTTTTCAGTATGCAGGTCTTTGTGACAAATAACCACCCCTTTCTCTATGCATACAATAGACTGGCTGGGGAGCCTTACGCTAGGAAGTAAGTACTGTGAGGTGACATTACTAAGGATGACTCATTGCATGTCTGAGTGTTAGAGACCACAGAATGTATATTGAAACAGCAGTGTGCTTTTACCCCATGAGCTGATGACTCAAGGCCGGAAGTGAGTGGTACCTGCCATTCATATCCCTTCTGGGCTGAGGACCACAGGCAGGATAACCGTCCTGACTGACATTTCTGTCAGGGTGACGTTAAAGAAGACCCTAGTACTGCTGACATTAATAGTGATGTCTGTGAATATTCCTCAGTGTCGTTATAGGTCTTGAAAGCCTCTAGAAGGATTGGGCTTGCCACTGGTTTGCAGGTAGCTGACACATGCCAGCAATTGTCCCTATGCAGTAGGGGAGGTCCTACTGCATGTTGTTGGAAAGTCCCACCATAGTAAGCTGTTTCTGAACTTACTTAGCTCACTTGTTGCCTGGTGAGATCTGGGGATGTTAAAGTTTTATTACACAACAGCACAAACAATGCCTCCTCCTTTGATAAATTGTAATGGAAATTGACATGCTGATATTTATTGTCAAAGGCTAGCTCTTTGGGAAGTGTTCTGAAGACTTCTAAAGATTCAGTTTGTAAAGTTCATTACCCCTATGTGGTCATTCAGTACTGCTTGGTCCTGTGTGGTAGCTGCTCCTGTGACTGCAAGATCTTGGAGCAGGTGCAGAGAATGGCCACAAAATTGGTCAGAAGGCTGGAACACGTCTCCTAGGAGGAAAGATTAGAAGCACTGGAGTTGTTTATAATTGTTTATCCTGGGCAAAAGAAGGCTCCTGAGAGACCCTGTCATGGCATTTCAGTACTACAAAGGAGCATGTAAGAGAGATGGGAACAGTTTTTTTAATATGGTCTGAAATGACAAGACAAAGGACAATGTTTTTTAAATAAAAAAGGAGACAATTGTACTATCTAGAAGGAATAAAGTTTTTACAATGAGGATGGTGAAATGTTCACAGGTTGCCCAGAGAAGTGGTAGATGCTCCATCTCTCTGAGTATTTTAGGTCAGGCTGGATGGGGCTCTAAGCAACATGACCTTCCTTAAAATGTTCCAAATCATTGCATGGTGATTGGATAAGATGACCTTTAGAGGTCTGTTCAATCAAACCATTATAGACTCTGTGGTTCTATGCAAAGTCCTTGGATCCATTGATGTAGCCAGCTGACATTGGAAGATTGAATACAATACCCTAAACATTCCTGAATGTTTTTGGAGATTTCTAAAGCACTCTACCACTTCCTCATTTTTTTTTCTACTTTTGACCTAGAATTGCTATGTATTGTGTTTGTTTAAGTGGACTGTGTGGAAGAGATCTTAAAGATTACCTAGTTCCAAGACCTGTGCCATGGGCAGGGGCACCTTCCACTAGACCAGCTTGCTCAAGGCCTCATCTAGCCTGATCTTGAACACTCTCAGGGAGAGGGTAGAATGTACATGATACATCTTAATGAACAAAATTATTTCCAATTCTTGTCACACTCTGGAAAGGTTTTAACACCACTCTTGGTATCATTGCTCCTTAAATAATTCTTGTTTGCAATGCCTTTATAGAGTTACGTGGACTTTATCCCTTTCACCACACTTAACTGGGCTGCAGGAAAACACTTCACTTTTTGCCCAGTGGACCAGGCAGAACTGAAGGACTCATTATTTTTTATTCTAATTAGATCTCTCACAGGTTTCCGGACAGGCAGAGAGAACCACTCATATCAGATATTTAGTCAGATAAATCTTCATGGTGTATATTAGAGGATTCTTTAAAGTCTTGCTTGCGTCATAGCAAGGCTTCATATCATAGTTTTCAAGCAGAACCCTGATGACAAATGAACTAGAGGATTTTGGCAATGCCAGCTTAGGACTGCCAAAATGAAATACCAGCATTAAAAATGTGAAATGCATTGTGTCTTGTGAAGCATCATTTCTTTCTGTCTGAGGAAGCAAGTAATGAAAAATGGTTAGGTCTGAAGACTAAGTCAACTAAAAATTGCGGTAAAGTACTGAAATAGAAGAAAAGCTGATGGATCTCTCTCTGACAGTTCTATCATAATTCATCTTTAGTTAGAGGTTTTAAATATGCATTTTGTGTGGAACAAGCCCAGAGCCGTGGCTCAACAAGGCAGTCTTTAATTAGATGTTTCATATGTGGGCATAATACATTGCAATGGCTTTCACAAGTAGACACTATTCACGTAAGAGAGCTATCAATAGGTAATAAAGATCAGTAAGAATTAGAGAAGTTTTTGTTTTACAAAAACCTGAAAAATTATTTGAAGTACCAGTCTGAGTGATATCAGTTTTCATCATATGGAAGAATTGGCTCCTGGCATGTATCTGACTGGCAACAGAAAGAAAATTTTTACCTTCATTTTATCCTGATTAAAAAAAAAAATATCTGTAATAATTCTATTTTTTATCAGAGCTTTGTGCACAATGTAAAAGACTCTTTTAGCACTATTCCACCAAAGCAGATATTACCAAACTATCAAATTCCAAAAAGATCTTTTTGACCAAGACATGAAATATTTAGTATAAAATACATTTTAAAATGTGAAAAGGAACAAAGTTTAATTTATCCCCAAAGTTCAGCTGAAACATAAACCACTTCATTTTATTTGAAATCCCAAAGGTCTCAAAAATCATTTTCTGTTAAGATTTCTCACACTGTATTGGAGACTCATAAGATCTTAAAATTTTCTAGTTTTGCCTGCCCTCACTTCTGAGTTTTCCCTTTCACTGATCCCTAAAATGCAGCTGAGTGTTTCTCTAAAAAATTCTCCAGAAAGCATATAAGTGTGCCTAGGCCAATGAGATCAGTCAGAAAAAGTGAAATGAATGCTACTATGATAGAAAATGAGGGATTGGGGAAAAAAAAAAATCCATTAGAAAGAAGATACTTCAAACTGAGAGTATTTACATACACTATAAAGGCTGTCATCTTCATTAAAAAAAAAAAAAAAAAAAAAGTAGTTGGATTTAACATCCAGGCATCCCATAGGTGCCAAAGGAACACATAGACTAACTGATCTATGCAGCGAAGCATTAGAAAAATGAATTCAAAATTACAGGAAAAAAATTTATAATTCTTAAGAGTAAGTAGTTTAAATTTGAGTGGATTTAGTAACAGCTATTTTCTGTAACCAAAGTAGTACTTGTCTTTATGCACAGTATTTTGGAAATTGTAGAAAAATTTTTCCCTTTACCTATTTAGGAATATCAACTCATGCCAATAACCACTAAAACATGCCCTCTTCCTCCCACTGCCCTTAGGAGTAGCTCAGCAGGATCGTATGTTTTTGTAACTCTTTTCATTCTACAAAAGAAAAGGGGAAATAGAGAAACTCGACAATTTTTTGTACCAACTGCAACAACAATGAAAATGTTTGTAATCTAAAGCACTTTCTTCCATGTGTGAAAAACGCTAGTAGTGACTTCCTGTAGCTAACAGCAGTCTAAAGTGCTGGAGCAGAATATTAAACAGTGGTATCTCTTTGTGGAGTATAAAGGTCTTTCTTTAATACATAAAGCTGGTACTGCTGTTCCTGTCACTGGCTGTCTCCCATACATAATGTCTGAAACTCTAAGCATATGCAGAGATGTCAAAATGGACTTGTAGCTACAAATAATTTGTTTTTGTTTTTTTATTTTAATGAAGACAAGAAAAAAAAATCTCTTACAAAGCCCCAGACTGGAGAACAAAAAATAAACCTTGTACATGAACTGCATTTTAGTATGATTGAACTCCAGCCACTACAGGGAAACACCATATGATGCCAGTGACCGTGCTTCCTTGGAGGAGTCAGCAGCAGGGCAAGGAAATGCGTAGACATACTTACATTATTTAGACTGTTCTAAGAAAGTAAGTCTTCACCACTGTTTAGGTGGGTAATGAATCAACTAATATAAAGACAACATGTTGATAATTTTCCCCATTTTTTCCCTCCCACTGACTACCTCTTCACTACTTTCTGTTGAAATGAAGGTGGAGATGGTAAAGAGATAATGTAACTTAAATGTATTTTTTAAGACCATGCTGTACACTGTAGAAGTATCAGGCTTGGTAAATTTCTGGAACGTCTTCAACTACTTGTCAGATAGGTCTCCCATTAGATCACTGCCAAGTAGCTGAGATGCAAAAGTGGTATCCAGCTGTCTTCAGGAAAATCATAAGAATGGCTCAATTTACCTTTCCCTGATTTCCTTTATCTCTAATAAACTGAGACAGGCTTCAGAATCTGTACTGTTATGGAAGTTAGCCGTGGCTTGTGAAATTCCTTTGAAATGTTTTACGAGTAGATTTAATATAGTATCAGACAGTGTTTACAAAGAAAACGTGAGATAACAGCACCTTTGCTGCTACATGTGAAGATTTGACCTGTTTCACAATGACCACAGTCAATGACTGCAGTGCTCTTTGGGAGTTCCCTTTGGTTTTACTTCAGGCGTGAATTTGATTGGCAAACCTACAACTCTCAGTAAGAAAATCTTCTATAAAAGCTAAGCTAAAAGGCATCGGAATATTATCTATATTTATCAGAATAGAAGAAATTTCTTCCATGAACTCAGCAAGAAAAATGAAGGTTAATATTAAAGCCTGCAGTGTTTGCATTGTCTAGGAAGCAGAAAAAAATCATTGTATATAACCAAATACAACAATGACCAAAGTCAGTAAATAATTTCTTTGTTGTTACTGAATTTAAATGTGGAGTGAATTGCTGTACTAAGGCAGATGAAAAACCCATAATGAGCAATACTAATTGTGTCTGATGTGCTGCTCATGGAATATTTGGAAGGAGATTCTGATATTCAGTGTTGGGACCTATGTTTTAATGAGTGCTTTTTGCTGAGGAATTCATTAATTACACATACCACAGGTGCTGATAGGTACATCTTTATTTATTATAAAGGTGTATGAGGTTGCACTGGAGCGCAGTAAGGCACAAAACCTGAAAGCAAGGCATAACCCCACAAGCTACCCACAAAACCTGAAAGCAGAGCCTGATCCCAAGTAAAGGGCAGCTAACTTACCCTAACCACTCTGTAAGTAACACAGTGGTACTGAAGATCACAAAATGGCAGAGCTGACTGTCTCTCATCCAGGTGGGCATCCCCATGGAACCAAATCTTGTCTTGTTGGATCAGAGAAGCTGCAGCACAACACACAGTAGTGATCTTCAGTTTTTTATGGGTCCCGATTCTGTGAGGTTGGGCCAGGACATCACAGAAGGCTGGGTCTCAGAGAAAAAGCCCCTCCCATATTTTGCAATCATGTTATGTAACTTCTCACCCTACTGCCCATGTGCGCAGCCCATTCAGGGAGTTGTGCACCCCCTAACCAGCAATAGTCTTCCTCATCTTCATCTTCCATTTGCAGTCAAATGGGGGCTTGAAGGACCTTTGCAGTTAGCTCAGGATGTCAACACATTCAATACATTCCCATCTCTGCTTAGTTTTATAAACAGAGGAACCCACAGATACGTGTTACTCATCACTGTTATCATGCACCTGGGAGATTCTGATCAAACACCAGACATTCTCAGGCACCCCCATGCAGCTGGGTACTTCTAACGAAACTCCAATTAACTCTTCCCCATTACAGACCTAAGAGATGGGAATGGAGACAGGTCACTCCTTGGAGAGACAAGCAAACCCCCTTCTGGCCCACCTCACCTTCCCAGTTGCCCTTGCACAGTAGTAAGGGGGCTCAGAAACTTGAGGGCCAGGTAAATGAGGATGGAATGGAAGATCTATCCAGTGAGTCACCCAGAGCTAGTTACTCATGCCCACACTTTAGGACTTCCTCAACTAGTTAAAAAAGGAGGGTAACTGCAGTTGGTGACTCCCTTCTAGAGGGAACAGAGGATCCCATTTTTTTACCAGACCCATCCCACAGGGAAGTCTGCTGCAACCCTGGAGCTTGGGTTAGAAATGTTAAAAGGAAGTTCTCTCATCTGGAGCAGCCCTATGATTATTACCCTTTGTTGGCTATTCAGGCTGGCAATGATGAGGTTGCAGGGAGAAGCCCAAAGACAATTATAAAAGACTTCAAGGCATTGGGGCAAGTGGTTGAAGGCTTGGGTGCACAGGTGGTGTTTTCTTTAATTCCTCAGGGTGTAGGGAATAACACTGAAAGAGGAAGGAAAACATACTTGGTTAGCACATGGCTCAGAGGCTGTTGCCACCATTGGAATTTTGAATTCTTTGATTATGGGGAAGTTTATACAGCACAGGGTCTGCTACTAACAGAGGGAGTATGCTTGTCTCAAACGCAGAAAAGAATCCTTGCACATGACTTGGGGGATCTCACTGAAAGGGCTTTAAACTAGGCTTGAAGGCAGAAGAGGATAAAATCAGGCTCACTAGAGATAAGCCTAAAGACAGCCCTCAGTCTACCAATTCACTTGAGGTGGGAGATGATGACGATAATCTCAAAACTGTCTGTGACAAAGGGCAGGAAGTCACACCAGGATTGGGAGGATGAGGTGATAGTAATGGCTTTCAACCTATTGTCCTGAAGTGTGCTGTGAACACAAAGGCAAAGTCTAACAGAGGTGAGCCAGAGGCTCCTGAGATAATAGGAGGCAGGAGGGTAGCTTCTTTGAGGGAATAGAGGGGTGTCCCTCTAAGAAGGTAACATGGCCAGCATCTCAGGTGTAGTGCCTCTACACCAATGTATGCAGCACTGGCAACAAATAGGAGGAGTTGGAATAGTATGGCCAGCAGGAGCAGGGAAGTCATTCTGCCCCTGTACTCAGCACTGGTTATGCCACACCTTGAGTCCTGTGTCCAGTTTTGGGCCCCTCAGTTTAGGAAAGATGTTGACTTGCTGGAACATGTCCAGAGAAGGGCAACAAAGCTGGTGAGGGGTTTGGAGGCTGAGGGAGCTGCAGTTGCTTGGCTTGGAGAAGAGGAGGCTCACAGGAGACCTTATTGCTCCCTACAACTACCTTAAGGGAGGTTGTAGCCAGGTGGGAGTTGGTCTCTTCTCCCAGGCAACCAGCACCAGAACAAGAGGACACAGTCTCAAGCTGCACCAGGGGAGCTTTAGGCTGGATGTTAGGAAGAAAGAGTCTTCATAGAAAGAGTGATTTACCATTGGAATGGGCTGCCCAGGGTAAAGTGGTGGAGTCACCATCACTGGAGGTGTTTAGGAAGAGACTGGTTGGAGCGCTTGGTGCCATGGTTTAGGTGGATGATAGGTCGGACTTGATGATCTTTAAGGTCTTTTCCAACTTGGTTCTTATTCTATTCTATTCTTTCTATTCTATTCTATTCTATTCTATTCTATTCTATTCTATTCTATTCTATTCTATTCTATTCTATTCTATTCTATTCTATTCTATTCTATTCTACCCTGCTACAAGAAAACTACATGTTGAGGGTTGAGGGGAAGGCCTCAAGCCTTCTTCCCCCCCCGTAAGTGAAGGGAAAGAAAAATGAAGGAAAGAAAAAATCCACAGCCGGATTAGCAAAGGATTTGTGCTATATTTACAAGCGGTTTAGGAAATGCAGGTTTATATACACCATTTACAGTATTTACAATATATATACAGAAATATATAACAAAGTAACACAGGAATGAGATTCCCTCCTCTGCTGAGGAGGGTTCCCCACCCCTATACCCCCTTCTCTCCCCCTTTTCCCCAGAGAGGGTTAGAAAGAGAGAAAAGGAATAATTGTTAATTAAAAGCAAAATATGTTAGTAGAGGTCTTATCTGTTCAAGGTCAGTCTGGCCAAAAGCCCAGAAGCTGTGAGCTGTGAAAGGGAAGGGAAGAAGTGCAAGACTGAGACTAGTCTCCGCTGAACTCAGAGTTCAAAGTTGCTTTCTACCAATCCACCAATGAAATTAGTTTAGACCTGTCCTTTGTTTATAAAACATTCGGCCATGGTGTCCCTTTGTTAAAGGCACTGCCTCAAACAGTCACACTACATCATAGTGGCAATTATGGAAACTTGGTGTTTCCACTCAAATTAAGTTTTCCAAAAATAAATGTCTTCCAGGGGTAAGAAACAGTAAAGTAACATCAACACTAGTTTTAGCACCACTTGCCACTTGGCTTTAGCACCAGTGATCAGTTTTGTTTAGTGGCATAAGTCTGCCCAAAAGTAAGCCCAAAAGTTAGTGATCCTGATTTTCAACTTGGTGTTAGCCCCAGTGTAGAAGCTTGACCCTGTAACTTTTTTAATAACACTTTTAGATGTACAGGTAGGAAGTGCTGTATAAGTACTAAATGTTGATTAATTACTATTATTACAAACATAAAAGGTTGGCTTGTGGTGATGTTCAATGTGAGGGGCCTAATCACAAGTAAAGAGAGCTTAGTGGGGAAATTGCATTGGTTCCTGTGGAGTATTGTACTGCTGTACAGAAAATGCTTCAATTTTTCCCTTCCAAATAACCTAATTGCTTTGTGTTAAATCCTGTAATTGCAGTAGTTGCAAACAAGGAAAAATAAGTTGTTCTTTTTGGAAGAGTGCATTTAGAAAGTGCCCATTTTACAAATTGCAAAAGAGGAAAGTGAAGGAAACCCAAGGGTGACATGTTACCTTGTTAGAGCTTGAGCTTCTTATATGTAAATTAACATTGTACGTCCCTGTGCTGTGAGTAGGCTATCATTCCAACTGCACAATACTACAGAGCAAATGCAGTTAAAGACTTTTCACTGTGACATACCAGTACCTTCCCACATGGTGAACTGGAATTGAATTCCTAATAACAAACAATAATAAAGTTAAAGATATGTCTTTGTATTTTACAAAGTTGCAATTCTGAGATCATTTTGAGAATGCCACAAAACAGAAAAGAGGTTGATAATTGAAACAATTATATACACATAAAGATAGTTTATTGCAGAACCTATTAATGAAACATAAGATGGTACTGTATGTATTTATAATTACTATTTTCCTTACTTTTACTGCCTGCAGTCAGGTTTTTTACTTAGTCTGATGGGGAGTTGTTTTGCTTCAGATACTACCTTGACTGTGACTGCCTATTGGCAACAGTTAAAGGTGAGACCTTGCAGGAATTAGGATAATTAACATTGCTGATCTCTGTCAACAAATAATAAAACATGATAATCAGTTGATGCAGAATTCTCAGTACTAAAATTTGTTTAAGAATATTAACATATTACAGGGGGGGAGGTGGGGGAAGGCATGTTTTAAAGCATCCAGTTTGAGTTAGAAAATGCTAAGTGAAGAAATAAAGGTATGTAAAGTCTCAGACAAAAGTAAACCCAAGAAATCTCTTAAGGTTCAATTCATTACATGTACCAAAAATACAACCAAGAACATTAGAAAAGCACATGCTGAGGTTAAAAGAGAAAATTTGTTTCCTTACAGTAAAGTAGGCACAGGATGGTTTTGTGCCAACTTGAAAAAATAAAGGAAATCTCTGTACTTGTCTTTTGTTACTATGCTCACTTCTCTGTGATTTTACATATTGAATGTAATGTTGTTAGACTTGGTGTACTTGGCATATAGAAGTCTAATCATGCATTAATGTGTATGCCTGGAACGATTTTGCAGGGGAGTATGTACTGAAATCAACAAATGTTCATTCTCATTACCTCCAGTACTGTATGCTTGTAGGAAATTGTCTCCAACATCCTTGCCAAAACCAGCCTGCATATTCTATTCCATATTTAATGATGCTTAAGAGTGCCACTAATGAAGCACTAGCTTTTGAAAGATGCAAACACAATATTTCTGTCTTTAGAAGTGGATGTTTACGTAACTACAAGTGAAAGTGAAGAAAGAGGTAGAACAGCACACTCAGGCTGCTTTGTCGTCCTACTGGCTTCTGTAAAATCATGAAAAGCAGTGTACCTACTGCATTCACAGAGAGCAGTCTATCTAAAGACTAAGCTTGTCCTTCTGACCTTGTCACCCAATTAGTCCATCACTTTCTGCAGTAGAGAACCTGCATAAAATTCCAAGAAGAAAGGAAATATTGGCCTAAAAGCTGCTCTTTTAAAATTTTTTTGACAATTTATTGATAGTAGGTGAGGGATAAATGAGAGACAAAAGCACAGCTACAAGATGCTGAACTGCTTTTACCAAATAATAGTGAATTCAGTGTGCACCAAAAAGTAAACCCAGAAGTTTGACATCTAGGACACTTCAGAAACAGATTTAACAGTCCTTGCTGCATAAATAATCAAACTGGAATTCCTATTAATTTTTGTGAATAGCTTTGAGTAAGAGAAGGTGATACTGGCTTCACCAGTGAGGTCCCAGACAACCGGAAACTGGCCAATGTGATCCCCATCCACAAGAAGAGTCAGATGGAGGAATCTGGAAACTACAGGCCAGTCAGCCTGATCTCAGTACCAGGGAAAATGATGGAGCAGATTATCTTGGCGGCAATAACTGTGCACCTGAAGGATGGCCAAGAGCTCAGGTCCAGTCAACATGGATTTAGGGAGGGCAGATCCTGCCTGTCCAACCTGATCTACTTCTATGATCAGGTGACCCACCTGGTGGATGTGGGGAGGTCTGTGGATGTGGTCTACCTGGACTTCAGCAAGGCCTTTGGCATCATCCCCCACAGCAAACTGATGGCCAAGCTGTCAGCTCGTGGCTTGGACAGCAACATTCTGTGCTGGTTTAGGAACTGGGTGGAGGGCTGAGCCCAGAGAGTGGTGGCGAATGATGCTACATCCAGCTGTCAGCCAGTCACAAGTGGCGTCCCCCAGGGATCAGTGCTGGGCCCCATGTTCTTTAACATCTTTCACTGATGATCTGGATGAGGGGATTGAGTCAGTCATCAGCAAATTTGCAGATGACACCAAGTTGGGAGCAAATGTTGATCTGTTAGAGGGTAGAAGGGCTCTGCATAGGGACCTCTACTAACTTGACATATGGGCAGAGTCCAACATGATGGCATTTAACAAATCCAAGTGCCAAGTGCTGCACTTTGGCCACGGCAACCCCATGCAGAGCTACAGGCTGGGGTCAGAGTGGCTGGAGAGCTGCCAAAGAGAAAGGGACCTGGGGGTGCTGATTGACAGCCAGCTGCACATGAGCTAGCAGTGTGCCCAGGTGGCCAAGCAGGCCAATGGCATCCTGGCCTGCAGCAAGAATAGTGTGGCCAGCAGGAGCAGGGAAATCACTGTGCCCCTGTACTCAGCACTGGTTAGGCCACACCTTGAGTACTGTGTCCCAATTTGGGCCCCTCAGTTTAAGGACCACAAGGCTGATGAGAGGCCTTGAACCCAAGCCCTATGAGGAGAGGCTGAGGGAGCTGGGATTGTTTAGCCTGGAGAAGAGGAGGCTCAGGGGAGACCTTATTGCTGTCTACAACTACCTGAAGGGGGGTTGTAGCCAGGAGAGAGTTGGTCTCTTCTCTCAAGCAACTAGCACCAGAACAAGAGGACACAGTCTCAAGTTGTGCCAGGGGAAGTTTAGGCTTGAGGTGAGGAGAAAGTTCTTCACTGAGAGTCATTTGCCATTGGAATGGGCTACCCAGGGAGGTGGTTGAGTCACCATCTCTGGATGTGTTCAAGGGGGGATTGGAGGTAGCACTTGATGCCATGGTTTAGTCATGAGGTCTGTGGTGATGGATTGGACTTGATGATCTTTGAGGTCTCTTCCAACCTTGGTGATTCTGTGATTCTGTGATTCTGTAATAGGAAATGGAGCATTGTTTCCAATGGAGTAGAATAAGAGAAATGGCAAGTTAAGGTCATAAGGAAAAACAGAGAGGGGAAAATAAACACAACTTCATAAAAAACATAAAACTAAACCAATCAAAGATAAATTACGTTGCAAGGTGAAAATATACAAATAATTCTGGTGACTGTTACAAACCACAGAGGAGGTGAGGACAAAGTTCTTCACAGAGAGAGCTGTTTGCCATTGGAATGTGCTGCCCAGGGAAATGGTGGAGTCACCATCCCTGGAGGTGTCAAAAAGGGATTGGATGTGGCACTTGAAGCCATGACTTAGTTAGTCATGAGGTGTTGGCTAACAGGTTGGACTTGATGATCTTTGAGGTCTTTTCCAACCTTATTGATTCTATGATTCTATGATTCTATACTTGCTGTTTGCCGTATGGCTTCTCTAAACATTGTTTCTCAATGTTATTTCACTTCAGAAATAAATGTTTATTTGATGTGCACCTCATTTTCATGTGTTATAATGAGGGCTTCTTGTACCATAAGTTATTTACTCAGTGCTTCACTGTACATACTTTTCCTTAGTTTCCTGCTTGTTAAACTTATGGAGCTGCTTGATATTCCTTAAACAGAGGGATTTCTACCAGTAATTGATGCTTGAAGTGTTGTGCACAGTACTTAAACATACTTTTATCTGTGGTTTCTTAAAATGGGCATAAGAAATAAAAGAATTGACGTATAGGATACTAAAAAATCAAATTCCAAACCATGCGTTCAGAAACATAACTTGGCTCAGTATATTTACTAGGGAATGGCCTGGGGCTAAAGAATTATGACCTGAAAATGTAATTTGGAGACATTGCTAAGAGTATGTTTAATCTCTGTCTATCTAGAAATATTACTCACATAAAAATTGCAGATTGTGACAATAGCTGAGGTCAGGAGAAGTAGCAACTGAATGTCTACAGCAAAAGACTGTGATCTAATTCCTTCCCCAAGAAACAGTGGAAATAGTCTACAAGCAAATCATCTTAATTGGTGTAGACATTCTTCTGAACACAAGAGGATTTTTTTAATATTAGAGGGAAGGAGGAAGATAATTAGAAGACAAGTGGTCTTTGAATGAGGTCAGGGAATGTTTTTGTAGGTGCTTTGAAATAAAATGTTCCTTTATGTTTATGTTAAATTAATTTAATCCTGAAACAATACTGAATCTAGGTAAATAGATTAAATGTGTTATGCAAACTTTTCCCTTAACCTTTCTCCTATTCTATCTCTTTTTGAAGAAATTTTGTCTGTGGATTAAATAGTATACTATAGATACATTAGGGTCTATAAATACAGAGCTGTCTCCTGTACATAAAAGTCGAGGGTAAGGCAAAAGGTCTTTCCATAGCTCAAAACCACTCTAGATGCTTTCATTAGAAGACAGGAGTACAAAAACAAATGCCTACTCCAAGCAAAGGTCTTGCAGAGAGACAGCTTAGGAAGGAGGTGATAGGGTACTCAAATGGTAACCATGAGCCAAGGAGGTGTAGGTAATTATCTAACAGCTGAACACTACTACATCTTCTTCTGGGCCCCTTGAAAAATGATGTGACCTCCTTATTCTTTCAAAAGACATTTGTCTTTGTGGGAAGTGTGTAGACAGCAGATCTGAAATGGATGGATGCATCCCAGCTTCTGAGAGAGATGGAAAGCCAGGCCAGTACTAGTTAATAATCACTTGTCCTGAAGGGCCAAGCCCCAAAACATCCCCTAATTCAGACAATGGGCTAAGCACCTGTGAATATGCAAACCTGGACACTTCCTGGGGTCCAGATGGTCCAGGTAAACATGAAGCATGTGTAATTAACCTTGTAACACACCTGTGAACTGTGTGTGCCCGTGGCCATGTTTGGATATGCACCATCCTACAGATTCAGCTATCAGGTTTCTCTGTTACCAAAGGGCAATCATTGTCTTTGGACAGTATTTAAATTAGCCAAGATGGTAGGCAATTTGCCTTGCTCTCACCCAGAAAACAAGAAGAGCCAAATGCTGCTGGAGTTGCAGCTGAAGAGCCCACCCTAGAAGGCAAACTACACCTGGGCCTTGTTCTCACTGAGGAAGCAACAAGAACCACATGCTTGCAGGAGCTGCAGCTGAAGAGCTTATCCTAACAGGAAAACCACACCTGGGCCTTGCACCTGAACCAAGGAAACCAACAATCCTACAGCCCTGTGAGGCAGTGCACATGAGAGAGGTCCCTTAGCCCTCTCTGAGCCAAGGAAAAGCTCCAGACCATGTATTGGGCAAGAGAAGAGAGAGGACCCTTACCTCTCTCTGAGCCAAAAGCCATTTGAATTATATTTACAGTGCTTGGGAAGGTACTGAACAAAGAAGCAAGCCATGAGTACCTGGCTAATTTTCAACAGAATTCCCCCTCATGGGAAACCACAGATCATGGCACCTTTATATCCAATTTAAATCACTGTATTGGAAATTATCTGGTTTGTGCTTAAATCATTTAATTCTCTTCATATGTGGAATGTATTGCTCAAAACCAAGTATACTGTGTAAATAAGTTATGGTGGTGTCTTCAGACACCACTGTAACAAATATTAAATATATAAAATACATAAATATTTTATTACACCACTCTCTATCATTTATCATGTGGTCTGTTTGTCTTTCTGGAAACTTAGAAAGTTGTATGAATAACTGGCTCTGGGTACTGGACTCCACTCTCGTGAGGCCATTTGAGCTGTATCAGAGGCACACAGAAGGACTTGCCCTGTCAGAATCAGCATGTGCACTAGTGAGGATGGCATGAGACATATCAGTGAAGCATAGCTGGTCTGCCATCTTAATCAGACACAGACTTTGGTTGATGAGAGAAGCTTGGCCAGTTTGGCCATGGAAATAAAAAGAGGAGCTGAGAGCCACCCAGGATTCACCCTGACATCTGCTGGAGGGACAACTAGGTACCAGCATTCCAGGACGTTCCTAGCATGCATAGATGACAACTTCCTCCTCCAAATGGTAGAGGAACCAACAAGAAAAGGTGCTATGCTGGACCTTATTCTCTCCAATAGAGAAGGGCTTGTGACCAGTGTCAGGCTCAGGGATAACCTTGGCTGCAGTGATCATGAAGCAATAGAATTTAAGATCCTCAGGGCAACTAGGAGGACATATCCCAAGCTTACAATGCTGGATTTTAGGCATGCAGACTTTGATCACTTCAGGGATCTGCTGGCCAAAGTACAGTGGGACAGAGCCCTAGATGGAAGAAGGGCCCAGGACAGCTGGTCAGTGTTCAAGAATCACCTTCTTTGTGCCCAGGAGCAAACTATACCCACAAAGATGAAAGCAGGAATGAATGCTAGGATACCTGCCTGGATGAACAAGGAGCTTCTGGACATGCTGCCACATAAAAAGAAACTCTACAAGTAGTGGAATAAAGAGCAGCTAGAATGGGGGCATAAACGGAAGCTGCCCGAACAGCAAGAGACCTGGTTAGAAAAGCTAAAGCTCAGTTAGAATTAAATCTAACCAGGGAGATCAAGTGGAACGGTAAAAGTTTCTATAGGTATATTAATGGTAAAAAGACGACTGGGGAAGGTGTGGGCCCCCTCAGAAAGGAAACAGGTGAACTGGTGACAAATGATATGGAGAAGGCTGAGGTTCTCAGTGACTTTTTTACCTCATCTTCACTGGCAAGGGTTCCATAGAGGACAATGGCAGGGACTGGAAGAAGAAACTGCCCATTGTGAGTGAAGATCAGGTTTGTGACCATTTGAAGAACCTTAAAGTATTCAAGTCCATGGGACCTGATGGGATGCACCTACAGGTACTGAAGGAACTGGTGGATGAGGTTGTTCAACCGCTTTCTATTACATTCCAAAAGTCATGACAGTCCAGGGAGGTTCCCACTGACTGGAAAAGGGGAAATATAACCCCCATTTTCAAAAAGGGAAAGAAGGATGACTCAGGGAACTATAGGCCAGTCAGTCTCACCTCTGTGCCTGGTAAGATCATGGAGCAGATCCTCCTGGAGACACAGCTGAGGCAGAAGAGTAACAAATAGGTGACTGGGCACAATCAGTATGGCTTCACCAAAGGCAAATCCTGCCTGACAAACCTGGTGGCCTTTTATGACAAGGTCGTAACATTAATAGATGAAGGGTGAGCAACTGATGTAGTTTATCTGAACCTGAGCAAAGCCTTCAATGCTGTCCCACACCACATCCTGGTCTCCAAGCTGGTGCAGTATGGGTTTGATTGATGGACCATCCAGTGGATACAGAACTGGCTTGAAGGCCACACCCAAAGGGTGGCTGTCAATGGGTCCATGTCCAAGTGGAGGCCAGTGACAAGTGGAGTCCCTCAGGGATCAGTACTGGGACCAGTCTCGTTTAACATCTTTGTTGGTGACGTGGACAGTGGCATTGGGGACGCACTCAGAAAGTTTGCTGATGACATCAAGCTGTGTGGTGCAGCAAACATGCTGGAGGGAAGGGAGGCCATCCAGAGGGACCTTGGTAGGCTGGAGAGGTGGGCCCAAGCCAATCTCATAAGGTCCAATAAGACCAAATGCAAGGTCCTGCATTTGGGTTGAGGCAATCCCAAGCGCTGATACAGGCTGTGCAGCAACTGACTTGAGAGCAGCCCTTAATAAAAGGATATGGGAGTGTAGGTGGATGAGAAGCTCAACATGAGCCACCAGTGTGCACTTGCTACCCAGAAATCCAGTCAGATCCTGGGCCGCATCAAGAGAAGCATAACCAGCAGGTCATTCTCCCCATCTACTCCACTCTGGTGAGACCTCACCTGGAGTACTGCATCCAGTTCTGGAGCCCCTATTACAAAACGGAACAGGATGTGCTGGAGTGTGTCCAGAGAAGGGCCACGAGGATGATCAGAGATCTGGAGCACCTCTCCTGTGAGGACAGACTGAAGGAGTTGGGACTGTTCAGTCTGGAGAAGAGAAGGCTCCAAGGAGACCTTATTGTGGCCTTCCAGTATCTTAAGGGGGCCTACAAGAAAGCTTATGAGGGACTTTTTAGGGTGTTAGGTAGTGATAGAACTAGGTGGAATGGAAAAAAAAATAGAAATGGGCAGATTCAGATTGGATGTCAGGAAGAAGTTCTTCACCGTGAGGGCAGTGAGACACTGGAACAGGTTGCCCAGGGAGGTGGTAGAAGCCCCATCCTTGGAGGTTTTTAAGGTCAGGCTGGATGTGGCTCTGAGCAACCTGATCTAGTGTGAGGTGTCCCTGCCCATGGCAGGACTGTTGGAACCAGATGATCCTTGAGGTCTCTTCCAACCCTAACAATTCTATGATTCTGTGATTAGACATACATATAGCAGAGAAATGGCTTATCTTAACCCACAGCTCAAGCATAAAGGCAGAGGAGCAGCCCATTGGCATGTGTGAGAGATCTTAGTTGGTGCTAGTCCAGCTCTAGATGGGCAGGCTGAGTCTGATTTCGCTGGGCTATTTCCATCTAGTGACTTCCATGAGAAATATATCTTGGTTAATTTTGCGTTTATTTGGTGATTTTGGTTTTTTGTCTTGAAAATTAACTATTTCTCTTCACAACCAAAAAGAATCTTTGGCAATGGCAATACAGAAATACTGATTCTTGCATTTTTTAAAAGAAGAAAATGAGAGAGAAATGTTCTTGAACCTTGGATGTGCTATCAGATTGAGAATTGGTACTGCTGGTAAAAAGAAATGTGCAATTACATTTTTGCTATCAGAAAGCAGTTGTAAAGCAGCCAACTTTGATCACTGTTCATTTTTTTAGCAATCACTTTCTTTCCACTGTCCTTCTGGAACTAAAAGTGTTAATGTATAGTAAGCAGACTTGTACAGTTTTATTACATCACTTCCTAGCCCTAGACTTGATTTCCACATGCGACAGCAGAAGATTATTATTCCCAAGCAATACAGTAATTAAGGAAAAGATATGTTGCCAGTTGCCACCTTAAAACCCATCATCTGAGTTCACCTTTCAGCTGGGAAGTTCCTCAGCAGCTGGTCCCTAGAGATCTTCAGTAACTCGGAAAGTCCTGCATGGTGCTTCCACCCATAGGTGGGGCTTCAGGAGTAAGCCTGAGAGTCTCCAGCTTTTTATAGTAAGGCTTAGATAAGACTTTTTTGCACATATTGGTGTGAATGTACAGACTGGTATGCTCCCATTGTCAATCCCATTGGAGAGACTGGCTCTGTGTTCCAGATGAGACCAAGAACTGAACCATGTCCAGTCAATGCACAGTGAAAGATTGCCTAGATGTTCATGTTATTAGCTGCAGAGGCAGAAAATAATGGAAGCAATTATCAATGAAATATTGTCCAAATATTGTCCATGATACTATTTGCAGAGATGGACAATTATAGAAACAATTATTAATTAAATATTTATTGTCCAGATGTCCATGTTGTTATTTATGCAAGTAGAAAATTATTAGTAATCAATAAGCAGTAATCAACTATTTTCATCCCAGGAAGCTATCTTCTGCATACTCCAGGAGCCTCCTAGACTGCTTCCTCTCTGCTGTGTTGCATTTCCAGTAGAGATTGGTAAATGGAAGTGCCCCAGGAGAACAAGGACTAGTGATTGTGAGACTTCTGGCAGCCACTTGTAGAATGCTTAATCTGCCTTTTCTTCCTGGTTGGGTGATCTGTAACAGACTCCCAGCAGAATATCTGACTTGTTTGCTTTCCTCCTCATCCTTACCCATAAGCACTCAACCTTATGATCACAATGATTGATCTTCATACAATTGACACTTGCAGTGTCCAGCTCTGGGGCCCCAAATAAAAGAGTGATATAGACCTGCTGGAGAGGGTCTAGAGGAGGGTCACAAAGATAATTAGAGAGCTGGAGCATCTCTCCTATGAAGATAGGCTGAAAGAATTGGGGCTGTTCAGCCTGGAGAAGAGAAGGCTCTGGGAAGACCTTATAGATACATTTTGTATCTGAAAGGAGCCTACAAGAAGGCTGAGGAAGGACTATTTTAGAAAGGCTTGTAGCTATAGGACAAGGGACAATGGTTTTAAACTGTAGCAGAGTAGATTTAGGTTCGACATAAAGAAGATCTTTACAATTAGGGTGTTAAAATACTGGATCAGGGTGCCCAGGGATGTGATTGAGGCCCTGTCCATGGAGACATTTAAGATCAGACTCAGTGTGGCCCTGGCCAACCTGGTCTAGTTGGAGGTGTCCATGCTGACTGGAGGGTGGTTGGATAAGATGACCTTTGAGGACTCCTTCCAATTCAATGCAATTTGTGAACCTGCAGAGCAATCCTGAACACAGAGGCACTCCAACACCTCTCCTTTCTTGCCTATCCCTTCTGAAGAGTTTATAGAAACCTGTTACAGCACTTCAGTCATAAGAATCATCCAGCCATGTTTTTGTGATGGTGACCAAGTCATAGTCGCCCTGCTGCACAATGGTTTCCAGCTTCTCCTGTTTGTTGCCTATACTGTGCATATTGGTGTAGAAGCATTTGATCTGAGCTATCAGTCTCACCTCCAGCACTGGCATGCCACCCCAGCTACGCTCATCTCTGGTGAGCCTGATTTTATCCTCTTCCCCTTTCAACCCTAGCTTAAAGCCCTTTCAATAGGCCCTGCGAACTAATGGCCAAGAATCTTTTTTCCTGTTTGAGATAGCTGGACTCCATCTGTTGCCAGTGAATCTTGTCCCGTGTAAACCTGCCCGTGATCAAAGAAACCAAAATTTCACTGATCGTCCCAGCCTCTGAGCCATGTGTTAATCAGATCTGTTTTCTGGTTTCTCTCAGTATTCTTCCCTGCCACTGAAGGGACTGAGGAACACACCACCTGTGCTCCTGATCCTTCAGCCAATAGTCTTAGTGTCCTGAAGTTCCTTTTGGTTGCCTTTGTACTTCTATCTGACATGTTCCCACTGCCAACCTGTATAACCAATGGTGGGTATCAGTCAGAGGGACAAACCAGAGCAGGCAGTTCCCTAGTAACATCTCTAAAGCATGCTCCATGGAAGCAGCAAGCTTCCCTATGGGATGTGTCTGATCAGCAGATTGGACCTTCACTGTATCACAGTATCACAGTATAAATAAGGTTGGAAGAGACCTTGAGGATCATCAAATCCAATCTATCAACACAGACCCCATGACTAGACCATGGCACCAAGTGCCACGTCTAATCTCCTCTTGAACACCTCCAGGGACGGTGACTCAACCACCTCCCTGGGCAGCCCATTCCAATGACTAATGACTCACTCGGTGAAGAACTTTCTCCTCACATTGAGTCTAAACCTCCCCTGGCGCAGCTTGAGACTGTGTCCCCTTGTTCTGGTGCTGGTTGCCTGGGAGAAGAGACCAATCCCTTCCTGGCTACAACCACCTCACCTTCCAGGTAGTTGTAGAGGGCAATGAGGTCACCCCTGAGCCTCCTCTTCTCCAGGCTAAACAATCCCAGCTCCCTCAGCCTCTCCTCATAGGGCTTGTGTTCCAAGCCCCTCACCAGCCTTGTTGCCCTTCTCTGGACACATTCAAGTGTTTCGATGTCCTTCTTAAATTCAGGGGCCCAGAACTGGACACAGTACTCAAGGTGCGGCCTAAACAATGCAGAGTACAGGGGCACTATGACCTCCCTGCTCCTGCTGGCCACACTATTCCTAATGCAGGCCAGGATGCCATTGGCCCTCTTGGCCACCTGGGCACACTGCTGGCTCATATTCAGGTGGCTGTCGATCAGTACCCCCAGGTCCCTCTCTGTTTGGCAGCTCTCCAGCCACTCTGACCCCAGCCTGTAGCTCTGCATGGGATTGCCGTAGCCAAAGTGCAGCACTTGGCACTTGGACTTGTTAAATGACATCCCATTGGACTCTGCCCATCTGCCCAGTCGGTCAAGGTCCCTCTGCAGAGCCTTTCTACCCTCTAACTGACTAACATCTGCCCCTAACTTGGTGTCATCCGCAAACTTGCTGATGACTGACTTGACCCCCTCATTCAGATCATCAATGAAGATGTTAAAGAGGATGGGGCCCAGCACCGATCCCTGGGGGATGCCACTGGTGACTGGCCACCAGCTGTATTCACCACCACTCTCTGGGCTCGGCCCTCCACACAGTTCCTAAGCCAGCACAGAGTGTAGTGGTCCAAGCCATGAGCTGACAGCTTAGACAGCAGTTTGCTGTGGGGGACGGTGTCAAAGGCCTTGCTGAAGTCCAGGTAGACCACATCCACAGACCTCCCCACATCCACCAGGTGGGTACCTGATCATAGAAGGAGATCAGGTTGGAGAGGCAGGACCTGCCCTTCCTAAATCTATGTTGGCTGGACCTGAGCTCTTGGCCATCCTTCAGGTGCGCAGTTATTGCCGCCAGGATAATCTGCTCCATCACTTTCCCTGGCACTGAGATCAGGCTGACTGGCCTGTAGTTTCCAGATTCCTCCATCCGACCCTTCTTGTGGATGGGGACCACATTGGCCAGTTTCCAGTCACCTGGGACCTCAGTGGTGAGCCAGGACTGGAGGAAAATGATGGAGAGCGGCTTGGCCAGCTCATCTGCCAGCTCTCTCAGCACCCTACGATGGATCCCATCCGGTCCCATGGACTTGTGAATATCCAAGTGGCTCAGCAGGTCCCAAACTAATTCCTCATGGATTACCAGGGCACTACACTGCTCCCTGACCCCATCACCCAGCTCAGGAGGCCACTTGTCCTGAACTCCTGCCTTGCTGTTAAAAATTGAGGCAAAGAAGGTGTTCAGGACCTCAGCCTTTTCCTCTTCTTCAGTCAGCGTATTCCCCTCCAGGTCCAATAAGGAGTGGAGGCTCTTCCTGCCCTTCTTCTTATTGTTAATATATTTATAAAAATGCTTTTCATTGTCTTTGACTGAGGTGGCCAGCTTCAGTTCCAGCTGGGCCTTAGCCTCCCTAATTTTATTCCTACATAATCTAACAGCTTCCTTGAACATACCTTCCCCTCCTTCCAAAGGTGTGCCTATTTGAGTGCCTATTTGACTGCCTATTGGAGTGCCTATTGGAGAACCTATTGGAGAACCTATTAGAGAATCTATTGGAGTGCGTCTCAGAAGGGAATTATCTACAACTACCCTCCTTTTTTTCTTAACTGAGGCTATCATAATGCATCAGGCTGACTCACCCTCGGCAGTTCCCTGGATGGACCTTCATCTACACCCTCATTTTCCTGGCCCTCAAGTTCCTGAACCCAGTATCTATTGTGTAAGGGCACCTGGTATGTGAGGGAGGCTGATAGGGCATTTGCATGTAGACCCAAGCAAGGATGTGTTTCTATTCTCGTTCATCTCTTAGGTCATCCCCTTTTGCCCAGTGGCAAGAGGGCAGTGCATCCTTCACTTCTTGTGGAGCCCCACTTGCTACCCTTGCCTAGCTGAGCTGTCTGCTCTGCATTCTCTGCCTGTTCACACTGCTGTGCCCTGTCCTGGCTGCATGTTTCTGGTAGCTTGTTGGAGATTGCTTTTATACAAGAGGGTATTGGCCACTGTTACCTTTGTCCCTTTCGTGGTTTAAGCTTTTCGCAGACCCCAAAAGCCCAAACTGGAACAGATTTAGGTTGCATCTCCTCTTCCCTTTTCCCAGTAGGGAAAGTAAATTAGGCAGGAGGAGAAGAGAGGTAAAATTATGCAAGAACAGTCTTGAATCAATTTGGAAGTAAAAAGGTGAGTTTAACAAAATATAAAAGGTACTTGAGTAAAAGGAAGGTTACAAAGGTATAAGGAAAAAGGGTGAACAAAAATATATACAGAACCACATAAAGCTGGCAAAGGATTCTCTGGATGTAGGGCAGATTCTCTTTAGATGCTGCCTGGAACAGAGTGGAATAGGTCCAACCACGTGGCTAAATAGCTAACCGCAGCAAGACATTAGCAAAGCAAGGGCAGGAGAAAAGAGCAAGACAGGAAATGGCCCTCCCTTAAAAGCAGTTGTGGACAGGAAGTGGGAGTGGAATAGATTTTGACGTGGGTACCCCTCCCCCTGGAAGGGAGGCCAGGTGTCTCTGCCCACCTGGGTCATGTTTCTTTGTCCACCTGAAGCTAGGTTCTTTTTGCCCAATCCCCTCCTCGGCTGGGCTTAACCTAGCACAGACCCTGTCCACACTGGGTCAGAGATGCTGCTTGTCAGGAGCTCATCTTCCCACTACAGGGGAGCTGAGGCACTCTCTCTCTCCCTGTGCCTTTGTCTTTGCGCTTCTACAGAGCTTCTGTCACTGTATGATCCTATGCTCTGGAGCCCTTTGTTTCAGTGTCTTCAAGGTGCTTCTTTGAGAATAAGCATTCAGTAATTCCACTGACTACAATGAAAGCTTTACTGGATGGAACACATGTTTTAAAGTGATGGGATTCAATTACTGTCAACATTCCAATAGCTCTAGAGATATTTGACTCAATGAAAGAGAAGATTTACATTTACAACTGCCTAGACTACCTTATTGCCCAGACTACATTTTTCATCTCCTTTCCTTCAGTGTAACAAATTCCCTGTGCCACTTAGTGTAAGACCTCCTGATATCTTGTGGTGGTTTGCTTTGTTATAACTGCTTTTCAAGTTTACAAAGTTCATCTGCTGCCTACTTATTTTCCTTTAAAATGCTCCAAGGAATTTAATTAACTTATTTAAATGCACCTGTAGTCTAAACTGAGAAAGGTATCATAGTATCAGTCAGGGTTGGAAGGGATCACAAGGATCATCTATCTAGTCCCAACCTCCCACCCATGGGCAGGGACACCCCACACTAGATCAGGCTGGACAGAGCCTCATCCAGCCTGCTCTTAAACACCTCCAGGGACGGGGCCTCAACCACCTCCCTGGACAACCCATTCAAGGGTTTCACCACTCTCATGGGGAAGAACTTCCTCCTAACATCTAGCCTGAATCTCCCCACCTCCAGCTTCATTCCATTCCCCCTAGTCCTATCACTACCTGACATCCTGAGAAGTCCTTCCCCAGCCTTCCTGTAGGCCCCCTTCAGATACTGGAAGGCCACAATTAGGTCACTTCAGAGCCTTCTCTCCTCCAGAATGAACAGCCCCAACTCCTTCAGTCTCTCCTCATAGGAGAGGTGCTCCAGCCCTCTGATCATCCTTGTGGCCCTTCTCTGGTCATGTTCCAGCACGTCCATATCCCTCTTGTAATAGGGGCTCCAAAACTGGATGCAGTACTCCAGGTGGAGTCTCATCAGAGCTGAGTAGAGGGGGAGAATCACCTCCCTTGACCTGCTGGTCACACTTCTCCTGATGCAGCCCAGGATCTGACTGGCTTTGCGAGCTGCAAGTGCACATTGAGAGCTCATGTTGAGCTTTTTGTCCACCAGCACCCCCAAGTCTCTCTCCTCAGGGCTGCTTTCCAGCCAGTCACTGCCCAGCCTGGATTTGTGCCTGGGGTTGCCTCAACCCAGATGCAGGACCCTGCACTTGATCTTGTTGAACCTCATGAGGTTGGCTTGTGCCCACCTCTCCAGCCTGTCAAGGTCCCACTGGGTGGCCTCCTTTCCCTCCAGCGTGTCTGCTGCACCACACAGCTTGGTGTCATCAGCAAACTTGCTGAGGGTGCACTCAATACCACTGTCCATGTCACCCACAAAGATGTTGAACAAGACTGGCCCTCAGACCGATCTCTGAGGGCTTCCGCTTGTCACTGGCCTCCACTGGGACATGGAGCCATTGACAGCCACTCTTTGGGTGTGGCCATCAAGCCAGTTCTTTTCCATCTAGTGGTCCACCCATCAAACCCATGTGTCACCAGTTTGGAGACCAGGATGTGGTGCGGGACAGTGTTGAAGGCTCCCAGCTGTCATGCTGTTGCAGGGCATCCTACAGCTGCTGAAACCAGCAGCTTTCAATGGGACTTCAGTCAGAGTAATTCATGCATGTCATATGTTACATTTGCAAAGAAGTGCATTTTTTGACACAAGGTATTTTGCTTTCCTTCTTTAATGTCAGATTCCACCCACACCCCAACACTACCTATGTGACATTTAATGAAGAAAATACAGATGTGATTACCCTGGGTGTGTGGTACTCTAAAAAAAAAAACCAAACCCAAAGTTTCAGCTACATTAAACAATGTTAGATATTAACAGCCACCTTTGAATTGATGAAACCAAACCAAAACCCCCAATACCCATGCCCCTAAAAAACCCCCATAACCCTCCAAGAAAATCCCACACTAAAACCAAGAACAAACAAACAAACAACAACAACAAAACTCCAAATTATACAGAATACAAAACTGACCAGGTTTGAAAGACCTTCCAGATCAGTGAGTCCAACCTACCACCCAACACCATCTAATTGAATGGTTTTACAAAACCATCTATGAAATAAAAAATTTGCAGAATCATTCAGTTACCCTGGACATTCAGCGTTATGCACTCCCCAAAAGACAGATATTCACGTCTTATACCCAGACATAATTGCCCATAAAATACAAGTCTATGTGCAAATAATCACTGAAGTTACACATTCTGATCACCATAGTCCTTGCTAGGTGATCAATATGAATTTCTTCTAAACAGAACAATCTATCTTTTGAGCTCTCCTGAACAAAATCTGTGAGAAACTTCCACTTCACAGCTGCGGCTCGTGTGGGCTCTCTTCGTTGGGCAGCTCGCTCGGGACAGCACCAAGACCAGTAACCGCCGGGGATCAGCCGCTGCTCTCCTTTTCGGGCTGCGGGAATCGCCATCGCTGCCGAGTTTTGCCGCGAGGAAGGAGCAGCCGCCCTTTCACGTGGTCAGACTCGTGATCCCAGTGGCGGGAGCGGCTGAATTTGAAAGGCTCTGCTGCGGCTCGGGGGGCTCTCTTCATCAGGCAGCTCTCCCGTATTCTCTTGTACTCTCACGCGCGGCCCCTAAAAAAATCAATGTTGACCCAGACCGAGGTAGAACAGAAGCATGTAGCTGTCCAGGTATCTGGCTGCAGAGAATGCTGGAGCCTGGCTCTTGAGAAGCAGGGTTGTGGGGGCAACTCTTGTATAAGGTGTGAGCAGGTTGACAGGTTGACTATCTGCTTAATATGGTGGCCAGACTGAAGGATAAGTTTGCTAGCCTTAGAAATGTAAGGAAATATAGGAAAGAGATGAACCAGAGGAGGAAAGAGTTGAATCAGAGTAAACAGGCTCTGCAGGCTCCCCCAGCAGAGGCTGGTTATTCAAAATGCAGAGGGGAATGGACGCAGGTTCCTCTCAAAAGACGCAAAGTTAAACCTCCTTGCCTCCCCTCACCTTCCCCGCTGCTCTTGGAAAACAGATATGGAGCACTGGAAATTGAGGGTGAGGTGGTCCTGATGCTGGAGGACACACCATCTGGGGTTTTCCCTAAGGCTAAGCAGCCTAAGGTTAAACAGCCTAAGGCAAAGCAGCCTAAGGTTAAACAGCCTTCCCCTGGCATCAGGACCTGTTCCCTCAAAAAAAAAAAGGAGTGTAATTGTTATTGGTGATTCCCTTCTGAGGGGAATGGAGGGCCCTATATGTCGGCCTGACCCATCTCATAGGGAACTCTGTTGTCTGCCAGGAGCCCAAGTTAATGATGTTACCAGTAGGCTGCCTAGACTGGTGCAGCCCTCTGACTACTACCCTTTACTAGTTTTGCAGTTAGGGAATGATGATGTTGCAACCAAAACTCCCAGGGCTATCAAAGATGACTTCAGGGCCCTGGGAGACCTGGTTGAGGGGTCAGGGGCACAAATAATTTTTTCATCAATACCCTTAACTGCAGGAGGGAATACCATAAGGAACAGGTCAGCAGCTATAGTTAACAAGTAGCTTAGAGGCTGGTGCAGTCAAAAGAATTTTGTTTTTTTTCATACTGATAAACTTTCTACTGCACCAGGCCAGCTGGCAACAGATGGAGTACATCTGTCCCAGAGAAGGGGAAAGGTCACAGTATATGAGAATGGCCTGTCCTTCAAAGGTAAAAAGATCCTGGGAAGGGAATTGGCAGGTCTCATCGACAGGGCTTTAAACTAGTTTCCAAGGGGGAAGGGCCTGAAACTAGTCCCCTCAGACAAGAGTCTGAGGGCGACAAGCTAGAGTCGGAGGTGAAACCAGCAGCCCAGTTGAAGTGCATGTACACTAATGCACGAAGCATGGGTAACAAACAAGAGGAGCTGGAAGCCTTGATGCAGCAGGAAAGTTATGATGTAGTTGCCATCATAGAGACGTGGTGGGATGACTCACATGACTGGAGCGCTGCAATTGACGGTTACAAGCTCTTCAGGAGAGACAGGCAAGGAAGAAGGGGTGGAGGGGTGGCCCTGTGCATCAGGAAGGCACTAGATGCCATTGAGATGGAGATTAGGGACGATCGGGTTGAATGCTTGTGGGTAAGAATTAGAGGCAAGACCAGCAGGGCAGACACCCTGGTTGGAGTCTGTTATAGACCACCCAACCAGGAGGAAGATGATGAAACATTCTATAGGCAGCTTAGGGCTATCTCAAGATCTCCGGACCTTGTTCTCATGGGCGACTTCAACCTGCCTGATATCTGCTGGGATCTCAACACAGCACAGAGGAGACAGTCAAGAAGGTTCTTAGAATGCATGGAGGACAGCTTCTTATCCCAGGTACTCCGAGAGCCTACCAGGGGTAAGGCTATGCTTGACCTCCTCTTCACCAACAGGGAAGGACTGGTGGGTGATGTGGTGGTTGGAGGGTGTTTGGGGTCCAGTGACCACGAGATAATTGAATTCTCGGTTTTTGGTCAAGCTAAGGGGGGTAGCAATGAGACCTCCACTCTGGACTTCCGGAGGGCAGACTTCGGGTTACTCAAGGAACTAATTCAGAGGGTTCCTTGGGATAAAGCCCTTAATAATAAAGGGGTCCAGGAGAGCTGGACCTACTTCAAGGAAGAATTGTTGAAGGCTCAGGGACAGGCTGTGCCAATGTGCTGGAAGATGAGCTGCTGAGGCAGATGGCCAGCCTGGACGTTTAATAAACTTTTAATGGAACTAAGGGTAAAAAAGAGGGTGTACCACCTTTGGAAGAGAGGGGTGGCAACCCACGGAATGTTTAAGGATGTTGCTAGGTCTTGTAGGAAGAGAATTAGGGAGGCAAAAGCGCATTTGGAGCTTAGCCTGGCCTCTGCTGTGAAGGACAACAAAAAGTCCTTCTATAAATACATTAAAAGTAAGAGGAAGGGAAAGGACAACCTCCACTCCCTGGTTGATAGGGAGGGAAATGTTGTATCAAGGGATGAGGAAAAGGCAGAGATACTTAACACCTTCTTTGCCACAATTTTTACTAGCAGGACAGAATGTCTTCCTGACAGTTGGCCTGCAGAGCTGGCAGAAGGAGCCAGGGAGCTGCACAGTTTCCCTGTGTTCAATGAGGAGGTGGTTGGAACTCTCCTTAGCAGCTTGGATCCCCACAAGTCCATGGGACCAGATGGGATTCATCCTAGGGTGCTGAGAGAGCTGTCAGAGGAGCTGGCCAAGCCACTCTCCATCATTTTCCAGCAGTCCTGGCTCACTGGAGAGGTCCCAGAGGACTGGAAGCTGGTCAGTGTGGTGCCCATCCACAAGAAGGGCCGGTTGGATGAGCCAGGGAATTACAGGCCTGTCAGCCTGACCTCAGTGCCAGGCAAGATCATGGAACAGGTCATCCTGAGTGCAATAACACAGCACTTAGAGGATGGCCAAGGGATCAGGCCTAGCCAGCATGGATTTAGGAAGGGCAGGTCCTGCCTGACCAACCTAATCTCCTTCTATGATCAGGTGACCCGCCTGGTGGATGTGGGGAGGCCTGTGGATGTAGTCTACGTGGACCTCAGCAAGGTCTTTGACACCGTCCCCCATAGCAAACTGCTGGCCAAGCTGTCAGCCTATGGCTTGGATGGGAGCACACTGCGATGGGTTAGGAGCTGGCTGGATGGCCGAGCCCAGAGAGTGGTGGTGAATGGTGCCACATGCAGCTGGCAGCCAGTCACTAGTGGTGTGCCCCGACAATCAGTGCTGGGCCCCATGCTGTTCAGCATCTTTATTGATGATCTGGATGAGGGCATTGAGTCCATCATCAGTAAATTTGCTGACGACACCAAGCTGGGGGCAAGAGTTGATCTGCTGGAGGGTAGAGAGGCTCTGCAGAGGGACCTTGACAGGCTGGACAGATGGGCAGAATCCAACGGCATGAGATTTAACACATCCAAGTGCTGGGTTCTGCACATTAGCCACAACAAGCCCATGCAGTGCTACAGGCTGGGGTCAGAGTGACTGGAGAGCGGCCAGGCAGAGAGGGACCTGGGGGTACTGGTTGATGGCAGGCTGAACATGAGCCTGCAGTGTGCCCAGGCAGCCAAGAGGGCCAATGGCATCCTGGCCTGCATTAAGAACAGTGTGGCCAGCAGGAGCAGGGAGGTCATTCTGCCCCTGTATACTGCACTGGTTAGGCCACACCTCGAGTACTGTGTCCAGTTTTGGGCCCCTCAGTTTAGGAAGGATGTTGACTTGCTGGAACGAGTCCAGAGAAGAGCAATAAAGTTGGTGAGGGGCTTGCAACACAAGCCCTATGAGGAAAGACTGAGGGAGCTGGGGTTGCTTAGCCCGGAGAAGAGGAGACTCAGGGGTGACCTTATCACTCTCTACAACTACCTGAAGGGCAGTTGCAGACAGGCGGGTGATGGTCTCTTCTCCCAGGCACCCAGTACCAGAACAAGAGGACACAGTCTTAGGCTGCACCAGGGGAGGTTCAAGTTAGATATTAGGAAGAAGTTCTATACAGAAAGAGTGATTGCCCATTGGAATGGGCTGCCCAGGGAGGTGGTGGAGTCGCCATCATTGAAGGTGTTCAGGAGGAGACTTGATGGGGTACTTGGTGCCATGGGTTAGCTGTTTGGGTGGGTTGGATTGGTTGATGGGTTGGACGCAATGATCTTGAAGGTCTCTTCCAACCTGGTTTGGTTTATTCCTGTGGTCCTGAGCTTTGAAATATCAGACACAGACTGTGAGATAAGTTGTTATCAGGACTTTCTTTTAGAGCTAAAAATGAGGACACCAGCATGAGGAAGTTTATCTTACAGTTGTGATTTGATGTTAATAATGGTGCACAAACCAGCCTGAATCATTATCAAAATTAGTGCACCTAGCTTTATGAAAAACTGAAAATGTCGTTGCTCAAGCTTGCTTGATTTGAAAAGCTGCTGGTGAATATCCAAGAGTGGCATTAATGAGTGATCTTCTTTTGATCCTTTTTGAGAAATTTGTCTGTTTTCAGTTCAGAGGTGCAACCAAGTAGGCACAATTGTAGGCACATTTTGTCCATAGTTTTCGTTAATGTTGACACCTGCAGCATCTGTGAAATAGCTATGCTCTCTCTCTCTCTCTCTCTTTTTCTTTTTTCTCACCATTTTAATTTAGCTTCCTGTTGGTCAAAGTGTGCTTTTGAGTTCTATCAGATTTCTGTCAATGGTAATCCCCTTGCACATTCTAATCTTTATAAAATGTCTGCCTTACTGAGACAATGCAGCAAGAACAGTTGTGCTGGACATATATGATGTCAAAGCTTTTAAATCCAAACCATTTTGCCACGGTGACCACCAATGAATAAGAATTCTTCAAGAAAATTGTTCTGATAACATCCTTTTTCCTGAAGACAGGAAAAAAAAATATGCACATGCTATAGATTTAATCTAAGAAAACTCAGAGAGTTCATATTTTTGTGTGCCATAGCTGGGGAAGAAAAGACTGGAAAGCTCCTTCATGGGAAAACGTGCTGAGAGATACATGGCTAATGTACCTAAATATGTAACG
The DNA here is from genome assembly GCA_011125475.1 of Melanerpes aurifrons. Taxonomy (NCBI): domain Eukaryota; kingdom Metazoa; phylum Chordata; class Aves; order Piciformes; family Picidae; genus Melanerpes; species Melanerpes aurifrons. Next base: position 3,155,464 of record WWNC01000080.1, on the reverse strand, counting down.
GGATCTGAGTTTTGGGTTCTGATTTTTTTCTTTACCATCTTTATTTTGCATAGTAATATGATAAGTCAAATGACTACCATTTTTAAATCTTAGTATTAGCCACCAACATTTTTGAGACTATCACCACCAATAATGAATAAGAAAGATCTATTTTACTTTGAAAGTACCCTATAAATGTTCATTTATACTTTGCAGTTTAAATTAAAGGTAAACAAAGAGTGATTTCTAGGGCAAAGAAATGGGAATAGAAATTGTTGAATGTGGTAAAATTATTCCAAGTATTTATAAGAATTTAAAATGCAAAGTAGACCAAGATTTACCTCACAGTCTTTATCTAGAAGAGAAAGAAAAAGAACTCCAAACTGTCCTAAGGTATCTTATTGACTTTTTGGAGAAGATACATAGTATTAAATCCTCTTCTACATACAAACTGCCTTGAAAAAATATGTACTTAATTTTGCATTGATCATAATAATTCCTGCATACCTAGGAAATAAGACATGTATTTTTCATTTTAATATATGAACAGTGTTTATTTTTCCCTTTTCAGGAAAGCCAGCAAAGATCAATTTTCCAATTTTGATGACAGAGAACATACTCTTTATTTTCCATCAGCCTGACTCTGAGCCTACATACTCTCTATATAAAGGAGCAACATTCAAGAAATAGATGGATGTTTACTTTGGTTATACAGCTATTTCAATAGCAGTACAAACTGCCTCCAATTCATGGAGTCAAAGTGAAGATACCATTTCTGAAACAGATTTTAAAAATTACAAAACAGGAGTTATAAAATGTGGTCACAGATATTAGTAGTAAATATTTAATTAGAGAAAAAATTCCTTCTTTTCTCTGCTTGGTATTAAATGACCATCTGCTAAGAAAGGTACCAAGCTAATTCTGAATAAATACTAATAGAACATATTTACAAAGACATAAGAAAAATATTAACAGATTGATATGACTTTTTTTTCTCCTATGTAGTACCTCCATTACTTTGTAAAAGGAGCATCCTAGATAAGCAAGCTTAGGTAAAAATTGATTGTGTCCAGACAAGCCCCTGAAACTGGCCTGCTGCAAAGCTGAAAATGGTACATAGGCTTGTGGTGTCCCCAGACAATACCTTAAGCATCCCATTTGCTTAATCATCTGTTACATAGAACATTACCTAGTGTATCATACTGCCTTTGATACTTTCTTGACAATCCAACAAAATGTGTACAAGTTACTTAAACCAATGGCTGTATCACTGTGCTGTAGAAATGTGAGACCCGAAACAAAAGTTTTTCTGGGAGTATGAGTTAGTTTCTTACCAAGTTATTTTGCCAGTTGAAGCCTTTGGTGGACAGTTGCAAAACTGTTGAGACCTGCTGAGCCACATGGACACCCACAAGTCCATGGGACCAGATGGGATCCATCCTAGGGTTCTGAGAGAGCTGGCAGATGAGCTGGCCAGTCCGCTTTCCATCATTTTTCACCAGTCCTGGCTTACTGGAAAGGTCCCATATGACTGGAAACTGGCCAATGTGGTGACCAACCACAAGAAGGGCCAGTTGGATGAGCCAGGGAATCACCACAAGAAGGGTCAGATGGAGGAACCTAGAAACTACAGGCCTGTCAGGCTGATCTCAGTGCCAGGGAAAATTATGGAGCAGATTATCCTGGTGGCAATAACTGCGCATCTGAGGGATAGCCAAGGGATCAGGCCCAGCCAACATGGATTTAGGAAGGGCAGGTCCTGCCTGTCCAACCTGATCTACTTCTATGATCAGGTGACCCACCTGGTGGATGTGGGGAGGCCTGTGGATGTGGTCTACCTGGACTTCAGCAAGGCCTTTGACATCATCTCCCACAGCAAATTGCTGGCCAAGCTGTCAGCTCGTGGCTTGGACAGCAACACTGTGCTGCCTTAGAAACTGCTGGAGGGCTGAGCCCAGAGAGTGGTGGTGAACGGTGCCACATCCAGCTGGCGGCCAGTCAGCAGCTGGGATCAGTGCTGGGCCCCATATTCTTTAACATCTTCATTGATTATCTGGATGAGGGGATTGAGTCAGTCATCAGCAAATTTGCAGATGACACCAAGTTGGGAGCAAATGTTGATCTGTTAGAGGGTAGAAGGGCTCTGCATAGGGACCTCTACTAACTTGACATATGGGCAGAGTCCAACATGATGGCATTTAACAAATCCAAGTGCCAAGTGCTGCACTTTGGCCACGGCAACCCCATGCAGAGCTACAGGCTGGGGTCAGAGTGGCTGGAGAGCTGCCAAAGAGAAAGGGACCTGGGGGTGCTGATTGACAGCCAGCTGCACATGAGCTAGCAGTGTGCCCAGGTGGCCAAGCAGGCCAATGGCATCCTGGCCTGCAGCAAGAATAGTGTGGCCAGCAGGAGCAGGGAAATCACTGTGCCCCTGTACTCAGCACTGGTTAGGCCACACCTTGAGTACTGTGTCCATTTCTGGGCCCCTCAGTTTAAGAAGGACATCGAGACACTTCTGTGTCCAGAGAAGGACAACAAGGCTGGTGAGAGGCCTCGAGCATAAGCCCTATGAGGAGAGGCTGAGGGAGCTGGGATTGTTTAGCCTGGAGAAGAGGAGGCTCAGGGGAGACCTCATTGCTCTCTACAACTCCCTGAAGGGTGTTTGTAGCCAGGAGGGAGTTAGTCTATTCTCCCAGGCAACCAGCACCAGAACAAGAGGACACAGTCTCAAGCTGCGGCAGGGTAAGTTTAGACTCGAGGTGAAGAGGAAGTTCTTCACCAAGAGAGTCATTTGCCATTGGAATGAGCTGCCCAGGGAGGTGGTGGAGTCACTGTCCCTGGATGTGTTCAAGAGGGGATTGGAGGTGGCACTTGGTGCTGTGGTCTAGTCATGATATCTTGGGTGACAGGTTGGACTTGACCTTTGAAGCTCTTCCAACCTTGGTGATATTGTGATACTGTGAAAACTTGTGGAGTCTGAAAGGTAACAGTAAGTACTCATAACAGAGTAGCCTCTCTTATAGGATATGGGACTATTTTTAATGCACTCTAATGATTTCACACTCACTTCAGTTCCATTTCATGTGTAATAAATATTACATCTGCTAATAGTAATAAAGATTGTATTCAGTTACAATAACAGATGCATCTTAATGGGCTAATTGTCTCTGTCAAGGTATTTCCAAATTGATGATTTTTATGAATATTAATGAAATTGCTAGATGGCTTCTGGTGTCAATGAAGGCCTTGGAAAAAATAACAGCCTGCAGTAGTGTACCATTTCATCACATATGCAGGTAGTTAAATTTAAAAATGTAGCTTGAAGAGCTAACTGAATTAGTTAAGGCACCTGCAAAATCAAATACTTTTATGAGACTCTTGGCTTCTTTGCTACACAGTTGTCACACAAAGCTTGCCTTTCTTAGTTTTCTTTCTTTGTCATGTTTTTGATTTACAAGTGTTATTAAATTAATCTGCATGTAGTTGTTAAAGACAAATTTTAGCAGTTGTGGAATGCATGAAGTAGTCTTCTATGTAGAAGTAGTACATATCAACTATAGATTTTGGCATTAAGGCATGAAATTTCCTAGAAAATTCTATTTATGTTATGTGATTTTTTTTCCTCTACCTCCATGTTTTGTTGATCTTTTTGTTTGTTTGTTTAAATTTCTCAGTCTGCTGTAATCCAAACCTGCCACATTACTCTGTAGATGTCAACAAAGAACTGCACTTGGACCGTCAGAAACTGTGACCTCTGTGCAAGGTTGGTATTCCTGTATGTCTAAAATCTCCTTTAAATCTTTATTTTCTTCCATATCTCTATCTGTAATGCTGATGAGTTAATTGCCCTTAATGAAGGGCAAGTTTTAACCCTTCTCAGAGAGGTCTGGGAATAGCAGGCCCTTATTTTGTCTGAATTTTTGGATGCTTTTGGTTGCAGAGAAAATAAGAGTTTGTGAAGGAACCTTTATCTTATTGTATGAAATGCATATGGAAACCTCTGACAAAGAGAATACATATAGTCCCTGACAAAGATAAAGTACAAAAGGGCTTCTAATTCACAGGCTAATGTGCATTACTTATTTTTGCAGGTGAAAAAAATAATAAAAAATCAGAGACTCCAGAGATGGGAATTACCTACAATATTAAAGTATCCCTTTTGCCTCTGAACCATCACTATACCTGACTCTGTGCAATGCATTACCTGATATTACGTATTGTATAGTTTTGAAGTTCTACAATTTTCTTTGGGAGTCTGTTCCACATGCAAGATAATGAATTGTCATCAAATGTCCCTTGTGTATCTCATACTCTTTTCCACCTTTTAGATGAGCTAACATCTTTTAATTACATTCCTATGTACTGTTCTACTTTCATGTTCATTTTTTCAGCCTAACCAATGCTCAGGCAAATAGATGTGGAGAATCACGAGCAACTTTGCCCATCAGAGTACTGAAAAAAAACTTATCTTTTGAATGCTTTGGGGTAGAGGTTCTCCTCGCATCTCTGGTTTACAGTTGCAAGCATGGTGTGATCTAGTCCACATAAGGAAACATAAAGGAAAACTTTTTCACTGTGAGGGCGACAGAACACTGGAACTGGCTGCCTAGACAGGCTATGGAGTTTCCTTCTCTGGAGATATTCAAAAACCACGTGGATGCTTTCCTATGTGACCTACTCTACGTGATCTTGCTTTCACAGTGGTGTTAGACTTGTGATTTTTTTGAGGTTCCTTCCAACCCCTAGCATTCTGTGATTCTGTCATTCTGTGATTCCGTGACAATGAGCTCAAGTGCACCCACAGCAAGTCTGTAGATTACACCAGTCCGAGTGGTGCAATTGACACACCTGAGGGATGGAATGTCATCCAAAATGCCACAACCTAACCTCAAGAGGATGAGTTCACGGGGAGGTTCTTTAAGGACACCTACAGAGTGAGTTGAGATAAACTGACACTGCAATGGCTAGAATGATCAGCAATTTATTGATTACAAGTTAGTGCAGGTCTCTTTGATCACAGAGTGATTCTTAAGGCAAATGAGATGATTCCGTGGTACATGCCAGAAAGAGAGAGAGAGAGAGAGAGAGAATGAAGAGGGTGAGAGAGAAGATTGAAGAGAAGAATGGGGTGAGATCAAAGATAAGAGGAGAAAAGAATTGCCACTCCAGGTCCCAGCAATGGCCCACATGGTCAGTTGTGGGTTATGGTCCATGTGCACTGATTACCTTGGGCCTGGCCAGCCAGGTCCCAAGACAATATGTCTGAATACAAACTCACTGAGGCAGGCTCATGGAGAGGTGGTCATCTGCCTCTGCAAATGACCCTGATCTGTGGACAGGCACTAATTTATCAGGAGATATTTACATGATTTACTTCTCTTCCCACAGCCTACCAATCTTCAGACTCGGCTGTTTATAAATCACTCTTTTATTACACTCTCACAGATGGTTTTCCACACCTGTTTCTCATACATTACAGCAATACTGCATTGTATTATTGCTACACTACCACCCATTTTCCCTGATAGTCTGAAAGTCAGTTAACATCTTGTCATCTGCCAACTCTTGGTTCCCACAGTCAGTGTCTTCTTGGTAATGGGTGCACTCCAACAATTCATGGTGTTGTCTTTCATTCCTGAACTCCATTCCCCACCCATGGGTTGTTGGTATAGATGTTCCCAAAGCAGGGCAGATTGTCTCCTGATCACATGGTGGCACAGGTACATGGGGGACTGTGGCGGTTACAAAATGGTGAGTGCCCATAATGTTCTGCATGACTATTTCTTCACCTTTGTTTGCACAAGCTCCACTGTGAAGCAATAACCTGGACAAACTCAAGAAGTGGACCTGTGGAAGTAGGCCTGTGTGAAACATTCAGAAAGACCAAGAGCAAGACTGTGTACCTGTCTTGGGGCAGACTTCTATGTAAGTACAGGCTGGGGAATGAGGTGATGCAGAGGAAGACTTTGGAATACTGGTGGATGCAAAGCTGGAGGTTAGCCAGCAGTTCATGCTTGCAGCCCAGAAGACAAACTCTATCTCGGTCTGCATCTAAAGAAACATGGCCAGCAGATCAAGAGAGGTGATTCTGCCATGCTATTCTGCTCTAGTGAGACCTCACCTGGAGCACTGCATCCAGCTCTGCACAAGAAGAGCATTAACCTGTTGGAATGAGTCTTTAGAAAAGCCTCAGAAATGATCTATGGGGTGGAGCACTTCTCCTAGGAGAACTGCAGTTGTTCAGCACAGGAAAGAGAAGGCTGAGGGAGGACCTTATTGCTGACTTTCAGTACTTAAAGAGGGACTGTGAGAATCATAGAATCGTAGAGGTTGGAAAGGACCTCCAGAGATCATCGAGTCCAACCCTACTGCCAAAGCAGGATCACTTAAGGCAAGTCACACATTTTGAAAGTCTCTAGGGAAGGAGACTCCATAATCATTCTGGACAGCCTGTTTCAGTACTCCATCATCCCTACAGTAAAGAAGTCCTTTTGACATGTTGACGTGGAACTTCCTGTGCTCCAGGTTGTATCCATTACCCCTTGACCTATGATATTGTAAAGAGAATAGCCTCTTCTTCCTGACACCTACCCTTCAAATATTTTTAAACATTAATAATATCTCCTCTCTGTTTTCCCTTTTTCAGACTAAACAGCCCCAGGTCTCTCAGCCTTTCCTCATTAAAAAAAAAAAAAAACACAAAACTTTTTAGGTGAAGCCTTTGAAACAGGGCAAGGCGTAGTGGTTTTAAATTAAAAGAGGGTAGATTAGGACTAGATACAAGGTATAATTTTTGTACAATGGAGGTAGTGAAGCACTGGAATGTGTCAGCCAGAGAAGTGGTAGGACTCAAGGAAACACTCAAGGTCAAGTTGGACAGGGCCCTGAGCCCTTTAACTAATCTAGTTAAATATGCCATTGTTCAGTGTTTAGTGGTTAGACTAGATGACCATTAAAGGTCTTTTTCAACCCAAGGCATTCTATGGTTCTATGACTACTTAATAAAAGTAGCAGTGACTAAGACTTTCAAAGTACATAGGTGCTTTACATGTGATAGGAATTTTCCACCAAATTTTTTTTTACATTTCTCTGATAAAGTTCATTGTTAGTGAGCAGTACAGTATGCATGGCAGGATTAAAACAGGTTTTATATGTCACAAATCTTGAGCATTCAGCTGCAGCATACAAAAGCCTAATCTGTGATGTTTGCTTGCTGAAGAAAAAAATGGGCATGGAGTTCTAATCTCTCAATTACAAAATCCTAAGAATTTTATGTTAAACTGAATCTCTTACTCAGTTATTTGATAATACCTATAATTTACTCATAAATATAAATCTACTATCTTCATGTTATGTCTTTCATAAAACTGTAATGATTTCTACCTACAAGTGGTTTTCCTAGATATGGCCTGTATTGTTGCATTTAATAGTCATGTTTTGACTCAGCAGTGAATCAATTGAATTATCCCTTTGAAGTGACACATATTAACACACATATTAAACACATTTAATGTGCTATTCTTGATGATACACTTATAATGAAGAAAAGAAAATTATACCCTATGGATAAGTGTATTGCATTCTATTGTTTCTGAGTAAGATTAAATATTATTCCTAACTGGTCCCTGGATGCAGTGAAGTATGTTATTCTTTTTATATTCATTTTCCCACTATTCACATCCAGAAAAGCATATGATAGAATCCAATTATTTATATTGCATAGCTGGATTTACTCCGAATTTTTAACACTATTTCCTCAACACAGGAAGGACATGGACCCACTGGAGCAGGACCTGAGGAGTGCCACAAAGATGATCAGAGGGCTGGAACACCTCTCCTGTGAAAGCAGTCTGGGAGAGTTGGGTCTTTTCAGTCTGGGGAAGAGAAGGATCTGGAGAGATACTGTAGCAGCATTTCAATTTCTGAAGGAGACCTTCATGAAAGATGGGGAGGAACTGTTTCCAAAGGTACATATTGACAGTCTATGAAGGGCAGTGTTTTTAATTTAGAGCAGGGTAGATTTAGGTTGGACATTAGGAGGAAGTTCTTTACAATGAGGGTAGTGAAATACTGGAATAGGTTGCTCAGAGATGTAGTAAAAACCCCCATCCCCAAAGACCTTCATGGTCAAACCTGGTGGGGCCCTGAGCCACCAGCTCTAAGGATGTCCTGCTCACTGCAAGGGGGGTGGACACAATGACTTTCAAGGGCCTCTTCCTGCTCAAAGCATTCTATGATTCTTTTATGCATCTTCTTAGGAGGTTATACAGTGACTATCAAAATTATATCTAAGTACACACAAAAGAAGTATAGTGTCATAAAACCAGCAATTAAAATGCATGAGAGTTATCTAGAAGTATGAGGACACAAAATGATTGCAGGTGTGATTTCCTAATCACATACAGAGGTTCTGTTCACTGTCAGGTATGTACCTTTCCAGTTGTGCTTGAGACTAAAAGGAGTCATGTATCAAAGCACCTTCCACAATAATCTCTACATATATCTAAGGAAAAAGACTAACTGATGAAAGACTCAGAAAGGTCAGATTCTCTGACAGTACAGAAAGTATTGCTCTACAGATAACAAAAGCCTAATGTTCACTCATGACACTCCATGACCTAGCTTAGTAGATACACAAATAACAAAATTTGCTATGAAAGTAGCAGTTACAGGCAAAGTGAATTTATTCCTTTAAAAAAAAATCAAAGTGATGAGTGTCTTTGTCAAGTTTTGCATTTAGTTTAATAGGATTGCAGGTGTTGTTTTGACACTGTGCACAATTTAAAGCACAGATGTTACATCTTTTCATCCCATGTCTGGCTTTCTGCATCTGCTGCTGCTCTCTGACTTTCTGAATCCTACTGCACCATATTGACATACCTATCTCCATCAGCAGCCCAGGAATGCCCCTGTGGTGGTTTAGGCTGAGTGCCTCCTGTTGCCACCACACAAGCTTACCTGCTATGTCCCAAGGGTCCAGCCCAGTGGGTGGGCATGGGAAGCTACATTTTTCATCCCATAATGACCTTCTCCCTATAAAACCATCAGCAGGGTTCTGCACTTCCTCTTTCTTCCCTCACTGCTCCAATGGACATGGTGCCTGTCTGGTAATAGTGTGGTGGGGTGGTGGTCATCTCACGGTCTCTTGGGCCTGACTAGGCCTAAGGCCGGGAAGAGAAGAGGGAAGGGCAGTCTCAGATCTGGCCAGCTGAGATTAGCCTAACAGTGGAGGAGGGGGGGAAGAAAGAGCCCTGGGGGCTTTTCAGTGTAGCCTTAGGTGGGGAGAATGAAATGTTGGGATGCTTCTAGGTATGCTTTGGGATCTCCTTTTGTCACTGTGCTTTTGGTTGTCTGTAAAATCTTCACTGCTTTTCCATGCAAACTTTCCACCACTTCTGCAATCCATTTTTCTGAGTCTCAGTTTTTCTGCCCGTGGTGGGAGGGAAGGAGGAATCGGCCCTTCAACCCACCACAGCCATTAACGCCTGCAGTGGGTCTGAGTGTCCCCTATAAAGGAAAGCTTGGGTTTCGGATTATGCTTGAAGATCCCATGGCAGGGCAGATGTGCTTGTTTTGTAACAGAAAGGAGTTATTAGGGAGCCTGAGCAGAGAGAGAGAGAAAGAACTGAAGAAATATAGAAGTTAGATGTCTTATAATCACTACATGTGGAAAAATTCACTGATGCTGAGGTAAAAAAAAAATATTGATGTTAGACTTACAGTATAGAAAACCCAAGTGAAATATCAACGGACGAGCAAAACACTGTGAACCTTATCACCCTCAAAGAAAGCACATATATTTGAAAGCCATGCCTTTTTAACCTCACTCAGCCAACAATTTTTGAAAAATAATGACTGGTGCTTCTATTAACAGAGGGATACATTCTCTTGTCAGAAGCATAACCCCTCAAATATGATTTAGTCACAAAATATCTTGAAGGTTTTTTTTCCTTTGGGAATAATTAGAGCAAAGTCAGAGCTAAATGTCCTGCATGCATTGGTTGTCTTATAAAAACCATTGAAGGGCAGTATCACACTGTCCTCAGTCTTTTTCTCACCTCTTATTCAGACTAAGAGAAAGCTACATGCTCATGCTGCAGCATATCACCAGCAAAGGCAGCAGAATAGTGGAGCAAATTAAGTCTGCTACTAGATGTGACTTGGCAGGATACAGGCATATATTAAAGCAGTTCCTTTTATCAAGTGCATTGCTAAGACGGAATTATATTTTTTAATAATATTTCTTAAAGTCTCTGAAAAGGAAGACTTTGTGAATACCTGGCTTGTCCTAATAATTCTTCTCCCTTATCAATGATAAATGAAGAATGGTAGTGCTTTTTCTGAATTAAATTTTTTTTTTTATGTTCAGATGACTTTTAATAAAACCTTTTATTGTGCAGGTAGCACTTCTGGACAATTGAAGTGATAGTATTAATCTCCAAAGTTGTTTTTTTTTTAATTGTAATGAATTATTGGACAAAAGCATTCTAGAAGTTATTTTAGAAATTAATTCTGAGTGCAGAATGTGCAGTTTGATTTCAGTTTCTCTATCACAGAATCACAGAACTTTAGAGATTGGAAGGGGCATTGAAAATGTAGGTCACATAAGAATGTGTCCGAGTGGGCTTTGAGCGTATCCAGAGAAGGAGACTCCACAACCTCTCTGGGCAGCCCCTTGAAATGTTTTCTCATCCTCTCAATGAAGAAGTGTTTCTTTGTGTTCATGTGTTCCCACATCAACATGCTGCAACAGTGAACATTACCACTGACTACTCCATAGGAACTCAACTATGATTTCATACTTAAAGTCTAAGTTATCAAACCAGCTTTTAAATATGGTTCATGGCATCACAACGTCATGCAACTATTTGATATTGCCTACCTAGGTTAAGGCAGATTAATTAAAAATAGCAACATAATCACTTCAATAAAACGTCAAGAAGTATTACAAGTATGTTCAGAATTCAGATGGCAAATTACACCTTGGAATGATGAGTATCCAAGTGGCTCCTGACAGGCATCCCCCCACAAAGCAGCTAACTTCCCATTTCAAACATTTAGCAAACACTCTGGTCACAATTTTTAAAGTTCATTCCAGTTTGTTATTGCTCAATTAGTTGATTTTCATCAAGACCACAGGGGTGAGAAAAAAATAAGTTAACTACTTATCCTAAAGTCCTCAACCTAAGAGATGAGGCATATCTAAGTCTGGACCATGCCAGCCTAACTTCTGATCCTAGATAGTGTTAACATTTAGTAACACAACAAAATGCCTTGAGTTTATTCATAAATGTGTGTATGTAATAACATAGTATGTACAGTAGAATATTGGAATTTATTTGTGGTTGTTTTTAGTGACTGTTTTTCAATTAATTCAGGTACAAAGTTATTATGAGACAATTATACACTTCATATGCCTATAATATCACCAGAAATACCTGTACCACCTGCCAGACCCCGATGAATAAGGTGTCAAGAAATTCTTTCAGATTATTTAACATCTCACTTTCTCTTACACCCATTGTCTTAATGGCAAGCATATCCTTTGGTAGAGAGATGATGGTCAAGAACCTATGTATTCTGCTAATCTCTTGCAACCTGAGGAGTCTCTAAGTGCTTAATGTTTCATAATGTATTTATTCTCTTTTCATCTTAGAAAGCTAAAGCTTCACATTCACTTATTTGCTTCAGGATATTAGTTTTTAATAAAATTACTGGTCTCCTGGTTATTTTGTCATGAAATTTAGACCAAAAAAAAAAAAAAAAAAAAAAGGTAATGACCTTTGGATTTTCCTCTAATGACTTCTCCCTTTATTAAGGATTTCTTTGAACTCCTTAGTGCACATGAAGCACATCAAAACACCAACAAGCTATTAGATATGCAGTGATAGGTTTGCTATGACTATTCTTTTTTTTTGTTTCTTTCTACTTTGATGTATAGCCTTTTGCACAGACCAAGGATTAAGTCTTTGGGAAATGAAACAAACAAACAACAAAAAAAAAAAACCAAACAACAACACCCCCCCCACACACAGACACAAAAAAAAAGCAACAAAGAAAACTAACACCCACAAAATGAAACAAAAACAAACAAACCAACAAAAACCACAAAAAAAAAAAAAAAAAAAAAGATCTGTAGTAGGTTAAGGATTAATTGTCAAACTATAGAGATAAAAGTCCTGCATGGGACTAGAAAGTCCCAAGAGGGAGGCACAAGATACTGTAATTTCTTATTCTATTTTTTCCTGTATCTCTCTATTTAAAAGACAGCACTTCTGCAAGTCACTCTCTCTGCTTTGGAGCGAGAGTTTTGCTTTGATTTGCAGTGTGGGGGAGGATTTGCTGGTCGGAGCTGTATTTCTTGCTGCATAGCAAGGCCTACCTCAGGCTTAGCTGGGGGGGGGGGGGGTGAAGCCAGAACTGATTCTGATTGCATATATATCCTTTTCCCTTAATACTTTTTGTGGGTTTTATACTTTTGTAAATACTGTTTCTATTTACTTCCAAATCTGTGCAAGTTTTTTTAAAAATTTATTTAGTCCTTTAGGGTAAAATACACTCTGTCCTCCAGCCAGAGCTGTTCTAGCTCAAAACCAGGACAAGATCCCAGGAAACTCAGAAGGTTTAGAGGTCATTTTGTGTATTACACTATTACAGTAATGGTTTGAATCAGAACAAACCAGGTCAAACTGAACCTGCAGGTTAACCTGGCGATTTTCCCAACATGGAAGTGAGGGAAAAGTAACACACAAAAACTTGGGATTGAGAGAGGGAAAAAAAAAAAAAAAAAAGAGAGAGAGAGAAGAATAGACTTTACTGATCAAAAGTCAGACAAACATGGTACAAAATGCAGAAAACAGCAGCAAGCAGAAGCAAGCAAGCCAAAAGCCCAAGCCAGAAAACTACTCCCCTATCCCTCCTTGTCCCACTGCCATCCCAGCAGAAAAGATCAACACCCAAGAAGCCGGAACCCCGAATCAATAACTGGAACAGGAGGTCTCCCACATTGTAATCTGAACTTCAACTCTCATAATATTTTACTCCAGTTAGCACTTTCACTTTTTGAACCTGGCATCACTGCAGGATGGTATGAATAACAGCAGCAGGTTCAACTCAATCCAAGACATTCTCCATCCCTTATTCTATATCATCACCATCATGCTCAGCAGCAATCAGCATCAAACAGTTGGCTACTAGCCACAAGTGGTGTTCTTCAAGGCTCAGTATGGGGGCCAATTCTGTTAAATATCCTGATCGATGAACTGAATAAGAGGATCAAATGATAGAATTTTTAACAAGGCCAAGTGTCCGGTCAGTGAAAGAGTGACTAAGGAACAGGCTGTCGAGGGATGTGGTGGAGTCATTGTTCCTGGTAGCATTAAGAAAATGTGTAGATGTGGGCTTAGGTGTACCACTTAGTGGTAACTTGGCAGTGTTAGTTTAGCATTAGGACTTGATGATCTTGGAGGTCTTTTCCAAACTAATTATTTTATTTGGCCTTGTGAAAAAGCCCCTGTAAGGGATTCTTATTAGCTTTTCCTATTATTTATAGATTTTAGCAAAGTCTTAAAGAAATCTCCTTCTACAGTAATACTAGTCTGATTTTCTTTTTGTTACATTAGGGAATTGTTTCTCTACTGTGTTGTCTTACATGTTGCATAAGAAAAGACACAACATCTTTCAGCCTATCTACAGCCCTCAACATGAATTTTGAATTATCTCACTGAGGAAAGGTTGAAATCTTTACATTTGAAGAAAAAGGGTATAAGACAAGTGATAATTCCAAGTCATCCTAGAATCCAAGTAAGCTCTTTGAATTGCATGACACAGGACAATCATATACATGGGGTTGGTAGAATCATGTATGAATAGAAGTATTGTGCAGATATGGAAGCACAGGCTTAATAATTGGTTCAACCAGATGACACAGTGGGACAGATTAAAAACATTTTTCACCACACATGCCCTTCTAAACAAGAAGATCTGAAGTAAAGTAAAATTTAAATTAGTCTGTTATTCAGGGATGGGAGTTTTTTGGTGTGTGTGGGGGGGCAGAAAACAAAGTCAACAATGAGGATGACTTAGAATCATCTGCAGCTTGAGGAACTATAAACTGTTGCCACAGAATAACTAGTGACCCTGTAATACATCATGCTGGTTTAAGACAGCCAGCTTTCCCCAACACAGAAACAAGGGAAAGAAACACCAGGTTGAGATAGAGAGTTGAGTTTAAAAGAGTTTACTAGCTTACTATAAATGAGATAATATAATGCACAATAACTTTCTTTGCCTCAAATTTTTATAGTAGGACAGAATGTCTTCCAGACAACTGGCCTCCAGATGGAGGCCTCCCTGACAAATGGAGCCAGGGAGCAGTATAGTTCTCCTGTGTTCCAGGACGGGGCAGTTAGAGATCTCCTCAGCCACTTGGATCCCCACAAGTCCATGGGACCAGATGGAATCCATCCTAGGGTGCTGAGAGAGCTGGCAGATGAGCTGGCCAAGCCACTCTCCATCATTTTCCAGCAGTCCTGGCTCACTGGAGAGGTCCCAGAAGACTGGAAGCTGGCCAACGTGGTGCCCAACCACAAGAATGGCCAGAAGGAGGAACCAGGGAATTATAGGCCTGTCAGCCTGACCTCAGTGCCAGGCAAGATTATGGAACAGGTCATCTTGAGTGCAATCACACAGCACTTCCAGGACGGCCAAGGGATCAGGCTCAGCCAGCATGGATTTAGGAAGGATAAGTCCTGCCTGGCCTACCTGATCTCCTTCTATGATCGGGTGATCCACCTGGTGGATGTGGGAAAGGCTGTGGATGTAGTCTACGTGGACTTCAGCAAGGTCTTTAACACTGTCCTCCATAGCAAACTCCTGGCCAAGCTGTCAGCCCATGGTTTGGACAGAAGCTCATTGCATTGGGTTAGGAACTGGCTGGAGGGCTGTGCCCAGAGAGTGGTGGTGAATGGTGCCACTTCCAGTTGTCGGCCAGTCACTAGTGGTGTGCCCCGACAATCAGTGCTGGGCCCCATGCTTTTTAGCATCTTTGTTGATGATCTGCATAAGGGCATTGAGTCCATTATTTGCAGATGATACCAAGCTGGGGGCAGGATCTGCTGGAGGGTATAGGAACTTTGCAGAGGGACCTTGACAGGCTGGACAGATGGGCAGAATCCTACAGTAGAAATTTAACACATCCAAGTGCCGGATTCTGTACATTGGCCACAACAACCCCATGCAGTGCTACAGGCTGGGGTCAGAGTGACTGGAGAGCAGCCAGGTAGAGAGGGACCTGGGGGTACTGGTCGATGGTAGGCTGAACATGAGCCATCAGTGTGCCTAGGCAGCCAAGAGGTCCAATGGCATCCTGGCCTGTATCAGGAACAGTGTGGCCAGCAGGAGCAGGGAAGTCATTGTGCCCCTGTACACTGCATTGGTTAAGCCGCACCTTGAGTACTGTGTCCAGTTCCGGGGCCCTCAGTTTAGGAAGAATGTTGACCTGCTGGAACATGTCCAGAGAAGGGAACAAAGTTGGTGAGGGTCTTGGAGCACGAGCCCTATAAGAGGTTGAGGGAGCTGAGGTTGCTTAGCCTGGAGAAGAAGAGTCTCAGGGGTGACCTTATTCCTCTCTACAACTACCTGAAGGGAGGTTTTGGAGAGGTGGAGTTTGGTCTCTTCTCCCAGGCAACCAGCACCAGAACAAGAGGACACATTGTCAAGCTGCACCAGAGGAGGTTTAGGCTGGATGTTAGGAGGGAATTCTACACAGAGAGAATGATTGCCCATTGGAATGTGCTGCCCAGGGAGGTGGTGGAGTCACCATCATTGGAGGTATTTAGGAGGCTTGATAGGGTGCTTGGTTGTATGGTTTAGTTGATCAGGTGGTGTTGGATAATAGGTTGGACATGATGATCTTGAAGGTCTCTTCCAACCTGGTTTATTATATTAGTATTATTATTGTTGTTGTTGTTGTTGTTGTTGTTATTATTATTATTATATTATATTATATTATATTATATTATATTATATTATATTATTTTAGCCTGCTTTGCAAAAAAATGCATTAAAATGCAGAAGCTAGTGACCTCCCTGACTCCCCCAACCCACAGTCCCACCAGCAGAAAAGACCAACACCCCAAACCAAGAAACCGAAAGCAGCAACCAAAACAGGAAGCCTCTTATGTTACAATCTGAACAAGACCCTTAATACTTTGCTCCAGCCAGCACTTTCATTTTGAAGCTGGCGTGTTCATAGGACCACAGAACCATAGAATGGCTTAGACTGGAAAAGATCTTAGAAATCATCTCATTGAACCTCCCTGTCATGGGCAGGGATGCCTCTCAACTATGTGAGGTTACTCAAGGCCCCTTTCAACCAGGCCATGAACACCTTCAGGGAGGGGGCATCCACAGTATCTCTGGACAATCCATTCCAGAATATTTTTGTAGGTTCCCTTCAGGTATTGGAAGGTGTGCTGGTTTGAGCTTTAACTGCAGTTTAAAAGCTCAAATGGTAACAGATTGAGATCACTCCATCCTCCCTTTCCCTAGTAGAGAAAGAAAAAAGGGGAAAGAGAAGGGGTAGAGGAAAGGGGAAGAGGTAAATTTATGAAATAAATAGTGTGGAATTGGTTTGGAAGTAGAAGAGGCAAATTTTTTTTTAACAAATATATATATATAGCAACAACAAGGAGGGTTCAAAATGATAAGGGAAAAGGATAAATAGGAAAACATACTGATATAGTTTACGATAAAATTGATAAGCTGGAAATATGGTAAAATATGGATATGATTTCTTAGATATAAAAAATTATTTTTCTGAGCTAATTTGATCCAGGTTCATTTGCCTGGTCAGTGATAGATTGATAACATACAATAGGATACTAATAAACAGCAGAATAACAGTCTAGGAAAATTAAAAACTTGGAATATAGAGGAACAAACTGCAAGCTCTTATAAGCACAAAAACAAATGACAATGCCACCTGGAGTAACAAGAGGGTCCCCCTTGGCTTCACAAAAGAGTTATGCAACAGGTAAACAGGCTATACACTTTAGAAACAACCAGGTAAATTAGTGTGAGCTACTCACAAAGTGCTGAGCTATTAATCATTGAAAACCTTTGCTGAATGAAGTGATACTCTCAGTTCATATCTGTAATCCAAAAGACAGGAACTTGTAGTGTGTTAAAGTTCCTTATTCACATCAACTAAGCATGACCAGCTCAGTTGGAAGCAAATGGAAGCTGTATTTACAAAGCAAAAACTACACTCTACAATGAAATGCAATGAATATATACAAAATATACAGTATTTACAACATTACACAGGTATTTACAATCAGAAAATAGAATGGAACCCCCTTGTCCCCCCTCTGGCTTTCCCAGAGAAGCAGGAAAGCTGCTCCACTCCCCCCAGAATCCCCCTCCTTCCCCTATAACAGAAGAAAAGAGAGAGAAGCTGGAAGAAAGCAGTGTTAGTCTTATCCCAAGGTGAAAGGCATTATCCTCCCAGCAGAACAGCCAGACCAGAGAAAAAAGAAGGAATGGGGGTGAAAGTAGAATGTGTGAGATGTTTATAGAACACTTGCTTCTATACCAGATATTCTGTCCAATGAAATTCGTTCAGAATAATCTTTTGTTTTCCTTTTTACGTCCAATAGTGAATTATTTATATTTCTCCACTTTTCTGCTTGAAATCTGCAGCTAACTTTTAAAGGCATAGCCTCAAACTGCCACAGAATAATTCAAAAGGTAGAATCCAAAATTAGAGGAAGTGAAAGAGAGAGAGAGCACTCTGCTGTGGCAGAGATCTGTGAGAGCACTCTGCTGTGGCAGAGATCTGTGGTTCAAACATCATGTTTGCTAGAACAAAAAAAGCCAATTGCCCTGAAGACAGGAGCAGGAAGTAGGTGCTTGTCGCCATCTCAATCTCATTAACGAACAGGGGTGTGGCCTCTCAAATCATCCCCTATAAATTTCCTTTTTGAAAACTGAATGGCCCAGTCAATTAAAAATGTTGTCTGGGGAGCAGTACTGCACATGCCTTCTCAAATAGCCTCTGACACGACCAGTTGCCTCTCTGAAATGTGAGGCACTGGCTTCAGCTTCCACCCCCGACCCCAGGCAGCCTCAACAGCACCTGCCTATTGGCTCCTTGACCTCATACCTGGATCCTGCAATGGGGAGAGAGGAGAAAGGGTAGTGGACAACCAGGTTTAGCTGGTTTGTTAATTCCTCTTCCAGGACACATGCAAAATCAAGCCTGGATGGCCTTGTATTTCCCTGGATGTAAGTTGATTCAGTCCTTTAAAAGTGTGGATGCAGCTTGGAGAACAGGCCCCAACCACACGGTCAGCGCAGGAAGCAGTGGCAGCAGCAGATCTCTCTCAATTTGGCAAGGCAAGAAAAAGGGAGGTGGTACAGGATGTCCTCCCTTTTTATAGACTTGGTGGACAGGAAGAGGGGAGTGGAATAGACCACCTCTGACCCAGGTGTGCCCTCCTCCTGGAAGGGGGAAAACCAAGTCTCTCTCTGCCCACCTGGACCAAGTTTCTTTTGTCCACCTTGGGTCTGGGTTCTTTCAGCCCCCCACCCAGGATGGGTGTAACCCAGCACAGAATGCAGTTATAAGGTCCCCTCAGAGTCTTCTCCAGTTCCCTTAGCGTATCCTCATAGCAGAGGTGTTCCAGCCCCTGGATCACCTTTCTGGCCCTCCTCTGTACTTGTTCCAACAGTTCTGTGTGCATCTCATAGTGGGGACATCAGAACTGCACACATCATTCAAGATGGGGTCTCACAAGAGTAGCATGCTATTGAATATCAGCAGCATATTCAAATCAACCCATGACACAGATGATATAAAAATCCTGTTTCATTATTAAAAAATGACAAAATACATAACCATAGTGACAAAATTAATAGAAGCACTAAATAAACACTTTTAATGGAAGAGACCCACCTCACACTAAAATATGATGTGGGATTTGAATGGTGCTTGTTGCCAGGATGCAGCACTGTAAAAACAAAGACATTTTGATTTCTTGAGACTAACATTTGCTTATATAGGATCTGAATGTAACATCTGTTGAAAGACTTAAGATCCAAAGGCAAATTGTCAACAGTAAGGTTAAAACCTACAATAAATCATTCAGTGTGGTACTCAAAATCCACGAATCCAGGGTCTGCTGTGTACAAAATTACCTGAGAAATGTGTTTTTTCTTGTCTCTAGATGAGCACCAGCATACAATTAGAGGGGGAAAAGTTTCCAGATAAACATATTTATGTTCCCAGATAGAAAAATTAACCTCACAAAGTCTACTACTGTTTTAAATAGTGCAAAATGCTAATATACTGAGGACTTCCAAGAAAAGAGACAACCTTTTGTAAGATTTCTGAAATGCAGATTGAAAAGGGCAATGGAAGGACATAATCTAAAATCTGAAAATAGATAAAATCAGAATCACTGGTTAACTCTGGGGTAGAAAGAGATTGACAGGCCTAAGTTATCTTCAGGGAGTAAACACTAAAAAAGCCAGGAGTGACAGCTGAGGGTGGTAGGAAGGCCAGAAGTACTATTCCCACATCAGCCAGGGTGCAGACCCACTGTACCCAAACAGGGAGAACAATTCAGGGCTAGATAATGACCAGACATGGCTGAGGGATCTGCAAGCACCACATCAGCCCCACTGATTGGGCAAGACCCCGGGGACAGCCTAGAAGCCAAGTCAGAAGGTCAGAGACAGCAATGTGAAATGGCCTCAGCTGATGTGCAAGGGTCTGAGCAGAGTTCTGAAGTCGGGGAGGAAGAGGTTTAGTGAGTCATCACGTAGCTCTTTCTCACAACACTCTTTTCAGCCAGCAATTTCATCCAAGGTTTCACCTTGGCAGAGCTGACCCTGAATGCAGGCAGTTCAACATTTATGGCACAGGGACAAAGCATTTGAGTTGGTTGGTGTGCTGAATGCCTGACAGATACCGGCTTGAAAAAACATCAATACATGGAACTGTTGTCAGTTTCCTGTAAGCATAAATAAAAGTCTTGTGTTAACTAGCATTAATGTAGAAGATCCAAGAAAAAAGAACTGGTACATCTGCAAAACTGAAAACTCGTAGAGAGATATTTAGTGGAGATGGTGGGATTGTTTATGTCCCAGTAGCATTTAATGTGCTACACATGGAACAGAATTTATTCATAAGTATAAGGTTTGTTGTCTTATAAACCTTTTTGGGTTTTTTGGCTGCTGCTTCCACAATCATAAAATTGGATCAGCACTGTACCAAGTCACTCAGTGATAAAAATCTGACCTGAATTGTGCATGGCACAAGATCACACTTCTGTAGAACTTGCTAGAGGAAGTAGTCAAAAAAAAAAAAAGATATGACAAAATCTTATCTTTATTTTATCAGCTAGCACAACACTAGCCTGAAGCCTACATAGGCAAAATTGATATTTCAGTGAGAATGTGACCCACACAAGTTGGTCTATATCATAGCAGGACTCTGCATTACACGACTGCTGCATCTTCTGGTCCAGCACTGGGAGTCCAAGAACTAAACACATCAAGTTTCTGGTAGTGCAGAATTAACCCCTTTGTTGATGGGAATTTGTTGCCACCAAAATCACATCTAAAACTTTTCAGCTGGGTTTGATAATTACAAACATGCTTTACCCTGATTTGAAAGATATAATGCAATTCCTATTTGTGACTGTGAAACACATTTAGAACACAGATAGAGTTTTCTTATTTCATGGGATTAGAAAGTGAATCACCTGTATTTCATTATTGTGAAATTGTTTTTTAAGGAATCTATTACTTTAAATTAAAAAAAAAAACTTAATCATCTTCTCTGAGCTAAGTGTAAGATTTCAAAACTTTTGTGAACCCTTTGTCTACAAAGATGATGCAGGATGATTTTGTGCTCGAAGCTGGTCTCCCTAATGATTACTGAATCCAGTGCAAAAAAATACCTTCTATTTGACCTGTTTTGGCATTTTATGTAGGCTGCAGGCAATTGTGGTGGTTTGAGCCTTAACTGGGAATTAAGAGCTCAGATGGGGACAAGGCTGAGAATCTCTCTCCTGTTCCCCCCTCCTGCCTCCCAACAGAGGGAAAAAAAAGGAAAGGGAAGGAGCAAATCCACCAAGCAATAATTTGGAGTCGGCCTGGAAGTAGAGAGGAAAAGAGTTTTCTTTGAACAATATATATATATACATATATATAAAACAGGTAAGGTTCACAAGGTCAAGAAACAAGGATGGATGGGAGTGGGACAAAGAAGAAGAACACAAAACCAGTCTCTCTCTGAAGAGGCACAGAGGCAGCAGGGAGAAGGATCAGGCCCAACCACGTGGCAGAGGAGCAGGAAGGCAGCTGCAGTAGCTCTCATCCAGGAAAGGCAGGAGCCAAAAAGAGACATAATAGCTACAATGTCCTGCTATTTACACCCTAGCTGGGCAGGGAGGGGGAAGTGGAACAGACTCAGTTTCCCAGAGGAAAAACGCTCTGCAGGGAGGGCTAAGCACTCACAAGCCCTCAACCCTGTTTTGATTTTGTTTTCAGAATGGGTGTTAACCCACCTCAATCCACCCTTCTGTTCCACTTCCACTCTCCTGTCACAGGTCCTTCATCCAATCTTGGCATGTGGTATTTGAATCTTCGATGTAAGTCCCTTGTTACCCTGTCTCGCTCTCTCCCAGGGCAGTCTCTCTCTCTCTCTCTCTCTCTGGTGATGGTCAGTGTAGGTTGTGCTTGAACTGGGCAGGCATGTGGAGAAGAATCAGGAATCAGTCTGTCTTTGAAAGGGCAAGAGAATAATCAGGAGCAGTCTGTTGCTGTAGGGAAGCAGGAACAGTTGCAGGTGAGATGACCCAGGAGCTCTCTGGGTTGGTGTGTGGTGTGTATGTTGAGTCCTGGACACTAGGCTGGTATTAAGCTAGGAGAGAAAAACTTAGAACAACTTATAACTATTCACACAGTGACTATAACACATCGATGTGTGTTGCCCCCTGTGAGTTTAGCCCCTCTCAGCCAGAGTCATGTTCCACTGTGGGATACACAGAATGTCCCCAGTTTCTAACTTGACCCAGTACTTGTGACCAGGCCCCTCAGCTGAGACCACCCCTCAGGTTGGTTTGCCCCCACAGCAGCAGGAAAAACCCACACTGACTTTCCCAGCAGGTTTTTCTCAGCAATCACAGGAACTCCATCTCCATCCACTGTTTGCAGCAGGTTGGACTGGGCAGGATCAGCTTGGTTCACAGATCCTCTACTGTTCACTAACCAAGTGGCTTGAGCTAGATGTTTTTCCCAGTTCCTAAAGGTTCCACCTCCCATGGCTTTTAGGGTGGTCTTTAGCAAGCCATTGTAGCATTCAACCTTCCCCACAGCTGGCGCATGGTATGGGATGTGGTAAATCCACTCAATCCCATGTTCCTTTGCCCATGTGACCATTTTAGGCTGTGCCTTTAAGAAAGGGACAGTGCTGGAACACTCTGGCTGAATATTTTGAAAACATTCAGATATTCTAAACGAATTTCATTGGTAGATTGGTAAAATGCAACTTTAAGTTTTAGTTCAGTTTGAGTCTGTCTCTATTCCAGTCTGTTCTGCCTTTCCGGCCTGTCTGCTTCTGAGCAACTAGACAGAGCTGACCTTGAGATAAGAAAACTAATCCCTGCATGTGCTTTTGAAACCTAACAAAATTTCATCCTTATTAATTACCTTTTCTCTCTCTCTCTAGCCCTTTTTGGGAAAAAAGGGAGTTAGGGGGATAGAGGTGGTACAGGGGGGGAACCCTCCTCTGTCCGGAGGAGGGAGTTTTGTTCTGTATTACTTTCTTTGCTGTGTATTTCTATATCATAGTACCATAGTATCATAGCATCAGTCAGGGTTGGAAGGGATCACAAGGATCATCTAGTTCCAACCCCCCTACCATGGGCAGAGACACCCCACACTAGATCAGGCTGGACAGAGCCTCATCCAGCCTGCTCTTAAACACCTCCAGGGATGGGGTTTCAACCACTTCCCTGGACAACCCATTCCAGGGCTTCACCACTCTCATGGTGAAGAACCTCCTCCTCACATCCAGCCTGAATCTCCCCACCTCCAGCTTCATTCCATTCCCCCTGGTCCTATCACTACCTGACATCCTGAGAAGTCCTTCCCCAGCCTTCCTGTAGGCCCCCTTCAGATACTGGAAGGCCACAATTAGGTCACCTCGGAGCCTTCTCTTCTGCAGACTGAACAGCCTCAACTCCTTCAGTCTGTCCTCAGAGGAGAGGTGCTCCAGCCCTCTGATCACCCTCATGGCCCTTCTCTGGACACGTTCCAGCACCTCCATATCCCTCTTGTAATAGGGGCTCCAAAACTGGATGCCGTACTCCAGGTGGGGTCTTACCAGAGCTGAGTAGAGGGGGAGGATCACCTCCCTTGACCTGCTGGCCACACTT
Source organism: Melanerpes aurifrons (assembly GCA_011125475.1). Lineage (NCBI taxonomy): Eukaryota > Metazoa > Chordata > Aves > Piciformes > Picidae > Melanerpes > Melanerpes aurifrons. The sequence continues at coordinate 3,132,035 of WWNC01000080.1, read as the reverse complement.
CTCCTGATGCAGCCCAGGATCTGATTGGCTTTGCAGGCTGCAAGTGCACATTGAGAGCTCATGTTGAGCTTCTCATCCACCAGCACTCCCAAGTGCTCCTCAGGGCTACTTTCCAGCCAGTCACTGCCCAGCCTGGATTTGTGCCTGTATATATTGTAAATACTACATATGTTGTGTATGCATTCACTGTGTTTCATCTTGCTTGTAAATATAGTTTTAATTCATCTCTACTTCTCCGACTGAGTCAGCTGTGGTTTCTTTCTTTGTGGAGGAGGGAGAGCTAGGCCTTCTCTCACCAGCACAGCCCATTCCCTTATGAGATTGTTCTTGAAGTTGGTTTCATCATCCAATTCAATCCTCCCAGGGGTGCCGTGTCTCCACAGGATATGTCTCTCTAGGCCCAGGATGGTGCAGTGAGCACTGGCATGAGGTACTGGGTAGGTTTCCAGCCACCCGATACTTGCCTCCACCATGGTCAGTACATACTGCTTGCCACTGTGAGACTGAGGAAGGGTGATGTAGTCAATCTGCCAGGCTTCTCTGTACTTATACTTCGACTGTCTCCCCCCATACCACAGAGGCTTCATGCACTTGGCCTGCTTGACGGCAGCACAGATGTCACACTCATGGATAACCTGTGAGATGGCCTCCATAGAGATGTCCACAGGTCTGTCCTGAGCCCACTGGTACGTGGCATCTCTCCCTTGGTGGCCAGAACTGTCACAGGCCCAGTGAGCTAAGAACAGCTCGCCCTTGTATTCCTAGTCCATCTGGGAGATTTTAGCAGTCAGATCTGCTTGGTGGTTGTGCTTGTGCTCCTCTGTGGCTCTGCTCTTGGGGATGTGTGCATCGATGTGCCGTACCTTTGTTGGCAGCCTGTCCAGTCAGGCAGCAATGTCTTGCCATAGGTCAGTGGCCCAAACAGGCTTCCCTTTTCTCTGCCACCTGTTCCTCCTCCATTCTTTCAGCAACCCCCACAAGGCATTGGCTACCATCCAGGAGTCAGTATAGGGGTACAGCACTGACCAGTTCTCTCATTCTGCTATACCCATGGCCAGCTGGACAGCTTTTATGTCTGCGCACTGACTGGATTCACATTCTCCATCCCTTGCTTCTGCCACTTGCTTTGTTGGGCTCCTGACAGCTGCCTTCCATCTCTGCTTGCTTCCAACAAGCTGGCAGGACTCATATGTAAATAGAGCACAGCCCTTCTCATTGTCAGGGGACATTGTCTCATTGTCTCATTATATGGGGGAGCATTCCAAAGTCAGCACCCTCTGGCCAGTTGGTGATCACTTCCACTGGCAGGACTCATATGTAAATAGAGCACAGCCCTTCTCATTGTCAGGGGACATTGTCTCATTGTCTCATTATATGGGGGAGCATTCCAAAGTCAGCACCCTCTGGCCAGTTGGTGATCACTTCCACTATGCCAGGGGATTTGAAGCACCCCATCTGAGCTCACTGAGTTATCAGGGCCATCCACTTACTCCAGGTGGCATCTGTGGCATGATATGGGGTTGAGCCTCTCCCTTTGAACATCCAGGTCAGGATTGGAAGCCTTAGAGCTAGAAATAGAGGTGACTCAGTCCAAATTATATCAGAGGCAGCCCAGACACCCTCATAGGCAGCTAGGATTTCCTTCTCTGTTGTGGTGTAGTTGGCCTTGGTTCCTTTGTACCCCTTACTCCAGAAACCTAGGGGCCTGCCCCTGGTTTCACCACCAGCCTTCTGCCATAAGCTCCAGGTAGGACCATTCTCACTGTCTGCAGTGTACAGCACATTCTTGATCTCTGGTCCAGTACGAACAGCTCCCAGAGCCATAGCATGGACCACCCCTCGTTTGATCTGGTCAAATGCTGCTCAGATCCCCACACAAAACTATTTTTTCTTCTGTGGTACATGGAAGAGAGGTTTCACAATGTGACTGTACCTGGGAATGTGCATTTTCCAGAAGCCCACAAGCACCAAAAAGGACTGTGTCTCTTTCTTGTTTGTGGATTGCACCATAGTGGCTACCCTGTTTACCACCTCCTGAGGGATGTGGCAATGGTCTTCTTGCCTTTGAATACCCAGGAACTAGATCTCCCTGGCAGGCCCTTTTACCTTGCTTCTCTTTATGGCAAAGCCATCCTCCAACAGGATATCGACTATGCTCTTACCCTTCTGGTAAACTTCCTCTGCTGTCTCACCCCATACAATGATGTCATCAATGAACTGCAGATGCTCAGGGACTCCACCTTTTTCTAAGGCAGTCTGGATCACCTCATGGCAGATGGTTGAGCTATGAGCCCTGAGGCAACTGATTCCATTGGTACTGTACTCCCCTCCAGGTGAAGGCAAATTGTGGCCTGCATTCTTCTGCAATGGGAATGGAGAAAAAAGGCATTAGCAATGTCAATTGTGGCATACCACTTGGCATAACACTTGGTTGCGTTCAATTCCAGCTCATACTGGAGCTCCAGCATGTCTGGCATGGCAGTGCTGATTGGAGGAGTCACTTCATTCAGGCCACGGTAGTCCACAGTCAGTCTCCACTCCCCATTTGCCTTCTGCACTGGCCATATTGGGCTGTTGAAGGGGGAGTGAACCTTGCTGATCACGTCCTGGCTCTCCAGTTGTCGAATCAGTTTGTGTATGGGGTGCAGAGAGTCTCTATTGGTCCTGTATTGCCTGCGATGTACTATGAGAGAAGCAATAGGTAACTTCAAATCCTGCACCTTATGGCTGCCCACTATGGAGGGGTCATCCGACGACTCGGGCATGGTGGACAGCTGTTCTTTGCCTGCAGTCTCTACAGCTGCTACCCCAAACATCCATTTGTGCCACCTAGGGTCCTTGAAGCATCCCTCCTGCAGAAAGTCAATGCCAAGAATGCAAGGTGCATCTGGACCAGTCACTATGTTGTGCTTTCCCCATTCATTCCCAGTCAAGCTTATCTCAGTCTGCAGTACGGTCAAGTCTTGTGAGCCCCCTGTGACTCCCTGGATGCTTATGGGATCAGCCCTTTTGTACCTCAGTGGTATCAGGGTGCATTGGGCCCCTGTGTCCACCAGAACTCAGTACTTCAGGGCTTATGAAGTGCCAGGCAATTTCACATACACATCCCAGAATACTCTGTTGTCCCTGGCCTCCACCTGGCTGGAGGTAGGGCATCTCTAATGCTGGCGGTGACATCCACAGGGTCCTGTGTTACTAGGGGAAAGGTCTCTTGAGTGAGAAGGACCACTCCGGGAAACTGGGGCAGCCCTTCTCCTGGATGAGTTATCCCCGTTGTGGCCACCTTGCAGTTCCCGCACTCTGTTCCAGAGGGCAGAGGTAGGTTGGTCATGCCAGGTGTCCATGTCCTCTCCATGGTCACAGAGGAACCTCCACAGAGACCCCCTTGACATCCCTCAATTGGCTTGGGGTTATCTAGGAGAAGGTCGCCTGCTCCTGATTGCCGAAACCTGGACCCATTCTGAAGGAGAAGGGGAAAAGGAGGTGTCACTTCCCTTTTTCAGTTCATACATGGAGGTCTTGATCTCTTTGACAATGTCTTTAGCCATGGTTTCTATGGCTGAGATCAGGGGTTTCTGATTTATGCTGTCCTCATATTCCCTTAAATCACTGGCAAACTCACAGACAGTTTTAGGACTTCCATCCTGTCCAGTCAGGAGTATCCCTCCTAATGCATAAGCATATTTCTGAGGAGCACCCTGGGTGAGTTTCTTTACGAAGGGCCGTCTCATGGGCACCTCAACTGGGTATGAAGGGAGCTGGCCATTCCCATAAATTATTTCCAGCACAGCCATCTGTCTCAGATACCGAATGCCCTGCTCCATAGTTGTCCATCTAACTGGGGCACAGGGAAGGTCGTCTCTTGAGTGGTACTGGCTCTTGATGGCATTGAGGATGCGTGTGTGTTCCGTAGAGTTTGGATAACTCTTTGTCCATATCAGCGTCACGAGTCAGGGAGCCTAAAGGCTTTGACTCCCTCTTATCCCGGTCCACTGTGTCCACCCCCTTGTCCCAGCATCTCAGGGCCCAGCTTAGTATTGGCTCACCCTCTTTCCTTGCATAATCCAGATGAGTTTGCCTTAGTTCTTTCTGTGTAGTGATGTGACAATTATTTCCTGATCTAACTCATCTTCATCCACCGCTGGGTTCTGTGAGGTGCTGGGGCCTGCTGATATGCATTCCCCATCATCTGTGCCTGGAGATGATTTTTGCCTTCTTTTCCTGCATGTGGTGACCAGTGCACCCTGTTTTGGTTTGGTTTTTTTTCCAGAATGGGTGTTAACCCACCGCAGCAATGTAGCATGCAATACCAAAGACAGTACTCATACAAGGGTAGAAAGTTGTGCTCATAACTAATAAACCTTCAAGCACAGCAGGCTTAGGAAAGACCTGTTAAAGTTCATGCCTCTGCAGGTTTGGAGCACAAAAAGCTCTCGGAAATATATTCCCCTCCCTCAGTGCAGTGTGAGGGGTGCTTTCTAAAGTAACTTGCTAAGAATGAAGGTCATCTGGGACAGAGTATGAGTGCAGATGAGATTATTTTTTTAAATGAAAATGGATGAGTTGGAGTGGGGAAGAATATCAACACTATTGAACTATGAACTCCTGTGGTAGTGTGAAGGTGTAATCCTCCCACCGCATAAAGCACAGCTACCTTAGTCGGAAAAGTGAATGAAAAGCTGTATTTTACAAGCAGAATGAAATGCAATGAATATATACAAAATATACAATATTTACAATATATACAAAATTCACAGGAAAGAACATAACACAGAAAAACCCTCATGAAGAGAATCCATCCTTGGGTTCCCCCCAAAACCCCTCTCCCCTTCCTCCTCTTTCCCCTAGTAGTTAATTGGATGAAAAATGAGAAAGAGGGAAAATCATTAGTTCAAAGGAGTTTTTAAGAAAGTTGGTTTTCTTATCTCATCAGTTTCAGTCCAAGGTAGGTCAGTTGCATGCAGGCTGGCCAAGAATGAAAAAAAAAAAAAAAAAAAAAAAAAAAAAAAAAGACAGAACTAACCAAGAGAAAAGAATGTGAGGGATATATTGCTATGGTAGTCTCACATCTGACCAATGAAATTCATTTAAGTTTATTTTCCCTTTGTTTTCCTTTTTACACGAAAACATTGATCTAGAGAATTCTGCAGCTGACCTTTTCTTAAAGGCTCAGCCTAACCTATCACAATTCTTTGAACACAGGCAGACAAACTTTGAGGAGCAGGGTAGAAAGATTGCAAAGTCTCCCCTTCTCACACAGAATCTTGCAGTATTTTGAAGACCTTCTTCTCAATCTTAAAACATAAACAGCTCTAACCTTATGGAAATGTGGTATCTCAAGGATTCTCTGATGTAACCATCTTTAAACCATTGTGCTGCAGAATATGGTCTGGGAAATATACTGCAAATAGTATGCTAATAAAGTGGATTTCCTTCAAATGCCCAGCTGTTACTAAATATTATGAAATTATATTCTTCTGACTTGTTTCTTTCAAAAGGGTATTTGAGCCACAGAAAACATGAGAACTGGAAAGCCCTGTGTGGGCAATATGAAATTGGCAAGACTTTGCTCAACCTTCGCACTAATGCTTTGTGTTAACTCTGTTTGCTACCACGCAAGTCTGAGATGCTTGTAGTGGCAGATATGTGCAATGCTGTCAACAGCATAAGAGGTTCTGCTCTGATGTAACATGTAACAAATAAGGAAAATATCACTTAAGTTATGAGGGCAAATAAGCTTTATGGTTCCCAAAGGTGAACTGTCTTTCAGTTTCCTCTCTTCTTGTCCTCCCTTTTGGCCTGATGTAGTACTAAAATGACCAAAAAAAAAAAAAAAAAAGGAGAAAGGTCAGATTTTGGGAGTGGGAGCATATTACACTGACAGCTCCATATTTGTGAGGGCAAAAACAGATTAGGAAAAAATATTTATCTTCCTTTATAAATGCATTACCTACTATTATTATTTGTTGTTAATTTTTCTTTTTAATGTTTGAATGCAGAGATGAACAAGCCTGGGTTCTGATAGACATGTCTAAATGCCATTTTCCTATAAATCCACCTAGGAGCAGATGTTGTCTCCTTGTTGGTGGGAAACCCCTTGTTCTGCCTCATCTTGTGACACATGATTGGCTTGAGACTGCAAACAGGGCTGCAGCTGGTGAGCCAACCTCTTCTCTGAGGAGCACTGCAAATCCACTTGAGTGCACCCTTTCTGGCAGATGGGATGAGAGGGCCAGGGAGCTTGGGACTAGTGGGTAGGGAGAAAGCTAAACACCTTCAGTGTGTTTCTTTGCTCCCTTATTCTACCTGCAAGCTGCTGGTTTGAGTTTAGGGCTAGAAAAGGGTAGAGAAAGGACTAATGCTAGAGTCCTGTAGACTGTCCCTTTGCAAGAAATGCTGCAATTTCTTCCCTTTTAAATGCTGTACTTCTTGGACTCTGTGAATCAAAGTTGGGGCCCAGGCAGTTAATTTGCCCTGCTCATGCATAGCTAATGTCACTTATTGTAAACATTGCAAAATTTGTGCAGACTTTATGTACCCTTTGGGATATACAAAGACTTTGGGTTTTCTGATATGTTTGCAAAAAAATAAATAAATGTTGTTTGGGCTCTAAAAGGCTTTACACTCTCTGAGTGGTTTCTCAAGTGAGTATGCATCTCCTCTTGTTCTATATATGTGCCAGCATTTAAAGAAGCTGTGGCAGATTAGATACCATGAAGAATACAACTACTGCTCTCAGCAGACTCTTCCTGGGATTTAGGTGCATTGTGTCTCTGCAGTTATTTCATCAAAAAATTCACTCCTCCTTTTTTCATTCCCTCTGGTTTAAGTTTGGCACAGATTTTTGTAGAAGTTAATTGCTTGCTAGTACTAGCAAGCCAATATTTTGGTCTATATATAACAAAGCTCAGAATTTGACGAAACTTTTACAGTACGTAGAGATGAGTAATTTTTTGCCTCATTAGGGAAAATTAACATTTGGGAGACTCCTAGCAGAAGAGATGGCATATAAAATGGTTCTACTTACATTGTAAGTAACCCTAGATTTTTTAGGTCTTATTTTTTAATTTACAAGCTCAAATATTGTCTTCTTGGTAGTCAGTGAGTTGGGTGCTTCAGTCACCACCAAGAGAACCACTGTCAGTTCTTGAATATTGGATGGGTTCATCTTAGCAAGAAAACAAAACAGACAAATGAGCTTTCAGACCCATGGAGGTTTTAAAAATTCCTCTGACCCTCATATTGAAAGAACTCTTTCCTGAGGCTGGAAAAACCTCTCTGCATGGAGCTCATGCTTTGAAGCACTGAGGCCGAACTCCTCAGACACAGCTGCTCCTTACCGGATATTTTGTTTCACCGTCTCCCCTCCAACAGGATTCAGGTTTCTGGGTGATTGCAGCAAGCCTTTACAAACAGCTGCTGCATTTTAACAATAATAAAAAAAAAAATCCCAGTTTCTGATTTTGCTCAGCTTTTCCTCCAAGCTACCAACAAAGTGGCTAATTAAACCCATGGTGTTTCATTATTATCTCATTTTCAGAACATGATTTTCAGGATCAGTCTGAACTAATTGAACTCCCCTCTTATGGCACTGGCATTGACAGTATTTATAGTAACCTAATTTAAGTTTTCACTCCCTCAAATGGGTATACTGTCAATACTAAATTCAAAGAAGTACTTGGATCTCCCAGCAGCCTTAGTTTTCTGGTCATGAAGGCTATTGTAGGTGCTATTAGCCAGCCGCTAGAAGATAGCACTGTGCTATTGACAGTTGTGTTGGTGAACTGGTGGTAGTGCTTGCTTTACTCTATTCTACTTGCTAAACTGCTTAGGAATTTCAGTCTGTTGGCAGAAATGAATGTGTGCTATAAAGCTGTGGATTTGTGAAATTAACCAATTTTTAGGTGCTACAATATTTAAATGACAGGTTTCTTTTCTTGGGTGTGCTGTGAATAGCACACAGAATTTTTGCACCTTGTGATTTTTTTAAAAGTTAGTTAAGCTTCTTTTATATAGGTGCTGATTTGAGAGACCATGTTTGTGTTCTCGTTGTATTTTATTATATCATATACTTGCAGTAGGAAAAAGAAAAGTTACCTGTTCAACAAGATTTCCTGTCACAAGTTGAAGGCAGTTTGAAATATGATCACAGTATCATAGAATCATAGAATGCTTTAAGTTTGAGGACTTGAAAACAGTCATCTAGTTCAACACCCACACACCTCACCTGTCCCCACAAAGTGAGCAGGGGCATCTTTAACTAGGTTAGTTTGCTCAGTGTCTTGTCAAACCTGAGGTTGAATGTTTCTAGAAATGGGGCTTCTACCATCTCTCTAGGCGGTTGTTCCTGTGTTTCATCACTGAAGTCCCCATCTGTGGAGAACTGCTGCATCTTCCTATGAAGATGCAGTTCAGGACAGAAACACTGCTATCATCCAAACTAACCAAATCCAGATAAATACTTCATTTATCCTTACCATGCTTCCAGTTATTGTTGGCTAGACATGGCTGTATGTGGCAGAGTCATGAATCCTGTCCTTTTTTTTCATGATAGGCCTAAACCAAAGCCCTTAGCTGCATCAGCCTCTGATCAGGACCATAAAGCAGCAAAGTAAGATTGCAGAGACATGAGATCCTTTTTCTTTATTACTGTTTTGTGCTAATAAGGTTGAATACACTCAGTGTGTTTTTCCTATTCTAGGTGTATGTAAGGCTTACCTATCTGCAAGTAGCCCCCACCTTCTTATGGTTGTGTAAAGAAAAAAAGTCTAGTTTATGACAGAATACAAGCCACTCAGGAACTCAGCTAGTGTAGCCAGTAATTAATTATTATTCTAGTGTAATCAAGGCCAAAAATATTGACTAGACAAGTTATTGCTTAAGTAGTTTTTTTGTTTAGGAAGACAGAACAAAATTCAGTAATAATTATATAATTTAAAACTGTGATTTTTATAACTTTCTTTTGAAATTTAGTATCTCTTAAATACACTTCCTGAGGTGCAGTTTTGAAAGTGAAGTGCTAAGACGAACATGCTTTGGTTTTGTTCTCTTCCTCTTCCTTCACCTTGTAAAGGTCGCACTTCTGAAAGCTCTTCATTACACTTTCTATCATTATCTCGTAGAGCAAACACAAAGATGAAGGAAGACCTATGTAAAGATTTTGATCCACATCTCTTCTGAAGCAGGCTGTTTAAGATCACAAAACACGTTGCTTTGCTTCATCCTAAATGGAATTTTCCTAAATGTAAAAGAAGCTTTTGGGTTCATCAATAACACTTTGAATGAAACCTGTCTGGGACACCATATTCTGTGTTAGTGTCAGAGTCTGAGGAACACAGACTGAGTGTCTCTGGATATACATGATCCTGGCTGAGGCTGCCTTTGATATTAATGTATTAGTCGACAAGAGGCCACGAGAAAAACATGTGCAGTTGTTCCCTGTTCTGTTTGCCTTCACTGTATCTTCACATTAATTCCTGGTTGTCATCAACATAGTATCTTGCCCTCCAGCTGCCAAGGTAATGCTTTACATGAGTAGAGGTAAGGGCTGCCGTCTACAGGAGAAACTGCAGTTAAGATTTATTCTGTGATATTTTGCATATCTTCCTTTTAGCATTCATTTATTTCAAGGAAAAGAGTTCTTCAGCGACTTTGAGTAAATTTGATTATAGCATTTTTCCTTTCAAACACATATGATAAAGCCTCCATTTTTTTGTCACACAATATAGCAATTTAGGCACAACTATTTATTTTCAAGTCTATTTTTACCTTATTGCTAAGGCCTTATTTTTAAATTTTGTTTTGTCTTGTCAACATTTACCTTCAGGAATCATTGAAGACACTGGAAGGACAGCTCATCTTTGTTCTTCTACAACTAATTTTGTAAGCAGACACTAAAAACTTTCTATTTTGAGAGGTCATGTATAAGGGCACCTGTCTTCCTTATGTGCTCTAAGTACTAAGCAACCCTTCCTCTTGCATTACTCATGAGGAAAAAAATGCCCTAAAAAGGAAACTTTATAACTTATGTGACAAAATATTTATAATATTTTTATTCCCAGTGAATAGGTAATGCTAACTGGGTTTGGGGAGAAGATTTTTGCTCTGTTTTGGTTCATACATATATAAATGTAATATGCTTCCTGTGCATCGGAGTAATACATGATTAGTATCTTCAGAATTGTAGACTTGCACTGCAAAGGTGTCAATCTTCGACATGACTGCCAAGATGTAGACAAAACACAGGAACACCTGTAAATTTGGCCAGATTTGCATGTGGATTGTCTGGTAAGCAGATTTTATGATTCAGGTGGTGTCTTCCAGTTAGTTCTGTTACCTATAACAGTGCAAGAGCTATCTAGCTAGTTTTGGTAGAGGTTATTACTTCTGTGGGGATATATAAAGTACTTTGCTCTTGTGTCTTAAAGCAGTGAGGCATGCAGGATTATGTAATCCATCAGTCAGTTCCTCTTGAAAGTGTTAGCTAATTACAGAAAAATTCACCCATGGTGTAGAAGAATAAAACCAAACCTTTTCATAAACTTCTTGCAATAGCAGAAAACATTTCAGTCTCTTCCAGATCAGTCTGTGACAAGCTAAATGCACTTCTCTTGAGGCTTAGTAACAGACTTAATAGTTGTACTGATTCAGAGACTCTGAAAGAGTTTCCTAGTATTATGATTGTTTAACTGACATCAGGGCTATTAATTAGTGTTAATTAGGTTTACCTCTCTCCTTTTCCACCTTCATCTATTGCTACAAGCATTTTTGGTTTGGACTCTGTTGATTTCTCCAGAGAAGGTTGCGGTTTCTTTGGCCTCTGACCTCCTTCCTTCAATGGGGATCATTTGTGCATAACTGTAAGGATTGAATTTCTTGGGCAAGAGTTTCAAAGAAAAGAGAAACTGCACAAATTGACATAAATTAGGCAACAGAAAGAAAATACTGAGGATGAAATATTGATTTTATAACTTCTTAAAACTTTTTCATCTCAGATCTTGCAAATGAGTTGACTACAATATTAGCTATTCACATAGCTCTCTTAATTTTAGACAGTAGTCTTTGAACACTTATAGTATTTTGTACCCTTCCAAATTAGCTGCTATGGCCAAGGAAGCTGCAGTGAATGTGTTAGCAAACCCTGAAAGTGATAGAAAATGAAAACTGAAAGGAAACTTCATAAACAACAGTACAGAAAGGCAAAAGGTTTGGATTTTTTTCTATTATCTCTTGCTGGGATCAAAGAGGTTGTCTGGGACTAAAGATACCTTGGGCCAAAGGTGCTAGGGTAAAAGTAGTACTAATGAAATTGACACACTGATGTATCAGCTCTCTAAAGAAAGAAAACAAGAAAACCCCGAAACACCAAACCAAAAGCAAGCAGGATCTGGCCATGTGAAAATCCTTCATACATACTGGGACAAAATTCAATATCTGGGCATAATGTGCCTTCACCACACAAGGAATATCAAACAGGGATCATACTTCCAATGTTGTGAGGATGGATTTTATCTAATAATCACACTTACTCATTTCAAGAGCCTGTTGCTTTAGTATGCTACTTTCTGTTTAGTGCTGTGGTAGATGTCCATAACTTGGGGCAGAATGAATAAGGTAACTAGAAAGATGAACAGCTCTATGTAAAAAAAAACAAAGGGATTTTGTGTACCTCAGATAAAAGCCACACAAGTAATCTGCTTTAACTGAAGGAAAACAAGTAAATAATGAACCTCCATTGAGTGAAAATAAATAAATAACTGTATGTACCTTAAGGGAAAAAAATACTCTAAGTTGTACTTAACTGTAAAGAGGTGTATAGTACAATTTAAAGGCTCTGGGCCTTGCAAGTTTGTATTAGAGGTCTGATTTTACCTACAGGTGCTAAAAGTCTACAGCACTCTACCTTTGTATCTTAGTCTACCTAGAAATAAATACTTCTCCATAATGGGTCTGTTGACCAGTCTGTGTTGTGGGAAAGGACACATGATCTACAGGAGGAAGTGGGTCAAATGCAGTTTCAGTGAAAAAAGTTTTTTCATAGAGGACAGATTATTTTATGAAGTGTTATTCTTTATGAGTCAGAAAAAGTGAGGATGACTTCTGCTGAATTGCAAATGAGTATGTACCTGATATGTGTCCTACAGAACTATAAACTACCAATAAATTATTTGTAGAAAAATGTTCATCTTATGTGTATTGTCAAGTAGAGATTGAGCCAGCATCCCCAGTCCACTGACCTTACCAGTATGCCATTGAACCACTTCACCTGAATACATTAAAAGACTTAATTTATTTTTTTGTTTTGTCTTTGTTCCCATTCAGAAAAATATCAGGGGTTAAAAGCTGATGTGTTGCTGAACCATTTCCTCCTGTCCTCAAGATCTCTAGAGTTAGACTGCTTTGCAGTTCTAAGGGACTGCAATAGCAAGCTGGCCTGCCTCTGGCCTTGGCCTACACACCATCTTTCTGGCATTGGAAGTCCACACAACAGCCAGTGCTTTGATTTCTTGATGGCTTTTATTTTCTAGAAACTGCAATAGTAGTAGACTTCATTTCTGTCCTCCTGGGGAACATACATGAAACAAAATACCTTTTTTCCTTTGTAAGATGTAACAGGTCATGAAGATCTAGTATTCAAATAGATGTTGTTTTGTGGGACTTAAGAAACTGAGAAATAGCTGAGAAGATTAATTTTTATAGTAAAAGACGTGTGTTAATATTAGAATGACAGGTGCTCTGGAAAGTTAAATCTTAAATTCAAATTATTTGTTCCTTTAAATTTTAATTCTTAAATAATTTATATATGTGCCATATGTATGTATTCTCCTGGCACTACCTGGCTTTCACAGAAGTTAGTAACACCCTGATGAAAACTCATGGGGAGGATCTTTAGTTAGCAAGCAGGGAGCTGCTGCTAATCTCAACCCTTTACACCTTATGGAAGCACCTGTAGAACACTGGCAGTAGCTCTGTTCACTAAACTTGCAGCAGAGCTGAGAGTGGATGCTATTGCTCATTAAGAACTGAACAGACTATTTCACAGAAACCAGTAAATATATACATATATATAGCTGCTGCAGACACAACACCACTGAATCTCAGCATCTGGCCAACAGGTGAGAGGCAATGTTTACACTTTCTAATACTGTTAAACCACTAAGAGCTTTGTCTAAAGCTCAGTGTCAAAGTCTTTTCTCATTAATCTAGACTGATTTTGTTTCTAAAATACTTCTGTGCTATTTCTGTGGCTTTAGTTTTAATTAATAGCCTTCTTAGTCTGTCTAAAAGTCTATCCCCTATACTTTTCTTGATTTTTTAATATTTTTTTTTCTGGTTGTCTGTGTTATGGAACTGATAGGAGCTGGCTGAAGTTATATGAATGTAAATTTTTAGTCTCATGAATTTTGAATCCTTGGCTAGGATGAAGAGTGAGGTATCTGGTAACAAAAACATGACTTAGGATCAGTTGATGTAACACAGTACATATGCTAGACTTCTATGTGTTCATCAGTAAAAGAAAGCAGGTGTGACAGTTTTAGGCTATGCCTTTAAAAAAAGGACAGGTACTGAAACACGCTAGCTGAATGTTTTGGTGTAAAAAGGAAAACAAAGAGAATTCTAAACAAATTTCATTGGTAGATCAGTGGAAATGTAACTTTAAGTTTTTGTCTGTGCAGTCAGTCTCAGTCTGTTTGAGTCTGCGTTCGGACAGCTGTTTTTCTTTCTGTGCTTGGCACTGACCTTGGACTAATGAGATAAGAAGCTAATTCTTTTTCTTCCCTTAGCATACGCTTTGAACTAACAGAATTTCCCTAATAATTACTTTTCTCTCTAACCCTTTTTTGGGAAAAAAGGAGGAAGGGGGAAAAGGGGTTTCCATTTAATGTATAATAAAGTATTCTAGCTTTTTTTCCCCCTACCTCCTTTTTGGGGGGGGGGGGGGCAGGGAGGGTGTATGTGTATGTCTACTACAAAAATTCCCATGTTATGCTCCGAAGTGATGCTTTAGTAGTTAGAGAGTCCTCATGATGAACAGAAAAGTCTCATTAACAGAATAACAGAGTTGATAAGAATTCTCTGCTTGTTAGCTGAAATGCTGGAATGCAGGGAGGGGGAGAGGGGTTGGCAGACAGCCTTTGGATAGATAAGGAATAGCAGGATTTTTCAGTGATTTACTTCTGTTAGTCTTGGACAAGATGATCTTTTGTATAAGATAAAGGACACCTGCATGATATGTATACATCTGCTATTTTAGATAGATAAGCTTTGTATAGATAAGGAAGCATCTGGACCCCTGTCATTATAGACAGATAACTTTTTGTATAAAAGCTTGCCCAAAACTCTCTGAAGACACACAGGTCTTTGGAAATGATTCTACCTGTGTCAGGCGTGCCAGAATAGAAGCATAATACAAGAAACTTACTGAGTCTCTTGTGTGTCATTCTCTAAGTCAATTTGGCGACCGCGGCAGGACGACTCTGTTTGGCTGCAGGACCTGCTGAGGAGCCGGACCTCTAAGGGCCCGCCGAGAAATTCTCGAGGAGAGCTCCGCTGCTCATCAGATCGCTGCAGGGACAGACAAGACTGCCAGCACAGAGAAGGTATGCTTCTATGAAAGGGGTAGCTCCGTAAGTCGCGAGGGGACGCCCTGCGCGGGAGAGAGGCATTTATTGCACCCCTAGGTAAAAGAGCTCTTGGGTTGGGACCAGGGGGGTCCCAAAGGTAACTATAAGCATTGTTTATGTATCATGAACATTGTTTGTAGTGTGGGACCAGGGGGGTCCCAAAGGGAATTATAAGTATCGTTTAAGTGTGTGAGGGGCCACGGGGGTCCCTAAAGAACATAAAATACTAGAGATTTTGAATGTGTGACTGAGTGTGTATGGCCAATAACTGTGTGCTAAGGACCGGTCATTATTGTTGTAGTTGTATTTGTATTTGTTTTGTGTTCTGTGTGCTGTAAAAAGAAAGTACTGTGTTGTATTGTGTAAAATGGGAGGGAGACAAAGTAGTGAGATCCCAAGACATAGCCCACTTGGTTGTATACTTGCCCACTGGGGGGAAATTGGAGGCCCCCCAGGAGGGTCAACAAATCAGAAGACTCTAACTAAATTTTGTACCCGGTGGTGGCCATTATATAAATTAGATGGTGGAGAGAAATGGCCTGTAAATGGGAGTCTGGAGTATGATACTTTACTGCAATTGATGTTATTTTTAAGAAGAGAAAAGAAATGGGATGAGACAATATATGCTGATATGTTTTTCTATCTCCGAGATCATCCGGAGTTTCAAAGGGACTGTGGTGTTAGAGCTCCCTCAGATCCAATGGTTTTGGCCCTTGAAAAAGAAAACAAGGCCAAGAATAAGAGGCAGACACAGTTGAAAAGGTGTTGCTCTGCGTGTAGTATAGGGCAGAGATGTCTTAAACTTGAGGAAATAAAAGACCTGCCTGAATTTTATCAATCTCCAGGAAAATTGCAAGAGGTAGTGACAGAGAGTTCGGAAAATAATGTCGGAGGTTTTGGGAGTGGCAGCAATTCAGATAGTGATACTGGAGTCAGTTCCCAGAGCTATGCTCAGGGAAGCCCAGTGGCAAGAAGGACCCGAGGACAGCAAGCAAATGCCCCGGCTTCCCAGGTACTCATTCAAGCCCCCCTGCAACAAGCAGTAGGGCCTGAGGGGGACCCAGTCTGGATTAAGGTGCCTTTTACAAGTCATGATTTGGATAGTTGGAGAGAAAAGGCTAAAAATTATCGTAATGATCCCACAGGGACAGCTACACATTTTCGATTCATGGTTAGGCAGCACAATCCAGACTGGGACGATATCCAGTTATTATTAGAACAAATGACTGAAACAGAGAAACAATTAATTGAAAAACATGGATTGGAGCTTGCAACAGAAAGAATTCAAACCCGGGAGGGGGGCAAACATTGGAGATGTATTTCCACTCCAAAATCCGGAATGGAATACAAACAATGCCCTGCAAAGGACTAGATTGGAGGAATACCGGGAGTTTGTAGCCAGGGAATAGAAAAAGCCATTCTGAAAGCAATTAACTGGTCTGTGTTATACTCAGTCAGACAAGGACCTGGTGAATCACCCTCAGAATTCTTGGATAAGCTGAGGGAAGTAATGAGGAAAAACACCTCTCTTGACCCCGGATCAGAAGTAGGTATACAACAACTGGTATCCCTGTTTATTGGGCAATCTGCTAGTGATATCAGAAAGAAGCTGCAAAAGTTGTCACCCCGCAGGAAGAGATTTAGAGGCACTTTTGGATGTAGCATGGAGAGTATTTTCTAACAGGGAAGAAGAAAGTAGGAGAAAA
The DNA here is from genome assembly GCA_011125475.1 of Melanerpes aurifrons. Classification (NCBI taxonomy): domain Eukaryota; kingdom Metazoa; phylum Chordata; class Aves; order Piciformes; family Picidae; genus Melanerpes; species Melanerpes aurifrons. Next base: position 3,115,705 of record WWNC01000080.1, on the reverse strand, counting down.
GAGAAGAGAATGTTGGTAGCAGCGTTGCAGGAAAGTAAGAAGACTAAAGGGACTAATAGAGTGCGGTTGGAAAAGGATCAGTGTGCGATTTGCAGAAAGAAGGGACACTGGAAAAGAGAATGTCCAGAGAAGAAAAAGAAAAATAGAATACAGGCACAACTAGAAGAGGATGATTAGGGAGGACCGGAGGAGACTATAAATACCCTAGCAGATCCTCTGGTTATAATGAAGCTAGGGGAACAAGAAAATAAACTGGAATTCCTAGTTGACACAGGAGCAACCTTCAGTCTTAAATCAAGCACTGCTGCCTCTGGATGAGAGCTATGTTTCTGTGGTAGGGGCTACAGGTCAAACTGAGAAGGCATATTTTTTTAAACCTCTTAAATATAAATATGGTAAAACTTGGGGCTTACATAAATTTTTATATATGCCAAATGCCCCAAAGTCATTGCTGGGGAGGGATTTGTTGGAAGCATTGGGAGCTGAAATTAAATTTAGTAAGGGGAAGGTAGAATTCAGAGTAAGGGAGGAACAGTTGATTGAGGTTTTAAGTCTTGCATTAATGAGCCCTCAACAAGAGAAAAACGGAATAAAAGAAAGCATAAAAGATCAAGTATATCCTGGGGTTTGGGACACTGAGCAGCCTGGAAGGGACAAAAATGCCCTACCTGTGATAATAGATCTTAAGCCTGGAGCTCAACCTGTTAGATTAAAACAATATCCTTTAAGGAAAGAAGATAGGGAAGGAGTTTTGCCTATTGTAGAAAAATTCTTAAAGTATGGGCTGCTAACAGAGTGTGAATCAGCTTACAATACTCCAATTTTACCTGTAAAGAAAGCAGCTGGAGGGTATCGGTTAGTGCAGGACCTAAGGGCTATAAATAAAATAACAAAGGATATCCATCCTGTGGTGGCAAACCCATATACCCTCTTGACTCAATTGAGAACAGAATTAGAATGGTTTACCTTCTTGGATCTAAAAGATGCCTTTTTCTGTTTACCCCTGGCCCCTGAGAGCCAGCCACTGTTAGCCTTTGAATGGGAGAACCCAGAAACTAACTGAAAGTGTCAATTAACTTGGACAGTCTTGCCCCAAGGATTTAAGAACAGCCCTACTGTCTTTGGAAATCAGCTCACAAAAGAATTAGAGAAATGGAACAGGCCAGAAGGCAACGGAGCTCTGCTACAGTATGTAGATGACATCCTGCTGGCCACCCAGACCAGAGCGGAATGTGAAAGCTGGACTGTGAGTATGCTGAATTTCCTGGGACTTCATGGGTACCGAGTTTCCCCGCAGAAGGCCCAAATAGTACAGCAGCAAGTAACCTACTTGGGATATGAATTAACAGCAGGGCAACGAGTGCTGGGCCCTGAAAGAAAGGAGGCCATCTGTTCTATTCCACTTCCAAACACAGTAAAGGCACTCCGAACCTTTTTGGGAATGACAGGGTGGTGCCGGTTGTGAATTTATAATGATGGCCTGCTTGTGAAACCCCTCTATGAATTATTGAAAGAGACTGATAAGGACTTGCAATGGAATGGAGAAGCTGAACAAGCTTTCCGTACCTTAAAGAAGGAATTGATGAGGGCACCAGCACTAGGCCTACCTGATGTCACTAAACCTTTTTTATTGTATTCCCATGAAAGCCAAGGGATAGCACTCGGAGTCCTAGCACAAACCTTAGGACCCTACTGAAGGGCGGTGGCATACCTCTCTAAACAACTGGATGAGGTAAGCAAGGGATGGCCAGGATGCCTGAGGGCTGTGGCAGCAGTTGCAATTAACATTCAAGAGTCTCGAAAGTTCACAATGGGGCAGAAGATCACAGTCCTAGTATCACACACCATCTCTGCCGTTCTAGAAGCCAAGGGAGGACACTGGCTGTCTCCACAACGATTTCTTAAATACCAAACCATCCTAGTGGAGCAGGATGATGTGGAAATTAAAGTTGCTAACTTTGTCAATCCAGCCTCTTTCCTCCAGGGTGGTGATGGAGAACGAGTTATTCATGATTGTTTGGAAACAATTGAGGCCACTTATTCCAGCAGACCTGACCTGAAGGAAGAACCCCTAGAAAAGGCAGACCATAACTGGTACACCGATGGAAGCAGTTTTGTGATCCAGGGAGAAAGAAAAGCTGGGTATGCTGTAACTACAGGAGAAGAGGTAATCGAGGCAGAAGCCCTACCAAGTAACACCTCCGCTCAAAAGGCAGAGACAATAGCACTCACCAGAGCTCTTGACCTTTCCCGAGGGAAAAGTGCAAACATATGGACTGACTCCAAGTATGCCTTTGGGGTGGTACATGCCCATGGAGCCATTTGGAAAGAAAGAGGACTGTTGACATCTCAAGGAAAAGGTATTAAACATGCAGAAGAAATACTGAGGCTGCTAGAAGCAGTGCAGAAGCCAAGCAAAGTCGCCATAATGCACTGCAAAGCACACCAAAAAGGAAATACTGGTCAAGAAAGAGGCAACAGACTGGCAGATGAAACAGCTAAAAGGGTGGCCAGGGAGGGGAGGAAGGTGTCAGAGTTTGTTTTGATCCCAGATGGTAAACTGTCAATTGAGCAAAAAGAGCCAGAACCTGTGTATAGCACAGAGGATCAGAAATTAATTAAAGACCTTTTGGGGAATAGGACAGGAAAGGGCTGGGCCAGGACACCGGATGGGAGATTAATCATTCCCACTAACCTTCTCTGGGCTTTTGTTCAGATGGAACAGGCAAAGACTCACTGGGGAACAGAAGCCCTGTATCGAAAATTGGTTCAGGAGTGTATAGCGTGGAAATTATACACCACAGTCGAACAGCTAACCCGGCAATGTGAGGTGTGTCTTAAGGCTAACCCCAAAGTAAGAAGAGAAGTTAGACTGGGACAAATTAGCAGAGGAAATTATCCAGGACAACAATGGCAAATTGATTTTACTGAGCTCCCAAGAAAGGGGGGATACAGGTACCTGTTGGTACTCACTGACACCTTCTCTGGTTGGCCAGAAGCATTTCCCTGTCGCACAAACAAAGCACGGGAGGTTACTAAGGCAGTGTTACAAGAAATAATACCTCATTTTGGGGTACCTGCTGCTATTTCCTCAGACAGGGGACCTCATTTTGTGGCCAAGGTGGTACAACAGGTGAGCAAAATTTTAGGGATTGATTGGCAACTCCACACCCCCTACAATCCACATTCGAGTGGGCAAGTGGAGAAAATGAACCATTTAATCAAAAACCAGATAGTAAAAATTGGACAGGAAGCAAACCTTCCTTGGCTACAAGCATTACCAATTGCCCTGCTGCGAATTCGAACTAAGCAAAGAATAAAGGAAGGGTTGAGCCCATTTGAAATCCTGTTTGGAAGACCTTATGTAGTAGGAACTATGGACCCTTCTGAACCAGGGCAATGTAGAGAGGAAAGGTTGAACAAGTATGTTCAGCAAATTTATAAGAACCTGAGCATTGTTAACAAACAGGTGATTGGAACCAATGTGAGAGGGTTAGACAGACCAGTCCATGATGTGGAACCTGGAGATTATGTCTATGTCAGATCTCTTTCAGAGAACCCTCTGGAACCCAAGTGGACCTGACCATATCAGGTGTTATTGACATCCTTCACAGCCATCAAAATCAAGGAACAAGCTGCTTGGATTCACCACACCAGAGTCAAGAAGACTTCAGCAAAAGAATGGAAACTTGAATCCCAGGGACCCCTGAAGCTCAAGCTGTATCGATAATTGTGATTTGTTTGTTGGTTAATACTATTGAAGGATGGGAAGGCAATATGTACTTAAATGTTAGTCAAGAATTGGCTTTGCAAACTAATCTTTCTAACTGTTGGATATGCACTGAACTTCCTCGAGGCCAAATGAGGACCCCTTTATTTGGGGTAGCCTCAATGAATTGGACATGGGGGCCGTCAGACTGGGTGACTACATCTGATAGTAACTTCCACAATTGTCAGCATGGGAAAGATAGCTCAGAAAGCTTGGGTCCAAAGTTTGACTTATTAATTGTAGATCCTTCACGAACCCTTTTTGTAGAAAGTAATGAAAGTAGTGAAAATAAGGTAGGATGGCGAAATTTAACAGGGTTGGGCTGCAGCTGGAATTACTCTTCCCTGGAGAAGTCTCAGGTGCCAATCCATGGGTTCAGGGAAATGGCTGTACCTCTTCTAAAGAAAGCAGGCTGGATGTTGTAGGGGCTGGTGTAGCTCTATTAAGTCAAATTAGTTGCTTACTCCCTTATGGATATTGGTGGTTGTGTGGGGATGGACATGCTAGAAAAGCTTACCCCAAAATGGACAGGAGTTTGCACTGCAGGCTACTTAACCCCACAAATCACTGTCCATCATGAGATCCTGCCTAGAGGATATTGGAGAACTCTTTGGAGAAGGCACAGAAGGACAGCAAATCCCCTTGTCAGATACAATACTGGATATCACAGTTTTGTTCGAGCATTGTTCCCTGCATTAGGCGTTGCACAACTTGAAAAAGCAATAGTAAATATATCAGCTACAATGGAAGTCATTGCTAATTCAGCAGCTGATGCAGTGCAGAATCTGCAGGTGGAAGTTAAGTCTGCGAGCAGCGTGTCACTACAAAACAGGCTGGCTTTGGATATTATTACAGCTGAAATGGGAGGGGTGTGTACCCTGATAAACACCACTTGTTGCACCTATGTAGATAAATCAGGACAAATTAAAACTGATGTACAAAATATATGGGAACAGGGGAAAGTATTACATGAGGTAAGCAAGGATGATACATCATATGGATTATCAGACCTCTGGGAAGAGTTAACCTCATGGATGCCCAATATACGCTGGCTTAAACAGTTGTTGCTGGGAATTGTAATGATTGTTTTATTAATAATATTACTGCTAGTTTTGATTAAGATAATTATGTGTACTGGAAAGAGTAGTGTAGAATCCTACCATAAGTATAAAAATTATAAACTCAGGCATGAGCTGGAAACAGGACATTATTTTAAGAAAGTATAGTATAGGAATATACTCTTGGCTGTAAGAAAGGGGGGAATTGATGAACAGAAAAGTCTCATTAACAGAATAACAGAGTTGATAAGAATTCTCTGCTTGTTAGCTGAAATGCTGGAATGCAGGGAGGGGGAGAGGGGTTGGCAGACAGCCTTTGGATAGATAAGGAATAGCAGGATTTTTCAGTGATTTACTTCTGTTAGTCTTGGACAAGATGATCTTTTGTATAAGATAAAGGACACCTGCATGATATGTATACATCTGCTATTTTAGATAGATAAGCTTTGTATAGATAAGGAAGCATCTGGACCCCTGTCATTATAGACAGATAACTTTTTGTATAAAAGCTTGCCCAAAACTCTCTGAAGACACACAGGTCTTTGGAAATGATTCTACCTGTGTCAGGCGTGCCAGAATAGAAGCATAATACAAGAAACTTACTGAGTCTCTTGTGTGTCATTCTCTAAGTCACTCATTTAACTGAAAGGAATAGAGATTTTAAAATGAATTGTAATGATAATTTAGAACCTGACTTCTCAAAAGAGCTTGGAAGCCACAGAACCTTCATTTTGCATACCTCCTCCCAAGACAGTCAAGCCATCAAGTGGAATACTCAGATCTCAATTTGTCATTAAAACCATCTCAGAAAATAACACAGAACAAATGCCTCCTACAAAGACCATACAGTGGGCCAGCTTCTTTTAGGGGTCATCTAGCAGGGATGAATATCTATGTTAGGGCACGGGAAGAGGATTTAGGGATTTAGCAAGGAGTACTTAGTTGGTGGCAGCAGTGCCTATGGTCATACCATGCTGAGAATGCCTGATCTTGGCTGATCTCGGAAGCTAAGTAGGGTTGGGCCCGGTTAGTACTTGGATGGGTAGATCGCCTGGGAATACCGGGTGCTGTAGGCTTTTGGTGTGGAGTCACCATCCCTGGACGTGCTCAAGGGGGGATTGGACATGGCACTTGGTGCCATGGTCTAGTCATGAGGTCAGTGGTGACAGGTTGGACTCAATGATCTTTGAGGTCTCTTCCAACCTTGGTGATACTGTGATACTTTTCCCTAACTCAGTGCATCAGCTCACTCTTGGCTGAAAAGACTCATGATCTCCTAGTTCATCACTAAGGGGACAGCAGGTACCCAAATCCTATGAGAAATCAATACTAAAGCTGATTTTCATGTCTAAGCAATCTAAATCTTGATCAGACTGATTTTTCCTATAACCACCATCATTCAAATAGCATATAGTCTAAATTTAACCATGTGGCTTCAATAGTATAGTAAAACCCAACTTTAATATTGTCCTCTTACTTGCTTATTGCAGTACATGGAACATAACATTCAGTAAAATATATACACATCCTTTATTCTTAAAGTCAGCCCTATTTAGTAGAATTTTAAGCAGCCATCTCTGTGATCTTTTATGCCAATATATTTTCCTAAAGCATTAAAATGTGCAGTATGGCACATTCTTTTGGCTGATTCATGTAAATACCTGTATTTCTTTACTGTGGGAGTGTTTCACACAGAAGTTTCTAATTACGGTACTGTTGTAAATGTGCCCTCAGGAATGAGCAGCAAAGATATCAATGAATATGTATATTAGTAGTTTATTTATATACAAACTATACAACAGGCCATTCACAGTTGCTATTTACAGGTATCAGTATTTGGTTGGTGGAATTACCTCTAGAGAATGTCTATGCATGGGCACTTCAAATGAATCAAATTATTTGTAGAATTTAGAATCAAAACTGATTCAAAAAGCTATGGGTGAGGGGTTTGTTGGTGACTGGCAAATCTTCAATCTGGAGTGGTTTGGCACTACCTTAACTGAAATTCTATAAAGAAAAGGCTCGGCTTACTCACGAACTGAAAACTTTGCAGAATCTTTCCTTGTGTTTATAGTCCAGAACATGTGGCATGGATATGCCATAATAAGGAAATAGAAAATGGTACCAACCACGTAGTGTTGTGCCACGTGGTTGCTGCTTCACCCAGAGTACTAAGGTTCAGGAGCCTCCCAGGGAAACTTCAGAGGCATTTGCAATTTGGTCCACAAAGCGTGGTGCCTGGTAAGGTTCCCTGCTCTAGGGATTGTAGCAGTTCAGGACCAGTGGTGCACACACACTACCATGGTTTCCTCCTGCGCAATGGGTCAAGCAGCAGTTGATCCCATCCATGGGGAATGGGGATCAGCATGCAGTGCAGCACTGCCCGCAGCCAGGCAATGGTGGCAATGTACAGTGAGGCCTTCTGGAGCACTGGTTCAAGCCCTGGGCAAGGCAGACACCATAGCAGCATGGACACACATACAGGCATAGGCACAAACAGGAGCATGGGTTACCTGTTTACTGAACAACCCCTATTTAACTTTTGCTCCAACAAATACTGGTCCAATGAGCATCTGTTGCTAGCAGAATGAAATCATGTTTTGCCAAATATGGCATACACATACACTGTGAATGGAGCAGACGCAAACATGCCACCTGGTCCTTGTTTACCACAGAGGTGGAAACACACCCAGGCAGATTGTTTACCTGGATTCAGTGGCACCAAGATCCTCCCTGCCAACTAACTCCAGAAGGGAGGCAGGGAAAGGGGGTTTGAGTCAAACACACAGAAGCATGTTCTGGCAATATTTGATGCATAATCCTGGCCATAAGCATCATTCACTACAGGTACTGGAATCTGGAGTTTAGGCATCAGTTTATGTCAACATCTACATGCAGTATCTAAGATTATAATAGAAAAGTGGCCAAAATAATATGCTGGTCCTGATTCTAAGATAGGAGATGTCTGAAACAGGCTGCCCAGAGTGGTGGTGAAATCTCCTTTTCCCAAGACTTTGAAAACCCACCTGGGTGCATACCTGTGTGGACTACCCTAGGTCATCCTTCTTTGGCAGGGGTGTTGGACTTCATGAACTCTTGAGGTTCCTTCCAACCTCTAAAAATATGATGATATTGTGTACTATGATACTGTGGCGCCCCTCAGGGCTACAACAATGCTATGAAGCACAAAAGGGCAGGCCAACATACTGGCCAGGTACTGCCAGCTGCAGTCAGGGAGCAGCATTGTCTGTCTAGGCACCACACAAACACCTGCCACGCAAAAGTTTCTGTTCTGATGATCTGCCGGCTGGTAGGATGCACTTTGGTAGTGTTAATTTCTGCGATATTACTGGGCTCAAATATAGTGCTTAGATAGGTGCTTGATTAAATCAGTGTTTATTTTCCTCATAAAGACAAAAGCATTGTGTCATGGCCCAATGGTGGGTAACTTGGCAGAAGTTAACTCTCTTACATTCCAGCTTGTCCTCAGATATCAGAGGGGCTGGGAGTGGCTGAGCTTAATTCCTGAGTGACGCCCAGTTGAACAGAATTAAGACTCAGAGTCAAATGCCAAACTAGTTTATTTAGCAGACAACAGGTATAAATACTGTGGTAGTCCAATATATAAGGGGCGGGCATTGTGATGATGATGCAGGTGGGGATGACATGAACTGGGGTGGCAAGCTGGGGACCAGGCAGAATGGCAAGGAAGCAGAGTAGTCCTCAACAATCCCAGTCTCTAGCCACTGACTTCTCAGCTACCAATTCTTTGTACATGTCTTCTTTACAGATGTCTTTTCCCTAGCAGTGGCTCCTCATGGTAGGCAGTGACTCCCCTCAGCAGATCACCCCCTACCAGTTTTTCTTGCCCACCATACTGTGGTGTCTTCTATAGTTTCATACCATTGTTAAAAATAGCCATCTGCCCTGATTCCACAGCAGAGTGGATGCCTGATGCGGTCTCCAGGGCTCTAAACTCTGTTTCTGTTGCTTCTGCCTTCTGGGTCACAAAGTCAATCCCAGGGGGCCATGTCTAGGCTCTCTGTATCTCAAAAGATTATCCAATATGATTCTCTTAACAGTGTTGAGCCGCATATGTAATGATTTCTGTCCCTTACACATTGGTAACCTGTTTTGATGGAGATGCTATCACTGTATCTGAATACCAAAAGGGTAATGCAGCAATCAGAAAGTGAAAGCACAGATCTTTGCAGGGAAATCTGTGAAGCTTCCCATCTTCACTGGCTCCTCCCTACGTGATTAGTCTCCAAAGTGCAAAATTATTCCTTTGCTTCTGGCAAAATTCAGCAAATTAGTTGTTCATTCTTTCTGTTACAGATGAAGTTGAAATGTTACACATCTTTTCTCCCACAAAATGGTAAGAGGGATAGAAAGAGCCTAGGACTAGCTTTACAAGAGACATTTAGCAGGCATCAGGCCTTGAAGTGTCTCTGGCACCTGCATCATTGAGCTTCTCTGTTTGGTTTGCTTCCAAATCCCACTAGAAAAAAAAATGGCATACTTTTGTTGTTGTTAATATTACACTGGAACAGTGTTGCCTGCTGTAGACTAGCTCTGACTGCAAAGAGGAAGGAGTAAAGAACCAAGTTGCTGGGGTTTCTTGATAGTCAATAAGACAAGAAAAAGGCTGTGGGGAAATTGTAGTTAGTACTTAGGATCTCACCCTAGACTTGCAGCTTTCTAGGGCAGAGCATCCTGTCACAGAATGGATGATGAGTGGGTAGACACTACAGAATGCACCTGGAAAGAACCAGAAACAATCTGCATACCAATTGTTGCTCTGATAAATATCTTTATATTATAATCATCTGAACATGTACTGAAAATGTGACTGCATAACTAATCCATCTTGCAGAAATTAGACATTGTTTTTTTGGTGTTTTCACTTAATTTAGTTTAATTTAGTTTCTCCTGTGAGTACCATTGATACCCTGCTTTTGGGTTAATTAAAAGTTTTCACCACCAAAACCAACCAGCCCAGCAAACAATAAAACATAAATGCCTTCTTTTTGTGGTAGAGTCACTGAACTCCAATACAGATGTGGGTGATGTAAATCCATACCTGAGGGGTTAGAAATCAGATCTCAGGGAATAGATTGGTATTTCCTATAGATCACTTTGGATAGATAACTTTATTGTTCTCTGTGGCTTCCCTTCCATGGGACCCTTAGCAGAAGTGCTAGAGCTTGCAACAGAAATTAATGTATTTGTCATTACAATTTTCTGACAGTCATCTTGCACATTGTTTGGAGCAAGGATATGCATGCATCCTCAGGGAATTGTCTGGCTCTGCTTAAGTGAATTAAACAGAACAGTGGGATAATGCTTCTTTCTTCACAAGACTGATATCACCACATCCTTTGCTCAGCTCCTCTATGCAGTTGCCTTGTATGTAACCTTGGTGCTCAGCCTATTTATCATGCACTCAGATGACCCAGGCTGCAACTGTTCCAGCAATTGTGAAACAACTTGTAAAGCAGTGTGGGTTGTGCTATTCTGTAGTTTTTCTGCAGGGCAAATAGTGTTAGTCAAGGTAGGCAGAACCTAATATCCTGAACTGTACGTTCAAATGCCATTGGATAGCATCTGACCATTTCATATACACATAAGGGGGGCATTTTCTTCACCAACCTAGAAGATTATAAAAGGCCTCTGCAGCTAATAATGTTTTTTTTTCACATCCACTAATCAAAGATCAAAGGATCATGGATGAAGACAGCTTTGGGCAAAAAATAATGACTTTGCCAGTCTGCTTATAATTTAGAGAAAGCCTAATATATAAATGTCATGGAAACAAGCTGTTCCTACTGAATAAAACAAATACTGTTCATATTTCTTCATTCTAATATTTTTAATGCAAAGGAAAAAGAAAAATGTTAAAACATTTAAAGGCAAATATTTCTGTAGTTGTAGTCTAGATGTTTGTATGTTTCCTTTGTCAGGCCTTCTTTGAATATGGTATGCTACAGCTAGAAATCTTTGAGCAGAAGCTGTCAGGGGAAGTAGATAGTCACATGGGTGAAGTGTGAGATACACAAATACGGCCTTATGCTATCACTAGATGCCAGATCATGTCTACATAAAGATGGTCCATGTCTTCTGCTGGACAGATGGGGAGATGGTATCCAAAGTACAATCCTAACCCATCCATTGACTGCTAATACAGAAGCCACAGGCTGAGCCAGCTGAGGATCAAGAACTGTCCTGTTTCTACCTCTGAAATTTTTTGTGAAACTTATTAGGAAACTCTACCAACTACTTTCTGATTTCTTTTCTGTTTCCATTCTGTTGAAAAGAGTATCTGTGATTCTGGAAATGCACACATTTCATGGTGCTCTAATGAAGCAATAGTTTCGAATTGAAAATTACTAAATCCATTTTGTAGGCTGGAGAAAACAGGGTAGCAAGGCAAGATATAAAATCCTGAGTATGGGAGTTCTGGAAAAGCAGTCTATTTCTTATGTACAATTTTTATGTTTATTTGTATGTGTTTGATAACTGAAGGATGTATGGCCTAATTTCCTACCAGTGCACTTTTGTACCTGTGTGTAGATTATAGGTAAAAAGTCTGAAAGAATATAAACCCTTCCAGCTGTTCCTGAATTATCTTCCACAGTAACTGGAAAAATCATGGAAACTTTTCTCTTCAGACATGATCATGATTTGGTGAGCACCCAGTAAAAGGTGCTACAGCACCTGCTGACCAGGTGAATTCAACAGGCATAGATGTTTTCTGGCATATCTATGGGAATAGGCTGGCAATGGTGCCAGCTGAGCTCTGAAATCAATACAATCCTGGAAGTGCTTTCAAAGCATGTTGAAAACACAGATAATGCAATGCATTTGATTCAAGCTTAATAGCCAAACATTGAAAGTTCTGTTTCAAAGGAAGCTAATGAAGCTAGGTGGCTTGCTAGCACATTTCAGACTTGGGACTGTTCTGAATTCTCATGCTCAGGATAGAATCTGCAGGTCTTTTGTCTCACTGTCAAGTAGTACGAGACTCTGAACTTGAGACAACACAGATATAAAGAAGGGCTAATTCACAAGTCCCCTTGCATCATTCCTCTCCCCACACTCCCAACCCCCACTCTCTTTTATTTTTGGGGGTGGGGAGATTTGTTCTTTGTTTTTGTAGACTTTAATTCTTAACTACCTAAAACCTAAGATCCTAAACCTCTTTGCCTAGCCACAGTACTTACTAGAGGTTTATACCCCTTGAATCTTGGTAACTGGTATTGGTGGAGTGCTGTTAGTTTCAATCTTAAAAGTGGGCAGCTGTCTAAAAAGGTCATGCTGAGTAGCATAGAGTGGCCCTGTTCTTGTAGCAGTACAGCAGACCTCATGCTTTTCACAAAGCAGTGGCACTGGTTGTCAATAGGAGTGAGGTCTTACACTTGAGATGTGATAACAAAAGCATTCTTCAGTGCATAAGACCACTTGAGAAACAGAAGAACATAGTAATACAGCTGTGTGGGAGTAAGAAAGAATGGAATCATTGTCACACAGAGGATACATCCAGCTGCCCTACTGAAGGGGCTATGTCCACCCACAGGTTGGATCTTAGAACCTACCCTCTTCAGTTACCTGCATTGGGCCAGAGGCATCTCAAGTGCCCCAGCACCACCATGCCCCCCAGATAAGTACTAGCAGCTCTGTACCAGGGATGCTGAGAGAGGCAGTCACAGTTCATAGCATCCAATAGCTGTTGGAGCAAAGGGCTGAGGGTAAGCATGAACAATGGAGGGAGTGTGGTCACTGTTGAGAGATGTTTTAATTAAAGCATGTGTGCATGTGTATGGTGAGTGCTGTTTGCAACAATAAGTTATTGGAGCCCTGATTGGTACTGAAATGTTACCCAGTGTGCCACAATCAATTGAAACCAAACATTAAAGGTAGGACCAATTCCTCAGATACATTTATTTTTCTCATACACACATCAGGTTCAAGTGCTGAACACTGGATGTTTCTAACTTCTCCAGCATGAATCTGGACTCCATCACTTTGGAGAGGCAGAGCACTGCTACACTTCATTTTGCACCGATTTGTGATACTCAGTACATTATACAGCCTTCGGCTTTCTTTTTAAAAGGGCAATTCTGAGTGGGTTTTTTTTTGTATGTTAGGGTTTTTTGTATGTTAGGGTTTTTTGTATGCTAGGGTTTTTGTATGCTAGGGTTTTTGTGGGTTTGCGTGTGTGCAGGTTTGCGTGTTTACTTTTGTGGATGTTTTGCTTTTTTTGTATGTTTGTTTTTAGATTATTTTTTTCTTGAGACCACTTGAAACCTCATCTATTGCAATTTTAATTGAGGCCAGGTGCCTACCTTTTGAGAAAACAATCTAACAGAAGCTTTTTCAGTTTTTTATCTGCATTTCTATTACAGATTTTGGAGTTCTTTGATAAAAACCCCCTTGTTTTACTTCTATGTGATAAGCAGCCATCATATTTCTATAATAGTTAAGACAGTTTCTCCATATCACGTGACAGGTAAACACACAAAAAAAGTTTGCCCCTACTGTTCTCTGTCAGGAAATACAATTGCAGCATCTTACGCTTTATTGATACTTATGACTTTAAGATGTAGAACCAGGCTTCACTTAAGCTTCTTCTAAGCTCTGATATGCAGCTGATCAATTGACCTGTTTGAATGTTTTAATATTATTTTATCATTATTATTTGTGGCACTGTATGGTGTTTGATCTCTTATCTGGATTGGAGATGCTCTTCTGCAGAGAGATCTGTTTTGCTGTAACCATGAAGCAGGACATACAGCTCCTCTTTAGAATCAAGATCTTTGGAAATGCAGATTTGGAAGGCAACAGGAGGTCAGAATAGGGACCACTTCAAAACAGAACCTTTTACTCTCGTAGCTTGTTGCTTGCTTCATGTATAATTGAATATAGGCTAGATACTCCTCAATATTTGAAGACGGGTATAAGTGAATCTGAATACAAGGGAAGTCAGCATAAAGCATTTTATGCTTCACTTCTCCATCTGATTTGGTTACGTGCCATGTTAGACTGCAACAGGTTCAACTGTGTGGCTTATGGTTTGTTTTTCCACACTTCAGCTGTGTTGCATATCCTTCATTAAACAGAAGGGTTTTGCAGTCGTCTGCAGGAGAATCTTCTGCACATATAAGCCTGAAAATGATCCACCTAAGTTTATTTACCTAAATTATTGACAGCTTCAACAGTTTCACAGTAATAATGTCTAAGATACTGCAATATGGTCACATTGATTGTAGCAACTGCTTCCATTTTAGCTTTGTCAGAGCATGTCTACACACCCTAGCCCTGATTATCCTGCACCTGCTCCATACATGTGTTGTACTGCCCAGCTGCAAGCAATTCTTGGCAAGGAGTCACGTTCCTGCAGTAGGCTTGGTGCTCTGCTAAGCTTTAAGTCTTTGTCAGAGTTACAAAAAATAATACAACTCTATTCTGCTGTTTATTGCAATCATCTTACACATTAGTCTGTTCTTGAGAGAAGGAGATCATTTGCTTGGTGCCATAATAATTCACTCACTCTATAGTGAGGAAAATACGTGGTTTCTAGGAGTGAAACCCTGTGATTTCTGGACTAGAGATGATATGCATACATTGAGGCACTGGAGCATGTCAGGGCCGCATTAGGGCACACCTGACTAAAAAGGGTCTTGTGCATCTTTTTCTTTACTCTCAGTAATGGAGAGAGCAAAAATCCTTAGACACATTTTACAGGGTTTGAAGAAAAAAAAGGCTATCAGACATTAGAGGCCGTCTTCTTTGCACGTGTGCTAATAGGTACAGGATCTGATTCATAAGCCTCCACTGACAGATGCGTGTTAATATTATTATGCATTCATTATAGTTGCATGTGTACATAAATGGTTGGCTCTGGCTCTGAATCTGTCAGGATAAGGCCAGTACTCTTCCTGGGCTACAGCTGGCTTTTATCTAGGTAGCCAGAAGAGCTGATTGAGGAAATTTGTGCATGATTTTTACCTGAGCACACAGATATACTGACGTGGGGGTCAGTTTCTGAAAGCGAGACATGGTACTTTTAACGCTTTCCTCTCTTTCTCTATTTAGCTGCATCTTACCAGCTAATTACTTCAAGAGAGTGGACTAACAGAGCAAAAGAACTTCAAGGTCTTTCTTTAACAAACAAACAAACAAACAAAAACCCCTTGCTGATCAGAAAATCTTTCTTCCATGGATAAAACTTATCAAGAATTTTCCAAAACTTTTAATTAGGAAAGGAGCTTTTGAACAATTTCCATTTTTGTTACTTGCATGGGTAATAGGTTTTATTCTGAAAATCACATACTAGTATTTAAAATTACTTATTCTTTTATGCTTAGAGTTGTTTTAGTGTGCATTGTATCTGAATGTCCACACATGCCCTGACATGGAAGGAGTTTTACAAACTGATCTGCCTTAAACACAGTATGTCTATCACCTATCTTTGACCACTAATGATGGCAGTGGTTCAGACCCAGTCTAGGAAGCCACAGATTTTAAACAGCTAACAAGGAAAGAACAAGGGACTTCAGAAGGCATTCAGAGCTCCTAAGGTGGATGCTGAAGTTTTAGCTATTTAGATATTTCCATATGCAATTCATCTTTAGGGGTCAGCAAGAGGTAAAGAAAAGCTGAGTCATGTAAGTCTGTCTTCAAAGACAGGCTTACAACAGACAACTGTTTGCAGAATTAAGAAATGCAGAGCATTTGCAAGTATAGTATGTGTGAATGTATTATTATTATCCAAAAAAGCCACAGGTCTCAGAAAACCAAGTTGTGCTATCCAGAGGAGAAACCCCAAGTTTTACAAATAAGAAGAGATGTAAGCAATAAAAGAACCAAATCAAGCTGACAGGACAAAAAGGAATGTATTCAAGTGTATTTCACATTCAATTACAGGAAAAAATATTTGAAATTAAACACAAAAAAAATGTGAGAACAGATAAACAATAGATAAACAATAGTCTACAAAAAATTTCTGAAACTTGACTATTAAATTACAATAATATTAATCAATACTTCTAATCCCACCAACATTGTAAAGCAGGTGGCCTTATGACGACTCAAAATCTCATCTAGTTTAGTACTAAGCTAGCACAGTATTAACAATATGTATTATCCCCATTTTCATTTGGAAATGAACTTCATAAAAACAAAAGCGGAACTGTAAATACTGTGCATATTGCTTATTATTTCCAGTCACAAAATACAACAGTCTATAAACAAGGCACTCCAAAGGCATGCAGCTGTCCTGCTCATCTAGAAAAAGTACTGCAAAGTCATAATCTTTCTCAAGGACACAAAAGTCTTGATAAACTCTTAACCTCTTCACAAACAGGCAATGCCTCTGGATGTAACTTACATTCATCAGTTATATAATTTGTATCCCTGTAGGGAAAAAAAAAAAAAGTAGACCTTTTATTTTAAATCGGCCTAAAATATCTATTTTTCAGATTATATATTTGGCTTGGGAATTTTGGGTGCTGAGGAGAACAGCTCTTCTGTCTGGTCCGGCACAGCTCTGCCCTGATTTTCTGCATTATTATTTGCCCTGCCTGACGCTATTAACCAGAACTCACAATGTTTCAGGAAGCAATTAGTATTTTCTTCAACTTGCACATTAGTTACTTCTAGGCAGATGTAGTGTTCCTTGGAAACAGTCAGCTATGCCTACTTGTTATACTTAGCTACAGTGTCACTCTTGTCTGTAAATTGGGCTGGGGAGGGGACTGGTATATTTCATAAATAGCAAGTACTACAAAATATTTAATGAACAATTTCGTATTTATAATCAAGGATTGCAAATGCAAGTTGAATGTGTTGAGCATTTAAGCTTACCTTATTTTGCTCCTCTTGAACATAAACCAAGAGAATAGTCAGGCAGAACTTTTTCACAAATCTGTACATTATGCTCTTTCTTTTTTTTTTAAGACAGCAGAAGACTCTATTACTCCTGCATCAGTAAATTACCACAGGTACCTCACTGCCATAACTCCAGTCTAGAGAGGGTTATTTTACAAGTTTTTGGAAATATTGCTAATTGTCTTGCAGAAACCATGAGGATTATCCAGATATAATGTATACAAAACACTGTGCTGCCATCACACAGTTGTGTATACTATAAGTCCATGTGTCAGTCATTAAACACAAACATGGGAGTGAAGAAAGTAGCAACATAACACTTTCAAAACCTTAATAGCATTGATGGGAGACTTCTAGCTTGAAAGGAACACTTCTGTCTAGACATAATCAACTGGTAGAATTTTGAGCCTCTGAATAAAGAGCCAGACTTCACCTGTGCCTTTTGCATGCCAGTACCATTACAAATAGTCAGTTTAAAAGATCTTTGCCATGGGCATTGCATAAATAATTTTATATACATAAGTATATATGTATATATATTATCTATGTGTGTGTGTTTGTGTACAAATGCATGTTAAACAAAAGCCCTAAGAAGATTTTAAAAACCCACAGCATACTTAATATTTTCTAGGATAAACTGTATTTTTAATTAATCACTTCAGAAATAGAAGCTGTCAGTGACCTCTTAAAATGACTATACATATATAGCACACTGTTAGATTAATATTGAGGGTTTTTTTACCCCTCCACTGCAAGTGAAATTTGGAGAATTAGTTTTCATACTGAGCTGTAATTATTAAGCTTCAATTTTGTTTCTTAAAATGTCTAATTAACCCTTTTGATTGTGAGCGTTTTTAAAGTTATTAAGTCCATGTAACCAAGCAACTATATGCAGAAATTAACTTTATTACATTATATATTGTAGTAGTAAAGTTTGTTTGAAGTGCATGAATAGAAAGTTAGTGAAATTGCAGGAATAATAGCTGCATTCACTGTGCATCTGAGAGTAGGAGGGGGGGAGGAAAAAAAATTTCACTCATTTTGGCCTAAAATGTGTTCAGGTTTCCAGGATTCTGACATCAGAACCCAGATAACACCAGTTAGAACCATAGGGCTTTACAATAAAAGCTAAAATATTGACCATATGATGGCAAAAAAGTCTTTTATTTGTGGTTAAATTATTCTCTTCTAGCTACTCTCTGATGAAGTTGGTGGTGCTGTGGAGGATGACCTCCTTCTTCTTGACAAAGATCGTGATCGTTCAACACTGTAGGCAACATGCTTATCGTAATTTTGTATCTGAACCTCGAGGAAATCCCTCTGTTGCTGGCTGATTGTCTGGCTAATCAGTCCGGGGAGAGCTTGAATGCTACCAATTAAAGTTTCCAGTTTAGTTTCCAGAGTAACAATTCTCTTCTCAAAATCTTCACTTCTTTCATTTAAGTCAGAAATCATGTCATACATGATGTTTTGAGTCTGAAAGTAGAAGGACGTAAACAGAGGTTTAGAGGCCTTACAAATATGGTAACAAGCAGCAAAACTCTAGAAACTTTTGTAAATGCTTTTGCACTTCACATAAAAAAAAAAAAAGGGAAGGAAAAAAGAGAAAAAAATTACAACAATGTGCAGTATTCTGAAATAATTTTCCCAGTATATTCAGAAGAAATGTTCTGCTAACTAGTTGAGTAGAAATGTAATACATTTTGTGTAGCACTTTGGATGTCAAGGTCTAAGTTATGTAAGCCACCTGAAGACCAAAGGCTCCAAAGTTGTACTCCACTTTTGACTCATGTATTTCTTCTGCTTTCAAATACTCTCATTCTTCTAAGGAGAACACAAACTTTGTTAATTTATTTCCTCCTTGAACTGACCAGGTTTGCTTGAATTAGATGCGGTTAGAGTAATCGAGTGGACTGGTTTTGAAATATAGTGCAAGGACTGGATGAGGAGAGAGAGTCAATCATCAGAAAGTTTGCAGATAACACCAAGCTGGAGGCAGGTGCTGATCTGTTACAGGGTAGGAGGGCTCTGCAGAGGGACCTTGACAGGCTGGACAGATGGGTGGAGTCCAACAGGATGGCATTTAACAAGTCCAAGTACCGGGTGCTGCACTTTGGCCACAACAACCCCATGCAGTGCCACAGGCTGGGGTCGGAGTGCCTGGAGAGCAGCCAGGCAGAAAAGGACCTGGGGCTACTGGTTGATAGCAGGCTGAACACGAGCCAGCAGTGTGCCCAAGTGGCCAAGAAGGCAAATAACATCCTGGCCTGCATCAAAAGCAGTGGGGCCAGCATGAGCAGGGAAGTCATTCTGCCCCTGTACACAGCTCTGGTTAGGGCATACCTTGAGTACTGTGTCCAGTTCTGGGCCTCTCAATTTAAGAAAGACATGTCCAGAGAAGGGTAACAAGGTTGGTGAGAGGTCTCGAGCACAAGCCCTAGGAGGAGAGGTTGAGGGAGGTGGAGTTGTTTAGCCTGGAGAAGAGGAGGCTCAGGGGAGACCTTATTGTTCTCTACAACCACCTGAAAGGAGGTTGTAGACAGGTGGGTGTTGGTCTCTTCACCCAGGCAACCAGTGATAGAACAAGAGGACACAGTCTCATGCTGTGCTAGAGGAAATTTAGCTTGAGGTGAGGAGAAAGCTCTTCACAGAGAGTCATTGGCCAGTGGTGGAATGGGCTGTTCAGGGAGGTCATAGTCCCTGGAGGTGTTAGAAACCAGACTGGATGTGGCACTGGGAGCCATGGTTTAGTCGTCAGGAGGTGTTAGGTATTAGGTAATGGGTTGGATTTGATGATCTTTGAGGTCTTTTCCAACTCGGTTGATTCTGTGTGATTCTCTGTGTGTGACAAAAAATTCAATTATCTGCATTCCCCAATCTATCTGCCCACTACAAAACAGCAAATACATAAAAACGATTTTAAAATGACATACTGGTCAGTAAAAATGTAATCTGAAATGTGTTATGTCCTAAAGGCTTGGAACTGGTTAAAAACAACTGAATTACTCCATTTGATAGGCTGAGACTTCAGATTAGACTTAACCTAGAGTCAAAACTGGGTGTAATTCAGTGGACAAACTTGTTGAAATTTATAAATCACCCAAATGGAATGAAAATAACTGAACGACTGCCGAAAGTGTAAAGCACTTCAGTATCAGATGAATGCCGATAATCCCATTTCTCTACTCTGTTTCAAGATGCTACCAAAGCCCCTGAACGCAAAGTAGTCTGCATTAAATAGTATCTGAAAACTCCTTATTGTGTGCCAGAAGCATTCAAGTGAAATGTATTTTTGGCAACTGAAAGTGTCAGATGGTTCTCTAAAGCAAAATGGAAATTAATACTGAAAAGGTGTATAAGAAACTTTGGAAAAACCCATCAGTGCCTCTAAGGTAGACTCAAATCAAGACCAAAGTAACTGCTAAATACTGAGGTCTAATGTAAAGCCTGAAATACTATCATCTCAGTCCTCCTACACTCTGGTGACTATTTTATACTAATGGAAAATCTCAACAACAATAGACAAGCAGTTAGAAACCAACCTCATCTCAAATGGCTCAAAAAACACTAATTAAGCCCTATGATACATGGGTAAAGTAGGCAACTATTACTCATTATAAAAACTTAAACGAAGACTTAAATTTACTTGTCCAAAGTCACTGCTGCATAAGACAACAGAAACAGAAAAAAAGAACCTTTAATCCAGTCTGCGTGACAGCCTGTGTACTATGATCCCTCATGGGACAGTCACTATCACCCGACAGAAAACCTGACTACACAGCAGTACACTGCTATGGCCCACTCACAGTTCAATACTTAACTATGACCACTGAAGTCACTTTAAGAGCTCTCAGTGTCAGCCTCTCAATTGTGAAATCTTGAAAAAGATAACAGTGTACAAAAAACAAAAACAAAAAACCCACCCAAACCAAAACAAACAAAACCACGAACAAAACAAACAAACCACCCACACCACAAATTAAAACAAACAAACAAACAAAACCCCCACCAACCAACCACCACAAAACAAAAAAAACCAAAAAACACCCCCCCAAAACAACCAATCAAAACCAACCCCAAAACACCCAGAAAAAAAAACAAACCTGCTGCATTCAAACTTTGGTCAGAGCCATAAACAAGATGTAACAAGATGCTTCATTTGGTTACATCAAAACATGTATTTTCATTTTCTATAAATAATATTGTTTACCATATTTACATGTATAATACATATAATTTTCACTTACAAACTTTTAATTTTGAAAGGCTGAATGTCAAAAGAACAGTAATTACTCACTAACCTTTGCCAGATCCACCAAAGTGTTGGCTTGATCATTCAATTTCCTTTGTTCCATTTTTACACTTCTTAATCTAAAAAGAGGAATTTTAAATCAGATTTTCTTTTTTTGTGTATGTGTTGATATTAGGATTTCTAAAAGCATGCACAAAATTACAAGAGCAATAACTGCATGGACAATGCCTCAAGTACTTTGTGTAAAGTTAGAATTTGTCATGTGCTTGCTACAATGAGAAGCATGCTTCTTCAACACTACAAAAAAGGAAAGAGCAAGGAAATGTGATGTCCTTGAGAATACCATTTGACATGGTCAAAGTTGATTTCAGAAAGGAGGTAACAATTTATCCAGACTACATGAAAGAAAGCCAAAACATTCCTCAAAGCCTCAGTATCATGACAAGTAGATATAGGAAGAAACAGAGAATGTCTTTTTCTCATTAATGTTGCAGCAATCAAGAATCTTCCCATGCCTACATGACTAGATACAGGTATCAGGCCTGTTCTGTCGGAAATGGACTGGGTTAGCAGGTGTCTGAACCTGATGGAAATACAGTGATAAGTGAGTTTTTTGTGACTTTAAACAGAACTTCCATCTGACCAGCAGCTAAATGACCAACATACTTGCAAATACATTTTCTTACATAATTTGTGAATATAAATGCATTTACATTTTAAACTTACATTAGACATTCCTTTTGAATGTGCTATTTGAGCTACAGCACCAAAATAGTGTAATAGCAGTAATGGTGTGTTTTTCTTTTTGATGTCTACCTATCATCATTAGTTATGAACTTTCTTTGAAAGGTGTGTGCCTATATAAGTGTGCATATATATATATACACACACACACACACATATATATACAACTTTTTCCTATGTGCTCCCTGAAACAAAATCCACGTTTTTCAGATTAACTAGTAGAGGAGTAGTTTGTAAATGTGCTTTTGACAAATAAGCCATTTCTTCTTTCACTATAAGACATTTGTTCAACATTTCCCAACAGAGAAATAATTAAACTTTCAGTGACTTTTTTGGTGGCTGTTGTAAGCAGGAAACAGCAATAAACCAATTGTAAACCAATATATCGATTTGTAGACAATGTGCAATAAGATACAATACAGTTGACTAGTGCGTCAAGGGCCAATCAAGCTAACCAGCTGGTTTGCCATCATTTTGTGGTAGGTGGGTTCCTAATGCTTAATTTACGTATTTCTCAACGAAAATCTTCTAGGAGGTATTTCAAAAATCAGGAACTTTCTGTTTATATTTTTAGTTACCAAGCATTTCCTTTCATATCATGGCTAACTGCCATGTTAGTCACAAAGGGTAAAAAACTTTTAAAACACACAGAAATAACTCTGTTAATGTAGAAAACAATTGTTTACATAAAACTGACACGCCAGAGGCTTGAATGTCGTACACTATTCTTCCCCTGGAGGGTCCCAATGAAATACAGCATAAATGCATACTGTACAAATGATGCTTTCAGAGCCTATGGGCTGGACCTAGTCTAAAGCAAAAACTATGGAGAAGTCTCCAAGGTATGGATTTACATCATTACAGTATCAGAACAGAATAATTATTCAAAGGTAAGCATGTAATGGTTGTCTGGAGAATGATAACCTAGTATTTTGATGAGCATCCCCCAAATAATGTGCAGAATATGTATTCCCTAGTTTTCTAAAGATTTATTGGCTCATCTGCTTGTCCATTAGTATCTTGAAAATCCAAGAAATCCATTGTTGTTGTAGCAATCCAAGTACGGGCTGACACCAACATGGTAATTCTCCCTGGTAAGCAACCCAGTATCTACTATAGACTGTAAAAATGTGCCTATGGATAATGGCAAGTCTTTAGCTGCAGTAGCCAGATTTAAAGAAACTGTCACACTTGTGTTCCTGAATTCATTAAGAGAAAAATACAAACCATCTTGATTTTATGAACTTCACTTATCACAGCAAAAGATCATGATTCTGGATCGCATTTCCATGGCAGCAATCAGACCACTAAAGTTCACAAATAGACTACTTTTTGCATGCAGACAGTGGTAAACTCTGCAGATTTAGAAAGGAACTGTTTGTACAACTTACTTCCGAGCTCTATTTTCATTTTGTTGAAATAAAAAGACAAAACAAAGAAAACAAACTGTAAAATACACTAAAACAACCAAATGAGCACAGTGGGCTCAATTCAACAGGTGGGACTTCCTAGAGAGTTGCCACTCCTTGCCTAAGGTGGAGTGTAACTCGCAGTCATGATGAAGGAACATGCAATACTTTTAAACTTTTCCATTAACTATAATTTGTTTCTTATTCATACAATACATTAAATGCCTTTTAATAGTATCAGAGTGATGATTTCACCTTCATCTTATTTAGTGTATGTAAGAAGCAAAAAAGACCTAAAACAAATGAAGGCATTATTAGAGCTGTGATTGTGAGTTTGAGACTGTTACCATGATCTGCTCTGGGTTATTTTTTTTTTTCTTTTCTCTTGTATGAAACCTCACTGCTATTTTTTCAGTAAAATGACTAATGACTGGAAAGGTAATGGAGAGAACCAGTAAAAAAAAAAAACCACAAAATAGCCCACAGATACAGGAAAGTGCCATATACTGAGATTCACTTGAGAAAAGTTCAAAGATGCGGAGGGAGAAAAAATAATTTGCACCCATCTACACTACTATAGCTGGAAGAAAGCATACTGCTGGAACAATGTTTCCATCAATAGTACATTATCTCTTCTTCTTTTTTTTTTTTTTTTTTTTTTCCCATTCTTGCTTAAATACAGAAGTTTTGGGATTAGAATGCCAAGCACTAAAGGACAAAGGAAAAAAAGCTACTGATGCCACTTTCTTCATAAGATTAATGAAATTATGACACAGGTGCAGAACAACTCTTTACTCCTGTGAAGCTCTTCTGGGCTTGAATGGTAAGTAAAGCTGCGTATTGAGCCTGCTGTTCTCTGAACATGCGCACACATACACACAAAACAAACAGCAAAGTTAAAATGTTATGGATTAACTTTTGCAATCACAGATTGAAGTTCAACAAAAGATTTACATGACATGCTGTACTCTATTACAGAACCCCTGCCACTCTTCTCCAGCTACCAATCCTTTAAGCTAAGCAAGATGACCAAACTGGGAAAATACACTTTTTATATATAGATAAAAGTGCATTAATTTTTGTCATCTTGTTTATTCCTTCATTTCTGAAATAGCACAGTAACACTTAACCCTGCAAATTTGCTAAATGTAATATAGCAATCAAGGTTTATAGAACACTTTAGACCTTACGCTTAACTACCCATTGCTTTAAAACACTGCTATGAAACAGAGAAAAAGAGTTAGCCTAAATTTTCTAGCAGGAAATACGATGACCCGGGCTTTCTTTCCTGTCTTTCCTGCTGTTTTTTTCATGATGGATTCCTCACATCTTCTCATAGGTTAGCACAGACATAGACCCACAACAGAAAGTTATCAAAACATCTGTCTGAAATTTAATTCAATTTACCTACATCTCCCTAGTATCTCATGGAAACATAGGCTGTACAAATGGCTGCCTCAGGCTGACTGGGCACATAGAGTAGAGCAGATAAATAGTGGCATAGCTCCTGACTATTCCTTAAGGAGAATCTGTGGTTCCTGGGGACAAAGATCCCTTTTTTCTCCCTTGTAGTCCAGGGAAGAGTAACTGAATCATTACGCAATTTTGCTGGTTTTGATGCGCTTTATTGTGGGGATTGAAGGAGATTAATTAATCACTTTTGAGCCTGAAACACAGCTTTCTCATAAAGAAACAGACACACTCATTAAAACAAAACCTTGGGAGGTGGTAGGTTAGAGAGCAAACAAGATAAAGGACATCTGTTGTTGACCTGTGCAGTACAAACATTTGAAATGCTTGACCAATGACCCTTTAGATAAGTTTAGTGTGGCTAAAATGGGGAAGTACCACTAGAAACAGGCTTGCTTTCAACTGCTGCTAAAAGTATGTAACTTTTGTGTGTTCTCACAATAAAGGGATAATTTCTGAGCTATCTACAGGTGTCATTGAATTGTCAACATCTCAGGGGGCCATGCCCTTAATATGCCACATAATGGTGCCATCCATGAGGGACTGAATAACTAGCTGTCAATCCCAGATAATAGATGCTGAAAGGAAGTGTATTTGTGCACACAATTACCGATCGCTGGATGAATGTAAGCAGCTGAGAACAATGGGAAATAATTTAACAGAAAACTGTTCTGGAAGTCTTTCAAAAAATCTTTAAAACACATGGGATATCAATCAGTAATATGTCTGTTCAGCAAATCCTTGTCTGGGCCACTAAAAAGGACCCTTCCATAACTAGCCATACAACCTGTGACCCAGGGATCTGGGACAAAATTGAGTTTAAACTATAGGACTCTGCTACAAAGGATGATTAGATTACAGCTGGACTTTTAAGTACATGGTGATTTCTCTTTGAAGTATTTAAAATACATGTTGGCTTACACGTACAAACTTTTTAAGGGGCAGAAGCTCAAGGAGAAATTTTGGCTTTGGGTGAAGCTGAGGGCACGTCTCCCATGGGATTGTCACAACAGGTGTCACAGGTCCTACAGCCTGATGAGCCTGATGATACTTTACATCCAGGAACAATAGACCCTGAAAAAGAGCCTCACCTATAGCCTCCTGATCCTCATGGTGATTGGTTAGTGATATGGAGGGAAGCCAAAAAAGCAGGCTGCCAAGATTTTTAGAACTCAGCTATCTTCCACTCCCCCAGCCTTTGGTTTTCTTGTGCACAGATCTGGTTTAAAAGAGCACTAGTATGTTTTTTTTGAGCACCAAGGAGCTAGAAAAAGGGGGAGGTTGGAACCAAAAGCTGTATTCATGCAGTTGGGACCTTAGTTCTAATGCATGAATACCTGCACATTTCTGAAGACAATGGTTTGTAAACAATGGCAGAAGGTTGCTGTGTCAACCATTGCCAGTTCACACTCCTCCCTTCTCTTGCTCTTATCTCCCCTTGCTCGCAGTTTTTTGCAGTTCACAGAAGCTGTTTTGGGTTTTACAGTTAAAGTGCTAAATGTTGTTACAAAAGATATTTTAACACTACATAGCTGCAGAGCTGATATGGGTAATGATTTTGGCATTTTTTTTTTTATGATGATGGATCTTGGAGATTTGCTTTATCAATGACTGTAGTAATCTAGTTTTAGCAGTAGGAATAATAAATAATGAGTACTTATGATAATCATTCAGTAATTATAATAAAGTATGTCAAGTAATATTTAGTTATAGAATATTATAAGTAATTATAAGTACAGTTATAGTATTATTATAATAGTAATTATAAGTAACTGTAATAACATGCAATGAGCATGGTAATTATAGAATATGATTAGTAATTAATAGTAATAAAACATGGCAATTAAAAATAATAAAATATAAGTAATAATAAATAAGTAAGAATTATAAGGGATGAAGTGGAATAACACAGGATAAATTATTTTAAATAGTAAGAATGAATAATAGCAACAGTAATAGGAGTGATATTCGCAACAATAAAGGTGATAGCAACTGATATTAGTGAAATAGCAGTAATGGTGGTAATAAGTTTTATGATTGGAGAAAAAAAATAAGTTTGGATTAATTTTACTTACAATAAATTCTTTGTAAGTTCATATATTAATAGTTCTTTTTTGCTCTGTACCATGGTATTTCAAAGCATGCTATGTAATAAAGAATCTTTTTTGTCCTTTTTTCAGAAATTAATTCAATTGTTTAACTTTAATATAGTCTTTTAGTTCCTCAGATTTTTTTATTACTAGCATAAGGTTATGATTGTCAAGATTTTGATGGTTTGTACTGTATGAACATTTCTTTTCATTCTGAGTCTACACACTAGAGTATTCAGGACTTGTACAATGGTGTTAAACTCAGACAAGATGACGGATTTACTCTGCTTGGTAATTTTTTTTCAGGATTGCAAGGATGGGTTTTACAAGGACAGTTTTACAATTGGTAAAATTTGGTTTGGAATGTTTGTTAATTTTTATTTGTATTTTAATCTGTGTTCCCTGTCTGTTGCCATGTATGGAAGCAATATTTAATCATGCTTTGAAGTAGGCTTTTTTAATATATAAAAACAGGAGAGCTGTGGGGATTGAAGAAGATGAATTAATCGCTTTTGAGCCTGAAACACAGCTTTCTCATAAAGAAACAGACATACTCATTAAAACAAAACCTTGGGAGGCGGTAGGGTACAGCAGAGAAGAAAAAGGACATCTGTTGTTGACCTGCGTGGTACAAATGTTTGAAATGCTTGACCAATGACTTTTTAGATAAGTTTTGTGTGGCTAAAGCAGAAAAGTACTGCTAGAAACAGGCTTGCTTTCAACTGCTGCTAAGAATATATAAGCTTTGTGTGTTCTCACAACAGAGGGAGAATTTCTGAGCTATCTTCGGGTGTTACCAAGTTGTTGATATCTCCGGGGTTTGTGCCCTTAATATGCCACACTTTATGACAAGTTTGTATTATGAATTTTAGATAAACACATATAGTCTGGCAATACTATACTTCAGATAAATCCTACTATTGATTTCAGTTGTCAGGCTTTATTTCTACCGCTCAAGATTTCAGTACAGGGGAAGAACTCATCTGAATTATGCCAGTGGTGCTCAATGTCGGCTTTTGGCATACACTTCTATTTTCTAGGATAGATATCAGGACTCATAGCTGACATATCAACATTTGATTTTACACACTGAGAACACACAGTGGACAGGGGAAAGTAATTGCTGTTGAGCTATACAGTGACACTTGATGTATATTGTTTTCATTAAACACTATATAGATACTCAAGAGACTATTCTGATTTTAAATAACTAAAATATCTACAACAAATGAAACTTAGAATTTTCTTCTCTCCATTGTAGCTCGCATCTTACTGCTAATAAGCAAGTATGTAACAACAAAGGATATTCTTGGTGGTAAAACACACACAAAAAGTCTTAGATAATTCAAAATGAGTAAGTATGAAGTAAAAGAACAAGCAAGTTTGATCTATCCTATACTGGACATGCATAGCCAGCAAATTTTCAGTATTGTTTGAACAGGGAACACATGTAAAAATGTATCTAAGAAAAATCAACCCCAGCAACAATGTTCTATGAAGGGGGGAGAGAGAGAGAGTTTGGCAGGGCAGGGCAGAGAAAGGAGGGGGCAGGGTCAGAGACATGGTGACTAAGAGCATCTATGAAAGAGAGGGGAACTAAGAAAGAAAACACCCAGAGAGGAAAACCAAAGCAAATTGGTACTTACTGATGAATAGCTTGCAAGAATTTGCGTTGGTGTTTCCTCACTTTTGCATGGTCTATCTTTTTAACCAGCTTTGTGTTTTTATAAATTAACCATGTTTCCCTGAGTACATTGGCTGCTGCATTTTTAACCTGTTTAATAAAAGAAAAACACCAAGCTGACAAAAGTAGCATTGTGGCACATTTTTTCTGCTCTGTTAAAAACCTCTTTCTAAAGCATTTAGGACTCTGCCTGTAAAAAGTTGGTAAATCAAGCAGATGGGACACTGAGGGAGGAAAGCCATAACCAGACCAAGAGCAATTTCTGTGTTGCATATGAACTGGACATCGAGAACAGCTCTCTTCGAACTGGGGAATAATTTATCCTTCTTTAAAGAGATAGCACTTTTTGGTGTTTATGGCAATTTTAATGAAATTTCCCTCTTTTAATAACATTTCTCTCTTTCCTGTTCTATAGTTAGTACCTCTTAATTCTCTTAGCAATTTAACAGCTTTTTAAATTTCCAGAGCTACTTAAAAATATCTTTTTCTTTTTTTTATTACATTTTTATTCTTGGAGGTGAAAAAACATATTGACAATTAATATGGCCAGTGTTCTATTTCATAATTGCTTTAAATTTTTCTTTCAAAATAGGCTTTTGACAAAATGTTGGAAGCACCTACAGTTCCTCCTTAGGGCCTCCGAAATATTCAAGAATGCTTGAAAACAACAGACAAAGAATTTCAACGCAATGCGATTAATGACACAAAGACTAGGTTACTTGCAAAGGAAAATTGTTCTCACAGTTCATCTTTGTTTTTTCTCACACTGACTTTTTATCCTGCCAGTCACTGCAGCATCAGAGCTAAGTCAACATTTATATAAATGCCATGCAGTAGCAGTAGCTCTTCCCAGCAATAGTTCTCCACCTTGCACCTGCACAAGTGATCTCAGTGGTCATGATTTCAGTGGAAGCACAATCACAATTTTAGAGACTTCCTCACAATTTCTACTTAGGCCTTGCATTTCCACAAGTTATAGCTAACTTCAGGCTGTGAGAAAAACTCATCTAGTATGGGTGTACCAATAGAATTGTGTGCTTAGTTTGCTTTTCATGTGCTTTCAGTTTCATGAGTTTGAAGCTACCAAAGCACCACTTGTATACATTATTATATTTATATGAAGAACAGCTTAACAAAATAAACTTTTAAAGGTACGCATGTGCACCAGAATCAAAATCTGGTTCATCTTTGCTAAACCTTTTTCCTTCCTGAAAGATACTTTGAGTTGTTGTCTTACACTAGAGAAGTGCCTGTGTTTGGATGGGATAAATTGTTGTTGTGGTCTAATATCAATGAGACCTTAACTGCCTACAATAACAGTGCGAACAAATGTGCTCAGATAGACACCTCAAGTCAGACACAGTGTAAGAATTGCCTTCCCATTCAGACTTTCCGCATTGTGACCATTTAGGAAAGATTCAGACTGTTAATGTGACCAGCACAGAAATGAGACAGCACAAAGAGAACAGTGTGCTGACATATCCTGGGAACACAGGGTTGTAGAGATACCACACCTCTTCACAGCAGAGAACCTGTGGCAGTGCAGCACACTGTACTGTGCTAGGAGCTGCGATAGGCAAACCAATCTCCTTCCTGTCTGGAGCTGTGCCAAGGTTTCCAGACCAGGCATCAACATTCCTCAGAATGCATCAGTAGGGACAAGCTCTGCTGAGCTCCAGCTGTGAATATAAGGACCCTCTCCTCCATACTGACTCTTCTCAATAACAAAGGTTAAACAAGTTGAGAGGTCTGTGTAGCGCTTACTCATTTTCTTGTTCTCTCAACACTAACCTGTATTATTTCAATAAAGAATTTCTATTGCCTTGTTTGTTGCATTCATTTACTTCCCAAGATATCATTTAAATTATATTTCATGTGGGAAAAAAAATTAAAATATTTTTAGGAATTCTAATAATTTCTGGAGTTTTTTCCCAAAATAATCTTGTCTAAACATATTAGCTACAAACATCTTCCAAGACACCTCACTATTGTGCACTGCTAAGTGAACCTTGTGTTGAGCACACAAAGTAACCAGAAAGACTGCCTCGCTCACAAACTATGAATGTCTTTTTCTCTTAGAAACATCTTTCATAGTGTATATATCAGACATTTCACCTATTTTAGCTACAAAAAAAAAAAATTCTTGCCATATACTTCAAGCAAGTTTTTTAGTTTAATAATATTCTCTACTTTCACATCATTTAACTGTTGATTATAGTAATTATCTTCCAGCTGCAAGGACTCTCTGTAGAAGAATATTCAAATCTGGCAAATGTGCTGAGAACTCACAGTTGCTCTCAATTCAGAAAAAAGATCAAGACATTTGGTTCCTTCTCTTTGTAAAATCACACCTGTGAATAAGCTCAGTAGAAAAATGGAGTAGGAGACTATTTAAAACAGTTACAGAAACAAATTAGCACACATTTCCTTTTCAGTTGTGAATATAAAGTGTGACTTACTCTTTTAGTTAGCTGGGTGTCCATCATGAAATTATGCACATGTTTTTCAGCTTTGGTAAGTTCTAACTTCCTTGCCACCACAGCTACCACCAGTGCAGTGCACCCAGCACCCTGAAAACAATAAAACAAACCCCCAAGATGTTACCACTGCATCTTGCAGAGTTTTACTGCAAGCGTCTCTTTTGCTGTAGAAATATGGCAGGCATCACGTGATTCATCCCTGGTAAATATAATGAACATGCTACTGCTATTTGAGTCCCAGGTAATAAGAAAAGTTAATAATTACATGCTGATAAACTGTCAATGCATCAAAATAATAAATGAGCAGCATAATTTAAAAATTCTCCCTTTTTTCCTGCAGCAGTTGAAAATGCTATCACTTCCCACTCGTAGTGTGTAAACAAAGAGGATTATCAAAACAACTTTTAAAGCCCAAAATGCTAGCACATAAATGCAGTTTACACTGTTCTTAACAATTGTCTCAAGGCTGCAGAAACTGCTAAAGAGGAAATAAGGTTAGTTTAGTATTTAACGTAAAAAAACCAAAATTTCTTAGTATTTTCTGTAGGACCTAAAAATAATCACAAATTCAGTATACTTTTCTAACTGTTCTCTTGAGTCTTTCAATGATCTTTTCCTATAGTATTTTTGCTTATTACCATTCAAAATAACACATACACACAAGACCATTTCTTTAAAACTTGGATGCAAAACCCATAAATTTTCTCATTTGTGTTGTGTATGCATATGCACATGCCTGTGGACATGCCTGTTCACAATAGACTAAAGCCAGTAGATGGCTGTTCCTTTGAAATGACAGTGCCTTTATCAGCATCACAAATCTAATTTTTTTTTTGTTTTTGAGTGGAGAGGAAAGGATGCTAAAATGAGCAAGGTAAAGAGAAGCAGCATCTATTACACATCTAGAAGTATCATTTACTTCACTAATACATTCTGCTGCTTTGTTTTTATTAAATCTTTACAAATGTGTTTGAAAAAAATTACAAAATTCACATTAATATATGAGGCTATTTAATCCAAATCTAGCAGTTATTATACTTGTGTCAGTTACTCTCCACTACAGAGCTATCTTTTGCTGAACATTGAAGGTTACCACATTTTTCTTCACAGAGATTTCTCTGATTCTTTTGGTATTTCACCCATTAATTTACTTCCTCTCCATTCCACATCACTGTTACTGCCTTACACTCTCAGAAAATCAAGAGGAAATCTGTGAATCTAGCTTCCCATATACAAATTCCATTAATAAGCACATAGAGATTGTAAAATAAATTAACTTATTGGAAGCCCTCAAAACCCAAATCTGCTCTCTGCTACCTTACTGAGGCACCCAGTGACTTTTGTTAAAGCTTCTAATTAATTAACTCTCCATTTCTCTGGCACATTGTTAGGAAATCTATTTGCTACCTCTCAAATACCTAGTTCTTTATAATTAGTTCTCACCTATTGAAGCTTCTATCCCCGACAGCTATTAATGTTCCCTTTAATGAGTCTCTTATAATTTTGCTACTTTTCCTCTATCAGGTCCTCAATAGTAAACTTCCTAGCTTTGCTCCTCCCTCTCCCTCTGTTTTCCAACACTACTTTGATAGAAGTTCACTGAAATTTATGCATCTTAAGGCTGCACATTTCACTTCACAAGTGCATCAAGCCTTTTGAGGCCTAGGAAGGAGATTCTATACCATACACCCTACCTGCCCACAAGAGAGAGAGGTCTCCTCTAGTCTCCCCTTCTCGTGACGGAGAGGAGGAGGGAAGTGCTATTCTACAGTCTTCTCTGCAGACAAATAAACATAGATTACCCCATAAAACAGGAAGAGCACATAGAGAGAAGTAGAAGTCTTTTGGCCCAACACATCAGTATAGCTGTTGATTTAATAACATAACATAAGCTTACAGCAAGACTATTAAAACAGAAGAGAGTTTATTAACACTGACACCACTGGCAAAGTGGCATAAACCAGCTGCTTGTGCCAAGTTACCAGAGAATGGAAATACTAAATACTCTTCCCAGCCCCTCTAAAAAGGCTGCAGGAATTGTGACAGAGAAAAGGAATTTGGTTTGAGTGGAAATTATGCCAACCTTTATGATTAACTCACGCTTTTTCAGAGTGGCACAGCAGCTGTAAGAGCGAAACTTAAAAACAGCAGTGTTACATCTCACATGAAAGACACTGTCTGCAGCAGCACAATACCATCACCTGCAAGCTATGACAAACACCTCCACAATGGATATGTTCTTTTCAGAACAGATTATTTTGACATTCAGGTTACCCCCCGTCTCTCTTTTTTTTTTGTTTTTGTTTTGGTGGGATATGATGGCATCACTAGAAATGCTCTTACAGCATTTCTTCAAAAGAAGGAAGTATCACATTATTTGCATGTTTATGTTTCACAGTACTTGAAGGAAAATAAATTACCCTCATTCTTTAGACAACTAAGAGAAGTAATATTGGAATGCCACCTAAAGTACATAATGCTGATTAGTTTTATGTTACAGTGCTCTGTGCTCTAATACGAGTCTCTGATGGGTTTACCAGAAACCACCAGACTAAGCAGATCAACTGAATTTTTCTGTTTTCCAGAAAGCATGTACACAGTGAACAAACTCAACTGCTAAACCAGGAGAAAACCTTAAAGATCACAGATCTAAAAATGAGCTTCTGCAAAACAAGACCAGGACTCTGCTGATGACCAGAGTAATGCCTATTTCCTATTTACAAGGAGATGAAGATAGAGGACATGAATCTCATCCTGAATGCACAGTATTTCTTGCTTGATATGAAATGGTGCTTATAGACTTGCTTCAGTAAAAGCAAGTCTAAAAACAAACATATGACATACAACCAGTCTTTCAATTCAACAAAGCAACAAACACTGGACAACACTGGCATCAAACCTCTGATGGTGATGTAAAACTTGGATTTGTGAGCAGCAGTCATGAAGTGTAAGGTTTACAGCCATTTATACAGGACAGACATCACCTTGACAGTCTGTTTAGCTACTGCCCTGTACAAAAACATTTTGATGTATCTGCAAAAAACTTTAGGACATTCTTCATAAAATATTTAATTCTAAATATAGTGCTCCTGTTCAGGACAGAGAACAATACCTCAAGGTGAATCTTGACAGAGCTCTGGGCAACCTGATCTAGCTGAGGATGCTTACTGCAGAGGAGGCTGGACTAAATGACCAAGTGCCTTCCAACCCAAACTATTCTATGGTTCTGTACGTTCAAATGCTCATGCAGGTAAGCAATAGTCCATGAAAAGTGCTTCTTTAGTACCCTATTTTATATCCAGAATCCAAAGCAAACAGACATAATAGAAATGAGTGTATGAGGACATTTGACTCATACGTATACTTAGGTAGTTGTTAAACACTAGTAGGTTAATTATTTTCTCAGTTACACAAACCTTAATGATGACTGAAGTCCTTAGAAAAATGAGTGGAAGAATGGACTAAGTTAAGGGAAAAAATAAAATGTCAGAAGCACTGGCTTTTTTGACATCAAACCTACACTATTTGAAAACAGCAAGAGAAGGATGAAATTTCTATTTTGAGTTATACTTTAAATCTAGCACCTAAGCAAAATGCTTAAACATGCCCTTCAGAAAAAAATAATTATTACTTGTATCTGTCCTTCTCTTTACCCTCAGGCAACATAAACTGCAACTATCCCTATCTGTCCACACAGATCTGTCTCCTCTTAGCACTTACGAGTTATTGCAAGCTTCCTTTCCCCTCCTTTAACAAAGCAAATTGCCTCCTTCTTAGACACATCACAGACTAGTACAATGGTTATTTTCTTTGCTTGTAATTTTTACTTTGTTACTCCACTCCATGACCACCAATTCCCCTCTCTATGGCATCACAAATAGAGCACTTGCCCTCAGTTGCAATATTTTGTGACTCCAGGCTCTTACACCTCATAAATTTTAGCTCCAACAAGCACTCGCAGGTTAAATCATTTGCATCAACTTTGAGTTAGAAAGCATACCAATCTAAAATAGTTCTCTTTCAAATTCCTTTCCTTCCTTTTTAGGGTATTATTTACTACAAAGCCTAGCAAAACCAGACTCTGGTGTGCCTAGATTCTATATAATGTCTCTTTGCTATATGCAGATGACAAACTGTTTAGGAATTTGGACTAATATTTCTACTATTTTTACAAAGTATTGGAATCAACAGAATCATATATTAATGAGTCCTTAAGTGCTATAGGAATATAAATAAATAAAGATGGTAGGTCTGTAGTAAAAAATTACAGATCTGTACACATCATAATACTAGACATTACTTTGCCTTTTTTCTCCTTAAGATCCTGCTGTGGTTTGCTGAGATTATCAATACACTTACTACATACTTAGACAGATGAGGTGTTTTTAGCAGTATACCCACAGTCTTCCGTACTTTTCACTGATGCAGTCCACCCTCAGCTTTCTGCAGAGCAAAGTTGACTAACTTGAAGTTACCACAGAGAATTATGGTCAACCACAGCAGACACAGCCATGGCAGTTAGATGGAAAAAAATGGTGCTCCCCAAAGTATCTGATGAAGGTGAGGCTATGAAGTTTGAATCAAAACCATGCCTTTCCTACTGCTCACAAGTGAGAAGACTGAGTGTTCACAATGTAACATACAGTAATGGCAAAATGGCAGGGTTCACGCTCAATGAAGTCTACCATTTATGTCTAACATTCTAGTAAAGGCCCAGTGTTAGTGATAAGCAAAGAGAGGTGCTTGCAAGTCTTCAACTAAAGGGTTATCTGAGACAAAAATTGGTTAGCACTGGCTGATAAACTGCACTGAAAACTCCTTTTGGTCTACACAGAACCACTGTACTCAACGTTAATGCCTCTGGCATTTCCAGGGGGTTTTCAATTTGGTAAGGCTCCAGAATACCATAACAAGCTAACAATTAATTGAGCCATTTCTACAACCACCTGGAGGTCATATACACACCTGAAGGGTGCTGTTGTTGACAAAGGAAGCAGTGATGTGTAATTCTGTGTTAGTATCTCAGCTGAAAGACTCCTAGCAGCTTCAGTTTCCAGGATTGAAAGTGAAGTGCAGTTTTTAGTGTTGTAGTCATAAAAGTGTCCTGCTATACTTGCCTGTAGCTGAAAGAAGGCAGTTGCCACATTCCTTGCTCACTTCCCTTGTGATCCACTGAGGGAGAGAGAAGGTCCGCTTTGCAGACTTACGGTTCTGATGGGAAATTTGGCTCTGCAGCAGAAAAGGCACAACATTCCTCCTGCTGCTCTGCATAAAATGAAATTCCTGTAAGAATTTAAAGCAGTATTTTGTTCATTTGGGTCTCTAGAAGGTGGACTTACAGGACCACCAAGGGACAGGAAAAAATGACTGGAAAAAAGTCTTGCTTGAAGCAAAAAAAACCCGTAACTCTCCAAAATAAGCAATGTAAAAGCTGAAAAAGAATCCGTCCACAAGACAGAAACTAAGGAAATGATATTATATAAACATGGTTTTGCATCTGTCATTGTTTACTGGGAGACGTGTAGCCTTGCAACACTATAACGAAGTGGGATGAGTAATAGGACAACAACTGTGCCATCTCAGCCAAAAAGGTGACCTAAAAATAGTTCTGCATTATTTATACCTTCTTATATAGTCAGTATTTTCTGGTTACTATTGTTTTCAGTGGAGTTTGTACAATAGCTAGAATTTTATAACAACATTTGAACTTACAACAGCAGATGAGCAGATTCCTTTACTTCTAATTAGTCTGCAAGGGTTTTATCAATATTGCAGAAATAAAAATTCTGAAGAGCATTAAATGTAATACAAAACTATGAAATTAATTAAATACTCTCAGACACAGTAATGGGTAGTTATAGTGGGGTCAAAGTAAATTCCTTTTAATGAAAACTTGGTATTAAGAAAGACTTCTGAGACAGCAGCAAAATTGTGATTTGTAAAACAAAGACAATTCCTCTTCTATAGGGGAACTTACAAACATTAATAGTAAGTCAAAAAGGCCCAAGAATTGAATGAACTGGGGTGGGTCAGCTCCTTGGAAACTTTCAATGATTATAAAAGCTAAATATCCCTGGAGATCGAGACAGTCTATCACTGTGCAGAAAACCTTTTTGCTGAGCAAGGTGAAATCTGATTTCACAAAACCATCAGGTTCAACAGCCTATAGACTGATGGGAAACACTAATAATTCAGGATGACAGCCACCAAGGATGTTCTTGTCCAATATCTGTGTTGTAAGTAAAGCACTTTAACAAGAATATGTGTAAAAGTACATAAAAAATTGCTGTATTAATTCTGAATTTATTGCAGATGAAATTTTATGTTTTGAAAACAAAGCAGATTGTTTTGCTGTACCAGTTGTCTGCTGAAGTTTTATCCACGTAAACATAGATACTATGGGAGAGCTGTTGCTCATCCCAGCCAGCAACTGACTGCCTTTGAACTGCTGAAATGAATCTGCAATGCCTAGCTAGATGTAAGCGAGAAACAATTCCCCTTTCCTCTGACACTTTACAAAGTTTCCTGTTCTACTGGTATAAACTGGAGGCCTCTGAGGGAATCTTCTTCCTTAACATTCATAATTCTAAAAAAGGGTTACGCCTTCCAGGAGATTTTGTTTACTCAAAAGCACGTACAGCCCCTGCCATTCTCTCCTATTTCAGATTATCACTCTAACCATCATGATTTTAGTGATCACTCTCCGGAGCTTCTCAATTCTATTTTGATCGAGCGCCATTAATGTTATTCTTTATATTACATTTCTGCTCAACATGCTGTCCAGTTCAGTTGTAGTATATTAGAAGTAATAAACACAATCTGTTCTGAATTCTGAGATCACTTACATTGCATGAAAAGCTTTTAATATTTTCCTGTACTTTCAAGGACGTAAAAATTGAGCTGTGATCTTCTCTAGTACGCTTCTTAGCCACAAAACTATTCACCACACTGCTCTGACGCTTCTAGTACCACCAGATACTAGAAATGGTAAAAATATTACAGATTCTTGATCAATGTACAAGATGTTGTGGGTAAACCTTTAAATGGCAATACAATCTAATATTCTTTTATAGATGAATGAGTTGGTTCTATTGGTTCAACCTTACCTATCTATCCATAGAGAAGTATATTAGTCTTAATGCCAGCTTTTCAGCCCTTTGAGGGTAATTGAAAATACACTTACCTGTTTCAAACTGCATGTTTTTGCAATGCATTATAGAATTAAACAATATAGACAAAAATTTTCATTAAAAAACATCAAAATCTTTTAGGCGTTAATATGCAAAACAATTTATGATCTCTTTGTACATTAGCCATACAAAGTTATATAAAGTTTCATATTTCATTGCTCAAAGCTTCCTGCCAACCACCTCTTTTTCAGGAATCATCCCAGATTATCATAGAACCATTGAATGGTTTGGGTTGGAAGGGACCTCAAAGGTCATCTAGTCCAATTTCCTTGCAGTGAGCAGGGGCATCCTCCTGCTCCCAGAGCCCTGTTGAGTATGACCTTGAGTATCTCCAAGGATGGGGCCTCAGCTACTTCCCTGGACAGCATATTCCAGTGTTCCACTACCCTCATGGTAAAGAATTTTCTCCTAATGTCCAACTTAAATACCCTCTTTTCTAATTTAAAACCATTTCAAACCAAGCCATTCATCCTAAAGAAAGGCCTTTGTGAACAGTCCCTTTCCAGCCTTCTTGTAGACTCCCTTCGGGTCCCAGAAGGATGCTCTCAGGTCTCCCAGGAGTCTTCTCTCCAGACTGAACAAGCCCAGCTCCCTCAGCCTGTTGTCATAGGAGAGGTGTTCCAGCCCCCTGATCATTTTTGTAGCCCTTCTCTGGACCCATTCCATCAGGTCCATGTCCTTCTTGTGTTGAGGGCACATGATCTGCAGCCATTGTTAACTATGCAGTTGGAATCTACTGTTTTCCTCTTTTTCTTACAATCTAGTAACTGTTAAATATCCAACAAAAATGATATGGTTAAAAACCTTATTAATCTAGGCGCCACATTCTTCCTGTACATAGTTCTATTAATTCGTTGGTAAGACCAGGCTGAGATAAATCTCTACATGTATACAAACACTACAAGCTGCCCTTAGATGAAGAGTCCCCTATTCTCACAGCAGAAACATCTCAACCTTGTCACTTTTTTCCACGATGCACAGGAAAGGAACAGTGATTCCTCTCAATTAAATGCAGACTTCCACACAAACATTACAAACTGCAACATGAGAAGTTTTCAAACCAGATGTGATTAATTTTTGATTCACAATTTAGAACTAATAAAACCTAGCATCTCCAAGGCCAGATTGTACATATTGATTTCATTGTGACTACTCTAATAAGTATTCTTCACCTCCACCAACAGTGTTCAAATCTTGTAGTTAAAAAAATCCTACTTAAAAATTTGCCAAAATAAACATTTAATATGACCCCCTTCTATGATGTAAATGTAGGAAATTTTACTAATCAGTTTTGTTCTTTTATAGCCTTAATGATCTCTTTGGAGCTCATTTCAATAACAGAAGCATTTAATCTGCACTTTTGGCATTAATAAGGCAGACACTCGGAAATAACAGCTATTCTACTTCAAGCAATATTCATCCAATCTAACCACCTTGTGCATTCTGTGACAAGACAATTGCCACTTAACCCATTTTATGTTAATCAAGTTGGCTTGACTTACTAGTTCTGCATTTCTGCTTCTAACTGTTGGCAGCTGGCTATGCTGGAAGATTTCAAATCCTTAGCTTTGCATCATAAAGTAAACGCACTAGCTCACCATATAATGCTAGATGTGAAAGAGCCCTTCTGAAACCTTGTAAGAGATCATTGTATTTGGAGTCAGAACGGAATGTCATTATTCTATCTTGCACGTATACAAAAGCTTACAAAGGCACCCAGTTCAGTTCCACTTGCCTGTCTCTAAAGCATTAATCCATGTCACCAACTCTGTATTGAGCTATACCAGTATTTTCACTAAGTCAAATTCACATGTTTAAGTGTCTTGCAAGATCAAAGTAAAATTGTCCAATATGACAATACCTATTTCCCCACACACTATTTTTCTACTCTGTTCATAAGTTTAAAAAAATAATCTAATACATTAATTGGACTTCCTTCTCTTAACCATTCTCAAGGCCTTTTTCCTTTTGGAATAATCCAAAGATATGTAAAGATGCTTCTACTTTCCATCAGCGTGCATTTCCAGGACTTAAAAGATGTCACTTGAACCAATGCCTTTGGATTGCAGTACCTGCAGCTTCAATAGCTAGCACAACTTAACGCCATCATCAGACTGCATGAAAACTACTTCCCAGGCTGGAGCACAACACAGAGTTTGACCTTAGCAGTCCAACTTCCATCACACAGGAAGCAATTCCTGAGGCAGAAGAGGAAGGTAGCTAGGGCACCTGCAGTCTCCCTTCACTGGGTTCAAGACAGTATGTGAGCCCTCCATGGGCAACCACATTTGCAAAGCCATTATTAACTCTTCAGTGGTCTGTGTAGCTACTCTTGTATTCATAAAGGATTGTGTTTATTCTCCCTTCCACCCTTTTTAACAGTGACTTTACCCAATAGTAAAAAATTAGTGATATTTTATATCAATGACACAAATACAAGAATGTATTTGCTACTTCAGATGCTAAGGAATTGCATTTTCAAAACCATACACATAGTTTCAATGTATTTGTTACATTCATTCAGCAATTATCTTTTAATTAGACCATCAACCACTCCTATTAAAATAAAAATCCATTAAGTCTGTTCTTTTAAAGTCTTATCTTTACCAAAAACAAACTCCATCAATTAGTTACTGTACGAGTTTCAGAAGAGGAGCTGGTTTTAAAGAATTATATTCAAGACCTATAAACTTGGTCGTATTTTAAGTTAGGCAGAACATAGTTCATTATTATGTTCAATGTGTCACTTCATGTCTTTCAAATCCTTTACCAAAAAGAATTATTAAAACCAACCAACAGAAAACAAACAAGCAAAACAACAACAACAAAGAGTAATTTCAATATCTGACTTTCTCCCATTGCTCCATATTTTCTTTCTCAAAACTGATTTTTGCCAAAGCCACACTGCAAATATCCTTGAAAATGTAACTTAGGGGTCAGGCTTTCATTACTGTTTTGCCTATCATCACACATTAGCTACCTGGCTCATTCTTTGGTTAAGAAGGCTTTCTGGCCCTGAAGGTATTTATCCCAAACACATTACCAGGAGATTCCGATCGGAGTCTTTGTACTTCTAAACCAGCTGCAGGATTTTTAATCAAAGACATGAAGGTACACCCATACGGTTTACAAGTCTAATTTTCAACAGAATCTTGTTTCAGTTGTGAAAAGAAATGCCATGTGTGCAAATACTAAGTATTAATCAGCCCTTTAGTTTTCCACCAAAGCAACAGAACCAATGGCCATAATTTTACATCCTATTCCAAATGGTGCTGTCATAAGCAAGATGACAAATGTATTTTATAATTTCAGCTTCTGTGTGATTTATTCACAGGCAGTAATATTTACAATAATTTGCAGTCCATTTTTATTATTTTTTTTTTGCCATGTTTTCATCATAGTAACATCATAAGCCTAACCACAAACATTCAAATTACAGTCCAGATGCTGCTACTATTTCCTGTAGCATACAAGTAATAGCAGTATCAATTCATAGATGATTAGTATCAATACTGTTCTTAACACATTATGCAGGCTTTGTATGTCCTGGATTTCTGTTACTGTAAGTTTATTTCATAATGGAATGTCCAAAATTGATGAACAATTTGAGTGAAAAAAATATGCTTCCTGTATCTTCAAACATTTGCTTATTTCTAACATGTGCCTGGGAAGAAGGAAAGCTTTGTAACAATGCTCTGTCCACATTCTGTGAATCCCCATGGCAATATATACAGTTCGTCCTCTTTTTTTTCCCTGATGAACTTATTATCGCATTTTATTCTCTCTGGTATCAAAATCCAGCTCAAAAAGAGAAGCAAAGGTAAATACCCCAGAAGATGGCAGTTTTGAGCTTAGCTAACAGAAGAAGTCTTTAGAGTAATTTCCTCTGCTTTCAGCCTGTACCTTCCAACTACACTGCAAACTCTGTATTTAAGGAGATGTAGATTTGCCACCAGCAAAATGTACTGGAATTTTTTCTCAATAAAGATCACTGACCTGACATCCTGTCAGATGTTTTAAAAAAAGACATTTTATTTCACCTGTAATCTAAATAATATCTATACTCTACAAACCTTTACGGCTATCACAAATGTTGGGATTAACTGCAACAAACAATGTCACATCCAATTAATAAGTTCAGAAACACTCACCATGATTCCAGTAAGTAAACAGACTCCTTTTCCACAGTATGTATTAGGTACCATGTCACCATATCCAATGGATAGAAAAGTTATTGAAATCAACCACATTGCTCCAAGGAAGTTGCTAGTAACATCCTGTTGATCATGGTATCTGAAAATGAAAAACAACTTCTTCATCACGAGACCTTTTGTTAACCCTTTGTGCTGTCATGAACAAATCACATAACTGGCCATACATTCTACAACCATTTCCTTTTTAAATGTAGCTAAAGAAATTAAATACAATTCCATCATATCAGCAGTAAAGAAACAGAAGGTACAACACTAGCACCAGTAGTAGAGATACTCAGGATGGTTTATAATTCAGTATTCTGCTACTATTACAAAAAGGGCAGAAGTTCTTGTTTTTTAATACAATCACTTTGTTAGGGGCACAAGTCCTGCTAATCTTCTGCAGGAGCCTAAGATACCAGTCTATTATAGTTGCTACAGTCTAAGGGAAACATGAAGAAGAATAGACTAGACTAGACTAGACTAGACTAGAATTAAACAGGTTGGAAAAGACTTTTGAGATCATTGAGCCAAACCTATCATCCAACACTATCTAATCAACTAAACCATGGTACCAAGCACCCCATCCAGTCTCTTCCTAAACACCTCCAGTGATGGTGGCTCCATCGCCTCCCTGGGCACCCCATTCCAATGGTCAATCGCTCTTTCTATGAAGAACTTCTTCCTAACATCCAGCCTAAACCTCCCCTGATGCAGCTTGAGACTGTGTTCTCTTGCTCTGGTGCTGGCTGCCCGGGAGAAGAGACCAATTCCCACCTGGCTACAGCCTCCTTCAG
Source organism: Melanerpes aurifrons (assembly GCA_011125475.1). Taxonomy (NCBI): domain Eukaryota; kingdom Metazoa; phylum Chordata; class Aves; order Piciformes; family Picidae; genus Melanerpes; species Melanerpes aurifrons. The sequence continues at coordinate 3,072,680 of WWNC01000080.1, read as the reverse complement.
ATAGTTGTAGACAGCAATGAGGTCTCCTCTAAAAGGATGTATAGACAAGCAGACAGCAAAGCACATCTCCATCTCCTTGGTCTAAATGAAAGCCTGTTATCAGACATCTAATCATGAACTGTCACATATATGTTGACTTAGACGCCTAAAATATCTTCCCTCTTCTTCAACATGTTCAAGATAAATGGAACAGAACGCCATTCTATTTCTCATTATCAAAAGACCTTCACATTCAATACAGCAAAACCCCCCTTCAGTGTCAAGTCAGCTATTAAATGTAATTTCCTGAGGAGCTGTTCTACTATTACTCAGTTTTATTGCTCTAGTGAAATACATTAATTTTCCTCTTCAAAATAAAAATAAGTATAGATGAATTATCTAGTCTTCTTATGACATACATACCTAATAAACTGGGAGGCCATAAGGACATATTTTAGGCTTATACCAACCATCACCACTTACTCAGGCAGGGAAAAATGCCTAATAGCCACCTAATGGTAGGTGAAATTTTGCTCCCCAGATAGAGTAGCTTTGCAAGAGAGACTCTGGCAGCCACTGCAGCCTCAAGGTTGCAGTAACCCCTGCAGCAGTTGTGGGGCCTCAGGTTAACAATCTATGATGATATTGTGTCCTGAAGGGTATTCTTGTAGCCAGTCCCTAAATCTGCATCTCATAGTGGTCCACAACCAAAGCAATTGCTTCGACAGTCCTCATGACAGTGCAGAAATGCAGAAAGCCATCAGGAAATTCCCTATTCTCTTGTCTGCAAGGTATTTGTTATAAACACCTTCAAAATGCCTTCTTTGAAGTCCCACCTATGCCCTGACGGTTAAAACAACTTAAAAACTCTTTGACTGCCAGACACTACAATAATTACTCCAAACAAGTCTGTTCTACATTTTGCCTGTATTCTCTCCCCTGGTCTCAGCGCTGTCTTCCTCACATACTTTTTAATATATGCTTTTGAAGGCTGTTGGGTTTTTTTCTCTGCACCTACAAAAATACAGTAACAGACTACATTTGGAGCTCCTAAGAATGTCAGTGATGCAAATAATGATTAACACAATAGCAAAAGAAATAGTTAATAAAAGGACAGCAAACTTGATTTAACTTATGACCACAAAACTATGGACAAAAACTATGACATTGCCATTTTTTTTTTTTCCTCCCAGTCTGCATTAAGTGTTATGGATTTGAGTCTGTACTTAAACTTAGCAAATAATTGCCATGGCATATAGAGATGCAGGGCAAAATACATACTCATCCCATCCAGGAGGCAAGAGGAAAGTCTTTGTATCATGCAAATTCCTACAGTGCATCATGCAAGTGATATAACCCATAGGCTTTGCATAAGCTTCACAGAGGGGTGCTAAAGCCACAAACACATATTCTAAGAATAGCAACTCAGTTAAACACCAATAAATGCTTACACAAATATTTATGTTTCTTTAATATCCCACTTTGAGTTTTGAACATTGCCATTCCCATACTTTGTATAGAAAACAGTTTTCCTGTGGAGATGAAAATGCAATGCAATGTTTTTCTCTACATTTTGTCCAAATAACTACATTCTTACAAAATGTCAGTCCTAAATAGAGATAGTTATAGAAATCTTGATATGACTGAAAACAGCATAATAAAATACTAATCACTAAGTTCTTGACATTTTACATAAAGAATGTTATTTACTCTCCTTTATCCATGTCAGAAAACACAAAAGCTAATAATTAATAATTAATAATTAATAATTAATAATTAATAATAAAAGCTAAAAGGTGACATAAGGTTAATTTTTTCAAAAGCACAACAGTAAGTTTTCAAGTTTCACTGGAGACATGGATCTTAATTAGCAAGGTCACCTAGATGAAATACTCACTAAAGACATCTGCATCCATGTTTAGTAGCAGACTTCAAGGACCTGTTTGAGTGTTTTCTTCTTGTTAGCTCATTACTCTTGGATCTCCTACTCTGAGTATTTCACCTTGTTGTAACTTCAGGGTTATAATTCAGCAACAAAATGGTGCACACTTAATTTATAAATTATCATCAATAGTTACGACTTCATAGTGATCAAGAAACAAAGGATGCTTTGTATTGTCTCTATGAGTCTAATGAAGCATGGGAAATTGCAACCTAATTTCATCTATGAACAAATCCCAAAACTTCATTTTCTCTCACAACAGTACAGAGAAAGTTGAAGAAGTGACTTCTCAAGTTAGAAATCTGTTAGAAAAATAGAGACAAACTAAAGAGGGATAGAGGAGGGCTGGTGTCACTGTACTGATGATCTCACCATTTCTGTGCAAGATTTATAGGAAGATGGATTGGTTTTATCTTGGCTTTCTGCCACCTCACTCATGATTTTTGAATCTCTATGGTTAGCAATTCTGGTACATGCCTACACCATTTTGATTTTCTTAAGATTACAGTTGTGTACTTCCAAGAGGTTTGCTATGTCATTAGGCACTACCATCACCTGGAATTCAAGCCTGAACAAGCAGATCTGGGGAAGTCTTTAGATACCCTCTGTCCATAGTCAGTTGGCAAATTGTTACTGTACTAAAACAGGAAAAGCGATTTTGCAAAAAATTAGGAATTAAAACATCTTATTTGTAGGTCTATGGGAAAATGATCATTGGAGGCACTACTTTGTTTTGAGGAAGAAGATAAATTTTGTCCTTGTTTTCCAAGTTATCACGGCCCCAAAGACTGAACTCTGTTTATGCAAGGAAATGTGAAATGAACATACCAGAAGTTACCCCTTGTTTCTCCATCAGTGCCTCTCTAATGTGTTGCACTCAATACACCAGAAAATTTGAGAAAAGTAATTTCCATCACTGTATTTTTCACTTTGCTACTAAGACTATTCCAAGCAGAGTAAATTGAAATGTACATCATAGTGAGAATAAGTCATCCTCACAGATGGAGCAGAGCTCTCTCATGCATTTGTCATCAGCCACTACAAATGTCTCCTCATTTCAGCTGGACAGAACATCAGAGAATGCAACTCACTCCAGAATTCAGCTGTGGTTTTCCTAATCTACCCATTCACTGCATCTGAGAGCTGTGAGATCTGACACAGAAATACCATGTCACGAAGAGCTCAGCAAGAATAAAAGATTCAAATATCTCCATTCAGTGACAAAGCCTTTTTTCATTATAAAAAGTAAGAACATTTATCAAACTAAAAATTAAATATTTCAGGGGTTTATCTATTCAAATAAATTAAAAAATACTATTTATTTATATTTGAAGTCCACTATTCTTATGAAATAAAAACTTACATTAGAAATGCAGGATGCTTATTGCATTGTGACCAGTGTATTAGAAATTACACAGTATCACAGTATCACAGTATCACTTAGGTTGGAAAGGACCTCGGGGATCATCGAGTCCAACCTATCAACACAGACCCCATGCCTAGACCATGGCACCAAGTGCCACGTCCAATCTCCCCTTGAACACCTCCAGGGTCGATGACTCAACCACCTCCCCGGGCAACCCGTTCCAATGCCGAATGACTCGCTCGGTGAAGAACTTTCTCCTCACCTCGAGTCTGAACTTCCCCTGGCGCAGCCTGAGACTGTGTCCCCTCGTTCTGGTGCTGGCTGCCTGAGAGAAGAGGCCAACCCCCTCCTGGCTACAACCACCCTTCAGGTAGCTGTAGAGGGCAATGAGGTCACCCCTGAGCCTCCTCTTCTCCAGGCTAAACAATCCCAGCTCCCTCAGCCTCTCCTCATAGGGCTTGTGTTCAAGGCCTCTCACCAGCCTTGTTGCCCTTCTCTGGACACGCTCAAGTGTTTCGATGTCCTTCTTAAATTGAGGGGCCCAGAACTGGACACAGTACTCTAGGTGCGGCCTAACCAAAGCAGAGTACAGGGGCACTATGACCTCCCTGCTCCTGCTGGCCACACTATTCCTAATGCAGGCCAGGATGCCATTGGCCCTCCTGGCCACCTGGGCACACTGCTGGCTCATATTCAGGTGGCTGTCGATCAGCACACCCAGGTCCCTCTCTGTTTGGGAGCTCTCCAGCCACTCCGACCCCAGCCTATAGCCCTGCATGGGATTGCCATAGCCAAAGTGCAGCACTCGGCACTTGGACTTGTTGAATGACATCCCATTGGACTCTGCCCATCTGTCCAGTCAGTCGAGGTCCCTCTGCAGAGCCTTTCTACCCTCTAACTGACTAACTTCTGCCCCTAACTTTGTGTCATCTGCAAACTTGCTGATGACTGACTCTACTCCTTCATCCAGATCATCGATGAATATGTTGAAGAGGACAGGGCCCAGCACTGATCCCTGGGGGACACCACTGCTGACTGGCCTCCAGCTGGATGTGGCACCGTTCACTACCACTCTCTGGGCCCGGCCCTCCAGCCAGTTCCTAACCCAGTACAGAGTGTAATGGTCCAGTCCACGGGCTGACAGCTTAGTCAGCAGTTTGCTGTGGGGGACGGTGTCAAAGGCCTTGCTGAAGTCTAGGTAGACCACATCCACAGGCCTCCCCACATCCACCAGACGGGTCACCTGATCATAGAAAGAGATCAGGTTGGAGAGGCAGGATCTGCCTTTCCTGAATCCATGTTGGCTGGACCTGAGCCCTTGGCCATCCTTCAGGTGCGCAGTTATTGCCGCCAGGATAATCTGCTCCATCACTTTCCCTGGCACTGAGGTCAGGCTGACCGGCCTGTAGTTTCCAGGTTCCTCCATCCGACCCTTCTTGTGGATGGGGACCACGTTGGCCAGTTTCCAGTCATCTGGGACCTCACCTGTGAGCCAGGACTGGAGGAAAATGATGGAGAGTGGCCTAGCTAGCACATCTGCCAACTCTCTCAGCACCCTAGGATGGATCCCATCCGGTCCCATGGACTTGTGAATATCCAAGTGGCTCAGCAGGTCCCGAACTAACTCCTCATGGATTTCCGGGGCATTACACTGCTCGCCGACCTCATCGCCCAGCTCTGGAGGCCACTCGTCCTGAACTCCTGCCTTGCTGTTAAAAATTGAGGCAAAGAAGGTGTTCAGGACCTCAGCTTTCTCCTCATCCTCAGTCACCGGGTTCCCCTCCAGGTCCACTAGGGAGTGCAGGTTCTTCCTGCCCCTCTTCTTATTGTTAATATATTTATAAAAATGCTTTTTATTGTCTTTGACAGAGGTGGCCAGCTTCAGTTCCAGCTGGGCCTTAGCCTCCTAATTTTATTCCTACATAATCTAACAGCTTCCTTGAACATACCTCGAGAAGCCTTCCCCTCCTTCCAAAGGTGATACAGCCTCCTCTTCCCCCTTAAATCCTCCAGGAGCTGCTTGCTCATCCAGGCTGGTCGCCTTCCCCGCCGGCTTGCCTTCCGGCACATAGGAACCGCCAATTCCTGTGCCTTCAAGAGCTCCTGTTTGAAGTAGGTCCAACCCTCCTGAACCCCTTGGTTCATGAGGGCTGGTACCCAGGGGACTTTACAAACAAGTTTCTTAAATAGGCTGAAGTTCGCCCTTCGGAAGTCCAAGGTGAAGGTTCTGTTGGTGCTCCTCCCTATCTCCCTGCATATTGAAAACTTCACTATCTCGTGGTCACTGCACCCTAGGCAGCCTCCCACGATCACGTCTCCCACCAGCCCTTCCCTATTGGAGAACAGCAGGTCAAGCAGAGCCTGTCCCCTGGTAGGCTCGCTTAACAGCTGTGTCAGGAAGCAGTCCTCCATTCGCTCCAGGAATCTTCTGGACTGCCTCCTCCCTGCTGAATTAAGTTCCCAGCAGATATCTGGGAGGTTGAAGTCACCAACAAGGACAAGATCTGATGATCTTGAGACAGCCTCCAGTTGCTTGTAGAACAAGCACAGGAGCTACCTGAACATAAGAGCTAACATTTAATTATGGTAAAACTGTAGCCAAATCCAAAGAGATTGATTTTCTGGATCATGTTCAGCCTCACATATCAGCAGAATAAAGTGTCATTTAGAAAAACTGGGGTTTCCCCCGAGGTAGAAAAATCCTTGGTTGGAGTCACACTGGCATAAGAATTATTTATTACTTTTTCTCTCCTTCTCCAATAACGAATGTGCTAGCAGGCAGGAGATGCTGCAGCTGGAACACACTACTCATCAGGCAATCATCATCTTGTAAAACACAACTTCCCAGTTCTTGCCAACCAGCATATAAATCCTGAGACTACTCTAATTTAAACCAAAAATAGCTGAATTACTAGATTTATGCAAAACCAGTATGGCTCAATTCCTTCCCAAACCACACTGCGTGGGATTTTTACCATTCATCTCAGAAAGACACAACTATATTCCTCAGTTGGCAATACAACAGTGGCTGGGATTGTCAAAGCAGTATTTCAGGTTCTTCATAGGCAACAGTTCTCTTCTTCTGCTTTCACTATTGATGCAACTCTCAGTACTGCTTTCTTTCAGAATTATGTTCATACTTAATGATGTTCCATTTAACTAGTAAAACATCTGCTTTTTAGTTGCATATAGTTATCATACATTGATATCTTGACATGAAAGACATTAATTTTAAAAAGTCAGTGGAAAAAAGATCAAGTATAACATCTACTGGAGGTGTTTAGGAAGAGACTGGATGGGGCACTTGGTGTCATGATTAGACAGGGTTGGATGATAGGTTGGACTCAATGATCTCAAAGGCCTTTTCCAACCTGGTTAATTTTATTCTATTCTATTAAGTTTAACCATGGGCACATTAATTCACACTTAGCATCTTCATTTCAGTTTATCTTCCTTGCATGGACAGAGTCTGATAATTTTGCCATCTTTGGTTTTGTTTTCTTCAACAAGTAAAGGAAAGGACTAAAAAAACGTTGAAAATATGACTCTTTTTACAGGGAAGAAAATAGCCTGCTCCTACCATAACTGAGGAAAATTCCTGGACCATATTACAATAAAGATCCAGGCTGAGTTTCCATTAATGAAAGCAAACAAGATGATAGGGGAGAGAGGGAAATCAATGCAAAAATGGAAGAGTGAGATGGCATATTTTAAGATTTCATTATTACTATTTTTGAATACAAATTACAGTTTAAATATAAGCGTGTAGATATAAGATTATCTGAACCCCTATCTGCTGTCATATACCTGCATCTCAATTCCTGGGTAACCTGCCAGCAGACAATCTTCTTTCACACAGATCAATCTTCCTTTCATTATGGAGCAGGTTCAGCCATTCAGATTTTCCCAGCCCTGCTGAAATTTACTTATACTTGATATTATTCCATCTCAAAAAATTTTCTCATGTTTCATAGGGTTACCTTCATATTAAAAAAAAAATAAAATTCAACTGTCAAGCTTTTTCCAGCTCCTATACACATGTCCAGGCTGTGAAGAAAAGCTAAGCATGCTTCTTCATAGTTCAAGTGCTAAAAGGCAAAGTCTGGCACTGCTGGTCATTGTTAGATGCTAGATCAAAAGCAGTCATCAGCATCAGAACAGTAAGGTCTGAAACAATATTTAGTCATTAATTTTGGCATGCATATTGTAATGCACTTCATAATTCCATGATCACATGCCACCTTTTAGTCTTCACAAAGATGCATGAGTATCTTCTTCATGTAAAACTCTGCTCCAGGGATGGAAACAATAGCTCAAAATACAATTTTCTGCCTCATTTTTTAGAAATTAAAAACTATGTTTTCATTTTTCACAGACTTCCTGCATGAAGTTAACTGTCTTTGTTACAGCTTATCATTACTTTCTGAGATTTCAGCTCTGTCCTTTACAGTTAGATTAGCCCCCAACCAAAAACCAATGAACTAAAAGGCCTCCATAACAACATGCATATTTAAAAATAAATGTCTTAAATTAGACATCCCAAAGCAGCATAACAATAAGATTCTTCACTTTGCCAAAATAGCAGCATGTCCTGAAGCCCCTTAAATGCCTCAACATCCATACATAAAGCAACATGCATGAACAATTCTTAGGGCTTCCTATAAGGTGCCAAAAGAAGAGCTGTTAATATGCTTTTTCAGTTCTAGTAGTTTAATGATGAGAGCATTTGTCTCATGGAGCAAATATGACTCCTCAACCGCAAAGCTGATCCACGTCAACATCTTCATCTCGCTATTCTATCAGCTAGGATACAGATTGTGAAAGTATTTCAGAATATGTTTTTTAAATTATTTCAGTTTTAAGTTGAACTGATAATGGAGAGAACATAACTCTTTAGTAGAGAGAGATAATACCTAAAAGATTTAGGACAGCAGCTGGAGAAGAAAAAGGTCCATTCCAATCCCAGTCAAATAATTCTTTTAAGTAAACTATAGCTCTTAGAATAGAATAGCATAGAATAGCATAGCATAGAATAGACCAGGTTGGAAAAGACCTTTGAAATCATTGAGTCCAACCTATCATCCCATACTATCTAATCAACTAAACCATGGCACCAAGCACGCCATCCAGTCTCTTCCTAAATACCTCCAGTGATGGTGACTCTACCACCTCCCTGGTCAATCACTCTTTCTATGAAGAACTTCTTCCTAACATCCAGCCTAAACCGCCCCTGACATAGCTTGAGACTGTGTCCTCTTGCTCTGGTGCTGGCTGCCCAGGAGAAGAGACCAACCTCCACCTGTCTACATCTTCCCTTAAGGTAGCTGTATACTGCTCCCTGACTTCATCTGCCAGCTCAGGAGGCCAGTTGTCCAGAAGACAACCTATCTTGCTACTAAAATTTGAGGCAAAGAAGGTGTTAAGTACCTCTGCCTTTTCCTCATTTTTTGTTACTGTGTTCCCTTCTGTGTCCACCAAGGAGTGGAGGTTGTCCTTGCCCCTCCTTTTGCCATTAATTTATTTGTAGAAGAATTTTTTGTTGTCCTTCACAGCAGTGGCCAGTCTAAGCTGTAAATGGGCTTTTGCCTCCTTATTTTTTTTCCTGCGTGACCTAAGCAACATGCTGAAACATTCCATGGGTTACCTCTCTTTTCTTCCAAAGATGACACACCCTCTTTTTTCCCCTTAACTCACCCAGAATTTCACTGCCCCACCAGGCTGGCCTTCTACCCCAGTGGCTCATCTTCTGGCACATTGGCACAGCCTGTTCCTACACCTTCAAGAATTCCTTCTTGAAGTAGGTCCAGCCCTCCTGGACCCCTTTGCTTTTAAGGGCTGTTTCCCAAGGTACCTTCTGAGTTAGTTTCTCAAGTAACCTGAAGTCCAGAATGGAGGTTTTGTTGCTGCCCCTCTTAGTTTGACTGCATATTGAAAATTCAATTATCTCATGGGCACTGGACCCCAGACAGCCTCCAACCACCACATCTCCCACCAGCCCTCCTCTATTGGTAAAAAGAAGGTCAAGCAAAGCCTTACCCCTGCTAGGCTCATGCAGCAGCTGGGATAAGAAGCTATCCTCCATACACTCTATGAACCTCCTAGACTGCCTCCTCTCTGCTGTGTTGAGTTCCCAGCAGATATCAGGTAGATTGAAATTGCCCATAAGAACAAGGACTGGGGATCTTGAGACATCCTCTAGCTGCCTGTAGAATAATTCATCAACTTCTTCATCCTGGTTGGGTGGTCTATAACAGACTCCAACCAGGACATCAGCCTTGTTGGTCATCCCTCTAACTCTCACCCACAGGCACTCAACTTGATCATGCTTGATCTCTAGTTCCATGGCATCTAGTGCCTCACTGATGTATAGGACCACCTGTCCACCCCTTCTCCCTCGCCTCTCTCTCCTGAAGAGCCTGTAGCCATCAATTACAGTGCTCCAGTCATCTGAGTCATCCCACCACGTTTCTGTGATGGCAACTACATCATAACTTTCCTGCTGTAACAAGGCTTCCAGTTCCTCGTTTGTTACCCATGCTGCATTCTTTAGTGTACATGCACTTCAGCTGGGCTGCTGATTTTACCCATGACTCCAGCTTACCACTCCCAGACTCCTGTCAGGGGGCACTGGTTTCAGCTCCTTCCTCCTTTGAATCTAGTTTAAAGCCCCCTTCTTTCAAAACAAAATTCAACAAGTAATCCAGAAAGTAGTTAGACTGCAAACACATTCATTAATAAAGCTAAACCTCAAAATATTCAAGAAATTCACTTTGTGTTGATCTGTGTATCACCTTTATCAAATGAGATTCCGTAGAATCATACACACAGAGTTGGAAGAATAGTATAATTCCTGAATATAAAAAAAGTAAACAGAAGTGACATAAACAAGCTTGAAGGAAAACTTATTTTTCACCACTGCATTTAAGGATCTTTCTTTTTAATGAGATACATATATACACACACACATGTATTTTCTTTCTGCAGCCATTTGCTTTTTATACATTAAAATCTTCAAAATGTGTTGACACTGTAAGAATGAATAGTATTTGTAAGTTTTGCTTTAATTTTTGGAAGTCTGGAACAGCATTGCTTAAAGCTATGTTATCATAGAAATATGAATCATTCAAAATCAAAGAGTTTTTTAATGAGGTCTACTGTGAATCATTCATCATATTCATTAGCAACTAATTTCCTTCTAAAATTTCCCCTTATTTGCATTTTGCATTTTCTCTGGAGATGCCCTGTTGTATACACAATCTCCCTTCCCAGAAGGGTTTGTTTCTCTTGCTTTTTTTTTTTTTTTTTTTTTTTTAAGTTAAGATAATCAGAATCAACTGATATCTAAAGGATCTGAAGCAATTTTCTGGAGAAAAGCTTCAAAAATACAAGTTTTAGAAATCAGGAAAATAATTAATCACTATGCACTTAAAATTAAGCCCACACTTTTTTTAATTACATAAAATGACAAAACTAGGTTAAAGTTAGCCTTACTCTTCTCTTGTATGTGGGAAAAGGGGGAAGAAAAGGAGAGGAAATTATACAGCAAGGATGATGCTGAATTCTCAGAGAAGACCTTCTGACAAACTGAGCAGTCTGAAGTTTTTTTTTTTTTTTTGCATGAAACTATTTCATTTATCATAATGACTATCACTACTTTTTAACATCTTGGGTTTTCTACAGGAGAAGCTAATGCATTGCCTTCCATAAAAATAAATGAAGTATGAGTTCACAGTCCTAAAGCCTTGAGATTTTTGTCCAAACTTCATGAGAATATCAACAACTTTACCAACATTTACCTGTTTTCTAATTTAACAAACATTGGAAACATGACCAACCCCCCAAAAAAACTCTTCTCTCTCCCCCAAAGCCTATTTTCCTTAGAAATAAAAACCGAAATCATTTACAGATTCACAAAACTATGTTCTGGAAAAACTGGCAAATAAAAGTCTTTTATGTAACATGGCACCTTACAAGTAAACATTATACAAAGTCTGGGTGGTATTTTTTGCAACTAACTTTGGATCAGAGTTAGTCTGTGGTCAGTGGAAGAAATCTGATTTACTGTCTCAGATATGGAAGTAGGCTCACAATCTGTGCCATAAAAAATGCTGGAGCTATACACTTAAGTCAAACCAAGCTAAAGTACACTTATTCCTTTAATATATTTTAATTTCTGTTATGAAAAGGAAAGGCTGTATGGTGTTCATCTACTTTAAGTCCCACTTCTTGAAACTAGACTGATTTTACTGAATAAAGAGCTTTCCAAACTCAAAGTCTGTGTAGTTTTGAGAATCACCTGAAAGTTATGCCAGATTTCACTAACAGTTTGTAAGTAATGTATGGAGATCAGTTAATATAGTTAATGTCATGAAATATAAAGTAGTATAAAAATTTAGCCAGATATGCTATAATAAATCAAATAAGGAAAGCACTTTAAAGTATATTCCACTCAACACTTATGTATGAAAGTTCAGCATGTAGTTGTCAATATCTAAAGAAAAACTGTTCCTATTTAGTTCTGTTCTTTTCATCAAACTGATCAGAAGGCTAGGAAAACACTTCAAGGTAAATGTGATTCATCTTGAGAAATTTCTTTAATGGGGACTGAGACAGGTTGTCTACATAGAAGACAAAGCTTTGTGTTTCACTGGTGCCAGATGCCTTACAGTACAATGAGTGCATGCATAGATCAGTTATGGAATGGACTTTTGCCACAAGTCTGTCAAGACACGTTCAAGCCGAAAGAATACTAGTTTCAGTCAGCCTATTAGAAAGGTAATACAGCTGTACATAGTACTTAACTCTGGTGATGGTAATAAAACAGTAGCATCTTTATTTGCTTTTAGAGACCTTTGCAGTGCCAGAATTGAGACACAGGTAATGTCCAGCTGCATGCACCCAAAAATAAAAATGCTTAAGAGTCCTTCACCATATTAAGCTATGAATGCCAGATGCAGTTACTTTCTTTTCTGGGAGTGTGGAGGGCATGAAGTCCAACTGTTCTACTTTCATCCCTATTTCATCATAAAAAGGAGATTAAAATCAGGCTTTTTGTTTATGCTAATTTGCATTTTCAAGCTTGCTTCTTGTTTGCTTTCAGGACAGAATAACTTTTGTAGGACTTATTCTCATTTTAATGACAAACATTTATAAAAAACAAACAAAATAACAAATAAAAATAAAAAATAACAAACAAAAATACCCAAACCCAAAACACACAAACCAACAAACAAACAAAAAAAACCCAAACAACTTAGAGATATTTTCTCTAAAGACAATGAAAATAAGGGAGTTCTTTCTACTGATAAATTATTTTTACCAAGATCATCTCTTGGTCTTCATTCAAGGCTTTGACTTTCCATTTCTATTGACTTAATTGAAGCACTGAAGAAAGGAATGAAATTCTGTATTCTGAAGAACTCAAGCAAGAAAGAACATCATCATTCTGTGTTATACTGGAGGGCAGAAGTCTGGACGGAGTAGCAGCTTAGCTTTTGCCCTACCTACACTTAGACCACATCTTGCAGTCTACATGTTGAACATCCGGGGAAAGTGCTTTAATAAAACAGAAGAATCTAACGCTGACAGATTGCTCTATTAGTAATTTCTACGCAAAGCATACAATTCATGTGTGAGGTAGTTATTACTTCATATTTAACTATTTGGTCACATTTTAGGGAGACAAGCACATAAAGAAGGATCATGCTTAACTAAGGATGTACAGGATGTGAACATGTAAGTATGAGCATGCTGTCTGTAACTGTACTGGCTTGGTATGAAAACTAGATTTAATTTCAGCTGTTACTAACTGTTCCCTTTTCAGACTATGGAACGGATCACAAAGGCCGGTATTAAATTGCAACAAACATACAAGCAGGAAGATGAAACATTAAAAAAACTGAAATCTAATTTACACTTCTCTCTTGGCCTGTGATGGGTTAATGCCCATCCTGGAAGCAAGGGGGGAGGACTTGTAAAAGCATTGCCCTCCCTGCAGAGCATTTTCCCCCTGGGAAACAGTTAGTCTCTTCCACTCCCCCTCCCAGTCAAGCAAAGGTATAAAAGCCATTAGCTCTCTTTGGGCTCTGCCTTTGCCTGTACAAGGACTGCCGCTGGTTCCCCTGCTTCTCTGCCACATGGTCCTCCCTGCTGCATCACACACCTTTGCAAAGGACTGGTTTTGTATTTAATTTTCTTTTTTTCCATCCATCCTTGTTCCTTACCCTTGTGAACCCTACCTGTTATTGTTACATACATATATATATATGTAGTGGGTTGAGAGAGAAGGCCTAGCTCTCCCTCCCCCACAAAGAGGAAAACAACCCCACAGCTAACTCAGTGGGAGAAGCAAAAGGGATGCTATATTTACAAGCAATGTGAAACTGCAGGTTGTATAAATGCACAATATATACAGTATTTATAATATATATAGAGAAATATACAGCAAAAAAAAATACAGGAACAAAATTCCCTCCTCTGGACAGAGGAGGGTTTTCCCCCACTCTGCCCTCCTCTCTCCCCCTACCTCCCTTTTTTCCCAAAAAGGGCTAGAGAGAGAGAGAAAAGGTAACTAATACGGATGAAATTTTGTTAGGCCTCAAAAGCGCATGCAGGATTAGTGCTTATCTTAGCCAAGGTTGCTCTGGCTAGATGCCCAGAAGCAGGCAAGCTGGAAGGGGAGATGGAAAGGAACTGAGTAAAATTCCAACTGCACTAAAACTTAAAGCTGTGTTCTACCAATCTACCAATGAAATTCGTTTAGACCTGTCTTTGTTTACAAAATATTCAGCCACAGTGTCCCAGCACTGTCCCTTTCTTAAAGGCACAGCCTCAAACAGTCACCATATATATATCTACACACACACACAATGTTTAAAGAACATTCTTTACCTCTCTACTTCCAAGCTGAATCCAAATTATTTCTTGGTGGATTTGCTCCTTCCCTTTTTTCCTTTCTATTGGGAAAGAGGAGGGGGGAGCGGGGAAGGGATTCTCAGCCTGGCCCCGCCATCTGAGCTCTTAAGTCCCAGTTACGTCTCAAACCACCACATGGCCCTAGAAACAAGATGAGTTCACTGATGGGACAAAGTCAGGAAAGTATAAATGCTTGAGCAGGCCCTTAGAGAGCTATTACTCCTCTTTGTTTCATCTACTTGGCAGAAATGACCTGTAAGACTTTGTATATACAACAAAAAATCATCAAACTGAAAAAGAAAAAAATAATTTGAAAAAATCACAGACATTTACAGAATTCCAAATGAGACTGCTCAGCTACAACTCTCATGGAATGTTAACAGTTTTAGCTGACCTGCTTCATAAAAAGTATCTGAGATTATAATTTGAAGGCACTGTAAAGGTTTCCCTCTCATTTTAAACATGTATTGACCACTAGCTTAGAGTTTAAAGACATCTTACTCTATTAGCAAAAGTCCATGACATTAAAGAGTAACAAGTCAGAAATACTCAGCAGAAGATACTTGGTTTGGGAGAGAAAGAGGACTAACATTGAACTGAAGATGTGTATCTCGTTCTAGATAGAGTTGGAACCACTTTATAGCTAAGTAGTAGCAGCTACAAAACATTCATTCTAAACTTTTATAAACAAAACATACTTAAAACACAGAGAACAATTTTCCTGTTAAGAGTTCAAATATATTTCAGCGTTATCTTCTATAGAACTCAAGAGAAAATGTGACTGAAAGTAAAGTTATCTTTCATTTATCATGTAGAAGGAAAAAAAAAAAATCTGGGGTTTCTCTAGTTTGCAATATTTGAGTTAGAGACATTTAGTCATGAGTCCCCTGAAGGGAAAAAAAGTAAAAAGAGGATAAAATCCCCAGAAAATTAATGAAATATCCAGTCTTGCTTTTCCATGCCACCTAGCTTCAGCCAAATTCTCATTTAGGTTCAGGAGCTGAGACTGACGAGAAGTAGATGACGAGCTGCAGTACAGCCATGCCAGCTACACATGATCGTAGCAAGCAATCCAAAAAGGAAAACATGTTCAGCCAAAATCCTCCTCACCCCTCAACCTGCATGAAGATCAATGGGACTAAATTATTTCTTTCATCAAATTCTTCACACTTACTCAGACAGCTTGGCCAACAATGTCTTTTGAATCCTTGTTGCTTCATTTCAAAACCATCCATACTGCATGAGACAGCTAATATGCAACAAACTAAAGGTTTCTAGTCATTTTTGCATGCAAAAATAAGGTACTTCTGGTACATTATTTTGAATTATTATCTTCTGTGTTTGTGAAAAAAAATCATGAACTTGTTTAAAGAAAACAACTGGTCACTAGTTTAAGTCTCATTACCAAAAAAGGGCACTTCTGCATCATAGAACTATTAACTCCTTGATAATTCATCACCACTTAACCCAATCAATTCCTGAACATAGATTTTCACAGCTCAAACTGACTATCAGAGCATGAAATCACCAGGTCACAGCTTGAATATGCCCAGTTTTTCACAGCTGTCCCCTAAACTTTTAAAGATTTTTCAGTCACATCTCTACTTAACTGTTTGGTGTACTGTGCAATGACCAAAAGTGTACCACTTTGAAATGGTGTCCTTCATGTTTTTATGGTTTAGAATAGAATAGAATAAACCAGGTTGGAAGAGACCTTCAAGATCATTTCATCCAACCTATCATCCAACACCACCTAATCAACTAAACCATGCAACCAAGCACCCTATCAAGCCTCCTCCTGAACACTTCTAATGATGGTGACTGCACCACCTCCCTGGGCAGCCCATTCCAATGGGCAATCACTCTCTCTGTGCAGAACTTCTTCCTAACCTCCAGCCTAAACCTCCCCTGGCGCAGCTTGAGACTGTGTCCTCTTGTTCTATTGCTGGCTGCCTGGGAGAAGAGACCAACCTCCACCTGTCTACAACCTCTCTTAAGGTAGTTGTAGAGAGCAATAAGGTCACCCCTGAGTCTCTTCTTCTCCAGGCTAAGCAACCCCAGCTCCCTCAGTCTCTCCTCATAAGGTTTTGCTACTAATCCTAGTAAACACCCAGCTGAAGATACAAGGAAAAAATATGCTGCCTAAACAACAAGATGCAATTGTTTTATTTTCTACAAATGAAGAGTATGTTCCAAAATGGGTATGTTCAAGCTAGTAGTGGTTTGGGTCTTAATAACCAAATTTTACTCTACTAGAAGGAACTATACAATACCCCCTCTGCTTGAGAGAGATGTTCAGTAACTCACACATTCAAAAGACAAAACTGCACAGTGGAATGGTATAAAGTTAGGACTTTAGGGAAAAACAGAAGGTCGGCCAGGATGGTTGGTCTGGCCAGGAACAGGGAAGATCATCCATCTAACAAATTACCGACTTCAGGACAGCAAGAAGTGGTAATGCAGCAGCATAAAGGACTGTTCCTGGGCACTGTGGAGGCCAGACCTCCAGAAACTGGTTCATGTATGCCTAGCCAGCAAAGGTACTTCTGTTGTCTTACTGGCGTAAGTGCTGATTTGTTCACTAAATTCCAATTAGCTGTCAGATATATTAGTAAGCAATAATTGCTTTGCACTTTAAAGCTGTGCATACCTTGCTTGCAGTCTTTTTCCAGCTGCTGAAGATACTCAGATAATCTGCCCCTAAAGAGGGCTCATGGCATTATAGACAAGGAAATTCAAGCATAGCTGTGGTAACTGAAAACCCTTAGATTGCAGAAGTGGTTCTGGAAAAGCAAGTTTTTAGAATGCTAATTTTATAGAACCCTCTGATCTCTGAAGAATTGTCATTTGTTTGGCCCACACAACTCTCAATTCCTAGTTTTTTAAAACATTTCTGCCTTTTACTCCAAAGTTGCCTACAACTCCAGCTGTCCAAAGAGACAAACACTATATAATTATATCTGTATCTACTCAAGTTTATGATTATTAAGAATAAAGCAGAACAGTCTGCTTTATTATTTCATGATAACAAAATAAGAACTGAAGAACAACACATCACTTCACTCTTCCAAGACTGGGACATAAACTTGCAGTCCTGGCATGCCCACAACATGAATCCCAATCAGTTTATATTAAGTGAATCATGTGTTTACATTTCTGGGTGATCACGATTAGCATAGAAGACTACACTAACATTAATAAAAATATTCTGTCTTAGAGCTGTATCTCTAATCATTTTATCATTTTTTGTTTATGCATGACATTTTTTTCAAGGACAGTACTTTCATGTAGCTGTTTTCACCTTCCAAATTGTCTTTTGTGGGTCAGCATTATCTGTAACTACTTAGTGAATTAATGAAATATATTTTTTAAAAACAATAAAATGCTCCCAAAACAGCTGTTTCATTGGTAGTTATTGACAGATATCTTTCTTCCTCTTAGTTTCTCTCTCACACATATATGCACATATATTCTGAGGTGATGATAATCCTGCTTTTCACACACAGATACCAATAACAGTGGTAGCAGATTTTTTCCTCAGCATTGAATAAAACAGTTTTCAGACCTTTACAACATTTCTTACAACTGATAGTTAAGTTCGTACCCAGCACTCATCCCAACAACTTGGGCATAATTTGCATGATTACACAGTCAGGATGTAATCAATTTAGCTCCATCCTTCGCCTTTAAGTCAGTATGAGTCCACTGGCTTCTGCAGATTTTGCATCAGGTTCCAAACCAGACTGTGGCCCCATTGCAGTGTGTCCATCTATTATTGTTTCTGCTCTTACCCTGCTCAGGTAGTGACTACTTTGGGACATCTGGAGTATTTTTTACCTTCACTGCACCTTCCCAGTGATCATGGACTGGTATCTTTTGATGTCAAGCTTGGTATCAGAAGATATACTTCAGCACTGCATCGCAGACACCACAAACAAAAGTATAGCATAGAGACTCCTGTTTAGTGGTAGGTCACCTCAACTCAACCTGAAGTATGTTTGCAGCAGAGTGCTATCCACAGTAGTGCATGCGCCTAATAGGGGTATAGTCCCTCCTAGATAAGAGGATTTTAAGGTACCACCACCAAACTAACATGAAGGTAGCTTCTCCTCTGCAAGTGAGATTACAGACACACTCACCTCAGCCTTCACAACTTGGAGCAGTGAGTCTCTATGTTGAAAACAAGCCAGCTAGCAGAGTATCACTCTTGCCTGTTCTCAGCACACGCAGTTAGCAATGTCGGCATTTATCAAAACTGAACAGTTTGTCTTAAACTGCCACATCACACATTAAGGCATTCATTTTCATCTGAACATCATCAGTTTGCAGATGTGTTTATTAGTACTGCAATGTCACACATACATTTATGTATGTTTTTCTTAGATACTGCTGTGCAGTGTGCAAACACAGAAGAAAGATCAGAAGCTGACAATTTAAATAATTTGAGATACTTATCCAATTCACACCGCACTGATAGCTTCAGATTCCCACTAACATTCTTCAATTCACAGAACCGCGGTTGTGTAAATCCACGTGAATTTTAACAATGGATTTTACTTAACACATTCTCAGTCTCTGAACTAGTATCACCACTGGGTTTAGAAGCATGAATGTAGGTGGCAACACACAATAGCTGCGGTGAAAAGATTATCGCTGAAAGTCACATAACATGGCCCATACATATACACACTCCACTGATAATGATGTAGGAAAAGGAGAACAAAAAAAAAAAAAACCTATGTATTTTAAAAATTAAACCATAATACATTTCTTCTCATTCACTTAACTTGACACTAATATCTCAGTAATATTCTGGAAAAGCTAGAGATGCAACCCTTGGATTCACTGGACGCAAGTATGCAGCAGGACACAAAACTAGGGCACTTTGTAACTGTTGTTTAATTTTGTTGCAGGTTTAAATACCAAATCATACAACCAATACAATGCTAGGGTCCTTTGGCGATCTCTCCAATCCCTCTGTTAAAGCTACATCAGGTTACATGGGAATGTATCAAAGCAACAAAGTTTTTGCGTATGGTGTCCACTTTGTGCCTGTTGCCCATTGTCCTATCACTGGGCACCACTGAAAAGAGACTGGCCCTATTCTCTTGACCACCACCCTTCAGATATTGATAAGCATTTAGGAGATGACCTCTTGGTCTTTTCTCCTGGTTAAACAGTCTCAGGTCTCTAAGTCTTTACTCATAAGACATCTAGACACTCCAGTCCTCTAATCATCTTTGTAGCCCTCTGTTGGGCTCTCTCCCATACTACTTTGTCTCTCTTGAACTTGACCCACCATGTTACCATAAGGATGATGAGCTTGTGTGTATAAGTGATCTATACTGAAAGAAACACTGTTGGGTATCCTTCAAACAAGCAGTTTTAATGGAATGCTTTTTCAGCTCTGCATAAACAAAACTGTACCAAATTACCTGGTAAAAATTAAAGCAATCTGGTAAACATTTAAAGCTGGTAGTTAAGATTTGTCTGGTGATCTGTACTCCCCAGCTTTATCCCTAAGCAGAAGTTTTAAGCATAGGCTCACCACTAGCATGATGTCTCAGCAATATACTTATTAACAATTTGCTGCAAATCACTTAGCACCTCAAGAAGAGCAAAAAAAACATAGAAAAAAAAAAACCCACAACATAGCTAATACTGAACTCTTCAAGGAAAAACACTACCCAAGAGCACAGAAAAGGAAAATGCACATCTAAAATATTTAGAAAGCACCTTTTGATGTTTCCTTTCTTTTAACCACTACTTTCTTTACACTGTGCAATTCTCACCACACTGTCTCTTGAAGTTGATCTTATAGTCTTGAATTTTTAGGATGAAACTTTAAATTCTTAATGAGATTAATTAACATCTATGATTCCAGTTCAGTGAGTGTATCGCCCATTTATTAGCACTGAAGGGAAGCTACAATTCAAACTCCTCACTGTAGCATAATGTATAGATCAAAAAGCAAAGTAAACTAGTATCAAAGTCTAAATCCCCCTTTCAGGGTTCATTTTTCAAATACATTAAGCTACTGGAGCAACAAATTATATTTGGAAGTGATAAGAAATTGATTTTTGCCTCAGGATGATCAGATTTTCCAAGGACTGCTTTTAAGGCATTACAGCAAATAGCTTTTGCTCTGTTTGAAGTAAATAATTCTGTAGAGTTTTGTGTTGGTTAAAAAGGGGAGGAGAAAAATTAAGTGCTGCTTTAAAAAATGCAAGTACTAAAAGATGCATTTTTTCAATCTTGTAATGAAATAATGATAAAAAAAAATCCATTAATTGCTGTCTTATTAGAAAGAATTTGGAATGTTTGCAACCATTCTTGTTGAACAAAAGAAAAATAATTCGCTGAATTATGTTTTACAGAGTCAAGATTAATAAAGAAAAAAATAAAACACATTTTGTCCTTGAAAGCAGGTGAGTATTCCTTTGTAGGTACTCTCACTGTCTTCAGAATTTTGCATTTCGTATGATGCTTTGGAAGTATATATGAACTTTTTCACTTCATTCTATCCTCACACAACTACTGTATGTATACATTCTTTGTAAATAAAAGAGACTCTAACCTAAAAAAAATAAATAATCTCCTGCTCTAGTTAGATGTCCCTGAAAAATAGACATAAGTTTTTGGTTTTTTGTTTTTTTTTTTTAAGTAAGCAAGGAGAATCTTTTGTGCTTTTTTTTAAAAACTTTTTTGTCTTTTGTGCTCCATTCCCCCAATTGGGGTCTGCTATTTTTGGCCTACAGAAACAGCAAACTGTCTTGGTTTGATAAATGTTTTTGAGTTACTGTACCATCTATAGTTACTTTCCTTAAGCTAACTGTGTAAATCTGTACAAAATGAAGACTATGTTCTTATTTATATTTCCAAGAAAATGCAAGCACTTGTATCTGGTTTTAGTTGTAAGTTGCTTTGATATATAAGTATTACAAAAGAGTAATCTAGCACTTACAGTTAATCTACTCAGTTTGCAAAACTAGGAATTAAGAATAGTTGGGAATGAATCTTTCATTCACAGCACAGATTCTAGACAAGATAATAGAATTATAGAATGGTTTTGGGTTGGAAGGGACCTTAAAAGGTCATTTAGTCCAACTTCCTTGCAGTGAGCAGGGACATCCTCTATTAGATCAGACTGCCCAGAGCCCTGTTGAGTATGACCTTGAATATCTCCAAGGATGGGGCTTCAGCTACCTCCCTGGACAACCTGTTCCAGTGTTCCACTACCCTCATGGTAAAGAGCTTCTTCCTAACATCCAACATAAATCCCCTCTTTCCTAATTTAAAACCATTTCAAACCAAGCCACTCATCTTATTACTACAGGCTTTTGTGAACAGTCCCTTTCCAGCCTTCTTGTAAGCCCCCCTCAGGTACCAGGATGCTCTCAGGTCTCCCAGGAGTCTTCTCTCCAGGCTGAACAAGCCGAGCTCCCTCAGCCTGTCATCATACGAGAGTGTTCCACACTCTGATCATTTTCATGGCCTTCTTCTGAACCCATTCCATCAGGTCCATGTCCTTGTGTTGGGAGCACCAGAGTTGGACTCAGTAACCCCGGTGAGGTCTTATCAGAGTTGAGTGAAGTGGCAGAATCACCTCACTCAATCTGCTGGCCATGCTGCTTTTGAGCCCAGGATGCAACTTGGCTTCTGGGCTGCAAGCGGCATGCTTCTCATCCAGCACAACTCCTAAGTCCTTTTCCACAGGGATGAATTCTATCACCTCATCCCCCATCCTGTATTGATAATGAGGATTGTGCCAGCTGAGGTGCAGGACCCTGTACTTGCTCTTGTTGAACCTCATGAGGTTCATCTGGGTCCTCCTCTCCAGCCTGTCCAGGTTCTTCTGGGTAACATCCCATCCTTCTGGCATATCAACAGTATCATTCAGCTTGGTGTCATCTGAAAACTTGCTGACAGCGAACTCGATCCCACTATCTACGTTACGATGATGGAGCAGCTTTGATCATTGTTGTGTTGTACATTTAGCAGTCAACTTTTGCCACCACTAGAGAAACCTGATGGCAAGTAGCACATTTTGGTTTTAGTGAGCCAAAAGAAGTAAGGAACTGTCATAAACAGTCAGTACTGTCAAAACAGAAATATTATTTGATCTGTCAACAGTAATGATACATATTAGTGAGGAAATATAAAAATTACATGCTCCTGAGGCTAAAATAGGTTTAAAACTAAACACCCAAACCTGGCTGGTTTTCTTTATCTACTAGCAAGAATCTTCACACTAGCACTGCAGAGACTTCAATAGCAGTTGCCACTGAAGTGCAGCCTTGGAATTACACATGCAGTGTACAACCTTGTAGGACAATGGAGATTGGGAATCAATACGGCTGACCAATGTGATCGAGTATTGTTCCTTTATTGTTCCAGTGTTACAGGCTGATGGTGCAGGCCTGAGGTGCAGGCCTATGGAGCAGGCCTGTAGTGCAAGTATAGCACTGTAAAGTGTAGAAGAAACAGGAGACAGGCAGAAGAAGAAGTGCGTAGCAAGGCAACTGCTACAACTTATATGAACTCGGAGAGCCTCGTTGGCATAGCTCCATTGGTTCCCTATGAGTGACCACACATTGCATTATCACAGATTATTGGTCCAACTACTAATGACACAATGAGGTTGTTGATGCAGGTGCATGTCCTGTTGTCCCAAGATAACTGTCCATGTTTATAGCTACCAGTGTCTCGTTTTAGTTACATGCTGCAGGCACAGCACTGTTTTGCTACACTGCTAGCTGATTCTGCATTTATGGCCTACCACCATGTCAGGCTCTAGGCCTGCACTGCCAGATTGCTCACACTGCTCGTCGCTGGCATTGCCACACAACCTCAGACAAGCTCCTCAAGCAAACAAAAGAAGTCAAACACACACTGTGAGGAAATTAGATAGCTAAGAAACTTTTTTTTTCCAGCATGAATTACAACTGAAAGTCCTGATAAATCCATCTGCTTGCGTCAAATGAATCCTTGACTAGCAGTTGTGGTGTGAGCTGCTTACTGAAAGCTTTGTGACGGTATCTTATTATCAAGAATTAAGACAGATACTTATTTGCAGAAAACAGAAAGCAGAAAAGCACTTCACCTTCACATACAGACGTGTTTTTCTGTGTGTATGTTTGTGTTTGCTTGCTCCTTTTTATTAAAGCAGGGAAAGAATACAGAACAGAAGCTGATGGGAAGAAGAAATGCTGACTAAACAAACCACTCAATCTGAACTGACTTCATTGCCAGAAGCTAGAGAGAGGTATAAACAGAACTAAAAATCATGCCAAAAACATGCTTTCTGAAGAAGCAGAAAATTTACTTCTGTCCTGTTCTGCTACTGTAAATTCACTGTTACTCCAGCTTTCTGAACAGCCACAGTGTAACATGGAGACATGTGATTTATGTTGTCCTGACACATGGGCACATTACAGCCATGTGGGCAGAGGACAAAGTTCCTTCTATGCTTTGCATAGAAAAAAATGAAAGATCAAGAGCAATTATGTTCTACACAAGACAAAAAAGCACCATACTTCTCACAGCAAAGACAGGTCTTCTTCAGAAAAACAGAGCAAATTTGTCAGGATTTTCAATATTATAATGCTATTAACTTTTTAAATATATATATATATATATTAGAAACCAAGTACTTCTGCTTTAACTGCTATAAACAACTGACAACTACACACAGATCTACTTCAGGAATAACATCAGTATGGGTGACTGCAAAAAATAATCTGCTTATAATTCATATACAAAAGTAATATATTCATAAGTGTTCTAGATTGTGTGCCCCAGAAATGTTATAAATACAAATATCTATTGAGTGATCAGTCAGATAACCACTAAAATAGCCAAGACTTTTCATATGGTCAATCTGCTTGCCTCACCTCACAACTTTTCTCTACAGGGTGTTCCTTAGAGGGACATAAAATGGTGGTCTCTCACATTACCTTCCCTGTTATGAAATGCAGTGCTTATAAATCTCCCGTCTTATTCCCCAGACAGACTGCAGTAAGAAAAATCTGACTTTGAATATAACAAGTGTTAAAATCAGGCTGTCATCCAGCAGCAGAGCTGCTGAGCACACACAACTTCAGAGTAAGAATACTGCCTAGTGCAACTACCTCCTCATTAAGATCACGGAATAGAATGAGAATGTTTCATCTCTATTCAAAATTTTTAATATGTTAATCTAGTAATCTTACCACCACCATCTCATTCTAATTTGGACGGTCAGCTAAGTGATGTAATACTCTGAAGAAATACTATAACCACTACCACAAAGCCTTATATAAACTAAAACAAAGAGTTTGATGCTCAAGTGACGCTGAGAACCACACAGCATCATCAAATTTTATTCATGTAAATCCCTCCTCACCAAAACAGAGTCATTAGACTTCTGCCTGATTCCTAACAAAATTCATTAGGGTTTCATGCATAAGGTCAAGTGGAATAGCAAATACCCCTGCTAATGATAACATATCTTTTCAGGATCATTTTGTGTACATAAAACAATCATTCCAACAAATAAACATCCACTCTAGTTTTAAGTTGAGGGGAAAACAAAAGAGCAAATGAAAGAAATCTGTTTTATTTGTGTAAACTCAACTTTTAACTACTGAGCAAATCAAAACTATTAGAAAACTTCTGAGGACTATGACCTCTACACAGCACAGAATGAATTCAGACATATTTATCTTTTCTTTCCAGCCACAGAAAATGGGGTGTTAATTTCAGATGTCAGTGTTAAAAGCATTCTAATATGTTGGGTTTTGGAGTTTTCTTCTGACAGCTTTCTTAAAAAACATAATTCTCTATGGGCTATGGACTTATGGGCTATGTTTTTTGGTAACTGGAGTCCAGAGCCAGCATCATTTATTTTGCAAAATACTTACATGTTCCCTCAGGGGAATATCTGAAGCAAAACACATGAAATTTGCTGTGTAACTAGCAGGAATGGTGTGTCTAATTCTCAAAGCCAAAAAACATATCCTTTTTAGTGTTTCTGAAACATAAAAAATATGAAGGAATATAATCTTGTAATGGACTTCACTTGCAGAAGGTAAAATATTAATCTAATACTTCTGTATTTAATTTGCTTTTAGTTGAGCTTTTTTCAGGTTCAGAGCAGACAGTATCTATCCAGCATACTGTCTAAACATTACAGTCACTTCAGTGTAACTGCAATGCAAAATAAAATGTCAAAAATTCATTACTAGTTTAGCAGAGAGTTGAAGAAAATTCAGCCTTGCCTGCAACCCTGAGTTTAGTGTAGAAGAACTAAGAAGTTGTCTTTACTCTCCATAACAGAAAAAATGGGTGAAATAGTTGTATAACTTTCAGTATATGTCGTAGTTCAACCATCTTTAAACTAGCATACAGATAAGTTTTAAAAATGTATATCAGAAAGCAGTTAATTTTCAGCAATTTTGACTGTGGCTCAAGTTTTATAATACTATTTTCAATGTGCAACTATTAAAATGTTAATAAACCAGTGACTACCTAATGTTAGTTTTTAATAATAATAGATATTATTAACCAGTGATATATAAAATTATGACAGCAATGGATATGGAAGTTACACAAAGTCACTTCACAAGTGACAATTTGGGAAATGCCTGAACAGACATTTCCTGAACAGACATTTCCTGAGCTATAATTCTGTTTAACGAAAACTAGTGAAAACGGAGGTGAAGAGAACAGGCTTATTAAAATACAACTATTAAAAACTGAGTCAGTATCTGGGTGCTCTGCCTGCTCATACTATGGAGGCTATTTAAAACAGGCTGCTAGCTGCAGAGAGTGCTGGAGCCTGGCACTTGGAACAGAGGGAGAAGGAGACAACACCTGTGTCAGGTGTGACCAGTTGAATTTTCTTGTCAATCTGGTGGCTGAGCTTAAGGATGAAGTGGCTGAGCTAAAGGATGAAGTAGCAAGGCTCAGGACTACACAGGAATGTGGAAGGGAGTTAGATATGTGGCAGCACTCTTTGCAGACCTCCCCTGTTGAGGGTGGTGTCCCCGGAAATAGGGAGGGATGGATACAGGTCCCTGTCACGGAAAGCAAGGGGAATCCATCCCAGCCCTCTTCCCCTCTCCTGTTACCCTTGCACAATAAGCATGAGGCCCTGCAGGCCGAGGGCAATGTGGATGAGAGGGCTGAAAAGGAACCATCTAAGGAGATGCCTAAAGCAAAGCATTCCCCACCAATTATAAGGAACAGCACCAAAAAGAAAAAGAGAAGGGTTATAGTTGTTAGAGACTCTCTCCTGAGGGGAACAGAGGGAACCACATGTTGTCCCAACCCATCCCATGGGGAAGTCTGCTGCCTACCTGGGGCCCAGATAAGGGACATCACAAGGAGACTCACAAAGCTAATCCAGCCCAATGACTATTACCCATTGCTGGTAATCCAAGCTGGAAGCGACGAAATTGGGAAGGGCACGAGGAATTCAAGGCCCTTGGACAATTGATTGATGGGGCAGGAGCTCAAGTGGTGTTCTGCTCAGTTCCCTCAATGGCATGGGTATACACTGAGAGGAACAGAAGAATCCATACCCTCAACAATTGGCTCAGGGGATGGTGGCAGCAATGGAATTTTGGGTTCTTTGATCAAGGGGCAACTTTTACTGCACCAAACCTGCTGGACTTTGATGGGGTGAATTTATCTAGAAAGGGCAAGAGGGTACTAGCTTTGGAGTTGGCAGGGCTCATTGGGAGGGTTTTAAACTAGGTCTGAAGGGGTTGGGTGAGGAAAACAGTCTCTCCGTAAAGGAGAGAGTGGGACATAAATCAGGGTTAATTGAGAAATCAGCAGCCCAGCTGAAGCGCATGTACACCATGCACGCAGTATGGGTAACAAACAAGAGGAATTGGAAGTCTTGGTCCACCAGGAAGACTATGATATAGCTGCCATTACAGAAACATTGTGGGACGATTCACATAATTGGAGTACTGCACTGGGGGATAGGCTTTTTAGGAGAGACAGGTGAGGGAGAAGAGGAGGAGGGGTGGCCCTGTATATTAATAGGGAATCTCTTGATACCTCAGAACTTGAGATTGAAGACAGAAGGATTGACTGTCTGTGCATTAGAATCAGAGGAAGGCCTAACAAAAATGACATCCTGCTTGGAGTCTGTTAAAGACCACCCAACCAGGATGAGGAGGCAGATGAAATATTCTATAAGCAACTGGAGGCTGTCTCAAGATCATCAGATCTTGTACTTGTCGGTGACTTTAACCTGCCAGAACATCTGCTGGGAACTTAGCAGAGAGGAGACAGTCCAGAAGGTTCCTAGAGTGTATGAAGGACAGCTTCCTGATGCAGCTGTTAAGTGAGCCTACCAGGGGTCAGGTTCTGCTGTTCTCAAATAGAGAAGGGCTGGTGGGAGATGTGATGGTAGGAGGCTGTCTAGGGTGTAGCAATCATGAGCTAGTGAAGTTTTCAATATGTAGGGAAATAGGGAGGAGCAGTAACAGAACCCTCACTTTGGACTTCCGGAGGGAAACTTCTGCTTGTTTAACCAACTTATTTGGAAAGTACTCTGGGTAGCAGTCCTAAAGAACAAAGGAGTCCAGGACAGTTGGACCTACTTCAAACAGGAGCTCTTGAAGGCACAGGAACTGGCAGTTCCCACATGCTGAAAGATGAGTCGGCAGGGAAGGTGACCAGCCTGGATGAGCAAGCAGCTCTTGAAGGAATTAAGAGAAAAAAAAAGGGTGTATCGACTTTGGAAAGTGGGGGAGGCAACTCATGATACATTTAAGGATGTTGTTAGATCATGTAGGAGGAAAATTAGAAGGACAAAAGCCCAGTTAGAACTTAAGCTGGCCAATTCTGTGAAAGATAATAAAAAGCATTTTTATAAACATATTAATGCTAAAAAGCGGGGCAAGAAGAACCTCCACTCCTTATTGGACCTGGAGGGAAACATTGTAACTAAAGATGAGGAATAGGGTGAGGTTCTAAATACATTCTTTGCCTCAATTTTCAACAGTAAAGTGGGAGGAGTTCAGGATAACTGGCCTCCTGAACTAGATGAGGTCAAGGAGAGTATAGCATCCCTGAAATCCATGAGGAATTAGTTCAGGACTTGCTGAGCCACTTGGATACTCACAAATCCATGGGACTGGTTGGGATCCATCCTAGGGTGCTGAGAGAGCTGGCAGATGAGCTTGCCAAGCCTCATTCCATTATTTTCCACCAGTCCTGGCTCACCAGAGAGATCCCAGATGACTGGAAGCTGGCCAATGTGATCCCCATCCACAAGAAGGGTTGAGTGGAAGAAGCCAGAAACTACAGGACTGTCAGCCTGACCTCAGTGCCAGGAAAAATTATGGAGTAGATCATCTTGGGGGCAATCACTGCACACCTGAAGGATGGCCAAGGGATCAGGCCCAGCCAACATGGATTTAGAAAGGTCAGGTCCTGCCTGACCAACCTGATCTCCTTCTATGATCAGGTGACCCACCTGGTGGATGTGGGGAAGGCTGTTGATGTAGTCTACCTGGACTTCAGCAAGGCCTTTGACATCATCCCTCACAGCAAACTCCTAGCCACGCTGACAGCCTGTGGCTTGGACAGCAGCACTCTGTGCTGGGTTAGGAAGTGGCTGAAGGGCTGAGCCCAGAGAGTGGTGGTGAACGGTGCCACATCCAGCTGGCGGTCAGTCACTAGTGGTGTCCCCTAGGGATCAGTGCTGGGCCCCATCCTCTTTAATATCTTCATTGATGATCTGGATGAGGGGATTGAGTCAGTCATCGATAAATTTGCAGATGACACCAAGTTAGGAGCAGATGTTGATCAGTTAGAGGGCAAAAGGGCTCTCCAGAGGGACCTTGACCGGCCGGACAGATGGGCAGAGTCCAGCATGATGTCATTCAACAAGTCCAAGTGCCGGGTGCTGCACTTTATCCATGGCAACCCCATGCAGAGCTGCAGGCTGGGGTCAGTGTGGCTGGAGAGCTGCCAAACTGAGAGGGACCTGGGGGTACTGATCAACAGCTGCCTAAACATGAGCTAGCAGTGTGCCCAGGTGGCCAAGAAGGCCAATGGCATCCTGGCCTGCATTAAGAATAGTGTGGCCAGCAGGAACAGCGAGGTCATTGTGCCCCTGTACTCAGCACTGGTTAGGCCTCACCTTGAGTATTGTGTCCAGTTCTGGGCCCCTCAATTTAAGAAGGACATTGAGACACTTGAACGTGTCCAGAGAAGGGCAACGAGACTGGTGAGAGGCCTTGAGCACAAGCCCTGTGAGGAGAAGCTGAAGGAGCAGGGATTGTTTCACCTGGAGAAGAGGAGGCTGACACCTTCTTGCTGTCTACAACTACCTGAAGGGAAGGTGTAGCCAGGCAGGGATTGGTCTCTTCTCACAGACAATCAGCACCAGGACAAAAAGTCATAGTCTCAAGCTGCACCAGGGGAGGTTTAGGCTCGTGATGAGGAGAAAGTTCTTCACAGAGAGAGTTGTTAGCCATTGGAATGTGCTGCCCAGGGAGGCGGTGGAGTCACCATCCCTGGAGGTGCTCAAGAGGGGACTGGATGTGGCAATTGGTGCCATGGTTTAGTAGTCATGAGGTCTTGGGTGACAGGTTGGACTTGATGGTTTCATAGTTTCATTCAGGGTTGGAAGGGACCACAAGGATCATCTAGTTCCAACCCCCCTGCCATGGGCAGGGAAACCCCACACTAGATCAGGCTGGACAGAGCCTCAGCCAGCCTGGTCTTAAACATCCCCAGGGACGGGGCCTCGACCACCCCCCTGGACAACCCATTCCAGGGCTTCACCACTCTCATGATGAAGAACCTCCTCCTCACATCTAGCCTGAATCTCCCCACCTCCAGCTTCATTCCATTCCCCCTAGTCCTATCACTACCTGACATCCTGAGAAGTCCTTCCCCAGCCTTCCTGTAGGCCCCCTTCAGATACTGGAAGGCCACAATTAGGTCACCTCGGAGCCTTCTCTTCTGCAGACTGAACAGCCTCAACTCCTTCAGTCTGTCCTCAGAGGAGAGGTGCTCCAGCCCTCTGATCATCCTCGTGGCCCTTCTCTGGACACGTTCCAGCACCTCCACATCCCTCTTGTAATAGGGGCTCCAAAACTGGACCCAGTACTCCAGGTGGGGTCTCACCAGGGCTGGGTAGAGGGGGAGGATCACCTCCCTCGACCTGCTAGCCACACTTCTCCTGATGCAGCCCAGGATCTGATTGGCTTTGCGGGCTGCAAGTGCACATTGAGAGCTCATGTTGAGTTTTTTGTCCACCCGCAAATGGTCTTTAAGGTCTTTTCCATCTTTATTGATTCTATGATTTAACATGGCATTTTCAGAACATTCTTAAATGATCAGTCTTTCCACAACATGTGGAAACACCACTGACACAAAGCACCCACTGTAACAAACTACAGTCCACAAATCTATTAATTTTAATAACAAAAACCATAATATCAACTGGATCTCTACAGAGAAAAGCTGTTCCAGGTACTAAATCTTTGATAAATAATCATCCTGACTGTCTCCTTAGAGGTAATGTATCTCACATTTTTAAGGAATCTTATTCAGTCAAAAACTCATTTGTTTGTTATAGCTGTGTTTGAAAAATTAAATTTTAAGCTGTTAGACTGACATTCATTTTTCTTGCACCTACAATGAAGTCTGTTGGAGAGGGAAGTTGGAAAACTAATAGAAATAAATTATAATCTGCTTCTCAAATGTATTTCTTCTGATTTTAAAGTGAAGCAAAAAGTAACATTACTGTAATTGTTCTGTCTGTTCCTCTTCTTTCATCTTTCCAACTACCCAACAATATTTGTCACTCCTTTTTTTGCAACATAATAAAACCCAAATTAAAGCAAAACAAAACACAATTATCTTCCACTGGAATTTTACATGGCTATTTTATCTACCTCATCTTCAATAAATCTGACTTACAAACAAAACAAAGGAAAGCTGACATGAGTGCAAAACATCAACAGCTATTCTTAAAGACATTTTATGGCATCTGTCCACTTGTTTTAGCAAACATAATTAAAGTTATATTGAAACACTGAAACTAAATCACAATGCTACAGTAAACAGTGTGCACAAACCTCTCAGCAAAAATTCTTCAGTTTAAAAGACATATTATTCCTCACAGTCTATGATATAGAGTGCAACCCAAATAGTGCTCAAAACATCAATCCATACTATTAAATATTTCAGTCCCCTGAGTCTGAAACTAAAGGGACAAAACAATAGAAAAAAATAGACAGAAAGAACTAAACAAATAAAACAACCTTACCTTTCACAAGCTCGGACTGTCCATGCAGCAATTATCCATAACGAGATACTAAAGACCAACAGTACAGTTCCTGGACATATTGTCATTAGAGTCTTCATAACAAAACGGGTATTGAAGTTTATCTTATTTAATGCTCCAATGCTTCTAGATGAGGCATCAGTGAAAAGTTTGCTATGCAAAAGCATAACTCTGGCAATAAGATACAGTCTTAAGAACATTGGTATAGATAAAATAATATCCACATCAGCTGTCGTTGTGGAAGGAGCATAAGAAAAGGCGAGCCGGGCTGTCCATGTGAATGTATAGTTCCCAGGTATGGGATGTATTGCACACACCAGTATTTCCAAGCAGATAAAGAAAATACGCTCATAAGTCATGGCTATTCTCCAGTCATCTGCTCCATTGTCCACCATGAACAACTGAAATAATAAAATATAAGGTTAAATTTAGTATGGCATTACCAAATTTTATTATGATTCCATTTAAAATAACTAGTTTTCAGAGCTGCCAAAAATGACTAAAAAGAAAATTAATATGCTATTTCAGAAAAGGACATTACTACATCACTATGACATGAAATATATTTTTGGTTAAGACAAAAACAATTTTTCAAGCACTATTTTTAAAACTGCACACGAAACTGAATTTTCACATATTATTTACTAAGAATTACTTACATTTTATTTAATTGTCATTTCTGATACAAAAACTTCTGTCCCTTCAAGATCAACTGCTCACTCTAATTTCACAACATTGAGAAAAAAAATTGAGAAAGTGTTTTCAGAATGAAAAGCCTACTGTAGAGAATATCCATGGTTTCAGCCAGGGTGATATAGCTTCTGTAGAACTATCCAAGCTTTTTTCAAGATTCATGCACCAATACAGATCAACCCAGGATATGAAACCACATGAGAAACTTCATAAAGACTCAAAAATGTTAGTATCTAATGATGAAAGCCTGAAAAGCATAGGCTAGCAAACATAAGAGTAGTCCAGGCAGCCACATGAGGTCTACTAGTAGCCAAAATTTAAATGTATATGTTGGTTCTTGCACAATCAATGCCTTCAGTTTGTCACTTAGGAACAAACTGTACTGAAACATTTCACATTGTTTAGTAAACTATGCTCCTGACGTCTATTAAATACTTAATGAGACACTATTTGACACTAGTAGAGAGTAGCAGTATGCAAGACGTTGCAAATACGCAACTTTTCAAAAAGAAACATAACCCATAATAACAAAGAAGATACAATCTTAACAGAAGACGACCATCTTATCACTTCAATTATAATCCAAATCTAAATAAGGCTGCTCAGTAAATAGGTAAGAAGAAACAACAATACTTTAGCAGGATTTTTAAAAGTATTAAAAAACAATAGGTGAGAAAAGCACACATATAATGTGCTTTTTAATGTAAGAAAACTCTTCTCAGCATGCTACACACCATATACAGACACACACACACAAAAAACCCAAAACAAAACAAAAAACCCTATCTGCACTGCTCTTTGCCCTTTTCCATGTATCAAGAGTTTTAAAATACAGGCCTCTCTGTATACTCTTTTTACAGATCAAAAATATACTCTACATCCTCCTCCCAATAAATGCCTTTTGCTTCTCAGAAAATTGCTTCAGTCAGTTGTTTAGAATACTGATAACTAATAATTAACCTTGTAGCAGCTGCACTGATACTAAAAGAAATAAGTTAACCATAGTAAGAAATAAAGCAAAACAAATTTCTGTATTTGGGGACCTTTTTTTCCTCTGTTCTTCCCCCTCTATCTGACTGTCTTGGATGTCAGTGACAATGTATAAGCACTGGAGGGTTTGCACGCATGATATCTGCAAGAAGTGGTCAGGGGCTGCTCTGCGCTGGACCCACTGCACAACACAGCTGAGCTCATCAGTGAAGCTGCTTGCTGATGGTGCTTCTGAGAAAGCATATTTAGGAAAGAGCAAAACACTGCCCAGGCAGTGAAGAGGGTGTGAAAGAAGTGTGACAAACAACCCCAAAAATGCTGCAGTCAATAATTTACGAGGAGAAGAAGCCCCAGGCACTGGAACTGAGGTTTCCCTGTAGCCCATGAAAAGGGCCATGGAGACATTTCCCTGAAACCTCTGAAGAGAATGGCACTGGAGCAGATACTTATACTATAGCCCATGGAGGATCCTACAAGGTGGACTTCCTGAAGGAACTGACACCTGCAGAAGAGCTTATGCTGAAGCAGGTTCTTCTTAAAAACAAGGCCCTTAGAGGAACCACACTGAAGCAAGTTTAGCCTAACGAGCTGCAGACCATGGAGAGCACCCACACTGGAGCAGAGGTCCTCCCCAGCGTGAGGAGGAAGGAGCAGCAGGGAGGAACTGTTGTGTACAGATTCCCTTCCCATATCCTCAGTCCCATTCATGGCGATAAATATTCAGGAGTTGGGTATGAATGAGAGACGCTGAGTACAAGAAGGGGAAAGGTGTTGTAACATTTGCCTTTGTTTCTCTACTTTTAACTGTCAATAGATTTTTCAGCTTATTATCTACCCTTGTACAGATGAGGAGGGAGAGTGAGAGTGTGGCTTGGTCAAAGTCTGTCAGCTACCCAAGGTCAAGCCACCACTCTTACATTCAGTTCTTACTTCCACCACAATCCTGTTAAAGACAAACACAGTGTTGAATTCATCTAAAGAAACAGTGAATACATTGTATGCAAGGTGAGCACATAGATTTTCTTGTGGTCATTCTGCAAACTTCACATACTAGTTAAGTGATTTGATACTAGACAATGTATGGATGTATGTATCTACTACCACAAGAGTGCTGGTTTCCACTTAGCAAAGGCACTGCTTGATAGGAAGTTTTTTATAACACCCAGAACACAGCTGAATAGTAAACAGCTCAAATGCTGCTTGGGTTTCCAAATGAAAGAATAAATTAATAACGAAGTTAAATATTTCAATTCTTAGATACACATATACACATCAAATACATGTCAGCCTGGTAGGCTTTTAAAAAATCTTTTAAAGCTTTAAAATATGCTGAAAAAATAAATTATCTTGTGTTCTCCCTCTTTACCTAGCATCTTATCATAGTATCATAGTATCAGTCAGGGTCGGAAGGGACCACAAGGGTCATCTAGTTCCAACCCCCCTGCCATGGGCAGGGACACCCCACACTAGATCAGGCTGGACAGAGCCTCAGCCAGCCTGGTCTTAAACACCCCCAGGGACGGGGCCTCAACCACCTCCCTGGACAACCCATTCAAGGGCTTCACCACTCTCATGATGAAGAACCTCCTTCTCACATCCAGCCTGAATCTCCCCACCTCCAGCTTCATTCCATTCCCCCTAGACCTATCACTACCTGAGATCCTGAGAAGCCCCTCCCCAGCCTTCCTGTTGGCCCCCTTCAGATACTGGAAGGCCACAATTAGGTCACCTCAGAGCCTTCTCTTCTGCAGACTGAACAGCCCCAACTCCTTCAGTCTATCCTCATAGGAGGGGTGCTCCAGCCTTCTGATCACCCTCATGTCCCTTCTCTGGACCTGTTCCAGCACCTCCATATCCCTCTTGTAATAGGGGCTCCAAAACTGGATGCAGTACTCCAGGTGGGGTCTCACCAGAGCTGAGTAAAGGAGGAGAATCACCTCCCTTGACCTGCTAGCCACACTTCTCCTGATGCAGCCCAGGACCTGATTGGCTTTGCGGGCTGCAAGTGCACATTGAGAGCTCATGTTGAGCTTCTTGTCCACCAGCACCCCCAAGTCTCTCTCCTCAGGGCTGCTTTCCAGCCAGTCACTGCCCAGCCTGGATTTGTGCCTGGGATTGCCTCGAAGCAGATGCAGGACCCTGCACTTGATCTTATTGAACTTCATGAGGTTGGCTTGTGCCCACCTCTCCAGCCTGTCAAGGTCCCTCTGGATGACCTCCCTTCCCTCCAGCGTGTCTGCTGCACCACACAGCTTGGTGTCATCAGCAAACTTGCTGAAGGGGCACTCAATGCCACTGTCCATGTCACCCACAAAGATGTTGAACAAGATAGGTCCCAGGACTGATCCCTGAGGGACTCCGCTTGTCCCTGGCCTCCACTGGGACATGGACCCATTGACAGCTACTCTTTGGATGTGGCCATCAAGGCAGTTCCTTATCCATCTAGTGGTCCACCCATCAAACCCATGTGTCACCAGTTTGGAGACCAGGATGTGGTGCGGGACAGTGTCGAAGGCTTTGCTCAGGTCCAGGTAAAGGACATCAGTTGCTCGCCCCTCATCTATTAATTTCGTCACCTGCTCATAGAAGGCAACCAGGTTGGTCAGGCAGGATTTGCCCTTGGCAAAGCCATGCTGACTGTTCCCAATCACCTCTTCACTATTCTTTTGAGCCAGTAGTGACTCCAGGAGGATCTGCTCCATGATCTTTCCAGGCACAGAGGTGAGACTGACTGGCCTGTAGTTCCCTGGTTCCTCCTTCTTACCCTTTTTGAAGATGGGGGCAATGTTTCCCCTTTTCCAGTCTGTGGGGACTTCACCAGATTGCC
Organism: Melanerpes aurifrons; assembly: GCA_011125475.1. Classification (NCBI taxonomy): domain Eukaryota; kingdom Metazoa; phylum Chordata; class Aves; order Piciformes; family Picidae; genus Melanerpes; species Melanerpes aurifrons. The sequence continues at coordinate 3,036,667 of WWNC01000080.1, read as the reverse complement.
ATGACTTTTGAAATATAATAGAGAGGGGTTTAGCAACCTCATCTGCCAGTTCTCTCAGTACCCGTGGGTGTATCCCGTCAGGTCCCATGGACTTGAACACTTTCAGGTTCTTCAGGTGATCACCAACCTGATCTGCACTTACAATGGGCAGTTCTTCCTCCCCGTCCCTGGCATTGTCTTCCATAACATCAGGAGTGTGGCTAGAGGCCCTTGCAGTGAAGACTGAGGTAAAGAAGTTATTGAGAACCTCAGCCTTTTTCTCATCACTTGTTACCACTTCGTTTCCTTTCTGAGGGGGCCCACACCTTCCCTAGTCTTCTTCTTCCCATTAATATACCTGTAGAAGTTCTTAGTGTTCCCTTTAACCTCCCTGGTTAGATTCAATTCAAGCTCTGCTTTGGCTTTCCTAATCAGGACTGTTGGTGATCAGGCAGCTTCCTTATATTCCCCCTGTTCTACCTGTCCTTCTCTCCACTTCCTGTAGAGTTTCTTTTTAAGTAATAGTGTGTCCAGTAGCTCCTTGCTCATCCAGGCAGGCCTCCTAGCATTCTTACCTGCTTTTCTCTTTGTTGGTATACAGAGCTCCTGGACACAGAGGAGGTGGTCCTTGAATACTGACCAGCTGTCCTGGGTCCCTCTTCCCTCCAGGGCTTTGTCCCACGACACTTTGGCTAGCAGATCCCTGAAGCGATCAAAGTCTGCACACCTAAAGTCTAGAGTTGTAAGCTTAGAATACTTCCTCCTGATTGCCCTGAGGATATTAAATTCAACTGCTTCACAGTCACTGCAGCCAAGGCCATCTCTGAGCCTCACATTGCTTAACCAGCCCTTCCCTGTTCGTGAGAATAAGGTCCAGCATAGGACCTTTTCTTGTTAGTTCCTCTACCATTTGGAGGAGGAAGTTGTCTTCTATGCAGTCCAGGAACATCCTGGATTGCTGGTGCCTTGCTGTGCTGTCCCTCCAGCAGATGTCAGGGTGGTTGAAATCACAGTATCACAGTATAACTAAGGTTGGAATAGACCTCAAAGATCATCAAGTCCAACCTATCAACACAGACCCCATGACTAGACCACGGCATCACGTGCCACCTCCAATCTCCTCTTGAACACCTCCAGGGACAGTGACTCCACCACCTCCCTGGGCAATCCATTCCAATCACAAACGACTCGCTTGGTGAAGAACTTTCTCCTCACCTCGAGTCTAAATCTCCCCTGGCGCAGCTTGAGGCTGTGTCCTCTTGTTCTGGTGCTGGTTGCCTGGGAGAAGAGACCAACCCCTTCCTGGCTACAACCACCCTTCAGGTAGTTGTAGAGGACAATGAGGTCACCCCTGAGCCTCCTCTTCTCCAGGTGAAACAATCCCAGCTCCCTCAGCCTCTCCTCATAGGGCTTGTGCTCAAGGCCTCTCACCAGCCTTGTTGCCCTTCTCTGGACACGCTCAAGTGTTTTGATGTCCTTCTTAAACTGAAGGGCCCAGAACTGGACACAGTACTCAAGGTGTGGCCTAACCAATGCAGAGTACAGGGGCACAATGACCTCACTGTTCCTGCTGGCCACACTATTCTTAATGCAGGCCAGGATGCCATTGGCTTTCTTGGCCACCTCGGCACACTGCTGGCTCATGTTTAGGCAGTTGTTGATCAGCACCCCCAGGTCCCTCTCAGTTTGGCAGATCTCCAGCCACTCTGACCCCAGCCTGCAGCTCTGCATGGGGTTGCCATGGATAAAGTGCAGCACTTGGCAGTTAGACCTGTTAAATGACATCCCATTGGACTCTGCCCATCTGTCCAGTGAGTCGAGGTCCCTCTGCAGAGCCTTTCTACCTTCTAACTGACTAACATCTGCCCCTAACTTGGTGTCATCTGCAAACTTGATGATGACTGACTCAATCCCCTCATCCAGATCATCAATATTAAAGAGGACGGGGCCCAGTACTGATCCCTGGGAGACGCCAGTAGTGACTACTGCCAGCTGGATGTGGCACCATTCACCAATGAGGACCAGGGCTTGTGACCTGGAAGCCACTTCTATTTGCCTGTGGAGGGCCTCATCTGCTTGGTTCTGCTGGTCAGGTGGCCTGTAGGAGACCCCCACAGTAATATCTCCTTCTCTTGTCTTGCCTTTAATTTTAACCCATACACTCTCAACCAGCTCATCATCCCTCCTCAGGTGGAGCTCCACTGATTCCAACTGGGTATTGACATAGAGGGAAACACCTCCTCTTCTCCTTCCCTGCCTATCCTTCCTAAAGAGCTTATACTCATCTATCCCTACATTCTAATCATGGGAATCATCCCACCAAGTTTCAGTAATAGTCACTATGTCATGGCATCCCAGCAGCACAGTGGCCCTTAACTCATAGATTTCAAAAAGAATTTTATATGCAGAAAGGCAATTCAAGAAAAATGATACCCTAAGCACTGATTCAATTGAAAAGATGAGAATACAAGAATGTTGAATTAAACGTAGGCATTAAAATTTGATCTTACAATTTTCATAGAAGAAAATGTTATTTAATCACACAGCTTTTAAAAAATGTTAAGATACATAGTAACACATTCACCTGTCAGGAGAAGAAATCCTAATGTGCTACAAAGAAGCTTCTCACTAATGCTCAATGGAACAGACACAGAAGAACTTCCACAGACATCAGTTGTGCTAGTTTGTTCTAAGGAAAATAATATTTTAAAGTGGTAATACCTTCAGCTGTCATTTAATGAGAAGTAGGTGCTGAAAATATGCAGTGAGAATTAGATGCTGAAAACATGAAAGGCAGAAAACATCAGATTCCACAAAAGACCACAGATCCAGGACAAGCATTCGTATTTCACAAAAAAAAATTAACATTTCAAAATCATATTTATGAGGAAGGCTTCCTTACAATTTCTGGTCTCTAAATTCAAACTGTGATGGATATTAAATACTACAAAATAAATATAGGCCTCTAAAAGAGGCTGTGAATAACAATTAAATTGGGACATAGCAAAAGGGCACACAGATGAGTCCAGGTTATCTTGTACATTTTATATATTTATATAACTATGCAACCAACTAAATGCAAGTTTAATTCAGAATTTTAATTTGTATATGGCTGTGTACTTGGCACATTTGGTACATTTCCTATTTGGAAAGGAAGGAAGGTAAATAAATGAAGACAAGAAAGAAGAGCTAACAGCACAATTTAAAGGGTAAATATTCACCCTTTTAGCTGCTTTCAGTCAATCCTATTATAAGAACCATACATTAATTTCAAGCGACTACTCATTTGAGTAGATAATTATAACAATAAAAGGAAATCATAAAAAAGGGTCAGCAAACTCTTCCTATACAGTTAGATACAGCACTCCACAGAGAAGGCCAAACTCCAAACACAGTCAAAGATGTCATGAGATGTTAGGCCTGTTCATAGCTTTCAAACTTCTTAAAATTATTCAGTGTTGAAATCTAATGCAAGTACTTCATGAGTGTTCTGCAAGGTTCTTCAAATACAAAACTCTTATATGCCTTTATTGAGTTTGTACTCTTTTTATAAAAAAAAGTTATTACCCCTTGAAATCATGTATTTCCAGCATTTTGTATGTGAATAAAAAAACTAAATCAATCTTCAGCATCAAATAAACTTGATATTTGTAATGTCACACAGCACAGACATGAAAATAAAAATTGTATCACAGATATTTATATAGGTATGTGTGTACTCACATAACACTTTGTTAAATTCATATGACATCAGATGAGAAAGAGAAACACACTCTAAGCACAGAGACCACACACAATGACAACTTAGATGAGAGATTCCCTGAAGCTACTTAAAACAAAAGGAGGTAATTTTGTAATCATTAGTATATCGAAACAGATTTATGGCAGACTATCAGAGGATATTGATAAGTGCAAAGAACAAGGAAAACAGCCACTTTCTAAAAATATTTATATTTATCTTTATTAATAATCCAGGTAAAAGAACAAACCTGAAAACTATATCACTACCTTGCTGTAATACTGTGGGGATACATTAGCACAGGAGTTAAAAGGAAGCGCTAAGCAACAATAAAGTAGTATCAGCTCTACTCTTGGAAGCATTCCTTGCATAAGGGGAATCAACTTTACTCACAAGCATATTATTGCAATTGCTTAAATCTAAAAATTCCAAATTTAAAATGGTTAAACATTGGAGTCACTTAAACCTTACAAAAGGTACTGATGGAACTTTGATTCAGAGCAGCAAAATACAGCCTCTGAGGCTGCTGATTTACCAACATTTTGACCAGGCATTTGTCAAAAAAAGACCATTACAGTACTCAGAATCTTACCATCTCAGAAAGGGATGGGTAAAAGAGGTTTGGACCACTTGTGACATTGTCCTTGTGAACCATATTTTCAGAAGAGCAGCATCAGAAATTTCTCACTAAAATACATCTTAGTTAGTCTGACAGACCACCCATTACCACAATCATTTAAAAAGCCATTTGATTTAAACAGTGCTCTTATCCAGGTTCTGTGGGTTTTTTTTAACCTCAAATCACTTTAGAAAACTAAACACCCTAAATACTCTGTGAGATTTTCTATAAAGGACATTTATGATCACATAACTAACACAGGGTTAAATTCTGTCTAAGCACACAAAGTTAAATTCCAGCCACACGTATTTCCCTTCTATTTTAAATCATGTACTGACTGTATTAATTTTAGCATTCTCTGACCATAGATATTAAGAGGCATTTGCATTTCCCAATATAGTTAAATGGTACTGGCCAGACTTCACGCTTTATTGTTCATCTCAGATAACTGTGAAATAGCTTAACTCCCCCTACAGCCTACAATGCCAAAAGACCATTACAGCACTCGGCAATTACTGAGACGTGCATAGGCTCTTTTCATATAGGTCTCTCCATATATAGGTAGGTACTTGAGGAACAAAGAAGGTGAGATGCTCCTAAAAAAGCTGCTCTTTCTAGTCAGTAACTTTCTACACAGGTTATACTGTAATTAGTTGAAATCCAAGTACTACGACGGAAAAAAAAAAAAAAAGTTATTCCATGCTATCAAGATTGCTTTCCCAGTGCTACAGAACTCCCTGAAAGTAATTATGCATCAAAATAAGAAAATATCACAAATCTATACATAGCAAAATCAAAATAATTAGACCACGTACTTATTGTTATAAATTGAAAGGGTTGATATAAAACAAAAAATTGTTAACAAAACAGAAGATTTCTATTTCATGATTAGCAATATTTCAGAAGACAATCTCTAATTTAATTTAATGTGGACTCTTGCTGGAAAACTGATAGCTGAGCTTGCTCAGATCTACAATCAATAGGTGATACTTAGTTACATGAATTTTTATGACCCTCTGAACCAAATCAGAGGCCTAGAAATAAAAGTCCACCACTCCAGTTATGACATTCCTTTGAGATACTTAGTAGGTGCACCAATATTTGTGACTGAATTGAGTCAGAAGTTTCCACAAAGTCCATGTCCATGACAGATATTTCTTCCTTTTAACAGTATTTTATCTTAGCAGTTCAAAGTTTCAGATCCCATCATCTCCTGGTGCTTAAGACACAATGAGAATAAGCTTAAGTTAGCACAAGTAGCACCAGCAGCTCCCAAAAGTTCTGACTGGAGCTGACAGTCAAAAATGTTCCCCAAGCATATCAAGTGCAAGAAAAATAACAGAGAAGGCACAGTTGAGATAGGTCTCCTGCATAAATATGCAAAATGGGAAAAATTGAACTAGTTCACTGAAACAATACTAACCTTGATTTGCACTGTTTACTATTCTGTTATTCAAAAAGCTGTATACTGAAGTATTTACTAAAAAAATACACTAGGTGATGCAGAGTAATTCAGAACAGCAATTGACAGAGGGGGAATGAAAAAGATCCATAGTTTGGAACCACAGTGTTTTTTTCCTACAAGAATCTACGGACTGCACAAGGTAATTTAGATATAGCCCTCAGAGCACATTTCAGCCTCTAACCTAATCACATCGTAACTTGCTCATAACTCAGCTTCCATCAGCCACCATTCCATATTACTTTCTGTTTTATCTGGTCTGCTCTGGCTCACTCTGCTAAGAAAGTGCAGCAGGACATGAGTATTACAGTTTCGTTACATATGAAAGGGAAAGATAGAAAGAAACAATTTATTACTTTGGTTCCCTTGGCACTTTCAAATATAAACAAATTACCACACTGGGCAAATTACTTAAAAAAAATTCCAAACCAACAAAAACCAGTATCTTTAAAACCATGTTTCATGCCTGCTACAACTACTGCACTAATCTTGGCAGTACAGGGATGGAAACACCAAAGTTAGGGATGAATTTAGATTTGCACTGAAGCAGCAGTTCCAAGAACTTTTATGTGAAGAACACAGAGTATCTTCCCACAAAACAGCTCTCGTATTTGACAGAAATAATTTTTAGAAGCAACTTTTAAGAAACCTAGTAGTCTGTGGTATACGTTTTCCTATTTCATATAATTCAGAAACAAAGTAATCCTGATTCTACAATATTCTTGCCAAATCAAAACCCACAGGTAAGAACTTACCTACATTTAAAGATTTTTATGTTGGCAATTTATTATTTCACAATTATTTATTTAGGATTTGTCTTTCTTCATTCAGTACTAAAAATTGTTCTCCAGATCACTTTGCAAAGAAATGCAGCCTCCCAAGACAGCTGCCATCTGCCACTGTTCCCAGTGCACTCTCTTCAAGGATGATCAGCTCCATTACTTCTAGGAAAACTGGAACCAGTGTAAGAGAAAGATGTATTTTCTGAAGGAATTGGCAATATTTTTGCAAGTGAATGGGAAAACAGAAGTTAAAGGTAGAAACACCAAATCTGAAGCTAGATAAATGAGGTAACTCATTCGTTTTGCCAAAGTAGTACACCAGTCACTTTAAACAAGAATTTGTTTTCAAGGAACGACTGGTACCAACCATATACATAAGAATGTGTCTTCTCAGTTCCTTCTTTAGTACTTATCTATGACGAATACTTCAGATATTTGGGAAACTTTGCATTTTTCCTTTTAAAGTGGGTACATTTTTATTTAATTGACAGTGGGTGAATACACATCAACATTACAGGGCTTAGTCATGGTAGCATTTCTACTGTCTCAGAAACACAGTTAAGCTAGGAACTTCACTTAAGGAGAAGTTTAAAATAACTCCTCCAAATACAGATACACAAAATCCAAGTATTTAAGTGTTGTCCTATAGTATGACCACTTAAATAAGAGAAACTAAGAAGTGGACAGCAGAAGAAGCAAAGTGGAGTTACTTGTACTTTTATATTTGAAAATCCAAATATACATAAGCACACACTGATCCTAAGTGTAGAGACATGCCCACAAGAACTGCTTCTGCAAATCACCCTGGCAAGTGAAACTAGAAAGGAACAACAGTAAAGCAGCTATTTAATTAGCACCTGTTACTCCTGAAGGCCTAAAGTAGGCTTCTGGCTAAACCACATAGCAAATAAAGTCTTCAAACTGCTTCAAAGATCACAATAAAATATCTTTAAAGGCAACTTTCAATATCAGGTATAAAAAAAAAAACCAATATACACAAGTTTTTTTACAGTTCTTTACCTGTATTTAAGTAAAATAGTATTTTACTTTATTACCACTTACTATAACTGCTGCTGCTCCTTCAGGGAAAAGAAAAAAACCAAACAACAAACCCACAAACAAAACACCACCACCAAACCAAAACCAAACCAAGAAAAAACAAAACAAAAAACCCACAACCACCAAATCCCAGAATATTCTGTCAAATACCTCTTAGCATACACAGCTCTTCTCGCTGCCTCATTAATTAATTTAATGTTACAGCTTTATCAAATATGCCTAGTTTACAGCAGGTCTCAGGTAAAACACACTCAAAGTTCCTACTTTCCTTTTTTTTAAGAAATCTGCAAACAAAATATGTGAAACAAGTTTGTCATGAATGTTGAAGTTTAAACATAAAATTGCTATTCAAATTGTCTCAGAAAGCTTGTTTTGCACAACCACCATACTTAACGTGACATTCCATGTCAGCAAAAAAGTCTGATGTTCAGCAGTTAATACAGGATGATACCAGCCACAACATACATGAAAAAAAATCATATGTGAAATGCAGTAACGGTTAATTTCAGATGATCTGACATCTCTGATCACAGGCTGGATACAAAAAACTTGTAAATCTCTTATTTTTCCTTCAAGTCCCAAAAAGTACAGGAAAAGAATGGTCTGCCAGCATACAGCCACATTGCTAAATTTCTCATTTGTCTGTGCTGTACCCCATTCTGCTGCTGGGCCATACACAAACATGTCTATTCCTAGATGGCCACACATACAGACAGAAACTCAAGCATATGCCTATCAGACAACCAAATCTGAAGGCAGACTGCCCATACATATTTTTTTTTCCATTAAGCTGTCTCTAAAACTATAATGAAAATGAAACAGCAATATGGGAGGCCCAGCACTTCTCTATCCTGCTGCACAAAGATTTAGTTATTCTGAACTATCATACTGTAGAATTCACTACAGAATGCAACTTCCTGGCTTTTTAACATGAAGCTTAAACCTGAAAGAGAACAAATTAAAGGGGTGGGCATAGCGTGAAGCACCTTTAGCCATGACACCATTCAGATGACTATTGTTGTCAGCAGTAGTTGTCATGGGTCACCTTTTTGGCTATACTGGAATTTGGATGGATGAAAATTTCTCCTGTATCGGTCCATTCCTTATGCCGAGACCAAGAATAACTCATGGGCAGTTTCTTAGAAAGGAAACTACAGACAGTCAATAGAAAACACTACATTCTAGGTGCAGCAATTGCACAGCCAAACTGAAATTTTACATCTATCAGAGAATAACTCCATGGGCAAAGGAAAAGTGGGTAAAGAACACCCTTAGCATATTCATAAATCAATGCCTGTTCACAAATTTCCAAGTCTTCTTGAAATTATGTTTTACTAATGACAAAGCTGTTAAGTATAAAATCCTTAGCATATAATGATCATACTCAAAACTGAAAGGCTCTCAAGATCCCACTGATTCATATACTCAAAAATACACTCTCCACTGAAGTCAAAACATGTGTCAAATATGTATAAGTAGTGCAAAAATGGTATCTAGTGCAAAAATGCAGTAAGAATACTTTTGATGGAAACCATTAGAACTAGGTGTTACCAGTGAATGTTCAGTGATTATTGATAGTCATATTTAATAATTGTTTCAGGTATTTTGTGCTGTCTCATCACATCTGAGCATTGTATCTTTCTCCAGTTTCCCAGATTGAAATCTGTGGATTTTATATATTCAATGGTACAAATTCAATATCAAAGTTACTAGGCAATTTTTATTCTTAGAGACTTGCCTCATTTCATGGATGCAACAGATCTTATTTGTAAAAGCAGAACAACTACCACAAAACAAGAAATATCATTCACCACTTCTGATGAATCTTTGTTTTGTTAAGAGACTGAAGATGAAGCACTGGTTCATAATGCGTTAGTCTAGTGAAAATACTAGTGTCAGAAGTCAGGGTTGGGCAGCTGGGAATGTCAGTATACACTTGCACTAAAGTTACAGGAGATGCAGTGCCACGAAAACTGAAAAAAACATTTTATGGCAGACAAATAGCTACTCTCTATAACACAGCAAGCTACAAGACTACAGGTAAGAGAGCTCAGGAAGCTCTTTAACCACAGGTGACAACAAAATCTATGGATATGAGCCCACACATATATATTTCTCAGTTATTTTTTTATTTCAAATATACTCTTTTACAAGGAAAACCTCTCCCTTGGGCTCTGCTATCTTCTGAATACTCACATTCAGTATCTGGATAGGTCCTTTCCTACAGATGCACTCTTACCAGTTTTGCAAGACAAACTATACTTGAAATTACACCCATGCAACCTTTTAACTCTCTATTTATGACCCTCATGGCTCCTGCAGTCTTCAGTAACTTTGTGGTATGTACTCAATCAGAATGTAAGAAACAATTCTGTTGGTCAATCCCACAACACAGAACCCAGCTCTCCCATTTTCATCAGTATAGCTCTACAGTATTGACAACCCATTTGATTAAGATGCCATTTTGACAGAGGTTGTTTTTTTTTTTTTCTTTTATTAAATGTTTCTTTACAGGAACACCACACTGCACACCCCACAATCCACAACACATCCCACAAAAAATTACTCTTAAAAGGACTAAGTGTAGTGGCTTTAAAATATAAAGGTATTTAAGGCCTACCCTTTGTTTTTACGTTGTATGGAATTCACAGAGATATTTCCATCTGTTGTGAAAGTCTTTAGGATTTCCTCAAAAGGAGTTTAATTCTTAAAGATCTATCGGTCTAAACTAAAATCAATTAGATAAGGAAGGAGCATAAAAAACTACACATCCATGTTCATAACTCATCCCTCTTCACCCCTTCATGAAGTATCTATCATTCACATCCTTCTGTTTTTAAAATGTCCATACAAAACTATGCTTATTAAACACTGTTTTGACAGCCTACATCTGTTTTTACACAGATGGAGTACAATTGCAGGGACTGCTCGAGGGAAAAGATGAATGAATCAGTAAGTTACAAAATTGTGATTCCTGGCATCTACATCAAGTGTTATATAAAATATTTGTGTGATACTGAGTATTTTTGGTTGCAAGGACCTGTGTTTAGATACATCAGTTTAAAGTATAAGATATTGATGTTTTACCACTGCCTTTACACAATTTTTTCTGAACTGTAAAACATAACAATCTCTTCTGATACTCTGACAGTTACAAGAAGAACTTACTTAATATAACTTTCATTAAAATAATAGGACAAAGACAATTTACACAACTTCAATAAAAATATACTGTGATATATAGGTATTCCATATATCACAGTTTGTAACTGGAAGTTTTTCCATTCACATTTTCCATGTAATTTTTTACTAAAAAAAAAAAAAAACAAACAACAAAAAACACCCACACAAAAAAAACCAAAACACCTTTCTTTTCTGCATATCTGACAGTGTATTTTCAATTAATAAAAGAAACGTTACACAATCACCAGTATAACCAGCTTATCTGAACACTAATTTCAAGATCAATTACAATCTCTTCTCTTAGGGGTAATTTGCGTCTTAAAAAGAGCTTGACAGGCTCAGAGTAGTAATTCATCCTCTAGTAACTGAGTGAAACAACAACTTTCATCACCATCATCATAGGTGAAAATAATTGACTGAAGTTATGTAGAAGTTTCCACATAGTTTTTTATTCTCCCAAGCTATAAGCAGCAGCCATTTCTGTTATGATCTTTGCTTAAAAAGAACCACAAATACATCTCAAATAAAATTCAAAGTCCAGAATACTGCATTTAGTAATCACACACAAACCACAACCAGAATTAAAAGAGCATTAATCTGCACTTGTCAGTCTTGGCACACTTTCATTTAGGCAAAGCTGAGCACCAGTCAAGAATTATCTGATCTGAAGCCTCCACAGTAAAGGCCATAATACTTTCACATCAAGACAAGCATGCAGAATGCCTCCAGGATCAGAGACAATAGTATCTCTGTGGATTTCAGCTAAATTAGCCAACTTATACAAATCCAGAATCTGCCCTTTTGTTAAAAAAGTTCTCCTTTGACAAGGGCAGTAATATACTTTCTCACACTTCATTATGCACTACTATATCCTGATGAACTTCTGACTGCCTTATTAAAAAATACTCAGAACAATAAAGCCTATGAATCTAGATATAGTCAGCATTCTGACCATCATGCACAACCTCAATCTGTGTTCTAATGATGCCGGTTGAAAACAGAGGCACCTGATAAATGTTATTTTAATACAAAAGGCCTCAAATACTTTTGGATGCTGACCAAAGTTAAAAGGACTTTCTCACCCATTTTCTGCACTGTATTTATCACAGTGCTGCGTTTCAGAGACACTGAGCACCTCTATTTTTCAGAGGTCAACAGATAAAAATCTATCAGAAAACTACTGAATAGAACTAAAACGAAGTATCTTCACAAAAATACTCTGAAGTGTTCATTTGACAGACGTGGTGTCTTTGGATACTCTGTTTAATACACATATAGAATGTACATTAAACATGACCAATAGAAGGGAATTTTTCAGTCTGGACATGAAGTTATTGTATCCTGGATCAAAATTGCTACACACTGCATTTTGCTGATGCCTGATACAAGTCCTACTGGGGAAAAAAATTTAAAAAATCACTAACTGTCAACAGCCTTCAGATCAGAATAAAATTATCACTCAAATTTTACTTCTTGATTTTCACCTATGCTCTTGATTTAACTCAGATTTTTCAACAGAAGTTTTACAGTCTGTGTACAGTCCCTGATGTTTCACTATATCTAAGCAAAGGCCAGTTACTCAGCACAGTCAAGAGATTGCCAACAAGGCAGCTGACGAGATGCACATATACTACCCGAGTAAAAGAAAACAGTTAACACAAATAAATAATATTGCCTGCAGAATACCCATTACTTCCCATGACAGAAAACCGTAAGGCAGTTTAATTTCCTATCTGTTCATGAGCGCAAATTTTTTACTGCACGAACTTTCCACTGATGAGAATAAGACAATGAAGCTTCCATATGGAAGTATTATGGAACTTATTTGTACAATAAACAGGTCAAGATATGTATTACCATTCTGTGCTGTTTTCTGAAACTGCCTGTTCCATTGCTTCTAGTTTCCAGAAACAGAGAAAGAAAAAAACAATTCTTGATTCTTCAGTAGGATATTTGGGCTGTGATAACTTCCCATAAAGTTAATCAAGACTGAAAGTGTTTCACTCCAAATCCATCAACAGCACATTGTTTTCCTGCCGCTTCAGAAACATTAGCAACTGAAGGTGCTTTCTCCCTGGAGCCCCTGGGAGGCTCTTCTGTGAAAGCAATGCTTTAATCTTGACCTTGGAGTTTGCAAGACTTCACACAGGTGTTCTACCCAAGTATCAACTAACAATACATCTTAGAAGTGTTAATTTCTACAAAATAACAGCAACTTTTATGTTTCTGCATGAGTAAAAATATCTGTATCAAGGGGAAGGAAAAGAGTTTCAGATTCTGTTCTATGCTGCTGCTTTACTTATGCAAAATGGTATTAAGTCACAAGCTGTTTATGCACCAAAAATTATAATTGGATCATGCGGTCTTCTTAGCTCTTCCCTCCTTCATCTCCTCAAATTCTCAAGTGAAGTAATAGTCAGAAAAATACTTGTTCAACACTGGGAAAACTATGAATTAGAATCTTGCCACTGAACTTCCAAACAGGGCACATGTACTGAAAAACTAAATCAACAAACACATAAGCTTGGAGAGAGAAAGCATTGCACATTTCATTATCTCATAAGTGGGATGTCTGTAACAGTTTTATAGGCATGACAACAATGCATCAAAAAAATAACACACAGATTAGCAGTTGTTACTATCCAACTCTAACATCATTAACGTTGTGCATGTTTTTCTTCTAGAAAGAAGAGGGATGTGATGGAAATATGCTTGTAGTTTTTATCTTTTTTTCTGAAAATGAGAATGTAAGCTATGAACTACCATCTAAACCAACCTGGTTTCATCCATTTTTTTTTAATTGCAGGCTTATGACTAGTTAAATTTAACAACAGCTCACACTTTACTCTTAAGACTTATACAGAACAACTAATACACTGTGATCACTGAAAACTTATTTGATTAAAATATCTTAACACTTCCAGGATTTCACAAGACTACACAGCGTCCATACAATTATTCCTATCTAAATACTGCGGCAACACCTTCCTGGATATTAGTCTGCACACGACTAGCTCTGGGCAAGGTCCAGGGAATTCATGAGCAAAGCCACGCTGCTAAGAGGCTTTGAATGCCCGGCTTTGAACATGCCCGGAGGGGAGCTACCCTGGCAGGTGTGGGCGGGAGCGGTCGGGTCCGGCCGCTGTTGGTGGGCCGGCCTGGGATGGGACCCTGGGATGGGACACGCCGCTGAGGGCGCGCCAGGACGGGCGGGACCGGGATGGGCCGTGCGCACCGTGCGGAACTGTCTGCGGTGCTGAAAAGGAATAGGCGGAAAAAGCACCTCGAAACCGTGCAAGACTGAAGATGCAGACTCCTCCACAGCACGCCAATCACGGTCTCACCGACGGATAACATTCAAAAGAAAACTCATCTGTCTCACGTCAATACATTGCTTACCTTCGGCTCCTGGGAAGAATCCCTACAAGTCCTTGTAAGCCTCCCTCAAGGCTAAAACTCTCACCAGGTCGGGGACACACAAACTCTGGAGTTTCACTTAACTGAGTGGCCAATGATTTTCAAAGCAAAACAGATGAACAAGGACATTTACATCGAAAGAATAGAGTCACCTGCTAAGACCTGCTTGCAGCGAGGCAGCTTGGACTTCCTACCACTATCAAGGTCAGAGACTGCTGAAAAGAATAAAAACTGATTTCCACTTGCTGGAATTAAGTCACCAGGAGTTTCTAAATATGGTCTGCAATTGTAATATTTATGAAACTCTTAATTTCTTATTTCCCAACATGTTTTGTCTCACGCTCTGTAGAAAAATCTTATGTTTACATCAGTTTGCTTCCACCAGAGTATGAAAGTTACCACACAGCAACCAGAATACATTGACCTTCTTCTGTTCCATAAAACAGTTTTCAGCTTTCAATGACTCCTGCTTATTTACACTACATGCACTGGCAACGTCCATGTACGCACTGCAGACAAGAATTAGAAGGCTATATTGAAACATGAACAGGATCGACAAATAACCAGTGCAGAGAATCCTCTTGTACACAATTGATATCTGTGGGCACAGGTCTAGAGATACAATTCAACTACATATAGCAGGGCACTTTCCAGAAATAAAGGCATCTGTGCCTTCAGAAAACAGTCAGCTTTAAAAATTATTTTAAAACTATGACATTATCAGACTTATATAGTATTTTATTTAGCCTGGAGAAGATTCTATACATCCCTAAGCCAAAGTATTTTAAAGGTACTTAGCTTTTTCAGATGTGAAGTGTAACATAAATTTATAACTGTAGCTAGATGCATTTTTCCTCTCTGCATGCTCTTCAGCTTACTTTAAAAAAGTCAAATGCGCATACAAAACCAGACTATGACTAAATTAAGAAGCTATCAGATACCCAACAGCTAAGGATGGTGCTCTGTCCTTTCCTCCTAACTAGGCTTCTTGAAAAAAAGAACTTACTTTTTCCAACATGAATGACAGAGCTCCTTGAAGCTGCAGTTCACACCACACCCTGCCACGATTACTACAGTCTTCAGTGTCTTTCAGACTGAACCATAGGTTATTTCTGTTTACAGGCAGGTATACTCGTATTCTGTACTGTCACGCAGCACTGGAAACTACATTAACCTTGATTAAGTCACATGATCACATAACTCCTTTCATGTAGTTGCATACATATGGAAGTTCTTTAAAATAACCAATAAAAACCCAATCAGAATTGAACTACTACTACTTTAGTTTGTAAAGATGTTTCTTTCTGATCCATAACATAATCCTATGGGAATGAAAATTTGTAACTCCTCACCTGAATAAAAAAAGGAAAACCTGGATCTTGGAGTAACTACTTAGTGTAAGCTAATGCATACAGGATTCCACAGCTATATGATTATCTTGCATTAAAAAAAATCCATTTCACGTTTCTAGAAAAGGGACAGAGTATTTATAAATGTTTACACAGATATTCTGTTTCAACTTTACTCTTCATGCCTCAAGCACCACTTATGGAAAGATACACCAGAGAGTAAGACTCCCATATTGCAGCAGTGCCACTTATTTATTTTACACAGAACAGAAACCTCTTCACCAGTACTCCAGTAGTTTATAGAGATGCTCTTCCACTAGTACCCTTGTTTATTGAGTACAGTATCATTAAGCAGTTTTCAGTATCTTTGATATTAATGCAAAGAAACTCGGTTCTGAGCCAGGAATAGAAGTTTTGCATGTGCAAAGAGTCCTCTTCAGCAAAGAGTCCTCAGTAACATAGTATTTCTCTAACATTATCCTAAGTAGGGGACTAGGTACCATTTCACATTGAAACAGCAGCATTTATTTGCAAAAATAAGAGGGTATTATACAATCCTTAATTGTTATATTTTTTACTGACTGTTAACAGTGGAAAAGTCTTCTTTACCCTTGAAAGCCATCATTTTGGCTGGTAGCTCAAGGTGTCTCTAACTAGTCTGAAAAAAAATAAGGACTGGTGTATCTATGAGTATGGTACTTTGCTCTTCAAAACTTTGGAATCCCTCTTTGTATGTTTCAGTTGAGCTGAAATGCCAAATTTTAATTTCTTACACAAAAAATTACAACAAATTACAACCAAATCTTTCAGACAGAATCTGTGACAGCATTTGTGGGAATTATTCTACAGCTTTGATCACTACACTCCTCCTACCTTGAGCTCTCTACCTTTCTTTACAGTTTTCCTCTGCCACATTCCTCGGGGTTGTGTGGCCTTAAAAAAATCAAAAACCAAAAAAAAAAAAAAATTAATTCTTCCCTCTCCTCTTAAATATTCTCCTAGAGTACACTTATATCTGAGACAGCACAGTGGACATTACATACCTTGCACAATAACGACAATTAACCTTGCCGTGAAAACACACAGCATGCAATTCAGTCATTGGAAAATAAAAGACTGCTGCTGTGTTTCTGCTACAGAAGACAACAGGAATGACACTGCGGCGGCTTGTTCTAAGCCCAGGGCTAAGCGCTCTTATAGCGTAACTGCTGGCAGCATTCCCTAGCAGGCGGACACGTATATGGCCACTGTATTTCTCTCCAGGGCCGAGATCCATTCACTCAACTTCGGCAGGCTTTCTGAGCCAGCAGGAAGGGCCAAACACCACCACTGCGTCCTTAGACAAACCACCTCGCACCCCTCGTTATGCCATCAACACTCACTGACCCACGCGAGGAAATGTTACCTGGATTTCTCTTGCATGGTAGACGATGATGAGCCCGAGCAGGATAATTGTGGAGAGGCTAATAAGGCATTTCAGAGCGAGAGAATACAGTGATTCCTGCAAGAGAAAGACAGGGCCATCCATCAGAGACCCACGCGCGGGGGCTGAACCCTCCCCACTTCTTCCCCCCTGCTCTGGGGAGGGTCGCCTCACAGTGAGAGGCAGGCCAGCGGGACGGGACGGAGTCAGAACGGAGGACGCGCAGCTCGCCGCGCTGGGATGTCTACAGGGTCAGGGATGCTACTCCGCGGTGCCGCGGAGCAGTCGAGCCCGGCTGCCCGGCCGGGCGTGAGGTGGCGCGTACCTTGGTATAGGCGCCCCAGGAGAGCTCGGTCTCGATGACCATGACGACGATACCGAACATGCCGAAAATGAGCGCGTAGTCGCTGAGGCGCTTGCGCTTTTCGAAGAGTGCTCGACGGTGCCCCAGCTTGTAGCCGATGTTCTGATTCTTCCTCTTGCTGGACTTGCCCCCGCCGTTGTTGGTGCTGCCCGGGCCGGGGCCGGGACCGGAGGAGCCGTAGAGCGCCAGGTTGTTGGAGTTGTTGTGCTCAGGCTTGGAGACCACTATCTCCGGGGCTGCAGGGGTGCCGGAGGCGGCGGGGCTGGCGAGCGGCGGCTGGAGCGGCTGCTGGAGCGGCTGCGACTCCGAGTCCAGTTCGTGGAGGTTCCTGCGGGACGAGCTCAGGTTGCTAAGCGGTCGCATGACGCCGCCGTTGTACCTGCAGCTGCTCATGGCTATTTCGGTGAAGGGATTGCTCTCCCGGCGTTGCTGGTGGTGGTGGTGGTGATGATGATGGTGGTTGTGGTGGGTGCTGCCGCTGCTGACACTGCTGCTGGGGCTGGCTGCCTGCTGCTGCTGCAGGCTATGGCACTGGTGGTACTGAGGGTACTGATGAGGCTGCCTAGACGAACCGGCATGACTGGAAGGGGTGAGCTCGTTGACGTTCAGTTGGCTGCCCTGCCGGGAGGAGGCACCGGAGGACAGCGGCGAAGAGTGAGTCCGGAAGGCGCCCGAGAGGGGCGAGGAGGCGCGGAGCAGCAGGGGCAGGTTATCCCCCGTGGCTGCCGCAGCAGCCCCGTAGTAGGCGCAGTTGTTGCACTGGAGGCATGGGCTCTGCTGCTGTTGCTGGAGGAGGCTTTGCTTCTCCTGGTTTTGCTGCCGCTGCTGACAGTGCGGCAGCGGCGGGCGCTGCTGCTGCTGCTGCTGCTGCTGTTGTTGTTGTTGCTGCTGCTGCTGCTGCTGCTGCTGCTGCTGTTGCTGCTGCTGCTGTTGCTGCTGTTCGGGGTCAAACCCCGCCAGGAACTGCCGTGGCGCGTCCATGCCGGCGCCGTTAAAGCCGCAGGAGGACCGGGCGGTGGTGCACCCTGCGCAATGCGTTATGGTCGGCAGGGGAGAGTCCTGCTGCCGCCACGA
The DNA here is from genome assembly GCA_011125475.1 of Melanerpes aurifrons. NCBI lineage: Eukaryota > Metazoa > Chordata > Aves > Piciformes > Picidae > Melanerpes > Melanerpes aurifrons. Next base: position 3,018,217 of record WWNC01000080.1, on the reverse strand, counting down.
AGGGCCCATCGCGGCTCCCGTAGAATCCAGACGCTGCGTCCGATTGGTCGGGCGGACCAAAACAATGGGCATCACGTCACCTGAGTGGGGAGGATCAGCAACGGCGTGAGGCGGCGGAGCGGTGCAGGGTGCCCCCGCTGCCCCGCCCCCGCTCGGGTATCCCGCCTCCCTCTCACGCCGCGCCCGCAGGTAAGATCTGCCCTCGCCCCCCCTTCCCCGCCCCTCCTGCTCGGGAGAGTTCCGCGATGTGGAAACGCGGGGGTTTCGGGGGCGGGGCGCGTGCTCGCCCCCGGGATCGCCCACGCCCGGAAGGGACCTCCGTGGCGGGGCTCTTCAGCCTCCTGGCTCTACGCTGTCGCTCACATCTGCGCCGCCTCTGGAACACCCGTGCCGTGCTTCGGAGTTGTCCAGCAGCGCTTCCCGCTCGCCGCCCTGCAAAACATGGCTTCACGCTCGTTCTCCTCTGCCGCCCGCGCCGTGGGTTCGGGCCGTGCCCGCCCCGGGCCGTCCTGGAGGAAGCTGGGAAAGGCCGCAGCCCTCGCGGGCTGCTGTGGGGTCGGGTTGCGGGAAGCCCCAGCACATCTAGGGCTTGTCATGAAAGGGAGGGTGCGGGGTGATCCTACGACCCGAATTCTGCCGGCTGCTTCCCCCTTCAGCTGGAGAAGGTAGAACTAGCCGCTTGGGCATGAGGCCGCCGCCCGGGGCACCGCAGAGGGTGGTTTAGGGGCTGGCGTCCTGCTCTGGCAGGCCGGCAGGAGTTTGACATAGAGTAACAGCGTTCACATGCGGCTCCAATTTACTGGCATACAGTAGCAGTACAGACTTTGAGTTGATCGCCTGATACCATTTTTGCCTTTTCTTTTCTCTCCCAAACTCTGAGTCATTAGTTCCCGCAGTTCCCTTTGGCAGAGTAACGTCTGCACTAGGTGAAGTCGCTTTTCTGCGTTTATTTAAAGGAAAAATCTTTAGGGGATAAATCGTGAAAATGGAGATTTACGTTGTTTCAGGAATTTCTTTCATGTCATCTAGGTGAGATTATGAGAGGGTTTGGGTTTTGGTTTTTTTTAATGCCAGTTAGCACTCCGCAGTTTGGAAAATCAGCTGTAAAATTTTGTATCAGGGAAGGTTTCCTTATATCTTTCACAAGTCTATAATGTTAAAAACACAATTCACTAAGTGTTTCTGGGATAAAAACTTAGGACCTTAAAATTTCTCTCAGACAATATTCAATTTCCTTTGAAACTTTATGCCCTTCAATGTCTTGCATTTTGGAAGTATGAATTAGGCACTATCATTAACAAAGTTTTTACATATACTCTGCTAAAAAACGTCTGTGAAATTTCCTAATCGAGGTGTACCTTTTAAAGCAAGCACTTACTGCACACATACAGTCTAACCCTCACTAATGTAGTAAATGTCATGTTTATACAATATAGATCGATTGTTTATACATAAACACACTCAATAAACATACTTAAATTGTCTTTGAGTGTGTTTATAGAACATAGGTTATTTTAGAAAAGCATCAAACAACATAATGCCTTGTGATAATTCTCTTTAACTTTGTTTATTTGAAGAAAAAATATGCAGATTCTTGCGAGAATCGTAAAGCACTTTTCAAATGCATTACTTTGTGTTTTTAAATTACGCTGAAAAGTATTTGGATGTTCAACATTGCACTTGGTTCCCTGGAGCACCAAAGACCAAGAAAAAAGAACAGTTTGTTTAACACAGTTTCAGATTTTCCATTGTTTGCTGGGAAAAATACGGTCTTATTCCATCTCACTGGTCCTGTTATCCTCGTGTTTTCAAGCACACAAAACCCTTATGGACATTAGAGAATTAGTCTTGGGGAACCTGAGTATTTTGAACTCTGTAAATAAAAGTCTTGCACAAATGTACTGTCAAAATACGTTTTGTGAACTAATTAAAAATTTAAATAAGCCTAGGTTTTGTCTTTTGTGTTCATGCAATGTCCTTAATCTTTGCCTAAATGTACTTTCTTTTACATGTTCTTAACAGAAGAGAAAGATCTCAAAACCTAGTTTACTATGAAAGACCTTTCAACAAATTTGTAAATCTTCATGATTTGTTTAGAACGTATCAAGGCCCTTTGATTTCATTTACTTGGTAGAATACAATATGTGATGGCTATGTTCTGTATGGAGAAATGCTTGCATTTCTTTTAATATATTAAAGTTACAAGGCCCAGTTTTAATACCTATACTGCTACTGCCCTATCTGTAGAAATGTCATGGACTGCATTTATTAGCTTATAGATTTTTTTTTCATCCATTTGTTGGATTGTTTTATTGTGTGAATAGACATGAATATTCCCCTGTTATAACACAAGAGGTCATACTAATCACACAGCATGTTGTAAAACTAGTCAGCTACGGTTTTATTTCTGTTCCATTGTGCAACCTGGGATATCACAATTTCAGAGTCTAAAATAAGAATGGTGGAGTTTTCATTTTCACAGTTGAAGAGGTTAAACCTTCCTCTCAGGTATTAATTAGTAACCTAGAATAGAAAGATACTATTTAACATATTCCCTTGTTAAGTAATTTTAAAGTTCACTTTGAAAAAATAATGTATTTGTTTTCCATATACTTTTCACATGAACTGCATTGTTACATTCTCTTGTATTACCAATTAATTAGGATAAGAAGTTCAAAACTACTAAATCATACTCAACTGGTGAACCCCCATGTTACTAACCTTATCTGTTTGGAATTGAGGGGCTTTTCATTATATACTGGATGGAACTGCTCTTACTGATGATTATGATGGCTTATGATTATGATGGCTTCTGCTGCGGTTTTGCCAAAAAGGTTGGTTTGCACACTATGCATGTGTGTGTGCATACATGCGTGTATACACACACCTTTGTGTGAAATAAGAGGCAATTACTGCAGATCTCATTTGATAATGGTAATTATTTGAGGTGTTTGGAAGACAGATTTCTACCCCTACTCAAAGAACAAGATAGATACTGTTGAGCAAAACTACCAACAGCAGGACAGGAAGCTCAACAGACACAGGAAAAATTAGATTTCTGAGACGAAAAAAACGTAACTATGAACTATTTGAAGTGACAGCAAATGGATAGTCATTTGAAAAGCTCACTTAATTTCCAATGGAGACACAACACCCACAGGCTGCAATACAAGGTATTAGAACTCGATTTTGGCTGTCATGCTATTGCCCCTATTCATGCCAAACTCCAGTTAAAATCACTAAGAATTCTGCAGAAAGTAGAGAAAGACACCAACAAAAGTAATTAAAAAAAAAAAACCCTAGGAATTTCCATTCTGTAGCAGTATTTTGACTCATGGCCTATTCTGCACAAGATCTTGGAGTTTCTAGGAAGCACTTAAGCATTTTCCAGTTTTCAAAACAACCAAGCAGATGCACAGCTTGGCGTATATACAGAAGGATGCCATTCAGTGAAAGCAGCATGACAGTAATAAAAGCAGAGTGGCAGTAGTAGGGTATCACAAGATTATTAGGGGTACCCATGCACTAATAAAAATTACTTATGAGACAACACCAAATCACAACAGTACAGCTGGTAAGATGATAAGGAAAGTAACCATATGAACCACATGTGTGAATGACATTTTACATACCATCTGGCAGGGCTTTTACACAGCAGATGTCTATGGCATTTACCCTTGCAACTTCTGTTGTTACATGATTATATGCCTTAACTGGAAAACCACCTCTGCTGGACCTGTGCTTACTTCAAAGACATTGGTAATGTTCACAGTAGTAGGAGAAGGAGAAATACCAAATAATGATTATGCAGATAGTACAGCTACATGTTAGAAGGAGGCATGCTTTACTGCTTCTACTCTTGATTTTACACTGTTCCACTAATCAGCACTTAACATTTCTGCATATCACCAGTGAAAATGCACTTAATGCTTCTGCATAGCTCTGATTAAAATGCAGATTCACTCCAATTCAAAACCTTATTCTCTTTCCTGGGACTTGTAGGATACAAAAGGCAAGGACAGTGCCCTGCCAGCTTTAAAACAGTAGCCAAAGTTTACAAATGTGGAGATGTCATAATTCATAGGGATGTAGATATCTAGAAATAAGTGGAATTGGTACATGTTTCCTACAATCAAAGGGCCTTCCTGAAGAGATGAAGTTTTCCAATTTTTTTGCTAACATTTTTTTATTGCTATTGAACATGTTGAAAATACTGAATGGGTTCCATAAAACAGCTGGGGAAAGTATTTAATCCTTTAACTCACTTTTCCATCCTGTCTGCATATTTTTATAGTACTTGGAAACCACACAAACCTCATGACTTTATTTCTTGCTGATATTACTTTCTCATTATCAAGAGATACAGCCACACACAAGGCATTTCATCACTACTGTGATGAGTTAACACCCATTCTGAAAAGCAGGGTGGAGGGCTTGTGAGTGCTTAGCCTTTCCTGCAGGGCATTTTCCCCCTGGGAAACTGAATCTGTTCCACTCCTCCCTCCCTGCCCAGCCAGGGTATAAAAGGGAAGGCATTGGAGTCATTAGGTCTCCTTTTGGCTCCTGCCTCTCCTGGATGAGAGCTACTGCGGCTGCCTTCCTGCTCCTCTGCTACATGGTCAGGCCTGGTCCTTCTCCCTGCTCCCTCTGTGCCTCTTCAAAGGGAGACTGGTTTTTGGGACCGGATAGAATCCATCCTAGGGTGCTGAGAGAGCTGGCAGATGAGCTGGCCAAGCCAAGCCATCATTTTCCTCCAGTCCTGGCTCACCACTGAGGTCCCAGGTGACTGGAAACTGGCCAATGTGGTCCCCATCCACAAGAAGGGTCGGATGGAGGAACCTGGAAACTACAGGCCAGTCAGCCTGACCTCAGTGCCAGGGAAAATGATGGAGCAGATTATCCTGGCGGCAATAACTGCGCACCTGAAGGATGGCCAAGGGCTCAGCTCCAGCCAACATGGATTTAGGAAGGGCAGGCCCTGCCTCTCCAACCTGATCTCCTTCTATAATCAGGTGACCCGTCTGGTGGATGTGGGGAGGTCTGTGGATGTGGTCTACCTGGACTTCAGCAAGGCCTTTGACACCGTCCGCCACAGCAAACTGCTGGCCAAGCTGTCAGCTCGTGGCTTGGACCGCAACACTCTGTGCTGGGTTAGGAACTGGCTGGAGGGCCGAGCCCAGAGAGTGGTGGTGAATGGTGCCACATCCAGCTGGAGGCCAGTCACCAGTGGCATCCCCCAGGGATCAGTGCTGGGCCCTGTCCTCTTTAACATCTTCATTGATGATCTGGATGAGGGGATTGAGTCAGTCATCAGCAAGTTTGCACATGACACCAAGTTAGGAGCAGATATTAGTCAGAGGGTAGAAAGGCTCTGCAGAGGGACCTCGACCAACTGGAGGACCTGAGGGTGCTGATCGACAGCTGCCTGAACATGAGCCAGCAGTGTGCCCAGGTGGTCAAGAAGGCCAATGGCATCCTGGCCTGCAGCAAGAATAGTGTGGCCATCAGGAGCAGGGAAGTCATTGTGCCCCTGTACTCTGCATTGGTTAAGTCTTATTTTCATAGTTTCATAGTTTCATTCAGGGTTGGAAAGGACCACAAGGATCATCTAGTTACAACCCCCCTGCCGTGGGCAGGGACACCCCACACTAGATCAGGCTGGACAGAGCCTCAGCCAGCCTGGTCTTAAACACCCCCAGGGACGGGGCCTCGACCACCTCCCTGGACAACCCATTCCAGGGTTTCACCACTCTCATGGTGAAGAACCACCTCCTCACATCCACCCTGAATCTCCCCACCCCTAGCTTCATTCCATTCCCCCTAGTCCTATCACTACCTGACATCCTGAGAAGTCCCTCCCCAGCCTTCCTGTAGGCCCCCTTCAGACACTGGAAGGCCACAATTAGGTCACCTCGGAGCCTTCTCTTCTGCAGACTGAACAGCCTCAACTCCTTCAGTCTGTCCTCATAGGAGAGGTGCTCCAGCCCTCTGATCATCCTTGTGGCCCTTCTCTGGACATGTTCCAGCACCTCCACATCCCTCTTGTAATAGGGGCTCCAGAACTGGACACAGTACTCCAGATGGGGTCTCACCAGGGCTGAGTAGAGGGGGAGGATCACCTCCCTCGACCTGCTAGCCACACTTCTCCTGATGCAGCCCAGGATCTGATTGGCCTTGCGGGCTGCAAGTGCACATTGAGAGCTCATGTTGAGCTTTTTGTCCACCAGCACCCCCAAGTCTCTCTCCTCAGGGCTACTTTCCAGCCAGCCACTGCCCAGCCTGGATTTGTGCCTGGGATTGCCTCAACCCAGATGCAGGACCCTGCACTTGCTCTTATTGAACTTCATGAGGTTGGCTTGTGCCCACCTCTCCAGCCTGTCAAGGTCCCTCTGGATGGCCTCCCTTCCCTCCAGCGTGTCTGCTGCACCACACAGCTTGGTGTCATCAGCAAACTTGCTGAGGGTGCACTCAATGCCACTGTCCTTGTCACCCACAAAGATGTTGAACAAGACAGGTCCCAGGACTGATCCCTGAGGGACTCCGCTTGTCCCTGGCCTCCACTGGGACATGGAGCCATTGACAGCCACTCTTTGGGTGCGGCCATCAAGCCAGTTCCTTATCCATCTAGTGGTCCACCCATCAAACCCATGTGTCACCAGTTTGGAGACCAGGATGTGGTGCGGGACAGTGTCGAAGGCTTTGCTCAGGTCCAGGTAAAGGACATCAGTTGCTCTCCCCTCATCTATTAATTTTGTCACCTGCTCATAGAAGGCAACCAGGTTGGTCAGGCAGGATTTGCCCTTGGCAAAGCCATGCTGACTGTTCCCAATCACCTCTTCACTATTCGTCTGAGCGAGTAGTGATTCCAGGAGGATCTGCTCCATGATCTTTCCAGGCACAGAGGTGAGACTGACTGGCCTGTAGTTCCCTGGTTCCTCCTTCTTACCCTTTTTGAAGATGGGGGCAATGTTTCCCCTTTTCCAGTCTGTGGGGACTTCCCCAGACTGCCATGACTTTTGAAATATAATAGAGAGGGGTTTAGCAACCTCATCTGCCAGTTCTCTCAGTACCCGTGGGTGTATCCCGTCAGGTCCCATGGACTTGAACACTTTCAGGTTCTTCAGATGATCACCAACCTGATCTGCACTTACAATGGGCAATTCTTCCTCCCCGTCCCTGGCTTTGACTTCCATAACATCAGGAGTGTGGCTAGAGGCCCTTGCAGTGAAGACTGAGGTAAAGAAGTTATTAAGTACCTCAGCCTTTTCCTCATCACTTGTGACCATGTCACCATTTTCCTTTCTGAGGGAGCACACACCTTCCCTAGTCTTCTTCTTCCCATTAATATACCTGTAGAAGTTCTTAGTGTTCCCTTTAATCTCCCTGGTTAGATTCAATTCAAACTCTGCTTTGGCTTTCCTAACCAGGACTCTTGCTGCTCGGGCAGCTTCCTTATATTCCCCCTGTTCTACCTGTCCTTCTCTCCACTTCCTGTAGAGTTTCCTTTTAAGTTATAGTGTGTCCAGTAGCTCCTTGCTCATCCAGGCAGGCCTCCTAGCATTCTTACCTGCTTTTCTCTTTGTTGGTACACAGAGCTCCTGGACACAGAGGAGGTGGTCCTTGAATACTGACCAGCTGTCCTGGGTCCCTCTTCCCTCCAGGGCTTTGTCCCACGACACTTTGGCTAGCAGATCCCTGAAGCGATCAAAATCTGCACGCCTAAAGTCTAGGGTCATGAGCTTGGAGTACTTCCTCCTGATTGCCCTGAGGATGTTAAATTCAACTGCTTCATGGTCACTGCAGCCAAGGCCGTCTCTGAGCCTCACATTGCTTAACCAGCCCTTCCCTGTTGGTGAGAACAAGGTCCAGCATAGCACCATTTCTTGTTGGTTCCTCTACCATTTGGAGGAGGAAGTTGTCTTCTATGCAGTCCAGGAACATCCTGGATTGCTGGTGCCTTGCTGTGTTGTCCCTCCAGCAGATGTCCGAGTGGTTGAAATCACCCATGAGGACCAGGGCTTGTGACCTGGAAGCTGCTTCTATTTGCCTATGGAGGGCCTCATCTGCTTGGATCTGCTGGTCAGGTGGCCTGTAGGAGACCCCCCCAGTAATATCTCCTTCCCCTGTCCTGCCTTTAATTTTAACCCATACGCTCTCAACTAGCTCATCATCCCTCCCCAGTTGGAGCTCCACTGATTCCAGCTGGTTATTGACATAGAGGGCAACACCTCCTCCTCTCCTTCCCTGCCTATCCTTCCTAAAGAGTTTATATCCATCTATGCCTACATTCCAGTCATGGGATTCATCCCACCAAGTTTCAGTAATAGCCACTATGTCATGGCATCCCAGCAGCACAGTGGCCCTTAACTCATCCTGTTTGTTGCCCAAGCTGCACGCGTTCGCATAGAAGCACTTCAGCTGGGCTGGCCCTGTCCTCCTCTTGTGCCAAATCCCCTCGGTTTCCACAGAATGTCCTGGTGGATCACTTGTGGCTTGCCTCAGAGCAGCAAGTTGAGAGCCCTTACCATCTCTCCTTCTCTCTACTGCTGGTGAGCTGCCCCTCTGTTTGTGACCAGCCAGCAGGAGACTATTAACCCCTTCCCCCTTCAAATCTAGTTTAAAGCCCTATCAATGAGCCCTGCCAATTCCTGCCCCAGGATTCTTATCCCCCTCTGGGACAAGTGTGTCCCATGAGTTGTTTTCAGTGCTGGTGCCTTGAAAACCAATCCATGATTGTGGAACCCAAAACCCTGTCGATGGCACCAGCCCCTGAGCCATGAATTGATCTGTCGGCCCTTCCTCAGTGTGTCCTCATCCATTGCTGACATTAGAGGGATGGCTGAGAACACAACTTGAGCTCCTGTTCCCTTTAGCATTTGCCCTAAAGTTCTGAAGTCTTTTTTAATAGATTGTGAGCCTCTCATTGTTACATCATCACTGCCCACCTGAAAGACCAGCAGTGGGTAGTAGCCTGAAGGACTCACGAGTTTGGGAATTCTGTCTACAACGTCTTTTACTTGGGCACCAGGGAGGCAGCTGACCGCTCTATGAAATTGGTCTGGTCTGCATATTGGGCCCTCTGTTCCCCTCAGTAGGGAGTCTCCTATGACGATGACCCTGTGAGGTTTCTTTTCTGGGTAAGTTTTGACGGCTGGCCTGAGGCAACCTGTCATTGGTGCAGCTTCTGACCTTCTTGAGTCCTCAGCCTCCCCAATGACCTGTTCCTCCTGCAGAGCCTCATACCTGTTCTGTAACTGCACTGGAGGCAGCGTGCTGCTCGCAGGAGCAGACTTCCTTTGTTTGCACTTCTTCTGTCGGGCAGAGACCTGTTCCCATTGGCCCTGCTCATGTGGGTTACTACAGGGAGGTTGAGAATCTTGCTTCTGGGAAGGTATCAAACTCCCTGTTCCCCTAAGTGTTACCCCCTGTTCTGGTTTCGAAGAGATTACATTATGGGAATCGTCAATTTTCTGCTCTCCATCTCTTCTAGCTCATAGCCTTTCCACCTCTTCTTTTAGTTTGACCACCATGCTCATCAGATCACTGACCTGCTCACACCTGAAACAGGAGCTGCTCCCTCCAGCCTCCATATCAAGTGCCAGGCTCCAGCACTCACTGCAGCCACCTACCTGAACATCTGCATGCTTGTGGGTGGTCTCTGTTTGGGTGCCCACTGTCCTTCTGCTAGACTTTGCACTAGTGCTGACCATCTTGCAGTAACCACCCTCTCCACAAGGCTTTTTTTTCTTTTTTTTCTCTTTTTCCCTTTTTTTTTTTTTCTTTTCCCTGTCAGTGAGCAGGCTGAGCTGCGCTCCTCAAGCTGCCTCCTCTCTCTTCAGCCACGCGCTGGGTTCTGTTTGGTTTGCGTGAGGTCTCCGCAGCAACCCCTCCCCCAGCTACGTCACTGCCCTCCGCCAGGTATGCAATCCGAACCCCCTGCCCCTCCTCCTCTCTTCGGGAAGTCCCGAGCCACCAGCCCCTTACCGCCTGAAAAGCAAGGGAATCAAAGCCAAAAGCCAAACTCCCAGAGCTGCGCTCCTCAAGCTGCCTCCTCTCTCTTCAGCCACGCGCTGGGTTCTCAAGTCGCACCTTGAGTACTGTGCCCAGTTCTGGGCCCCTCAGTTTAAGAAGGACATCAAAACACTTGAACATGTCCGTAGAAGGGCAACAAGGCTGGTGAGAGGCCTTGAACACAAGCCCTGTGAGGAGAGGCTGAGTGAGCTGGGATTGTTTAGCCTGGAGAAGAGGAGGCTCAGGGGTGACCTCATTGCCCTCTACAACTACCTGAAAGGTGGTTGTAGCCAGGAAGGGGTTGGTCTCTTCTCCCATGCAACTATCACCAGAACAAGGGGACACAGCCTCAAGCTGCGCCAGGGGAGGTTTAGACTTGAGGTGAGGAGAAAGGTCTTCACCAAGTGAGTTGTTCACCATTGGAATGTGCTGCCCAGGGAGGCGGTTGAGTCACCGTCCCTGGAGGCATTCAAGAGGAGATTGGAGGTGGCAGTTGGTGCCATGGTCTAGTCATGAGGTCTGTGTTGATAGGTTGGACTCGATGATCCTCGAGGTCTCTTCCAACCTTAGTTATACTGTGATACTGTTTTGTATTCTTCTTCTTTGTCCTCCTCCCATCCATCCTTGTTCCTTGCCCTTGTGAACCTTACCTGTTTTATATATATATATATATATATATATATATATTTTTATGTAGTGTTTAAAGAAAACTCTTTACCTCTCTACTTCCAAGCCAATTCCAAATTATTATTTAGTGGATTTGCTCCTTTCCCTTTTTTTCCCCCTCTCTGTTGGGAGGAAGGAGGGGGGAGCGGGGGAGTGATTCTCAGCCTGGCCCCCATCTGAGCTCTTAACTCTCAGTTAAGGCTTAAACCACCACAATTTTTAGTGTCTCCAACGTGGGGTTTGGAAATTAATATTGTATTTGGAAAGTAATACTTTGTCTGAAAGAAAGGGACTGGAAGTAGAGATGTCGATTTTGAAGAATCTGATGGTCCAAGCTGTTGCATGGGTGTTTGGCTGGATCTTTTGGACCCATATCTACAAATTAATAACTTACCATGTGATGTGGTTAATGATAGAGGTGCTGCTCAACTGGATAAAAACTTTACCAATGAAGTTGGGCATGTATCTCTTGAATTCTTTGAATTTTACTGGCAGTAGTAACTTTTCTAACACAGGAAATTTTCCTGAAGCAAACTATGAAACCGATGGTGTAGATAAAAATGTCTGTGATGGAAAATTGCTTTACATTGCAATATGCTTAAATATAATCCTTGTAGGGGCATTTGCTGTCACCATGTTGGGTGGGGGAAGAGCTAACCCATTAAGAGCTCTTTGGAGGGTGATAATGCAGTCCCTTGTACTCTTTAACAACCAGGGATATGTCTGCTCTGGGCATTGTGAGCACTCTGTAAACACAAAGAAGGAGGAGTCAGGTTGTAATGAGTGTTCCAGATCTCAGCCTGAGCCCCAGGCACAAGGGTTTCCCCACCACCATAAGTTCCATACTTAACCCCTGATACTCCTGCCAACACAGTTTCTCTAGCACCAGTCACCACACACAGGAAAAGAAGGCAAAAATCATCTTCAGACACAGATAATGAGGAAGGCACAACAGCAGGGCCCAGCACCTCACAGAACCCAGTGGTGTATGAAGTTGAGTCAGATCAGGAAATAACTGTCACATCACTACACAGAAAGGAACTAAGGCAAACTCATCTGGATTATGCAAGGAAAGCTGGGCCCTGAGATGCTGGGATGAGAGGGTAGACACAGTGGACCTGGATAAGAGGGAGGCAAAGCTTTTAGGCTCCCTGACTTGTGATACTGGTCTGGAAAAAGAGTTACCCAGACTCAATGGAACACACACTCTCTGGGCCTGGATCCTCAGTACAATAAAGAGCCGATACCACTCAAAAGATGACCTGCCCTGTGCCCCAGTTAGATGGGCAAATATGGAGCAGGGCATTTGGTATCTGAGACAGGTGGCTGTGCTGGAAATAATTTATGGGGATGGCCAGCTCCCTTCAGACCCAGATGAGTTGCCCATGAGATGGCCCTTCATAAAGAAATTCACCCAGGGTGCTCCTCAGAAATATGCTTATGCATTAGGAGGGATACTCCTGGCTGGACAGGATGGAAATCCTAAAACTGTCTGTGAGTTTGCCAGTGATTTAAGGGAATATGAGGACAGCGTAAATCAGAAACCCCTGATCTCAGCCATAGAAACTATGGCTAAAGACATTGTCAAAGAGATCAAGACCTCCATGTCTGAACTGAAAAAGGGGAGCAATACCTCCTTTTCCCCTCCTCCTTCAGAATGGGTCAGCTGGCATGGCCAACCCACCTCTGCCCTCTGGAACAGAGTGCGAGAACTGCAAGGTGGGAACAACAGGGATAACTCATCCAGGAGAAGGTCTGCCCCAATTTCCCAGAGTGGTGCCTCTCGCTCAAGAGACCCTTCTCCTAATAGTATAGGACCCTGTGACAAGTGTAGGCATCACTGCCAGCATTAGAGGTGCCCTACCTCCAGCCAGGTGGAGGCCAGGGACAACAGAGTGTGTTGGGACATCTACATGAAATGGCCTGGCACTTCAGAAGCCCCGAAGTACCGAGCTCTGGTGGACACAGGGGCCAAATGCACTCTGATACTATCGAGGTACAAATGGGCTGAGCCCATAAGCATTCAGGGAGTCACAGGGGGCTCACAAGACGTGACTGTACTGCAGACTGAGATAAGCCTGACCAGGTATGAATGGGGAAAGCACAACACAGTGACTGGTCCAGATGCACCTTTCATTCTTGGCATTGACTTTCTGTGGGAGGGATGTTTCAAGGGCCTTAGGGGGCACAAGTGGGTGTTTGGGGTGGCAGCTGTAGAGACTGCAGGCAAAGAACAGCTGTCCACCATACCTGAGCTGTCAGACAACCCCTCCGTAGTGGGTAACCATACGGTGCAGGATCTGATGTTACCTATTGCCGCTTGCATAGTACATTGCAGGCAATACAGGACCAACAGAGACTCTCTGCACCCCGTACACCAACTGATTCGACAACTGGAGAAGGTGATTAGCAAGACTCACTCACCCTTCAACAGCCCAATATGGCCAGTGCAGAAGGCAAATGGGGAATGGAGACTGACTGTGAACTACCGTGGCCTGAATGAAGTGACTCCTCCAATCAGCACTGCCATGCCAGACATGCTGGAGCTCCAGTATGAGTTGGAATCGAACGCGGTGAAGTGTTATGCCACAACTGACATTGCTAATGCCTTTTTCTCCATTCCCATTGCAGAAGAATGCCGGCCACAGTTTGCTTTCACCTGGAGGGGAGTACAGTATCAATGGAATCGGTTGCCTCAGGGCTGGATCCATAGCTCAACCATCTGCTATGAGATGATCCAGACTGCCTTAGAGAAAGATGGAGTCCCTGAGCATCTGCAGTTCATTGATGACATCATTGTATGGGGTGAGACAGCAGAGGAAGTTTACCAGAAGGGTAAGAAGATAATCAATATCCTGTTGGAGGCTGACTTTGCCATAAAGAGAAGCAAGGTAAAAGGGCCTGCCGGGGAGATCCAGTTCCTGGGTGTTCAATGGCAAGATGGCCATTGCCACATCCCTCAGGAGGTGGTGAACAGGGTAGCCACTATAGTGCAACTCACAAACAAGAAAGAGACACTGTCCTTTTGGGGGGCTTGTGAGCTTTTGAAAAATGCTACCATCCAGGAGTCAGTACGCAGAGGTAAAAGCTGTCCAGCTGGCTCTGGATGTAGCAGAATAAGAGAACTGGCCAGTGCTGTACCTCTACATTGGCTCCTGGATGGTAGCCAATGCCCTGTAGGGTGGCTGAAGGAATGGAGGAGGAACGGGTGGCAGAGAAAAGGGAAGCCAGTTTGGGCCACTGACCTGTGGCAAGACATAGCTGCCTGCCTGGACAGGCTGCCAATAAAGGTACGACACATTGATGCACACATCCCCAAGAGCAGAGCCAAAGAGGAGCACAAGCACAACCACCAAGCAGATCTGGCTGCTAAAATCTCCCAACTAGACTTGGACTGGAAACCCAAGGGCAAGCTGTTCTTAGCTCACTGGGCCCATGACACTTCTGGCCACCAAGGGAGAGATGCCACATACCGGTGGGCTCGGGACAGATCCATGGACATATCTATGGAGGCCATCTCACAGGTTATCCATGAGTGTGACGTCTGTGCTGCCATCAAGCAGGCCAAGCTCATGAAGCCTCTCTGGTCTGGGGGGAGATGGTCGAAATACAAGTATGGAGAGGCCTGGCAGATTGACTGCATCACCCTTCCTCAGTCTCACAGCGGCAAGCAGTATGTACTGACCATGGTGGAGGCAAGTACAGGGTGGCTGGAAACATACCCAGTACTTCATGCCACTGCTCACAACACCATCCTAGGCCTAGAGAGACATATCATGTGGAGACACAGCACCCCCGGGAGGATTGAATCAGACAATGGAACCCATTTCAAGAACAGAGAGAGAGAGAGAGAGAGAGACTGCCCTGGGAGAGAGCAAGCCAGGATAACAAGGGACTTGCATCAAGGATTCAAATACCACATGCCAAGATTGGCTGAAGGGCCTATGACAGGATTGTGGAAGTGGAACTGATGGGTGGATTGTGGTGGGTTAACGACCATTCTGAAAACAAAAACAAAAGAGGGTTGAGGGCTTGTGAGTGCTTAGCCCTCCCTGCAGGGCGTTTTCCCCCTGGGAAACTGAGTCTGTTCCACTCCCCCCTCCTTGCCCAGATAGTGTATAAAAGGGAAGGCATTGGAGTCATTAGGTCTCCTTTTGGCTCCTGCCTTTCCTGGATGAGAGCTACTGCAGCTGCCTTCCTGCTCCTCTGCCACGTGGTCAGGTCTGATCCTTCTCCCTGCTGCCTGTATTCTTCTTTGTCCCACTCCCATCTATCCTTGTTACTTGCCCTTGTGAACTTTACCTATTTTATATGTATATAAAATATATATATATACACAACATATATATACTATATATATATAATATATAGTATATTGTATGTATAGTAATATATATAGTATATATATTATATATGTATACACACTATATATATATAAACTATATATATATATATAAACTATATATATATATATATATTTATATATATTGTTTAAAGAAAACTCTTTACCTCTCTACTTCCAAGCCGACTCCAAATTATTGTTTGGTGGATTTGCTTCTTTCCTTTTTTGTCCCCCTCTCTGTGGGAGGGAGGAGGGTGGAGCAGGGGAGAGATTCTCAGCCTTGTCCCCATCTGAGCTCTTAACTCCCAGTTAAGGCTTAAACCACCACAGCTACCTAATTGCATCCACATTAATACTGTTTCTCCAGGCACGACAGGTGTTCAGCCAATTACATTATATGTAATCTAACTAGCATTTATTATTCTCATGAGTTAATGCAGTTTTGTAACAGACTTTTCACTTGATACAGTTACTGAAATGATAACATTATGCATTATTACTATCTTAGCCTATGAAAATGCGCAGAGCAACTTTGAGTGCGTGTGGGATTATTAGTGTGAGAGCTTACTTTTAGAATCCTGTATTTGAAGAATTTTGGCCCTTACAGTCATTTGAGACAGTGTTTACATGTAAATACAAGATCATAAATTACAAAGTTGGTAGTATGCAAACCCAAGATGTTAGCAGCACTTTTCCATAAATTTGTTTTTTCTTACCCATTTAGCAGCTGATTCTAAATTATTAAATTCATAGTTTCATAGTTTCATAGTTTCATTCAGGGTTGGAAGGGACCACAAGGATCATCTAGGTCCAACCCCCCTGCCATGGGCAGGGAAACCCCACACTAGATCAGGCTGGCCAGAGCCTCAGCCAGCCTGGTCTTAAACACCCCCAGGGACGGGGCCTCGACCACCTCCCTGGACAGCCCATTCCAGGGTCTCACCACTCTCATGGTGAAGAACCTCCTCCTCACATCTAGCCTGAATCTCCCCACCTCCAGCTTCATTCCATTCCCCCTAGTCCTATCACTACCTGAGATCCTGAGAAGTCCTTCCCCAGCCTTCCTGTAGGCCCCCTTCAGATACTCGAAGGCCACAATTAGGTCAATAAGGTAAATTCATTTACCTATGTTTGGAAAACAAGTATTTTTTTTTTTGTCGATACATTACTATCAGTGCTCCCATTTTGTGATCTGAACATAGTTGCTATAGATTTGTAATGCCATTGTTGTGTTTGGAAAATTCCTTCCGTGTCATTGTGCTAGTTTAGACAGATTGCTCTATAGATCCAAAAGGGGAAAAAGAATAATGCTTACACAAATGGATTGAATAATCATGGAAAGTTTAAAAGGAAAAGCAATTCATACGTGCTACAAAAACTACAAAGCATTAGTGGTGAGCATAGCAACTCAAAGAAATCCCCAGTCTAAACACCATACCAAAAGCCCAGCACTTTCTTCCTCCCCACCTGGGGTTCACCTGAAATGCTAGGGCTCTTTCTTACCCCCTTCCCCTACCACCATTGCCAGGCTGGTTTCAGGCTGGCCAGGCCTGAACTGTCCCCTCCCCCCTGCATTTTTTTTTTTCACCCTGGCATTAGGCCTAGACAGTCCAAGATTGCACAGGAGGGAAAAAAAAGTTACTCAGGCTAAAGAGGCCTGGGGGCTCCCCCACTGTTACCAGATAAGAAAGCATCCCTCTCCCATGGGAGCAGAGAGGGGAGAAGGAGAAAGACAATAACTTTTCTGCCAGATTTATAAGGATGCAGGATTTATGGGTAGAAATGCACTATTTGCTGTGTCCACCCACTGAGCTGGACACTCTAGACACCGGAGGTCTCAATTCTGTGACTTCTTTTTGGAGGCATACAGCCTAAATAGCCACAGTCATTTAATAACATGATCTGCTATTGGACTATAAAACACAAAAGATGGACTTAGTTTTTATGAGGTGACAAATGCATGATGTGTTTGATTGTGATAGTTATTATGATTTATTAAATAGGAAGTAGTAATAATAACTACTTATTAATATAAAATATTAATAACCTTTTAACAGTATGTCTGTATATATATACATATATATGCAGATTCTAGTGTATATTCTCCATAAACTGAACATTGAACCAAATTAGAAAAATACAAACCAGTTATTCACTAAGAACCAAGGTTGTAATTCTGCCACTTGTCCACCAGGGGCCGACTCTACAAGACACCTGATGGCTCAATGCCTAGGTATCTATTCTAGGCACATAAAATTTTAAAGGAACCTTTCAAACACTTAAATGAATTTTTTTATCCCAAATTATGGCTCCGAGCATTCTTGGATGCTGCATTAATAAACCATAGATCACAATACTATGCAGGCTAGAGAGCATGGATTTTAAACAGAACCAAAACTTCCCTTAAACAAGTGAACACTGAAAAGGGATACAATTTCACTTGGTGTCTCGATCCGGAGAGGGAAAGAGACTCAGTTCTTTTGAATATTCCCGTGTTGTGAAATTAGAGGCACAAATGAGGCCAAAATACCAACAGCTAGACTATTTATTATGTAAATAAAGTGGAAGTAAGAGGGGGAGAGGGAGAAAATAGAGAGGGAGAGAGAGAGGAGAGAGAGAGGAAGAAAGGAATTATATTCCCACACCCCTCATACCTCCCAAGACAGTTTGTGGAGGAAAGGTGCTGCAGGAGGTGTTGGGTTTGTAGAGAAAGGGTGCTGAGGCTGTGGCTGGAGAAGAGACGTGGTCCTCTGGGCGCCCTAGGTCTGTAGAGAAAGGGTGCTGAGGCTTTGGCTGGAGAAGAGATGTGGTCCTCTGGGCAGCCTCTTCAGCTCCATGAGTTGCAGCAGGTGGAACTTCGGACACGGAGAGAGGGTTCAGTCTGCTTCTTCCAGGCTCCATGGCCTCTTTTCTCCAGAGTAGCATTGTCCTGGGCTTTTCCTTCTCAGTGGCATTGTTTTTGTCCTGTTTTTGTCCTTCATCTCTGTTTTCTTCTGTGTTTTTTTTTCTAAGCCAGTAGTGGCTCAAGTCCTTTATACAGTTTTTAGTCCTTAGGTATGTGTCCAAGTATTGTCCCTCAGGAATTCCAGGGCCAGAAAATCATCCTTAGGTAAATATCCAGGTATCGTTCCCCAGGAGATCTTTCTGTGCATTCCTGTGTGTTTGGGCAGAGGTCTGGATGGGGGGGAGGGCTCCGCCTCCTCCTTCTCCATCTACATGCCCACACACTCATTATCCTCCCTTTCCAGGGTACTTGATGGGTGGAGATTATCTTGTTTTATCCATATTCCTGAAGGTGGTCTCAGTCCATTGTTGTCAGGCCAGCTGTGGTCCAGTGATTGATGTTATCTTTGCACCTTCCAAGAGTCGTTCCAGTGGCTCTGCCCAACACATATCAGCTATTGTCTGGGCAAGCAGCAAGTGATTTTATCTTTGTTGAGTCACACCAAGAGAGACAAACTTTTAGTCTCTCACACTTGGTACACTGGTTGCCCAGCTGGTTGCTACACTGGTTGCTGTGACTGGCTGCTGAGGCTCACAGGGACTCAGTGAAACCGGGCAGACTCCCAGAGCAGTCCCCTCCAGAGGTGGTGGAGGCAGCTTTCTCCTATTGCTGCAGGGAATGCGGCATGGACTGGTTCACCTGGAACAAGCTCTCGGGCACTTCCTGTCACTGGTGGCCCTGTGGAGTTTGCAGGAGGCTGGGGGAGGGGGGCAGATCCCCACCCAGAGCGGCTTTAGGGTGTGGTGGCAGTTTCTTCCTACCTGCAGGACTGGGATGTGATATTAAGATGTAGTTTCAATGCAGTTTATGTGAAAGACTCTTTGCTGGTTTTGGGTATACTGAGGATGCTGGCTCATCCCGGGTAGCAAGCTTCTCTCCAGACTGCAAAGGGAGAACAGGTGCACAAGAGCAGATCATGTGCAAAGAGCGACAGCAGAAGCAAAAGAGCTTAATAGCAAGAGAAATAGTAAAAGAGCAAATGAATGATTTATTTACAATTTGGGTAATATTTGTAATTTGCTCAAGGCTTGGATTCAGCCAATAGTCAAACACTTGGTCAGCACATTAGCTAATAGCAAAGCAAATAGCTAGAATTATGCCCAAACAAGTATCCCATAAGGTACTCTGTTTAGCCCCCCAAAAAGGCACACTGGGTTGTTTACTCCGGCTTGCTGACACCTGGCCCTTTGTTTACTCAGCTCTGGATGAGTACCCACTGTCTCAGTCCAGAGAGGAAAAGAGACTCAGTTCCTTTGAATATTCCTGTTTCATGAAATTAGAGGCACAAACAAGGCCAAAATATCAACAGCTAGACTATTTATTACACAAATAAAGTGGATGGATCAGAAGGAGAGAGAGAGAATAGAGAGTAAGAGAGAGGAGAGGGAGAAAGAAGAGGAATTATATTACCACACCCCTCACCCCCCAAGACAGTTTGAATCTGTGGAGGAAGGCTGCTGCAGTTTTGGAAGGGAGGAGATGTTGGGTCAGTGAAGAAAAGCTCCTGCAGCTTTGGCATCCTCGTTGGCTGTGCTATCCTCTGAGCAGCCTCTTCAGAGCAGCCTCTCCAGCTCCATGAGTTGCAGCAGGTGAAATTTGGACACAGAGAGAGGGTTCCTCTTGTTCTGCTTCTTCCAGGCTACATGGTGATGTCTCTGTCATTTTTCTCTCCTGGTATTCTCTCCATTTTAATTCAGAGCAGCATTGTCCAGGTCTTTTCCTCTTCTTCCATGTTTTCCTTCTCCTGTGTTTTCCTTCTCCTGAGCCAGTAGTTGCTCAGATCTTTTATACAGTTTTTAGATATGTATATTCCAGAGAGTATCTATAGCAGTGGCCTCTGCCCATTATTATTTCCAGGGCAGCTGCAGTCTGGTGAGCAATCCTTTATCTATGCACCTTCCAGAGAGTCATTCCAGTGGCATCTGCCCAGTACACATCAGCTATTGTCTGGGCAAGTGACAAAAGTGATTTTATCTTTGTTGAGTCACATCAGGAGAAACAAGATTTAGTCTCTCACACTCAGTCCAGAAGGAGGGGAAGGGGGTGGCTTGAGCAAAACATAGAGGAACAAGTTTTGGCAATATTTGGGGCATAATTCTGGGCATAGGCACCCTTTACCACAATGATTGCTTTTGAGTTTTAAATGCATTGAAGTTTTTTCAGCCAATAGCCCTCCAGTTCAAAATATGTGTAAAATGTAAGCTTGTTTCTTTGTATTTCTTGGGGGATTTTCAATTTGTTTCTGCAGTCCTGATAACCCTGAAAGGCTCTACAACTTCCACAGCATGTTCAAATCCCATGTCATGAAAGACTGTTTTTGTCATTGTTGTACTTAAAGCCTTTTGGATATATTCATGCGCACACGAATGTCAGTGTATGTTGTGGTCCTGTTTGCAGAAATCATCTCTATAACAAGGCTGGAAAATTTGTAAACTTGCAATGGAAGCAAGAAGATGAAAGCCAATGTCCAGTTTTATGTTACCTACAGTCCCACTTTCTATTCAACATACACTTAATTGCATTTGTGTAGTTGTTTTTTTTTAATTTATGTGATGGCTGATTCAAGAAACTAGTTTGGAACAGAGGAATGGGGCAGTCAGGAGGGAAGAGCATCTCAATCTTTCCTTCTTTCCTAGGGGCCAGAAGTTCTCCATGGGAGAGTAATGTGCCCTTGTGGCCAAGTGGGCCAGTGTTGAAGCTGGTCTGAATAAAGGTACATTTTCTGTCTCACAGAAGCATGTCCTCTGGAGGAGAAAGATGTGTGTAGGGGTATTGTAGGAATCCATTTTTCCCTTTGCAATCATTAGTGCAGAAATAGCAAGAGGTATAGGTAAGCAAGTTTCCCTTACTGTCTTGGGAAACAGCAATGCAGGTGTCAGTGTTGAGGGCAACAGGTAATCAAATTTGTCACCTTATACTCAGTAATGCCATTTCTTTTTAAGGGCAGAATCCCAATATTCAGCTCTTCAGTTCACTGAAGGGTAGGGATATGACATCCACCTGCATTTCCACACACTTCATTTCTAGCTGCCTGATCCCTACTGCAGAGCTCAAGCATGTGGATTAGAGGGGTTACCAGTCTGCAGAGTTTGAGCTAGTCAGTAGTATGAACTCAGGATAGGGATATGATCAGAAGGCTAAAACTTAGCTGATGACTCTCCTATTCAGGAGGACACTCCTGGAGTAGTAGCCTAACCATTTTCTTTCAAAGGCTATCATATGTTCTCTGATCCTCTTAAAGGTGAGCTAGATGCATCTGGGTGTTCATTCTCCACATAAACACAGTATAAAAAAAATTATCTTCCTTCCTGTCTGCCGTGGTGGACTCACACATATGCTCCATTTAAGAAATCAGGCCCTAAAAATCATGCTGTGTCATAACTGAGGGAATGAGCAGCAAGTCCATCCCCTTGCAGTTGTCTGCCCATGAAATATTGTAAATGATTCAAAAGTCCAAGAAAATCAGAAAGTGAGAAAAAATGGAAAACAGTTTGTTTCTTCACCGGCAAAGCGAAGAAAAGGGAAACCCATTTGGGCAGCAGACCTGTGGCAGGACATTGCTGATCGAATCGAGAGAATTCCAGTGAAAGTGAGACACATCGATGCTCACATTCCTAAGAGCAAAGCTACTGAGGAACAGCAACACAACCATCAGGCAGATCTAGCTGCAAGAGTTTCTCAAGTAGACATGGACTCTAATCTTGATCTCAACTGGAAACATTGAGGTGAGATATTCTTAGCTCGGTGGGCTCATGATTCGTCAGGACATCAAGGCAGAGATGCAACATACCAATGGGCTCGTGACAGATCCATAGACATTTCCATGGATGCTATCACACAAGTCATCCATGACTGTGACATTTGTGCTGCTATTAAGCAGGCAAAACGACTTAAGCCCTTGTGGAATGGTGACAGATGGTCCAAGTACAAGTATGGTGAAGCTTGGCAGATTGGCTACATCACTCTACCACGTTCTCGTTCTGGTAAGCAATACGTGCTTACTATGGTAGAGGCAAACACTGGGTGGTTGGAAACTTATCCAGTTCCACATACAACTGCACGCAACACCATTCTCGGTCTGGAGAGACAGATCCTGTGGAGACACAGAACTCCAGAGAGGATTGAGTCAGACAACGGAACTCATTTCAAGAACAACCTTGTAAAGAACTGGGCCAAAGAGCACGGTATTGAGTGGATATTCCACATTCCCTACTATGCACCAGCTTCAGGGAAGATTGAACGCTACAACGGTTTGTTGAAGACCACTCTTAAAGCCATGGGGGGTGGATCTTTGAAAATCTGGGAAAAACATTTAGCACAAGCAACCTGGCTGGTAAATAATAGAGGTTCAGTAATAAAAAAATGTGGTGGGTTGGAAGGGTAAGGCCAAGAAGCCTCCTCCCTTCCCCCTTGTAAGGTAAAAGGGAAAAAAAATTGAAGGGAAAGGAAAAAAACTCACAAGCTGAATTAGCAAGGCAGTGGAGCAATATTTACAAAGCAGTGTAGGATTTGTAGGGGAATATTTACAAATTTACAATATCTACAATATATACAAAGATATAGAATAAAGTAACACAGAAATGAGGGTTCCCCCCTCTGCTGAGGGGGGTTTCCCACCTCCGCTCTCCCCTCTTTCCCCCTTTCCCCAGAGTGGGATAGAAAGAGAAAGAAAAGAGAGAAAAAAAAATGTTAGAAGCAGTTCGTGTTAATTGGAAGGGAGTTAATACCGGCCTTTATCTGGTCTTCAAGGCCGAGGCCTTGGCAGAAAGCCCAGCACAGAGAAAGAGCTGCTGCACCGTGGAGAGGCGGAAGCAAGACTGAAGATAAAGTTCCCGGAGTGCCCAGTTCACTCCCAGTTCGCTCCCAGTTCAGAAGGTGCTTCCTCCCACTCTTCCAATGAAATTAGTTTAGATTATTCTTTCCGTTTACCAACTTCCATCCACCATATTCCCTTTCTTAAGGGGACAACGTCAACCGGTCACAAATATGAAATAATTCATTGCATCAGACACAATGAGAGTACAGAAGACACAATAGATCTAGCCACCAATCAGTTACATTCTTCAGAGTAGGAATAGGAATGCTTCCTCAGGTGACCTCTCAAAGACCCTCTTAAACCCCAGCATCTATCACTGACTGTCTCCTTTGGAATTCCTACTGGAGCTGATTGACCATCTACAGACTTATTGCAGGTCCTATGGCTGCTTCAGTGCAGTTTACATTTGAATGTTAAGATGAGCACATAGCACTTTGATCCACAGATATTAAAGCGGCTTACAGAAGTCATGAGACTCATATGGCATTTGCTAGAAATTTCTGAGTGTTTATTCAGATGCTCAGGGATCACTTTGCAATACTGTGAACAGTGGTAACAGTTAGTCTTTCACAGGAAATTAAGCATTTCATCTCCTCTGTTAAATATGTAGGAAAAGAAGGATTTACTACAAGCTGATGTCATCATATTTACTTGTCATTCAGTTTACATGCAATTGTCAGTTTGGCTGTTTGTGTCCTGCTTTATTTTCCATGTACGCACTACATAACTGACAAGACTGTCATTTCAAGAGGTAAAGTTGCTACATGATTGCTAGTTCAAAGTGATTTCATGAGCCTACATTTGCTCTTTTATGACTCTGGAGAGCCAATTCACCTTTGACAATTTCAACTTCACTCAAGGCCTATATATGGCAAAACCCCACGGGCAAGGGGGTGGTAATGTGGTGAAGGCACATCATGCCCAGATATTAAATCTTGTCCCAGAATCACAGGAAAACACTCGCTTCTCCCTCCTTGCCTCCCCCTTACCACCCTGTACAAAAGGGAGAAAAAAAAGGAGCAGAGAAGTTAGACTTAGCCAAGGACAGCCAAAAGCACATTATCGCTCCCAAGCAAAGTAAAACAGCCAGAGATCAGAAGAGAAGAGAAAAGGGAAGAATTGTTATGGTACAGCTCATCTTATTGTAGATACTTATCCAGTGAATCTGTTTAGAATAATCTTTTATTTTCCTTTTTACACCCACTGTAAATGTCTGTGGATCTGTCACAAGGCCACTGGTAGGTTCCATCTCTGCCTTGATGTCCTGACAAATCATTAGCCCACCAAGCTAAAAACATCTCATCTCAGTTTTTCCAGTCAAGATCAAGATCAGAGTTTGTGTCTCCTTGAGAAACTCTTGCAGATAGATCTGCCTGATGGTTGTGTTGCTGTTCCTCAGTAGCTTTGCTCTTAGGAATGTGAGCATCAATGTGTCTCACCTTTGCTGGAATTCTCTCGATTCGATCAGGAATGGCCTGCCACAGATCAGCTGCCCAAATAGGCTTTCCTTTTCTCTGTCAACCATTCTTTTTCCAGTCCTCTAGCCAACCCCACAAAATATTGGCTAAAATCCATGAGTCAATGGTAGAGATAAAACTTCAGCCATCTATCACGTTCATCTACATCAAGAGCTAGCTGGACAGCTTTTACCTCTGCAAACTGACTGGATTCTCCTTCTCCATCCTTTGCCTCTGTAACTCGATGTGTTGGACTCCACATTGCAGACTTCCACCTTCATTTGTTTCCAACAAGACAACAGGAACTGTCTGTGAACAAAGCATATTTCTTTTCACCATCAGAAAGGAGGAGCTTCCTCAGCACGAGTTACTCTCTCGTCTGGAGGTTTTGTACAGTTTGTGCCTTCAAGTCAACTTGTGATCACCTCCACCAGACCAGGTCTTTCAAGATCTCCCATTCAAGCTCTTTATGATATCAGAGCCATCCATTTAGACCATGTGGCATCTGTGGCAAGATGTGGTGTAGAACCTTTACCTTTGAACATACAGTTCAAAACTGGCAATCTAGGAGCTAGAAGAAGTTGCAGCTCAGTTCCAATTGCTTCAGAAGCAGCTTTTACTCCTTCATAGGCAGCTAGAATCTCTTTCTCTGTTGCAGTATAATTTACCTCTGAATCTCTGTAGCCTCGACTCCAGAAACTAAGTGGACGTCCACGTGTCTCACCTGCAGCTCTTTACCATAAGCACCAGGTTGGACCATTGTCACTTGCAGCTGTGTACAAAATGTTTTTAATGCCTGGACCAGTTCAGACAGGTCCCATACCCATTGCTTGGACTACTTGCTTTATCAGGTCAAAGGCTGTTTGTTGCTCAGGACCCCACTGGAACGTTTCTCTTTTGAGTCACATCATAGAGAGGTTTTGCAGTCTGACTGTATGCAGGAATGTGCAGTATCCAAAATCCCACTGTACCTGAGAAATGTAAGGTTTCTTTCCTGTTCATAGGATTTTTCATGGTAGAGACTCTGTTTACCACATCCACTGGAATGTGAGAGTGATCATCCTGCCACCCCACTCCCAGAAACTGGATCTCTCTGGCAGGTTGTTTCCCCTTGTCTCGCTTGATGGCAAAACCTGCGTTCAGGAGAATGTCAATGATTTTGTTACCTTTCTCGACGACTTCTTCAGCAGTTTTACCCCAAACGATGATATGATTCTCCCACCACGGGCAAAAGAAAGAAACAACGCAGACATACACATTGCAAAAATAGTGGAAAGTTTAAATGGAAAAAAAACAATTAAAGTTTTACAGAGAACCACAAGCACCATGACAAAAGAGAGATCCCAAAGCATACCTAAAAGCTTCCCACCCCCACCTGAGGGTACACCCAAAACCCACAGGCCTCTTTCTTCACCCCCCCGCCCAGGCCTTGGGCCTGGCCAGGCCCAAGAGAGGTGGCTCACCCCATTACCAGGTAGTGGTGAGGGAAGAAAGAGAGTGTGCAGGACCCCTCACTGATGTCTTATAGGGGAGCAGGTCATTATGGGATGAAATACCTGGCTTCCTGTGCCCATCCACTGGGCTGGACCCTTTTGGGACATCACAGGTGTAGCTTGTGCAGTGGCATCAGGGGTGGGCACCCAGCCTGAACCATCACACTCATGGATTTTTCCTTTAGGTGGGATGTTGCATCTGTACAACATACTGAATTTAAACTCTCTCAGCTGAAGTCAGATTTCTTTCTGGAACACACTGAATTTCACCATTCTCATGCATTACCCAGTAAGTGTAACCAGGACCTTCAGCAGAAAACACCCCTCAGACAGGTTTAGCCTCTCCTGAAGGAGAAACTACCCAAACAATTTTGCCTATCTATCTTTGCCTATCTATCACCTTTGTGGTAGGTTAACGCCCATTCTGAAAAAAAAAAAACAAAAACCAACAAGCAAACAAAAAAAACCCAACACCAAAACAGGCCGGAGGTGCTTTTCTCTCCCTGCAGGGCATTTTCCACCTGGGAAACTGAGTCTGTTCTACTCCACCTTCCCTGCTCAGCTAGGATATAAAAAGCAGGACATTGCAGCCATTAGCCCTCCTTTTGGCTCCTGCCTCTCCTGGATGAGAGCTGCTGTGGCTGACTTCCTACTCCTCTGCCACGTGGTCAGGCCGGATCCTTCTCCCTGCTGCCTCTGTGCCTCTTCAGAGAGAGACTGGTTTTGTATTCTTCTTCTTTGTTCCCCTCCTATCCATCCTTGTTCCTTGTCCATGTGAACCTTACCTGTTATTGTTATTTATATATATTTTTTTGTTTAAAGAAAACTCTTTACCTCTCTACTTCCAGGCCGACTCCAAATTATTGTTTGGTGGATTTGCTCCTTTCCTTTTTTTCCCCTCTCAGTTGGGAGGGAGGAGGGGGGAGCTGGGGAGACATTCTCAGCCTTGCCCCCATCTGAACTCTTAACTCCCAGTTAAGGCTTAAGCCACCACAACCTTCTACCTTTCGTAGCAAATCTGAGTGTGCAGGTCCAGCTAAATTCACTGAACCTCTACTATTTACCAGCCAGGTTGCTTGGGCTAGATGTTTCTCCCAGATTTTCAAAGATCCACCACCCATGACTTTGAGAGTGGTCTTCAGCAAACCATTGTAGTGTTCAATCTTCCCTGCAGCTGATGCATAATAGGGAATGTGGAATAGCCACTCAATACTGTGCTCTTTGGCCCAGTTTTTCCCAAGATTGTTTTTGAAATGAGTTCTGTTGTCTGACTCAATCCTCTCTGCAGTTCCGTGTCTCCACAGGATTTGCCTCTCCAGACCAAGAATGGTACAACATGCAGTTGCATGTGGAACTGGGTAAGTTTGCGACCATCCAGTGTTTGCCTCTATAATAGCAAGCACATATTGCTTACCAGAACATGAACGAGGAAGAGTGATGTGGTCAATCTGCCAGGCCTCACCATAGAATAGAATAGAATTAGAATGGAATGGAATGGAATGGAATGGAATGGAATGGAATGGAATGGAATGGAATGGAATGGAATGGAATGGAATGGAATGGAATGGAAAGGAATAGAATAGACCAGGTTGGAAGAGACCTTTAAGATCATCGCATCCTACCCTTTAACCAATCCAACCCACCTAAACAACTAACCCATCTCACCAAGCACCCCATCAAGTCTCCTCCTGAAAACCTCTAGTGATGGTGACTCCACCACCTCCCCAGGCAGCCCATTCCAATGGGCAATCACTCTCTCTGTGTAGAACTTCTTCCTAACCTCCAACTTAAACCTCCCCTGGCGCAGCCTGAGACTGTGTCCTCTTGTTCTGGTGCTGGCTGCCTGGGAGAAGAGACCATCATCCGCCTGTCTACAACCTCCCTTTAGGTAGTTGTAGAGAATGATAAGGTCACCTCTGAGTCTCCTCTTCTTCAGGCTAATCCCAGCTCGCTCAGTCTTTCCTCATAGGGCTTGTGTTCCAAACCCCTCATCAACTTCGTTGCCCTTCTCTGGACTCGTTCCAGCAAGTCAACATCCTTCCTAAACTGAGGGGCACAGAACTAGACACAGTACTCGAGGTGTGGCCTAACCAGTGCAGTGTACAGGGGGAGAATTACCTCCCTGCTCCTGCTGGCCACACTGTTCCTGATGCAGGCCAGGATGCCATTGGCCCTCCTGGCTGCCTGGGCACCCTGCAGGCTCATGTTCAGCCTACCATCGACCAGCACCCCTAGGTCCCTCTCTGCCTGGCTACTCTCCAGCCACTCTGACCCTAGCCTGTAGCTCTGCATGGGGTTGTTGTGGCCAATGTGCAGAACCCGGCACTTGGATGTGTTAAATCTCATGCCGTTGGACTCTGCCCATCTGTCCAGCCTGTCAAGGTCCCTCTGCAGAGCCTCTCTACCCTCCAGCAGATCAACTCCTGCCCCCAGCTTGGTGTCGTCAGCAAATTTACTGATGATCAACTCAATGCCTTCATCCAGATCATCAATAAAGATGTTAAAGAGCACAGGGCCCAGCACTGATCCCTGAGGCACACCACTAGTGACTGGCCACCAGCTGGATGTGGCACCATTCGCCACCACTCTCTGGGCTCGGCCCTCCAGCCAGTTCCTAACCCATCGCAGTGTGCTGCCATCCAAGCCATGGGCTGATAGCTTGGCCAGGAGTTTGCTAATGGAGTGGAATGGAATGGGAATAGAATGGAATGGAATGGAATGGAATGGAATAGAATAGAATAGAATAGAATAGAATAGAATAGAATAGAATAGAATAGAATAGAATAGAATAGAATAGACCAGGTTGGGAGATACCTTCAAGATCATCATGTCCAACCTATCATCCAACACCACCTAATCAATGAAACCATGCAACCAAGCAATCTATCAAGTCTCCTCCTGAACACCTCCAGTGATGGTGACTCCACCACCCTCTCAGGCAGCCATTCAAATGGCCAATCACTCTCTCTGTGGAGAACTTCCTCCTAACCTCCAGCCTAAACCTCCCCTGGTGCAGCCTGAGACTGTGTCTTCTTGTTCTGGTGCTGGTTGCCTGGGAGTAGAGGCCAACATCTGCCTGTCTACAGCTTCCCTTAAGGTAGTTGTAGAGAGCAATAAGGTCACCCCTGAGTCTCCTCTTCTCCAGGCCAAGTAACCCCAGCTCCCTCAGTCTCTCCAAACACCTCACCAACTTTGTTGCCCTTCTCTGGACATGTTCCAGCAAGTCAACATCCTTCCTAAACTGAGGGGCACAGAACTGGACACAGGACTCGAGGTGCGGCCTAACCAGTGCAGTGCACAGGGGCAGAATGACCTCCCTGCTCCTGCTGGCCATACTGTTCCTGATGCAGGCCAGGACGCTATTGGCCCTCCTGGCTGCCTGGGCACACTGCAGGCTCATGTTCAGCCTATCATCGACCAGCACCCCTAGGTCCCTCTCTGCCTGGCCACTCTCCAACCACTCTGACCCTAGCCTGTAGCTCTGCATGGGGTTGTTGTGGCCGATGTGCAGAACCCGGCACTTGGATGTGTTAAATCTCATGCCGTTGGACTCTGCCCATCTGTCCAGTCTGTTGAGGTCCCTCTGCAAAGGCCCTCTACTCTCCAGCAGATCAACACCTGCCCCCATCTTGGTGTCATCTGCAAATTTACTGATGATGGACTCAATGCCCTCATCAAGACCATCAATAAGGATTTTAAAGAGCACAGGGCCCAGCACTGACCCCTGGGGCACACCACTATTGACTGGCTGCCAGCTGGATGTGGCACCATTCACCACCACTCTCTGGACTCAGCCCTCCAGCCAGTTCCTAACCCATCGCAGTGTGCTCCCATCCAAGCCATGGGCTGGTATCTTGGCCAGGAATTTGCTGTGGGGGACAGTGTCAAAGGCCTTGCTGAGGTCCAGGTAGACTACATCATACTTGTACTGGGACCATTGGTCACCATACCACAAGGGCTTAATTCACTTTACCGGTTAATAGCAGCAAAATATCACAGTCGTGTGACTTGTACGATAGCATCCGTGGAAACGTCTATGGAACTGGTAGGTTGCATCTCTGCCTTGACATCCTGACAAATTGTGAGCCCACCAAGTTAACAATATCTCACATCAGTTTTTCCAGTCAAGGTCAAGATCAGAGTTTGTGTCTGCTTGAGAATCTCTTGCGGCAAGCTCTGCTGATGGTTGTGTTGCTGTTCCTCAGTAGCTTTGCACTTAGGAATGTGAGCATCAGTGTGTCTCACCTTCACTGGAATTCTCTCAACTCAATCAGCAACGTCAGAAAGGTCATAGTAAGGAGGAGCTTCCTTGGCAGCAGTTACTCTCTCGTCTGGACGTTTTGTAGTTAGTGCCTTCAGGCCAACTTGTGATCACCTCCACCAGACCAGGTCTTTCAAGATGTCCCATTCAAGCTCATTGTGTTATCAGAGCCATCCATTTAGACCATGTGGCATCTGTGGCATGATGCGGTGTAGAACCTTTACCTTTGAACATCCAATTCAAAACTGGCAATCTAGGAGCTAGAAGAAGTTGCAGCTCAGTTCCAATTGCTTCAGAAGCAGCTTTTACTCCTTCATAGGCATCTAGAATCTCTTTCTCTGTTGGAGTACAATTTGCCTCTGAACCTGTGTAGCCTCGACTCCAGAAACCAAGAGGATGCCCATGTGTCTCACCTGGAGTTCCTTGCCACAAGTACCAGGTTGGACCATTGTCCCTTGCAGCTGTGTACAAAATGATCTTATGTCTGGACCATCTTGGACAGGTCCCAGATCCATTGCGTGAACTACTTCTTGCTTTATCTGGTCAAAGGCTGTTTGTTGTTCAGGTCCCCATTGGAATCTGTTTCTCTTTCAAGTCAAATCATAGAGAGGTTTCACAATCTGACTGTATCCAGGAATGTGCAGTCTCCAGAATTCCACTATACCCAGAAACTTAGAGTCTCTTGTTCATGGGATTTGCCATGGTAGAGACACTGTTTACCACATCCACTGGACTGTGAGAGTGATCATCCTGCTACCACACTCCCAGAAACTGGATCTCTCTGGCAGGTCCTTTCACCTTCTCTCGTTTAATGGTGAAACTTGCTTTCAAGACAATGTAAATTATTTTACCTTTCTCCAAGACTTCTTCAGCAGTTTTACCCCAGATGATGATGTTGTTGATGAACTGGATGTGTTCTGGAGCACCACCTTTCTCCAGAGCATCATGGATCACTGCGTGACAGATACTTGAACTGTGAACCCAGCCCACTGGCAATCTGTTAAAAGTATACAGAACTCCTCTCCAGGTGAAGGCAAACTGAGGCCTGCATTCCTCTGCTATGGGAATAGAGAGGAAAGCATTAGCAATGTCTATGGTAGCATACCACTTGGCCTCTTTGGATTCCAGTTCATACTGGAGTTCCATTGTGTCTGGTACTGCTGCACTCATAGATGGAGTTACTTCATTCAGGGCACAGAAGTTGACTGTCAGATGCCAGTCTCTGTTTTGTTTTCACACAGGCCACACTGGACTGTTGAAAGGTGAATGAGCTTTGGTGACCACATTCTGACTTTCCAACTGACAAATAAGATGCTGAATGGGCAACAAAGAGTCACAGTTGGTTCTGTATTGTCTGTGATGCACAGTCTGAGAAGCAACTGGCAACTTTATATCCTCTATCTCATGATGCCCAACAACTGTAGATTCATTAGAAAGCTCAGGTCTAATAGATAGGTCCAATTTTTCTCCATCAGCTTTTACAGATGCCACTCCAAAAGCCCATTTGTAACCCTTAGGGACTTTGAAACTTTGCCCTTCTCTCAGAAAATCAATTGCCAAAATACAAGGTGCTCAGGTCCTGTCACAACAGTATGTTTCTTCCACTGTTTACCAGTTAAACTTATATCAACCTCTACCTTAGTTAACTCTTGAGATCCACCAGTTACTCTTAGAATAGTTATAGGCTCTGATCCCTGATAATTTGATGGCATTATGGTGCACTGAGCTCCTGTGCCAACCAAGGCCCTGTACTTCTGAAATTTTTAAGTGCCAGGCCACATCCCAATAGATTCTGTTGTCTCGATTATCCTTCTCTCCTGTCAGGAGGCAGGGCACACCTAATTGTGGGGAATACACCCACATGTGCAGTTAGCACAGCGTCCAATGTCAGACGTAGCATCACTGTTGGAGCTGTTAGAGTTGTTCTGGGAAACTGTGGAAGTAACAGCTCTCCTTCTGGTATTGCTACCTCTGCACTCTGCAGTTCCCTTAATCTCCTGAAAAGACCAGAAGTTGGTTGACCATCCCATTTAATCATATTCTCACCAAACTGATCACACAGAGTTGTCCAAATACATGATTGCCTCTGTTGTCTGTTTGGGTTTGACCTGTTTTGGAATGGCCTTCTTGGAGGATGTCTGTTTCTAACAGCTGAAACTTCTATCCATCTGGAGGAAAAAGAATTGGAATTATCTCCTGGTGCCATTTTGGATATGGAGGTTTTGAGTTGCTCCTTCAGGTCTTTCATGCAATTCTCAATTTTTTTCAGACAGAGTTTCAATGGCTGAAACCAAAGAAACACGTGTGAGACTATCCTCCAGTTGTCTCATTTGGTCAGTGAAGTGAAATGGCCAACTGTAGGAGGCGTTCCACCATAATTTCTTGCCAGAATTCTGCTTTCCAGAATAGTAGCATAATTAGTAGGAGTAAGTTTGATGAGCTTTTTTGCAAGACCTGTTCCCACAGGAATTTCATCAGGATTGAGAGTTCTGTGGTCTCCATACATCACTTCTCTCATAGCAAACTCTCTCAAGCACTTAATTCTTTCATCCATAGTGTTCCAAGGCTTAGGGTTCCATGGAAGACCATCTCTGGATGGGTACCTCATAAGAGCTGCCAGTAGAAGGGGTGTCCACAGAGAAACCTTACCAAAACACCTGCTCAGATGTCTGTCTATTCCACTATCTTTCAAGAGGGTTCCAAGACTAGATGCTGACTTGTACCCCACTACTAAAGCAGGGGTTCCCGTATTGTAACACCCGCCTAGCCATGTCAGAATTGGCTCATTCTCTCCTCTAATGTAATCCTGGGTACATTCGCTGCTTGAATGCATCTTCATCTTAATCACATCCTCTTGAAGATGCTGTCTCCACAATCCTGCTGCTACTCTGTATAGGACCTCTTTAAGTTCAGAAACACCTCTGTTAGCTCCTGACTTACCAGAGCCTATATTCTGCCCTGCATCTCCACTATCCAGTGATGGTCTCAATAATTCAGCTATATCTTTAAGGCAAACTTTCTCTCCATTTTCAGAAGGATCCTATGTCTACTGCATTTAAAAATAAAACGTTGTCTTAGCCGCTCATCTCTCCCATAGCAAAGCCATTTACATGAACACATTAATTATTACCGACAGCAGAGTCACACTCAGCAAATAAATCACTTTGGAATCCCAGTTGCTACTGCTCACATAGTTTTCAACTACAGGAATGCTGAATTCATACATTTCTGCAGGCACTATAGTTGAAGTGACATTCCATTATTTCTTAAGCCAAAAGAGCCCAAGACAGCATTTCAGCGGTAAGCTCCATCGGGAACTCACTGAGATCAGGAGCCTCAGAAAAGCATTAACTGTTCCCTTTTCAAACTGCGGGACCCACGCAGAATCTCGACACTCGGCTAGGATCAGCTCTTGCCGTTTCTCCATGTGCTCAGGATTGCTTGGGCTCCCTGCATGCCGTGGCACTTTAAAAAGCCAGCAGCAGCTCACAGGCGGTTCTGTTTCAGGCCGGGTTCTTGCTTGGATGTGCACACCGCCACACTTTTTCTAAAACTTTGTCCAGTAGGTCCCGTGGGCAGGGCTAGTCATGGTGGCAACTCGCTACAATAACTCCTTTAAAAGTCAGTCTCGACTCAGACTGAGGGAGAATATAAGCAGGCAGGTAGGTGTCATAAGCAAGAGGTAGGTGTCCAGGCATCTGGCTGCAGGCAGTGCTGGAGCCTGGCACTTGAGATGCAGGGTAGTGGAGACAGCTCCTGCATAACATGTGAGCAGGTCGACTATCTGCTTAGCCTGGTGGCCGGACTGAAGGACGAGGTTGCTAGACTTAGAGATGTAAGGGATTGTAGAAGGGTGACGAACCTGAGTAACCAGGCTCTGCAGGCCCCTCCAGCAGAGGCTGGTTTTCCAAAAAGCAGCGGGAATGGACACAGGTTCCTCTCAAAGACGCAAGGCTAAACCTCCTTGCCTCCCTCACCTTCCCCACTGCCCTTGGAAAACAAGTATGGGGCAATGGAGATCGAGGGTGAGGTGATTCTGATGCCGGAGGACACACCATCTGGGGTTTTCTCTGTGGCAAAACAGCCTAAGGCAAAACAACCTATGGCAAAACAGCCTAAGGTTAAACAGCCTAAGGTTAAACAGTCTAAGGTTAAACAGCCTTCCCTGGCATCAGGACATGCTCCCTTAAAAAAAAGAGGAGGGTAATTATTATTGGTGATTCCCTCCTGAGGGGAACATATAAAATCGGCCAGACCCTACTCACAGGGAGGTTTGTCGCCTCCCGGGAGCTAGGGTTGGAGATGTTACCAGAAGGCTACCTGGTATGGTGCAGCCCTCTGACTACTATCCCTTAATAGTTATGCAGTTAGGGAATGATGATGTTGCAACCAGAACTCCCAGGGCTATCAAGAATGACTTTAGGGCCCTGGGGGATCTCGTTGAGGGGTCAGGTGCACAAATAATTGTTTCATCTATTCCCTTAGTTGCAGAAGGGAATACAAGAAGGAACAGGTCAGCAGCTGCAGTCAACAAGTGGCTTAGAGGCTGGTGCAGTCAAAAGAATTTTGGGTTTTTTGATCTTGAAAAACTGTCTACTGCACCAGGTCAGCTGGCAACAGATGGAGTACATCTGTCCCAGAGGGGGAGAAAGATCAGAGTGTACAAGAATGGCCTGTCCCTCAAAGGGAAAAAGATTCTAGGAAGAGAATTGGCAGGTCTCATAGATAGGGCTTTAAACTAGTTTCAAAGGGGGAAGGGCCTGAAACCAGTCCCCCCAGGCAGGAGTGTGGGGGGTGAAAAGCTAGTGCCAGAGGTGAAACCAGCAGCCCGGCGGAAGTGCATGTACGCTAATGCACGAGGCATGGGCAAAAAACAAGAGGAGCTGGAAGCCTTGCTGCAGCAGGAAAGTTATGATGTAGTTGCCATCACAGAGACGTGGTGGGATGACTCACATGACTGGAGCGCTGCAATCGACGGCTACAGGCTCTTCAGGAGAGACAGGCAAGGAAGAAGGGGTGGAGGGGTGGCCCTGTACATCAGGAAGGCACTAGATGCCATTGAGCTGGAGATCAGGGACCATCAGGTTGAGTGCCTGTGGGTGAGAATTAGAGGGAAGGCCAACAGGGCTGACATCCTGGTTGGAGTCTGTTATAGACTACCCAACCAGGATGAAGATGTTGATGAGCTATTCTATAGGCAGCTTAAGGCTGTCTCAAGATTGCCTAACCTTGTTCTCATGGGCGACTTCAACCTGCCTGATATCTGCTGGGATCTTAACATAGCAGAGAGGAGGCAATCTAGGAGGTTCTTAGAATGCATGGAGGACAGCTTCTTATCCCAGGTGCGTCGTGAGCCTACCAGGGGTAAGGCTATGCTTGACCTCCTCTTCACCAATAGGGAAGGGCTGGTGGGTGATGTGGTGGTTGGAGGGTGCTTAGGGGCCAGTGACCACGAGATAATTGAATTTTCAGTATTTGGTCAAGCTAAGAGGGGCAGCAAGAAGACCTCCACTCTGGACTTCTGGAGGGCAGACTTCAGGCTACTCAAGGAACTAATTCAGAGGGTTCCTTGGGATAAAGCCCTTAAAAACAAAGGGGTCCAGGAGAGCTGGGCCTACTTCAAGGAAGAACTCTTGAAGGTGCAGGAACAGGCTGTGCCAATGTGCCGGAAGATGAGCTGCCAGGGCAGACGGCCAGCTTGAATGGGCAATGAACTTCTAAAAGAACTAAGGGGAAAAAAGAGGGTGTATCATCTTTGGAAGAAAGGTGAGGCAACCCGCGGAATGTTTAAGGATGCTGCTAGGTCTTGTAGGAAGAAAATTAGGGTGGCAAAAGCACATCTGGAGCTTAGACTGGCCTATGCTGTGAAGGACAACAAAAATTCCTTCAATAAATACATTAATAGCAATAGGAAGGGCAAGGACAACCTCCACTCCTTGGTGGACACAGAGGGGAACGGTGTAACAAAGGATGAGGAAAAGGCAGAGGTACTTAACACCTTCTTTGCCTCAATTTTTACTAGCAGGACAGAATGTCTTCCAGACAGCCGGCCTGTAGAGCTGGCAGAAAGAGCCAGGGTGCAGCATAGTTTTCCTCTGTTCCAGAATGGGGTAGTTGGAGATCTCCTTAGCCGCTTGGATCCCCACAAGTCCATGGGACCAGATGGAATCCATCCTAGGGTGCAGAGAGAGCTGGCAGATGAGCTGGCTGGGCCACTCTCCATCATTTTTCAGCAGTCCTGGCTCACTGGAGATGTCCCATAGGATTGGAAGCTGGCCAACCTGGTGCCATCCATAAGAAGTGCCGCTTGGATGAGCCAGGGAATTATAGGCCTGTCAGCCTGACCTCAGTGCCAGGCAAGATTATGGAACAGGTCATCTTGAGTGCAATCACACAGCACTTCCAGGATGGCCAAGGGATCAGGCCCAGCCAGCATGGATTTAGGAAGGGTAGGTCCTGCCGGACCAACCTGATTTCCTTCTATGATCAGGTAACCCACCTGGTGGATGTGGGGAGGTGGATGTAGTCTACCTGGACTTCAGCAAGGCCTTTGACACTGTCCCCCACAGCAAATTCCTGGCCAAGATACCAGCCCATGGCTTAGATGGGAGCACACTGCGATGGGTTAGGAACTGGCTGGAGGGCTGTGCCCAGAGAGTGGTGGTGAATGGTGCCACATCCAGCTGGCGACCAGTCAGTAGTGGAGTCCCTCAGGGATCAGTGCTGGGCCCTTGCCCTTTAACATCTTTATTGATGATCTGGATGAGGGCATTGAGTCCATCATCAGTAAATTTGCAGATGACACCAAGCTGGGGGTAGGTGTTGATCTACTTGAGGGTAGAGAGGCTTTGCAGAGGGACCTTGACAGACTGGACAGATGGGCAGAGTCCAACGGCATGAGATTTAACACATCCAAGTGCCAGGTTCTGCACATTGGCCACAACAACCCCATGCAGTGCTACAGGCTGGGGTCAGAGTGGCTGAAGAACAGCCAGGTAGAGAAGGACCTGAGAGTACTGGTCGATGGTAGGCTGAACATGAGCCTGCAGGGTGCCCAGGCAGCCAGGAGGGCCAATGGCATCCTGGCCTGCATTAGGAAAAGTATGGCCAGCAGGAGCAGGGAGGTCATTCTGCCCCTGTACACTGCACTGGTTAGGCCACACCTCGAGTCCTGTGTCCAGTTCTGTGCCCCTCAGTTTAGGAAGGATGTTGACTTGCTGGAGCGTGTCCAGAGAAGGGCAATAAAGTTGGTGAGGGGCTTTGGAACACAAGCTCTGTGAGGAGAGACTGAGGGAGCTGGGCTTGCTTAGCCTGGAGAGGAGGAGACTCAGGGGTGATTTTATTGCTCCCTACAACTACCTTAAGGGAAGTTGTAGACAGGCAGAGGTTGGCAACCAGTACCTGCATCTCCACTATCCAGTGATGGTCTCAATAATTCAGCTATATCTTTAAGGCAAACTTTCTCTCCATTTTCAGAAGGATCCTTTTTAACAGAATGTCCCTGAGCATCAGAGGGATCTTGGTGTTCTTCTGCCTCTGCATCTGCCTTGCATCTGCCCCTTTTATCCAAAGATGTGATCTGTTTAATTGGAGCTGCATTTGAATTTACAGCAGAGTTTTCAGAATCAGAAGGGGTTTGTAAGGACACAGCATCAGCAGGTGGACTTTGGGATCCAGTGGCTGCTGCCTGACTTGCTTCCATTTCTGCTGCTGCAGGCAGAAGTTTCTTCACACCTCTAATGGATGCCAGTGGCGCCATGGCCTTTTACACTGCTACTGTGGGCTTCGTCTGCCCCCCTTGGCTGAAGACCAGAACTGCAGCTGTTTTCACTCAGCTGCTTTCCCATTAATTCCTGTCTTCCTATTTCTCCCTGTTTCCCCTGTTTTTCCTGTTTCTGTGTCTTCCTCATCACTAGAAATTTCTGCATTTGAGTTAGAAGTAGACCTTCAACGTCTGCATCTGCTGCATCTAAAAATAGAACACCTATTCACTGCGCATGTCTCTCAGTACAGTACCATTAATAAGAACGCATGCATTATTACCAATAACAGAATCACAGAGAGGAAATAAAACATTTTTGCATCCCAGCTGCTCACATAGCTGTCTACAACAGGAATGCTTAATTCATGTATCTCTGCAGGAACAGTAACAGTCACATTATCATATCTTTTAAGCCAAAAAAATCCCAAGCAGCAATCATACAGCATTTTCATCTTGAATTTAAACCAAAGGAACAGTTTATATGCCAAATATCTTCCCAGCTTATCTAACATCAGATCCACAGACCACCTATGCAGAATTGCCATTAGAGCGAAATATATCAAATGCCACAAAACCCAAAACAACTTCATTTTGCTTCCTTAATCTGAACAGGAATTAATCAAGCAAACAAATGCCCCACATTGAATAGGGACCAATTATTTTTTGTGATGTGGTGGGTTGAAGTTTCTGCCCATCATAAACTTTGCCAAACCAACTCAGTTGAAGTAAATGAAGCTGTATTTACAAGCAAAATGTACACTGTATGATGGAATGCAATGAATATGTACAAATATACAGTGTTTACAATATTTACAGGTATTTAGACATATTTACACATGTTAACAATTAATAAACAGTGCAAATACCCCCCTGGCCAAGGACCAGTGGAAACTACTAGCTTCGCTCTCCCTCCCCCGCCTTACCACCCTGTACAAAAGGGGCAGGAACAACGAGCAGAGAAGTTAGACATAGCCAAGGTCAACCAAAAGCATGTTATCTCTCCTGAGTGAAGCAAAACAGGAAGAGAAGAGAAGAGAAGAGAAGAGAAGAGAAGAGAAGAGAAGAGAAGAGAAGAGAAGAGAAGAGAAGAGAAGAGAAGAGAAGAGAAGAGAAGAGAAGAGAAGAGAAGAGAAGAGAAGAGAAGAGAAGAGAAGAGAAGAGAAGAGAAGAGAAGAGAAGAGAAGAGAAGAGAAGAGAAGAGAAGAGAAGAGAAGAGAAGAGAAGAAAGAGAAAAGAGAAAAGAGAAAAGAGAAGAGAAAGAAGAGAAAAGAGAAGAGAAAAGAGAAGAGGAGGGAGAGGAGAGGAGAGGAGAGGAGAGGAGAGGAGAGGAGAGGAGAGGAGAGGGAGAGGAGAGGAGAGGAGAGGGAGAGGAGGGAGGGAGAGGGAGGGAGGGAGGGAGGGGAGGGAGGGAGGGAGGGGAGGAGGGAGGAGGGAGGGGAGAGGAGAGGGAGGGAGAGGGAGAGGAGAGGAGAGGAGAGGAGAGGAGAGGAGAGGAGAGGAGAGGGAGAGGAGAGGAGGGAGAGGAGAGGAGAGGAGAGGAGAGGAGAGGAGAGGAGAGGAGAGGAGAGGGGGAGAGGAGAGGAGAGGAGAGGAGAGGGGAGGGGAGGGAGGAGGGGAGGGGAGGGGAGGGAGGGAGGGGGAGGGAGGGAGGGGGAGGGAGGGGGGAGGGGGAGGGGGAGGGGGAGGGGGGAAGGGGAAGGGAGGTACAGCTCATCTTATTCTAGATATTTAACTAATGAATTTGTTTAGAATAATCTTTTGTTTTCCTTTTTATACCCAGTAGTTATTTAAATTTTTCTACTTTTTCTGCTCAAAATCTGTAACAAAATTTTAAAGGCATAGCCTAAAACCACCACAGCAAGGTATGAACTTGCATGAAAATTACGAACAATTTCTTTGTAAGCCACTAAAACCCATTCAAGTGTATCAGCATTGCTTAATGGTCTCTGCTCTGTAGTATAAAAGTAACTCATGGCAACAGAGCTGGAAGTGAAAATAAGACAACAGTCACTATAGTGGATACAGGAACTACTGAGATGACCTACATGAGATGGAAACAATAGCAATGATAGGTTAAAAAAAACCTGCAATTGAGAAATAGATATTTTTTTAAAAAATCACCTGAGACAAGGAGACTGAAAAGCATAATTACAAGACTAAGAGGTGATATTTTGGTCAGAAATTCAATATACATTCAGAAGAAATTGTCTAAATTTGGTGTGTCACCAGCACTGACTGTCTTAAAATGTTGGTAGTTAAATGCTGTTTTCTTCAGAACAGTTCTACCAATGAGATTATATCTTTACAGACTTGATTTAGGTCCGCAGCAGATGGAGGAGGTCACTAACATGTGCCTCCTCTCATGCTCAGCTT
Organism: Melanerpes aurifrons; assembly: GCA_011125475.1. NCBI lineage: Eukaryota > Metazoa > Chordata > Aves > Piciformes > Picidae > Melanerpes > Melanerpes aurifrons. The sequence goes on along the minus strand of WWNC01000080.1, from coordinate 2,978,032 downwards.
TAGGAGGTGGATAAAGCCCAAATGCACCAAGAAAAGTTTAGGCAATTATCCTGTCCCTGATAGGACCTGTTTAGAGATTCAGCAGATGGAGAGTACTAAAGATCTTGGCAGTACATACAGAGGTAACCCACCCTCCTTGCTAGTGCTTACAAGGCCAGGAGAGCAGTATATGCTCAGGCTGACTTTAAATTATATGAGTGACAGAAGCCTAGTGACCAGTGTGGAAAGAGTGGTCTATGTGAAGGAAGGAACAAGCATAACTGCTGCTCCTAGAAGCCCCTTTCTGGTGCATCTCTACCATACAGTGGGCAGACAGGGCAGGCATGCCTGTCTGGTGTCAGCTCTGCATCTTCACAGTTTTAGCTTTGATGGCTATGAGGTAATAGGCTGGATCTTTCTTCCAAGTTTTCTTATTTGAAATGTGGGCTATAAATCTAAATTGATACTCCAACCACTTTCTGATTTCTCTGAGTTTAAAGTTCAGACATACTAAGATAGTAATTTTCTAACATTCACATTTTATGAAAAAAATAATACCATTATAAATGCTGAGTATTTCCAGTTCTAATATTTAATTTAATTGATGATAACTTTTCTGGTAAGAGAGACAAGGCACATGTCCTGTTCCATTTTTCTGCAACATGTATTTTATTTTTAGGCCATTATATTTAAAACACTGTAACATGGTGAGATACTGATATTTAGAAGACCACTGAAAAAAAACAACCCTAAGTAGTGAGGGGGACATCTAGTACAGTTTTCATAAGTGTTTTCCATGCATGGCCAGTAGAAATTAGCCCTTTTTCAGCCTACTTTGGCACTGAAGTTCCCACTGAATGTCCAGCGTAGCTTCAGAGATGATGGTTACTGCACTGCCTTTGAAGTTAGGAAGCCATTCTTGTTACTGTTCATTCTGTACTTTCATGTGCATCTTTGGTCTGACTGTATACTGAAGGTATTCACTGAGCGTGTTCCATATTCACTGGTAATATTTCTACCTCAGATGACTTTGTAAAAGACAGTTTAAAAGTGACCATTTTTTTCTACATTAAAGCAGTAGTTTCCTAATGTTCCCAGTTCTATATTATTTATTGGTGCCAATCCTATCTACAAAGTCCAAGCAGAGAACTCATAATTAGTGATGAGTAGCCAATGCTCATGTCCTTTATTCTGTTAAAGCATGTGCAAAGATTAACCTAGTTCACTTTTCAGGAGACTTAACAATAAGTTCAGGTTTTTCTAAATATACATGTAATAGAGCAGTACAGTCAAGGTGACAGATTAATTTCTTCTATGCTTGCAAAGAATGTGGCTCAGGCACCCAGCAAGTTATGTAAAACTCTTGGAGGCAGTGTCCCAGATCTTTTGAAACTTCTTAACTGATGCATTTTGCCAAACTAACAACTAGATCAGGTGTTTAGCAGTTCTGAAAGTTAAGCCAATTACTGTGATACTAACAGATCCCATACTCTTTCTTAATTCTATTGGCAAGTTTTTATGTTTCAATAAAGGAAGAAGGGTGCAAGTATTCCAGGCCTAAAGAAAATAATGGCACAGTTGCCAGTGCAAGGAAACACAGGATTTCCCTGAATTGTAAAGACTTTTTCTAAAGTAACAGAGAGAAGATGGATACTGAATACGTGCTTAGTGAACCATCTGTGAAGAAATTATTAGGGTAATCGTAAGTTTTGATTTAAGACAGCTATTTTTCATGATGGCATTCATTGTCTTGTAGCATTAGCATAATAGTATTAAATATACACACCACATTAAAAGTACACATCATGCTAATTCAAAGGGGAGGGAAATAAAAGATGAAGCATTAAATTTGGAAATTAGGCATACTGGAAAACTGGAAAATAATTCATAGTAATTCTCAGTAAAAATATGACTCAAGTGGACTCAAGACATGCTAGATAAGGAAAACTTCCAAGAAGAAAACCAAGAAATTTGTATCTGAAATTTGTTCTTTAAATATAATTTGGTCTGCCCAGCTGCTGTAACAGTCTTGCATTTCAGTGTAAATAGATTATGTAAATATGTTTATCACATTAATATGTTCTTGTATGTGTTTTTGACTTAGATATTGAGTGAAATGGGCAAGAAGATTCAGAACAGGAGACTATCTACTTCTTACAGAAAGCAAATGGTAAATGTAGGTTTCTATAGTTGCTTGGCCTCTTAGGAGTCTCCAAAATTAGAATTACTCAGTAACAATATTGTATAATTCTTGAAATAGCCTGTGCTAAGCAGTCCTCTCTTTACATACATTTTACTAAAGAGAACCCCTCTCTTTCTGAGTAACAAGAAAAAAATTAAAGAATAAGTATGGTGATGAATTTTAAGATGTTAGCAACAATAAGTATTTAACTCTGTATCAATAATTGATAATGAATAAACATGAATTTACTGCTAGCTTTTCCCCAGAAAAAATTCTTACATGCAGGAATATTTATTGCAATGGCATTTCCAATCCATTGTGAATGGAGACACGCACTTTTAACAATAAACAAGTAAAATTATTCTCTTTGGCAAGGAGACTTTCATATATTTGTAATTTCTGCTAAACCCACCATTTTTCATTTTCTTCATTTTCTCTCAATACCTGCATTCCCTGAGTATTTCAAGAGTGGACTTCTTAGGGACTAATTTTTGACCACTCAGTTGTTCATCTTGGCTTCAGTTAAGCATTAAGCCCATGACCAAACTAGGATGAAGATGTGTCATAATCCTGATATGTGAGAAATTACAAAAGATCAGGGATTACAGAATTACAGATTACAGGAATTACACAATTACAGGATTACAGAAGACCATTGGCAAAAGAAACTATTAGGCTATAATTCAAATTAGCATGTTGACAACAGTGCACAATCTTACCTTTGAAACTGTTTTTTCCTAATTTTAGACATTAATTTGAAGAGGCAGTCACTGAAGGTAGACAAATATTATATATCTTAGAGCACCCTCTCTCAGTTCAAAATCAGCCTGCTTTGAATACCTGCTCAGTGCCTTGAACATTGCAAATCCCTGGTTCCAGGAAATGGATGGATCTTTTAATCATGGTTTATACATTAATTATCTAAGTATACCTAAGTAATTACCTAAGTATATCTGTACAATAATTTTATAAGATTATGAACTCTATTATAACTAGAACCTAAATTATATAGGTCTAAAGCACTTAACCAATGAAACTTCACTACTGAATACCCCCCCAGTCATTTGCACAGTGCATCACTTAACCTCTGTGACATGAATTGGAGGCTTAAAAGCTTCACACTGTATCAGTAGTTGTAATAAGTGCTGTATTTCTTATTGCTTTAACAGTTTGTACCATAGAGCAAGACTGAGATATAGACTGTTTCCGAGGAAACTGTATTCATTGCCAGTGACTAAAAAATGGAGAAGCAGAAGAAAGAGGATGTGGCAGTGCCTGTGCAACATTTCACCTCCTCAGAACATGCCCAAGATGCAGAACAAATGAGGTCATCTTCCTCTGCTTGATAAACTTTCATGTGTATCTCTTAGCTCAATGCTTTAGCCACCAACCTAGAGGGTTTTTTAAAATGGGACTCTTAATAGAATACGCTTTAAACACTCATTAGTTCAGGGACTGGAATCCAGGCTTCCAAGTCCCAGAAGACTTCCTCATCCATTAAAGCTGCAGAACTTTGCAATGGCTATTTAATTATTCTGTTCAACAGCAGGAGTAATTGAGAAAAACTTACCCTATATTCAGGCAATTAAGAGAATCTTGCTAAGGTTTTAAATTTTCATCATGTAAGAGAGATCTACAGCATAATCTCTGATGCTAGGGGACAGTCCTAGCATGGTATCATACTATCATAGTATCATAGTATCAGTCAGGGTTGGAAGGGACCACAAGGATCATCTAGTTCCAACCCCCCTGCCATGGGCAGGGACACCCCACACTAGATCAGGCTGGCCAGAGCCTCATCCAGCCTGCTCTTAAACACCTCCAGGGACGGGGCTTCAACCACTTCCCTGGACAACCCATTCCAGTGCTTCACTACTCTTATGGTGAAGAACCTCCTCCTCACATCCAATCTGAATCTCCCCAGCTTCATTCCATTCCCCCTAGTCCTATCACTACCTGAGATCCTGAGAAGTCCCTCCCCAACCTTCCTGTTGGCCTCCTTCAGATACTGGAAGGCCACTATTAGGTCACCTTGGAGCCTCCTCCAGACTGAACAGCCCCAGCTCCTTCAGTCTGTCCTCATAGGAGAGGTGCTCCAGCCCTCTGATCATCCTTCTGGCCCTTCTCTGGACACGTTCCAGCACATCCATATCCCTCTTGTAATAGGGGCTCCAGAACTGGATGCAATACTCCAGGTGAGGTCTCACCAGGGCTGAGTAGAGGGGGAGGATCACCTCTCTTGACCTGCTGGCCACACTTCTCCTGATGCAGCCCAGGATCTGTTTGGCTTTGTGGGCTGCAAGTGCACATTGAGAGCTCATGTTGAGCTTCTTGTCCACCAGCACCCGCAAGTCTCTCTCCTCAGGGCTGCTTTCCGGCCAGTCACTGCCCAGCCTGTATTTGTGCCTGGGATTGCCTCCACCCAGATGCAGGACCCTGCACTTGCTCTTATTGAACTTCATGAGGTTGGCTTGTGCCCACCTCTCCAGCCTGTCAAGGTCCCTCTGGATGGCCTCCCTTCCCTCCAGCGTGTTTGCTGCACCACACAGCTTGGTGTCATCAGCAAACTTGCTGAGGGTGCACTCAATGCCACTGTCCTTGTCACCCACAAAGATGTTGAACAAGATAGGTCCCAGGACTGATCCCTGAGGGACTCCGCTTGTCCCTGGCCTCCACTGGGACATGGAGCCATTGACAGCCACTCTTTGAGTCCGGCCATCAAGCCAGTTCTTTATCCATCTAGTGGTCCACCCATCAAACCCATGTGTCACCAGTTTGGAGACCAGGATGTGGTGTGGGACAGTGTCGAAGGCTTTGCTCAGGTCCAGGTAAATGACATCAGTTGCTCACCCCTCATCTATTACTTTTGGTATCTGCTCATAGAAGGCCACCAGGTTTGTCAGGCAGGATTCGCCCTTGGCAAATCCATGCTGACTGTTCCCAATCACCTCTTCACTATTCGTCTGAGCCAGTAGTGCCTCCAGGAGGATCTGCTCCATGATCTTTCCGGGCACAGAGGTGAAACTGACTGGCCTGTAGTTCCATGGTTCCTCCTTCTTGCCCTTTTTGAAAATGGGGGTATTGTTTCCCCTTTTCCAGTCTGTGGGGACTTCCCCAGACTGCCATGACCTTTGGAATATAATAGAGAAGTGTTTAGCAACCTCATCTACCAGTTCTCTCAGTACCCGTGGGTGTATCCCGTCGGTGTATCCCATCGGGTCCCATGGACTTGAACACTTTCAGGTTCTTCATGCGATCATGAACCTGATCTTCACTTACAATGGGCAGTTCTTCCTCCCTGTCCCTGGCATTGTCTTCCATAACATCAGGAGTGTGGCTAGAGGCCCTTGCAGTGAAGACTGAGGTAAAGAAGTTATTGAGAACCTCAGCCTTTTCCTCATCACTTGTGACCATGTCACCATTTTCCTTTCTGAGGGGGCCCACACCTTCCCTAGTCTTCTTCTTCCCATTAATATACCTGTAGAAGTTCTTAAAATTTGGATGTCTTATTTCTTGAAAGGCATGTTTATGAAAGTTCTGAGCTTCATCAGATGCTGTGAATCCAATCTCAAGTATCAGACCTTGTAAATTCATGAATTTGGATACCAAAAGCAGTGGTTCCAATGTCATTCAAAGCTTGTGAAAGTCTTACTCTTACCACCTGCCTTTTGTAACTGTAGCTGACACAAGAAGAAATATTAAACCCTATGTAAAATCCCTGTCAGGACTGTGAGCCTGCTTTTTAATATTCTGTTTTCTGAAGCTTTTAATCCAAATTCCTCACAACAAATAAAATATTCAGTAGACACTCATTGGAATGGATCAAAGCTCTATGTAGAGTAGTATCAGTTACTCTACCTTCTCTGTTTCACATTTAGCACAGTACATTGTGAAGCCACTCTGGTGTCACAGTGCTGAGGACTGCAAAAACCTAACTTTCAAACTTGGGGACCCAGCCTTAGGTATCTCAGCTTCTGGTCTATAAGACAGAAAAGTTTCCAGAATACCTAGTAAGTAAACACAAGTGTAAAAAAATGTAAAAAAAAATTTACTTTGTATGCAGCCTGTTCCTGGGGTTAATAAACATCAGAGGTAAGCTCTTCTTTCCACTTCTAATTCAGCACCTCTTCACTTCTAATTCAAAGCCTGAAACCTCTGCTGAACACATCAGCATAAAAGCAAGCCAGGAACAGCATCTTCCCTTTCACATCAGCATTGGGCTTAGGAACTCATCTCCAACCTTTTGGAAACCTTCCCAGCATAATATTTTACTATCTGCATCTCTCTCCTACCAAAACTTTAAATAAAATCTTTGAGAAAGAAAAAGATGAGAAAAGAAGCATGACTATGAAGTCTATGGGCTCCATCATTCAATGAGGCAGGGATTCCTGATGTCCAAGACTATGCCTGTAACAATCCAGAGCACCACCTCTATCTTTTCTGTTGTGTTTTCAGGAAAGCAATTTCTGTGGTTATATTTCCTGTAAAGTGCGGTCCTTTAGATTTTGTGCTATACAAAAGCCTACCAGATTATTGCCTAAAACAGACTGATGTAGTAACATCTAATTTCTGCATCCAAGTGAGATTGTTTGACTGTTCAACTTCCTGCTGTAGGAAACCTTTAGAGGCAGAAGCTGAGGTGATTGTGGGTTAGGTGCTATGGATTAACACTAAACAGACCTCTGAAGACCTCCCAGATGAAAATTAATCTTTGTAAATAAATACAATATTTTTCTGATTGCTTTCAGATAGATAAGGAGAGGATATAAAAAGCTCTATCATCTTGTGTGTCTGTATTTCAATACAACAGCAAAGCATAGCTGCAGTCTTGACCTACACTGTGTTTCATTTCTTGGCAAGCCTACATTGTTCCCATGATTCAAAGTCTGCCTACATTTCCCCTGTGACTTGTCTCTAATAGGAAAGAAAAGCTATGGTTTATTTGAGGTCTTTTATTTGTGATTCATTAGCAAAAGCTTTAGGTTTTGAAAAACTGTTTACTGAATTCAAGAGATGGCTGACAGCAACAATGACTGTCTTCACTGGTGTAGTATCTCTACTGTTGAATTTCAAATATGGGTATTTATATTCATCTGCCTAACTGCCTTTTCACAGGATCACAGGATGTTAGGGATTGGAAGGGACATCCAAATATCAAGTCCAACACCCTGCCACAGCAGGACCATATAGAAGCTAGCACAGGTCACACAGGAGTGCATCCAGGTGTGTCTTGAAAATCTCCAGCTAAGGAGACTCCACAACCTCTCTGGGGAGCCTGTTCCAATGCTCTGTGACCCTCACAGTAAAGAAGTTCCTCCTCATATTGAGGTGGAACCTCCTGTCTCCTGTACTGTAATTTATATCCATTACCCCTTGTCCTATCACAGGGTACAAGTGAGTAGAGGCTGTCCTCTCCCTCTTGAGCCCCAGCCCTCAGATGTTTATAAACATTTATTAAATCCCCTCTCAGTTTTCTCCAGACTAAAAAGCCCCAGGGCTCTCAGCCTATCCTCATAGGGCACATGCTCCAGTTCCCATGGCCCACTGCTGGACTCTTTCAAGTAGCCTCCTGTCCCTCTTGAACTGGGGAGCCCAGAACTGAATTCTAGAATGAGTCGCTCCATCATTTTTCCAGGGATGGAGGTGAGGCTCACTGGTCTGTAGTTTCCTGGAACCTCTTTCTTACCCTTATTGAAGACTGGATTGACATTGGCACTCCAGAATAGCACCTTCCTGTCTGCCACGATTTTACAAAAATTATGGAGAGTGGTAGAGGGACAACATCAGCCAGCTCCCTCAACACTTTTGGGTGCATCTCATGAAGGCCTGTGGACTTGTGTTTGATTTATGTAACCGATCTCTAACCCAGTCTTCATAGACTAGTGGAGAATCTTCCTTCCTCCAGTCTTCTCCTTCATCCAGGGTCTGGAATTCATAGGGAAGTGCAGTCTCAGGAGTAAAGACTGAAGCAAAGGCGGCATTCAGCAGCTCTGCCTTCCCTGCATCCTCAGTTATCATTGATGCCTCCTCGTTCAGCAGTGGGCCCACCCTTTCCCTATTCTTCCTTTTTCCTACTGATAAATTTGAAGAAGCCCTTCTTGTTCTCTTTAATTTCCTTTGCCAGTTTAGTTTTACTGTATGAAAGTTATAGAGTACAAACTGAATCAACAAAATTGTTGAAGGTACATTACCTCAGGCACAAATTACTTGTCCACCCAGCTCAGCTATGTAATACAGCCATGTTCCATACACTTACAGCCTCAAGGAAGCTGTAGAAGGAAGCAAGACCCAGTCTCTCTGATCCCATTAGTGTGAAAAACCCTAAGTTTCACTGCTGCCCAAAGTTTCTGTTTTAATAAAGAATCCTTTTCAGTCACTTGTGATCAATGGTCAGTAGTTGCACTTCTGATGTAGAAGCCTCCCTCTTTTTGAAAAACATGCATGTCTTTCAGAAGGAACAATGGGTTGAGAAAGAGTATTGTGAACCATGTGAGACAAGTGCTTTGAGATGTATTGAAAAGAGAGTAATACCTGTTTCTGCTCATAGCTGCCACAGTGAAGAAATGCTAGAAGAGGAGTATAGAGGACATAAGCAGGAGCTTCTTTTTGCATTTTACCTGTGCATGAAAACTTTTGGTTGATATCAGGGTTGCCTCCAGTTGCAGCTGTGGTTTGCACCTATTTAGCTCTATTGTGATTGTTATTCTGGCAGCACAAAAGCTTAGTACTATTTAATACACACAATTTAGAAGATGGACTTCTGTCTGCAGCAAAATTCAGTTTTTCATTAAGAATTACATAAGAGTGCATTCTTTTAACCCAGCCCATCCACAGTACAGGTAGTACATAATAGAAAACACTTTATTTTCTTTCTTATTGCATAAACACATTAAATAAATGCATATAAAAACTACATGACCATTATCATAATATTTCCATGAGGCTGAGACAGCAAGACTGGGTTGCGTAGATGAGCAGAGGCAGAAACCATTGTTATGGTTATGCCATTTCTGAAATCTGAATATTCAAAACCCACCTGGATGTGTCCCCATGCAACCTGTCCTAGGTGAATCAGCTTTAGCAGGTGTGTTTAGACTAGATGATTTCCAAAGGTGCCTTCCAACTGCTACTGTTCTGTGATTCTGTTAGGCATTGCTGGAACTGGTATATGGCTTAATAACCTCTTTCCATTTCCCAAATGTTTTTTCTTTTTTTCACCAACAACCCACTGTATTTCTTTGTTCCAGCTCTTTCCTGAAGCATATATAATTGAATTTTATGTGATAAGTCTCTGTAGGCTGGATTCATCAGGCTTATATGAAGCTAATAGAGTGCCAAAGAACAATCTAGCTAGCAGACGTTTTGCATCACAGAAAACTGGGGTGAAAAAGACCTCAAGATATCATCCATTCAGTTCTCTCAGCCAATTACCCTCTGGCATTCTTGACACCAGTCTAACTTTACAAGCCACAATTATGGGAAAATAGATTGCCCTCTAAGTCAATCTCCTGAGAGACAGGAAAAAATGTTACTAAGATTTGTAGATAGACAAATGATAGTAAATGCAGTATCTTTTACTTTAGGGAGGGTGTCAACTGTCCCTCATGACCTTTCTGTGAGTGTACTATAGCCTAAGTGGAAGCTACTGTGAAACAAATACAGAATTGATTAGAAAAATCATAATGTTCATAATGTTTCACCATCAAACTGCAAAGATAAGTCAAATGGGTCAAATTAATAATTCAAATCCTTGAGTAGACAATGCACTTAGTAAATTTGTGTGTGTGTGAAGTGGAAAAGATTGCACTCACATTGCCAGAATGTGAGCATTTGAAATTTCCTTGACAAGTCAAGGAAATAATCTGCATATGATATTGGGTTTCTGTCGAAATAACTAACTACAGAAGTACAATATGAAGAATATCTTTGCAGCGGCTTTGCAGGTAAAGACCTGAAGATGAAATGATTCACCAAAGAGGTTGTACCACTTTCTGAAGCATAGCATAATATATTAATAGGGCAATCACTAGTCAAAACTAAGGAACGCATATGAGTACAAGCCTTACTGATGTCAATATTCTAAGTATCACAATTTAGAACCTATTAGTGGAAAGCTGCCAAAGAAGAATAACAATAACTGGAAATATAAGGATCAGGAAGAATGGGGGAGTTGGAAGTAACAGGGGTATTTATTGAGTTTAGGGACTACACTGCAATGAGAAAATTAATAAATATTTCCCTGTGTCTTCTGTATGTAGGAGGAGGAGTAACAATGATGAATATCTTTGATTCTAATGTCTTTGTGTAGACATTTAAGAGCAAGAATGTATTACTTAGGAAAGATAATAACATATCAAAGAAAAAAAGCCTTTTATTACAAAACGTTTTGGCAATGTTCCTGAGGTTATGAACTAACTAGATAATCTTTAAAAGTCTCTTCTAGACATATTCTTCTTGTTCTATCTATAAGAGCTGAGCAAACAGCTCCTGTTCTCAGCTAGTTTTAGAACAGCTCATGACATATTCTTGGCCCAAGGCATGCAGTGACTCACCAAGTTAGATCATTAATTTCCTGCTGCAGACCTCATCCACACAATGTATGCCATTCTTATGACAGTCAATGCTACTCTCTCTCATCAACCTCTCCATCATCACCATTGAAAACTTCTGTTTCCTGACCTACCTTCTGTTTGTCTCCCTGATACATTACTGGAGGTCAGATGAATTTTCCAAACCCATAGTTGTTTGGTTTTTAATGAAGATTTATTGTTTAAAACTTTCAGTCATGGTCCAGCTAAGTTTTTTTTTTCCTCAGTATCTCTGTGACATAAAGTTCCATATACTCAAAGACAGATAGTCTCTATACTCAGTGCTTCAGAATGCTGATGTTACGCCAATGCCATATGATGCAAACGTGAGCAGCATTGTGTTGTCATGCCTATTGGAACACAATATGCGGTGCAGCACAATACCATGTGTCTGCTTTTGTCTGCTGATGGCAATAAACTCTTGAGCCAAATGCATTAACAGATTTTATTCTTTTTGTTCTGTTTCCAATTTAGAAGTAAAGATGGTTTTTGTCTATTTCAGCTGTAGCCAGTTCTGGTAACAAAACCTGGTAATAAAGTTGGATTGACACCCACATAAAACAAAGCTGTGTGTCCATGCTTTCTTCTGTTATTGCTGCAGAAAAAAAGTCTTAAGATGCAAATACTTTAAATATGGTGTAGGTAACCTATTGATTTAAAAACACTTAAATTCTCTCTGCCATCATCACACAATTATCTTTAATAAAACTTTTTTTCTTCTTCCATAGGGAATTGCATAACATTGCTGAGAACAAGTTCTGGTCCTAATTGACAAGTATGATCCATACTCTGAAATAATGACTGTACCCTGTACTGACAAACTCAGATATCAGGTTTATCATTCTCTGATTTTCATAGCAGAATAGATACAGAAATTTCACCAGTTACTCCTGAATCTTTCAGCAAAGTATTTAAAAAGTAATGAAAATGAAATTCAGACATCTGAAATAAGCCTTCAACATGGAGATGCGAGGCAAATTTGCGATAATAGAAATTACTTGCTAATACATTAATGACTAATATGACTAAATGGACCAAACTCTACAGCATATAAACTCCTTTCTTTAGTGAATGTGAAACAGTGGGCTTAGGCTAGCCAAAGGTCTGGATTTGAAAGATCTGTGTAGAAGTCATTCAGCAGGTGATTGCCACCCTAGAAGGACATTAAGAAATACCTTATCTTCAGAGTCTGTATAGAGTTTACTGATCTACCACTGCACTGTGTGCACCCTTTTTTCCTGTTTTGTTTTGTTTTGTCCAAACCCTCCACAGTCAGCAGAGATACCTCCAACTAGATTAGGCTGCTCAGGGCTACATAGAATCTGATTTTTAATGTCTCCAGGGACAAGGGCTCAACAACGTTCCTGGGTAACCTGTTCCAGTATTTTACCACTCTCATTGTAAAGATATTTATGTCCAACCTACATTTACCCTACTCCAGTTTAAAACCATTGCCCCAGCCAGTTGGAAGTGAAGAAACCTGTCTGTTTTCACAATGTCACATCACAAATTTGAACTGTTTTCAAATTAAATTTAAATGGTGGACACTGAATGCTGTGTTTGTTCAATGACAATGTTGTTGGAAATGGAGATACCTAGGGTTTCATTGTAGAAAAGGCATGGAAAAACACAGGTTACTCTTAACAGTAAGAGAAGCAAATTATATTTTGAAAAGCTAGGGGGAAAAAGCTGGACTGCAACACAAATGAAAAAGTAAAGTGAAATCTTCAGTTTTAATTTGTATTTTATTAACAAAATTTGTGTTTTATTAACAACATGCATTATACATTGCCCCTTTACAGGGAACCAAATGTCGAGTTCAAGGAGAAATGTGCATTGTGTCTTGCAGAGGCAGCATGGCAGTCTAGTGTCTGAGAAATGACAGAGTTGGTTAAAGCAGCAACAGCTACCCTGAGAGGAGCAAAGAAAAGGGTCACCCTTGTAAGGCAGGACACATGTCTGTATGGGTGTGATGGGTTACACCCATCCTGAAAGCAAGGGGGGAGGGCTTGTGAGAGCCTTGCTTTCCCTGGAGGGCACTTTCTCCCTGGGGAACTGAGTTAGACTGTTCCACTCCCCCTCCCTGTCCAGCAAGCCTATAAAAAGGAAGACACTGCAGCCATTTGCTCTTTGGCTTCTCCTTGTCTGGACAAAAGGATTGTTGCTGTCTTCCTGCTTCTCTGCCACATGGTCAGGCCTGGTCCTTCTCCCTGCTACATCCACGCCTCTACAAAGGACTTCAAAAGACTGGTTTTGTATACATATTTTCCCCATCCATCTTTGTTCCTTACCCTTGTGAACCCTTCCTGTTATTGTTATACATACATATATACATACATATAATATATTTATTTTTTTAAAAAGTGTTTTAGGTAAAAACACTTCTATTGAATGACAAGAAACAAACCAATTCTGCTCTTCATGCAGGTAGAGATATGTTTTTCTGATGATGATGTTCAAAGCTATTTGATAATTCAAAATTTCTAGCTTTATTCAAAGAGCTGAAAAATGCTTCACAAAAAGGAAAGTCTATATTATTTCCATGTTAAATGGAGAAACAAATGAGAGAAGTGTTTCCCTTCACCCTTAATACAGAGTTAGTAGTGGTTTGTGGTTTTGTTTGTGAGTATTGTAAAAATATAGTGGACCTGATCCAGCCAGTCCCAGCACAGTGAACTGAAATACAAACTGACAGACCAGTTTGCAAAGAGGTGACTGCTACTGCAAGTGAGCCAAATGGCCCCATATTGCAGAATCTGTGACTATTTACTGAAAAGTTGTACATGTTTTCCTTCACTTGCCCACAGCCTACCAACCCTCAAACCCACTGTCTACATTGTCATTCCAGCATACTTCTTTTTCACCAACTGCTTTCCCATCCACTTCAGCAATACAGCATTTCATTATCTCCATACTCCCATCCTTTCTCACACACGTCCTGTCCCTGCTCACCCCACCAGGTTTCCTCACAGACATGAAGCCTAGCTAAACATTCCATTGACTACTCCCCTGGGTTCCCACAGTGGTCTAATCTGCAGATAGCAGTACAGTTCTGCTAGAGTACAAGAGGGCCCAACTCTTACCTGTTCAAAGTTAGATAGAGCATGCTAGGGAAGGCAGGAACCTAACTGTCAACCTCAGATAGTACAACTTTCCACACTCTTTTAATTCCCAACTGTTGGTGTCTTTTTAGTACATCTCTTATTACTTGCCATCATGTCTTTATCCTAAAGTGGTCTTTTAGTAATGTCAGGCATTCATCTCTGCCAGTGCTCCATAGGAAATAATTCTATGTGATCTTAAAGAGATCACCACGCAGCTGCACTATCACTAAAAGTAATAATAAGGAATAATAGGAAATATAGTAAGTAATAGAAGGAAATTAAATGCTACAGGTTTATGATCACTGGGAAAAGGTTTGACAGAGCAGAGGAGAAACTCATGAACAAAATAAAATACACCTAAGATCACTTTGTACCATTATGTCACCTTAGTTATGCAGATTTCAGCCATGAAAGTGACTTAGATTCATCCTGAAGGATCAGTTTCTTTTACTTTAATTGCCTCAAGGGCATATTTCTCTCTTTTTTCCCCTTTCCTTTTTTCTTTTTTTTCCTTTTTAAGAATAAGACTTTCATAAAGGAAAAAACATGTTTATATGAGTGTGACAAGAAGCCAACTTGTATGTATAAATTCCTGTCAGACTTCATATCTAGACTCCAGGCATGTTGACAAATAATTTCTTACTGAAATATACCTGAAAATACAAAACAAAGGAAAAAGCAAAAGAGGAGGAAAAAAGATCTCTTTTCAGACTTCAGCAAAAAAGAGAAATTTTATTTAACATCAATTTCTGTTAAGGGCACCATCCATTTAATTTCAGCTGCCTTACAAACTTCCACTGCAGTCACATTGACACTTGGAAATAAACAAGGAAGATAAACTGCAAAATAAAACTCAATGGAATTTTTTTCTTATTATCTGGGATTACAAAGTCCAGAAGAATATAAAGTGATTTTGGTTTGAAGACACCATGCCATACTCACACTTTTTAGGGTTGCCACAAAGGTAATCCTTTCTCCATCCATTCCTGAGTACCCACATTAAAAAGGAGTATATAATTTTTATTTATAAATATATGATATATATACTTTATACTGCTATATGTATTGTAATCACTTTTCTTTTTTTGTATGTGGTGTTTGAAGAAAGTAGTCTGAGAAATACGAAAAATTTCCTAGTTAAATTTCAATTTATCATTATTAAGAAAATTATGAAAAACAATTTCAGAGTTATCTTTTACTTAATCATTCAGTTCTTCAATGGCCTTCCTTCAAAGAAAATTTTGCAATCTTAAGGACTGAGGCAGAGTCCTTCCTCCTTTCATCATCTGATATTTTTATAAAGTAAGCTGAAGTATTGGGAGAAATACTGGGCATGTAGCACCTGAGCTGTGGAAGCTGTCAGTGTCTGATCTGAACAAGTCAATGTCTCAAACATTGTGTGAATCAATAGCCTTGCAGTTAGGACAAACGTGTTCTGTGATTAACATAAGAGACAAAATATGCCAGCTCAGGAGGGTTTGGAGTTCATCAGAGGATGAATGGTCCCACACCCTTGCCAAGTTTGTATATGTTCCACAAAGGAAGTTTGCTATACACTGTGCCAAGGGTAATAAAATACAGGTTCTAAGTGATGATTGTGATCCAAAGGTGATTTATTTGATGTGTGTAATTGGGCTGCTGGTAGTGATTAATGTGCTCTTGTTTGTAGCTCTGATACGGGAGAAGAAGGTATCTAAGACCTGTTTCATTTTTAAGTATAGACTGAGGTGGAGGACACAGAGCTCTAACTCGACCCCAGAGATTTCTAGTGATGAGGAGTGTGGAGAATCTGAATCAGTTAAGAACAGAGCTAAACAGACTATTGGGAAGGCTGCTTTGTGCCCCTGTACTCAGCAATGGTTAGGTCACACCTTCAGTACTGTGTCCAGTTCTGGCCCCCTCAATTTAAGAAGGACATTGAGACTTGAACGTGTCCAGAGAAGGGCAACAAGGCTGGTGAGAGGCCTCGAGCGCAAGCCCTATGAGGAGAGGCTGAGGGAGCTGAGATTGTTTAGCCTGGAGAAGAGGAGGCTCAGGGGAGTTCTTATGGCTGTCTACAGCTACCAGAAGGGTGGTTGTAGCCAGGTGGGGTTGATCTCTTCTCTCAAACAACCAGCACCAGAACAAGAGGACACAGTCTCAAGCTGCACGAGGGGAAGTTTAGACTTGAGGTGAGAAGAAAATTCTTCACGGAGAGAGTCGTTAGCCATTGGAATGGGCTGCCCAGGGAGGTGGTGGAGTCACCGTCCCTGAAGGTGTTCAGGAGGGGATTGGACATGGCATTTGGTGTCACAGTCTAGTAATCATGAGGTCTGTGGTGACAGGTTGAACTTGATGATCTTTGAGGTCTTTTCCAACCTTGTTGATTCTATGATTCTATGAATAAGTTATTGAGTAAGGCAGAAAAAAAGGAGTACATGGGAAGTGGTTCAAAATTCAGCAGACAGACACTTAATCTGGGAAATTACAAACAAACAGAATGTGAGGATTACTTGGTGGATGAGAAGTACATGGAATGATTTCTCTGAAAAGAGGTTTGTAGAAAGATCAGTAACTTCCAATAGGGATATCTTGGATTTCCTGACATCAGTGAAAGTCTTGTCATTGAGATCAGAAGGATCTGAAATTTCATGCCTGTAGGCTTGTCATTCCTCTCAAGAGTGCCTGTTTTTACAATAATGAAATTTCCTTGTTAGAGCCAAGATCAGACTACTGCTTATGTTTGAGCCAGCAAGCATCAAGAACGTCTCTGGAGAAAGTGAAATGCTACATTAGTGTATCTGAAAAAAAAATAAAAAAAATCAAAGTACATTTAAGTGGCAGGTGTTTACTCTTTAAAATCCACCATCATAATGATTTACATCAGCTGTAACATTTAATGGTTATTTACATGCAGCAATAAGCCAACATAGTTCTTTTGGTACCATTTAGCACATTTACAAGGCTGTAAAGAAGTGCCAAGAACTACAATAAGAGAAAGTACATTAATTTCCTGTACCTCTACTTTACTGGGAAAAGTCCTTAGCTCCCCACTAGGAGATACACCCAAGTTGTCACTGCAATAAATATTAGTTTACAAATTCTGGATGAATTTTAGCAACACAGAGTAAATGCATGGTATATAAGAACTTCTGTCAGTTCTTTTTAGTTTTAAAGATCTCTATAAAGACATCTATCCTATCACTCAAATTCAAGCAACAATGTTTCTTATGCTTTCTAGAAACACGTTATGTTTTGATAAGGGTCTGCTACACAGGACACCTGTCTTAAGTACCTAGAGGCAGGCTGCAGGCACATCTAGTGTGCCTAGAGAATGACCCAGCATCATTGTATGCTTGGCAATAATATTATGTGTGTTACTATTTTCTACATTATACTAATTTTGCATATTGAGACATTTGGGCTTTAATCTTCTTCCTGTTCAATGCCCTCCTCTGGAGGTAACATAAGCAGGTGGCAGAGACCAGTGCTGCTCCTAGGCAGAGCACAAGGATGCAAGAGAGTGAACAAGACTGCCCATATGCAAACACCCTTCTGCAATGCTGAAGCCCAAAGACATTTGCCATGACCTTAAGCAATTCGTTGTAGGCTGCTCAGCCTGAGTGCAGCAAAGCAGTGTGCTGGATTTGAACTGCACTTGAGTGTCACTTTATAATGAATATCATTTTAGGTAGTTATTAAAACTGGGGGGAAAAGCCCTAAATACCATTATAATTTGCTCTGATACAGGCAAACTGCAGCTGCAGCTACTTGTCTGACAAATTAGGTTGCACAGCAAATTTACTGTTAGATATAATTTTAAAAGTAGTCATATAATTTTAAAAATAGTTATATCTAACTAAAGGAGAGTTTAAGTTTCAACAGCTTAATTCCAAAATTAAATTTCCATGTCAGATGGAATTATCTGTGGCTGCCAATAAAATAAAATAACACCTTTCAGTTTCATTTTGAACAGTCAAAGAATAAAATAACAGGGACACAGTGCTCTCTTTCAAGTGCTATGCAAATATTTTAGAAAGGAATGGAACAATAAATGGGTGAGGAAGAATGAAGTAAAGCAAAAAGCAGGTTTATGACTATTGCCCTGAAGGGACAAAAAGCCTCAAAAATGCTCTGAATCAGACAACGGGGCAGGAGCCAGCAGGTCTGTTTTTTCAGGAAAATGCCCATTGCCCAGGCTTGTCTGAACATGCCCTGGAGTCCAAATGGGGCAGGTGTGTGTGCCTTTGGCCATGTTTGGAGAAAATTCATTCTATAGGTTGAAGTGTCAGGTTTTTATCACAGTATCAGAGTATCACAGTATAACTTAGGTTGGAAAGGACCTCGAGGATCATCGAGTCCAACCTGTCAACACAGACCCCATGACTACACCATGGCACCAAGTGCCACATCCAATCTCCTCTTGAACACCTCCAGGGACGATGACTCAACCACCTCCCTGGGCAACCCGTTCCAATGACAAATGACTCGCTTGGTGAAGAACTTCCTCCTCACCTCGAGTCTAAACCTCCCCTGGCACAGCTTGAGACTGTGTCCCCTTGTTCTGGTGCTGGTTGCCTGGGAGAAGAGACCAACCCCTTCCTGGCTACAACCACCTTTCAGGTAGTTGTAGAGGGACTTCCCTCAGCAGGGGAGATCTGCAGAGCCTTCTCCCACAAATCTAACTCCCTTTCACTTTCCCTTATTGTCCTTAGCCTAGCTACCTCCTCCTTCAGCTCGGCCACTTTGTCCTTCAGCTCGACCACTTCGTCCTTCAGCTCTGCCACCAGGCTGAGGAGAAAGTTCACCTGCTCACACCTGACACCGGTGTCCTCTCCCTCCCCCTCTATTCCAAGTGCCAGGCTGAAGCACTCTCTGCAGCTGGCAGCCTGGACTCCAGCATGCTAGTAAAACAGCTCTGTCTGGGCAGATGCTGCTTTTTTACCCTTCATCCGAGTGACGACCATGGTGCAACGTTAGAGGTTTGGTTTTTTGTGTTTGGGTGGGGTTTTTTGTTGTTTTTTTTTTTTTTGTCAACCAGCTAATAGGCTGCTAGTGAAGCAAAATGGCGCCGCGCGCACAGCCCGAGCGGTATTTAAAAGTGCCGCGGCTGACGTCAGGCTCCCATATCCGTGCAGACTCACGTGAGCACGATCCTGCCGGCTCCTCCCCCTACCAGGAGTCCTCCTGACCCGCGAAACCCCGAAAGGAAGGTAAAAAAACCCCGAGAGTAACTCATAGCTCAAGCGGAGCGGTTCCGAACGAGTGGTCCCGATCAGCTAGTGAACCAAAATCTCTTAATCTTTGTTATCATTGGTCATCATTGTCTCAGGAAATCTATAAATACCAGCCCTCCTCCACCCCAGAAAAAAAAAAAAAAAATAAAAAGATTGCCTTGCAATTTTCCACACTCTGGAAGATGTCACAAGCCTTGCGTGGAATCCTAGCTGTGCTTCAGTTTACCCAGAGAAGCCTGCAAGACCCTCACTGTATAGCATTGTAAAGGCCAGGAGCCAGGCTGAGAGATGAAACCCAGGAGGAGCTGAGAGTCCCCGGGACAGTTAAGTTTTATTAGAAGAAGCAACGAGTACTGCTGCGAAGATTGCAGATGAGGAGCCTTTCCAAATAGGCAAAACTGCAAAGCCATCAAGCCATGCAAGCTTCAGCAGCAAATTCTTTTCTACAAAGCTTTCAGCTGCACATGTGCCTTAGTGATGAGCTGCAGAAGCCAAAAGAAAGTGAAACTGTATTCCTGCAGTTTTCACATGGTCAGTACCACTTTGGTTTTGTTTAAATTCCCATGTGTGCTGTGTGGTACCATGATCAATGAGTAATTATGAAATCTGATTTTTATAAGCATCTATTAAAGTTCTGTTACCCCAGAGAAATCTAGAGTTCTCACCCACCCCTGTGGGCAATCTCCAGCTCTGTTGCCAATGTTCCTTTTTTTTTCTTTACAGTTTAAAGTGCTGTTTGTTGTTTCTGGATTTTTGTTCATATTGTTTAAATTGTTACATGTTCCTGCTGGTGAGATATCTGTTCCACAACTGAATATTTTGAACCAGTAAATAGGTTTTATTAATATTTCCCACGTGAATTTTTAAATTAATAAAGTTATTAATATTTTTACTAATAGTTCCACCTATTGAATAGCCTACTTACGATCACAACAACTATATGGGATGCACAAGTCTGAGTGTTGCCAGTGAGGCTATTTAAGAAAGGGGAGAAATACCAGACAGAGTGAAGGAGATTAAAAAGAAAAGAAGTGTAAATCAGCAGCACAAACAGCATGAACACCAAGTTCTGACAAGGAGTGGTGGCAGGAGGTGCCCCATGCCAGAGCAGATAGCTATACTGTAGCTCATGGAGATGAGCCCAAGCGTTCCATATTTTTGTTTAGCCTGGAGAAGAGGAGGCTCAGGAGTGACCTCATTGCCCTCTACAACTACCTGAAGGGTGGTTGTAGCCAGGAAGGGGTTGGCCTCTTCTCCCAGGCAACCAGCACCAGAACAAGTGGACACAGTCTCAAGCTGCACCAGGGGAAGTTTAGACTCAAGGTGAGGAGGAAGTTCTTCACCGAGCGAGTAATTCGTCATTGGAACGGGTTGCCCATGGAGGTGGTTGAGTCATCAACCCTGGAGGCGTTCAAGGGGAGATTGGACGTGGCACTTGGTGCCATGGTCTAGTCATGGGGTCTGTGTTGATAGGTTGGACTCGATGATCCTCGAGGTCCTTTCCAACCTAAGTTATACTGTGATACTGTGATACAGCAATGCATGAAGGAATGTATCCCACAGAACAGTCCTATGCTGAAACTGGGAAATGATGTAAGGTGTAAGAAGTAGCAAAGAATTGTTATAGACTAACTACAATCCCCATTCTTCTGCACTGGTTGGCAAGAAAAAGAGTTGGGTGAGGACAGATGAGTCTGGAAAAGCAGTTGAAAGATGCTGATTTAATTTTTGACTGTGTTTCTTGTGATCCTATTCTACTTTTAGTTGGCAATAAATTAAACAAATTTTCTGCAAGTCAAATATGTTTGGTCTGATACAGCAAGTGGTAAATGATCTCCCTGCCCTTACCCATGAGCTTTCTCATGCTGGTTTCTCCCCTGCCCCTCTGTGGTAGAGTAGTGAGAGAGTAGCTGGGTGGGAGTGTGGCTTCATGCCAAGGCTTATGCACCATTTACGGAAAATTGTTCCGCAATTCACAGTGGCAAAGCTGAGAACAATAAAATCCGCTTTCTAGCTTTCCAGGCCAGTGCATGTTACTGTCAGGCAGCTTTCTAATCTGCCCTGGACATAGCTGCAGAAGAACAATCCAAAATATACAGACTAGCACAAGAAACATCAACTAGATACAGAGAGTAGGTAATAACAGCCCTGAGGCTGTGACTAATCCTGACCGTAGGCAGCTGACAAACTTCAAAGGAAGCACTGCATTGGCACAGTACTGCTGGGGCTTAAAAGGCCTTACAGATGATTTCAGTAAGTGCTTTAGGCACTAGCCACATCAGAAACATTTCATGCAGTGTCTGCAGAGTGTCAAGAAACCATCTCAGAGTAATGTTATGTTGGTTTTCACTTGAATTTATTATTTCCAGTTCACTAAAGACCTAGATATTTTAGAAGGCAAACTTCACACAAGAGAGCAGGGAAAAAACACAAACTCCTACATTTTTTAAATCACAATTTTCATGCGCCTTTTAAACTACTACCATGCAATACCTCTAAATTAAGATAAACAAATTTTTAACTTTTATAACATACAGTTGAAAGGAGTTTCTACCTAGATAATAAGAGGTGAAAGATAAACCACAGTCCAAGTATATTTTTATATTTAAAGTTAATATAATGTAATTTCACTTACATGTCTATAGTAAGTAATTCTGTGGAAGAAGCCTTCATATTTACACAGGAATTTGGGAAAAATCCAAATTTCACTGTAAAAATCCCAATGTTTTTCTACCTTTTTATTTTTGACATTTTAAAAATTTCCTTACAAAGAATGGCATGTTGCCAGGCATTTATTATTAGTGTCCCATAATTTCAGGATCTGCTTGTTTTAGCATGTGTGTTGTATCCTACTATTAAGGTACAAATGTTTTGACATTTTATTAAGGAGCACAAAATAGTAGCAACCTACCTTATAGCAAACAGTAATGTAAAAAGGTATATTTGTGGACTGAAATTGTACAGTTGTGAAACAAATCCCAAATGATCAGCTGTTTCAGGACCTCTGGCTGTACTTCAGTATTTTCAACACTGCTTGCAAAAATAGTAGCATACAGCAGTAGAAAAGAAGTTTTGAGAAAAGAAGTTTTGCACAAATTTCCCTTTCCCCAAATATAAGTGGAGAGTAAAACCTTTATGGAGGTATTTATGTAACAATCACTTGCAATGTAAGGTTATTACCAACAACATTCTTATCAGTCCAATACCTTAGAAGTATGCTGTGTTTTGTATCACACTGTATTACACCACCAAAAAGTAAAAGATACCAATCTATGTCTGTGGATATATGCTAGGATATGTAATCAGGACATCTAATCACCCTCACAAATTAAATATTTTTAAATATTTCATCAGACTGACAAACAGAAATATAATCTTAAAGCTTTGATTTTCTTTGAATCTTTAGGCTACAGAAAGTCTTTGATTTTATACTGATATAAGACCTGCGAATTATAGCAGGCCATAGAAAAGTAGCAACCAAATCAAAATAACCTTGGTCACAATAAGCTTGTGCTGAGTTCACAGCCAAGAATTAGAGAGTGTATGCTAATGAATTGGGAAAGATATAAGATCAGTAGTGATAAAGCTTTTGCATTTAAAACATTAGGAAACCATAGGTGCTGAACTCACTACGTAATCCAGTGATGACAATCTGTACTGGTTTTGGATTTTAAACAAACAATATTCATTGCCATAACACCTCTAGCAAGAAAATGCATGTTGCTCTTTCTATTTTATTCATAACTGTTCCTAACAGACAATGTTTCATCCTTACTCTTCACAAGTGAAATTGAGAGGGGCATGGGTGGAAAAGCTTTCAGAGTCCCTGTCTTTGCTCTTTAAACACAAGTTGTAGGGGGGAATGCTAAATAAAGAACAAGGTTCCTATATGCCACTTGTATTTCACGATATTACAGTGTGAATTCTGGTGTGACAGTATAACCAAGTACGGCTATTATATAAATGCACTCCATTCATTATTTGAAAGTTAGGCAACACGTTTCTAAGGTTTGAAAGATGAAGAGCAG
The DNA here is from genome assembly GCA_011125475.1 of Melanerpes aurifrons. NCBI lineage: Eukaryota > Metazoa > Chordata > Aves > Piciformes > Picidae > Melanerpes > Melanerpes aurifrons. Next base: position 2,954,935 of record WWNC01000080.1, on the reverse strand, counting down.
ATTTTTTCCTCAAATTGAATAGCACCTTACCCATCTAAAGATGGAGTAGAAACACAGATATGGAAAAGATTTTCATTCTCAAGTAAAAAATGCTGAAATTAAATTAACATCAACTAACTGAACAGTTGGAGGAACTTAAAGAAAAATTAGTTGCTCAATACTAAAAAAAGGGGGAAAAAAGTGTTCAAAAGGGTGGGGGAAGCAAAATTATATAATCCATGTCTCCCTTCATGAACTTTTTGCCTTAAAAATATTTCAGCTTTTAAAAGCATGTATCTGGCAAACTCTGTGTTTCCTTAAGCACAAAATAATTTCTCATCTTACCTCTTGTGTCCCTCTAATAAGCTCACAAAGGTCCTGTTCCTTGTCCTCCAGTTGTTTGGATCAGCAAGACTCTCAAAGGGCTCTTGATTCTAGGATGTGGTGACTGACCATAGGCTATGACCTCCTCTACCCCTCAGTCTTGCTTGCCTGTCACTGCAAGAGTTCTTTGTAGGAGAGAGCATGAGAGGGGCAAGATCTAGACAGGTATTTTTATTGTTCAGTCCCCGTTTCCAGCTGAAGCACTATATCCTGTCACTTCAACTTGAAGACCTTCAAGGCATATAAAGCAACAGATTAAAAATAAAATTATTATTTTGTATCCAAGGCTTGAAGTTTAAAAAGAAATATTAATAAAGCCTTCCAAGACATGAAACCAATGCTTTTGTAGTCTGTCAACTTCTATTGCTGAAAGGAACTGGGGAAAAAACAGAGAAGAAGAACTCTTACAGGGGAGATACCTAACAGGAAAGCAGCTCATTGAAGAGCAGGGGATTTGCTACAGAAGCATTTGCATGACTGACAACCTGCAGTGTCATTTTGCTTTTGATTCCTTTTCTTTCTTCTCCACAGTGAAAGGGACACCTGGATAAAAAAAAAAAATAGCGCACATCAAGCTGTGTCCATGCTCTCAAGAGATAATGTCTATTTGTGTTCTGACCCAGCTCCAGCTTCTGTCTTTGAGGATTACTCTAGTATTTTACATGTCACACAGCATATTTAGCTTTTAATTATTTTGGTTTTATGAAAGAACAAATAATTTAACTACAAGATTTCTCTTCCTATTTTTGAATAAAACTTTACAGAATCATAAGGGAGAGCTGGTTTGGTTCAGTCTGCAGAAAAGAAGGCTCCAGAAAGACCTTCTAAGTGCATTTCAATATCTGAAGAGGACCTACAAGAAAGTTGAGGTGGGACTGTTTAAAAGGGTGTGTAGCAATAGGGTGAGGGGCAATGGCTTTAAGATAGAGCAGGGCAGATTTAGGTTGGACATAAGGAAGAAGGTCTCTACAAGGAAAGCGGTGTTCAGTTTTGGGCACTTCACCACAAGAAATACATTGAGGTGCTGGAGCAGGTCCAGAGAAGCGTAATGAAGCTGGTGAAGGGTTTGGAGAATAAGTCTTATGAGGAGCAGATGTAGGTAATGAGGTTGTTTAATCTGGACAAAAGAAAGCTAAGATCACTCTCTCCAACTATCTGAAAAGAGGGTACAACAAGGTGGGGATCAGTCTGTTCTACAAAGTAACAAGTGACAGGGCAAGAGGAAATGGCCTCAAGTTGCACCAAGAGAGGTTTAGTTTTCACATTAGAAAAAAATGTTTTCCGAAAGGTTCTCTGAAAAAGGCTGCCTGAGAAAACGGTGGAGTCACCATCCCTGGAGGTATTTAAAAGACACGTAGATGTGGGTGCTTAGGGATGGTTTAATGGTGATGTGGTAGTCCTAAATTAATAGTTGCACTTGATGATCTTAAAGGTCTCTTTCAACCAAAAGAATTCTATGATGCTAGGTTTTCCTTGCTGACAAACAATTAATGGTACAGTATATCCCCCTCTCTTACTTGCAGGGAATTGCCCACAGTCACATGGAGATTAAAAAGAGAATATTGGTTTGGATTTATTAGAAGATTGCTGATTTATTTATTCATTTACCCATGGTATGCCATAGTGGGGATTAGGTTACAGCTATAGTTTCAAGGTTTTGTCATCAGTGTTCTGAGAAACAACTAATTTGTCCTGCTCTTCCCCAATGCCCTGGTTTGTTCACACTGTCAAATCACTACTTCACTTTTTAGTGAACCTTGGCAGCCACTGAGACATGAACCCCAGGAAAATGCCCTATCCTTCCAGTGCCTCTCAATTACCCTCCAGACCAGCAGTATATAAAATCTCCACTTCCAGATGTCACGTGATGTATGCCAAATCTACTGTCATCATGAAACCATACCTTCAAAGGAGATTTCCAAGGCAGCTGAGAAAGTCTACTGCATAGCCTAAATCATCACCATGATGTATTGCACACACATCCTGAGACTGTAATACATTAATTCAAAATGCTTTCCGCTTCCCAGATCACAGTAAAGTGTTGAATCAGACTGGATAAGCTGAAAGGGTTACCACAATCTAAAAAGAGGAATACATGCCCAAAACAAGGGTGGCAAAACTTACCTTGCTTCACAAAGTGTTCTTGAAAGTCTTGAACAGAAAGCAGAGGCTATTCTTGACTGTAATACAAATTTTAGCAGAATAATGGCAAAGCATATAGAAAAGAATCAAGTCCAACAATGCCTCATTAATTAGGATTTTAAATACTTGGCAGAAGGAGTACACAAAGTAGCCTGCTTTTAATCCAAAAAGATGTGCATTAATTGGGAAAAATAAATCAGCTTTGCATTACTGAGGGAATAGACAGAAGCACATAATTCCTCATTAGTTAGAAATAGAAGTAGACTAAAAGCCACTTTTCTTTTGGTAATGAGTATTTTTATAAGCATCTGCCTTTATCCACCAATTTCTGTCCCAGCTAAAAGAAGGACCTGGTTTGCAATTACATCTTATCCCCACAGTCATTCCCAGTGAAGGAGTCAAGCCTGCTCTGCTTGAACAGCAAACAAATAGTTGGCAAGCATTTCTGTCACCCACCAAAGGCTGGAACTCAGCAAAATCAGAAAATTATTAAGAGCTCAAGTGAAGAGCAAGAGACAGATTATGTTCAACCATAAAACTTCCCCAACTCCTATCATCACCCCCAGCACTAACCCAAACAGTGGAGAGCATGTTATGAACAGCAATCAGCTCCTAGGAAAGAATCGGCAGTAGTTACAACAGATGTGGGAACAACATCACCCTGCTGAAGAGCATACATACTTTGTCAGCTCAAAAAAAAAAAGCAGTGAGATGTCAGAGGCCACAGAACACAAGGCATTTCTGGCACTGGAGAAGTCCCTATTGTTTCACTTACTGCCCCCTGGAACATTATTGCTCTTTGCTAATGTCAAAATTCATCAGAAAATGCTCCTGTGACTTATTTACTACGGGCACTGACAACCAGTGAGAGTTCTAAGTACCAGGTATTATATGGAGCAACAGGGTGTAGATGTTCTTGACTGTTAGGGAAACAGAGAGAAGCAAAAGGGCAGGTGGCAGTAACAAATGAGGATATTCTTGGTAGTGGCCAGATTGTGATTTCAGTGTTCTAGAGCTGACAGCCTGATTTTTGACAAGACACGGTCCTTCAGTTAGAATAAAATAACAATAAACCTTTATTAGAATAAACCAAACCAGGTTGGAAGAGACCTTCAAGATCATCGTGTCCAACCCATCAACCAATCCAACCCACCCAAACAGCTAACCCATGGCACCAAGCACCCCATCAAGTCTCCTTCTGAACACCTTCAATGACGGCGACTCCACCACCTCCCCGGGCAACCCATTCCATAGCGCAATCACTCTTTCTGTATAGAACTTCTTCCTAACATCCAACTTGAACCTCCCCTGGCGCAGCCTGAGACTGTGTCCTCTTTTTCTGGTACTGGGTGCCTGGGAGAAGAGACCATCATCCGCCTGTCTACAACCTCCCTTCAGGTAGTTGTAGAGAGTGATAAGGTCACCCCTGAGTCTCCTCTTCTCCAGGCTGAGCAACCCCAGCTCCCTCAGCCTCTCCTCATAGGGCTTGTGTTCCAAACCCCTCACCAACTTTGTTGCTCTTCTCTGGACTCATTCCAGCAAGTCAACATCCTTCCTAAACTGAGGGGCCCAGAACTGGACACAGTACTCGAGGTGCGGCCTAACCAGTGCAGTTGCTGGGAATGATAAAATTAAACAGTAGGACATGGACAGGAACAGTATGAAATGGTCCAATTTTATGAAAATACTTATGAAGTAAATAAAACATGCACCTAAACAAAGATAAAATACTAAAAATATTACCTTATAAAGTCTGATACAAAGTAACTTACTATGACTGACCAAATCTAGTAACACTTCTCCTAAAAGCAGATGTAAAGCAAGAGAAAAGAACAGTTAAAGCACCAATTGCAGGAGGCAAAATGAGACTTCATCCTATGATGCGAGAATTGATAAAAATAAATAGGAATTGTTTGACTGGAGAAAGGAACAAGAATGGGTGCAAAGGCAGTGAATGACTGCGACAAGATAAAGGCAGTTATTTTCTAAAACAGACTAGAAAAACCCCTTCTCCTACAACTTAATGTTTCGGACCACAGACCACAAGAAAGCAAAACCCATAACTTGATGAGACTCAGAAAGACTTTACAATGTAGCATTCATAGGGTTCATTTACCAAAAAAAAAAAAAAAAAGGAGCACATTTGAATCTCCATTTTTCAAGACAAATGGTTGTTCCAGTAGCTATCTATTCAGTAATTTTTGGCAATTTTCAGTCAGAAACACTGATAGTAACTGCTATAAAAAAACAGTACTTGATTGGATGAATTATTCATCTGATCCAGAACTGTAATTCTATTCCATTGTAAGTATAATTCTGCTTATGTACTGCTGTTTGTTTCATACTACTCTGGTATTTTTCTGGAATTCACAATCTTCAGCTGGTTTTTTTTTCCTATTGCCTCCTTTATGTTTGTAATTGGATTTGGTATCTCGAGGGTGGACAGATGTGAGCACAGCTCTCCATATATTATGCAGCGACAAGTCTAGGTCCAGTAGAAAAAGGGTATGAAATTAAAATCACAGTGACCAGAAGGCTGTTAAAAACCTGGGGCAACAGGGCCAGGCCTCTCTACTAGCATTGCTGCATCACACTTTTCTACCTGCTTGCCTTCTACCTGCCTTTCTTCAAGTCTCATACTCTTATTTCTTTTTTCTTCCCAATTGAAGTTTGACAACTGAAATTACAAAACTGAAGTAAAAGAAACCATCTGATCACTGAGCTGTAGATCTTGAATTGCTTTTGTGGAGAAAGAGCATTATAGGTAAACTATTTTTAATGAAAACCACTTAATAACAATTTTTAATTTGCTTTTTATTTTTAAAATTAAACTAATCCTGCAGTGATCTTTCAGCATTTCTCATTGTTATGCTTGCTCGGCATAATTTTCTATTAGCTGAGTCAGAACTGGAAAGCAAAGTAAAGGTGAGTGTCACACTGTTAAAAGGAGAAAAAGGGGGGAAAATCAAAAGGGAACTGCATCTCTTAAAATAGTAATTAATTCTACTGCAGCCCATTTAAAAAATATGCTAAATTAGTTCGGCTCCTTTTTCTACAGCAGATACCATTCCTGTGCTCTTGAACATTTATCTGTCTAGAGGAAGGACACAAAAAAATACATCCCCATGTTTACTGAACTACACCATAAAGTATTATTACTGACCTTGTAAAGACAAAGTCTAAATTTCTCAATGCAATTGTTTCCCTAACATGTGTGAATATAATTTCAGAAGAAAAGAAATATTAGAAGACATAATAATAATAAACACATTTCAATATCTCATGATCATCCTATAAAATGATCAGTGTAATCTGAAAATAACCTTTCTTTAGGTCAATGTCAACATATAGTTTAGCTAACAAAATTGAACTGTAAATCAAATTATTACAGACATAACTAAACTAAAGAAACTGTGCTTCATGGCTCAGGATTGAATGCATGCTCCTTATGTTGAGCTACAAGGAGTTATAAATGTATAATTATCCAGTCTTCTTTTTAAGGGGGTCTTCTCTACTCCTATTTCCTCCTTGAAACCGTGCCTAGGAAAGATTTCAGACTTTCTAAATATTTCTGATAGTCTTACTAACAGCATCAGTCATAGATTGCCTTAGAGTTTTCTTACTCAGCTTCCATATGCTGTTAACTTTAATCTCACTAGACTGAGTAACATGATGTCCTGAAGGATCAAGCCCCAAAGCATGCTCTAACCAAGACACCTAAGCACCTGCGAAATGTGCTAAGATCAGAGTGTACGAGAATGGCCTATCCCTCAAAGGGAAAAAGATTCTAGGAAGGGAATTGGCATCCTACATCAGCTCCAGTGATATAACAGGTCTGAGATCAACACAAGGAGCCAAGACAGCAAGTTTGGGGCAAGACAGCATGGGACTAGGCACAGCATTCTTGTAATGTAGCTCAGGCAGAGACCAAGCTTGAAAGCTCAGCTCAAAAGAAAATCCCAAGATAAGGGAAGGTGAGATGCCTGGCCAGGGCTTCTTACAGCCACACAACTGCCCTGTCAGAGCTGACACACTTCCTCGGTAGTTAAACTTCCAGTTGTAGAGAGGAGATGCTGATACATTCAACTCTGACACAATGGTTGGGGAGAGGGTCACTAGGACTACTTTTGTAGGTTGTATAGAAGAAAGTCATAAGAATCAATGCTTAGATATATAGACTAGTAGAACTAGCACTTTCATGAGGTAGAAGCATCTATGAGAGTCAATAGTCATACTTGTCATCACAGGAAAAATAATTTGCATAGTAATTCTGGGGTAATTAGTGAGACTGTAATATTTACCAAAAAAAAAAAATAAATCAGTATGTGTGCTCTATTAGAAGCAAAAGAATTAAAATACATACCCAGGAATAAATATTCTTGTTTGGAACTACTCTAAATATCATAGCCACTTGATATATTTAATTGGTCAGTTTCCTGATATTAGCAAGTCCCTGGGTGATTTAACCAAGCATAACTTAGACATCACTTTTTGGCTTGATTTTATAACCCAGACAGTATTACCTCTTAGTGTATTCTCCTAACATTTGCAAACTGGGCTTGGTATCTCACTAATACATATTAGTAGAGATACATATATTTCCTTGTTCTCACTGGGACTCATAGCTAGTCCCCACTGGTTCATTTCCTAGCAAGCTGAAAGATAAAATACAGAAGCTCAAAAGTTCTGCCTTATAAGCTCTGGACATTTTGTAAATAAAAACTAATGTAATGCACAGTTGCTTGTCTAGAACCTTCATGAAATCTGAATCACATCACAAAATTTAGCAGTCACATAATAACAATAGTTTGGGAAGCCCATAAAATATGTATTTATCATAATCAAATAGGTCATATGTCTTATTTAAGATCCTGAGGTTTATATGAAATGGGTAATTAATGACTAGCTTCCATTCTTAACCAATTTTCTTGTCATTGTTTAGGAAGTTTATAGTAAGAAACAGACCTTATTCCTTTACCTGCATTTTGTCTCAACAAACCATATAGACTCTATATTAATTTTAACAGGCACATATTTGACATAACAGTGTTTTCTAAATTAGAATTTGTATCTGTTTTCTACTGCCATTGACTTTCCTTGCTCAGATAATTTTAATGAATTCTACTTCTACTAATTGATTTTGCGTGTTCCTTATTTACAGAAGATGCAAAATGGGACCAGTAGAGTAGAACATCAGTGAGCAGCAATACCACATAGTAATCAGGGCAGCATTGAAGTGCTGGTGCCCTCAACATGGCTAGATGCCATTTTTAAAGGCCATTTGACTTTGATATTGCATGCAGTCTTGTATTAAACTACATTATCTGAAAAATTAAGCATATTTATTCTCCCACTTTGCAGCATATTCACAAGCCAAACATCTAATATCACAAACACTGAAATGCACACACAAATACATTGAGACTTTATGTAATACATTAATAGGATCATATTTTAAAAATCCCTTATATGCACAAATTGAAAGAACAGCCTATATATGGGTCTCAGGCTGCAAATCCGAACAGTGTTTCTAGGCATCACTGCATATTCTGTGTCTGAACAGAACTATCCATAGTGTGTTCGCTCATTGGGAGGGAAAGGCAGAGCTCTCCTCCACCTACTTGGTCCCACAGTCCAACACAGAGAGAAGTGGTAGAGATGAGACTATGGCACCTGCCATACCATCACAGACAGCAGAGGCAACACACAGGTAATCTTGGGAACAAGTAAAATGTCAAGAAGAGAATCCTGTGAAAGGTGTCAAGAGAAGTTTAGTGTTTCTGGAGCACAATGTAGGTGCAACAGAGGATGTGCACACCAGAGAACTTTTTGCAGGCATTCTGCCCTCAGACAGTTCTGGGACAGACTTCCTCAGGGCTTGTGCTTGGTAGGTTCACTTCAAGGCGTGCAGAATAATGTATGCAAACAACTGCACCACTACAGATCAAAGACCCATTTATTTTCTAATTCCCAATATTTATTCCACAAGGAGTATTCAGAATCACAGATGTATTTTGTCCTGGTGTTGGAGTATTGTAGGTTTTCACTTTGACCAGCATTCATTTCCCACCTTTCTTCCCTCATGGTGATTTCACCCTTTGATCCATATATTTGCATCAAGAAGTTTTGCAGCTGCAACATATCGATAACCTTACAGAAGATGATGCATGATTGATTCACATGTATTGCTGCCAAGTAAGAATGAAGAACTAAAATGGCTTATGAAAGTAATTGCAATTTTCCATTCCTTCTGCACAAGCAAGACAACCAATTGGGTCATGGTTCAAAAAAGGTATTCAAATTAACTAGAGAATTCAAAAATAGAAATAAATAGGAATGCATTTATCTGCTTAGATCAAAAGTAGTACAGAAAAAATTCAACAGCTTGTCACTGTATGCACAGCCTTGCTACTTTCATGGCTAAAATAAAATATACATTAAATTCAGAAGAAAAACAATGGAGCTGATGTTACTTTCCTGACATCTATAATATTTTGTCTGCAAAAGGCTCCTGGACTCAAGCTACAATACCCACATGTTTCCCTTGCTATTCAAATTTAAGTAGTAATGAATTCAGTAGGCTTTAAAGAACTCTGATCTGAAGATCCTGGCATAATTATTAAGACATCAAACAAACCTTTAAAAGTGATTGAATACACTTTCTGTTTGCCTCGTTCCAGACTATCACTAAACGCTCTCCCTCCTCTTTTTTTCTCTTCCTTCCTTTAAATTTTAACCTACAAAAAGAAATTGTAAAGGCTGGAGATATAAATTAATGTCCCACCTGATGCTGTTTCTAAGTACTGTGCTGACACATAGGTTCTCTCCAAGAACCTGGATAGCTGCAAGTTAGTTACCACTATATGAAAAATAATTTTAATTTAAATGTCTATCACCTCTATAAGCACCAAACTGTGAATTTACAGTTGCTCATTTACTTTTACTATTCAATCTTGACAGAGTGGGAACACTAAAATGATGCTTAAACAGTGTCTATGCTTGGAAAGCTTAAGGAAGGAAACATTGAAGCCATTCATGTGTACATGTGCATCAACTCCTGCGGATGCTTTTTGAAGAGTATTTAGTGCAGAAAAAAGGTTTCTACTAGAGGAAGATCTAGACTAATTTAAAAAAACAAGTCATAAATCACCTCCTATCCTACCCAACACACATAACTTCCAGGTGTCTAAAGGGTATCTACAAAGTTAACTCCATTAACTCCCATTGACTCTTGCATATATTGCATGCAAGACATCAGGATATATATGCATGGATATCTTTCTTGAAACACATTTCTATTACCACCTTATTACTAGCATCTTAACAAAACTGTAAAAATTGCTAAGAATTACAACATTAGTAATTCAATATTTCTGTAAATATTCTGATTACCAAGATTTAGAATTCAACATCCCCTTCATTAGATTTTAATCTTTTTCTGAGGAATAAAAGAGATTTAAGGTATAATATCATGACAACACTATTATTTTGCAAGTTTGGAACACATGCTTTCATGCATTTTCCACTTGGGAAACTGAGTCTGTTCTACTCCACCCTCCCTGCTCAGCTAGGATATAAAAGGCAGGACATTGCAGCCATTAGCCCTCCTTTTGGCTCCTGCCTCTCCTGGATGAGAGCTGCTGTGGCTGACTTCCTGCTCTTCTGCCACGTCGTTGGGCCTGATCCTTCTCCCTGCTGCCTCTGTGCCTCTTCAGAGAGAGACTGGTTTTGTATTCTTCTTTGTCCCCCTCCCATACATCCTTGTTCCTTGCCCTTGTAAATCTTACCTGTTATTGTTATTTATATATTTTTTTTTGTTTAAAGAAAACTTTTTACCTTTCTACTTCCAGGCCAACTCCAAATTATTGTTTGGTGGATTTGCTCCTTTCCTTTTTTTCCCCTCTCAGTTGGGAGGGAGGAAGGGGGAGCGGGGGAGACATTCTCAGCCTTGCCCCCATCTGAACTCTTAACTCCCAGTTAAGGCTTAAGCCACCACAACCTTCTACCTTTCGTAGCAAATCTGAGTGTGCAGGTCCAGCTAAATTCACTGAACCTCTACTATTTACCAGCCAGGTTGCTTGTGCTAGATGTTTCTCCCAGATTTTCAAAGAGCCACCACCCATGACTTTAAGAGTGGTCTTCAGCAAACGGTTGTAGTGTTCAATCTTCCCTGCAGCTGGTGCATAATAGGGAATGTGGAATATCTACTCAATGCCATGCTCTTTGGCCCAGTTTTTCCCAAGATTGTTCTTGAAATGAGTTCTGTTGTCTGACTCAATCCTCTCTGGAGTTCCATGTCTCTACAGGATTTGTCTCTCGAGACCAAGAATGGTACAACATGCATCTGCATGTGGAACTGGGTAAGTTTGCGACCATCCAGCGTTTGCCTCTACAATAGCAAGCACATATTGCTTACCACAACATGAACGACGCAGAGTGATATGGACAATTTCCCAGGCCTCGGAATGGAATGGAATGGAATGGAATGGAATGGAATGGAATGGAATGGAATGGAATGGAATGGAATAGACCAGGTTGGAAGAGACCTTTAAGATCATCGCATCCTACCCTTTAACCAATCCAACCCACCTAAACAACTAACCCATCTCACCAAGCACCCCATCAAGTCTCCTCCTGAAAACCTCTAGTGATGGTGACTCCACCACCTCCCCAGGCAGCCCATTCCAATGGGCAATCACTCTCTCTGTGTAGAACTTCTTCCTAACCTCCAACTTAAACCTCCCCTGGCGCAGCCTGAGACTGTGTCCTCTTGTTCTGGTGCTGGCTGCCTGGGAGAAGAGACCATCATCCGCCTGTCTACAACCTTCCTTTAGGTAGTTGTAGAGAGTGATAAGGTCACCTCTGAGTCTCCTCTTCTCCAGGCTAATCCCAGCTCGCTCAGTCTTTCCTCATAGGGCTTGTGTTCCAAACCCCTCACCAACTTCGTTGCCCTTCTCTGGACTCGTTCCAGCAAGTCAACATCCTTCCTAAACTGAGGGGCACAGAACTAGACACAGTACTCGAGGTGTGGCCTAACCAGTGCAGTGTACAGGGGGAGAATGACCTCCCTGCTCCTGCTGACCATACTGTTCCTGATGCAGGCCAGGATGCCATTGGCCCTCCTGGCTGCCTGGGCACCCTGCAGGCTCATGTTCAGCCTACCATCGACCAGCACCCCTAGGTCCCTCTCTACCTGGCTACTCTCCAGCCACTCTGACCCTAGCCTGTAGCTCTGCATGGGGTCATTGTGGCCAATGTGCAGAACCCGGCACTTGGATGTGTTAAATCTCATGCCATTGGACTCTGCCCATCTGTCCAGCCTGTCAAGGTCCCTCTGCAGAGCCTCTCTACCCTCCAGCAGATCAACTCCTGCCCCCAGCTTGGTGTCGTCAGCAAATTTGCTGATGATCAACTCAATGCCTTCATCCAGATCATCAATAAAGATGTTATAGAGCACAGGGCCCAGCACTGATCCCTGAGGCACACCACTAGTGACTGGCCACCAGCTGGATGTGGCACCATTTGCCACCACTCTCTGGGCTCGGCCCTCCAGCCAGTTCCTAACCCATCGCAGTGTGCTGCCATCTAAGCCATGGGCTGATAGCTTGGCCAGGAGTTTGCTAATGGAGTGGAATGGAATGGAATGGGAATAGAATGGAATGGAATGGAATGGAATGGAATGGAATGGAATGGAATGGAATGGAATAGAATAGAATAGAATAGAATAGAATAGAATAGAATAGAATAGAATAGAATAGACCAGACCAGGTTGGGAAATTTACTGATGATGGACTCAATGCCCTCATCAAGACCATCAATAAGGATTTTAAAGAGCACAGGGCCCAGCACTGACCCCTGGGGCACACCACTATTGACTGGCTGCCAGCTGGATGTGGCACCATTCACCACCACTCTCTGGACTCAGCCCTCCAGCCAGTTCCTAACCCATCGCAGTGTGCTCCCATCCAAGCCATGGGCTGGTATCTTGGCCAGGAATTTGCTGTGGGGGACAGTGTCAAAGGCCTTGCTGATGTCCAGGTAGACTACATCATACTTGTACTGGGACCATTGGTCACCATACCACAAGGGCTTAATTCACTTTACCGGTTAATAGCAGCAAAAATATCACAGTCGTGTGACTTGTACGATAGCATCCGTGGAAACGTCTATGGAACTGGTAGGTTGCATCTCTGCCTTGACATCCTGACAAATTGTGAGCCCACCAAGTTAACAATATCTCACATCAGTTTTTCCAGTCAAGGTCAAGATCAGAGTTTGTGTCTGCTTGAGAATCTCTTGCGGCAAGCTCTGCTGATGGTTGTGTTGCTGTTCCTCAGTAGCTTTGCACTTAGGAATGTGAGCATCAGTGTGTCTCACCTTCACTGGAATTCTCTCAACTCAATCAGCAACGTCAGAAAGGTCATAGTAAGGAGGAGCTTCCTTGGCAGCAGTTACTCTCTCGTCTGGACGTTTTGTAGTTAGTGCCTTCAGGCCAACTTGTGATCACCTCCACCAGACCAGGTCTTTCAAGATGTCCCATTCAAGCTCATTGTGTTATCAGAGCCATCCATTTAGACCATGTGGCATCTGTGGCATGATGCGGTGTAGAACCTTTACCTTTGAACATCCAATTCAAAACTGGCAATCTAGGAGCTAGAAGAAGTTGCAGCTCAGTTCCAATTGCTTCAGAAGCAGCTTTTACTCCTTCATAGGCATCTAGAATCTCTTTCTCTGTTGGAGTACAATTTGCCTCTGAACCTGTGTAGCCTCAACTCCAGAAACCAAGAGGATGCCCATGTGTCTCACCTGGAGTTCCTTGCCACAAGTACCAGGTTGGACCATTGTCCCTTGCAGCTGTGTACAAAATGATCTTATGTCTGGACCATCTTGGACAGGTCCCAGATCCATTGCGTGAACTACTTCTTGCTTTATCTGGTCAAAGGCTGTTTGTTGTTCAGGTCCCCATTGGAATCTGTTTCTCTTTCAAGTCAAATCATAGAGAGGTTTCACAATCTGACTGTATCCAGGAATGTGCAGTCTCCAGAATTCCACTATACCCAGAAACTTAGAGTCTCTTGTTCATGGGATTTGCCATGGTAGAGACTCTGTTTACCACATCCACTGGACTGTGAGAGTGATCATCCTGCTACCACACTCCCAGAAACTGGATCTCTCTGGCAGGTCCTTTCACCTTCTCTCGTTTAATGGTGAAACTTGCTTTCAAGACAATGTAAATTATTTTACCTTTCTCCAAGACTTCTTCAGCAGTTTTACCCCAGATGATGATGTTGTTGATGAACTGGATGTGTTCTGGAGCACCACCTTTCTCCAGAGCATCATGGATCACTGCGTGACAGATACTTGAACTGTGAACCCAGCCCACTGGCAATCTGTTAAAAGTATACAGAACTCCTCTCCAGGTGAAGGCAAACTGAGGCCTGCATTCCTCTGCTATGGGAATAGAGAGGAAAGCATTAGCAATGTCTATGGTAGCATACCACTTGGCCTCTTTGGATTCCAGTTCATACTGGAGTTCCATTGTGTCTGGTACTGCTGCACTCATAGATGGAGTTACTTCATTCAGGGCACAGAAGTTGACTGTCAGATGCCAGTCTCTGTTTTGTTTTCACACAGGCCACACTGGACTGTTGAAAGGTGAATGAGCTTTGGTGACCACATTCTGACTTTCCAACTGACAAATAAGATGCTGAATGGGCAACAAAGAGTCACAGTTGGTTCTGTATTGTCTGTGATGCACAGTCTGAGAAGCAACTGGCAACTTTATATCCTCTATCTCATGATGCCCAACAACTGTAGATTCATTAGAAAGCTCAGGTCTAATAGATAGGTCCAATTTTTCTCCATCAGCTTTTACAGATGCCACTCCAAAAGCCCATTTGTAACCCTTAGGGACTTTGAAACTTTGCCCTTCTCTCAGAAAATCAATTGCCAAAATACAAGGTGCTCAGGTCCTGTCACAACAGTATGTTTCTTCCACTGTTTACCAGTTAAACTTATATCAACCTCTACCTTAGTTAACTCTTGAGATCCACCAGTTACTCTTAGAATAGTTATAGGCTCTGATCCCTGATAATTTGATGGCATTATGGTGCACTGAGCTCCTGTGCCAACCAAGGCCCTGTACTTCTGAAATTTTTAAGTGCCAGGCCACATCCCAATAGATTCTGTTGTCTCGATTATCCTTCTCTCCCTGTCAGGAGGCAGGGCACACCTAATTGTGGGGAATACACCCACATGTGCAGTTAGCACAGCGTCCAATGTCAGACGTAGCATCACTGTTGGAGCTGTTAGAGTTGTTCTGGGAAACTGTGGAAGTAACAGCTCTCCTTCTGGTATTGCTACCTCTGCACTCTGCAGTTCCCTTAATCTCCTGAAAAGACCAGAAGTTGGTTGACCATCCCATTTAATCATATTCTCACCAAACTGATCACACAGAGTTGTCCAAATACATGATTGCCTCTGTTGTCTGTTTGGGTTTGACCTGTTTTGGAATGGCCTTCTTGGAGGATGTCTGTTTCTAACAGCTGAAACTTCTATCCATCTGGAGGAAAAAGAATTGGAATTATCTCCTGGTGCCATTTTGGATATGGAGGTTTTGAGTTGCTCCTTCAGGTCTTTCATGCAATTCTCAATTTTTTTCAGACAGAGTTTCAATGGCTGAAACCAAAGAAACACGTGTGAGACTATCCTCCAGTTGTCTCATTTGGTCAGTGAAGTGAAATGGCCAACTGTAGGAGGCGTTCCACCATAATTTCTTGCCAGAATTCTGCTTTCCAGAATAGTAGCATAATTAGTAGGAGTAAGTTTGATGAGCTTTTTTGCAAGACCTGTTCCCACAGGAATTTCATCAGGATTGAGAGTTCTGTGGTCTCCATACATCACTTCTCTCATAGCAAACTCTCTCAAGCACTTAATTCTTTCATCCATAGTGTTCCAAGGCTTAGGGTTCCATGGAAGACCATCTCTGGATGGGTACCTCATAAGAGCTGCCAGTAGAAGGGGTGTCCACAGAGAAACCTTACCAAAACACCTGCTCAGATGTCTGTCTATTCCACTATCTTTCAAGAGGGTTCCAAGACTAGATGCTGACTTGTACCCCACTACTAAAGCAGGGGTTCCCGTATTGTAACACCCGCCTAGCCATGTCAGAATTGGCTCATTCTCTCCTCTAATGTAATCCTGGGTACATTCGCTGCTTGAATGCATCTTCATCTTAATCACATCCTCTTGAAGATGCTGTCTCCACAATCCTGCTGCTACTCTGTATAGGACCTCTTTAAGTTCAGAAACACCTCTGTTAGCTCCTGACTTACCAGAGCCTATATTCTGCCCTGCATCTCCACTATCCAGTGATGGTCTCAATAATTCAGCTATATCTTTAAGGCAAACTTTCTCTCCATTTTCAGAAGGATCCTATGTCTACTGCATTTAAAAATAAAACGTTGTCTTAGCCGCTCATCTCTCCCATAGCAAAGCCATTTACATGAACACATTAATTATTACCGACAGCAGAGTCACACTCAGCAAATAAATCACTTTGGAATCCCAGTTGCTACTGCTCACATAGTTTTCAACTACAGGAATGCTGAATTCATACATTTCTGCAGGCAATATAGTTGAAGTGACATTCCATTATTTCTTAAGCCAAAAGAGCCCAAGACAGCATTTCAGCGGTAAGCTCCATCGGGAACTCACCGAGATCAGGAGCCTCAGAAAAGCATTAACTGTTCCCTTTTCAAACTGCGGGACCCACGCAGAATCTCGACACTCGGCTAGGATCAGCTCTTGCCGTTTCTCCATGTGCTCAGGATTGCTTGGGCTCCCTGCATGCCGTGGCACTTTAAAAAGCCAGCAGCAGCTCACAGGCGGTTCTGTTTCAGGCCGGGTTCTTGCTTGGATGTGCACACCGCCACACTTTTTCTAAAACTTTGTCCAGTAGGTCCCGTGGGCAGGGCTAGTCATGGTGGCAACTTGCTACAATAACTCCTTTAAAAAGTCAGTCTCGACTCAGACTGAGGGAGAATATAAGCAGGCAGGTAGGTGTCATAAGCAAGAGGTAGGTGTCCAGGCATCTGGCTGCAGGCAGTGCTGGAGCCTGGCACTTGAGATGCAGGGTAGTGGAGACAGCTCCTGCATAACATGTGAGCAGGTCGACTATCTGCTTAGCCTGGTGGCCGGACTGAAGGACGAGGTTGCTAGACTTAGAGATGTAAGGGATTGTAGAAGGGTGACGAACCTGAGTAACCAGGCTCTGCAGGCCCCTCCAGCAGAGGCTGGTTTTCCAAAAAGCAGCGGGGAATGGACACAGGTTCCTCTCAAAAGACGCAAGGCTAAACCTCCTTGCCTCCCCTCACCTTCCCCACTGCCCTTGGAAAACAAGTATGGGGCAATGGAGATCGAGGGTGAGGTGATTCTGATGCCGGAGGACACACCATCTGGGGTTTTCTCTGTGGCAAAACAGCCTAAGGCAAAACAACCTATGGCAAAACAGCCTAAGGTTAAACAGCCTAAGGTTAAACAGTCTAAGGTTAAACAGCCTTCCCCTGGCATCAGGACATGCTCCCTTAAAAAAAAGAGGAGGGTAATTATTATTGGTGATTCCCTCCTGAGGGGAACATATGTCGGCCAGACCCTACTCACAGGGAGGTTTGTCGCCTCCCGGGAGCTAGGGTTGGAGATGTTACCAGAAGGCTACCTGGTATGGTGCAGCCCTCTGACTACTATCCCTTAATAGTTATGCAGTTAGGGAATGATGATGTTGCAACCAGAACTCCCAGGGCTATCAAGAATGACTTTAGGGCCCTGGGGGATCTCGTTGAGGGGTCAGGTGCACAAATAATTGTTTCATCTATTCCCTTAGTTGCAGAAGGGAATACAAGAAGGAACAGGTCAGCAGCTGCAGTCAACAAGTGGCTTAGAGGCTGGTGCAGTCAAAAGAATTTTGGGTTTTTTGATCTTGAAAAACTGTCTACTGCACCAGGTCAGCTGGCAACAGATGGAGTACATCTGTCCCAGAGGGGGAGAAAGATCAGAGTATACAAGAATGGCCTGTCCCTCAAAGGGAAAAAGATTCTAGGAAGAGAATTGGCAGGTCTCATAGATAGGGCTTTAAACTAGTTTCAAAGGGGGAAGGGCCTGAAACCAGTCCCCCCAGGCAGGAGTGTGGGGGTGAAAAGCTAGTGCCAGAGGTGAAACCAGCAGCCCGGCGGAAGTGCATGTACGCTAATGCACGAGGCATGGGCAAAAAACAAGAGGAGCTGGAAGCCTTGCTGCAGCAGGAAAGTTATGATGTAGTTGCCATCACAGAGATGTGGTGGGATGACTCACATGACTGGAGCGCTGCAATCGACGGCTACAGGCTCTTCAGGAGAGACAGGCAAGGAAGAAGGGGTGGAGGGGTGGCCCTGTACATCAGGAAGGCACTAGATGCCATTGAGCTGGAGATCAGGGACCATCAGGTTGAGTGCCTGTGGGTGAGAATTAGAGGGAAGGCCAACAGGGCTGACATCCTGGTTGGAGTCTGTTATAGACTACCCAACCAGGATGAAGATGTTGATGAGCTATTCTATAGGCAGCTTAAGGCTGTCTCAAGATTGCCTAACCTTGTTCTCATGGGCGACTTCAACCTGCCTGATATCTGCTGGGATCTTAACATAGCAGAGAGGAGGCAATCTAGGAGGTTCTTAGAATGCATGGAGGACAGCTTCTTATCCCAGGTGCGTCGTGAGCCTACCAGGGGTAAGGCTATGCTTGACCTCCTCTTCACCAATAGGGAAGGGCTGGTGGGTGATGTGGTGGTTGGAGGGTGCTTAGGGGCCAGTGACCACGAGATAATTGAATTTTCAGTATTTGGTCAAGCTAAGAGGGGCAGCAAGAAGACCTCCACTCTGGACTTCTGGAGGGCAGACTTCAGGCTACTCAAGGAACTAATTCAGAGGGTTCCTTGGGATAAAGCCCTTAAAAACAAAGGGGTCCAGGAGAGCTGGGCCTACTTCAAGGAAGAACTCTTGAAGGTGCAGGAACAGGCTGTGCCAATGTGCCGGAAGATGAGCTGCCAGGGCAGACGGCCAGCTTGAATGGGCAATGAACTTCTAAAAGAACTAAGGGGAAAAAAGAGGGTGTATCATCTTTGGAAGAAAGGTGAGGCAACCCGCGGAATGTTTAAGGATGCTGCTAGGTCTTGTAGGAAGAAAATTAGGTGGCAAAAGCACATCTGGAGCTTAGACTGGCCTATGCTGTGAAGGACAACAAAAATTCCTTCAATAAATACATTAATAGCAATAGGAAGGGCAAGGACAACCTCCACTCCTTGGTGGACACAGAGGGGAACGGTGTAACAAAGGATGAGGAAAAGGCAGAGGTACTTAACACCTTCTTTGCCTCAATTTTTACTAGCAGGACAGAATGTCTTCCAGACAGCCGGCCTGTAGAGCTGGCAGAAAGAGCCAGGGTGCAGCATAGTTTTCCTCTGTTCCAGAATGGGGTAGTTGGAGATCTCCTTAGCCGCTTGGATCCCCACAAGTCCATGGGACCAGATGGAATCCATCCTAGGGTGCAGAGAGAGCTGGCAGATGAGCTGGCTGGGCCACTCTCCATCATTTTTCAGCAGTCCTGGCTCACTGGAGATGTCCCATAGGATTGGAAGCTGGCCAACCTGGTGCCATCCATAAGAAGTGCCGCTTGGATGAGCCAGGGAATTATAGGCCTGTCAGCCTGACCTCAGTGCCAGGCAAGATTATGGAACAGGTCATCTTGAGTGCAATCACACAGCACTTCCAGGATGGCCAAGGGATCAGGCCCAGCCAGCATGGATTTAGGAAGGGTAGGTCCTGCCGGACCAACCTGATTTCCTTCTATGATCAGGTAACCCACCTGGTGGATGTGGGGAGGTGGATGTAGTCTACCTGGACTTCAGCAAGGCCTTTGACACTGTCCCCCACAGCAAATTCCTGGCCAAGATACCAGCCCATGGCTTAGATGGGAGCACACTGCGATGGGTTAGGAACTGGCTGGAGGGCTGTGCCCAGAGAGTGGTGGTGAATGGTGCCACATCCAGCTGGCGGCCAGTCAGTAGTGGAGTCCCTCAGGGATCAGTGCTGGGCCCTTGCCCTTTAACATCTTTATTGATGATCTGGATGAGGGCATTGAGTCCATCATCAGTAAATTTGCAGATGACACCGAGCTGGGGGCAGGTGTTGATCTGCTGGAGAGTAGAGGGCCTTTGCAGAGGGACCTCAACAGGCTGGACAGATGGGCAGAGTCCAACGGCATGAGATTTAACACATCCAAGTGCCAGGTTCTGCACATTGGCCACAACAACCCCATGCAGTGCTACAGGTTGGAGTCAGAGAGGCTGGAGAACAGCCAGGTAGAGAAGGACCTGAGAGTACTGGTCGATGGTAGGCTGAACATGAGCCTGCAGTGTGCCCAGGCAGCCAGGAGGGCCAATGGCATCCTGGCCTGCATCAGGAACAGTATGGCCAGCAGGAACAGGGAGGTCATTCTGCCCCTGTACACTGCACTGGTTAGGCCGCACCTCGAGTCCTGTGTCCAGTTCTGTGCCCCTCAGTTTAGGAAGGATGTTGACTTGCTGGAGCGTGTCCAGAGAAGGGCAATAAAGTTGGTGAGGGGCTTGAAACACAAGCTCTGTGAGGAGAGACTGAGGGAGCTGGGCTTGCTTAGCCTGGAGAGGAGGAGACTCAGGGGTGACCTTATTGCTGTCTACAACTACCTGAAGGGAGGTTGTAGACAGGCAGAGGTTGGCAACCAGTACCAGAACAGGCAACCAGTACCAGAACAAGAGGGCACAGTCTCAGGCTGCACCAGGGGAGGTTCAGGCTGGAGGTTAGGAGGAAGTTCTACACAGAGAGAGTGATTGCCCATTGGAATGGGCTGCCTTGGGAGGTGGTGGAGTCACCATCACTGGAGGTGTTCAGGAGAAGACTTGATAGGGTGCTTGGTTGTATGGTTTAGTTGGTTGGTTGGTGTTGGATGATAGGTTGGACGCGATGATCTTGAAGGTCTCTTCTAACCTGGTTTATTCTATTTTATTCTATTCTAGTCTAGTCTATATTTATTCTATTCTGTTAAAAGGAGAAGCCTGTTCCCCAAACATATTCATTATAGGCCCTATCCAGAAAATGCTGCAGCTTTCCCAGAGGAGCAAATAGGAAGATGTTAATCAGTTAGAAGGTAGAAGGGCTCTGCAGAGGGACCTTGACTGACTGGACAGATAGGCAGAATCCAATGGGATGGCATTTAACAAGTCCAAGTGCTGAGTGCTGCACTTTGGCTACGGCAATCCCATGCAGAGCTACAGGCTGGGGTCAGAGTGGCTGGAGAGCCCCCAAACAGAGAGGGACCTGGGGGTGCTGATTGACAGCCACCTGAATATGAGCCAGCAGTGTGTCCAGGTGGCCAAGAAGACCAATGGCATCCTGGCCTGCATTAGGAATAGTGTGGCCAGCAGGAGCAGGGAGGTCATTGTGCCCCTGTACTCTGCATTGGCTAGGCTGCACCTTGAGTACTGTGCCGAGTTCTGGGCCCCTCAGTTTAAGAAGGACATCGAAACACTTGAACATGTCCAGAGAAGGGCAACAAGGCTGGTGAGAGGCCTTGAACACAAGCCCTATGAGGAGAGGCTGAGGGAGCTGGGATTGTTTAGCCTGGAGAAGAGGAGGCTCAGGGGTGACCTCATTGCCCTCTACAACTACCTGAGGGGTGGTTGTGGCCAGGAAGGGGTTGGTCTCTTCTCCCAGGCAACCAGCACCAGAACAAGGGGACACAGTCTCAAGCTGCGTCAGGGGAGGTTTAGACTCGAGGTGAGGAGAAAGTTCTTCACTGAGCGAGTCATTCGTCATTGGAAGGGGTTGCCCAGGGAGGTGGTTGAGTCATCGTCCCTGGAGGCGTTCAAGAGGAGATTGGACGTGGCACTTGGTGCCATGGTCTAGTCGTGGGATCTGTGGTGATAGGTTGGACTCGATGATCCTCGAGGTCCTTTCCAACCTAAGTTATACTGTGATACTGTGATACTGTGATAATGTGATACTGTGATACTTTAATGGAGAGACATTCACTGAAACAGGTATTTTTCTGCATCAGATGTTTGCCTTCTGGAAATGTCTAACCTGTCATAGACATTGTGGTGCAGTAAATCCTGTTAAAAGTGGTGGAATTGTTTTAGTAATTTTTTATGTCAGCAGCCTTCCACTATAACATACTAACTAGCAATAACTCTTATGAACAATACGCAACACTTGGAATACAGTCATGAGAAGTACCTGAGCCTCTCAGTACCGTTATCTCTCTCTTCCAGTAATGTGTATATAGAAAGAATCCCTTCAAATCCCTTAAAAGTAATTTACATAACTCTATCTTTTAGTACTACTAATGATAAACTTTCAAATTGCACTTATGTTCTTGCTGCCTTGTAACTTTCTGGTGACCTAATCAACTTACTTAAACAGACCCACAAGCTCTCCTGCTGTTCCACCAGAAAATTTACTAATCTTTAGCAGGGAATGACCAGCACAATTACGATAAAATTAGGGCCAGAAAAACATTCTTTAATAGGACAACATTTCAGCCAAACATCTGTAACAAAAATATTAGAATCATGTTCAATAAAATACTTGTGTCAATTGCACCATATTAATAAAAAATCTGAAAAAAAAATCAAAACAGTCACTGACTAAAATTATTTCCAAATTCTCTTAAAGATTGCCTTTAAAGTGCAACATTTCAAACAGCAAAGATATCTTTTTCTTTTTCTGCTATGCTTTTGGAACTTCCAGGGTATCAAAATATGTCAGTTATTCACACTGCATGACATACCTGTTATGCCATTTAAGAAAGCATACATGCCTTGTGAACACCTTGTATCCATAAACTCTAATGAACTAAAGAACTCAGAATTCCTGTCTAGTCAAATATCTACAAAATACACGTTAAAGAAAAATAAAAATACAACAACCAACTAAACAAACAAAACTTTAATCTTATGAATTCTCACTTGTGGTAGTTTTAGGCTATGCCTTTAAAAATTTTTCACAGATCTTGAACAGAATGTTGTAAAATATAAATAAATCACTATTGGGTGTAACAAGGAAAATCATGATCATTCTGAACAATCCCTTTGGAAAGATAAATGACTTAAGTTAGTAATGTAAATAATTTCTCTCTTCTCACTTCCTCAGTCTGGGAGATACTAACTTGCCTCTGCTTGACCTTGGCTGCGCTGCTTTTGTTGTGACTGGTATTAACTTTTCTGCTTGTGTCTCTCCCCCCTTTTGTTCAGGGGTGTGGTTCTTGTGCTGTTTATTAACTGTAAATATCTCTAAATATTGCAAATACTGTATATCTTGTACATATTCATTGCATTTCATTGTAGATTGTAGTTTTGCTTGCAAATACAGCTTCATTTTGCTTCCAACTGAGCTGGTCTCAGAAATTTATTGAGGGGGTGGGGGGAGGAGAGAATTCTCAACCACCACATCACTTTTCTTGCTTTAACTTGTAGGAAAAATCTTGCTTCAGAACTAAGTACTATAGTAAGAATTTGGTTTTTATTAATCTGAAGCACCTTAAGGTCCAGATTCAACTGCCCCATTTGCTCTTGTATATGATGACTTCTAGGTACAGTCAGAGTTTGAATCATGTATACCATCCAAAATTCAACAACAGATAAATATGCAATGTGTAAAACATCATCAGTAGCTTTATAAGCAAAATAATTTAACTCAAAAAGTTACTACCTTATTCTTTCAAAATGTGAGGAAAACTGAGGAAGGATACAACCTTGTAAAAGGCAAATATGAAACTAAATAAATTTTAGGAAACATCATGCTTAACAACTCTACTAAAAGAAAAATCTGTCACCTACTGTGTAAGATAGTTCCCATTCATAATGCTTACATCATAGTGAAGAGGTGATTTTGAACAGTCAGCATGGCTTTGCCAAGGGCAAATCCTGCCTGACAAACCTGGTGGCCTTCTATGAACAGAAGATGAAATTAATAGTTGAGGGGAGAGCAACTGATGTCATTTACCTGGACCTGAGCAAAGCCTTCGACACTGTCCTGCACCACATCCTGGTCTCCAAACTGATGAAACATGGGTTTGATGGGTGGACCACTAGATGGATAAAGAACTGGCTTGATGGCCGGACTCAAAGAGTGGCTGTCAATGGCTCCATGTCCCAGTGGAGGCCAGTGACAAGTGGAGTCCCTCAGGGATCAGTCCAGGGACCTGTCTTATTCAACATCATTGTGGGTGACATGGACAGTGGCATTGAGTGCACCCTCAGCAAGTTTGCTGATGACATCAAGCTGTGTGGTGCAGCAGACATGTTGGAGGGAAGAGAGGCCATCCAGAGGGATCTTGGCAGGCTGGAGAGGTGGGCACAAGCTGACCTCATGAGGTTCAACAAGAGCAAGTGCAGGGTCCTGCATCTGGGTCAAGGCAATCCCAGGCACAAATCCAGGCTGGGCAGTGACTGGCTGGAAAGCAGGCCTGAGGAGAGAGACTTGGGGATGCTGGTGGACGAGAAGCTCAACTTGAGCTCTCAGTGTGCACTTGCAGCCCGCAAAGCCCATCAGATCCTGGGCTGCATCAGGAGGAGTGTGGCCAGCAGGTCAAGGGAGGTGATTCTCCTCCTCTACTCAGCTCTGGTGAGACCCCACCTGGAGTATTGTGTCCAGTTCTGGAGCCCCTATTACAAGAGGGATATGGATGTGCTGGAACGTGTCCAGAGAAGGGCCACAAGGGTGATCAGAGGGCTGGAGCACCTCTCCTATGAGGACAGACTGAAGGAGTTGGGGCTGTTCAGTCTGCAGAAGAGAAGGCTCCAAGGTGAACTTAATTGTGGCCTTCCAGTATCTGAACCTACAAGAAGGCTGGGGAGGGACTTCTCAGGATGTCAGGTAGTGATAGGACTAGGGGGAATGGAATGAAGCTGGAGGTGGGGAGATTCAGGCTGGACACGAGGAGGAGGTTCTTCCCCATGAGTGGTGAGACCCTTGAATGGGTTGTCCAGGGAGGTGGTTGAGGCCCCGTCCCTCGGGGTGTTTAAGAGCAGGCTGGATGAGGCTCTGTCCAGCCTGATCTAGTGTGGGGTGTCCCTGCCCATGGCAGGGGGGTTGGAACTAGATGATCCTTGTGGTCCCTTCCAACCTTGACTGATATTATGATACTATGATCACTGTAGCACTGGATATCTGCTGTAAGAATCACTGTATTGGATTTGGCTGAGCTGGAGTTAATTCTCTTGTGAGCATCTTTCTGGTGCTGTTTTTGGCAGTCCCAAAGCTGGGTGTTGATAACACACCAGTGTTTTGGCTACTGCTGCACTGTCCTTTTCAAAGGTTTCCCCACCCCAAGAGTATGCTGAGGGGTGGGCAAGTTCTCAGGAGGGGATGCAGCAGGTGACCCAAACTAGCCAAAGGGGTATTCCATGCTATATGACATCAGCTCAGATATAAGAAGTAGTGGGCAAGAAGGTCAACAGATCTCTATCATCAAATGGTAAGGGATGAGGGAGATTTTGATTAAGGGGCTGGTCCATCAACTGGGAGATCAAAGGGAATGAGTGAAATCAAGCAGGAAGCAGAGACTACCCAGTTCCTGACCTCAGCAAAACTAAGAGATATGCGTAAGGATTATAGCTGCCAGCCAGGAGAGCAGATTGCTGCTTGGATGCTCTGGTGATGGGATAATGGGGCTGATAGTCGATTGCTAGAAGGGAAAGAAGCCAAACAACTGGGACCCATAGCCAGAAACAGAGGGATTGAGAAAGGAATTGAAAAAGAAACCAGTATATCCAGTCTCTGGAGATGACTCCTGTTAAGCATGAGGGCAAGGAACCCGCACGTTGGAAGTTATCTGTAGAGACCTAGACAATGAGAGCACCTCCACAGATCTTGAGCATGTCCCATGAAGACAGGCCATGTAGAGAAAGGTGATACAAGGTGCCCCAGCATCAT
This sequence comes from Melanerpes aurifrons, assembly GCA_011125475.1. Classification (NCBI taxonomy): domain Eukaryota; kingdom Metazoa; phylum Chordata; class Aves; order Piciformes; family Picidae; genus Melanerpes; species Melanerpes aurifrons. The sequence goes on along the minus strand of WWNC01000080.1, from coordinate 2,929,430 downwards.
ACTCAAACAACTTAGTGATGTTTATTATTTGGATGGAGATACACAGTCTGTGGAGACAGTGTCACCTTGGCTCCAGAATTTTGAGAATAATCCCTATACCACCTCATTCCCAGGAGCCAGTGCCTCATCTACCAGGAATACTCCATGAAATCAGTTTTCTCCTGCCCCAGTCAGCAGGAAGGGGAGCCCCAGATCCATGCCACATGGAGCACTGTTTTTTCCTGCATGACCAGGGGGAGGACATGAGGAAATGGGGTGGTGAACCCACTTCTAAACTGGAAGCTTATGTATGTTAACTGAGAGGGAAGATGGTGGTTAAGAAGGGATCATTTAAGAAGGCGGTAAAGGTAGCTGCTGTAGAGAGTCAAAGGGGCAATCAACAATCTTCCAGGCAGACAACAGTTGAGGTAACATCTCTTAATCATGATTAGGGGACCTCTGGTCAGGCATCACCAAGGTCAGTGAATACTCTGATGAAGACCCAGAGAAGAGGGTTCCTGCCTTCAGCCAGGAGGAGGAAAGGGATGACAGGGTGTACTGGACTGTGTGGATTCGATGGCCTGGCACGCTGAAGCCATAGAAGTATAAGGTGTTGGTAGACATGGGTGCACAGCGTACATTGATGTCATCAGGGAATACAGGTGCTGGATCCATCTGTGAACATCAGCTCACATACCATGCAAGAAGTTTATGCAAGACACAGGGAAACATAATATATCTGTTTTTATCTCAACTTGAACTGAACTGTGAATTTAGTTTGTCATAAATTCCTTGGTTTTCTTTAACATTTCTTTTTTACTGGAAGAGAAAGTTGTAACAAGGACTGTTGCTAGAAATTATTACTGGTTATGAAAATATTTTTCCATTGTTCAGTGGTTATCATTATAATATAAATCATATAAGGCATAACATTCAGTGTTAATTTTTTTTTTAAACACTAACTTCTCTCAACTAATAATAAAATTATCATTATTTGGAACCTTTTTAAAAGACAGTAAGTTAAGCTCAACACTAAGCAGTGTTAGAAAAAAATGCTTCTTTTTAGAAGTTAAAACCATTCATATTACATAGATCATTATTCTCAAGAATTACAATAAGCATTTGAGTCTTAAGTTTTAAAAGCACTTAGAGATTCTGTCTTTTTAAACACTGCATCCACCATGTTCTGATAGTTTGTATCAGTAATTTATCTTGCATTTTGTATAGTTATATTATGCAAAATATTTTTAAAATCACTTTCCTTCACAAACTGCCTACATCCACCTCACAGGTGTATACATCTATACATATACAAACATCCTGACTCAATCTCTACCCCACACACCAACACATGGCAAATTGAAAGAACTGAAGACTGGACAAATGTCACTACCATTACTTTGGAGTCCAGACAAATTATAGGAAGAGAATAAAAGTAGTTTAAAATGAGAAAATATATTTGTCATCAAACTAGACCAAAATATCTTCGACTTGTAGGACAGAATGCCTAGCAGCTTGCTACATTTTAGAAAGAAATGCTTATGAAGAAGACATCAAATAGGAAATATGCTACCAACCAATTTGATATGAAGAATCAGAGATTACTTTATCCTCAAACATAATGTTTTTCAAGAAGTACCTTTAGCATCAGTTAAATTCTCTGTCAAGAACCATGTGAAAATTGTGTGGCTGTGGTGAAGGCTGCATATGCCCAGAATTATGCCCCAAATATTGCCAAAACTTGTTCCTACATGTTTTGCTCAACTGCCCGCTTCCCCCTCCTTTCTGGAGTGGCTGCTCAGCCCAGAGCCAAGTAAACAAACGGCCAGGCATCAATCAGCCAGAGTAAACAACCCAACCTGCGTTCTTTGGGGTAAACAAGATCATGCACCCACTTTGTCGGATGCTTGTGTTTTATCCAAGTTTGAGCATAATTCTGACCACGATTTTTTACTGGTTTATGATGTGTTTACCAAGTTTGACTATTGGCTAAATCCAAGCCTTGAGCAACTTGTAAACAACTCGCTCTTTTGCGCTGTTCTGCTTTGTCGCTTTTGCTTCTGCTTTTGCCCCATGCATGTGTACTGCCTTTTTCTGCAGTCCGGAGAGAAGCACCTCATGCCTCAGTTTATCCCGGAAGCCAGCAAAGAGTCATTCGCTTCGTTTCATTACAGTTTAGCGTCGTACCCCAGTCCCGCCTCCGCCTCAACTCTGAAGCTGCTCCGGAACGGGACCAGCTACCCCCACAGCGTCCTGCAGATTCTGCGGGACCGCCAGCAACGGGGAGTGCCCAAGCGCCTCTCCAGGTGAACATGCCTGCCAGCAGACATCTACACCGCATCCCTGCAGCAGCAGAAGGCTTGCCTCCGCTGTGTTCAGAAGGGACCGCCCCAGGAGCCAGCCCTGGCAGCGACCAGATACGGCTCCGCCAGGTCCCCGCAAGCCATGGCAACCAGCGTAGCAGTAACTTAACCAACACCTTAGCAAGCGAAACTATCTTTCCCGTGTTCACATACTGAACATCACTGTGGGTTCTGTTTAAAATCCCCGTGCTTTAGCTCATGTGGTATTGTGAACTATGGTTTATAAGGCAGCACCCCAGTTATGCCTGGAGCCATAATTCGTGATCAAAAATTGATTTAAGTTTCTTTAAACGGTTCTTTAATTGTATGCACTGACCCTTTGTCTTCCCTAGCTATTTAGCAGCCATGTGCCTTGTTGAGTCACCATCTGCTGGAAAAGCAGTGGAATTGGACTCTTGGTTCTAATTGGATAACTGTTTAGTATTTTTCTTATTTGATTTACAATTGTTAAACTTTACCAGTTTATGGGATTTATCCACAGCCGTACACCAAGACCTGCATATATGGATAGATAGAAGGTTATTACTATTTTTATATTGATAACAAAAATAGTATTATTAATTTTTCTTTAATAATAATTAACAGCAATTAAACATCACAGTGGCAGAATTTCTGATTAAAATTGTGGAGTATGATTTAAATCCCAGATTCACCAAGGCCTGGAAACAAAAAGGATCTCCTTAAGGGTTTCCAACAAGTAAGGTCGGTCTGTCAGGCAGAGAAGGAGTTCAGTCTGGATCTTTCTGGATGACTAGTTATTTCAGGCTAAGTGAAAATAGGAAAATTGAATAAGATATTACATTCCATACAACACATTTATGGTGTTTGTAATTTTATTTGTATCATCAGTTCTCACCTCCAAACCAAATGAAAGTTGAAAGGTACATAGCACTTGTGCATAAAAAAAAAACTCCTATGGTAAATTCAGGTCAAATTTGGTCTGGTGACAAAATGGCTTTCCCTAAAATGAATGCAGTATCTTGCTGAAGAGACAACAATTGACTCTGGGCTAGTGTCACAATGCAGTTACTCAATGACAAGTAGAGGCAGAATAAATGACATAACAGAGAAAAAACAATAAGCATTTTCACAGAATGCCAGAATCTTAAGGCCTGGAAAGGACCTCAAAAGATTATCTAGTCCAACCCCCACTGCCAGATGAGGATCACCTATACCAGATGACACAGGAACACATCCAGGTGGGTTTTGAATATCCCTAGAGAAGGAAACTCCACAACCCTGCTGGGCAGCCTGTTCCATTAACTGAGTGTGAGAATAAGGCAGCAATCTGTATCCTTAGATCAGATGCATGTATTTAAAAAAACAAACAAAACCCATAAAAATAAAGCTGCTCATGTGTACTAACAAGTTACATGCTGACGGATCACAGTTGTGGGTAAAAAGCAGAGCTGGTTTTTAACTTAGCCATAAGTTAAAAACCCTATTTGCAAGAGGACATTTGCAAGCCCACTTCACCATAGCCTTCAACCAATTGCCTGGGAAGGAGTATACTAACCACTTGGTTCAGAGGACCAGAGGGTAGGCTTCACATTACACACCTAATAACTCACTAACATCTATGAGCCAGTTCATGGCAGCACAGACCCTTAGCACTGTTTCCTTCATAAATCATGCCTCCACATTATATAGATTCACCTATATATAGGTTTAATTGAGATCTGAGTCAAAGTAATTCAGAACATTAAATTAATTCTTCACTGAATCAGGGCCAGATTGTCCAGTACTTTACAAAAACTAGCCCCTAGTCAAGTTTGCAAATACATGAGGAGTAGCATCTTCAAGCAGCCAGCAATGGTAAAGCTGTAAAATCCATACACAAACACCATCCAAAAGTCTTTATACCTGTGAGAAGATCCCAGGCTAGGGCAGCAAGCCAGCAGCATTATCACCGATAAGAAATAGCCAGAACATATTAATCAACAGCTATATTTGTCAGTCACAACAGATGGAAAAGAAAAATGTGTTACCTTCCTTTCCTGTCTTAGCAATTGAAATAGATTTTCCACAAAGTTCCTGAAAAACTTATCAGCAGAAGCTGTTCTCAACATATTAATGGAGAGAGTAATTAATCACACTATCTAGTACTTCAGCAGACATTTGCTATGTTCTACATACTCCATAATATGATCAATCAATCAAAAGCAGTTGTACACACAACATGCCTTCACAAATACATACAGTGAAGTAAGAGAAAGATTAACGACTCCAAACAGATGTAAAATTCCTTTACCCAATGCAGCAGAAATAATCCCCAAAAGTCTATTAAGTCAACATCTGATTAAGTTTTATAACATACATAATTAGGACTTGATTCCTGCAATGAGATTGTTGGCTTTTATGGAAACAAATGAAAAGAAAGACTCTATTGAAAGGTGCCACTTGAAGAAGACCTTGGCCTGTGATGAACTGTGAAACATTCAATAATAACTCTTCATACTTACTATGTGGATTCAGTCCCTTATTTATGTGAATGTCTCTTAGTGTACTGGTTAGAACTGAAGCAATTGTTGCCTAGAATCTTGAAAGTGAAAGGCCTTTCTGTCTTTGAGAGGAAGGAGGGGAGAAAGAGAGAATTCTGTAAACCAGCTAAGTAGACGTAATAGATCTCCATCTGTCTTAGGAAAAAGATGAGGAGAAAAAAATTAAGAAAATGAATGATTGAAGTTAGAGACTTCACTATTATTGTTACAAACATTTTCCTCATACGTTTGTCTTTTTTAATCTCCTTGTGAAGCAGATGTTAATGCCTTTCCCAACTCTGATAATACCAGAGTATCAGACATTATTACACTACTTGTCTGCTAATGATTGTCATTAGATAAGTTTCTGCAGATGTTCTTACTTCATGTTAATTTTTTGTACTAGTATTTGTGGTTATACAGTTTACCTCCCAGCAGAACTGGACAAATTATATAATGGGACAACAAGCTTGTGTATGTCCTGATGATATACAAATGCAGCAGGAGAAAATAGTAGGATTACCAAGGAACTGAATAAAAATCAAATGGGAAGGAAATTAACAATTGATAAAATCAGTGGGTTTCAGACCTTGAGCAAGTCCTTGAAATAAATTCACTGAACATTACACAAGGACAGTTAGACTCAAGCACTGGAATTTCTATATGTGAAACTTAAGGAAGGAAACATCTGGTAAGAGGTGAATAAATGCAACCGAAGAACAGATTCAACTACTTTAATGAATTAAACACAGACTTTTAAAAATTAAAAGCATTGAGAGACCTTCATCCTGAACTTTCTTAGATTTCTTTCCTATACCAAAAAGGAGCTCACTTTCTCCCGAGGCAAGACATCAAATCCTGTAACACCTCTATTTCTTAAAAGCCTCAAAAGTTTACAGTAGTCACACACCCACTAAACATTCATGGGAATCATAGAATTCCCTCCTTCTGTGCACACAATAAACAGTTTGTTAGCAGTAAGACACTGCTTTCATAGCCAACTGCAGTGTGTTTTACAACATCTCACTGTGACAAAAAAGCCAAAATACCTGTATATAGCAGTAACCATTAGCATAAACTTAGTACTGAACTACTAAAGAAACTTCAAGGCCAAGGCCATAAAATATATGTATGTCCCAGTATGAGTTATTTTGTTTTCCTCTATTTCTTGCTTCTTTAAGCAACTTTGCTGGGAAAACACTTTTTAAAATACCATATAATTTTAATATTTCATTCTTCATGCAAATCTAACTGAAAGATTTTAGCCACAAGACTGATTTTTTTAATTCTTCAGAAGTTCAGCAAGGGCTAGTGTTTGGTCCAGCATCTAGGGAGGAATAACCCTATACACCAGGGTAGGTTAGGGGTTGACCTGCTGGAAAGAAGCTCCATGGAGAAAGACCTGAGAGTCCTGGTGGACAAGAAACTAACCATGAGCCAGCAGTGTGGACTTGTGGCCAGTGCCAGTAGTATCTTTGGATGTATTAAGGAGTGTGGCCAGCAGATCAAGGGAGGTTCTCCTCTCAGCCTCTTATATGCCCTATGTCTAGTTCTGGGTTCCTGAGTTCATGAGGGGCAGGGAACCACTGCAGAGAGTCCAGTGACAATGATTAGGTGACTGGCACATTGCTCTTGTGAGGAAAGGATGAGAGATATGGGGCTGTTTAGCCTGGAGAAAAGTGAGAGGGGATCTTATCAATGCTTATCGCTATCTAAAAGGCAGGTGTCAAGAGGATGGGGACAGTGTTAGCTAAGTCTGTCAATTTCATGGGAAATGCTGTTTGTCCCATCCCCTTGATTCTTGTGCTGTCTTCTGCTGAGATGATTGCAGCACTCCAGGTCATGACATAGGTATCACTAAAGCTGTAGATTATAAAATATGCATCCCCCCTCCCCCTTTTTTCTTAAATATAATCCTTATCTTAGAGATATTATGAATACAAAAAAAGACCACAACCCCCATTCTATAATATCCCTATATCAAACTCCTAACTTATGCTAATACAAAAATCCCTAAAAAACTTAAAAATCTGTGTTAAAAGTAAGCTATCAAATCAATATCTAAAAAAAAGAAACAAAAAAGATGTTACATTAACTAAAGCATGTTTTTTAAAATTAAAACCAATTTGCCACAACCCTCACCTATATTACATAGAACTCTTTTGAGATGCTATAGCACACACAAAAAAAACAAAGAAAAAAAGAAGGTTCCAAACCAAAAGAGAAAAAAAAATTAACCTATGAACTCCTAGAATAACTTATTCTACTTAAACTTACCCATTATCACTTATATCTTATAATTATTATTAATCATGTCTATTATAATAAATTACTAATTGTAATAGTATATAATACTTACCATATGCTTATCATATTTATTATTATTATTACTTTATATACTGTATTATAATTAGTAAATACTTATGATGAGTACTCACTATTCATTATGCTTACTGTTAAAACTTAACTACTAAAACCATCAAAATAACAAATCTCCAAAGTCTCTTGCAATCAGAAATAATGTTAAAATCATTATCTATATTAGGTTTGCACTTACAAAATGTTGATTTTTTTTTTAATAAAATTTGGCACTGTTACTTTAAATCAGAACAGTTTTTGTAGACAAGGGAGAGTTATCAGAAAGAGAAGATGGGGGCAAGGGGGGGACCTGACAGGCTTAGCAAAGCTGCTGTAGCTGCAGAAGGGGGGGGAAGGTAGGGGGAAAAGGAGGGAAGGGGGGGAAGGGGGGGAGAATGTCGTAGCAGGCTGTAGTGTTCATTGGAGGCATTGAAAATTTGCAAAAGTTAGCTAGAACGTGTAAAATTCTCAGCCGAAGATAACAAGCAAGTACCAGAGGAAGGCAACAGCAGCGATCCCGAGCTCAATTGATGCCCTTGAACCTCCTGCTGAGGTGCCTTTTGTCCTGCTGCGGCTGGCTCTGAAACTTGAGATGGTTAGAACACCATCGCTTCTTCCTCACTCCACACCGCTGGATATTGACGTGTATAAGCTACCAGCACATTACCCACAGCAGGATTTCTTAAGGCTTCTAGGACAGGTATCTTCGCCCAAGTCATGATTTTCACTTAAAATGTCCCTTCTGTCCAAAACGAAAATATTTTGAAGAGAGTTATAGCTCTTTTTTACAAGATCTGATTAAAGACTCCGAATATCAATCTCTCTTCTTTTATGTCCTCACCTAAAAAGGCGGCTCCACCCCCCTAGGATTACCCCAACTACTCACCTCTGCTTTGCAGTTCTGCGGATTCTCTTTCTCTTCAATTTCTTCTTTTTTTCCAAAGGTGCTTATTATTTTTCTTTCTTTTTCTTTTTTTTTTTTTTTTTTAAACATCCGGACATTCACACTATTTGGGCCTCTATTTAAGCTAAGTTGGGGACCTTTACCAGCACTAAGCTACCCTTCTTTCAGACTGGATGTTTGTGGTGGGTTGAGAGAAGGCCTAGCTCTCCCTCCCCCACAACAGAAAGAAAGCACAGATAGCCCAGTCGGAGAAGCAAAAGGATATGCTGTATTTACAAGCAAAAATTAAATGCAGGTTGTATATATATACACAATATACAGTATTTACAATATACATACAGAAATACACAGCAAAGAAAAATAATCAGAAAAAACTCCCTCCTTCGGACAGAGGAGGGCTCCCCCCCTGTACTCCCCTCTCTCCCCTTACCTCCCTTTTTTCCCAAAAAGGGTTATAGAGAGAGAAGGCAGTTATTAAGGAAGGGAATTCTTATTAGGCCTCCAAGCGCATGCAGGATTAGTGCTTATCTGGTATTCAAGGTCATTACGGCTACTTGCTCAGAAGCAGACAGGCTGGAAAGGCAGAACAGAGTGGACTGAGAAAAATTCCAACTGAACTAAAACTTAAAGTTGCATTCCACCAATCTACCAATGAAATTGATACGAAAACATTCAGCCAGAGAGTGTTCCAGCACTGTCCCTTTCTTAAAGGCACAGCCTCAAACGGTCACAATGTTAGGAGGAAATTCTACACAGAGAGAGTGATTGCCCGTTGGAATGGGCTGCCCGAGGAGGTGGTGGAGTCACCATCATTGGAGGTGTTTAGGAGGAGACTGGATGGGGTGCTTGGTTGCATGGTTCAGTTGATTAGGCAGTGTTGGATGATGGGTTGGACATGATGATCTTGAAGGTCTCTCCCAACCTGGTTTATTCCATTCCATTCCATTCCATTCCATTCCATTCCATTCCATTCCATTCCATTCCATCAACAACAGTATTTAGCAAGTCTCATAGAGACTAACAACTTAAAGACTCTCATTCTGTAGCAGCGGCAAACACCATCTCCACAGGTCTGATGAAGCCAGATCTTTTGTTGGTGGTGCAAGTTGGAGTTGTTATCTATAGGTGCTCAAGGTGCATGTTTGGGGTCAGCATTTATTGTAGTATAGGTGTTCAATCACCCTGAGCACATCTTCTAGGACAGGATGTAAGCAGGCAAAGATGTTTGTTACGTTATACAGCAAGGTTATATACTCTATCAGAAGGCACACGTGTCACATCTTAATTGGTTATTTTCTACTGGCATGAGTGTAATTAAGGCATACAATAGGATAAAATAACAAAACAATGTTTTAACACATCCAACCAAGTTCTACCCAGTTTATCTCCTTCAGTTACAGGAAGTTTACATGATTTTCTAAGTCAGAGACTAATCATAGCCTTCCAAAGCTATCTGAAAATGCCCTTCTCCTACACATTCCTAGTGGAATTATTCATTCATGTGAGCACTAAAGAATCAGCATCTCATCTTAACAGTACTTTTGGTTATTATTTCATTATCTTCTTTGGAATTATCTTGAATTTTCTTCTATTGTCTGTTGTCACCTTTCTTCAAAGCCTGTGGTAGCTGGTGGTATCACTCCCCAGGAACAGCAAGTCTAATCACAAAGTTATGACAACATAGTTCTAAAACTCAAGAGGATATGAGGTAGGACTGTTCTCATCACCAACAGTGTTGTTTTCAATATTCAGGATGTTTCTGTAAAAGACAGAAGTGCGTGTTTGTGAAAACTGTTCTAGCCCTCACTTCTGTGCTTAAATTCTGTGCATAGTTAAAAACAAAATAGAAAAAGAAAAAATAAGCACACTGTGGAAAGCAATGAAACTAAATTACACAGAAGTAAGTTTTGAACTTTCAGAACTATTGCTATTTTTGTGAAAATCTTGAATACTTTAATAAAATAAGCTTATCTTCAAGAGCAGCTGACACACTTTCGTTGTTACTTTGCTGACAAGGAAAACACAAATACTACTTATTAAAAAAAAAAATTTAAAAAAAAAATTTTGAAGATAGTCCAGGGAGAGATAATTACTTTTAAAATTTTGAAGACTACAGGATTACAGAATCACAGGATGTTAGGGGTTGAAAGGGACCTTCAAAGATCATCAAGTCCAACCACTCTGCCATGGCTGGACCATATAGAAGCTAGCATAGGTTGCACAGGAATGCAACCAGATAGGTCTAGAAAGTCTCCAGATAAGGAGACTCCACAACCTCTCTGGGGAGCCTGTTCCTGTGCTCTGTGACCCTCCCAGTGAAGAAGTTGCTCATCATGTTGAGGTGGAACCTCCTGTGCTGTTATTTATATCCATTACCCCTTGTCCTATCACAGGGTACACGTGAGTAGAGGCTGTCCTCTCCCTCTTGAGCCCCAGCCCTCAGATATTTATAAACATTTACTAAATCCCCTCTCAGTCTTCACTTCTCCAGACTTAAAAGCCCCAGGGCCCCTCAGCCTCTCCTCATAGGGCATGTGCTCCAGTTCCCCTTAATCATCCCCATAGCCCTCTGAATGACTCTCTCAAGTAAGTTCCTGTCCCTCTTGAACTGGGGAGCCCAGAACTGGATGCAGTATTCCAGGTGGGGCCTCTCTAGGGCAGAGTAGACAGGGAGGAGAACCTCTCTTGATCTGCTGCACACACTCTCCTTAATGCACCTCAGGATACCATTGGCTCTCTCGGCCACAAGGGCATATTTCTGTCCCATGGATAACTTGTTATCCACGAGGACTCCCAGGTCCTTCTCTATAGGGCTGCTCTCTAGCAGATCACCTGCTGACCTGTACTGGTGCAGTTATTATTTCTTCCCAGATGCAGGACTCTGCACTTACCTTTGTTGAACCTCATTATGTTCCTCTTTGCCCAGCTCTCCAGTCTGTCCAAATCTTGTGAACTGCCATACAGGCTTCAGACATAGCAGCCAAGGTCCCCAGTTTCATATTGTCAAGAATATTAATTTATTAACAATGTAGGAAAAACGGTGGGGAGATCATAGTAGTATCATAGTATCAGTCAGGGTTGGAAGGGACCACAAGGATCATCTAGTTCCAACCCCCCTGCCATGGGCAGGGACACCCCACACTAGATCAGGCTGGACAGAGCCTCAGCCAGCCTGCTCTTAAACACCTCTAGGGATGGCGCCCCAACCATCTCCCTGGACAACCCATTCCAGAGCTTCACCACTCATGGGGAAGAACTTCTTCCTCACGTCCAGTCTGAATCTCCCCACCTCCGACTTCATTCCATTCTCCCTAGTCCTGTCACTACCTGAGATCCTGAGAAGTCCCTCCCCAACCTTCCTGTTGGCCTCCTTCAGATACTGGAAGATCACAATAAGGTCACCTCGGAGCCTTCTCTTCTGCAGACTGAACAGCCCCAACTCCTTCAGTCTGTCCTCATAGGAGAGGTGCTCCAGCCCTCTGATCATCCTTGTGGCCCTTCTCTGGAGACACTCCAGCACCTCCATATCCCTCTTGTAATAGGGACTCGAAAACTGGATGCAGTACTCCAGTACCAGAGCTGAGTAGAGGGGGAGAATCACCTCCCTTGACCTGCTGGCCACACTCTTCTTGATGCAGCCCAGGATCTGATGGGTTTTGCGGGCTACAAGTGCACATTGAGAGCTCATGTTGAGCTTCTCGTCCACCAGCACCCCCAAGTCTCTCTCCTCAGGCCTGCTTTCCAGCTAGTCACTGCCCAGCCTGGATTTGTGCCTGGGATTGCCTTGACCCAGATGCAGGACCCTGCACTTGCTCTTGTTGAACCTCATGAGGTCAGCTTGTGCCCACCTCTCCAGCCTGTCAAGGTCCCTCTGGATGGCCTCCCTTCCCTCCAGCATGTCTGCTGCACCACACAGCTTGGTGTCATCAGCAAACTTGCTGAGGGTGCACTCAATGCCACTGTCCATGTCACCCACAAAGATGTTGAACAAGATAGGTCCCAGAACTGGTCCCTGAGGGACTCCGCTTGTCCTGGCCTCCACTGGGACATGGAGCCATTGACAGCCACTCTTTGGATGTGGCCATCAAGCCAATTCTTTACCCATCTAGTGGTTCACCCATCAAACCCATGTTTCATCAGTTTGGAGACCAGGATGTGGTGCGGGACAGTGTCAAAGGCTTTGCTCGGGTCCAAGTAAATGACATCAGTTGCTCACCCCTCATCTCTTAATGTGACCTGTTCATAGAAGGCCACCAGGTTTGTCAGGCAGGATTTGCCCTCGGTGAAGCCATGCTGACTGTTCCCAATCACCTCTTCACTATTCTTCTGAGTCAGTAGTGCCTCCAGGAGGATCTGCTCCATGATCTTTCCAGACACAGAGGTGAGACTGACTGGCCTGTAGTTCCCTGGTTCCTCCTTCTTACCCTTTTTGCAAATGGGGGTAATGTTTTCCCTTTTCCAGTCTGTGGGGACTTCCCCAGACTGCCATGACTTTTGAAATATAATAGAGAGGGGTTTAGCAACCTCATCTGCCAGTTCTCTCAGTACCCGTGAGTGTATCCCGTCGGGTCCCATGGACTTGAAAATTTTCAGATTCTTCAGGTGATCACGAACCTGATCTTAACCTACAATGGGCAGTTCTTCCTCCCCGTCCCTGGCATTGTCTTCCATAAGATCAGGAGTGTGGCTAGAGGCCCTTGCAGTGAAGACCGAGGTAAAGAAGTTATTGAGAACCTCAGCCTTTTCCTCATTACTTGTGACCATGTCACCATTTTCCTTTCTGAGGGGGCCCACACCTTCCCTAGTCTCCTTCTTCCCATTAATATACCTGTAGAAATGTTCCCTTTAACCTCCCTGGCTAGATTCAATTCAAACTCTGCTTTGGCTTTCCTAACCAGGTCTCCTTATATACTCCCTGTTCTAGCTGTCTTTCCCTCCACTGCCTGTAGAGTTTCTTTTTAAGTAATAGTGTGTCCAGTAGCTCCTTGCTCATCCAGGCAGGCTTCCTAGCATTCTTTCCTGTTTTTCTCTTTGTTGGTATACATAGGTCCTGGACACAGTGGAGGTGGTCCTTGAATACTGACCAGCTGTCCTGGGTCCCTCTTCCCTCCAGGGCTTTGTCCCACGACACTTTGGCTAGCAGATCCCTGAAGCGATCAAAGTCTGCACCCCTATAGTCTAGGGTCATACGCTTAGAATACGTCCTCCTGATTGCCCTGAGGATATTAAATTCAACTGCTTCATGGTAACTGCAGCCAAGACTGTCTCTGAGCCTCACACTGCTTACCAGCCCTTCCCTGTTGGTGAGAACAAGGTCCATCATAGCACCATTTCTTGTTGGTTCCTCTACCATTTGGAGGAGGAAGTTGTCTTCTATGCAGTCCAGGAACATCCTGGATTGCTGGTGCCTTGCTGTGTTGTCCCTCCAGTAGATGTCTAGGTGGTTGAAATCACCCATGAGGACCAGGGCTTGTGACCTGGAAGCCGCTTCTATTTGCCTATGGAGGGCCTCATCTGCTTGGATCTGCTGGTCAGGTGGCCTGTAGGAGACCCCCCCAGTAATATCTCCTTCCCCTGTCTTGCCTTTAATTTTAAACCATACACTCTCAATCAGCTCATCATCCCTCCCCAGGTGGAGCTCCACTGATTCCAACTGGATATTGACATAGAGTGAAACACCTCCTCCTCTCCTTCCCTGCCTATCCTTCCTAAAGAGTTTATACCCATCTATGCCTACATTCCAGTCATGGGTATCATCCCACCAAGTTTCAGTAACAGCCACTATGTCATGGCATCCCAGCAGCACAGTGGCCCTTAACTCATCCTGTTTGCTGCCCAAGCTGCGCGCATTCGCATAGAAGCACTTCAGCTGGGCTGGCCCTGTCCTCCTCTTGTGCCAATTCAGTATTCAGTATTCAGTATTCAGTATTCAGTATCCCTAAGGTTGGAAGAGACCTCAAAGATCATCGAGTCCAACCTGTCAATTCCCCTCGGTTTCCACAGAATGTCCTGGTGCATCATTTGTGGCTTGCCTCAGAGCAGCAAGTTAAGAGCCTTTACTAGTTCTCCATCCCTCTGCCACTGGTAAGCTGCCCCTCTGTTTGTCACTGGCCAGCAGGAGACTATTAACCCCTTCCCCTTTCAAATCTAGTTTAAAGCCCTATCAATGAGCCCTGCCAATTCCTGCCCCAGGATCCTTTTCCCCCTCTGGGACAAGTGTTTCCCATAAGTTGTTTTCAGTGCTGGTGCCTTGAAAACCAATCCATGATTGTGGAACCCAAAGCCCTGTCGATGGCACCAGCCCCTGAGCCATGTATTGACCTGTTGGCTCTTCCTCAATGTTCCCTCATCCATTGCTGACGTTAGAGAGATAGCAGAGAACACAACTTGAGCTCCTGATCCCTTTAACAGTTGCCCTAAGGTTATGAAATCTCTTTTAACTGATTGTGTGGCTCTCATTGTTGCATCATCACTACCCACCTGAAAGACCAGAAGTGGGTAGTAGTCTGATGGACTCACGAGGTTGGGAATTTTACCTACAATGTCTTTTACTTGGGCATTAGGGAGGCAGCAGACCTTTCTATGAAATGGGTCTGGTCTGCATATTGGGCCCTCTGTTCCTTTCAGTAGGGAGTCTGCTATAACAATGACCCTATGAGGTTTCTTTTCCAGATTAGTTTTGATGGCTGGCCTGAGAAAACCTGTCATTGGTGCAGCTTCTGACCTTCTTGAGTCCTCAACCTTACCAATGACCTCTTCCTCCTGCAGAGCCTCATACCTATTCTGTAATTGCACTGTAGGCAGCGTGCTGCTCAAAGTAGCAGACTTCCTTTGTTTGCATTTCTTCCGTCGGGTAGAGACCTGTTCCCATTGGCCCTGCTCATGTTAATTACTACAGGGAGGTTGAGAGGCTTGATGATGGGAAGATATCAAACTCCCTGTTCCACTAAGAGTTACCCCCTGTTCTGGTTTTGAAGAGGTTAGATTACGGGTATAGTCAATTTTCTTTTTGCTGTCTCCTATAGCTCTTAGCCTTTCCACCTCTGCCACCATGAGCCACCATGAGCCACCATGCTCATCCAATCACTGATCTGCTCACACCTAACACAGGAGTTGTTCCTTCCATCCTCCAGATCAAGTGCCAGGTTCCAGCATTCTACCGCAGCCACCTACCTGAACATCTGCATGCTTGTGAGTGGTCTCTGTTTGGGTGCCCACTGTTCTTCTGTTAGCGTTTGCTCTAGTAGTAACCATCTTGCAGTAACCACTCTCTCCACCCGGCTTTTTTTTTTTTTTTTTTTTTTTCCCTGTCAGTGAGCAGGCTGAGCTGTGCTCCTCAAGCTGCCTCCTCTCTCTTCTGTCATGCGCTGGGTTCTGTTTGGTTGGTGCACGGTTTCTGCGGCAAACCCTTCCCCAGCTACGTCACTGCCCTCATGCACGTAGGCAACCCGAGCCCACTGCCCTTCCTCCCCTCTTCAGGAGGTCCCGAGCCACCAGCCCCTTACCACCTGAAAAGCAAGGGAAGCAAAGCCAAAAGCAAGCTCCCAGTGCTGAGCTCCTCGAGCTGCTCCTTTCTCCTCAGCCATGCGCTGGGTTCAGATCGCCAAATGAGGAAAATTTATGTTTTCATCAGTCAGTCAAATCAACAAAGATACACAGAATGAGCACCTATTTACTGTACATTGTGTTGTACTGTAGTGAGGAAAAGGTCTGTTATATTAAATTCTACGTTTAGTGAACAATATTTTGTGAATTTGCTAATATAGCAGTTTTGCATTATAAATACCTTATACTGTCATTCACCTAAAGCTTATATAATGAAAAAAGACTTTAGGCAGATAAATCCCTGGTTCTTGATGCATTATCCAAAAGAAAACAAACTTCATGTAGCTGCTGACTCTGAAGAAAGACATGGAAAGGTTCTACTCCATCAAAACACCACTGCTTCAAAGTTTCCTTTCAATCAGCAGAAAACTCCAAGCAAGAAGATTCACTTCTAAAGGGATTTACTAGCAATGCATATGAAGGAATCAAACCAACCAAACAAATGGTTTTGGCTACCAAATACTTTTCCTGACAACAGATGATACTAACATCTCTGGATTTCTAACCATATAAGGTATATATATACCACCGCATGCACCATTTACCTGAAACTTAATAGTCTGTAGCAAACATGTTAATTTACAGTGTAGAACAGTTGAAGTAAAAAGCACTTTATGACCAGAATCATGCACATACAACATGCATGGGCTACCTGGCCTTTTTTTTCCTTTTGTCCTAGCAGATAAGATGGAAGAATTTTCTTTCTCTAATGCTCTATTTAAATTCATTGAGACAGTGAAATGAGAAAACTTAATTAATCCTCCTACTTTGATTTAGAATTCTTTATACAGAGACATACTATATACAAATTTAGGACACTACAACGTTGTCCTTTGCTCCTATTAAATACAATTCTATTTTTTAATGGTCATCATAATTGTCAGATACCCTCTACTGTATTGCTTAAGTTTATGTAATGAGCACTGACTCTTACTGTGCTACATAATGCAAGATTTTTTCACAATCAGTTCCAGTCTTCCCAGCAGTGTAGACAAAAGTGAGTTTTTCTATCCAAGGAGTCATGAATCAAAAAGAAGAGAAACAAAGTTTGCCAAATGGCAGAAGAGGGATGGTTGTTTTCTGTGAGGGATTCCCCAGCGATTACCATCATTTGCTCACATACAAAGGCAATCCTGCAGGAGCTGGTAGCTGCATTGTTCCATTTGTAACACAGGCAATCTAGGCTACAGAATTTTCAGTATATCACAATACACAGCTATTTGTTGAGTTTGTCAGCTCCCTATTCTGACTGTGTCTACAATCAGCCTTGCTTATTGTACAATAACTGCAAGGAGAACAGCGACTGAGAGAACCTGCAGGCCCACACCAAGCTACCCAACCAAACCCATACACGATATCACTGAAGCACAGCTCACCTCATCTGTCCTACCTGCAGTGACATGCTCTGAAAAGCATCAGAAATAAGCTAAAGCCCAGTCCCCAGAATTGGCAACTGCTACTACCAAACTGCGGTTCTACAGCCTCCTTGCTCTCTATGTAAAGCATATCCCATGCTTCCATTATCCCATTCTCAATGCTCCAACCAGAGTTTTACGTCATCCACAGAAAAAAGACAAACAAAGCCCTCCTCATTGCACTTGTAAATTCAAACATTGGCCATCTGGACCATTTCCCAGGTTAATACAGACATCTTCACCCAAGCACAGTCAGGAGGGAAAGTAACAGACACTCAAAAATAAAATAAAATAATTCTATTTTGAGATAAAGAGCTTTACTGGAAATGATATAATACCTTAGCTTATTTGCGAATGTAATGGTTTGGGGCAAACCCCCTCCTCACCACAGGGCAGAAACAACGACTCAGACAAACGGATTGCAAAAGTAATGGAAAGTTTAAATAGAAAAACAATTTAAAAACAAACAACAATGAAAGCTTTACAGAGAACCACAAGCACCGTGACAAAGAGAGAAATCCCAGAACATGCCCAAGAACATCCCATCCCCACCTGGGGGTACACCCAAACCCCCCCAGGGCTCTTTCCTCCCCCCCAACCCAGCCTTGGGCCTGGGTAGGCCCAAGGGAGGTGGCTCACGCCATTTTACCTAGGCTGCAGCTGGGGACAAAAGAGGAAGTGAAGACCCCACATGGGCATTTTATAGAGGAGCAGGGCATTATGGGAAATGGAATACCTGCCTGTGACCACCCCCTGGGCTGGGCCCACCCCTTGAGACCTCCCAGCTGTGGTCTGTGCAGTGGCATCCAGGCCAGCACCCAGCCTAAACCACCACACAGAAAAGCACAGCAAACCCCAGAAGCAGAAGTCAGTGACCTCCCCCCAGCCACTGGACCAGCAGCCAGCCCAGTGGAAAAGATCAACACCCCAAACCCAGAAACTAAAAGCAGCAACCAGAGCAGGAAGCTTCTCTTGTCACAATCTGAACTTCAAGCCCCAGGACACTCTGCTCCACCCAGCACTTTCATTTTGAAGCTGGTATGACAGCAGCATGGTATTGAATATCAGTAGCAGTTTCAATTCAACCCATGACAACCATGTGGAATAACCTTTGCTTTCATGACTGACAAAATACTTCAGGAACTGAAAACACTTTGTGCTTTGTATCCTAGGGTAATTAGTGTCAAATAGAGAACCACACAGAAGGCCGTCTAAAATTGGTTTCCAAGCATGCTGCATGACAATCTGATCATCTGTGGGCAAGAGAAGAAGAAAAGTTGCTGGGTCATCTGCATTTGTGGGAAGATGGACACCATCATGAAATAGTATCCAAAAAAAGACAAGAAGTCTGAGGACAATTTCAGAGGTATACTTTACAATATCTTAAAACTGGGTACAATTTCAGGCTTTCTTAACATTCAGAGTTTGAAAAAGTTCCCTCTTGTATCAGTTCTAAATAGTGCTCAACTGCTAACACACTGAAATTAATATTTCTGTGAATCAGATAAGAAAGACAGTAACTTTTTATCGTCTGCTGTCTTCCAAGTCCTAGAAGATCAAAGAGCAGTGAGTCATTCACCAAAGTAGCACATTTTTTCCAGAGTCTACCTTTTATGTGCATTTTTATGAGACCAATATAACCATAAGATGCTGTACACACAGATGGTGAGAAACAATCCTCTCAGAGGACAGAGAACGTGAGTCATAAACTGAAGTTTTCAAATGATATTTTGAGTATACAAGTACAGCTCATTGGTTTCCTTTAGTATTTGCATAAACTTGAGGTGTCACATATTGCCAATATCACAATAATCATAGAGGATATTTATGCATGGAAAACTGACAAGATCTGTTGCTTGCAGACTATATATGTGTCTGAATTTATGAGTACTTGTGATGGCTTGAATCAGAACAAAACGGGTCAAATTGAAATGGAATTGAGACCAAAAAAAAAAAAAAAAAGTGAGAGAAGAATAGAGTTTACTGATAAAAAATCAGATACACATGGTACAAAATAATTACCTTAGCCTGTTTGCAGAAGAAGCATCGCACAAAGCAGCAACAAACAGGAGCAAGAGAGCCAAAAGCCCAAGCCAGAAAACTACCCCTCTTCCTTTTTGGCTCCACTCCATCTCAGTGGAAAAGATCAACACCCAAAAAACCCCAGAGCCCAGAAGCAGTAACTGGGACAGGAAGCCTCCCATGTTGCAATCTGAACTTCAAGCCCCATAATACTTTTGAAACTGGTATGACTGCAGTGATATATGAATAACAGCAACAGGTTCAATTCAGTCCATGACAGTATTCAACAGATATAGGACCATTAGGACAATTTTTTTCAGGATGATCTTCAAATGTTTTCAGGAACTGCTCGAAGTTCACTCAGTATCATTAGTGAAAACGAAAATTGACACAAACTTAGAGACAGAAGCTAGAGCAGATGGGCACGTGGTGGTAAAAGGAGACATAAGTAAATTTTGCCCCAGCAAGCCTCTACCCTGCCTTGTGATGCTGAAACAAAACTTAACCAGATGAGTTTTTTGATTTCTAGTTGTACTGAGTGCTAGGAAAGGTAGAAATTATACCTATTTTGTCCATAAATCAATGACAGGTCAAGTTTTGTTTGTAAGCCTGCCTGAGGATTCCTCAGCAGCAGTTCTGATACCACTTTAGTGGGTGCTGTGAATTTCCATTATCATTTTATTGGAAAATAAAAGCTGTAGTTTGAATTATTTTCCTTTCTCATGGTTGTAAAAAGATAATGACATTGCTCTGCAAAGCTTTCACAACATGCCCTGAATTCTCAAAACGCCTAATCCTTACTTTGAATATAAACATGCCACTTTTAAGTTTCTCTGTGCTAATGCCTTGAACCACAATTCATAGCCTCTTCCAATTTCAATTCACAGAACCAAGCATTTCTTTCTACTTTTTACTTGCCTTGTGCTATGCAAAGCCCTCTGTTTGCTTCAAGGCAACACAGTCAGATTACTTGAGGTCTGTGATGACGGGTTGGACTCAATGATCTTTGAGGTCTCTTCCAGCCTTGGTGATATGGTGATACTGCGATACTGTGATACTGTGAATTGTGAGGGATATAATAATGAATTGTGTTAAAAGTATAAACTCAGGGTGCACTAAGATTAAGAGTCAAGAGAACTTGTTTTGAGGATAAGTGGAAAACTGCATATTTTACAAACTCAAACAAAGGAGACTGTCTGACTGTCTGTGTAATTAATTAGACACACCACAACTAAAAGAAGCTGCACCAATATAAGTGCACAGATCTGTCCAGAACTGTGGAATGTATTTTCTTCAGATAAGAGACCTGAATAACATGAACATGTAAGAGTGGGGTTATTCAGTGGACACTTTGAAGATGATTCCTTACTTCAACCCTCAACCCCCAGGAAGACCCCTACCATGCAGAGTGTGCATGAGCAAGGAAGTCCCACCTACTCCAAGATGATGGTTAACAGTTTTCTCAAGGAATCAGTAAAAACCTTGACTTAGAAGGGTTAATCACACATTATGTTGGATTGGACAATGCCCATTCCCAAGGTCCCTTAAAAATCATGCTGCCAAAGATTTGGATCTGACTTACCTCCACTAACAAATATTGCTGATTCTGGTATATTCTAATTGATAGTCTGGGATATATTCACTGATCTATTTCTTTAATTTCAATACTATCATTTAGTTGACTTTGTTTACTGATACAAATAATTATGAAATTAGCTGAAGTATTTTTACTTATTTTTGAATTTCCATTATTGTATTGAGTTGAACTGAGGTGGAGTTAATTCCCCTCACAGAATCATTCTAGTGCTGTGGTTTTTGCAGCAGTAGTTGATAACACCACAGTGTTTTGGCTATGGCTGAATCCAGTATCCAAGCTGTGTCCTTTCAACATTTCCTTGCCCCAAGAGTACATTGAAGGGTGAGTAAAATCTTGGGAGGGGACACAACTGAGCCAGCCAACTCAGACTGGCCAAAGAGGTATTCCATACCATATGACATCAGCTCAGGTATAAGAAGGAAGTGAAAGAAGGAAGTCTGGGGATTCGTCCATGGCGTTTATCCTCCCAGGGAACCACCAAGCTTAGAGACCCCTGCTTCCCAAGACCGACCACCATCCTGCTGATGGGAAGTAGAGACTAACATCTCTCTCTCTGCTTTCTTTTGCTTCCATGTGGTCTATTTGCTGTATGCTTATTAGTGTTATTAAATTGCTCCTATCTTATCCCCGGCTTCTGTTATATTTTCTTTCCCTTCTTCCCCTGTTCACTTAAGAGAGGGAGTGATAGAGCGGCTTGGTGGGTATCTGGCCTCCAGGCCAGAGCCAAACCACCACAACTATTTAAATTTTTTGACCTTCTGTCCACTACTTACTCTAAATACTCTCTTTTTACATGTTTTGAAACTCTTCCAAAATGACATTTTAAGGGCCATTGTATTACTGTCAAAACAATGTATTTGGCTTCATAAATACTTTTTTTTTTTTTTTTGTGCTACTATCATCTCTGGCAGTCTCGAGTAAATATATAACTTTGTGCAGTTTCTATTTTCACATGTTTGGTGGCATTGTTCATTATGCCAGAAATACCAAGAAATTACTTATATAAGAATACTGTCCTAGGTTTGAGCCATGACCTGCCCAGGGCAACAGGACAGAAGGATATTTTACCCCCAAGGGTAAAAGGGTTGCACAGAACTGGTAGTTAAATTTGAATGCTATTTACAAATACATACAGAAATACAACAGGAATTCAAGGAAAAGGAATATGTACACAGATAAATCCCAGTTCTCCATCTGGGCCAGAACCTTCCAAAACCTTCCCCCCACTCAACCTCAGCAGGCCCAGGAGCAGGGCAAACTGTCCCTCACAAGGGACAGGCCTACCATGGCCTCAATTCTCCCTAAGCCTTGCTGCCCAACCTGCCTCACCCCCTCCAACCCCCACCTCGCCCACTAGGCCAAAATTGCATAAGATGAAATTCACCATACATGGCCCAAACCTCCCCACACTACCACAGAGATAAGAGGAGTCATGCTACTTCCGGAGCAGAGAAAGGGAGGAAAAGAGAAAGAGTAGACTTCTTATAAAGGGGGTTGCAGGATAATGGGACTGAAACAACAAAGATTACACTTTCCTGCGTCCACCTGATTGTACTTCTCTGGTACAATCTCTGGAGGACTTTTTCTCTGTGGTTAAGATATCCAGTCTTAAACCCATAACATTCCACCTCTTTGTTCATCCCGTCTCCTACATCAAGCTATTCATAAAACTAGAAACTGTCTTTAAATTATATTTAGTAAAGTCCAAACAGCAAATCATTCTTCATTCCAGCTGTCTATCACCCAGGATCAGGAAACAGTTCTTTCTCTCATTCGATGAGATGAAACAAGACTTCCAGGTGACGTAGGGTTCATAGAATCAAAGAATCAACCAGATTGGAAGAGACTTCCAAGATCATCAAGTCCAACCAATCACCCAACCCTAACTAATCAACTAGACCATGGCACTGAGTGCCTCATCCTGAAAGCGGGGCGGGGAGAGCTTGTGAGAGCCTTGCTCTCCCCTGGAGGGGATTTTCCCCTGGGAAACTGAGTTAGTCTGTTCCATTCCCTCTCCCTGTCCAGTAAGCCTATAAAAAGGAAGACACTGCAGCCATTTGCTCTCTTTTACTTCTGCCTTGCAGGGATTAAGAGAGTTGCTGCTGACTTCCTGGTTCCATGTGGTCAGGCCTGGTCCTCCTCCCTACTGCTACATTCAAAGGACTTCAGAGGATTGATTTTATATATGTATTTTTTTTTCCCATCCATCCTTATTCCTTAACTTTGTGAACCCTTCCTGTTATTGTTAAAAATACATACCTTTTTTTTTTTTACCTCCCTACTTCCAAACCAACTCTAAATTATTTCCTGGTGGATTTGTCCCCTTCCCTTTTTTTTTCTTTATCAGGAAAGAGGAGGAGTGAGCAGGGGAGGGATTCTCAGCCTTGCCCCCCATCTGAGCTCTTAAATCCCACTTAAGGCTCAAACCACCATTCCAATGGCAAATCACTCTGTGAAGAACTTCTTTCTAAGATCAAGCCTAAACTTCCCCCTGCACAGCTTGAGACTGTGTCCTCTTGTTCTGTTGTTGGTTGCCTGAGGAATAGAGACCAACCCCCACCTGGCTACACCCACCCCTCAGGTAGTTGGAGACAGCAGTAAGGTCTCCCCTGATCCTCCTCTTCTCCAGGCTAAAATGTACCATGCTTGTGTACTATGAGTTCTCCATAGATCTTATATGGGTGCCATGGTCATCTGAAAAACACCTCACAACAACATATATTACACACTCTGAACTCAAACTCTCTCAGCTAATGTCAGATTCCCCTGTGGATCACACTGGATTTCACCATTTCCTTACATTACCCAATATGTTATGTCTTGGACCTTCAGCAGAGACCACCCCTTCAGATAGGTTTAAGCGCACTGTGTTATCTTATTTTTAACAGGTGGCTTTTTCCCCAGTTGCTTTTCCTATCCATTTCAAAGATACAGCATTTCATTATCTTTACTCTCATTCTATCTCACATGATTACTTATCACACTCCAGACATGAAGGCCATCTAAACATCCTATTAACTACTGCCTTGGATTCCCACATGCTAAACTCAAACTGACTCAAATGGTGAGTCACTCATATTTTCAAGATGAGTTTCACATGTGTGGGTAAACCAGCTAGAAAAACAAGCTATTCTTGTGTGGCTGTAGCATTTTTACCTCATAACACATATGAAAACACCTAAGAAGCAGAGAAGTCCTCATCTTTGCCTTACCAAAGGTCCTTGCACAGCTTTGGATACAGTGAAAGTTAATATGGGCAGTGAGTAATTTTGTCACTTCAAAGGAACCTACAGAAGACTATCAGTTAAGCTGCAGTTATAGCATCAAAAAGTTATCTTTGGTCATTTAGAAACTGCATTATTTCCTTTGATCTCATGAAGCTGCAGCTCTGATTTAGCTGTGTTTAGTTCGAGGTTCTAGAATGTATCCAGACAACTCAATGAGGCTGGTGAAGGGCCTGGAACACATGGCCTACGAGAAGTGTCTGAGGGAGCTGGGGTTGTTCAGTGTAATGATGAGGAGGCTGAGGGGAGACCTCATCACTCTCTACAACTACCTGAAGAGAGGTTGGAGTGAGGAGAGGGCCATCCTCTTCTCCCTAGTGTCAAGTGACACGATTGCACCAGGGGAAGGAGGTTCAGGCTGGATGTTAGGACATATTTCTTCTCAAAGAGAGTTATGAAACATCAGAGTGGATTGTCTGGAGCAATGGTGAAGTCATAGTCCTGGAAGAGACATTAACCAGACAGCTGGATCTGTTTCGAACAACTGCCCCTCTCTCCTCCATCTCTGTTGCAGGGTCTGGATTGAGGTTGAGAAGCCTCATAGGGAGTGCCATTAAGGTTGCCTGGGGGGGGGGTGTGGAAGCTGAACCCAATCCCCAAGCCTCATGTTTCAGAGAGGCAACTTCATGAAAGAAGGCATATGCAGTTTACTTGCCATCTAAACATTTTGAATTGATTGGCGGGATTTGAATGTGCCATTGGGCCATTCCATTTTCACAGAGGGAATTTATAGGAGAAGACTTCATATACTCAGCTTGTTACACTCATTCCTCGCATGCTCATATTCTCTTATCTCTCTCCCCCTGCCCATTTATTAATGGGATTCAAGGTGGTGACACACACCCTACTTGTTTTATCTTCAGTGCAATTAGCTTCTTTTGTTTTAGCAGCATAGTGCTGGAGTTGGGCCTCCACTAGAGCAGTGTGCTCTCTCATTTCCTCTAATTTTTGGATACTGCCCTTTGGACTATAACTACAAACTCAAAACATCTCTTCATTCAGCAAATGTTTTGGTAGTTAACATCTTGGTGGTTCGTGAGTAAATTACGCTAATTTACCCTGTTATTTCTGAGGTTTATAGCTTGTTATCTGTTGGTTAGATCCATTGTGAACTCGAGGTGATCCGTCTATGCCACCCAAGGCAACATTGCTGTTTGGTTTCACACATATAGGGAGATTCCAGTTTATTCCTCTCTATTCCACATTCTGATTATTCTAGACTGTTATTCTACTGTTTATTGGTCTTCGTTCATATGTAATCAACCTATCATTGACTGGGCAAATGAACCTCAATCTAATTGGCTAGGAAAAACAATTTTTTATATTGAATAAATCATACTCATATTTTATCATATTTCTGGCCAATAAATTGGTATAAACTAAAGCATTAATGGCACAGCAGAGATCAGGTGCCCAATTGTGATGGTTGTACACAAATTAGGCTATGAATTAACAGTCTTAGACTTGGAATGGGTGAAACAAAATTGTAAAAACGTGAAGAACATTGCCAGTAAATTAGCCAACGCTGATAGCATGCCCGCCATAATTTTGGGAGCCTGTATTATCCAAGGGCTAGCTGAATTTAGTACATATGAGGGAAAAATGCCTATTTTTGAGGAGAGGATTTTTCGATTAGAAAAGGAGCTAGAAAGTTTGGAGGCAAATTATATGCAACTTGCTGATTTATTTGCACTACAAATCAAGAAGTCTAGTGCTGCTATCAGAGCAATCACAGCATTGAGCACTGGTTCTAATCCCAGCTCATGCAAAAGCTCAAGCAAAAGTTTTTCCAGACCATGCAGCCCCAACCTGGTCTGGACTGCCAGAGCTCAGTCCCCAATGCCATCTTTTTATGAGCAACCTGAGCCACAATCCCACAAACAGGACTTTGAAGGGACAGACCCCAAAATGGTGTCTTTTGGGCGGCCACAACATTTTGAGCAACTTATAGTTGAAGGCACATTGGCTTTGTCCTTAGCTCAAGACAAAGCACAGCTGGGTCTTGCCACACAATGCATCTTTAAAGATAAACAAAGCCAGACACTGAGAGCTCATTTGGGTCCTGTGTTGCTTAGACAAGTCGCTCTGCCAGCTGCACCTGCAGCATATTCTGTGCCAAGCCCTCACGCCCCACAGGCAGCAGGTAGTATAACCGCCCCACCGGCTGCATATGTGACCTATCCTGGGACAAGCCCTTATGTCCCATGGGTGACAGATTGCAATTTAGCTGATATGCATGCAGCGTATTCAGTGCCAAGCCCGTTCATGCTGCACAAAACTGCTCCAAACCCAGTCACTCATGCACTTAGCCCAAACACTGGACATAAAATAAATTCACCCATGGCTCAGCCGAGAAAGAGAGATTTTTCGGTAAAAAATTGTGAACTGGACTTTACATTGGCATCACCAGCCATGTGTCCAGACCCAGCCTCAGTGACCACTTATCCTGTGCTTTTGGTTGGCAGGGATTTTGCCTAGGTTTAGTGACACAGACACCTCAAGCTCTGAAGAGGAGGTCACTTTATGGCATGTTCACCCCATAATGAGACAGGAAGTCACAGCAACCCATAGCAGTCACGGGACCACTAAAACCCAGATTTGCCCTTACTATGCAACTCAGTTAAGCAAATTGCAGGAAAAATTCTCTCATGAGCCAAATGAAACAGTTACTGACTTTCTGTATAGAGTTTCAGCCATGGGAGGTGATCTGGTTTTCCTTAGTGCTGAAGATCAGTATTCGGTCAAGCTAAGAGGGGCAGCAAGAAGACCTCCACTCTGGACTTCTGGAGGGCAGACTTCAGGTTACTCAAGGAACTAACTCAGAGGGTTCCTTGGGATAAAATCCTTAAAAATAAAGGGCTCCAGAAGAGCTGGACCTGCTTCAAGGAAGAACTCTTGAAGGCGCAGGAACAGGATGTGCCAATGTGCCAGAAGATGAGCCACCGGGGCAGACGGCCAGCCTGGATGGGCAATGAACTTCTAAAAGAACTAAGGGAAAAATAGAGGGTGTATCATCTTTGGAAGAAAAGTGAGGCAACCCACAAAATGTTTAAGGATGTTGCTAAATCATGTAGGATGAAAATTAGGGAGGCAAAAGCACATTTGGAGCTTAAACTGGCCTCTGCTGTGAAGGACAACAAAAAGTCTTTCTATAAATACATTAATAGCAAGAGGAAGGGCAAGGACAACCTCCACTCCTTGGTGGACATGGAGGGGAACATTTTATCAAAGGATGAGGAAAAGGCAGAGGTACTTAACACCTTCTTTGCCTCAATTTTTACTAGAAGGACACAACATCTTCCAGACAGCTGGCCTGCAGAGCTGGCAGAAGGAGCCAGGGAGCAGCATAGCTTTCCTCTGTTCCAGAATGGAGCAGGTAGTTGGAGCTCTCCTCAGCCACTTGGATCCCCACAAGTCCATCAGACCAGATGGAATCCATCCTAGGGTGCTGAGAGAGCTGGCAGATGAGCTGGCCAAGCCGCTCTCCATCATTTTTCAGCAGTCCTGGCTCACTGGAGAGGTCCCAGAAGACTGGAAGATGGCCAACATGGTGCCCATCCACAAGAAGGGCCGCTTGGATGAATCAGGGAATTATAGGCCTGTCAGCCCGACCTCAGTGCCAGGCAAGATCACAGAGCAGGTCATCTTGAGTGCAATCACACAGCACTTGCAGGATGGCCAAGGGATCAGGCTCAGCCAGCATGGATTTAGGGAGGGCAGGTCCTGCCTGACCAACCTGATCTCCTTCTATGATAAGGTAACCCGCCTGGTGGATGTGGGGAGGCCTGTGGATGTAATCTACCTGGACCTCAGCAAGGCCTTTGGCACTGTCCCCCATAGCAAACTCCTGGCCAAGCTGTCAGCCCATGGCTTGGACAGGAGCACACTGCGATGGGTTAGGAACTGGCTGGAGGGCTGAGTCCAGAGAGTGGTGGTGAATGGTGCCACATCCAGCTGGCAGCCAGTCACTAGTGGTGTGCCCCAGGGATCAGTGTTGGGCCCTGTGCTCTTTAATATCTTTATTGATGGTCTTGATGAGGGCATTGAGTCCATCATCAGTAAATTTGCTGATGACACCAAGCTGGGGGCAGGAGTTGATCTGCTGGAGGGCAGAGAGCCTTTGCAGAGGGACCTCAACAGGCTGGACAGATGGGCAGAATCCAACGGCGTGAGATTTAACACATCCAAGTGCCAGGTTCTGCACATTGGCCACAACAACCCCATGTAGTGCTACAGGCTGGGGTCAGAGTGGCTGGAGAGCAGCCAGGTAGAGAGGGACCTGGGGGTACTGGTCGATGGTAGGCTGAACATGAGCCTGCAGTGTGCCCAGGCAGCCAGGAGGGCCAATAGCGTCCTGGCCTGCATCAGGAACAGTATGGCCAGCAGGAACAGGGAGGTCATTCTGCCCCTGTACACTGCACTGGTTAGGCTGCACCTCGAGTCCTGTGTCCAGATCTGGGCCCCTCAGTTTAGGAAGGATGTTGACTTGCTGGAGCATGTCCAGAGAAGGGCAACGAAGTTGGTAAAGGGTTTGGAACACAAGCCCTGTGAGGAGAGACTGAGGGAGCTGGGCTTGCTTAGCCTGGAGTGGAGGAGACTCAGGGGTGACCTTCTTGCTCTCTGCAACTACCTGAAGGGAAGTTGTAGACAGGTGGATGTTGGTCTCTTCTCCCAGGCAGCCAGTACCAGAAGAAGAGGACACAGTCTCAGGCTGCGCCAGGGGAGGTTTAGGTTGGATGTTAGGAAGAAGTTCTATACAGAGAGAGTGATTGCCTATTGGAATGGGCTGCCCAGGGAGGTGGTGGAGTCACTGCCATTGGAGGTGTTCAGGAGGAGACTTAACAGAGTGTTTTGTGCCACAGTTTAGTTGTTTAGGTGGGTTGGATTGGTTGAAGGGTTGGATGCGATGATCTTGAAGGTCTCTTCCAACCTGTTTTATTATTTTTGCACCCATTAATCCCAAGAGGCTTAAACTTCTCATTCAGGGAATGCCCGACACCTTTAAGGGACATTTAATTGACCGAATGGAGCAGATTAAACAGGCAGTTAAAAAGAATAAGGGCTCTGATCATTCCTGCGAGCACATCCCAACCTGGAAAGAACTGTTAAGGGACTTAGCAGATTATGGGAATGTTGTTGATTATCCAGTTCATGCACCCTCTGGGAGTGGATATCGTGCTGGTACCCACAAAGCCAGCCACAGAGCGTGACCTGATAGTAAAAAACTGGAAGTGCACTGAACACAAGCAGTTCCCCACACAAGTCCAAACAGCAGCCCAAAACAGTCCCGGCATCACCCCAGGAAAACCCAAGGATGCCACTTCAGCAGGATCAATGTATCATTGAGTGGGCAAACAAACCTCAATCAAATTGGTTCAGGAAAACAATTTTTGATATTTAATATATCGTATTCGTATTTTATCATATTTCTGGCCAATAAATTGATATAAACTAAAACAGTCACCATCCCTTCAGACATTTAAGCAGCATGTGGACCTGGTGCTTAGGGACATGTTTCAGAACTCACCCTAAACTGGGTTGAAGGTTGTACTGGCTGATATTTGAGGTCTGTTCCAATTGAATGTTTTCTCTGATTCTGTGACTCTGTAATCCCTGAATTTCAATTTATACTTTCCAAGTGGTTTGCTGTCATCATTAATTATGCTAATGAATAAATACTAATGTTGTGACATAATAAAATACATTAAAATACACTGCACACCAGATAACTGCCTGATTACAACCTTCCCACTTCTCATCAGTCATTGTTTTTACCTCTATTCTTAAGAGAATAAACTCTACATGATAAGTGGCTACTGTCAAAATCAGCAGAAAATAACTTTTCTAAGAAGAGTAAGAGTACTGTTACATGTAACAGTTAAAACTACAAACTGTTGAAAAGATCTAACATTGTCCTTTGGTATTTACTTCCTTTCCCATCAAATCACCAATTAATGCAAATAGGATGCAGATTTTCAGTTAACACTGTAAAGAATTTCAACCATAAAGACAGGTTAAGAAAACAAAATGGTGGAGATGCTGACATAAATGCATTGTGGACTATGCATAACATTGAAAATTTGCTGTTATCAAAGACATTTCCACTGTTTTGTTATGAAAGGAAGGAAGGAAGGAAGGAAGGAAGGAAGGAAGGAAGGAAGGAAGGAAGGAAGGAAGGAAGGAAGGAAGGAAGGAAGGAAGGAAGGAAGGAAGGAAGGAAGGAAGGAAGGAAGGAAGGAAGGAAGGAAGGAAGGAAGGAAGGAAGGAAAGGAAGGAAGGAAGGAAGGAAGGAAGGAAAGGAAGGAAGGAAGGAAGAGAAAGAAAGAAAGAAAGAAAGAAAGAAAGAAAGAAAGAAAGAAAGAAAGAAAGAAAGAAAGAAAGAAAGAAAGAAAGAAAGAAAGAAAGAAAGAAAGAAAGAAAGAAAGAAAGAAAGAAAGAAAGAAAGAAAGAAAGAGAAAGAAAGAAAGAAAGAAAGAAAGAAAGAAAGAAAGAAAGAAAAAGAAAGAAAGAAAGAAAGAAAGAAAGAAAGAAAGAAAGAAAGAAAGAAAGAAAGAAAGAAAGAAAGAAAGAAAAAGAAAGAAAGAAAGAAAGAAAGAAAGAAAGAAAGAAAGAAAGAAAGAAAGAAAGAAAGAAAGAAAGAAAGAAAAAGAAAGAAAGAAAGAAAGAAAGAAAGAAAGAAAGAAAGAAAGAAAGAAAGAAAGAAAGAAAAAGAAAGAAAGAAAGAAAGAAAGAAAGAAAGAAAGAAAGAAAGAAAGAAAGAAAGAAAGAAAGAAAGAAAGAAAGAAAGAAAGAAAGAAAGAAAGAAAGAAGGAAAGAAAGAAAGAAAGAAAGAAAGAAAGAAAGAAAGAAAGAAAGAGAAAGAAAGAAAGAAAGAAGGAAAGAAAGAAGGAAAGGAAGGAAGGAAGGAAGGAAGGAAGGAAGGAAGGAAGGAAGGAAGGAAGGAAGGAAGGAAGGAAGGAAGGAAGGAAGGAAGGAAGGAAGGAAGGAAGGAAGGAAGGAAGGAAGGAAGGAAGGAAGGAAGGAAGGAAGGGAAAGAAAGAAAGAAAGAAAAAGAAAGAAAGAAAGAAAGAAAGAAAGAAAGAAAGAAAGAAAGAAAGAAAGAAAGAAAGAAAGAAAGAAAGAAAGAAAGAAAGAAAGAAAGAAAGAAAGAAAGAAAGAAAGAAAGAAAGAAAGAAAGAAAGAAAGAAAGAAAAAAGAAAATAAATTAGTAGCTTTATTGTATAAATGTCATATGTTTCTGTGTGTCAGGAATAATTTTGCACTCCACTTGAACACTCTCCCAGCAGCTGCACTCTGCTATCTCTGCTAAGGACTGAAGTCTTAGAAGTTTCCTCAAACCCTTTTTTACCTGGTACCTAAATACATCTAAATATAAGATATATATGCCCTAGAAAACTTAGTGGAATATAAAGTAGCAGCTAGACTGTAGAACTGATCTTAAAATTCCTGTTGAAATTTCAAATAAATGAGCCTTGTGTCCTGATCAGTGAATTAAAAATAATAGTCTAGGGCAAATATTCACCCTAATTTAGAACACTACAGCAAGGTTTAGAGACTTGATTAAGACATTCCCTCTAAAATTCTCCCTCCCTTCTGTCCCAGTGACAAAAGTAAAGAATTCCACCTAATTCTTTATATTGATTTGTTTCAAGTCTCCAAAATCAGCCTTAGAAAGAGTTTTTCTTTGGGTCTGGAGTATCCAGCATGGGTGCCTTCGATGATACTAGCAACACAAAGAAAGAAATGCATTAATGTCATCATTAAGAGGGAGTTAAGCATCACTTAGACTTTATTGTGGCCCTTTGCAAAGACAAGGTTTCAAATAGCAGAGAACAAACACAACTGCTAAGTAGAGAGGTATTTTCATATTAACATTTGGAGGAGTGAACACTCTATTACAGTCCAAGTAAGCTCAATGATAATGTGTGAAAAAGGAATGGAGGTAATATTCATCATCAGGAGCTGTGTGAACATCTAAATGTATGAACACCTCCAGCCTCAATTCCCTGGGCCTTGGAAGCTTTCTATAAATTTGAGCAGGCACAGTTCCTGCTTTTAACATGATTGTACCTAAACAGAGGGGGACTGTGAAGTAACACAATAGTTATCTGGAGACCAGACAAAAGTTCTTTAGAAAAAGAAGGAGACATGACTTTTGCATTAATCAGATAGAGACTGAAAGAGAGAATCTGGTGCTTCCTGGGAAAGCAAAGGGTTTCCCAGCTGCTTGGTGTTATAGTATGAACAAGCAGATAGCAGAATGAAAAGGAATAATGCTGTTGCCATTCAGTAGTCCCTCACCTTACCACTATGCTAGAAAACAAACACTGTAAAATAGTGGCTAACTCTAGGAAAAGATAATGGTGGGAAAGAACAAAGGCCACAAGAATAAAACATATGTTTGATTTACAGACAGGTTTGCAGAAAGACCTGCAAAAGTCTTTGGACATACACAGTGTGATATATGCTGAGACCTAAATGTCTCAAATGTATGAGGAATGGATGCAACACAATGAATAAGTAAAGAGTAGTCCCTGCAGGATGAATTGTCTCTGTACAGCTGACTTTCCCTTGCCTGCAAGCTCCCAGGTTAACACTGCTACCTTACAGCTATTAAGCTTACCACCTTCTAGAACTTTTTTACACTTCATGGAAACTTAAGGTTTCTTTGGTTCTTCTCATACTACAGGCTTTGCCATGGGAAAGTATAGTCCAGTTTATTACATTCTCATGTATATTATGTGTTGTACTGACTTTTTAGTGGAATTGGGAGTGTTAAAATATTTTTTTAGTAGAATCATAGAATTATATTGGTTGAAAGATAATTTTAAGATCATCAAGTTCAGCTATTACTGAACTCTAAATCATGTGTCTAAGCACTACATGTACACATTCAGAGATATCCTGAAGGATAACTACAAGGATGGTAACAGCACAGCTCCTCTGGGCAGCCTGTTCCAGCATTTGGAAACCCTTTTGGAGAATTTTTTCCTAATATCCAATCTGAATCTCCTTTGGTGTAACTTGAGGCTATTTTCTATCAACTATTACTTTGAAGTAGCTGCAGAAAATGATAAGGTCTCACTTGCTTCTCTTCTCCAAGCTAAACAACTCTACTTCTCACAGTCACTCCTCACAGGAGTTCTCTAGGCCCTTCACCAGCTTTGTTGTCCTGGTTTGTACATACTCCAGCATCTCAGTGCTCTTGTACTGAGAGGTGCAAAACTGAACAAAGTATTTGAGGTGTGGCCTCACCAGTGCCAAGCACAAAGAGGCTTCCCTAGTCCTGATGGCCACACCATTTCTGATATGAATCAGGCTGCTGTTGGCCTTCTTGACCACCTTAGCACGTTATTGGCTCATATTTAGCCAGCAATGTCCTTTTCCACTGGGCACCTTTCCAGCCACTCTGCCTCAAGCCTGTAACTTTGTGTGGGGTTTTGGTGACCAGGTGTATGACCCAGCTCTTGGGCTCATTGAATCTCATACAAACAGCCTTGGGTCTCTGGTCCAGTGACGAGAACGGAGACAGGGACGACAGCACTCAATATGAGTGATAGTAATCATCCAACTTTATTGAGCATCAGACACATCTTATATACAGTTTGCTATAATTATGCCCACTTGGCAACATACTATTGGTTGCTCTCTGAAAGGTTACATCATTGTTTTCACAACTCTGGAATTTCTTCTACTCGGTCTAATTACTCTTTTTCCCAGATCTCGCTTCCTCCTTATCTTGCTTGCCTCCCTTCTCAGGGGCAGCTGGACTTCAGCATACCAAGCAATCAGCACTTTCTCACATCTCCTACTCCACCACTATATTGTCAACAGAGAATTCTTCAAGGCCTGAATTGCACAGGTGTTCCTGGGACCCAAGTCCCCTCTGCTCAAAACAAACCCCAACAAATTCCCCGTTTTCTTTTGTGCAAGTAAGGCCTTGAGGTTATTCTTTGAACACTTTGCATAATACAATTATAAACAAGTTTAACATTAATCAAAATTAGTACAATAATACCTAAAAATCTTAAAGCTTCTTTTATCAATTGTATAACCCACTGTGACACATTCCCAAACATTGATCTTAACCAATCATCTAAGGGACTTTTTACAATTGTGATAGCACGCGTATGATTCTTTAGCCACCTAATCTCAGCATGCATCGACACTCCATGATCCGACAAGTTAAAGCAACACATTCCTTCAAAATCTTCACATCCATGCCCTTGAGCCAACACCAAAAATCAATTGCAGCACGATTTTGCAGTAATGCGTGCTTCAATGATTTTTGATCTAACAATAACCCTTCTAACACCTGAGTGGTAACATTTGCGTTTTTACTGACCAACACGCTAATTTTTCTACTGCACTCAAGGCTTTTCCTGCAGCGGCACCTGGCACTATTACACTTACAAAGGCTCTCATTGCATATGGTCTTTTGGGATGAACGTCAGTCCATCCCTGAGAGCTGCTTTGTATCCCAACTGGCACTTTCCCAACCTTCTAACACTTGCTCAAAACCTTGCTGTCCTTTAAACATGCCTCCAACCACAATACACGTTCGAGTCCAGTTTCTTGATGCATTGCCAACCTGCTGAGAGCCCAATAATCACAGTTCTTCAGGATCATATGGTTACCGCTGAGTCAGTCCCTTAATCAATAATGCACTGCAATTTGCCACTTCACTCTCATTACTACAATTATTACTACTATAATTAACAAACATACCTACATCAAATCTGGGTATCCCTATCAGACACGTCTGAAAAAGTTCAATTAATTCATTATTACCTGTTATGTTGCATCTTTATTTTCTCTAGGATGATCAAAAATCATAATTTGTTTAATGGTAGCAAGATTTCTTTAATCTGTAAAGGTAGATCTGGCCAGGCTCTAGCTTCACAGACAGAAAACTTGCTGGCAATCAGCAAGAGCAAAAGAGCTTCATTGCTTTGCCCAATATAAAATTACCCATAATAATGTGTTTTTGCTCATCCTAGTAATACTGATCTTTTATTGGTACCATTAAAACTTCTTTTTTCTTTTTGCTATGGGGTATTCTCTCTTTCCCCCTTTTTCTTTTGTCACCATTGATTTGTGTTAAAATTTCTAAATTTTTCAATTTGGATCGATGCTTTTGACCCCAGATTATCATAACAGTTATTGTGATCGATGTTCGACTGCATGGGAAATGCTGTTTCCTCTTAGTTTTGATTCTTCTGCACATTAGTGAAAGAATAGCTGTTAAAATTAATACCTATTTACTACAAACCTTAACTTATGCTAATACCAAAAATCCTTAAAACCTTAAAAAACTATGTTAAAATTAATCCATCAAATCAGTGTCTAAAAAGAAATAAAATTGTTACATTAACTAAAAAACACTTTCCAAAATTAAAACCTGTTTATACATTCCTTAACTATATTACATGGAGCTCCTTTGAAATGCCTAGGCAGACAATTAAAAAAGGTTCGAACCAAAAGAAAATCATACAATGTGAACTCATTACAAAGTACTTACACCTTACTGCAATTACTATGTACCAAGTACTTATAAATACCAAATGCTTACTTATTCATTATGCTTGTTAGAAAAACTTAACAAAACTCTAAATAACAAATCTGTGAAAGACATTACAATCAGAAATGACAAAATGAGTACTGTTGCTTTAAATCAGAGTAGAGCCATGGTCGACAGTAGCCGTACCAGAAACCGTTGGGGGTGTGTGTGTGTGTGTGTGTGTGTTGAGGTTAAGACCACACCCGTCACATCCCGGCCCACCAAAGCATTGATTCCATTAGGTAATGGCATAACTGCAACTGTAATCAAGGCCTGTTTTCCTTCAATCTTCACTACAATTTTGTGACTACTCTGCATTACTGCTTGAGCTCCTCCAACACCTTCTACTTCTATTGCTGGCTCTAAAGGCCAGTGTCTCGCCAGTGTGCATTACTCATGATTGTGATGTCAGCACCAGTATCTAGCAGGCAAATTAATTTCACGTGCTGAGACCCGTACCAAAATTCAACACCAGCGACTGGTCGTCTTCCCATTGGTATAGTTAAGAGAGCCAGTCCCCTGTGGATCCAAAGCATTTGTCACTTCGTACAGGCTGATTGCATGCCATTTCCACATCACAACACGAATAACACCACTGTAATCCGCATCAATTACCCCTGGCAATACCATTACCCCTTTAACACCCATAGATGATAGACCCATTAACAATGCTCCTACAGGCTGACCATTGATGTATATACGCCCCTTTACATTTGTTTCCACTTTAATGGGCCGATTATCTATTAAGGTAGCATCTACTGCTGTTGCCACGTCCAAGCCGATGCTCCCTCCGGTTGCCGGTTGCAAGGCTGAGGTGTCGTTTTCATTTCTGCGTCCTGCTGGTAATAGACTGGAGCTGCCACTTGTGTCCCGGCGCTGCGGCTCTTCGCTGCTCTGGCCGTTTCCCGAACTTTGACATGCATTGGTGGAATGAGAATTACTTTTACAATTATCACACCATACAAATTTCACTCTACATTGTGATCGGATATGCCCTTCTTTACCACACTTATAACATCGTATCTTCCTTTGAAAACATCCCCTTGTTGCCCCCTCGTATTAGCCTTTAAAGGAGCTAAGGCTGCCAATATTTGGCTTGTGACTCCGCAGCCTCTTCCAATTTCAGTGATCGTTCAGCCAATTTGTGCATACTATCTATGAGGAAAGCCTGTGGACCAGAAGGTATGTTAGCTGCTCTTTCCAGCATCTCCTCAATTGTGGTCCCCTGTGGTAAATTTACCAACACTGATTTTGTTTTTGTATTAGCTCCTTCAAAAGCTACATTTTTTAACATAAAACCCTTTAAATAGTCAGGAATATCCGAATTACTCATTGCCTCACATACACGATCTACAAATTCTGCAAACGACTCTTCTGGCTTTTGTCTTAAAGACATATAGTGCGGCCTGCTTGTACTCTTTTTAATGCCTTTTGGGCACATTCCATTGATTCCTGAAAGACCGCAGGACCACTCCGAACTTGTCGTCCAACACCAAACCATTGTCCTGTTTCCATTAATTGTTGTGCTGTGACTCCAGCCAGGGATCCCCCTGCTGCTGTAGTGTATTCTCTGGGAGCTGACAAAACTGACCCCAAAACTCATCAAACATGATCATTTGAGAAGGAGTCAAAATCATTCTCATCAGTGTCTTAATGTCCTCTGGAACCAACAAATCACTACCCCAGATATACTGCAACATTTGTCGGGCAGGCTCGCTGTGTAGCCCGCTTTCAGCTACTGTTGCTCTCAATTGCTGTAAAATCTTCCAGTCCAAAACCTGATAGTGTCCTTGATTATTATCAACATCGTACGTTACAGGAAAACACAGTACTTCAGACAACTCAGCAGCCACATCGCAGCATCCATTTCTCACAGCCTCCTGTGCAATCGCTTTCAGTTAATTCGCACAACCGATCCCGATCTAGGTTTCTTCTCCGTTTACCCCTTTATTTTCTAAGAGAATTTCTTTTTCCTGGGAACTTTCTAAAATCAGTTTTTGACACATACGCTCCACCAACTTTTCTAGCTGAGCCGGAGAAATAGATAACGGTGTCTCCTCTGATTTACTGTCTCAGTTTGTGATTCTACACTGTCGTTCAGTTCAGCCGAAGCCCCCGCTCCCGTAGCCAGGCAGGCTGCGCCTGGGGCTAGGTCATTAGGCGCCTCGCTGAATTCTGTCGGTGGGGTGGAGGTGGAAATTCAGGTCTTGCAGGGCACGGTACTGGTATTGTGCGCTGTGCCGGAGGCGCCCCGGCCGGTATCTTTCAAACACATCATTCGGTCGCAATTCAGATACAACTGGTGCCGCATCCCGTTCTGACAAATTCGCTGTAACTGCAGCAGCCATTCGCTGTTCTAACTTATATTTTTGATACAGTTTATGCATTCTCGCCACGGCTTTTGCAGTTTTATAGCAGTTTTATCACCATCAATTACCAAGTCCCACAACTTGTTCCCATATTCTCTCCAACAAGCTTCATCAAAATAACTATCTCCGCTAGGGAAATACCCTAAAGCGGATCCATGAGCCAAAAGCCCAGGAATTACTTTAGACGATATCTCCGCCTTACGCTTTTCTAAAAAGCATTGAAATAAGGAGAGCGCTACCTCTTTTCCATATTCACCGACGTCCGCGAACTTCACTGCCGCGTTCCGTTTCCCCGCCGGTGTCCGCTACTCCTTTCCTCAGGCCCGCCGATTCCGGCCCGCCTGAACTCACCGCCGGCCCGCCAACTCCAGCCCGCCGATCCTTTCTCAGGCCCGCCGATCCCTGCCCGCCTGCTGCCGTCCGGCCCGCAAACTCCAGCCCGCCGACGTTTTCCAGTGGCATGCCAATTTCGGCCCGCTGGCTGGCCCGCCCGACCCTTCCTCCGCGGTCGGCTCGCCCGTAATCCCCCGGGTGCGGTCTCCACTGTCGTCCCCCGAAACAGCTCAGAGTACCCGCAGAATCGGGTCCCTGTTCGGGCGCCACTTGACGAGAACGGAGACAGGGACGACAGCACTCAATATGAGTGATAGTAATCATCCAACTTTATTGAGCATCAGACACATCTTATATACAGTTTGCTATAATTATGCCCACTTGGCAACATACTATTGGTTGCTCTCTGAAAGGTTACATCATTGTTTTCACAACTCTGGAATTTCTTCTACTCGGTCTAATTACTCTTTTTCCCAGATCTCGCTTCCTCCTTATCTTGCTTGCCTCCCTTCTCAGGGGCAGCTGGACTTCAGCATACCAAGCAATCAGCACTTTCTCACATCTCCTACTCCACCACTATATTGTCAACAGAGAATTCTTCAAGGCCTGAATTGCACAGGTGTTCCTGGGACCCAAGTCCCCTCTTGCTCAAAACAAACCCCAACAGTCCAGCCTGTCCAGATCTTTTGTAGAGCCTCCCTGCCTTCAAGCAGATGGACACACATGCCTAAATCAGTGTCAGTGCCCTTGATTCCTTCATCCAGATCACTGATAAAGATATTAAAGAGAATTGGCCCCAATATTGGGCCTTGAGGAACATCTCTTGTGATCTGCCACCAGCTGTATTTAACCCCAGTCTTCATGCTCCTTGGGCCCAGGGCAGCAATTTTTTTATTCAGTGAATCATACATTCATTCAAACCATAAGTAACCATTCAGGCATAGAGGAAGGGTGTTACTTTAAAGAACTGAACAGAATCAACTGACAGATTAAAAGGTTGTATGCTGTCCTCCCAGATGTCCCAACATTACCTTCAAAGTGCTCACTTTAATATGTGTAAAGGCATTTCTAACACACTGATTTCAAGGATAGCTAAGCATGAGCTTGCAAGCATTCATGTTTCACTGTCTCTCTGTCTGTCCTATACAATTAAGGACTAATTTTATCTTTACGGTTGAATGCTTCCCATCTTTATCTGAAAAAATAGCTAATTCTTCCTTCATTCTTAATGCTGTAGACTTCATGTATTTTAGTGTGTGAGCATAGAAACTGAAAGGATTTATTTATTCTATTCTAGATTAGTACTTCCATCAGATTTTTCCAGGGCTTCACTTTTCAGGAATTATTTCATAACACAGATGTGTTCATGCTGCCACTCTGTGGCAGTAAAGAGATAAATAAATCAACAATGCCCCTGTTTACATTGCCATCAAAAATCTCTTGGAATTATTCCTAAGTTAAAAGAAATGTCATGCATACATTTTCTGACTGCAGAAAAGGAATTTGCTGATATAGTTCAGCTGCTCAAGCTCACACCAGGCATATACAAGCAGTGGTTCCAGTGATACCAGGATACTGTTCCAAATTTCCCACATATTACACATACACTCAAGAGTAGAATTTAGTTCTCTTTATTTCATCTGGGGCTTTTAAGATAACATTACTGCATACTGTGCACATAATAACTTGATACTCATCTTCCCAGGTCCAATAGAGATACTTGAAGTGGAGTTCCCTCTTTGCTGATATGAATCATGAGTCAGGCAAAAGACTCTGTATTTGCTACAGGTGCAACAGAATAAACTTTTATTTCTGACCCAGACAGCTGGTCAGATGACAGCTCTCTACTTTCTCTGGAGCTCATATATATTAGCCAGGACCAAAATATCTACAGCCCCAACAGCTGCTTTACTGCAGCAGAATACACAGAACTTCAAAAGAGGCAAGAGAAAGTGTTGATCTCAAGCAGGGAGGCAGCTGACAGGCTCCAGGAATTAAATTCCTGGCACTGTTGGTATGTTTTTTATTATTTTCCTTCAGTCAGCAGATAAAATTAAGTGTATTGGCTCCCAGTACTCACTGCATGTTCTTTAAATGTCACATATATTTGCAGTACACTGCTCAGCAAGGCTCCCAGAGTTCTACATTAACAAATATAATTCCATAATTGTTTCTGAAATATCAAACTACACATGACTTCAAGCCTCCAGTGATTTCAGGCCTGTCTGCACCCTTCCAAACACAGGCATACCATATAGTCATGTCTATAGCCAAAGCCCTCCTGCTTGGATCATTATTTGATAAGATCTCACAGACCTCTGTATTTTAAAAATTGTCCTCACTGGCATCTTTCAGTTAAAAATAAAGCCAAACAAAAAGTACAGTGAAATGAAACAGTTGTCATTTCCTAGCAGTTTAAATCAAAGAGTACACTCCTTTCCTACAACAAAGCTAATCTCCAACAAAATCTCTCTGCAGCCTTGAATCTCAACACAGTTATGTGATTTAAATAATAACATGATTCCTTTCCTATTTCCCTACTGTCCCCTGATTCTGTGATATTTGTGTTAATTACCAACACTTCTTCTCTGTCCTGCCAATGGAAGATTTTTATAAATTCATTGAAAGAACAGTGAAATTAAAGTAAACAAAAATATTTGTGTGTATACACACACACACACACACACACACACATATATATTACCCAACCCTCCTCCCCTGCAAACAAAAAGGCAAAACAAAAACATTCACACACAAACCAAACAGTATCACAGTATCACAGTATCACAAAGCTTGGAAGAGACCTCGAGGATCATCGAGTCCAACCTATAAACACAGACCCCATGACTAGACCATGGCACCAAGTGCCACGTCCAATCCCCTCTTGAACGCCTCCAGGGTCGATGGCTCAACCACCTCCCTGGGCAGCCCATTCCAATGACCAATGACTCTCTCGGTGAAGAACCCTCACCCTAAGCCTAAACTTCCCCTGGTGCAGCTTGAGACTGTGTCCCCTTGTTCTGGTGCTGGCTGCCTGGGAGAAGAGACCAACCCCTTCCTGGCTACAACCACCCTTCAGGTAGTTGTAGAGGGCAATGAGGTCACCCCTGAGCCTCCTCTTCTCCAGGCTAAACAATCCCAGCTCCCTCAGCCTCTCCTTGTAAGGCTTGTGTTCAAGGCCTCTCACCAGCCTTGTTGCCCTTCTCTGGACATGTTCAAGTGCCTCGATGTCCTTCTTAAACTGAGGGGCCCAGAATTGGACACAGTACTTAAGGTGCGGCCTAGCCAATGCAGAGTACAGGGGCACTATGACCTCCCTGCTCCTGCTGGCCACACTATTCCTAATGCAGGCCAGGATGCCATTGGTCTTCTCGGCCACCTGGACACACTGCTGGCTCATGTTTAGGCAGCTGTCAATCACCACCTCCAGGTCCCTCTCTGTTTGGGAGCTCTCCAGCCACTCTGATCCCAGCCTGTAGCTCTGCATGGGATTGCTGTGGCCAAAGTGCAGCACCCAGCACTTAGAATTGTTAAATGTCATCCTGTTGGACTCTGCCCATCTGTCCAGTCAGTCAAGGTCCCCCTGCAGAGCCTTTCTACCCTCTAACTGACTAACATCTGCTCCTAACTTGGTGTCATCTGCAAATTTGCAGATGACTGACTCGACCCCCTCATCCAGATCATCAGTGAAGATGTGAAAGAGGATGGGGCCCAGCACTGACCCCTGGGGGATGCCACTGGTGACTGGCCGCCAGCTGGATGTGGCACCATTCACCACCACTCTCTGGGCTCGGCCCTCCACCCAGTTTCTAACCCAGCAAAGAGTGGTGCGGTCCAAGCCACGAGCTGACAGCTTAGACAGAAGTTTGCAATGGGGGACAGTGTCAAAGGCCTTGCTGAAGTCCAGGTAGGCTACATCCACAGACTTCCCCATGTCCACCAGACGGGTCACTTGATTATAGAAAGAGATCAGGTTGGAGAGGCAGGACCTGCCCTTCCTAAATCCATGTTGGCTGGACCTGAGCCCTTGGCCGTCCTTCAAGTGCACAGTTATTGCCTCCAGGATAATCTGCTCCATCACTTTCCCTGGCACTGAGGTCAGGCTGACTGGCCTGTAGTTTCCAGGTTCCTCCATCCGACCCTTCTTGTGGATGGGGACCACGTTGGCCATCTTCCAGTCTTCTGGGACCCCTCCAGTGAGCCAGGGCTGATGAAAAGTGATGGAGAGTGGCTTAGCCAGCTCATCTGCCAGCTCTCTGAGCACCCTAGGATGGATCCCATCCACTCCCATGCACTTGTGAGTGTCCAAGTGGCTCAGCAGGTCCCAAACTAATTCCTCATGGATTTCCAGGGCATTACACTGCTCCCTGACCCCATCAGCCAGCTCAGGAGGCCACTCGTCCTGAACTCCTCCTGCCTTGCTGTTAAAAATTGAGGCAAAGAAGGTGTTCAGGACCTCAGCCTTTTCCTCCTCTTCAGTCACAGTGTTCCCCTCCAGGTCCAATAAGGAGTGCAGGTTCTTCTTGCCCTTCTTTTTAGTGTTAGTGTATTTGTAAAAATGCTTTTTATTATCTTTCACAGAGGTGGCCAGCTTAAGTTCCAACAAGGCCTTTGCCTCTCTAATTTTTTTCCTACAGCTTCCTTAAACATACCTCGAGAAGCTTCCCCTCCTTCCAAAGGTGATACAGCCTCTTTTTTCCCCTTAAATCCTCCAGGAGCTGCTCGCTCATCCAGGCCGGTCGCCTTCCCTGCCGGCTCATCTTTCAGCATATGGGAACTGACAGTTCCTGTGCCTTCAAGAGCTTCTGTTTGAAGTAGGTCCAACCATCCTGGACCCCTCAGTTCTTGAGGGTTGATACCCAGGGAATTTTACAAATAAGTTTCTTAAACACACTGAAGTTTGCCCTCTGGAAGTCCAAGGTGAAGGTTCTGTTGGTGCTCCTCCCTATCTCCCTGCATATTGAAAACTTCACAATCTCATGGTCACTGCACCTTAGGCAGCCTCTCACGATCACATCTCCCACCAGTCCTTCTCTATTGGAGAACAGCAGGTCAAGCAGATCCTGACCCCTGGTAGGCTCACTTAACAGCTGCATCAGGAAGCAGTCTTCCATTCACTCCAGGAATCTTCTGGACTGCCTCCTCTCTGATGAATTAAGTTTCCAGCAGATATCTGGCAGGTTGAAGTCACCCACAAGGACAAGATCTGATGATCTTGAGACAGTCTCCAGTTGCTTGTAGAATAATTCATCAGCCTCCTCATCCTGGTTGGGTGGTCTATAACAGACTACAACCAGGATGTCAGATTTGTTAGGCTACCCTCTGATTTTAACCCACAGGTTCTCAATCCCTTCTTTCTCCACCTCAAGTTCTGTGGCAGAAAGTGACTCCCTAATATACAGAGCCACCCCTCCTCCTCTTCTCCCTCTCCTGTCTCTACTAAGAAGCCTGTAACTCGCCAGTGCAGCACTCCAATTGTGCGTGTTATCCCACCATGTTTCTGAGATGGCGACTACATCATAGTCACCCTTGTGGACCAGGACTTCCAGCTCCTCTTGTTTATTGCCCATGCTGCATGCATTGGTGTACATGCGCTTCAGCTGGGCTCCCGACTTCTCAGTTGACTCTAATTTGTGCCCTACTCTTTCCTCTGCAGAGGGACGAATTTCCTCACCCACTCCCTTCAGACCTAGTTTAAAGCCCTCCTAATGAGCCCTGCCAACTCTAGTGCTAGGACTCTCTTACCCTTTCTAGATAAATGCACCCCATCAGGACCCAGCAGGTTGTGTGCAGTAAAAGTTGCCCCATGATCAAAGAAACCAAAATTCTGCTGCTGGCACCATCCCCTGAGCCAATTGTTGATGGCAAGAGTTCTCCCATTCCTCTCAGTGTACAACCCTGCCACTGAGGAAAATGAGCAGAATGCCACTTGAGCTCCTGCCCCATCAATCAATTGTCTGAGTGCCTTGAATTCTTTTTTAATTGCCCTAGTGCCCTTCTTGTCAATTTTGTCACTCCCAGCTTGTATTACCAGCAGAGGGTAATAGTCAGAGGGCTGGATTAACTTTGGGAGTCTTCTTGCGATGTCCCTAACTCACACCCCAGGTAGGGAGCAGACCTCCCTGTGAAATGGGTCGGGACAACATATGGGTCCCTCAGTACCCCCCCAGGAGAGAGCCCCCAACAACTATAACTCTTCTCCTTTTCTTTGTGGAGCTGGTCGTTATAGTTGGTGGGGACCGCTTGGCCTCAGGCTCCACTCTGGATGGCTGCTCCTCAGCCCTCTCATCCCCACTGCCCTCAGCCTGCAGGGCCTCATACTTATTATGCAACGGCAGCAGAAGAGGAGGAGAGGGCTAGGATGGATTTCTCTTACCACCCCTGGCAGGGACCTGTATCCATCCCTCCCCATTTCTGGGGACCCTTCCCTCAGCAGGGGAGATCTGCAGAGACTTCTCCTACAAATCTAACTCCCTTTCACTTTCCCTTATTGACTCCAGCCTAGATACCTCCTCTTTCAGCTCAGCCACTTCATCCTTCAGCTCTGCCACCAGACTGAGGAGGAAGTTCACCTGCTCACACCT
Organism: Melanerpes aurifrons; assembly: GCA_011125475.1. Classification (NCBI taxonomy): domain Eukaryota; kingdom Metazoa; phylum Chordata; class Aves; order Piciformes; family Picidae; genus Melanerpes; species Melanerpes aurifrons. The sequence continues at coordinate 2,884,577 of WWNC01000080.1, read as the reverse complement.
GACACAGGTGTTCTCTCCTTCCCCCTCTATTCCAAGTGCCAGGCTGAAGCACTCTCTGCAACTGGGAGCCTGGACTCCAGCATGCTGACGAAGCAGCTCTGTTTGGGTAGATGCTGGTTTTCTACCCTTTGTCTGAGTTCAAAGTTTGGTTGTGTTTGGGTTTTTTGGTTGGCTTTTTTTGTTAGTTTGTTTCTTTTTTTAATGCAATCAGCTGAGAGGCTAGTTCTTGAACCAAAATGGCACTGTGTGCACAGCCCGGGCGGGATTTAAACCTCCCGTGGGCTGGCGTCACACTCCCGTTACCGCGCAGGCTCACAAGAGCACGTGACAGCACAGCTGTTGCTCAGAGAGACTGAAACAGACAGACTGAAAAAGACAGACTGAACTGACTGAGATTCAAACCGAACTAAAATTTAAAGTTGAATTCTACCAATCTACCTATGAAATTCATTTAGAATATCTTGTTTTCAATTTTTATACCAAAACATCCAGCCAGAGTGTTCCAGTAATTGTCCCTTTCTTAAAGGCATGGCCTAAAACGGTCACAGGTATTTATAATTAAAACTCAATTGGAATATTTACAGAATAATTTTCTATTTATATAACGAAGGGTACAATTCTGCCGCTTGTCCACTAGATGGCAACTTGATGGGGCGTGGATGGCTGCTAACTATATACAGCGAATGTTTCCATGCGTCAGAGGTTACTGCTAGACGCGGATGCTTTGAACCAAATGCTAGTGAATGGAAAGCGCCTGGAAGATATACTGTGTCCTTTGTTTGTAGTGAGGTTAGGTTCTGCAGACTGGTTCCTGGGCTGGTCTGGACGGCAGCGCTGGGTGGCAATCCTCTCTCTGCGGCAGTGGAGAGGAGATGGAACCTAGGCTTAACTGGTAGGCAGGTTCCCTTCGCAGAATCTCCAGCAGGTTCCCTCCAGATGATAGGGAGTGGTCCTGCAGGGTCAGTCCATCAGGGCCAGTAGGGCTGGTCCTGGGATGGGGTTGGCTCATACAGAGCCAGTCCTCACAGGGTCAGCTCTCACTGCAGGGCAGCGCGACAGTTCCTGATAGGCGGGCTTGAAGGTTTCTGAGCTGGCACAGTAGCAGACAGGGCTGGACGCAGCGGGGTCAGCCCTGCTGCAATGGGTTTTGGGGCTGGCGTAAACAGCCCTGGGGATGAAGTGTGGCTGCGTGGAGCAGTGGCTTCCCCTTTACTTGGCTCATGGAGCGGCGGGACCCTCCCAGAGCGGTCCCAGCTTTGGGGTACAGGCATGAATGGTGCTCTAGGTCTTGCCTGATGTTTACAGGGCATGGAGTGGCAGAAGTAGCAACTCCTCTCCTGCGATAGCGGGGTTACGCAGGTATGCGATCCTGCTTTCCGATCTGACATAGGCTTGTGTCACTCTTGTCGGGTCTGCTGCTTAAAGCTAACACAGATGTGTGGACTGCCAGGCTCGTCTAAGTCCCTCCTCCCCAGCAGTTGGGCAGATCTTACCCCTGTGAGTCCAGTCCTCTCGAGACACGGTGGGCTCTCCCAGGCGGTGAGGCTGGTAGTACGAGACTGGAGCTTCTTAGGATCAGCAAAGGTCCTTCCTCTGGAGATATTCTCAGGGCTAAAGCTCAATGGGCCTGCCTGGATGCGGCTTCTTGTCGTGCAGAGGCTATCAGTTTGCTTGCATATATGAGAGAGAAGACTTAATAGCAATAAGCTCAATGGCAGAGGCTATGGCATGAGCTTTGTCCTCTCGATCAAGGGGAGAGAACAAAGTGAAAGAGGGGGCAACCTGTTTACCAACTGGGGTAATACTTATAGGTTCCTTGAGGCTGGATTTGACCAATGGGCACTCTTGTAAACAACTGGTTTCAGCCTATAGGAAGTGTGAAGCTAGAATTATGCCCATACTTAATATTCACATGAGCATCCCATGCGATGGGTGCATGAAGGGGTCCGTGCCAGCCTGGCTAATGCCTTGGCCTTTGTTTCCCTTATGAAGGAGGGGGAACTTGTCCACATGCTGGGACAAGATTCAATATCTGGGCATAATGTGCCTTCACCACAGTCTCTTTTCCTCTATACAGGCCTGTGTTTCAGCTGTAATGGAACTGCCCTAGGAAGTACATCAACTCAAAAAGAACATATCCTATCCCAACCTGTATGGTCTCATATTTCAGCTGTTAGGACCAGGTGCTTCCCTGTCTAAGAGAGAATCTGGGAGGCACACAACACAGTGTACCCTGTGGATATACTTGTGTGACCATGGGGAGAACATGAGGAAGTGGGATGGAAAACCCACTTCAGTCCTAGCTGTGCAAGTCTGCGAATTATAAGGCTACTCTTCCCACAAGAACATCGCTCTGGTTTCCAGTGGAAAATTGCCCCAAAAGAGTAAACACACTGATACTGCTTCTAATCTTCTTGAAAGGACATCCAAAGCATCTTCACAGGGTGCAGGTGATTCCAGTCATAATTAGAGGGGCCACTGCCTCCCACCAGATGGACGTGAGAGAAAATCTGGTTTATTGAACTGGGTGGATCAGATGGCCTGACATGTCAAACCCAAGAAAATATAAAGCTTTAGTAGATGCAGATGCACAGTGTTACGAATATAGTGGTGATTCTGTGATTTGTGTTAAAGGTATAGAATTCAGAATAGATTAATTCAGACTGCACTGGGGAAGGGCTTGCAAGAGCCTGTTTTGAGGACAAAGGGAGAGCTGTATATTTTACAGACTTAAACAGAGACAATGTGTTTGGCTAATTGGAGACACCAAGGCTGAGGAGAAGCTGTATTAAGATAAACACTCAGTTCTATTCAAAACTGGGGATTTGTTTTCTTTAGATAAGAAGCCTGGACAACTGAGCATGCATGAAAGTGGACAACTTTGAGAATGACTCATTTACTTCATCTTTCAACCCTCAGGAGGACCCTTACCATGCAGAGTGCACAAGAGCAGGAATCTGCCCACCTATTCTAAGACTCATTATCATATGCCTGCCTTCTATTTAGCATAAATTTGTTTATGTAGATGTTGTAACTATATAAGATGAAGAAAGCTATTGTAAAGCTGCTGTGGAGGTGAAGTTTGGTACCTTTGCATGCCCAACGGGTTGCTTTGCTTGCTTTTATTGCTTTTTATTGCCTTTTTATGGTCTTTTATTATCAATAAAATTGTGACCAGAAACTTTTACCTGGAGTCATCTATAACAAACAGTGTACTCTGAGGCCATTAAGCTATGAGAGGGGGAACCCATTTATATTTCTGGTGTGACAGGGGAATCATATCTGAGTGTGTTGGAAGATGAGTGCCAATGCAGGCCACAATTTGCTTTCACTTGGTGGGGAGGAAGGAGTCACTGGAATTGACTGCCCCAAGGGTGGAAACATAGCCCCACCATTTGGACTAGTCATGGGCTGATCCAGACTATGCTGCAAGAAGGTGAAGCTCCAGAGCATCTGCTGTGAGAATATTTCTGTGTATCACAAGGAGATCTCATTTTCACTGAGAAAGGACAGTGAATGTTGCATGATGTTAATTGCTGCTGAGTATGAGGCAGGTAGTATAGATTAAGGAGTGGAGAATCTCGTGGATTTATCCAATTGAATCTCCTGAAGAGTATTCAATACCGTGCTGCCATCATGCCAGCTTCAAAATGAAAGTTCTGGTTGGAGCAAAGTATCACAGGGCTTATAGTTCATATTGGTTTATGAGAGTTCTGTTTCCAGTCGCTGCCTTTGGTTTTTGGTTTTGGGAGTTGGGCTTTTCTGTTGGGTGTGGGCTTGAGTGAATAGGTGGGGGTCTCATTTTATCTCTGGTTTCTGCTGCTGCTTCTGCTTTTGCTGTGCTTTTTCTGCAAAATGACTAAGGTAAGTGTACATGGTATTAATTTCATTAAACTCAACCCTTATCCACAGAGTTTTTTGTGTTACTTTCCCTCCTGGGCTCTTAAACTGGTACAATCAAGTATCAGTACATTCTCTGATTTTGGGTTAACAGTATTCTTTCCCTAGCAGTTTGAGCTCTGATTAAATGACAAGGATTTAACTACTAGACTTTGTAGACATCATAATGATTGAGCTTTCCTTGTTCTCCTTTATGTATTCTGTATCAAATGAAAAATAAAATAATGTTCTCATTTCTAAATATTAAGGAAACTTTGTTTCATTGGAGTTCGAGTTTTTTCTTTTATTGTTTTGGTTTGTTTTGGTTTTGGTTGGCTAGTCCAAAGTTGATCAGGAAATGCAGTGTTGAATTTTTTTTTTAATGTAAATACCTGAAATCTTCACTAAATGTCCAGCTGAGCTGACATCACCTTTTAAGAAGCATATACAAATTTAAACTGTAAGTTCAAACTGTCAGTGTCACCTGGCATTTTACAACTGTAAAAGGGCAAGAGGCTCTCCTATTCCTTTATTCTTCCACAAAAGCAGTGGAATTCACAATAAAAGTTAAACTTGGATTATTCATCCCTTGTTAATCCATTATTCATGACAAAGGATTCTGTCATCAACATTAACATCTGTCTTCCTAATTTGTCAGAATTGTTTGCAGTGTTTACTATCCTGAATGCACCTGAAGCTGCAGTGGGACTGGGAGGTAGCCCACTAGATATACTCCATTGGCCTACAAAGGAACACCCTAGAGCCAAAAGTATGTATCTTGATATGACTCAAATCTCCACTCTCTTTTACTTCAATCCTGGACTGCAGAAGCAGAGCATATAACACATGGTTTTCTAGTTGCCCTCAAATAGCACACAAAATCCAGACACTATTAAAAACATTAATTTACTCTCTTATCTGGCTGGCGTGGCTTGATACCGAACCTACCAAGCCCATGGTTGACTTAAGTGGTGACTTCCTTAAAAAGTATCATTTTAGGTCCAGATCCAAAAGCATAACCATGTTGTCCTGAAGAGAAATGCAGAAAACATAATCAGCACTCATCTGAGATCTAGAGACATTCTGCATTTCAGTTACATTAGCTCCTTACCACAAAGTGACTATGGGGAGGAAGAGTAAGCAAGCATCTGCAACATTACAGGTCCTCAACAAATCCACCAAATCAGCCAGCACCAGAACAAGGGGACACAGTCCCAAGCTGCGCCAGGGGAGGTTCAGACTCGAGGTGAGGAGGAAGTTCTTCACCGAGCGAGTCATTCGGCATTGGAACGGGTTGCCCAGGGAGGTGGTTGAGTCATCGACCCTGGAGGAGTTCAAGGGGAGATTGGACGTGGCACTTGGTGCCATGGTCTAGGCATGGGATCTGTGTTGATAGGTTGGACTCGATGATCCCCAAGGTCCTTTCCAACCTAAGTGATACTGTGATACTGTGATACTGTGATACTTCTTCCACCCACTCCCAGCGGTTATCTAAGTCTGCTTTTAGGCATTTTCACAGCATCACCTCTTTCCATTACCTTTAGCAGGAAAGTCTTTTATTATTTCACCTGCTTAACATTTCATTACTGGAAATTACTCAAGAAAAAGCATTGTATGCATATCAAAGCAAAGAGGCAGGCAAAATATACTGAAAAGGAAAGACACCACTTTGATGTTTCCAGATGCCTGACAGAGGCTATTAAAACAGATTGCTTTCTCAGAAATAAGTAAAGAACTGGAGGGACATCCCATTACTGCACATACATACAACTAATTTCTAAGCAGATTAGTTTGAGATGCTAACATCAGTCCAGTGATTCAATGGTGGAGAAATCATTATTCAGCTGCTATGCAAAGGACAAACTACAAATAGGAAAAACTTAAGAGTAAATCAGTTCCTGAAGCCCTGCTGATTTGCATTTACTAAGAGGAAATTTCTATTTTCAGTGCCATTCAGGTTGTAATTCCCACCATAAATAACATATCATTACCATTTCCACCTGGTTGCCACCCATATTTGCTGTACTGCAGGCAACCACTTTTCCCAGGGGAGAAAGAAACTCCGCACTTTGTGCAGCCCTTGCTGTGAGCAGACAGCACTGCAAGGTCTTCCTGCTTTCCAAGCACTCTCATCAATCCTTCCATTAGGGGACGGGGCTCCTGATATAAGTTGGCTTTAGTCTTAGCACTGAAAAGTTATGCTGAAAAACGTTGCCTCTGAAAATCTTATAAAGTTTCCAGCATCACTATTGCAAGTTCAGAGTGATAACCAGGCTCCTCCCTGCACTCTGCACATTTGGCACAGTGTAACTAGCCTAAAACAAAATGCTTCCAAAAAGGGATATTGTGTCTTCCTTTCAGGTGAACACTGCTTCCAAACAGTTCTTTCTGTGGTCTGGATTAAACTAAAATGTCCACTAACACCTCTCTGTGGTCTCTGAGAGAAAGAATTGAGAAGGACTTTGTCCTCTCTGATGTCTTCACAACTGAATTGGACCCAGCTTATGAATCAAGCAAGACAAGGTAACATTACCAAAAGTGGAGTGTTGCTGGAGTATACCTCATTATTTGATACTACACTGGAGAAAAATAAAAAAGGAAAAAAAAAAAAAAAGCCACAACATCTCTCATCTATAGTCTTTTCTACATTGTACACTCTTCCATGTCTTGACCTTGGATTCTAGGCAAACAGAACACAGACATCCATGCCACTTTCCATGGAGAACAAAGCATAGGGCTGTGCCCTAGAGAAAGCGAATACTCATCATCACTGATTCCCCAGTAATACAAAGGAGAGGAAGAGTGTAAAAACATTTTGCACACTTGCCACCTAGGCAAGCACAAGTTGTCTAAACACTTAATTTCTTATTCAAGGACACTAAGCCTTTCTACAGTTAATGCACACATATGAAAACTTTGCACCTTCTCTCTTCCTTGCCCCACCACCTCAAGTATCAGCTCCCTCCCTCAAAAGAAGTGTGTACCATAATATTTCTAACTGCAAGACCACCAAACCGTACTTCTGGGCATAGCTGAGGACTGTGCATGGTGTAAGTAGTGCTCACAGCAGCCGACACAGAGCAGGACATCACCTAGAACAGTAATCATAAACCCTTTTTCTTCTCTCTCACTCACTATAGCATAAACAAATGGTAATTTCCAGTTATCTAACAACTCCTACCAAAAGATCTCTAATGCTAATCTTCTAAGTTTCTAAAATCCCCCTCTGCCCTCCAGTGATGGATTCTGTGGATGTGGACATTAAAGCAGAGTGAAAGGATGCTGACATTAAAAAAAATCCTTCAGCTCCACAGGGAGAAAAGACCATTGGGAATTATTAAGTCACACAGGAAATTTCCTGTAAAGATCACCTGTCTTCCTTCCCAAATAATACAATAGCTATTGTTATCTTTAATTAAGTCCCCAAAACCTAACATTGATCTTATATAGTCAGCAAAGAGTTAGAAGACAAGGTAAATGAATGTCAATTCATAAATCAAAAAAGAACAGAAAGAAAACCAGCTGAGCTACTTCTTATTTCTACCTTTTAAGTTCTCTTTCATGATCACTTTCTTTTTGTTGTCTCCTTAGACTTTACAGAAAAGGTATGCATATGCAGTAAGTGATAAGTAATGCACTGGAAAGGCATACAGAAAAAGGCCAGAAGAACACAACTGTGGCTATGAATGTATCTGACTTTGTGCAAGATCTCATTCTTAAAGGGCATAAGGACAAAAATAACAAACTATAATTGATATAAAACTAAACTGGAATTTGTATGCATTCTTTTATATGTATGTATTTGTGTAATACCAGCCTAGATTAGAAATTCCCATTCCACAGTTTTTATTTTCCAATGAATTATTTTATAGCATATTATAGTAATGAATTACATTACTGTTGCTCAATTATTTTCTTTATATAGACTTGGCTATTTTCTCTTTAATGAAGGAACACTGTTAATTTCTATAGAGAAATATGAACATTCTTAATCTTAACTTCCATTGAGTCATTAATTTCTCAGTATGTAAAATTATGAAATTTTCTTTATTTTCATGTCACATACCACAACTAATCAGATTAAATAAAAATTGAAGACAAATAAAAGTCTAGATTTTTTTAGTGCTAACTAGTATTGTTTATTAGGAGCTCAGAGTAGGCAGATTGCAGCTTAATATATGACAATTTAAAATATGAACTACAATTTAACCACAAAATGTAGATGATGAGACAAAATAATTTCATTATTTCAGAATGAATCCAGAATACATGGATCTAAACTATGCTCTGTTTTAGACTTTTTCAATATGGGCAACTGAAAGAAATGAAGGTTCATGACTGACAACTTGCAGACTTTATAACCGTATGCTTCCATGATGATGTACATGTGTGTATTGATGGGTGTAGGTGCCTGAAAAGCAGAACCATCACTATTCTGTAGGTTAGCACTGTTTTGACTTTGAGACAGCCTTTGAAATGCGGATTACAGAAATACTAGGAAAGTCCAATTCTTCTATGTTTTCCCAATATTTTCACTTACTAACCCAGAAGCAAACCCTCTGTCATGACACTTTCTCACTCCAATACTATTTTTTTTTAAATTTATAATGTAAAAATTTATTCAAGATGAATAACAAAAATCACTTTGGTCATATGTAGCCAGCCACTCCAAATAGCATTTTGTCCAGAGGTTTTCTTGATTGTGTACATTGGAATTGTGTTTAAAACCTGGGGGAAAACATAAAGAAAGTAAGCGGCATCTAGGAGCAATATTTCTACTTGCTGAGCACAGCAATGTGCAGCCAGTGAGCACAGGCTTGCTCATAGCCATCAACAAGAATCAGAGCTGCACCTTCAGGAGAACAAAGGAAATAATGCAGATGCTAAATGACCACTTTTTGACACTATTAGGTTCCTTTGAAGTAACAAAATGGCATACTGCCAATATTAATTTTCATTGTGTCCAAAGCTGTGCAAGAACCTTTGGTAAGGCAAAAATGAGGTCTCCTCTGCTTCTTTGTTCTTTTCATATATATTAGCAGATATAAATGCTAAAGTCACACAAAATAGCTTGCTTTTCTAGTTGTTTTATCCACACTTGTGAAACTCACTTGGAAAATATGAGTGCCTCACCATCTGAGTCAGTTTGAGTTTCGCATATGCAAATGCTTAAGTATTGAAAGTCAGTTCTGTTTTCTGCAACTACTTCCTTTTTTGAATGTGTGATTTAGCAAGGTAAGTAACAAATACAGGATATAACCCTGGACTTTTAACTTTTTTACTAGTCTCCATACTTAATCTGTTCATTTGTAACATACTTACTACACACAAAAAATCCAGTGGAGGACAAAATTAAGCAGAGTAATACTTTTACATTTTTTTTATATTAGAACTTCATACAGGCATAAGAGATTGGAAATGGCATTCTCTCAGAATAGCTCTTTTTTTCATGTTTCATAATCACCGTATCATTTTCACAAGACCAGTCGCATCTTTGAATAAACTTCACATCTGACCCATGCAGAAATGTAGCTGCAGCAGAAACCAGTGACAAATACTGTGAAGTCACAGAAAACATCTGGTTGGAAGAGACCTCAAAGATCACCCACTCCAACCTTCAACATAGCACCAAAGGATCAATATTATACCATGTCCCTAAGCGCCAGGTTCCCACTCTGCTTAAACACTTCCAGGGATGATGACCTCACCACTGCTCTGAGCAGACCATTCCAATGTTTGATAACCCTACAATCCAGCCTGAATCTCCCCTGGTGCAGCTTGAAACATTTTCTTCTAGTCCTGTCACTCAACACCAGGGAGAAGAGGCTAGCCCCCTCCTTGCTCCAATCTCCCTTTAGGTAGTTGTAGAGGTCTCCCCTCAACCTCCTCTTCTCCAGACAGAACAAATCCAGTTTCCTCAGCTGCTACTCACAGAACATGTGCCCTTGGCCCTTTACAGGCTTCATTGTCCTTCTCTGCACATGTCGCAGCACCTCCGTATCCTTCTTAAGGTGAAGGGCCTAGAACTGAACACAGTATGTGAGGGTGGCCTCACCAGCGCTGAATAGAGGAGAGTGATCACCTCCCCATTCCTGCTGGTCACAGTGTTTCCAATACAAGCTAGGATGACATTGTCTTTCTTGGCCACTTGGGCACACTGCTGAATCCTGTTTAATCAACTGTGACCCAGAACCCCAGGTCTCTCTCAGAACTGCAGCTTTCCAACCACACACCCCCAAGTCTGTAGTTTGCTGTGAGGTTGTTGTGACTCAGGTGGAGGACCTGGTGTTTGGCCTTGTTAAACTTCATACATTTAGTCTTGGTCCATCAGTCTAACCTGTCCAGGTCATGCTGCAAAACCTCTCTACTATCTAGCAGATTGAGACATCCACTGACCTCAGTGTCATCTGCAGGCTTACTGAGGGGCCACTCAATCCCCTCACCGAGATCATTGATAAAGATATTAAGGAGGACAGACCCCAGTACTTAACTCTAGGGGATGCCACTAGTAACTAGGCACCAGCCAGACTTAAATCCATTCACCACCACTCCTTGTGCCTGGCCATTCAGCCCATTTTTAGCCAGTGCAGAGTGCAGTTACAGAATCATAGAATCAATAAGGTTGGAAAAGACCTCAAAGATCGTCAAGTCCAACCTATAAACACAGACCTCATGATAACTAAACCGTGGCTCCAGTTGCCACATCCAGTCCCCTCTTGAACACCTCCAGGGATGGTGACTCCACCACCTCCCTGGGCAGCTCATTCCAATGGCTAACAATTCTCTCTGTGAAGAACTTTCTCCTCACCTCAAGTCTAAACTTCCCCTTGTGCAGCTTGAGACTGTGTCCTCTTGTTCTGGTGCTGGTTACCTGGGAGAAGAGACCAAACCCGCCTGGCTACAACCTCCCTTCAGGTAGTTGTAGACAGCAATAAGGTCTCCCCTGAGCCTCCTCTTCTCCAGGTTAAACAATCCCAGCTCCCTCAGCCTCTCCTGATAAGGCTTGTGCTCGAGGCCTCTCACCAGCCTCGTTGCCCTTCTCTGGACACATTCAAGAGTCTCAATGTCCTTCTTAAATTGAGGGGCCCAGGACTGGACACAGGACTCAAGGTGTGGCCTAACCAGTGCTGAGTACAGGGTGTAGTGGTTTAGGCTGGGTGCTGACCCGGGTGCCACTGCACAGGCCACACCTGGGATGTTCCAAAGGGGAGCCCAGCCCAGTAGATGGTCACAGGAAGCCAGGTATTTCCTTCCCATAATGCCATGCTCCTCTATAAAACATCAGCACGGGATCCTTTCACTCTCTTTCCTCCCTTTCCACTGCCCAGGTAAAATGGCGTGAGATGCCTCACTTGGGCCTGCCCAGGCCCAAGGCTGGGCTGGGTGGGGGGAAGAAAGAGCCCTGGGGGGGCTTTGGGTGTATCCCCCCAGGTGGGGGATGGGATGTTCTTGGGTGTGTTCTGGGATGTCTCTCTCTCTTTGTCACGGTGCTTGTGGTTTTCTGTAAAACTTTCATTGTTTTTTTCCATTTAAACTTTCCACCATTTTTGCAATCCATTTTGTCTGAGTCTTTCTTTTGCCTGTGGTGGGAAAACTGGTCTTCCTTGAGACTGCTTGAGACTGTGCCCAGAACTGATCCTTGGGGGACACCACTAGTGTCTGGCCCCCAGCTGGATGTGGCACCATTCACCACCACTCTCTGGGCTCGGGCCTCCAGCCGGTTCCTAACCCAGCACATCCAAGCCTTGTGCCATGAGTTTCTGAAGGAGAATGCTGTGGGAGACAGTGTCAAAGGCTTTACAAAAGTCTAGGTAGGTAATTTCCATTGTACTTCCCTCACCTGCTAGGCAAGTGTCTGGTGCATGAATGCCTGTGAAAGATGACCGCACGTCCCTCATACAGGGAAGACAGTCCATCAGGAGATGGCTGTATAGCACACCTATAATTACTTTTATCCACTGGCTGAGCCCTAAAATCACATATGCACATGTATGATGGTCCACTGCTGACCAGATGATGCAGTTTAGGCTTAATGCTCTCACTCTACAAACTTTGCATCTAGTTTACTGGTGACAAACTTATAGCTAATAAAAGCACTGAGATCATATCACATTGCTGAGCATAGGGCTCTGCTGCTAGTGATTTGAGTTCCCAAATCTGCAAAGTCAATGTAGCAAAGATACCCCAAAACCTAGCTGCAAACCTCTCTCATCACCAACTCAGCATGAAGTTGTGGGAATTTTTACTAAATATTGCCATCACTCATCCTAACAGTCCCTGAGTTTCCATTTACTTTGTTAACATTTTAAAGTTGTAAACAACATGAAGTTTTGGGTACACAGTTTGTGAATAATGAATACTGCTCACAACCATCACAATCTAAGGTTTTTGTCAGAGGGCAGCCGAGATAAGTGTGCAAGCAGAAATAGCAATGAGAGCCACAATATAAGAACCCAGACAAAACAAACAAACAAACGAATAACCATAAACCAAAAACAACAAAAAAAAAAACAACCCACAAACAAACAAAAACCTGAAAAGAAAGTGTTTGGTTGCAGAACATTGCGAGTAATGATGGATATGTTTAATGGTACAGAACAGAAGGTGCTGTTTCAAGAACTTCAAGTGGCTCAGTTGGTAGTGTATCAGACCCTTAATGGGAAGGTTGTGAGTTCAAAGCCTGCAGTGGGCAGTAGTGTCCTCCCTACTCTAGTCATGAGGTCTGGGGTGACATGTTGGACTTGATGATCTTTGAGGTCCCCTCCAACCTTAGGAATACTGAATGATTATACTGAATGGTTTTGTTCTCCACATAAACATTATTGCCTCACTTCTGCTGACTTCTAGCTGCAGAGTTTAATTTTGGTGCTAACCTAAGAACATGATCTAACATGTAATATAAGAAGCACTTCATACAACTTCATACAACTACACGTGGAAGCATGGCAAAATGCATTTCATAACAAAGACTGCATATCTGCTTTTTGCATACTGATTCCCTCCCTTGCACTGAGCTACTGAAAATCATAAACTACACTGTGAATGCTCCCATCTATCTATTGTCCATCCTTTACAAGTATTGTAACAGTAATATAATTTATGCTAGATACCAAATGAAAATACTTTATCTTTGACAACAGGATAAGTTATTGTTAGCAGACAGAATGGCAACAAAAGATGGCAAAGGAGCACCACAATATTACAGTAGGACCAATGAGTTATTCATAATCTACCATGCTGGAATGGAAGGAAGCATTTGATTTCACAATAAAAACCCAGACATCCTCTTTTATAATGAAATTCCTCTTTCACAGACCCTTTTCTGCTTTATACATCCTACAGGCTGCTTGCATTAGTCACATTAAAAGCAGACTTTGAAAGAAAATAGCACAAGTCATCCTCTTTGTCACAAAGTTCCACAAACAAGTAATCTTTTAAAAAGTAGTTTCTACTATTTTCCTACTGTCCAGTGCCAGGAAAAGGGTACCTAAATGACCTAGGCAGTACATGGCATCTATGTAATATAGTAAATGAGCAATTTACAGTCATATTTCTGTGTTTGTTTCTTCCTTCCTGCACCCTTTGTCCTTCCTACTATGCAAAGCTAGTTAAAGGAGAGAACTTCTTGTTTCATTGTTCACTAGATGGAGATTTATTCCATTGGCATTCTATTTATAGATTTGCTTTCAACTCCACTGGGGAGTTCACAATTTTCTTTTCAGCATTTTATGATCAGCTAGTCACCTGGGGACACAAGCCTTTCATAAATTCCATTAATCGCACTGAGATTGCCCCTAATAATCCATCTGCCTTTGGATTCCTCACATAAAATCTTATTCTACCATCATTTCCTAGGTTTAAAGAACACCCTCATTATTTCATAACAGAAATGAAAAGGAGACAAACAATCTCATTACTATGGCAAAGTTTTTATGCAGTTTTTGATAATACTACTTATTACAACCTAGAAGAAAAACTATCACTGAAATAAGCAAAATTAAGGAATGTGGTATTACATTTATTAATGAAAAAAAGAAGGACTCACTTGATATATCATCCCCTGACATAACACCACCATACAGAAAAAGATATGTGATATGTACAGAAAAATATACTGCAATACTGTGATATGTAGATCCATTTACGTTATAATTGGCAAGCTCAGTTCCCAGATGCAGCTGCTCATTTGATACTGTTGCAGTAAGTCCCAGTCACATTGTGCTACTACAGCGAACAGACTCAGTTACTGGCCTCCCTCTCTTCTCTGTAATTTAGCAACACAGAGGGATCTGAAATAGTCACATAGAAACCAAAGGTGATTTTCTTCAGAGCAGCCATAAACAGGATGCACAAAATCCAGCACAGCAGGGAAAGATGCCAGATATTGAAAAGACTGTAGTGAACACTTACTTCCACAATGTTCCTGTAGTAACAGGAAACTATGTCTACAGAGTAGTCAGACAATCACTTTGTGGAAAATGTCCTCATCTAGAGCTCATTTCAACTTTCTCCAGATCTTTTGGCATCAGTTTTCTCTTCGCTGCTTTGTTCCTACACAGGCTTTTCTGTCCACCTCATGATGTACCACATTGAAGGACAGTGAAAGATGCCAGCTAGAGAGTGTTGGACAACAACAAGACTTGCAAAGACAGCAGACAGAAGACTCCACTGCACGTGGCAAACAAAATGCAAAATCATACCTTCAAAGAGCAGACAGAGGATCGCCACAAACTGTCTACATCTTTGGGGGCATTTTTATTGTACCCCATGAGGCAGATTAAACATATTTGTGCTTATGTACACAACAACTAGTGGACAATGTACTGGGCAGAGATCTGGCATCATATGCAGTTCTACAAGAAGTCTGCATAGATGTATCATAAGCCAATTTTTTGTATACATTTATACTAACATCAGTCCTCAGCTGGACTTCAGGACTATGCCCCAGTCCAACTCTGCTGCTCAGAGGTGGCCTCTGAACACTCTCACTCCATGATGGCTACATGACAGTAATAAGGCTGTGTCTTATCACCAAGGGAGTGCTCACTCCCTTACACAGACTCCATCTGTCTCTGTCATCCCTTCCTACAGACATCCTAACCCCTTCTGCAGTTGGCCCTTCTTGCCCTCCATGCCAGGTCATTTCTTGGTCACAAACCATCACTGCTAAGCAATTACAATTTGAATTTCCTTTTCACATAATTTAGAATACACATTATCTTTATACTCCAGGTGTGGACATAAGACCTGTAGCCTGCTCTAGCTGAAAACAGTAGCTGCATTTCCAGGGTGGGAACAAAGGGTCTGGAAGAATATCACAGCACACACAGGCCAGAGGAACCAGGCAACTTGCAGTCAGGGTTCCCTTGTTGAAAATAAACCTGCCATGGGGCACCAGATGGAACACTAAAGTGAAATGTTTCATACCCACACCATCTCCACCTTTTAGATAAGCCCTTCATACTGTTCAGGTGTCTTCAGGGAAGACACCCTGAGGGAGGTGTTTTCCATCTTGATAATCCATATGCCTTGAAGTGTGAAAGGTTTCCACTTAAAATAGTAGTAAAGAAGCTTTAATCTGCATGCCAGCAAAACATGTAGCATTTTATTGCATGCTGATAAGCACCTAGACCAAGAAAACAACCACCACCACCACCCCCATACCCTAATTGCTAGTTCATGGGTTTTAACTAGGAGTTTAGACAGTAAAAATATATCACTTTACATGTTCACCAGCATTATCCTTCTCCCAGTCACTCCATGCTGAATTTTGCAGCGGGCTTGGGCAAGTAATCTTGCTATGCCAGAAAACCAAAGGCAGCACAGTACAATGATTAGGGGGACAGCAAAATACTCAGAAGATTGTGTCCTCACCCTGATGCCTATTTCCAGTATGTCTCTGGGCCTCTAGTTTTTCTGATAATATTGTCATGTTATCTCAGATTTGTAAACAAACTCACAAGTTACCCATAGCACCTACATGGGTAGCAGCCTGCAGTGTAGAACAGGCTGCTTTAGCCAGATTGTCTGATGTCCTGCAGGAGATAACTCAGAGCCCACTGAAGATGCCATGAGCTTCTCTCTGTGTTGACAGAAGGGTCAGCCTCAGCCCCAAATGAATGCACCAAATCTACAGCTGCTGAGGCTGTGGATACTCATTTCTGACTAAGGTGCTTGCTTTGTTAACTACTAACAACACATAGATGAATGATATTGTGAAAGGCTGAGCCTGTAAGGCTCAAGTTGGGCTCTACATTTCTAGGCAAATACTGCCAGCATGGAGTATAAAAGATGAAAATTGCTCTGCCTTGTCAGAGGAATCACTCAGGAGGACAAGTGCAAGGAGCACAAGAAGGCAAAATGGAAAGCAATATGAAACATTATGTTCCTGTACTAAAAGGGGAAAATAGCACAAAAAGAAGATGGATGAAGAGAGAAAAGTGAAAGAAAATATCTAATCTCCTTCACCGGCAATTTCCTCATTAAAGGCAGATAATTGTAATGTATGGCTAGTGAAACCATTCAGGTTGATGCTGACTCAGGAATAAAGATGATTTACAACCCTACATGAGGAAATGGGCAAGTGTATAAGCAGATAATGGCTCTATATTTTCCAACTCTTTTAATTTCACCACTGCAAATATTCTGGCTCCTATCTCCATTTAAAAGAGTAATTTGATACATTTTCTCACTATTGCTACTTGACTCAAATGTTTCCTTCTTCATCCATCCACAGGAAAGTACTGTAAGTGGGGGCAGAACATTCTGTCGGTGAAGTATTAGAGAGGAAACTGAACTCTATTTTTCTAGAAGCTTATGATTTTGAGAAATCTATTCACAATGAAGACATTCTATATCATTATTAGCAGCTAATAACTGGAAGCACACCACTTCATCTGTAAAAATAATTATGAATTAATTAACACAGCTTGAGACAACAAACCTGAAATGTTGTCTGCCGTACTTAAGCACTGGAAAAGTATGGTCAGAGATGTATAATTTGCACCTGATTAAAAAGATTGAAAATCAAAATTATCTTGGAGAAGTGGAAAATTTCTTTTAAGAATACAACACAATGCAAAAAGTTGAATGCAAAATTTTGAATGTAACTGTGAATAAATGACTATGCAATTATATATTTAGTCCAGAGAAGGGCAACAAAGTTGGTGAGGGGCTTGGAACACAAGCCCTATGAGGAGGGGCTGAGGGAGCTGGGGCTGCTTAGCCTGGAGAGGAGGAGACTCAGGGGTGACCTTATTGCTCTCTACAACTACCTGAAGGGAGGTTGTAGACAGGCAGAGGTTGGTCTCTTCTCCCAGGCAGCCAGCACCAGAACAAGAGGACACAATCTCAGGCTGCACCAGGGGAGGTTCAGGCTGGAGGTCAGGAGGAAGTTTTACACAGAGAGAGTGATTGCCCATTGGAATGGGCTGCCTGGGGAGGTGGTGGAGTCGCCAACACTGGAGGTGTTCAGGAGGAGACTTGACAGGGTGCTTGGTTGCATGGGTTAGTTGATTAGGCGGTGTTGGAGGATAGAATGGATGCGATGATCTTGAAGGTCTCTTCCAACCTGGTCTATTCTATTCTATTCTATTCTATTCTATTCTATTCTATTCTATTCTAATTCTATTCTATTCTATATGAAATGTATGTTCAACTCATAAAAAAACCACAAACAAACAAACTCCAAATCACCAAACAAACAGGAAAAACAAACAAATAAAATATTTAAAAAAAAACTATTTTATATACATATAAACACTTGGGGGAGTTTTAAACAGAGTCAAGTATTCATGATATATGAAGCAACCCTTACACTCAGTGTTGAAAAAAATCTCTCTCATTA
Source organism: Melanerpes aurifrons (assembly GCA_011125475.1). NCBI lineage: Eukaryota > Metazoa > Chordata > Aves > Piciformes > Picidae > Melanerpes > Melanerpes aurifrons. Next base: position 2,866,852 of record WWNC01000080.1, on the reverse strand, counting down.
AGTTCAACATATGTATTAACAGAGAAACACCAGAAAATAATGGAAGCAGTATAAAAATCTACAAAATATGACCCATGAGAAAGATCAAATTAAGTAGCTGTTTAGATGGACAGAAATAGATTGAGAACATGTTGTTAACTAACAATTAGTTGTCATTTTGTCATCATAATTATAATAATCTGTTTATAATAGCTAAAGAAATTGATGAATGTTTCTACAAGTGAGGACTATTCTTAAGAACAGAGAGGCTCGCAAAGCACAAGGAGTGGTGACTTTGGAGATAGAGATTAACAAAAGTAATACAAGATATTTTGTCTTAAATGTCACAGAAATGCAAATTGTTATTTAGGATATTTATTTTTGGTTGTCCAAAATTGGAATGATAGCAACAGAAATCTGCAGATATTGGTTTATTATATACTTAACTCTGCAAGTGAATTTCAGAGTTAGAAGAAAACTATGTGGGTGCCAATAAGGAGAGGTAGACATCTGTGGTAGGCTCTTTCCTCACATTCTTCAGGGCTGCACTGTTAATTTTAAATATCTTATGAAAACCTTAACACTGAAGTGAAGACTTTTTTTGTAGCACTTCAAAGTAGATGTGAGTAAAATCTAAGTTCTCACTATGAAAAAAATCTACAAACATTGCTTTCTCTAATTAAGCTTTATTTTAAAGAGCATTAGTAGCAGAACTGTAGAAAATATGTGCTTTAAGACTAACTGTTTAATAAGAGATGGTTCAAGAACACAAAGAAAATTAACTTTGGTACAGAAAGCACCTTGATGTGGTGCGGAGTTGTAATGGGTTGGGGCAAACCCCCTCCCCACCACTGGCAGAAACAACGACTCAGACAAAGGGATTGCAAAAGTGATGGGAAGTTTAAATAGGAAAACAATTAAAAAAAAAACAAACACCAATGAAAGCTTTACAGAGAACCACAAGCACCGTGACAAAGAGAGAGATCCCAGAAACATACTCAAGAACATCCCATCCCCACCTGGGGGTACACCCAAACCCCCCCAGGGCTCTTTCCTCCCCCCCAACTCAGCCTTGGGCCTGGGCAGGCCCAAGGGAGGTGGCTCACACCATTTTACCTAGGCTGCAGCTGGGGACAAAAGAGAAAGTGGAGACCCCGCATGGGCATTTTATAGAGGAGCAGGGCATTATGGGATTGAATACCTGCCTGTGACCACCCCCCTGGGCTGGGCCCACCCGTAGGGACCTCCCAGGTGTGTTCTGTGCAGTGGCAGCCAGGCCAGCACCCAGCCTAAACCACCACACGCCACCCCTTATTCAAGACCATAATCCCTGCACCCAGAACATATCATCAAACTGGAACTCTTCTGATGACATGTCTAGCAACAGTCCAGGTCTTCATCTGGGCGTCCTTCCACACAGTCTCTCATTCAGGCTCAAGTATCAGTCCATTCCAATTCTTCTTCCTCATATGATGGAACCTCCCAGCGACACAGTCATTCTCCTGCAGTGTGAATTCCTTGTGGACTCGTTGGGACATCCTGGTCACCTGGCAATACCTCACAACTTCTCAGCCGAGCCTTTGTTTGCTTTTACAGTTAATCAGCGGCTTTTTCCACCCCTGGGGCAAGCCGGTCGGAGCAACGACCGCTTTTCTCCATCCCTCCAGGGAACCTCAGCCGACCGCTTCCAGCTGCGGTCCGAAACTACACAAAGGCACATCGCCGGCACATCACAGGCACATCGCCGGCACATCACAGGCACATCACCTCCCCCCAGGGGGTTCGCATACCGAGGCATCACCGCATCCGATTCACAGCCTTCCCCCGGCAGAGGGGCGGCTGCAGCACAACTCGCTGAGAAGAGAAGAGGCGGAGCCAGGTGCTTGGTGCCATTCTCGGAGCATGTCCGAAAACACCAGGGAAAGTTTTACAGCTGCCGCCGCCGCTTGAACGCAGCCCGGCTCGGCGGTGCCGCCGCCGCTGAATGCAGCCGGCCCGGCCCCGCCGTCTCTGTCGCGCGATGCAGAGTCCAAGTCACCTCCACCCCCTCGGGTTTCGGAAGCCGTCGCTTGCCCGCTCGCCGCGGGAGGCCATCCCCCGCAGCGGCCGCAGGCCGACCCTGCTCTGCTTGCCGCTGCCCCCTCCTCCGCTCCGCTCCCTGCCGCTCGTCGCTCCGCAGAGAACGAGGAGAAGGCAGGTCTCACCTTCTTAGGCTAGTTGAGCATTTTTAAGCCACCCCGGGCAGAAAGTCACAGAAAGAGCCACCCCTCGCTGTTCCCAAGCAACACGAGGGACTTCCATGCTATCAGCACGCACCAGGAGTCCTGCAGTCCACAGGAGAGATCACACAGTCGCCCCAGCAACAAAACTTGAGCCCCCAACTTGCAAACCCAAACCGACGCCCAGAACTAAATTTAAACTCTCCATCTTTTGCAATCGATCTGCAGAGTGGGCACCACAGCCAGCCCCACGTTAGTGCGCCAAAATGTAATGGGTTGGGGCAAACCCCCTCCCCACCACTGGCAGAAACAACGACTCAGACAAAGGGATTGCAAAAGTGATGGGAAGTTTAAATAGGAAAACAATTTAAAAAAAAAACAAACACCAATGAAAGCTTTACAGAGAACCACAAGCACCGTGACAAAGAGAGAGATCCCAGAAACATACTCAAGAACATCCCATCCCCACCTGGGGGTACACCCAAACCCCCCCAGGGCTCTTTCCTCCCCCCCAACTCAGCCTTGGGCCTGGGCAGGCCCAAGGGAGGTGGCTCACACCATTTTACCTAGGCTGCAGCTGGGGACAAAAGAGAAAGTGGAGACCCCGCATGGGCATTTTATAGGGGAGCAGGGCATTATGGGATTGAATACCTGCCTGTGACCACCCCCTGGGCTGGGCCCACCCGTAGGGACCTCCCAGGTGTGTTCTGTGCAGTGGCAGCCGGGCCAGCACCCAGCCTAAACCACCACAAGAGTGTATCTTGATTTATACATACTAGAGCAATACTAATAGTCTTATAAAGTCAGACTTTATGGCTTACATATTCATGAATTTAGTTTGCTCTTTCAATCTGTATCGTGTAGAGAAAGAAAAAAAGAAACAAACCAACCTAATAAAAAACCCCACAAACCAACCTAAAAAAAAGCTATTAATAAACAAATAATTTAGAAACGAGGGTATTAAGCTGGCATATTGTCTGGTGACAAATGGACTATCTGGAGAATAAATAATGAAATTAATATTTTCTTGAGGGTGTAATTTTTCCATCTATCTTTTACACTAAACTACCAAATAAACTGAAATCAAAAGAGTCAAGGGAATCAGTCAGTCTGCAACTATATTAATTTTAAAGATTATTCCCTTTCTACTTCTCCTTAAAATTCAGAGATAAAAAATAAAACTGTTGTATCAGATTTTAATTACACAGATTGTAATTAGGATTCCAACATGAAGTTTTCCATATCAAAAGAAGATTTTTTGGATTGGATCATTGATTCCTTACCAACTCATTCATTGCTAGCATAAATATTGGTGATTTTCAAATTACAGATAGCACTTACAATTACTCTTTCTTATGCAGGGATCTGTAACCATATCACTGTCTTTAATGAATTAATGCACGCCCTTCTCCTGAGATGGAGATTTATTGGAATCACTTCTCATTCAAAATAGCACATATGCTCAGGATGAAATTAAAATCAAGTATTTCAGCCCTTTGAAATTGAATGTAAGTCTTTACCAAAGCAGTTAACCTCTACATTTTACACAATTTGTTACATGAAAACTTGTTATAAATTCAATGTGAACAGTAAAGTTCTCTTGACTTAATGGCATTCAGGATTTAATCCTGATTTTCCTTATGGATTCAGACAACTATTTTATTCCCAAACACCCAACTCCTTTTTAACTTTCAAGAGTTATTTAATTTTCTTCATAAACTAAGGAAAGAGTACAAAAACAGGTCATTGGGAACAGCTGTTTCTTAAGCAGTTCTTTGTTGAAGGTTTGCGGGGAATTAACTAGCAAAAGATCACACAAAATAAGAGAAAGTATAGAAGGAATAAAAGTGACTCAAAGCCCCCAAAAGCAATGACCTACCTTTAAAGAAGATAAAGCATAACAAGTTTTTCAGAGACTAAACACATATCACAGAAATTGAAATTGTTCTCACATGTCCTGTGTTATGGCTTTTTTTCCAGTTCCTAACCTCTAATGGAAATAGATTAAAAGGTCAATACTATGAACTGTTCAAGGTTGCTGAATGCCTATGGAGGACTGATTTATATTAAAAACTTTGAATAAATACTATATTCAAACAATTCTGATACTTCAAACTAAATTCTAGAAGCAACAGGGGAGAGGAGAAAGGTCAATGTGATTTTGGACTCATACTTTAAATTCATTTCCACCCAACTCTGAAAGCCTGAGCAGCTTTGACTTCACCACTCCTCTCTCAACCACTGTACACCATGACATGAACTCAACCTACTTGGTGCTGTGTTTATATGGTAAAGGCTGCATTAGGCCCAGAATTATGCCCTAAATATTGCCAAAACATGTCCCTACATTCTGCTCCTGATTTTGACACAAAACAGACAAAAGAACGAGGCATCAGTGAGTACAGGTAAAAAACTTGCATGTTTTTCACCTTTGTGGTAAACAAGGTTCATGTGATTTACTGTGTATGCATGTACTGTATTTGCTAAAATGCCACATTATTGATTAATTATTCTGTGTACAAGTTTTGCTATTGGTCTAGTATTCATTTTAGCCAATGTTAAATTCGGGTTGTTTTGGTAAACAAGTGCTCTTGCTTGTGCTGTGTTTTCCCCATGCTCCACATTGCCAGAAATGCTGCTTTGCCTGTGATCTGCAAACTGTTCGTCCTAAATGATTCACTTCAGATCTTAAAGCAGCTGCTTCCCTGAGCACAATGCTGTGCCATCAGTGGCTGCAAGCTCAGCCATTGCCTGGCTACTGGTGACACCGTACTGGGTGCAGGCTTCATGGACTGCATCCCATGATCCGAGAATGGAGCCAGCCAATGTCTGGCTAGTTGCTGAGTAAGGGAACCTCGGTAGCCCATGTACATTACTCATCCCAGACAGCTACAGCCCCATGAGCAGGAACATCACTTCATCGATCTGGCAGCCATTCCAGCTGAACTCCAAGAGCCATGAAGGGAGTTGTCCCCCTCACCCACTGAGGAGACATTTTGCTGTGCCCTGCAAACCCTTGGTGGCAAGGTTTTCCACGAGAGCAGGAAGCCCGTTCTCAGCCAATGCACCCCATGGACTAAGCTGCAAAAGCCTCTGGAAGTTCCAGAAGGCACCAGGAACTTTTACTCTTACAAAGCAGCAACCACAAAGCACAGTATTCCACAAAGTTGGTGCCATTTTGGTTTTGGTTATTACGGCACATCCATGGTATAATTTCTGGATTACAAATGCAGAAGGATTCCACAAATCTAGATGATTCCACAAAATCCTAATTCACAAATCAACCAAATATTTTCTTATAAAGTTTCTCTTAATGTTTGTGCCAAGCCACTCTGTTTTGCAGACTTGCTGGCCGCTGGTCTGTTATCTCTTTCAAACTAAGTGCTACTTCTAAATTTTCTGAATTTTCTGATTAGTCTAAATAGTTCAAATTGCTTATATATATACATTCTGTAGAGATTGTTCTTTCAACTAAATACCTGTAAATATTGAATGTAAGTAATTTTTTGCATAGTTTTTACAATAATAAAGTAATTAATATTTTTATTAATATCTGTCACTCACTCATAACTATAATATTTATAATAGTTTATACAAGCAAACTGAAAGTCAGTCCACACTTAGCTGAAGTGTGCAAGGTACCATTGCTGACATAGTAAACATAGGCTTTTTTTTTCCCAGACTGTTGTTATAACTGTGTTACAAAATACTTGCACCAAAGAGTCCCATAAAGATGTTGAAAACAATATTAAATGCTAAAATGACTTCATTACACTACCTGAAACTACCTGAAAACATCAAAATTCTACCAAAAGTTCAGAACAGAAAAACAGTGCCAAGAAGAAGGACGCAGAAAGGTCTTAATTATGCTAAACAGAAAAATATTTTCTGTTTTCCTGAGACAATCAGAAGAGGAATTTTGTTAAATAAGACTTGCATTTGTTAAAAATATCTTGCTGATTTAAAAAAATAAATTTTGGTGAAGCAGAGCAGCAAGTATGTGTGAAAACAATACATGCTTTAGTTCCAAACTAGATGCAGAGGTGACTAAGGTCATTACAGTTGGGAGTTCAACAAATTTAACAAAAAAAATGTTTCCAGGTCCATCTAAATAAAGATAATACGTTAGTTTCAGATACATATTTTAATTCATTATAGCCATGACTGGTCAAACAGAACAGATCCAAAATGACATTTTTTTGCTCAGAGCACATGAATGGTACCAAAGTCATTGGTGGATTCTGCAGAAACACAGGACCTGAAACAGACTGTGATGAAGGGAAAAGTGTGTTTTTAAGGCAGAAAGTAAATGCGTGTTGTAAAGGGAAAAAAGTAAATGAAGGGTACTGAGCACACAAGGATCCTGTCCTTAGGTGATAAGATCATTCCTGGCCTCAGGGCATCTTCACAAAGCCAGGCATGAGAAAAACTTGATAGGCTCAAAGGTGACAGTTAGATAGTCAGAGAGCACTGATAAGAGGGAGGGCCCCCATTTCTTAAAGAAGGTGTTCTGTTTTGTGAGTCCCTGGCCAGGTATGATTATATTTGAAAAAAAGGAGGACACCTATGTTAATGAGTTCTTGAAAATGGAAGGGGGAAGACACCTGTGTTAATGAGATCCTGAAAATAGTTTGCATTAACTAAGCCTGCTCTCATGAATATGTATATCTCGGTGTTATGGGATGTTCCAAACCCCCCTTCCCCCACCTTCATCAGCAGAAGTTTGAATGGGGGAAGACAAAGGCTCGAAATTGCCTTCTCCTCTGCCAGGGAACAGGTTAAAAAGGTGCACATTCTTCCCACCCGGAGCTGAAGCCCCTCACATGTGTGAGAAACGAACTCACTGCGGAAAATTTATAACCAGTTTATTATAAAATAAAGGCAACACAGCGCTGGGCGCATAGCGAGTTTGCTCGAGGCACACCCCAACAACACGAGTTGAACTGATATAGACAGCAAACATACATATTAATATATTAAAACGTACATATTCATATATTCCCCAGCACGCTCCCACTCCTCTCCATCAGGACAGACAAAACCTGCACTTTTGACCTGGCCAGTCGTTAGACCTGTTGGCACCTCCCCTTTCTCTCCCAATACCCCACACAATACAGACCATCAGCCCAATGATCCAGGCCCAACGATCGGGCCCGCCCCGGTCCCCAGTAATTCCCCTTGCAAAAGCCAAATATTATAACCAGTTTCTCACAATCCCTCCTCTTCTTTTTACTACATTTGGCTTGAGTCATAATAACCTAATTTAGCAACAATTCTACAACAAGCAAAAGGATTCCCAATTTCAACTTCCTGGTAAAGGGAATGGGATAACAACTGATGTTCCTTGCCTGAAAATATTTCCTCTTTTACTTTAATACCAATACCTGGGTGACAACTTTCTCCCTCCGAGTGGTTAATCCTGGGAATTAGGAGTCCGATTTGACTTGCAACTCCACTCACATGGCCTATGGGGTTGCTGCCCACAGCCATGGTTCTAGATCTTCTTCGCGGCAATTACGGAGGTCTACCCGGCCTTGCCTCCTACAATCCCACCAATGCTCTGCGCAGACCATGTTTCCTTCCCTTGTCCAGGGAGGTTGTACCAATTTCGAACCCTGACCTGTTTGTAGTTTGTGACGTTTTCAGGCAAGGACCATTACCACTCCTATTCTGATACTGGAACTCATCCTCATGTCCTCCATTTGGGGTACCACAGTCCATTCAGTGGATGGATCCACCAGTCCTTTTTGTATTGCAGTCTCTGTGGTCCCACTAGCTGAAGACAGTTTCTGGTACTTTAACACAAAGAACACAGATGAATAGTCTGTCCTAATCACTTCAAATTATAACTACAACAGCATACATTTATAACCACACACACTCTCAGCGCATCATTATAGTGCAGCAGAAAAATTTACCATCACTTTTCTAAATAACCAGTTTACCATTACTATTACACTTTACCCATCCCCAATGACATGAAGTCCCAGGATCTTTTATACACAGAATGAAATCCTTGGTATTTTCTTGCAATGCAGCAGATGTTTCAAAGGTGGGTTTGTCTAGCTAGTTATAGAGCCTTCAGACCGAGGTGTTCCTGAAGTGGTCCTTTTACTCATGAAGCATGTGTCCACCCTTGTTTTGCAGTACAGACAACTGTATCTGTTGTTAACAAAACCAAGAAAAGATCCTTCCCAGGGGGAAATTAGTGACTCTCCTTTCCAAGTTGTTATTAACACTTTACCCCCAGCTTCAATCCCATATACATCAGGAATCCCAAAGGTGGGATCTGAGACCAGAACAAAACAAAAAGTTGCTTTCTGGGCCTCCTCTACTAATAAAGGTCGCTGATAAACAAATTTGCCCTCACCTACTTACAGAATCTAGTAACTTGGAACAATGCCCTACAGGATTTTTACTTCCAGTCCAGTCCTGGGTCAACACCCCATAGAGATGTACAAAACTCAAATGATTTGTCCATGTCAGGCAAATTTAAAACAGAGCATCAATCAACATTCTTTTTATTTATCCAATCACTCATCATCTTCTGGACTCCATTTAATATTACTATTGAGGGCTAATTTATCATATAAGACTTTTACCTCTTTTTTTCCTCTCTGTCCATAATCAACAGTTCCCTTAAAGCAGTTACCAACATTCTAGCTTTTGCCTTGTTTCTCTTCATCCCTCCTTACAAACACCTTCTAAGCTTCACGTAGTAATTCCTCTAAACCTCTGTCTTGCCAATCCTCAACCTTTTCCAGTTTCTAATATCTGCCCATGGTTTTGCCACAAACTGCATCCTGAGAAGTATCACCCCAGCTGCAGAACTGGGATCTATTCCAGATTAGAGCTGCAAATTCCTCTTTAATCTTACTATCCACTCCATAGGAGGCTTCTTCTGATACTCACTATAGGCTTTATCAAAATTTCTGGGCACAGCTTCTTCAATTTCTTGTATTACCTCCCATGTTCTATCTCGCCTGAAGCTGTTGATGGTCCCACTGAGGATCTTGATTAGGCCACTTCTGATTTCTTGGTGGCCCCCCACACTCTGATTTTACCTCTCCCATATTCTCATGCCAGCCCGTCTGCCTTTTCCTTGTCTTTGTCCTTAAATAGGGGAACAGGGGTAGGGCGTGAAGCCCTAATCCAAACAGCAGCATATTCAGCTTAAACCATTTTTTCTTTGATTTTCCCTTTTCTCAACTCATCATTCCAATACTATAATATGATCCCTAAGGCGCTCTGAGATGGGAATGGGAGGGAGTTCTGATGACTTGCTTTTGTCCCATTCTCCTGTTCACTAATCTCTGTCCGGGGGTCAAAACCGAGCGGCGGCAGTTGAAGCGCCAGCTCCGAGCCAGTAGCCCGCTCCCTGCGAACGACCGACCCCCCCTCACTGTGCCGGTCACCTGCAAAGTCAAACCGCAAAAAACCCTCACCCGCCGCAGCCCAGGTCCCTGCCCTCCTGCGGAAACCTGAAACCACAGAAAAAAACCTTCCCGAAGCAGGTCCCTCAAACCGAGGTCCCCCGTTAAAAACCGGGACGTCAGACCCGAGAGCGTGACCGCGCCACGGGCCCCCACAGTTCAAGCTCCCCTAAGGAACCGACCGCAGGATACGAAAAACTCCTGAACCCGGGTCCCCCACTGCCGGAACACCGGAAACCAGGACGTCAGACCCGCGACCGCCACCGCGACGCGGGCCCCCACGGCCCAGGCCCCTCCAGAAACCGGACCGCAGGATACCAAAACCCCGAGACCGGGCCCCTCACCACCGGGACGCCGGACACTGGGACGCAGCGCTGGTCGCCTGATCCCTACGGACGACCAGTCTCCACAGCCCCCAGACCGTAGAAACAACGCTGCCCCTTCACAGCCCGAATTCTCCAGGGTTGTGAAGACCACCTGACTACCAGCCAGAATCCTGGAATCCTCACCCACAGTGAAATTCTGAGACCTCGTAGCCAGGACCCCTCCTTAGCTACCAGGACTTTAAACCTTTCCCCTTTTGCCCCTAAAACTCGCTCTCCACACCCCCTCTAGGAACCTTGGTAACACGAATAACCCTCCTTCTCCAACCTGAGCCTGGCCACCTCCTGGGCCTGATCCCTGGTGGGCACGGCTCAGCCACTGCAGCTCTACCCGCAACAGCTCCTGCTCCGCCCGCCGCACTACCGCAGGTGCTGGTGCAAACACTGACTTGCAGCTCCGGCTGCTCTACGTGCAGCCCCTACCCTAATGGCCCCGGCTCCAGGCCCGCCCGGAGCCGATCCAACTAAGCTTAAAAAAAACCCTTAAAATCTCTCTTCTCCTTGGGCACTCTCGTTTCAAATGCCCAACCTTCCCACAATCTACTTTTCTCTCTAGGCCCTTCCTCCATTACCCTTTTGCCTTATCCTGCATATTGTGCCTCCAACACGCAACCCCAGAGGGCTGTCCGGGGGTATATCCCTGGGTACCCTTGTTGCTCCCAAATATTATAACTAGTTTCTCACACATGTATTCACTGCGATTTGGGACTTTGATTGGCTGGGTTCTTTGTGCCCGGCATATATTGCCCCTGGACACATCTTAAAGAGAAAATCTTAAATACAGTGACCAGAAAGTTGTCTGTGTTCTCATTTTGGCTCTCATTTTTGCCTCTCACTTTTGTATCAGTTTTGGCTCTCGTTTTGGACTCGCTCTGCTCTCGCTCAGCATTTCACAGCAAAATTGGAGAAATCAGCACTTGGACCTGGCTTCTCCATGGACCTGCCAGCCCTGGGGTCCAGCTCTCTGCCTGCTGCTGGAGTCACCCTGCCTGCTGTGAAACTGCAGCTATTGTCTGGAACAGGCCGGTCTTGTACTGCTCAGGCAGTGCTGCTCCATGAGTTTGCCTCGTGGGAGCTGTGTCTAAGGACACTTTGATTTTGGTGGGTCCCTTTTCCTCTGGATTTGTGCCACATTATCCACAAATTGGATTATAAACTTGCAGTTCTGAAGCCTGCCACTGAAGAGGCATGGGACTATCTCCAAATTCGTGCTCTGTCCTTGCAAGTAAAAGTGGCATTCCCAGCTTTCCCTAAGGTCCTGGCTTGCCACTGATTTTTAAGTGGCTAAAGCTATTTTGTGGCTTAGCCTTTTCCATTTTCTGAATTCTCTAGATTGTACTAAAGTTTCTGAATTCTCTAAATTATGCTAAAATTGTACTAAAGCATCCTTTTAGAGTTCATGACTTGTGGTAGGTTGAAGTTTCCCCCAGAATTAATTTTTAGCCAGACTAAATCAGAAGCAAATGAAGCTGTATTTGCAAGCAAAAATTACACTCTACAATGAAATGCAATGAATATGTACAAAATATACAGTATTTACAATATTATACAGATATTTACAATTAGCAAGCAACAAGAAACCCCACGTTTACCGAGAGAGAGAGAGGCGGAGAGGAGAGGAGAGGAGAGGAGAGGAGAGGAGAGGAGAGGAGAGGAGGGAGAGGGAGAGGAGAGGAGAGGAGAGGAGAGGAGAGGAGAGGGGAGGAGAGGGAGAGGAGAGGGAGAGGGAGGGAGAGGAGGGGGAGGGAGGGGGAGGGAGGGGGGGAGGGAGGGGAGGGGAGGGAGGGAGGGAGGGGAGGGGGGAGGGGGGAGGGAGGGAGGGAGGGGAGGGGAGGGGAGGGAGGGGGGAGGGGGGGAGGGGAGGGGAGGGGAGGGAGGGAGGGGAGGGGGGAGGAGGGGGAGGGGAGGGGAGAAAAAGAATGGGTATGGAAGTGAAATGTGAAGAATTGCTATGATACAGCTTCTCTTATCCCAGGCTTTTATTCAATGAATTTTTAGAACGATCTTTTGTTTTCCTTTTCACACCCAATAGTGATTCGTTTATCAGCTAAATTTTAAAGGCATAGCCTAAAACTACCACATGACCAAATAGAATCTGTAAATAAATGTAATCAGTTTTGTACATAATTTTGAGGCAGGGTTTTTGGGAAAATAAAAATAATTATATTTTTATAATTCCCACCTCAATAATTTAATCCCAATTGAAACACTCTGTATCTTAAAATCCGGTTTGTGCAGGTGAATTTTATGCGAGATAGGTGATTTCGCCTTGCATCTGATATGCATACTGTTAATAAACATACCTCTTCATAACTGTGCAAGTTGTGGGGTCTTCTCCACAGGTCATCTGGTTTGCTCCAGGCTTGCTCAGTCTGCTCTGGAAAAAAGCCAGCAGAAGCCCCCTGGAGATCACCACCACTTGCATTGTCTTGAGATAACTTGTTTTCTTGTTTTTCATTTTTACACAGCAAAGGCTCAGGGCTTCACAAAACTGTCAGAGAGGCTTTTGGAAAATGATGTGCTGAAGCAATTGTAACACATGAAACCTTAATTTTGAAGGAAATTTATTTTTGGAAACTATCACTAAATGCACATATTCAGCACAGAAGGCCCCCAGTCAATCTCATGAATGTGTTGTGTACTTAAGGACAATGGAATGTTTTTGACTTAGTCCTCCTTGTCCAGGATCACCATTTGTCTAGGGATTGAAGACTGGCGATGTCTGCCAGGCACTTTACCAAATCTGAACCACATGATTATATTTGGCATGCTTTTGTGTTCAGGACAGCTCCAGTTTAAATAGATTTTTTTTTTCAGGGAAGAATTCCAAATGCATTGTAGCTATCAGATAATCCTCACACTACCCTTAAATCATCCTGTGTACTTAAGAGTGAACAACGTGCAGAGAAGCACAACAACACAGAAGTCCTCATCTTCCAGAGCCAGCAGATCTGCTGTCCTCTGTGACTATGATATGGAAGGGAGATGTTAGGAACTGGGACAGGCTATGTTAGATGATGCTTTAAATTCTGATGGAATTAAACTTGTTTTAGGATAGCTTGGGAAGGAGCAAATCTGGCTGTGATGGGCTACACCCATCCTGGAAGCAGGGGGGGGAGGGCTTGTGAGAGTTTTTTCCCTCCCTGGAGGGTGTTTTCCCCCTGGGAAACTAAATTAGTCTGTTCCACTCCCCCTCCCTGCCCAGTAGGCCTATAAAAAGGAGAATACTGCAGCCCTTAGCTCTGTTTGGGCCCTGCCTTTGCCTGGATGAGGACTGCCGCTGGTTCCCCTGCTTCTCTGCCACGGTTGTCCTCCCTGCTGCACCCCGTGCCTTTGCAAAGGACTAGTTTTGTATCTCATATTTCTTTTTTTTTTTTCCATCCATCCTTGTTCCTTACTCTTGTGAACCCTACTTATTATTGTTACATATGTGTATATATATATATATATATATAAAGACAATTCTTTGTCTCTCTACTTCCAAGCCTAATCCAAATTATTTCTTGGTGGATTCACTCCTTTCCTTTCTTTTCCTCTTCCTATCTATTGGGAAAGAGGAGGGAGGGGCAGGGGAGGTATTCTCAGCCTCCATCTGAGCTCTTAATCCCAGTTAAGGCTCAAACCACCACAATGGCCCACCAAGAAATGGATCTCATATTTGCTGAATGCTCTGCTTTTTCACCTTGAGCAAAAATGCCACACATGGTATTAGCAAATCACCTTCTCCTGTCCTCTCTAATGGTAAATATTGATAGTGGCTGCTTGCATTATATGTTATTCTGTTTAAACACAAGTTTGTCAGTTGAAGGCTTCCATGTTAATAAATTGAAAGTAGCAAGTCAGATGGTAACAGAAAGGTATTTCATTCCTTGCTCTAATCACATATCCAGCATCAAAATTTCATTATGCCAGTACTCCAGTTCCAGTCCTTTATTTTGTGGAAATGAGGCACAAACTTGAGTGCTTCAATATTCAACAATGACAAGAAGTTGAACATGCAAAATGCAATAAGGAAAACTGAAGGATAATTTATTTGGTTCTGCAAGCCTTAGAAACCACATAAATAGAAGCAGAATATAAAAATTCAGAGATGATTAATAGGGCATACAGGAGCTTTTTGTTCCAGTCACTAGTAGTACAGACAGTGTTGTCTTCAGCAACACTGGAAACTGTAATATCATGTTAGTACTGTAACTGAATACTATTCTTTGCTCTGCAAGATTATTAATAGAATTGCAAGATTATAAACAAGAATATACCTTCAAAGGAAATAAGTTCTCTAATCATTTACAAGGACAAATTGTGCAACCAGATTCTTCACACTTTGTACAGTACTCTAGTTGCTGGCATTTTACTCTCTGCCACAGTCCTTTGATAATGCAATCTTCACTTCATGCATTTTAAGGCAGAAAAAGTATACTCCTGGCAGCAGTTTCAGTCTTTGAGAGTCACAGAATCATGGAATTATGGAATGGTATGAGCTGGAAGGATTCTTCAAAGATCATCTAAACCAATCACCTTGACATGGGCAGGGACACACATGCATATGTGCTGATGTGTAGGAAGGTATGGATGTAACAGAAATCTGAGAAAACAAGTCATATAGTGATAAAAATATAGTATATGATATAAATATTAACATAAATATAATTCACTCTAGAGTAAAAAGATCACTGCTCAAAGTAAATTAAAATGGTATATCTGCTAAAAATATATGGAGTATTAATTTTTGTGTTCCTAAAATATGCCAATCTCATGAGGTTCAACCAGACCAAGGTCCTGCATCTGGGTTAGGGCAATCTCAGGCATCGATTAAAAACATCCAGGGAAAAAAAAAAAAGCTTCTTTGGCATGGTCCTTCACCATTTTGATTAGAGAGGTAAATTCGGGCAAATCAGAGTGTACTTGTACAGAAACCTTTGTGGCTTTCTACTCCAGCGTAGTTCTGAGAATCTACAGTATAGAAGGAGCACAACGCAAATAAAATCTCTATCTGCTGTCTCCTCCTTACTAGCTTTGTAGCACTGCTGGAACTGAACTGGTTTTTACCAGTGTCTGAGTACATGTGAACTCTCAGACAATTTTCTTGCCTGTCCCATTTCCAAATGAAAATCCTTGTCTGGCAAGACACTGGAGGACATTGTCTACTAAAGGATAGAGGTAAGGAGAGGAAGAGATAGCAAGACTTAAACAATTATGTCTGCAGTGCATCTGACCATGAAGTCCCTGTTCTCACAGCCCATGAATTCTCACATTTGCTCTCTTAATTCTGTGCTTCACAGAAATAATGCCAACAAGAAATATTTTTTTTCGGATATATTACCGAAACCCAAAGATGTGTCCTTTTATTTACAATTAATAAAACTCTATATTTGATGGACAATTTCTTTTTGCTCAAAATATTTTCTGAATTCAGTTTTAGTACTATTTTGAATTTCAGAAGTTTTAACTCCAACAATGTATTAAAGACAATCTCAGAGGTTGTTTTAGTGAGCACTCTGGTTATAAAATCTAGGTTTGGCCGAGTAAACCCTCTACAACTTTCTATAAAACAACACACCTGTTTTTTTCCAATTTTTCTATTCTGTTCATGTCTATATACTCATATGTAAGAATATTTATTTAAAACTGTTAAAATCACTTGCTAACAACTGCAAGTTGAAATTTAAAATGTCTGACTTTAGAAGATTGAAAACTTAAATAGCAAACTTCATCATTTGCAAGTAATTGACTCTGCTGGCCTCCTTAGCAGTTGATAGATACTGCTTTTGTACGTGTAAAAGACAGCAATACATGTATTTATACATATTTTTCTACATTGAGAGATCAGTACCAAAAAAAGAGAAAAACGCCAAAACATTATATGTCACCACCCTTTGCAGAAAGATGCAGAACAGTCCTTTATGACACCAAACTACTAGGCTGTGAATGTGTTCTGTGAGGGTGTTAGTACTAGTTAATAAAAACATGCTCTTTAATGGGGGGAGTGGGGAATAAAAAAAAGAGCTCTTCCAGGAAGAGAAGTACTGGGAGGGTGGCATTGGGCTTGCTGCAGCATGTTCTGGTTATGCCATTAGCACCCCTCACAAAAAGCACAAAGTATCAGCACGTGTTTTCCCAACAGGCCCTATATTTTGAGATTCATAGACAGTATTTCTGTTCTTTATCTCAAGCCTACAGAGTTTAACAATATTATGCTCGCATAATATTTGTAATTAATGTCATTTAGTTACATATTAAGACAGTTGTTTAAACATAGTGAAAGAAACCTATTTTCAAGGAGACTTCTCTATTTGAGGAAGCTTGCTTTGCTTACACAGCATGAAAAAACAAAACCTTTTTTTCTTAAAAAAAGTCTTTAACTTTTCTTCTTTCCAACTGCATGTCAAATCAATAGTCCTTCTGTGGAAGTAATTTACTTTGTGCCAAGTAGACAAAATTGAAGTTTTAATCAATACAAAAGAAAACTTGTTTGACACATCTTGGCTGATAATGAACAATGCTTTTTCTTTGCTACTGTTTTTTTTTTCTTCAGATAAAGAGCTACAACAATAAAGAGAAAGGTATCCTATTTATACTAGAGCCAAACCTGCAGCAGCAGTTTAGTGGCCGAGTAGCATTTTAAAACAAAGGGAAAGACAAAATAAGGGGTAGAAATGTCTCAGAGTACAGTTTGTCTGTGAACAGTCTTCTGATAAAATGCTGTTTGATTACATGTCAGTAATAAAGAGAGACTTATTTAGGAGATAATGTTACTCAATTATTTACTGAAAGGTACACATAGTGGTCCTGCAAACATTAAAAGAGGGGAAAAGCCAAATATCCAAAACACCCAAATTTGTCACTCTGACGCTGACAGACACTGAGCCAGTCATCTTCATAGTTACTTTAAGATGAACATCTCCTTAAATGTAAGTTGTGTATCTACCTGGACTTCATCAAGGCCTTTGCCACCATCCCACAGAGCAAACTCCTGGCCAAGCTGTCAGCTTGTGGCTTGGACAGCAGCACTCTGCACTAGGTCGAGAACTGGCAGGAGGGCTGAGCCCAGATAGCGGTGGTGAATGGCACCACTGCCAACTGTCAGCCAGTCACTTGTGGTATTCCCCACTTGTGTTGGGCTCAATCCTATTTGATATCTTTACTGATGATCTACATGAGGGGATTGAGTCCATCATTAGTAAGTTTGCAGATGACATCAAGCTGGGAGCAGGTGTCAATCTGTTAGAGAATAGAAGGGCTCTGCAGAGGGACCTTGACAGGCTGGACAGATGGGCAGAGTCCAACATGATGGTATTTAAAAAGTCGAAGTGTCAGGTGCTGTAGTTTGGCCACAACGACCCCATGCAGCACTACAGGGTGGGATCAGAGTGGCTGGAGAGCAGCCAGGCAGAAAGGGACCTGGGGGTACTGGTCGATAGTAGGCTGAACATGAGCCAGCAGTGTGCCCAGGTGGCCAAGAGAGCCAATGACATCATGGCCTACATCAGAAATAGTGTGGCCAGCAGGAGCAGGGAAGTCATTGTGCCCCTGTACTCAGCACTGGTTAGGCCACACCTTGAGTCCTGTGTCCAGTTCTGGGCTCCTCAATTTAAGAAGGACATTGAGATACCTGAACATCTCCAGAGAAGGGCAAGGAGGCTCATTAGAGGTCTTGAGCAAAAGCCCTGTGAGAAGATGCTGAGGGAGCTAGGGTTGCTTAGACTGGAGAACAGGAGGCTCAGAGGAGACTTTATTGCTGTCTACAGCTACCTGAATGAAGGTTGTAGTCAGGTGGGGGTTGGTCTCTTCTCCTAGGCAACCAGCACCAGAACAAGAGGACAGAGTCTCAAGCTGTACCAGGGGAAGTTTAGGCTCAAGGTTAGGAGAAAGTTCATGACAGAAAGAGTTATTGACCATTGGAATGGGCTGCCAGGGAGGTGGTGGAGCAACCATCCCTGGAAATGTTCAAAAAAGGACTGGACGCAGCACTTGAAGCCATGGTTTAGTAGTTATGAGGTATTAGGTTGGACTTGATCTCTGAAGCCTTTTCCAACCTGGTTGATTCTACTCTCAACCCTAAAAATGCCCTCTCAGCCCTAGAAATGAAATCATGGATCATGGACAGTCATCACATATGAGCCCATATGCCCACAAACTGGCCCAAAGGATGTCCTGTTAGCAGCATCTTTTCCACATAAAAATGAGGATTCAATTACAAAACAGTGGTCTAATTACTGTGATATTTGGTCACAAGGAAAAGGCAGTCTCTACATATCTGTAAGACTACTATCTATAAACATCTTCATCACTGAAGAGGGAAAATTATAATGAGAAAATAAACATTTAAGCTTTTGGCAGGCAATATAGCATTTCTCAGAAGACATAACAAATGTAGCTGAAAATTACAAAACCATGTTTTAATCATACTTCATTAAGAATTACTCATCACATAAACATGGATATATGTCATATATTTGGTTGATCATTACTAGTTCCTCAGTTCGTACTCTCTCTGTATAACACATATAGTACATATACATATTAAATTACATATATATGCAATGTATATGTGTCAAATTTTCTATATACATACTCTCTAAATGTGTGTAGATTTTAGGATGGAAAATACCTACATCATGTAACTTCAGATATCTATGAGATAAATATCCACAGCTGAGCTATTTTCCGTTACCTCCCTGTGTAGTCAACTGAGGAAAAGAACAAGTGCTAGCACCAAATCTGTATCTGATTTCAGTTGGCACAGATGTATACCTAGAGTAACGGTGTTTCCACAATTCACGTGGAAGTATGTGAAGTCTCACACCACTAACCTTCATTTCTTCATGATTTCCAACTCTAGCCCTTGGTTTCCAAGATACTCAAGCCAACCAGAGGGCTTTTAAATCAGAATAAAGTGTAGCACAAGAGGAATTCCATGAGTGTGATGTTTAGCCCCATTTTGTCTGTGCAGCTCAAGGAAATAGCAAGTTTCCTCTTCCATACGGAAAGTATGAGGATAGTTGAGCACAAAAATATTAACTGGATTTATTACCTTGACTGCAAATTACACTATTGGATGTAATGGCATGAATTATTTTTACTTATTTATTTGCAGCACTGTACTTTTGATGGAATTACCATGTTTATGGACCTCAACTTTAAAAAAATATTTTGGCCTTTTATCACTCTTTTCTTTTGAATAAACTTTTCCAGTTACTGCAGTTAGAAAGTCTCAAAGAGACTTCCAATGTTCCTTCACAAACTACTTACAAGCCATTATATCTTCTCAGAGTAATTTTCAGAAGTACAGAAAGCCTCTGGAAGAACATAGTAGCTAATATAGCAGTATGGAAGATTTTATTTCTCAAATGTTGAACATGTAGTTTGTCCTACACTTTATGATTGCTTTCTTCAATAAACAGACACTTTGGACTTGTAATTTTTATTACTTTTTTTTTTTTTTTTTTTAAGTATTTTAAAGCCCTCTGAATATTCTTTAAACCAGCAAAATAGTCTAATAATTATCAGGACAGGCACTTGCTCTAGAGGCATGACATTAACTCTGTCTTCAGAAAGCCTGAGGCATTTGTGGTCTTCATAGATACCCTTCTAAAGCACACTTGTGAGAGACTAAATCTTGTCTCTCTTCATGTGATTCAACAAAGATAAAATCACCTTTGCTGCTTCCCAGACAATAGCTGATGTATATTGGTCAGTTGCCGCTGGTTAAAGACCCTCTGGAAGGTGCACAGATAAAGGTTGCTCACTAGACTGCAGCTGCCCTGGAAATAATGGGCAGAAGCCACTGCTATTGATACTCTCTGGAAAAACGATATAAAAGATCTGAGCAACTACTGGCTCAGGAGAAGGAAAACACAAGGGAAGGAAAAGACCTGGACAATGCCGCTGAGAAGGAAAACACAAGAGAATACCAGGAGAGAAAAATGACAGAGACCCTGGAAGAAGCAGACCAAGAGGAACCCTCTCTACATGTCCTAAGTTCCACCTGCTACAACTCATGAAGCTGAAGAGGCTGCTTAGAGGGCAGCCTAGCCAACAAGGACAACATGTCCTCTACACCAAACTTGCAGCATCCTTCCAAAGCTGCATCACCCTTCCTCCACAGACCCAAACTGTCTTGTGGGGTGAGGGGTGTGGTAATATAAATCCTTTCCTCTTCTTTCTCTCTGTTCTCTCTCTCACTCTCTAATTTCTCTTTCTCTCCTTCTGATCTTTATTTATTTATCTCCTTCTGCATTTTATTTATGTAATAAATAGCCTTGCTGTTGATATTTTTGTCTTATTTGTGACTCTAATTTCAAGACATGGGAATATTCAAAAGAACTGAGTCTCTTTCCCTCTCTGAAGCGAGACAACACTCTTACAGCCCATACCCACAGATACTCAGGCTCACTACCTCATGCTGGCTGGAAATCATCTTAGATACTGTCCCCTTCCCAGTATGAACTGAAAACACTAAAAGACCTGGGAAATACTGCTGGGAATTTGCAGTATTTTAGAGATCCAGTGGCAAGAGAAGGTCCCAGTTCCTATAAAGAACTCCACTGTAATATGAACCATCCTTCCCTCAGGGAGAATTCAATCTTCAGTGCAAAAACAGAGCAATGTTTTAAGAGATCTGCATTTGAATAAAATAACATACATTCACATGGTGGAAGCTCTGTTACTTACAGGAGTTCAGTTTGCAGCAAAGAGCCAACAAATTAAAATACAAGTAAAGATTATCTGTAATATTCCTATGCCTTATGCATCTGGATTCACAGAAAGGAACCTACATAATGTATAAACAAAACCTTATATAGAATTGTTGAACATCCGTCTGGAATACCCACTGAGTTTACTCAGCAATGTTGGCCTAGAATTACTATGTGAAAAATCAATCCAAGCCAAGATGTTCAGCATTTCTCTGATTAACACATGCAGTAAGGAATAAAATGGAAAACCAGCGTTGCTAACATAGAAAAAATATGTGAAGAGTTAATAGAAAGGAGCACACATAAATCACACAGAGTCACAGAATGGTAGGGGTTAGAAGGGAGCTCTGGACACCATCTAGTCCAACCCGCCCAGTAAAGCTGGTTCGCCTAGTTCAGGTTAAACAGGAATGGTGTACAATTTAAAAAAAAAGGTAGCAATTTAGTAGATATTAGTAGATTTTATAAGGTGGAATATCATTAATTTTATGGAGAAGAGCTGTTCCATAAAGGCAGTAAATCCTTGCTTCTTCAAGAAACACTTGTGGGAAGATAATGTCTTCCTTAAGATCACTACCTCAGAGAGAAGAGATCAGGAGACATACCCCCACACAGGGTTACTGGTATAATCACCTATCCTGACATCTTTTAAAAAATAAAAAAAAAATAAAAAAAAAAAATAAAAAAAAAATAAAAATCAAGTCATGGTACTGCCAGCAGCTTTCTCACACCTTATAAAAATTCTAGAATTTCATAAAACTAAGTATAAGACTTCCAGAAAACTGAGAGCTTTGTCAAATATTCACTTAATACTGTGGAAAGTAATCCATTTAAAAATGCATGAGTTTACATGGAAGGAAACTTGGAAACTCTAAAATCATTAAATACATTCTTATGATGCTAATGTTTTTTAAAAAAATACAAGAAAGCCTTCTAATTATGCAAACAGATCCAGAAGGTTCTAAGAGTGATTCAAGTAACAAAATGAAGAATACAGGAGAATTTATTTCCCTCATTTATTTACATAATCACCAGTAAACCTCGCTCACATCAAACAGAAAATTGCAGAAGGTTTCTAATGAGTGAAGCATTACCCTAATTATATGGAGGAACATATAGTTCAGAAAAACTGGAACAGAAAAATTATGACTACTCTAATGATGGGGTTGTTAACACAATTGTTATTAAAGCTCTCTGGCAATTCCCTTTCTTTGATTTCCTAAAGCCTTGCCAAGTGTGAACCATTTTCACTGCAAAGCAGATAGACACCACCAGGGCAGCACTGAACTGCCATAATTACTAGATCATTCTTTCTCTTCTTATTATTCCCTGCCTTGTCCACTACACATCCTCCAGACTCTGCAACAAATGAGACAGCAATTTGACAGACAACAGCCTCTTTTGCAAAAGAATCCTAATTAAGTCTCAGAGCAGCTTTTCTTCTGCATAGAAATAAACAATCATTCTCCAGGGGAAAAAAAAAAAAAGTATTCAACCATATAATGAAGGGCTTAATGACAACATCTTCTAACATTTATAGAAGTAATACATTCTTTCCAACCTTACTTTTAGATATAATTACTTCTACTTTATCAAGAGTACCATTTTGCAGACATCACTACTTTGAAAAAGAAAAATGAAATATGTTTTCGATATGCAGCCGCAAGAAGTTTTCTAATGTATCTTAAGTACATAGCTATCAATATTTCTTGTTTAGCTCCACTCTTATCCATTACACCATCAGCACATCACTAAAATTCTTGGAAGACTGTGTATTCCCATGGGAATTTTGTAGATTCTTTAAAATCCCCTACTTTGCTTCCTCAGGAACAAAAGACTTGCAAGAAATTACAGCTTTGCAAGAGACCATTTCCTATATCCTATCTATTCTTTTTCATACTAGCTATGCCCAGAAGACCAAATAGCCCAGTTGTTCAGTGGCTTGATGTCCCAGCTTTTGGGAAAAATCAGCTTGCAGCAACCAACAAACAACTTAGCACTTCCAGTACAACCCCAACATTGGTATGACAGTGATGGGGGCTGCTACAGGATCCCCACTCTCTGCCACAGTGGGAATGAAGCCATTGAAGCCTACTGTGGTAGGTTAACATCCATTCTGAAAAAAAACAAAACAGGGTGGAGGGCTTGTGAGTGCTTTACCCTCCTTGCAGGGTGTTTTCCCCCTGGGAACCTGAGTCTGTTCAACTCCCCCCTCCCTGCCCAGTTAGAGTATAAAAAGCAGGACATTGCATTCATTAGGCCTCCTTTTTGGCTCCTGCCTCTCCTGGACAAGAGCTACTGCTCTTCTGCCAGGTGGTTAGGCCTGATCTGTCTTCCCTGCTGCCTCCATGACTCTTCAGAGAGAGAGGCTGGGTTTGTATCCTTGGTTGGTTTTTTTTTTTCCCTCCCATCCATCCATGTTCCTTGCCCTTGTGAACCTTACCTGTTATTGTTATATATGTACTGTTTAAAGAAAACTCTTTACCTCTCTACTTCAGGATGACTCCAAATTATTGCTTGGTGGGTTTGCTCCTTCCCTTTCTTTTTTTTTTTCCCTCTGTTGGGAGGGAGAAGCGGGGAGCAGGGGAGAGATTCTCAGCCTTGCCCCCATCTGAGCTCTTAACTCCCAGTTAAGGCTCAAACCACCACACCTACTGAGTACAGCACCAGCAGCCTGGGATGACAATAGATGCATGCCCTATCCTTAGAGATTCTGGCATGTCATCTGGAGAGCCAAGGAATTTGGCTGCCTTCTTGTTAAACTATCATGCAATTATTTCTAAACTGCGGTTCTAGGCTGCCAGGAAGATTTTATGTATCCAAAACACATTCCAGCTAGCAGGATATATATGTTTCCAATGTCTGTCCTATATGCTTTGATGTGTATGGCTAACACTCCTCACAAGCACAGCAAAGCTGATGATTTTATGTTCCTTTATATGAACAGAAGTTGTCTGGTGGCAATTTACATTCATTTGTGCCTGTCCCCTTGATACTGCCAAACTTTGCTATACAGTCAGAGAGTCAAAAAACACTAAAATGCCTAGTAAAATGAATGTACTAATGCCATACAACAGAATTGGGATTAACCAATACTTTGCAAAGAACAGAACATAATTTTCAATGTGTGTCTTATCAAAACAAGTTAATAGAAATGAGTTTAATATTATTCCCACTTACCATGCATATGAATTCTTAGATAATTACATTTTCATCCTGTGCAAAAACTGCAATATTATGTCTAGCTCCTAAGAACAGATGGGTCTAGGCTACACACCTTAGTGAGATAATGTTTCATGATTTGCCTGATACAGGACTGATGCATCAGGATGAATTCAAGGAAACTGGGGCTAGCAGGGAACAAAACATAATAGTGCATGTTGTGGGGCCAAGAGGAAACTATCTCAATGTTATCTCTCATTGTTGCAATGAGAATAATTTATCAGTTTTTGTCTATTAATTTTTTTAAAAAGTTTTGAATAAAATAACTTGCCTGTCAAAAAAGAAAAAGAAAAAGAAGAGTAATTCTCCTGTGGAGAAAGGTTGAAAGAGCTGGGGTTGTTCAGCCTGGAGAAAGGAGGATTCAGGAAGACCTTGTGGCCATACAGGATGGCTGGGAAGGACGGTTTGGAAGATTTGTAGCAATAAGATGAGAGGCAATGGTTTTAAATTGGAGCAGGGTAGATTTTGATTGGACATCAGGAGGAAGTTCTTTACAATGAGAGTGGAAAAACACGCTGCCCAGGGTTGTGGTTGAGGCCCTTCCCAGGAGACATTCAAGATCAGATTAGATGTGGGCCTGGACAGTCTGATCTAGCTGGAAGTGTCCCTGCGCACCACAGAGGGGTTGGAAAAGATGACCTTTGAGGGTCCCTGTTAATGTGTGAATCTGTTAAATTTAGTAGTCGCAAAATACTTTTCAGGAATGATAGACTAAACAGGTGCATTGTAAGAGCTTGCAAGTCATCCAGTTTAATCAGAGAAAACCTCAAAGATCATCCAGTCCAACCTTTGACCCAGCACTGAAGAGTCAATACTAAACAATGTTCCTAAGCACCAGGTCCACACACTGCTTACCTCCAGGGACAGTGACCATTCCAATACTTGATAACCCTCTCTGTGAAGAATTATTTCCTAGCATCCAGCCTGAATTTCCCCTGGTGCAGCTTGAAAACGTTTCCTCTAGTCCTGTCACTTGACACCAAGGAAAAGAGGCTAGCCCCCTCCTTGCTCCAACATCCCTGTAGGTAGTTGTAGAGAGAGATGAGGTCTTCTCTCATCCTCCTCTTCACCAGACTGAACAAACCCAGCTCCCTCAACCTTCTCAAAGGCCATGTGTTCCAGGCCCTTCTGCAGCCTCCCTGACTTTCTCTGAACATACTGCAGCACTTCCATATCCTTCTTAAGGTGAGGGGCCCAGAACTGAACACAATACTTGCAGTATGTCTTCACCAGTGCCAGAGTACAGGGGAATGATCACCTTCCTGTTCCTTCTGGCCACAGTGTTTCTAATACAAGCCAGGATGCCACTGGCTTTTTTCGCTACCTGGGCGTACTGCTGATTCATATATAATCAACTGTTGACCAGAACCCACAGGTGACACTTAGAGTTGCAGCTTTCCAACCATACATCCCCAGGTGTCTTTTACTCTGCCTGGAGCTTACAACACTGCCTTTGTATGTATTTATCAAATAGTACATTTCCAATGAGGCTGTGAGGTCAATTAGTGCAGTATGAATTGCTCCATATGAGAATTTCTTATGCTGCTGATTAGAGACTAACTACACAAGGAATCAAACCTCATGAGATATGTGAAGACATGTGGAGAGGCATTTTTAACTCATGCATTCTCCTGATGTTAGGAGATTGGGCTTTGCTGCTGGACTCAGAAGGAGTGGACCTTCTCTGCCTCACAGGAGAGTAGCATGGTCATGCCTCTCCCTCCAGCTTCTAAGGGCTGTGGACTAATTTCACAACCACAGTCTATTTGGGGGGTTCCTCTAATCAAATACTATGATTTGTGTTGCCAAAGAATTTTTCAGAAAACAGAAGCCATACAGGTAAATACAGATTGTTAATCCTATCTCATAATTCTCCTTGTTACAATATTAGAAGCTATGTGGTTGCACAATGGTAAATTATCTAAGACAACCTCACAAAGGAGTAAGTTTCTACTTCGTTTTGTGCCATCAGATGCTTTTAAAGAGGAAACTAATCATATAAAAGGTAGCTGGCCTCTTGGCCTGGCGAATACAAAAGTAGAATAGAATAGAATAGAATAGAATAGAATAGAATAGAATAGAATAGAATAGAATAGAATAGAATAGAATAGAATAGAATAGAATAGAATAGAATAGAATTAACCAGGTTAGAAAAGACCTTTGAGCTCATCGACTCCAACCTATCATCCAACACTATCTAATCAACTAAACCATGGCACCAAGCATCCCATCCCGTCTCTTCCTAAACACCTCCAGTGATGGTGACTCCGCCACCTCCCTGGGCAACACATTCCAATGGCAAATCACTCTTTCTATGAAGAACTTCTTCCAAACATCCAGCCTAAACCTCCCCTGATGCAGCCTGAGACTGTGTCCTCTTGTTCTAGTGCTGGTTGCCTGGGAGAAGAGACCAACCCCCACCTGGCTACAACCCCCCTTCAGGTAGTTGTAGAGAGCAATAAGGTCACCCCTGAGCCTCCTCTTCGCCAAGCTAAGCAACTCCAGCTCCCTCAGCCTCTCCTCATAGGCCTTGTGCTCTAAACCCTTCACCAGCTTTCTTGCCCTTCTCTGGACATGTTCCAGCAACTCAACATCCTTCCTAAATTGAGGGTCCCAGAACTGGACACAGGACTCAAGGTGTGGCCTAACCAATGCTGAGTACAGGGGCACAATGACTTCCCTGCTCCTGCTTGCCACACTATTCCTCATACAGGGTAGAATGCCATTGGCCTTCTTGGCCACCTGGGCACACTGCTGGCTCATGTTCAGCCTACTATTGACCAGTACCCCCAGGTCCCTTTCTGCCTGGCCCCTCTCCAGCCACTCTGACCCCAGCTTGTAACACTGCATGGGGTTATTGTAGCCAATGTGTAGAACCTGGCACTTAGCTGTGTTAGTAATTAGTCACCTTAACCATATCACTTCCTAGCATGAGTTTAAACTAGTCATTCATGTTGTTTAGGATAAGCTGTTTTGGTTTTGGTTTTGTTTGTTGTTGGGGGTTTTTTCCCCTCTCTTTGAGCCAAAAATTTCATAACATTGGTGCAGATCTCCTGGATCCATTTAGCTCTCAGTAATGCTCTGACACTTTGACATGAAAAGTGTTTACAGAAACAACAGTGCCTACTGTAACATATTTTTTTAATAGCACAGCATGGAATATATTTTACGTTTATGTTCAGCAAAACAACAAGCAGTAAAGGAAAGCGAGAAGAAAGAAATAAGTAAAACTTAACTTCACAGAATCTTACCTTATGGAAAGATAGAGTCTGGCCATGTCTGTGTTGGTTCTAGGAACTGATTTTTATCTGCAGTTTCCTTACCCCCATTAACATCAGTTATATTTTCAGTGTCTCATGTCTCTTCTAAAAAGTACACATATCCTCCACACATATTATGAGTTCCATTGTGAAGTTCATGGTCATACATGTTTATTATACAGATGAAAGATGTTGTGTAGCATACAAAATTGAATTGTAAATTCTTCATCATCTTTGCAAGTGGAAATTGTCACCATGTGTTATAATTTTTACCAGCATAACACATTTAGGTTTAACAATGTGTCAGTATTCATCATGTCTTACTGCTTTACTAATCTAAAGGTAGGATTTTAGCACCTGCTTCCAGAAATGATGGAACAGTTCATAGCTCTGAAGAAGGGTGATAAATGCCCCTGTAGTCTTGCTCTGCCAGGAAGGCAGCCAGGGGACACATCAGGTGTTTGGGAAGAGGAACAAGTGAAAGCTCAAACAATGGCACAGTTCAGCCTTTATCCCTTTTGTGAACTGTATGTTTATTTTGCTGTCAGGTCAGAACAAGTCCTCTGGCATGTCCTACAGACACTGGTTTTGAAAACTTAAGAGAGAAACAATCAGCAGAAATTCCCCTAGGTAAAGCCCACACATATACACTTGAAAAGATTCAGAAAAATGAAAATTCAGCATAGAGTGATGGCATTTCAATTTGTACGGACTGAAGTGCATTCAAGAACTCTTGCCACATCCCTGACTAGCAATGTGCACTACAAAGTATATCTGGACCAGGAATCTCTACAGATATAACACTATGGGCATAATGTCCAATGAAGAACACCTTTGCTAACACCAATGCATTCCCTTAGGAGGTGTTCAGAGCTCAGCCTTCCTACCTTTCCTCAGGGTAATCAAAGCAGAGGAGATTTTGCCTCTGGTTCCTTCGTGGATGTGAGCCTCACATGATCTCTTGTCTTTGTCTTTCTGCCTCTTGAGGTCAGAGTAGTGCCACTCTTGAGTCCTGAAATCCAGGAACATGGCACTGCCATTGTCAGCCCTGAAAGACACAAGCTTTGTTCTGAAATTGCAAGACTGGCTAAAAGTGCATCTGATTTCTAACTGAAGCTTTCTTTTCATATCTGGCAAGGGAAATGGAGAGTTGGTGGAAGGAAAGCTTTGGCATGGCCAGCACACATGCACTAATATCAACACTTTCTGCTTCACCTTTGGAATCTCTGCTTAATGTTTATATTTACTACTATGCTACAGAAAGGACTTGATTTTCACACACAGTCCTTTCTACACACTCTTACAATAAGCTCGTGACTTGTAGAGGAGTACAATCCATTCACAATTAAGGAAATATTCATTTTCTCAGAACTAAAACAAGGCAGAATATGATTGTTTAGTAATTTGCTTTGCTCACTCAGCAAGGTATGGTGCATCTTGAAAGAAGAAAATGTTTGCCTGTACTGGGTTAAGACGTTGGCCAGATGCCACAAGTATATGTCTCTTGTTACAGTGGTATCTGGCTCAGAAACACTGATGAGAATGGCCTTGTGTTCTAAGAAGTAGAGCATTTTCTGATGACTAAAGAAACTGGAGAAAGGGCCTCGAGAAATTCTGAGGAAGCAATATGAAATGGAGAAAGAGAAATATCAGATTAAAAGTAAATATGTCAGATTAAAAGTAAATATGCATAGGAGATTGTTTTTCTCCAGATGGAAGAAACATATAAAATTGTTACTACTCTACTAAAGAGGCTCTCCTTATTCCTCTCAGTCACCATGAGGATCCTCAAGGGCAGTATCTCAGTTACAAATCTGCTTAGTTCAACAGCCTCTACACAGAATTTTTAATGCTAAATGCTAGGTGAAATGTAACCCTTCAATGTTTTCCTCGCTGGAAAATCACATTGTCTAAAATAGTATTTTTGGCAATGTCAGGGAAAAAAAAAAAAAAGAAAAAAGGGAAAAAAGAAGTTGTTGATTTTCTTTCCATTTCCAGAGAACCAAAACAAAAAGGTGTTTGTTTTGGTTTCTTTTTACACAATACTGTCCGTTTCAAAAAAATTATGTAGAACATACTCTGAAATAGCACATTTAGTCTGAAATAAAGGCTAAATTATGGATTTAGACATCCTTTATTAAAAACATTTTTGTATTATCTTAAGTATTCTGGTATTCTGATTTTACATTACAATTTGAAAGGGAGATAAAGCATCAGGATTTCCCAAATAGTGAAAATGTTGTTTTTTCCAATCCACCGACTTTAGTACAGTTAACCAGAACCACTTCTCTCCGTATGAAGGTCAGGTCTTTTAAACAATAAAAATTATGATCTCACCACTTTCAGTTACAAAGAAACAAAGTCAGCAAAAATACTGGCTCTTTTTTCATGTGTGCTGTCCAAAGTCCCTGGAACACTGGGACAGAAGTAAACCTGCTCCAGTACTCGCACTTGTACCACTGCATCTTACAATTCATGCATAAAATGAATGAGAATATATAAGCAGAGGAAATCTGTTCCTCTTTCTGTTCCATCTGTGCCAAAACCTCAATACCCATAATGCTCTCTGGTGCCTTCAACTGTGTATTTTATTAGCAAAATTAAAATCTACACTCAAACATATGCCCAGAAGGAACTTCTGGGGTCTTCAAGTTGAGTCTCCTGTGATCAGAGGCAGGCATACAACTGAGAAGGTTCAGAGGATTCAACACATTCTACAACCTTATCTTCTCATTAGCATTGTTTTACAGACTTATTTTTCCCTTTCAGTACAAAACAAACCAACAACCAAACTAAACCCAACCCAAACAAACAAAATAAACAAAACCATAATCCAAAGAGGTGTTTCACCAATAACTTTCGTTACATACGTACTCAGAAGAATGCCCACATTTTTCTCAGTTACTTTCTGATATAGAAATGAAAATTCCACTGGAATTCTTCAGAAATTTTTTTCCATTTATTTATATACCTTTGTGGCATGATCCACTAAGCATTAAAAAGTACCCTGGTCAGGTTTCAAGCATAGAATCTCAGGCAGCTATTTTGGTAAAATTCAAAATGGTCAGCTGCTTCGGGATAATCCACAGTCTACGAACCTATTCTGGAAGCCCATCCTATTTCCAGTAGGTCCTTAAATACCCTAACATCTTTTCTTGGGAAAATATTTAGAATTTTTTTTTCAGCTATATTGAAGCTTTAGAGATTTTTATGCACCACACAACAATTTCTGGAGCATCACATATAGCTTGTGTTGCCCTTCCATTGCTAGACAGCTTATAAGAAAAGCTTGCAGACCAAGAAGCTATAAAGCAATTGCTGTCCTTAACAGCTGATTTCTCCTTTTAACTTCTCAGTTCTGGCGATGACACACAGAAAGCAAGCTCACTGACTTTCTGTACTCCTAAGGCACATCAGGAAAGGAAATGGAGGAAAGGCAGGAACATTGTTACAAACTCACCAGTCACTGCTATTTCTTGATCTTCCATATCTACCCTGGACTGAAAAAATGAGACTGAAGCACCAATCTAATGCAGGAGCAGGACGAAAGAAAACACTAGTAGCTCCTACAAGCTAGAGCAGTCTTTAAATACCTGGAACCCCACTGTGAGATGGAAAATGGTTCTCATCAGCTTTAAAAATTTTAAAAGGTTGTCCTCATAGGAAGATTTTTGGTGCCTGATGTTTAAAAACATCACTGAAAAGCAGCACTACACAGTGCATTTCAGCTGTGTATGCAGCAACAAAGAAACAAACCACACCAAACTGGAAATACAGCAAAGGCAATTCATAAATATGACAATGGTTTTGGAAAAAAATACCAAACTATGCACAGATGAAATTGTTCACTGCATCTCTGAAATAGCATATTTTTGCACTGATTTTTTATTAAGCATCTTTAATTTGTGGTTACACCGTTAACTTTCACTTCATCAGAAGTCCACATCATAGCATCTTCCTTTTCAAATGAAATAAAGTCAATGAATACAGATCTTTTCATTCACCATTTAATACTGGTATGTTCAAATAAAAAGTGGCAATACTATCCTCTAAACAGTAAGAATTAATCATGTTCTAAGTAATGCTAGCTGACAGTCAGGAAGAGGAGCAATACAGTGTATCTAAAACACTAGAGCCAGCTTCTGAGCTGGGTAGGGCACTTTGAAAGTCAAAAAAATACACCAAAACCCAGGTGCTTAATTACAGATAATTTGCTGTGATTGTTAGAGTATCAGGTTTACCAATCAGGTGAGCTTTACAGATCCAGGTCACCTTGAGTGCAATCACACTGCACCTACAGGATGGCCAAGGGATCAGGGCCAGCCAGCATGGATTTAGGAGGGGCAGGTCCTTCCTCACCAACCTGATCTCCATTTACAATCAGGCTACCTGCCTAGTGAATGTGGGGAAGACTGTGGATGTAGTCTGCCTGGATTTCAACAATGCCTTTGACACCATCCCCCACAGCAAACTCCTGGCAAAACTGGCAGCTTGTGGCTTGGACAGAATCACTCCAAAATGGGGCAAGAACTGGCTGGAGCGCCAGGCCCAGAGAGTGGTGGTGAATGGTGCCACATCCACTTGGCAGCCAGTCACTAGTGGTGTCCCCCAGGGATCCGTGCTGGGCCCAATCCTATTCAATATCTTTGTTGATGATCTGGATGAGGAGATTGAGCCTATCATCAGTAGGTTTGCAGATAACACCAAGTTAGGAACAGGTGTTGATCTGTTAGAGGGTAGGAGAGCTCTGCAGAGGGACCTTGACAGGTTGGATGGGTGAGCAGAGGCCAAGGGGATGAGATTTGACAAGTCCAAGTGCTGGGTGCTCACTTTGATCACAACAACCCCAAGCAGCACTATAGGCTGGGGACAGAGTGGCTGGAGAGCAGCCAGGCAGAGAGGGACCTAGGGGTGATGGTTGACAGTAGGCTGAACATGAGCCAGCAGTGTGCCCAGGTGGCCAAGAATGCCAAGGCCAGCAGGACAAGGGAGGTTATTCTTCCCCTGTACTCAGCACTGGTTATGCCACACCTTGAGCACTGTGTCCAGTTCTGAGCCCCTCAATTCAAGAGGGATGTTGAGGTACTGGAACATGTCCAGAGAAGGGTGATGAAACTGGTGAGGGGCCTGGAACGCAAGCCCTATGAGGAGAGGCTGAGGCAGCTAGAGTGGAACCAGGAACAGAATGAGGGGACACAGTCTCAAGTTGTGCCACGGGAAGGTCAGAGAGAGAGTGATTTGCCATTGGAATGGGCTGCCCAGGAGGTGGTGTAGTTGCCATCCCTGGAGATCTTCAAGAAAAGACTGGATGAGGCACCATGGTCTAGTTGATTGGATACGGCTAGGTGATAGGCTGGAATGGATGATCTTGGAGTTCTCTTCCAACCTTGTTGATTCTATGGTTCTATGATTCTATGATAAGAAGTCAGCTACAAAAGCAGACGATGCAGGGTTTTCTTTGCTGCATTTACATCATTTTTCATGCAGGTTTCCCAGGCAGCAACACGTTTACAAATAAAATTATCAACATAAAGAGAACAAAACATTCAGTGATACAGACAGGAACACCATGCAGACATTTTAAAAGCATTGAAGAGAAGCACACTCCTCATAATACTAATCACTGGCAAGGTGAGACAGTAAAGCTAATGTGCTCTTGGCTGCTTAGAAAAAACAGTATTATCCCAACACCTAAGTGACTAAATATCTCCAAAGAGAGCCTTTACTAAATTCAAAATAACCAAAACCTCGTTTCTTAGGTAATTTCTATCAAAATTTACTCTGAACAGTTAACTTTTTTCACCAGGAAAAGTTTTGTCTATGCTAGAATACTTTTGCACAGAAGAATTTCAAAGCTGACATTTCAAGTCTAGGACAGGAAGGACTATATATCCAGATAGTTTTATATAAATTATTTTATTTTAATAAACAGGGACAATATTAACCAAGCATCATCATCCATATTTAATAATTCTTATTAAACTATAGAATCAAGGTCATTGTTTTCATATAAACCTGGCAATTAGTTTTTCAGAGTTTTCAAAAAGAAAATTCCTTGCTTTAAGAGTGGCCTGAAAACACAAACTTTCTTCATAGAAACAATTTTCAAAAACCAACATTTTTTTACTTCTATTTATAAATTTATCTTCAATTTGTCAAGCATTCAACAACATTTATATTTCATACTTCAGAAAATTTTAATATTTCTACAGGGAAAAATCTCTTAGGCAAATATGCATTCTCATGTTTTGTATACATGGCAGACAACTACTATTTTGTTCATAATGTGTAGTCTCAATCTACAACAATTTATATTTATCATCCAGAAATGTTTTACTATATCATTATTCCCTACTTCAAACTGTGAGATAATTCACACACACACAGTAAGCTTCAGCAAACAGAATGTCTCTTTACTACCAGTTTCACAGTGGATGTTACCACTTGGTTTAGCTATCTTCATTTTGTTAATAGCTATAGTTTTAATAGTATAGAAAATACTTGACATTCTGTAAATGACTGGCCACCTTACTCTTCACCTGTGTTAAAATTTGTCCAAAAAGATCTCTATTTTTTTGCCACTTAAAACAAACATTCCTATTTAAAACACTTCTTTAAACTTCCATGTATTCTTTCCATTATAGCATCCACCATGTTAAGTAACTTGGAATTTGGGGGAAACAAAACAAGAACCAAATTTTGCAGCTGCATCTGTGTACCATATCATATTTGAATACTCTATAAATCAGAGGCAAAAATCTACCTCTGAAGAAAAACATTTATGAAAAGTTGAAGTTACCCACTGCACACAGGAACACGATAGCTATTTTGCAGCAACCAAGACACTTCCTAAGTCATTTTGAGGCAGTATCAACCACATAGAAAAGATTCCTGCAGAATGCTCTACTCACTGCTAGTTCAAGGCAGCTACCAGTTTATTTCTGCATGTGCACTCTTGTTATTCAAGAAATCCAAGGACAGCTGTATCACATTTTTCTGATGCATAATGTTCCAAAGCTTCATCATTCAGAGCACTAGAAAGCAAATCACTATTATGAACATCTCACCTCATACTGCCCATTTAAATATATTGG
Organism: Melanerpes aurifrons; assembly: GCA_011125475.1. NCBI lineage: Eukaryota > Metazoa > Chordata > Aves > Piciformes > Picidae > Melanerpes > Melanerpes aurifrons. The sequence continues at coordinate 2,832,565 of WWNC01000080.1, read as the reverse complement.
TTCATTTTATTCACCTTTTTTTTTTTTTTTAACATACATGGGGTTTTAGCTGTTTTTTCATCCTTGCTCAAAGTTCTCTTCGTCTGATTAAGTTGGGTGAACATAAGTATCCCATCTTTTGGGGAGAAACAGGTACAAAACGGAAAAACAATCATGTAACATTGCTGATACAAATTGGTCCCAATAAGCAAACAAATTTACTTCTGTCATACTTTGGCTATACTTCAGCCAGTTTGCTACCACTCGAATGACAAGGTTATGTGACACCTGGTCAATCAATCAGCATCTTATGTAAAATGAAGTAACCTCCCGGAGTTGGGTATCTTCCATATTAAAATACCCCAAACAAACAAAGAAAAAAAAACTGACACAAAAAAACCAACAAGCCAAACATCACATGTCACTAACTCTCCTGGAAAAAAATGATCTTGAAGGCTATAAGCAGGATATTTGGCAAAATGGCCCTTTGTTCTGCCTGTTTGATCTCTACTATAAACAAATTGTTGTTGTAGCCACCACACAATGCATTGCCCTCTACATCTGTCCACATCTCTCAAGAATGTTACCTACTCCTGTCCTGATCTACAGCAAGGTCAGTTAAAGGTCAGCCAGCATTCTCAAAGGCAGGTAACATACCTAAAGTTACCACCACTCGTACACAAATGATGGTGTTGCCAAGCTGATAAAAAATATGAGGCAATCTGTATCATACCATGAACTGAAATGCAACCAGGATATAAAACTTATTTTAAATCCTGGACTATTTTCTATAAGGTTGTAACTACTATATGACTTTTCCCAAAATCTGGGGTTATGCAAGGAGAGTCATTACCAAGCCATGTGTCCTATCCAGAAAGCAGTGAACAAAATAGTTTCTCTAAAACATATCAGTACACTGCTTTGTCATACAGAAGTAGCATAGCAATACATCACCATTGTTTCTGCTGATAAAGCAGAAAATGCCTCATAAACATCAGGACCTTCATAAATAAAACTGTCTTAAATTCAACAGAGTATATTTCCTCTGCTCTGCTCCTCAGTTTAACCGCTTTATGATGAAGCCTGAAAAATACTTCTCATTTTGACCCAAGTACCTATGAAAGCTGCTGACCAGCAAATGAGGTTGTATTTCATAATCGTAAAGATACTTAAGAAATCACATTCAGAAAGCATTTGATAAATAGGTATATGAGTGCAACACAATACTCCTAAAAGCTAAAATAAGTTGACATCTGTATATTTGTAAAGAGTTGCAAGGTCACATACCATTTACGCATTCCTAGCATTTAAGAAATAAATGGAAAATATTCACAAGAAGACGAAATTTTTCCAGTTCTTAACTGAGACGATGTTACCACATTTTCACCTGTGACTAATGATGCCAAGCTCAAATAAGCTTCTTAATTTGCTTTCTCTATTTATTTTTTTTTTCAACAGTAACTTGCAGGCATAGTAAAGCACAGGTTCTTGTCCACAAGAACACCTCTGTGTCAAATCACAGATGCATTTTCTAAAATAATACTGGAAACTATTACTTTTCTGTAAGTGGAAATCTGCAAGTAGCAGCTGTGTTCTTTTAGAAAATTTCCAATGCAGGAAACAGAACTGGAGAATGATTGGCAGTGGAAGCTGGTATTCTGGCAATAGTATAATAACGAGCTATCTGCAGCCCTCCTCCAACATAAGGGACAACACTATAAAATACGTCTTGAGAGATGCAAAGAGAGAAACATACAAGTAAGTATGGACTGAGAGATTCAGGAAAGGCCACAACATGCCATTCCAGAGTATTACCACACTGAAGTAATACCACAGTCCATTATTCTTTCTTCCAAATTACCTCTACAACACCCTCACCTCCATGATTATTACCAAAGTATTTTCTGCATGAAAAATTGTTTCCTCCCACCTGTTCCAAATTTCTTTCTCATTAATTTCCATTGGTTATTGCTTGTCATCTTTAAACCTGGTCATTAATATAGACTGGGATGGCAAGGATTCTGCAAATAGTGGGCCACAAAAAACCCACCCTCTTCATATTACTTTAAAAGGCATCCTTGACTGTAATATTCCATGAATGCTCACCATCTCAGTATTCCTAAGGTTGGAAGAGACCTCAAAGATCATCGAGTCCAACCTGTCACCACAGACCTCATGACTAGAGTAGGGAGGACACTACTGCCCACTGCAGGCTTGAACTCACGACCTTCCCATTAAGGGTCTGATGCGCTACCAACTGAGCCACCTGAGGAGGTCAGTATAATTTTTATTTGGTTTTATTAGACATAAACTTGAATTTCCTCAGTATCAACCCAAAACCTTTATCATATCTTAATTGCAGCAATGTTTTCCTTTGGTAATGGACCAAATTTGGAATCCAAACCTGCATTTCAGATTTGGGTTGTCTGTCCATAAAATATGTGATCCTCCCACAGCAGTATTGAGGTGGGCCTAGACATTTTTTTTCACACATATATCAAATAGCTCCATACAAAAGTAAACAAATTCAAACCAGAATTTCTTCAAGGAATAGTAAAATTGTATTCATTTACAGGATTTCATTTCCAGTTGATACTTTAAGTCTAATTTGCTCTTCTTGACCTCAACTGTCTCTTTAATTTTCATCTTGTCCCCATTTGATTCGACATTTTAAATCTTTACATCTTGTTCATTCAAAATCAAAAGTTTTGTCCACTGTCCCATCTCTGAGTCCATTGTATTAACCCAAGAAATATGTTATAAATAATAGGAAAGAAAGTATCAGTAGCTATTATTAAAATATTCTTAATAATAATCTAGGCTAATTAGTACTTCTGAATAATTCTATAGTAATAACATTTTAACTGGAAAACTCAAATTTATAAATACTATAAATAAAGCTGTCTAGCTGCAGATCTTATCAGTGGTAGGCTATTATCACGAGTCCTCAGGAAATTTGATAAAAAAGATTTTTGAGCATGCAAATCCTTTTAATAAGCTGAAAATAATATATTTTTTAATGTCTTATTCTGTACAACCTAATGTTCAAGATTCTTTTCTGCAGATATTAAACCAGAATAGGAGAATTTTTATATTCTTCAACATGCACCTCCAGAGAATGGGCTCCTAATAAAATATTTTAAAAGTTTTATTTTTATATTTCATAAATATAGTGTGGGCATTATTTAATTTGGTAGTAATGGAATAGATTCGTCATGCTGGGAAGATGTAGGACCATTACTGAATTTTCAATTTATATAAATACATAGAATTCTTCTTCACTAAAGTATATAGTCAATTAATAGCTGTACTGAGTAGTAATTGCTAAATGGAAATGCTAATAACAAATAAAAAAATCCATAAATGCCAAATTATAATTTCAAACTACTGTATGTAGTTTTACATACAATACTCATTTTTACAGACAGGTGCTGAGAATTATATGTGTTTACTTCATGGTCTTGTCTCTCAACACTTAGGACATGCAGACATATAGTCCTATAGACAATGACTTTTCTCTTAGCAACATTTTCTTTTTAAACTAGAAAAAGAAAAATAATGTAGCAGCTTGCAAATTAGAGAAGAAGAGACCAGTAAATTTGTAGAAGATCAGAAGATCAGAAGAAAGAGCACTGCCAGAAATCAGGAAATATTAGTATATAATCAAAGAACTACTGTGCAATTGCACTAGTATAGACCACTGCAGTCCAGTTTGCTTATAGTTTGCAAAATATGCTTTTAACTGGAGCACACAGAGGGAACATCTATGATCAAGAATAGTCATGGGCAGGTTGAAAGCATTAGAGATGAGGACACCCAACCAAGTGGAGCTTATTGATGATGCCTTCTTACTCCAGCTTGCGAAGGCATCAGAATCACAGGCTCTCATCCTTCTGGGGGATTTTGACCACGCTGACATCTGTTGGAAAAGCAGCAATGCTATCTGCAGGCAGTCCAGGACACTCCTGGAGTGCCTAGAGGACAATTTCTTAAGTGTGGTGGGTTGAAATTTCCCCCAGCATAAAATTGCCAGACTAGCTTCTATGGAAGCAAATTATGCTGTATTTACAAGCACACTACAATTTAAAAAATTAAATGCTATGAATATGTACAAAATATACAATATTTACATATATTTGCAATTTATAAACAACACAACAGCTTCCCCCTCCCTGCTCCCTTCCCTCCCCCTGTACACGGTAAAAGAGAGAGAGGAGCAAAGAGTAGGCCTTTAGTTCTTAACCACAACAAAGAAACTCAGCCAATGCCAGCAAGCCAGCAGAAACACCAGCTAGAGTGAAGGAGCCAAAAACGGAAAGAGACTTAGTTTATAAAGCTAACTTTATGTTAGTATCTGATCAATGGAATTATTTAGACCTTATAATTATTTTTTCTTTTACATCCAGTGGTGATTTATTTGCATTCTACTACTTTCTACTCAAGACTTGTGGAAAATTTTCTAGGCACAGCCTAAAACTGCCACACTTGTGACAAGAATTTAACAGCCTTACTCGAGGAGATTCATTGTTGGACGTGTTGGTCACAAATGCAAGTGAAGTCATCAGGGATGTCACAGTCAAAGACACCCTGGGCTGCAGAGATCATGTGCTAGTGTAGTTCACTGTCTTAAGGAGTATGAAGCCCATAAGAAGTGCAGTTAGGGCTCTAAATTTTAGGACAGCAAACTTCTGGCTTTTCAAGGAGTTAGTAAATAGGACCCATGGGAAACGGCCCTCAGGGACAGGGGACTGGAACAGAGCTGGCAGATATTTAAGGACATTCTTTACAGAGCACAAAAGATGTCAATCCTCACATGTAAGAAATTGGGCAAGGAGGGCAAGAGACCACTATATTTGAGCCATATTTGAGACCAACAGGTGTTGGTCATGGATATCAGGAAGAAGTTCCTTTCTATAAAGGTGGTGGAACACTTGAACAGGTTGCCCAGGGAGGTGGTAGAGGCTCCTTCTGTGGAGATATTCAAGGAAAGGCTTGAAAAGGACATGGGCAACCTGGTGAAGTTGACGATGTCCCTGCTGACTGCGGGGAGATCGGACTAGATGACTTTTGGAGGTCACTTCCATCCAGGACCATTCAATGATTCTATGATTCTATCATCAAAGGAACAAAACTATATCAGTCACCTGAAGAAACAGAGCTAGGCCAGGTGAATTTAGCAAAATGGAAGCTGAATGAGACTATAGTTCTTACTGTAACTAGAATAGAATTTTATTTGTATAACTAATATACCTTGATCTATGACAGTTCAAAGGATCAATAGCAGGGATTTAGAGAGAGGGCACTGGAGCTACATTATAGTTTGCCATTACCTTTCTTGAGGACTATGAGAATTTTTGTCCATATGAAGATGGAGACAGGCCAAAAGAAGAAAGAGAAGAAAGCATAGCATTATATAAAGTGAATGGAGTTTGTTTGGAAGAAATGAAAATCGAATATAGAAGATCCAAGAAATAAAAGAAAGGAGATTCCAAATACAGAAACCTAGAAAAGGGTTTCTAATTCGTTGAAACTGAAGGACTTCTGCTGCTATGAGGAGGAAAGATCTTTGCAGTAATGATGAAAACAAACATAATTTGTATTCTCTGAAAATACATAAGCTGCATGAAACCAAGGCTGTAAATATACATAAAATAAGTATCCTGCCACCAGTTGCTCCTTCTGTCAGGAGGGACCTGTATTCAGACTCTGCATGAAAGTAATACAGAGTGATTTTGTATTACTGCACACGCAGGTGTAGAGTAATAATATTGCAGTTCTCATTGAGCATACACGACTTCTTTAAGAATATTTATGCTGCCTTCTAATTATGTATAGCAAGTAAGACCACTTACCTTGAGTTGCAGTTTGTTTATTGCAGATCAACAAGATATTGAACCATTTTGTATTGCTCATGTTTAGTGCCTCAAAATGAAGCAAAATTCCTCTGCAAAATGCCTAAAGATTTTGCTTCAAAAGTAGTACTACACTTTGATAGCAATCTGCAGAACAGTGAAGTCCCACAAAACCTGTGTCAATTCTGCCCATTCTTCAGAGAGATGTTTTGCAAGTCTTCACAATTATCATTTTCCAAGAAGCTCTATGTTATAACCTACTCATGTAAAAATACTCAGGTGGAAGACTCATTGATGCATTCATGGATATTTCCTAACTGATTAAAATTCATTGGAATGGATCCAAGATCATTACCCCTGTGTCCAGTCCCATGGATACTGTAATAGGCCTCCTGCCTGGATCTTCCACATTCGATTTTCACTTCTTCCAAACAAACTCCATTCACTTTATGTAATGCTATACTTTCTTCTCCTTCTTCTTCTGGCCTGTCTCCATCTTTATATGGATAAAATTCTCATCTCAATCCTCAAGAAAGGTAATGGCAAACTATAATGTAGCTCTAGTGCCCTCTCTCTAAATCCCTGCTATTGCTCCTTTGATCTGTCATAGATCAAGGTATATTAGTTATATAAAACCAATTCTGAGAGACTTATCCACTCTTTATGTAATAATAACCTGAACTTAAATCTTTTGCCTGAACATGGTCCAAACACAGCTATGTGGAAGGGAGAAAAGGATTCTCACCCATGACTTGGTGGGGATCATCAAGAAGACTTCAAACTAACTAGGTTCAAAGGGGGAAGAGGATGAAGTGGGGCTCACCAGAGATAAGCCTAGGGGTGGCATGCTGATTTTGGGGGTGAAAACCATGGCAGAGCTAAAGGCATCTGCACCAATGCACACAGCATGGACAATAAATAGGAGGAGCTGGAGGCCATTGTGCAGGAGTCACAGAAACCATCACAGAAACATGGTGAGATATCTCTCACAACTGGGGGGCTACAACGGCTACAAACCCTTCAGAAGGGATAAGCAGGGAAGAAGAGGTGTGGGAGTGGCTCTGTATGTTAGTGTTTTTATTATGTAGACCTTAATGAATGTAATGATCAGGTTGAGTTGTTATGTGTAAGGATGAGAGGCAAGGCCAAAAAAGTGTCACAGTATCACCAAGATTGAAAGAGACCTCAAAGATCATCAAGTCCAACCTGTCACCCAAGACCTCATGACTACATCATGGCACAGAGTGCCACGTCCAATCCCCTCTTGAACACATCCAGGTGTGGTGACTCTACCACCTCCCTGGGCAGCCCATTCCAATAATGGACGACTCTCTCGGTGAAGAACTTTCTCCTCACCTCAAGCCTTGGCCACCTGGGCACACTGCTGGCTCATGTTTAGGCAGCTGTCAAACAGCACCCCCAGGTCCCTTTCTGTTTGGCAGCTCTCCAGCCACTCCAACCCCAGCCTGTAGCTCTGCATAGGGCTATTGTGGCCAAAGTGCAGCACCCGGCGCTTGGATTTGTTGAATGCCATCCTGTTGGACTCTTCCCATCTGTCCAGTTGGTTGAGGTCCCTCTGCAGAGCTCTTCTGCCCTCTAACAGATCAACATCTGATCCTTAGCAATATTCTTAGTGCACTGAAGTATCAAGCAGTGCATTTAAACTTCATACTGGAATACAAATAAACCCTGCTGGTATCAACTAACATTTCTTTTACGGTCTAACCACTGCCTGTAGAGCAAGATATTTCAAAATTGTCTGACTTTATTTCCTCCTGAGACCAGTAAGTCCACACCACACTAGAAAAAGTCATTATCTTTGTGGCTGTATGAAATGAATGCAAATAAGAGTGATATTCTCAATGTTCAAGGTTCTTACCTGCTCCAATCTATCCTGCCACATTACAGCTAAAGGAGCTAAAGGTTCCTTTTTTTTCTCTACTGTGAAAGTCTTTCTTTTTTTTTTTTTCTTCAAATGTTCTGCTCTGAAAAGTTAAGCCATAGCCATAAAAATGTTTTCTGAAAAACAAAAACTAAAAACAACGTGCAGAAATCAACTACTTTTTTTTTTTTCTTCCCCCTAAGAAGTGAAAGGGTGAGTGGCAGAGTGAGCATGCTTACAAGATGATCAGAAAGAGTTCTGAAGTTTCTGGGAAGTTAAAGCGCTTTCAAGACTTGGGGGTGGTCTGAGTCATAACAAAACTATACACCACAGACTTTTGTTTTCCTTTTAATTTCTCATAAACTAAAGATATAAAAAAAAAAATATACTATGTTCATAGAATTACATAGAATAAACCAGGTTGGAAGAGACCTTCAAGATCATCGCGTCCAACCCATCAACCAATCCAACCCGCCTAAACAACTAACCCATGGCACCGAGATTCCTTCTGACTAAACACAACTTGGATGCTTCCTGGAGGTTGATTTTTCTGAAAGTTTCATGCTTATTTGGTGCAGCAAACCCTCAAGGATTTTATTGAGTTACTGAGTATATTCATTGCTTACTTCACAGACAAATACATTGAAGCCTCCACTCTCAGCATGGGCACCAGAGGCCATGGCCATACTGGCCCCTGACAGTAAAAAAAAAAAAATTAAAAAAATTTCAAGTTACACCCCAAAAATACAGGACAATTTACATTTGCAAGCACTTCATCTTTGCACTTCAGTTACAGCACAGACACAGTTTCACCAGGACCAGAAAAAGAGCCTGCTGCCAAAGGGAGAAGGCTTCAGCTCTCCCTCAATGGGTGGATTTGGCTCTGGCCTAGGTCTAGAGTGATAGGCATTCTCAGGAAAAGGATGGTCTGTCTTCACTTTTGTTACCTTAGAAAGCTCTCCCAGATCAGGTCTCACCCAGCCCAGCTTGTCCAGCACACAGTTATCAAATGCTTTCAGCAGTGACGGAACTCCTGCAAATTGGTATAGTCAATGCACGTCCAGTACTCAGTGAATGGTTCTGCACAGTGTGTCTTAATCTTTCTGAAGAATTCGAGAGCACACTGGTTGACCTGCTGGCCCTCCTGCAGGCACCTCCGCGGGTCCTTCTCTTCCCACCGGAACAGCATGAACTCCTTGTTGGACCGGTCGCACTGCGAGCCATAGTGGTGGGCCGCAGCCTTCAGCACAGCCGAGCTGACTTTCACCTCCTGCATGTCGAGCTCCTCCAGGGAGGGCACTTGCAGGGAGCCAGGCATGGCGGCGGCGGCGGCGCTCTCCTTGAGCTCCCCTCAGCGCCCGCTGCCACCGCGCAGGTATCCTGCTGGAATAGACCTGTTATAGACCACCCAGCCAGGATGAACAGGCAAATTAAGCATTCTACAAGCACCTGGCAGAAGACTCATAATCACTAGCCCTTGTTGTCACGGGGGACTTCATCTTACCAGACTTTGCTGGAATTACAACACAGTAGCAAGGAAGTAGTTTAGGGGGTTCCTGGAGTGTGTGTAAGATAAATTCCTAACACAGCTGGTGAGCCTACCAGGACAGGTGCCTTGCTTGACCTGCTGTTTACTAACAGAGAAGGACTGGTGGGTGATGAGGTGATCATTTAGGACTCAGCAACCATGAAATGATACGGTTCTCAATTCTTGGTGAAGTAAGGAGGTGGAGCAGCAAAACCACCACCATGGACTTCCAGAGGGCAGACTTTGGCCTCTCAAAGGCACTGGTTAAGAGAGGCCCTTGAGGGAGAGTTCTGAAGAGGAAAAGGGTCCCAGAAGTCTGGGCATTCATCAAGAAGGAAGTCTTAGAGTTGCAGAAGCAGGCTGTCCCCACATACTGTAAGACGAACTGACAGGTAAGATGACCGGCCTGGCTGATCAAGGAGCTTCTGCCAGAAGTCAGGAGGAAAAGGGCAGTTTACAACTCTCAGAAAAAGGGGCAGGCAACTCAAGAAGAGTAGAGGGATATAGCTGAGTCTGGCAGAGAGAAAATTAGAAAGACAAGAGACTATTTAGGGCTCAGTCTTGCCACTGTCATAAGAAATAATAAAACTTGTTTTTACAAATATATTAACAAAAAGAATGTCAAGGAGAATGTCCATTCTATATTGGATGAAGGGGATCATTGCAGCCAAGAATGAGGAAAAGGCTGAGGTACTTGATGCCTCCTTTGACTCAAATTTTAATAGTCAGGGCAGTTATGTTCAGGGTGTTCAACCCCTGGAGGACTGGGCCAGAGAGCAGAATAAACTTCCCATAATTGAGAAGGAAGCAGTTAACGACTTACTACACCAGCTGGATACTCACAAGCCTATGGGACTGAATGAGATCTACATGAGAGTGCTGCAGGATCACCCCATCATTTTTCTGCAGTCCTGGATAAGAGAAGAGGTCCTAGATGACTCATGGATTGCCAATTTGACACCCTTCTCTAAGAAGGGCCAGAAGGAGAATCTGGGAAACTACAGGGCCTCTCAGGTTGACATAAGTGCCAGGGAAGATTATGGAGCAGTTCAACTTAAGAACAGTCACAAGACATGTACAGGGCACCCAGCATGGGTTCATGATCCTGCTTGAGCAACCTTATCTCTTTCATGATCAGAGGACCCACACAGTGGATGGAAGTAAGGCAGTGGATGCTGTCTACCTCAACTTTAGTAAAGTCTTGATGCTGCCTTTCACAGCATTCTTGTAAAGCAGCTGTTGGTGATTCACAGCTTATACAAGTATACACCTCTTCTAGGGTTACAGGGCAGCTGGGTTGCTCTGGCACTTGGGCTGTTTGGCATGTGGAATGATGGGCAGTTCCTTCTCCTGAAACTTAGTGGCTGGCACAGGAGCAGCTGAGTGCAATTATGGCTTTGCAAGCAGTGGGTGTACAGGCCAGCTTTGGTTCAGTTCTGCAGCTTTGTGCTTGCAGCAGACACATTTAAAACTGACAAAAGGGATTTGGGCAAGTTCTCCCCGGCTGGCAGGGGTGTAGATTTTCTAGCAACTCAGGTGAGACCCTAGTTCTCTGTTCCTTCAGGGTGAAGTTAGGCAGCTTCTTCCTACAGGTGGGACTGGGGTATAACTAAGCTGGCTGTGGTTTCAGTGCAGCTTATGCCCAAAGGTTCTTTGCTGGCTTCCAGGTAAACTGAAGCACGAGGCTTGGATTTAGCCAATAGTCAAACTTGGTAAACACCATTAGGCTACAGCAGGGCATATAGTCAGAATATGCCCATACTTGGAAGAGCACAAGAATCCAACACAGTGGGCATGTGCACTTGTTTATCCCAACCAGACAAGTTGTTTTATTTACCCCAGCTTGTGGACAACTGGCCCTTTGTTTTCTCAGCTCTGGCTGAGTTCCCCCACTCAGAAGGAGGGAGAAGAGGGGGTTTGAGCCAAACATGCTGGGACACATTTTGGCAATATTTGGGGCATAATTCTGGGCCTAATGCAGCCTTTACCACAGATGCTTTTTACAAGTTGTTTAGTATATCTATGATCTGGATGAGACGATCAGGAACACCCTCTGCACATTTTCAAATGACACCAAATGGACAGGAGTCTTGATCTGCTTGAAGTTTGGAAAGTTCTGCATAGATATCCAGACAAACAGAATTCATTTGTTGAGAGCAGTTGTATGAGGTTTAGCAAGGTGAAGTGCCAGGTCCTGCACTTGGGTGACAGCAACCTCATGCAATGCTAGAGGCTTGGGGCAGAATGTCTGCAAAGCCACCTGGCAGAAAAGGATCTGGAAATGCTGGTGGACAGCCAGACCAAGAACATGAGCCCAAGAAGGCAAACAGCATCCTTGAATGTATCAAGAATAGTATGGCCAGCAGTAGTAGGGAAGTGATTATGCCCCTGTATTTGGCACTAGTGAGGCTACACCTAGAATACTGTATTCAGTTTTGGGCCCCTCTCTACAGGAAAGACATTGAAGGGCACAGAAGGGCATCAAAACCAGTTGAAGGATCTGGAGAACAGGTCTCGTGAGGAGTGGCTGAGTGAACTGGGGTTGTTCAGCCTGAAGGAGGCTGAGGGGAGACCTCATTGCTCTCTTCAACTACCTGAAAGGTGGTTGCAGGGAGGTGAGGGCTGTCCTCGCAGGTAACTAGCAACAGGAAAAGAGGAAATGACAGGGGGTAGCAGCCGGGGCAGTTTAGATTGTGTATTAGGAAAAATTTCTTTACTGAAAGAGTGGTCAGGCATTGGACCAGGCTTGGTTTTGTTATCCTTGGAGATGTTAAAAAATGTGTAGACGTGGCAGTTCCATCCTTGTTCTTTCACACATATGCCACAAGTCATGTCTTTATACTCTTAACTCTTCTTTTACCCATTAGAACTTCTACTTTTTACAACTCTTCCAGACTTTCCTTATTTCTGGAGCAAATCACACACACAAAGGTCAGGGAGATTCATGAAAGTTCACTTGGGATGGCTGTGCAGGAAGATTTCCTAGAAAGAGGGATGAACGAATAAATAAAATTGTTTCATTCCTTCCCATTGTGTCTCCATGATGTATCTTTCTTCTATGTATGGAATAAACAAAAGGGTAGAATAACTCTTACCAGGTGTAGGAATGCTCATCTTGTCTGGGATCATTCCAACTTCCTCCTTCAGGTTTTCAAGGGTTCATGAAAAGCAGGTCCTGCTTGACCAATACAATCTCCTTGCATGACCACATAATACACTTAGTGGATGAGGGGAAGTTTATGAATGCTGTCTATTTGGACTTTGACACTGTCTCTCACAGCATTCTCCTACAGAAACTGCTAACTTGTGGTTTAGTGTACTCTTCACTGTGTGAAAAACTGACTGGATGGGCAAGCCCAGAGAGTGGTGTTAAAAGGAGTTAAATGTAGGTGGTGTCTGGTCACAAGTGGTGTTCCTCAGGGCTCTGGTTTTGGGCTACTGTTGTTTAATATCTTCATCAAGGATCTGGATGAGGGGATCAGGTTTTCTCTCAGTAAGTAAGATGACTCCAACATTCAGTGGAGTGTTGATCTTTTCATACCCAGAAAAGCCTGTGGAAGAATCTGGATGAGCTCGATCAATGGGTCAAGATGAACTGTATGAGATTCAACAAGGTCTAATGCCAGGTTCTGCAAGTTCTTTGGTCAAAAAAAATGTCATGCTTGAAGCAGAGAGGCTAGAAAGCTGTCCAGCAGAAAAGGATCTGGTGGACATTGAGCTGAACATGAGCCATTAGTGGCCACAAGTGGTCAAGCCCAACAGTATCTTGAGCCATATAAAAATAATGTTTGAAGCAGAAGTAGTGAAGGGATTGTGCCCCTGTATTTCACACTGATGAGGCCACATCTTGAATACAGTGTTCCGTTTTGAGGCTGCAGTATGAGAGACATTGAGGTGCTGGAGTGTGTCCAGAGAGGAGCATCTGTGGTGACAGGTGCTAGAGAAACTCTGTTGGCAGGAGCATCAGGGTTTAAGTGTGGAACTGCTGGTGGTGGGGCAAACCCTTGTGCCTGGGGCTCAGGCTGAGATCTGGCACACTCACTACAACCTGACCCCTCCCTCTTTGTGTTTACACAATGCTCACAATGCCCACAGTAGACACTTCCCTAGACGTTAAAGAGTACAAATGATTGCCTTATGACTCTCCAAAGAGCTCTTAATGGGTTAGCTCTTCCCCCACCCAACATGGTCACAGCAAATGCCCCTGTAAGGATTATATTTAAGCATATAGAGCATATTGCAATGTAAGGCAATTTTCCATCTCACACATTTTTATCTACACCGTTGGTTTCATAGCTTGCTTCAGGAAAATTGTTTATGTTAGAGAAATTACCACTGCCAGTAAAATTCAAAGAATTCAAGAGATACATCCCCAACTGCATTGGTAAAGCTTTTATCCACTTGAGCAACATCTCTATCACTAACCACACCACATGGTAAGTTATTAATTTGTAGCTATGGGTCCAAAAGATCCAGCCAAACACCCATGCAAAAGCTTGGACCATCAGATTCTTCAAAATTGACATCTCTACTTCCAATCCCTTTCTTTCAGACAAAGTATTACTTTCCAAATACAATATTAATTTCCCAACCCCACGTTGGAACGCCAAAAATTGTGGTGGTTTGAGCCTTAACTGGGACTTAAGAGCTTAGATGGGGGCCAGGCTGAGAATCCCTCCCCCACTTCCCACCCACCCCACCCCCCCACCCCGCTTTCCCAATAGAGAGGAAAAGAAAGAGAAGGAGCAAATCCAACAAGAAACAATTTGGATTTGGCTTGGAAGTAGAGAGGTAAAGAATTTACTTGAAACAGTGTGTGTGTATATATAAATATATATAAAACAATAACAGGTAGAGTTCACAAGGGTAAGGAACAAGGATGGATGAAAAAAAAAATAAAGAAAGAAATATGAAATACAAAACCAGTCCTTTGCAAAGGCATGGATATAGCAGGGAGGACCAAGTGGCAGAGAAGCAGAGGAACCAGCAGCAGTCCTCGTCCAAGTAAAAGGCAGGGGACCAAGAGAGCAAATGGCTGCAGTATCCTTTTTATAGCCTTGCTGGGTAGGGAGCGGGGAGTGGAACAGAATAATTTAGTTTCCCAGGGGGAAAACCCGCTGCAGGGAGGGCAATGTTTTTACAAGCCCTCCCCACCCTGCTTCTAGGATGTGCGCTAATCCATCACAGCATCAAAGCCAGTGAAGTATCTGGAGAACAGGCCACATGAGGAGCAGCTGACTGAACTGGAGTTTAGCCTGGTGTCATGGATTTGAGTTGAATCTGCTTGTTATTTGTTGCAGCCACTATTCTAAGGGCAGCTGCTGGATGCATGCAGAATGCATGATTCCTTCACCGACCAATTCCTTAGCACGCTGCATAGAGCAAAACAGTAACATTCCATGTGTGCCAAGAAAAAGATCATCACATTGGCACCCTTTGATTGGAACATGCTGCAGAAGCCACCTCCTTGACATGCTGGCACCTCTTACTGGGAAAATATTTTAGCTTATATGTGTGGTTGGATTTTACTGGTTAAGTGACAAAAAGTATAAAAAGCAGTCTTTCTGAGCAAGAGTCACTTCAGTTAGGGACTTAGGTTAAGGATCTTTGGTTAGGGCTGCTAGGGACTTCTGCTTTTATTAGTTCGCTACTTCTGGCAAGCGCTTTGGTGTAGGGATGCTGTGAGGGATATGCTCAGGATTTCTGTTAGCTGCTTCATCTGTTAAGGGCTTCTGCTGTAAGTGGGACTCTGAGACTCTGTATTGCTAGGGATTCTACAACACAGCAATAAAAGGCTCCTGGGATGACTTCCGAGATTCTCTGCATTTCTAGAATCTCATTGCTACATGGCAATGGGGTTTGTGCCCCCATTCATCACCCGGTGGCCCCTGAATTGGGAAGAATAACATTACTCATACCACGCTTCAGTCATGCCAGCTGCAAAAAACTGGAAGTACTGTCTGGAGCAAAGTATTATGGGGCTTGATGTTCAGATTGTAACACAGAAGGCTTCTGGTTCCAGTTGCTGCTTCTGGGTTCCAGGTTCTTGGGTATTGGTCTTTTCTGCTAGAACAAGGAGGGATGGGTAAGTGGTTTTCTGGCATGGGCTTTTGGCTCACTTGCTTCTGCTTGCTGGTGCTCTGTGGTGTGCCTTGTTTGCAAGTAGGCATGTAGAAAAGGTAACTATTCATTTTGTACTATGTTTTTCTGGATTTGCTTTGTAAACTCTATTCATATCTCACTTTTTTTGTGTCTCAATCCTGAATTTTTCTACATTACTTTTCCCTGACTACTGTATTGAGAAAATAGAAATAGGTTAACCCTCTGGTTTGGTTTGACCCATTTTGTTCTGATTTAAATCATTACACATGGAGAAGAGGAGGCTGAGGGGAGACCTTTTAGCTCTATAGCTACCTATAGCTAAGGAGGTTGTAGAGGTGGGTGTTGGCCTCTTCTCCCAAGTAAGTACTGATAAGACAAGAGACAACAGCATCAAGTTGCACCTGAAAGACTGGCCAGGCATTAGAATAAGCTGGTCAGGCACTGGAACAAGCTGGTCAGGCAAGTGGTGGAGTCAGTATCCCTGGAGGTGTTCAAATAATATGTAGACATGATACATGGTCACACATTTTAGTGGTCATGGCAGTGCTGGGTTCACAATTGGACCTGATGATTGTACCAGTCTTTTCCAGCCTTAATCATATTATGACTCTGCTTTCTCAGAGTGCAGTGCTATGGTGTGATTCAGACCAAGCCAGAAATAAATAAAAAGATAAATAAATACATACATAAAATTTTAAAAGGAAGAAAGAAAGGAAGGAAGAAAAAGAATCACTTTCATTATATTATCTGCATCTATCTTTGTTGACATGAGAAATACACTAGAATGGAATTTAACCACTTTTGTACACATGGACACCCTGAGGCACAGAGAGCTGCCTCCACAATCAGAAGCATAGTTTCATGGCTGCAGTGAAAAGTAGCTGTAAAGGTACATGAAACAAAATTGTTTTGTCTAAATTCCCTTGCTGCAGTCATCAAGCATGACTCAGAAAGTGTAAAACCAGAGCTGCAGTTTACCAAATTCTACAGTCTGACTGCCTAAATCTTTTGGTAAGCAGCACACAGACCAGTGTGCTAGGTTAAACCCAGCCTAGGAGAGACGGGCTGGAAAAAAAAATCCTAGCCTCTGCTTGTCAAAGAAACCTGAGCCAGGTGGGCAGAGTGACCTGGCCCCCTCCCAGGGGGAGGGGTCCCTTGGTCAAAGTCTATTCCACTTCCTGTCCACAACCCTATTTAAGGAGAAACAATTTCCTGCCTTGTCCTCTCTCCTGCTCTCAATTTTCTGACATTGCTGCTAGCTGTTAACCACGTGGTAGAGTCTGTTCCAGGCTGTTCCAGACACCTGAGGGAACTGTATCTAAAGAGAATCCATCTCTGGCAGTTTTAGGCTGATGCCTAGGAAATTTTCCACAGATCTTGAGTAGAAAGTGGTAGAAGGTAAATAAATTGGATGAAAATGGAAAATGATGGTAAGGTCTAAATAATCCCATTGGTCTGATAGATAACATAAAGTTAGTTGTATAATTCTCTTTTCAGTCTCTTCGCTCTAGCTCATGCTTCTGCTGGATTGCTGACTTTGGTTGTATTTCTTTGTTGTGACCAAGTACTAAGAAGCTACTCTCTGCTTTTCTTTTCTCTTTCTCTTTTCCCTTGTACAGGCAGTAAGGAGGGGGAAGGAGAGGGGATGATATTTGGAGCCCTCTTGTTTTGTCCAGGGGCATTCTTGTATTGTTTAAAAATTGTAAATACATGTAAATATTGTATAATTTTTACAAATTCGTTGCATTTCATATTTACAGATTTGAGTGTGCTTGTAAATGTAGTTTCATTTGCTTTCAAATGAGCTTGTCTGGCAATTTTATTTTGAGGGTAATTTCAGCTCACCACACCATCTTGCATCTAGAGAATCCTTTGCCAGCTGTGTATATATGGATTTGTATAGATTTTTATTTATCCCTTTTCCTCATACCTTTGGAACCTTCCTTTTACTCAAATACCTCTTATATTTTGTAAGACTTACCTTTTTACCTCCAAATTAATTCAAGACTGTTCTTTCATATTTTACCTCTCTCTTCTCCTCCTGCCTAATTTGTTTTCCCTACCAGGAAAAAGGGAGAGGGGAGGCCACCTAAATCTGTTCCATTGGGCTTTTAGGCTCCAGGAAAAGTTTAAACCACAACAGATGTTTGGTACCAAATCTGGGGCTTAAAAATAGTATTTTGTTTGGGAAAAGAACTGAAAGTAAAAATGGAGGTCCTATGAATCCTGGCTATTCAGGCTTTTAGATGT
Organism: Melanerpes aurifrons; assembly: GCA_011125475.1. Classification (NCBI taxonomy): domain Eukaryota; kingdom Metazoa; phylum Chordata; class Aves; order Piciformes; family Picidae; genus Melanerpes; species Melanerpes aurifrons. Next base: position 2,814,972 of record WWNC01000080.1, on the reverse strand, counting down.
TTTTTCTGGAGTTGGATGTGTAAATCGATAACTTATCATGTAGTCTGGATAATGGTGGATATGGTGTTTGGGTAAAATTTTTGCTGATGCACTTTTGCATGTATTTATTGAATTTTATCAGCATCAGGAACTTTACTGGCAATGGGAAGTTCTCTGATCTGAAAAATTCTTCTGATAATATGTGTTGTGAAGCAGGCTGTCTGGATGCAAATGGTTTTGGAGAGAAATGTTATTTTATAGAAATATGTGCCCTATGCTTGAATGTAATCTAGGCAATAATTATTATTACGTAAGGTTTGGCTGCATCATAGGGGAGAGGTGTTACCCTTTTAAGAACTCTCTGCAGTGGGGGAGGAGAGCTGGTGTGGCTCTTTTAAGACATTCCTTCCTTGGTTCTGATTGCTGCCTGAGCTGGCATAGGAGGGGCAGCAACTTGGCAGTTTCTACAGCCAGCTGCAGATGCTGCCATTGTGGATGTGGCAGTGCTCTGACCACTGCTTATGGCAGATCTCCCACCTCCACTGGGTCTCTGGTTGGCCGTGTTTTCAGCGGGAACAAAGGCCCACAATGTGAGGGGTCTGGTTGCTGTGGCAGTTGAGCAGGTCTGTCCCCAGCCATGGCCTAGCCCCAAGCTGCAGCCCCAATGTTTTGCCCCACCCCCAGCAGCTCCTGCTGAAGACTCAGCTTTAACTCATGCTGTTTCTACACACAATCTAGCTTCCTGTTAAAATACACTGGAAAAAGCTACAGAAGACAGACAGACCAGTTCCAGACTCAGATGCTGGAGAAGGCACCTCTGATGGATCAAGCACACCTCAGAACCCACTAGTGGATGGCAATGATTTAAACAATGAGGTAATAACCATCATTACAGTGCCTTGAAAGCAGATCACACAAACCCTCCTGGACTACTCACAAGCCCATGGTGAGTCATTACTGGACTGGATCTTGAGATGTTGGGATGGGGGTGTAGAAACTGTAGAATTAGATAAAAGAGAAGCAAAACATCTTGGGTCTTTATCTCACAACGCAGGCATTGATAGAGTTAGGAAGTCTTGATGGTGTACACACACTCTGGGACCACATTCTTGCTGCTGTAAGACACCATTGTCCCTCCAAAGATGACATAATCTAGACCCCATTTCAATGGGCAACTAGGGAACAGGGATTTCAGTGTTTAAGAAAAATGGCTAACACCCCTTGGACCCTGATGATGTACTCATGAAATGGTCTGTAAGAAATTTACCCAGTGTGCCCCTTCTAAATATGCACATACACTGGGAGGGAAAATCTTGATTGGAGATGGTGGAAATCCCCTAACTATCAATGAATTTGCTGATCACCTAAGGCAATTCAAAGACAGTGTCAATCACAAGTCTGTGGTCTCGGCACTAGAAACTCTGACTAAAGACAGGAAAGCTTAAAGCCTCCATGTCCAAATTGAAGAAGGGGGATGACACTTCCCCTTCTGAATAGATCCATGTCTAAGCCCTCAGAAATAAATTACTCCCCCCTAGGAGATCAGTTGAAGTTAAGCAGGGGGCATCACGGGGGTCATGGACAGATGGCGTGGCCACCCCATCTCTGCTCTCTGGGCAAAGGTATGGGTACTACAAGGTGGCAACAATGGCAATAGCTTTTCTAGGAGAGGGGCTGCCTCAGTTTCCCAGGATGGTTCCTCTTGCTCAAGAGACAGCTCTGCCAGTAACTCAAGACCATGTAACAAGTGTGGACACCACTGTGAGCCAGGTGGAGGATAGGAATGAAAACAGAGAGTGTTTTGGGATGTGTTTGTGAAATGGCCTGGCACTTCAGAAGCCCAGAAGTACCAAGCTCTAGTGGATACAGGGGCCAAATGCACCCTGATATCCTTGAACTATAAAGAGGCCAAACCCATAACAATTTCAGGAGTCACAGGAAGCTCACAAGAATTGACTGTGTTGCAGACTGAGATAAGCCTGACCACAGTGGCACTGGGTCTGCTAGCAACAGATGGAGTACATCTATCTCAGGCGGAAAAGGTCCTGGCACATGAGTTGGCAGGGCTTGTTGAAAGGGCTTTAAACTAGGTTCAAAGTGGGAGTAGGTTAAAATCAGGTGCACTGGAGATGAGTCTAAGGACAGCCTTCATTCTGCCATTTCACTTGATGTGAGAGTTGGTCACAATATCAAAAATGGTCTGTGACAAGTGGCAGAAAGACACACCAGGGTTGGAAGGATGAGGTGATAGTAAGGACCTTCAGCCTGTTGCCCTGTGAACACTACAGTGTCTTACAGAGGTCTTACAGAGCTGAGCCAGAGGCCTCTGAGGTAACAGAAGACAGGAGGGTAGCTCCCATGAAACACTGGGGGTGGAACGATGGGGTGTCCCTCTAAGAAGGTAACATGGCTGGCAGCCCAGGTGAAGTGCCTCTATACCAATGCATGTAGCATGGGCAACAAACAGAAGGAGATGGAAGCCACCCTGCTGCAGGAAAGCTATGATGTAGTGGCAATTATGGAAACTTAGTGGGATAGCTCCTACAACAGAAGTGCAGCTATTGATGGCTACAAGCTGTTTAGAATGGACAGGAGAGGAAGGAGAGGTGGAGGTGTTGCCTGTCTGTAAAGAAGTGGATAGAATGTGAAGAGTTGTCACTAAAGAATATCCATGAGAAGGCCAAAAGCCTATGGGAAGAAATTAGGGATTGGGACAACAAAGGCAGCCTTGTGGTAGGAGTCTACTACAGGCTGCCCAACTAAGAGGAGCCTATTGATAATTCCTTCTTACTCCAGCTTGAGAAGGCATCATGATCTCAGGCTCTCATCTTTCTGTGGGATTTTAACCACCCTGACATCTGTTGGAAAAGTAGCACAGGCCACTGTAGGCAGTCCATGAGGCTCCTAGAGTGCCTAGATGACAACTTATGTCACTAACAGCATTAATGCAGGAGATGCATTTTTGGACCTATTGGTCACAAATGCAAGCAAAGTCATCAGGGATGTCACAGTCAAATGCAGCCCGGGCTCCACAATCATGCACTAGTGCAGTCCACTGTCTCAAGGAGTATGAAGCCCCTAAGTTAGTGCAGTTAGGGCTCTAAATTTTAGGAAAGCAAACTTCTGGCTTTTCAAGGAGTTAGTAAATAGGACCCATGGGAAACGGCCCTCAGGGACAACAGAGTGGAACAGAGCTGGCAGATATTTAAGGATGTTGCCTGCTTGTGTAGGGAAGAGGTCAGGAAGGCAAAGGAGCAGTTGGGACTGAACTTATCAAAGAATGTAAAGAAAATCAAGAAAGTCTTCTACAGGTACATTAACCAGAAAGGAAGGTTACAGAAAGCATCCTCCTCATTGAAGAGCAATGGTGGTGAACTAGTAGCAATGGAAAAGAAGGATGAGATTCTCAACAACTTTTGCCTCAGTATTCACTGGCAACCCTTCTCCTCATGGCTCTCATGCTGATGGCTCACAAGATGGAGACCTGGGAGTCAAAGTCATTCCCACAGTAAGTGAAGACAAGGCACATGATCATCTGAGGAACCTGGAGTTGTGACCTGATGAAATGCATCCCAGAGTCCGGAGTGAATTAGCTGATGCAGTTGCTGAGCCACTCTCCATGATATTTGAAAAGTCCTGGCAGTCAAGTGAAGTCCCTAGTGACTGGAAGAAAGGAAATATTACACCCATTTTTAAAGAGGGTAGGAAAGAGGACCCTGGGAACTAGTGCCCTGTGAGCCTCACCTCTCTGCCTGGGAAGATCATGGAACAAATCCTCCTAGATGACATGCTAAATCATGTGGAGGACAGGGAGGTGATTCAAGACAGCCAGCATGTCTTTACTAGGGGCAAATCCTGCCTCACTAACCTAGCGACTTTCTGTGATAAAATACATCATTAGATCAGGAACAACCTATGCACATGATCTATTTGGACTTTTACAAGGCTTTTGAAACAGTCCCCCACAACATCCTGCTCGCCATGTTGGAGAGATACGGATTTGATGGGTGGGCTGTTCAGTGGATAAGGAATTGGCTGGACAATCACAATCAGAGGATAATGATCACACAGTATCACCAAGGTTGGAAGAAACCTCAAAGATCATCAAGTCCAACCTGTCACCACAGACCTCATGACTAGATCATGGCACCAAGTACCACATCCAATCCCCTCTTGAACAACTCCAGGGAAGGTGACTCCACCACCTCCCTGGGCAGCCCATTCCAATGACGAATGACTCGCTTGGTGAAGAACTTTCTCCTCACCTCGAATCTAAACTAGCCCTGGTGCAGCTTGAGACTGTGTCCTCTTATTCTGGTGCTGGTTGCTAGAGAGAAGAGACCAACCCCTTCTTGGCTACCACCACCCTTCAGTTGTAGAGAGCAATGAGGTCACCCTTGAGCCTCCTCTTCTCCAGGCTAAACAATCCCAGCTCCCTCAGCCTCTCCTCATAATGCTTGTGTTCAGGCCTCTCACCAGTCTCGTTGCCCTTCTCTGGACACGTTCAAGTGTCTCAATGTCCTTCTAAACTGAGGGGCCCAGAACTGGACACAGTACTCAAGGTGTGGCCTAACCAGTGCAGAGTACAGGGGCACAATGATTTCCCTGCTCCTGCTGGCCACACTATTCCTAATGCAGGCCAGGATGCCATTGGCCCTCTTGGCCACCTGAACACACTGCTGGCTCATGTTTAGGCAGCTGTCGATCAGCCCCCCCAGGTCCCTCTCTGTTTGGGAGCTCTCCAGCCACTCTGACCCCAGCCTGTAGCTCTGTATTCCAGTAACATGACAGACCACCCATTGTTGTAAAAACACGTGTGATTTATAGGTGATATATCCAGGACCATTACCAGTTTTAATGCACTGCACTATGCCTGAAGCACAAAAAGCATTTCTTCAATGCATCAAGCCTCGATTTCCGCTAGTGAGGGATTCTGTAATGGCAGAAAAATATTTTACATTCCTTGTTAGCATTATCTTGAGCCAACTGTAAAATCAAAGCTTCCTGTGCTGGCACAGTATCCACCTGCTTCTGAACTGCCTCCTGCAGTTGCCCATGACTGCTTTGGCACTTCTAGTATCTCCATCATAGCCTGGAGAGTGACGTCTTTTGCTTGTTGCAAAACAAGAGGGTGTAACCTCACTTGTAAATGTGGTGTGGTTAGAGGGGAGTATACCATTAACTGTGCCAGTCCAGCACCAAATTTGGGGTTGTCCTGAGCATGCCCAAGATCGGCCATAGCTGTCAGCTCTGTAAATTTCTTTTTAATGGCAGGTTTAGAGCTTGCATAGATCATCTTGCTTTTTAAAGGTGCGCTTTCAGGAGCCCAGAATATAAATACCAGGTCTTCTTTCTTAGATTCCTCCTGTACACTGGGTCCTGGGGTGGCAGGGGCTGCAGCTGCCTGTGGTGCAAGGTTGTTGCATGCAGGCGAGTTCTGCACTGGGCGTGAGGCGGGTGAAGACTCAAGCTGCAGAGTCTGTTGGAGGCATGGAGGGTCCCATAGGTTTGTGGGGCTGGGCTGCAGGGCCAATTGGGGGCAGGAAGGGTCTTATAGTGTTACTAAAATCTGTGAAATCATCACCTGAAGGTAACAGGGGGAGGTGATGGCAGCATGTCTCAACTTAATTGATCCTTTTGAGCCTCCTACTGGGGTATTATAGCAGCTTGTAATGGGTTGAGGCAGACGCCCTCCCCACCACAGGCAGAAATAATAACTCAGGCAAACGGACTGCAAAAGTGATGGAAAGTTTTTAAATGGAAAGCAGTGAGTGTGTACAGAGAGCCAGAAGAGCAGTGATAAAAGAAACCCCAAAGCAGACCCAGAGACATCCCATCCCCACCTGAGAGTGCACCCAAGATGCCCAGGGCTCCTTCTTCCCCCCCCACCCCCACTGCTAGGCTAGTCTCAGCTGGCCAGATCTGAGACTGCCCATCCCCCCATGGCCTTGGGCCTAGCCAGGCCCATGGCTGGGAGACATCTCCCCCAGTTACTGGGTGATAGTGAGGGGGAAGAAAGAGGAAGTGCCAGACCCCACACTGGATCTTATAGCGGTGCAGAGAATTATGGTAGGAAATACCTGGTTTCCTGTGTCCGCCACTGGGCTAGACTTCTGGACACAGGAAGCACACCACGTAGCAGAGGGCACCCAGCCCAAACTGCTACATGCCACCCCTTAATTCATATCATAATCTCTGCACCCAAATATATCATATCTTCATCTGGGCATCCACCCAAACAGTCTCCCATTCAGGCTCAAGTATCAGTCCATTCCAGTTCTTCTTTCATCCAATGGAACCTCCCAGCGATGCAGAGTTCACTCTTCTGCAGTGAAAGTTCTTCATGGATTTGTTGGACATCCTGGTCACCTGGAAAAGCCTCACAACTTCTCAGCCAAGCCTTTACTTCCATCTACGTTTACTCAGCGGCATATTCTCTACCTCTGGGGCAAGCCAGTTGGAACAATCATGCTCCACGACTGCTTTTTTCCATCCATCCAGGGTGCCACAACCAACTGCTTCCAACCACGGTCTGAGGCTATACAGATGCATGTCAGAGGAACTCCAGCCCTGCCACTGGGCATTTGCTTACTGAGGCATGACAGCATCCAGCTACACAACCGCACCCCACCCCCCTACGCCCCCTGAAGAAGGAGGGGCTTCACCACAACCTACTGAGAAGGGAGGTGGAGCCAGGTGCTAGGCACCATTTTCGGAGCTCATGTGAAAGAAAACCAGGGAAAGAGATTAAAGATGGTCCCACTGCAGCCCGAGTGCAGGGCCGGGGGGCCGCTGCCTCTGCCACTCAGTATACAGCAGGGCTCTGGCCACCTCTACCACCATGGTGCAGAATCAAAATCACCTCCACCCCTTGGGCATTCAAACGGCTCCTCCAGCAAAAGCCATAAACATGTTCTCAGAGCCCTTGAAAATGGCTTTCCATCTGGAGTGCCTGCTCGCCCTCTTGGGTTTTGGGAGCTGGCTCACCTGCTCACCGTGGCTGGCTCTATCCCTCCAGTGAAAACGGACCTGATTCTGATCTGCTCGCCATTGCCCCTCCCCTACTTCACTCCCCACTGTGGAGGAAGGGCAGGTTCAGCGTTCTCAAGTGGTACCCCAGTGCTGACGGTCAAGAACCACCCCTGCTTGAAACAGCAGGAGGGGCTCCCTGCCATCGGCCACGCACCAGGTGTCCCCTGCAATCCACATGAACCCAAACCAACGCTCAGAACTAAATTTAAACTCTCCATCTTTTGCAATCCAATCTGCAGAGTGGCCACAACAACTAACTCCTGGATGGCTAGACCAAAATGTAATGGATTGAGGCAGACTCCCTTCCCACCACAGGCAGAAATAATGACTCAGGCAAATGGATTGCAAAAGTGAGGGAAAGTTTAAATGGAAAGCAGTGAGTGTGTACAGAGAGCCAGAAGAGCAGTGACAAAAGAAACCCCAAAGCAGACCCAGAAACATCCCCTCCCCACCTGAGGGTGCACCCAAGATGCCCAGGGCTCCTTCTTTTCCCCCCACTCCACCCCCCCACCCCACCCCCCCCACTGCTAGGCTAGTCTCAGCTGGCCAGATCTGAGACTACCCATCCCCCTGTGTCCTTGGGCCTAGCCAGGCCCATGGCTGGGAGACATCTCCCCCAGTTACTGGGTGATGGTGAGGGGGAAGAAAGAGGAAGTGCCAGACCCCACACTGGATCTTACACCTGGTTTTCTCTGTCTGCCCACTGGGCTGGACTTCTGGACACAGGAAGCACACCACATAGCTGAGGGCACCCAGCCCAAACTGCTACAGGGCTGCGGTGACAGCAGTAACAGCTTGGTATGCTTTAAGCTGCCTTAACAATTCAAGTATGTGACCCACCACAAAGCACTAAGCACCAAGTTGTAAGAGATGAAGTTGAAAGCAAGTCCCCCTTCGTTGCAGCATTAAAGAGAACTTTCTCCACTTCCTCCCAAGCTTCCATGTAAAAAGCAGCTTGGGCATCAGCTTTTATCCTGTTTGGTTTTTTTGCACCAAATGAACAACATATTTAAAGCCTGCTCCTCAAACTTGACGCCACACTTTTCTAAGTTGTGCATGAATATAGTCAGAATTGATTTCTCTGTTGAAATATTTTTCCTGTTCACAACAGCTCACCTTCTCAGTGTCTCAAGTCCTTAGAATCCAGACTCCTCCTGCACTAAAGTCCTGCTGGAACAATACTCAGCTGTAGAGTCCACCAAAATAGCACTTTTCCCCAGCTTACCATGTTTATTATAATTAATTGCTAATTATTATATGATAATTACCATATGCTTATCACATTTTATTATTTGTTGTTACTTAGCATACCTTATTACAATTACTAAATACTTTTTGTAAGTACTCATTATTCATTATCCTTACTGTTGAAAGTGAACTCCTACAAACATTAAAAATACCAAAACTCCAAGATCCATTATAATCAGAAATCAATGCTAAAAGCATTATCCATATCAAGTTTGCACATGCAAAATGTTTAAAAAAAACCTTTCTTAACAAAACTTAGCACTGTTACTTGAAGACATATACAGCTTCCACAAAGCTGCTACAGACTGCAAGCAAGGGAGAGATAACAGAAAGACAAGGATGGGGGTGAAGAAGGGGGAAAAGCTGCAAACAGACAGCAGTAGAAAAAGCACTCTTCTTACATTGTTTACAAGCTGTTGTCTTCCAAAATGTACAGATTTTCAAGGTTTAGAACACAAGTTCTGACTTCTTGAATACTGCTTTCTGCTCCAAAGTTGCTTTTTCACTAGTTTCTGGGCGATGAAAAAAATAGTACTATTTCTTTAAAGAATCAGGGGCTGGTAACCACCTCTGCTGATGATGTACAAGAGCAAAAGGAGCCACCACTGCTTCTGCTGCCATAGGATAAACCAGAGCTGACATGTTGATGCATGCAGGCTGTCAGCACATCACTCACATCAGGATTTCTTAAGGAGTACAGAACTCTTTGGCAATCAATGTTTCCCACATTGTTCTCCAAGGCAGCTTCAGCACCAGATGTTGTTTTAATCTCTCCGATCTTATTCTTCTTCTTAGCATGTTCCCAAAACTTACCTCTGATCTTATCCAAGATCCCTGGATCATGCACTGTCCTTCTAGCAACAGAGAAGTGGTGCCTAGTAGCTGAAAAGCACATCGGCTGAAGGGCAGAGGTAACAATAGACTTCTCATGTTGCTTAAAGATTTTCTGAAAGGCTTATAGTTTCATAGTTTCATAGTTTCATTCAGGGTTGGAAGGGACCACAAGGATCATCTAGTTCCAACCCCCCTGCCATGGGCAGGGACACCCCACACTAGATCAGGCTGGACAGAGCCTCATCCAGCCTGCTCTTAAACACCTCCAGGGACGGGGCCTCGACCACCCCCCTGGACAACCCATTCCGGGGTCTCACCACTCTCATGGTGAAGAACCTCCTCCTCACATCTAGCCTGAATCTCCCCACCTCCAGCTTCATTCCATTCCCCTAGTTCTATCACTACCTGAGATCCTGAGAAGTCATTCCCCAGCCTTCCTGTAGGCCCCCTTCAGATACTGGAAGGCCACAATTAGGTCACCTCGGAGCCTTCTCTTCTGCATACTGAACAGCCCCAACTCCTTCAGTGTGTCCTCATAGGAGAGGTGCTCCAGCCCTCTGATCATCCTTGTGGCCCTTCTCTGGACACATTCCAGCACCTCCACATCCCTCTTGTAATAGGGACTCCAGAACTGGACACAGTACTCCAGGTGGGGTCTCACCAGGGCTGAGTAGAGGGGGAGGATCACCTCCCTCGACCTGCTAGCCACACTTCTCCTGATGCAGCCCAGGATCTGATTGGCCTTGCGGGCTGCAAGTGCACATTGAGAGCTCATGTTGAGCTTTTAGTCCACCAGCACCCCCAAGTCTCTCTCCTCAGGGCTACTTTCCAGCCAGTCACTGCCCAGCCTGGATTTGTGCCTGGGATTGCCTCGACCCAGATGCAGGACCCTGCACTTGCTCTTATTGAACTTCATGAGGTTGGCTTGTGCCCACCTCTCCAGCCTGTCAAGGTCCCTCTGGATGGCCTCCCTTCCCTCCAGCGTGTTTGCTGCACCACACAGCTTGGTGTCATCAGCAAACTTGCTGAGGGTGCACTCAATGCCACTGTCCATGTCACCCACAAAGATGTTGAACAAGACAGGTCCCAGGACTGATCCCTGAGGGACTCCGCTTGTCACTGGCCTCCACTGGGACATGGACCCATTGACAGCCACTCTTTGGGTGCAGCCATCAAGCCAGTTCCTTATCCATCTAGTGGTCCACCCATCAAACCCATGTGTCACCAGCCTGGAGACCAGGATGTGGTGCGGGACAGTGTCGAAGGCTTTGCTCAGGTCCAGGTAAATTACATCAGTTGCTCTCCCCTCATCTATTAATTTTGTCACCTGCTCATAGAAGGCCACCAGGTTGGTCAGGCAGGATTTGCCCTTAGCAAAGCCATGCTGACTGTTCCCAATCACCTCTTCACTATCCTTTTGAGCGAGTAGTGACTCCAGGAGGATCTGCTCCATGATCTTTCCAGGCACAGAGGTGAGACTGACTGGCCTGTAGTTCCCTGGTTCCTCCTTCTTACCCTTTTTCAAGATGGGGGCAATGTTTCCCCTTTTCCAGTCTGTGGGGACTTCACCAGACTGCCATGACTTTTGAAATATAATAGAGAGGGGTTTAGCAACCTCATCTGCCAGTTCTCTCAGTACCCGTGGGTGTATCCCATCGGGTCCCATGGACTTGAACACTTTCAGGTTCTTCAGATGATCACGCACCTGATCTGCACTTACAATGGGCAATTCTTCCTCCCCGTCCCTGGCTTTGACTTCCATAAGATCAGGAGTGTGGCTAGAGGCCCTTGCAGTGAAGACTGAGGTAAAGAAGTTATTAAGTACCTCAGCCTTTTCCTCATCACTTGTGACCATGTCACCATTTTCCTTTCTGAGGGGCCCACACCTTCCCTAGTCTTCTTCTTCCCATTAATATACCTGTAAAAGTTCTTAGTGTTCCTTTAATCTCCCTGGCTAGATTCAATTCAAACTCTGCTTTGGCTTTCCTAACCAGGACTCTTGCTGCTCGGGCAGCTTCCTTATATTCCCCTGTTCTACCTGTCCTTCTCTCCACTTCCTGTAGAGTTTCCTTTTAAGTAATAGTGTGTCCAGTAGTTCCTTGCCCATCCAGGCAGGCCTCCTAGCATTCTTACCTGCTTTTCTCTTTGTTGGTACACAGAGCTCCTGGACACAGAGGAGGTGGTCCCTGAATACTGACCAGCTGTCCTGGGTCCCTCTTCCCTCCAGGGCTTTGTCCCACAACACTTTGGCTAGCAGATCCCTGAAGCGATCAAAATCTGCACGCCTAAAGTCTAGGGTCGTGAGCTTGGAATACTTCCTCCTGATTGCCCTGAGGATATTAAATTCAACTGCTTCACGGTCACTGCAGCCAAGGCTGTCTCTGAGCCTCACATTGGTTACCAGCCCTTCCCTGTTGGTGAGAACAAGGTCCAGCATAGCACCTTTTCTTGTTCGTTCCTCTACCATTTGGAGAAGGAAGTTGTCTTCTATGCAGTCCAGGAACATCCTGGATCGCTGGTGCCTTGCTGTGTTGTCCCTCCAGCAGATGTCCAGGTGGTTGAAATCACCCATGAGGACCAGGGCTTGTGACCTGGAAGCCGCTTCTATTTGCCTGTGGAGAGCCTCATCTGCTTGGTTCTGCTGGTCAGGTGGCCTGTAGGAGGCTCCCACAGTAATATCTCCTTCCCCTGTCTTGCCTTTAATTTTAACCCATACAGTCTCAACCAGCTCATCATCCCTCCCCAGGTGGAGCTCCTCTGATTCCAGCTGGTTATTGACATAGAGGGCAACACCTCCTCCTCTCCTTCCCTGCCTATGCTTCCTAAAGAGTTTATACCCATCTATCCCTACATTCCAGTCATGGGAATCATCCCACCAAGTTTCAGTAACAGCCACTATGTCGTGGCATCCCAGCAGCACAGTGGCCCTTAACTCATCCTGTTTGTTGCCCAAGCTGCACGCATTCGCATAGAAGCACTTCAGCTGGGCTGGCCCTGTCCTCCTCTTGTGCCACTTCCCCTTGGTTTCCACAGAATGTCCTGGTGGATCATTTGTGGCTTGTCTCAGGGCAGCAAGTTGAGAGCCCTTACCATCTCTCCTTCTCTCTACTGCTGGTGAGCTGCCCCTCTGTTTGTCACCAGCCAGCAGGAGACTATTAACCCCTTCCCCCTTCAAATCTAGTTTAAAGCCCTATCAATGAGCCCTGCCAATTCCTGCCCCAGGATTCTTATCCCCCTCTGGGACAAGTGTGTCCTATGAGTTGTTTTCAGCTCAGATGCCTTGAAAACCAATCCATGATTGTGGAACCCAAAGCCCTGTCGATGGCACCAGCCCCTGAGCCATGAATTGATCTGTCGGCCCTTCCTCAGTGTGTCCTCATTCATTGCTGATGTTAGAGGGATGGCAGATGGCAGAGAGAGGGATGGCTTCCAGGACAGTTTTCTGTTCCCAAGCCATACTTTTCCCCTGGTCTTTAACAATATCTCAAAAAATGCTCAAAATACTTTTCTTCTATTAATTGATTCTCCACAGTTCACAGCTGCTCACCTTTCATCCATGGAGGGGGTGATTGTAATGTGCATGTATTAGTGTTTCCTTACAACACATCTGTATCAGTTCAGCTGTACTCGGCCATCAGTTCCCTTCCTTTCAGGGGTCTTACCTGTGAAGGGCCCCAAAAAAATCTGAGTCCCTGTTGGGCACAATTTGATGTTGGTTGTCTTTCTTGAATCACGTTGGGGTCACCAGTTGGAGGCAGTGGAGAAAAAGGACTTACACTAATATGTGCTCAAGCATCAGCCATCAGCAGTGGCCAGTTTCTTAATACACATCATGGCTTATCTATTCTTTCTGTGTCCATGTTCCCTTTGCACTTGAATGATTGGATTAGTCTTGGTGTCCACCTGCCTCTATCCCCCTTTTGGTAGCCCAGGGAGTTCTCTTGTTTCGTCCTTTGTTTTTCACAGATCTTCTTCCCTGGAGTTGTTTACATTCTTGATTCAAGGCCAAAGATCTGCTTTGTTCAAGGTTAAAGCCACCCACAGCCATCTGCTTATCTACAAATAGTAAGCCATGTATCAAGTTTTGCCAGTGCATCTACTCAGCAGCAGTGCAGAAGCAGTCTAATGTACTACTCTATACTTACAAGCATCCTCCAAAATAGACGTTGGAACCCTCATCACCTAGTAGAAAAAAAGAAGGAATATGGAAGCCCCAAGATGGCAAGGCAGAAGACTGGCCTGGATAAATAGAGAGCTTAGGGTAGAGCTCAGGGAGAAATGGAAAGTCTACTGGCTATGGAAGAAGGGGGAGACAACTCAGGAAGAGTACAAGGTTGTTTCAAGGATATGTAGGGAGATGTAGTGGGTTGAGAGAGAAGGCCTAGCTTTCTCTCCCCCACAAAGAGGAAAAAAAAACCACAGCTAACTCAGCCAGAGAAGCAGAAGGAATGTTATATTTTACAAGCAATATGGAAAGGCAGGTTAGCTACACAATATATACAGTATTTACAATATATGTACAGAAATATACAGCAAGGGAAAAAAAAAATACAGGAATGAAATTCCCTCCTCCGGACAGAGGAGGGTTCCCCCCCTGTACCCCCGTCTCTCCCCCTACCTCCCTTTTTCCCCAAAGAGGGTTAAAGAGAGAAAAAGGTAGTTATTAAAAAAGAAGAATTTTAGTATGCCTATTAGTGCAGGATTAGTGTTTATCTTTATCCAAGGTCAGAACTCTGGCTGCTCAGAAGCAGACAGGCTGGAAAAGCAGGACAGAGAGAAATTGAGAAAAAAATTCCAGCTGCACTAAAACTTAAACCTGCCTTCTACCAATCTACCAATGAAATTCGTTTAGAATATCTGATTGTTTTTGTTATTATTCAAAAACATTCAGCCAGAGTGTTCCAGCACTGTCCCTTTCTTAAAGGCACAGCCTCAAACGGTCACAGGAGAAACTACAAAGGCCAAAGTTCAGCTAGAACTTAATCTGGTCAGTGTTATTAAAGATAATAAAAAGTGTTTCTATAAATATGGAAACAATAAAAGAAGAGCTAAGGAGAGTCTCCACCCACTACTGGATGCAGGAGGGAACCTGTTGACCAAGGACAAGGAAAAGGCTTAGCTGCTGAACAACTATTTTCCTACATTTTTTGTTAGTGACACCAATTGCCCCCTGGGAGTCCAGCTCTCAGAAGTGGAAGACAGGGGTGAGGAGCAGAATGCAGCCCACATAATCTGGGAGTTGATGATCAATAACCTATTGTGCCACTTAGATGTGCACAATTCCATGGGACCTGGTGGAATCCAACCAAGGGTGCTAGAGCTGGCAGATGTGTTCACCAAACCAGTCATCATTACTTATTAACAGTCATCGTGAACCAGGGAGCTCCCAGTTTACTGGAGGCTAGCAAATGTAATGCTTATCTACAAGAATGGACAGAAGGGTGATCCAGGGAACTACAGTCAGTATGACCTTGGTACCGCAAAAGGTTATAGAGTAGGTCTTCCTGTATGCCATCACATGGCACACACAAAATAACCAAGTGATCAGGTTCAGTCAGCATGAGTTTAGGAAATGCAGGTCCTGCCTGACTAACTTGATCTGCTTCTGTAGAAAAAGTGACTTGCCTAGTGAAGAAGGGAAGGGCAATGGATACTGTCTACCTAGACACTGCCTTTGACACTGTCTCCCACAGCACTCTTCTTCAGAAACTCATGGTACAAGACTTGGATAACTACGCTCTGCACTGGTGGTGTGATTTGAGCTTTTCCAGGAGCTCTTTGGCCTTTTGAGCCTGTGCCTGTAAGAAAGGGACAGTGCTGGGACACTCTGGCTGAATGTTTTGGTGAAGACAATGAAAACATCGATATTCTAAATGAATTTCATTGGTAGATTGGTAGAATGCAGTTTTAAGTTTTAGTGCAGCTGGAATTTTTTCTCAATTGCTCTCTGTCCTGCTTTTCCAGCCTGTCTGCTTCTGAGCAGCCAGAGTTCTGACCTTGGATAAAGATAAACACTAATCCTGCACTAATAGGCATACTAAAATTCTTCTTTTTTAATAACTACCTTTTTCTCTCTTTAACCCTCTTTGGGGAAAAAGGGAGGTAGGGGGAGAGACGGGGGTACAGGGGGGGAACCCTCCTCTGTCCGGAGGAGGGAATTTCGTTCCTGTATTTTTTTTTTCCCTTGCTGTATATTTCTGTACATATATTGTAAATACTGTATATATTGTGTAGCTAACCTGCCTTTCCATATTGCTTGTAAAATATAGCATTTCCTTTGCTTCTCCAGCTGAGTTAGCTGTGGTTTTTTTTCCCTCTTTGTGGGGGAGAGAAAGCTAGGCCTTCTCTCTCAACCCGCTACATTTTTCAATTGGTGCCCAACGTGGGGCACAAAAATAGCTTGATTTATTGCTTGCTTGACTCGGGGGAAGCAAACATGAAGGTGTTTTGGATTTTAGAGCGTCTGTTCTTTTCAATTTTTGGGGTTCTGATTTACAAATATTGTCTGGGCCTCCTTGTCGATCATCTGGGTAAATATCTGCTGCAGAAAATTTATTTATGGTTTATGTATAGAATCCAGCTTCTGTATGACCGCTGTCTTTTTTTTTTGGCTTAGTAGATATGGAAATATAACTTCGAGCACTTTGCCAATTGAGATAAGGGAGTTTAAGATTCCAGTAGGTGGAAGAGTAATTTTAAGTGATGACTGGAACCCAAAGGTGATTTTTTTTATGTGTGTAATTCTGCTGCTGGTGATAACTAATGTGTATTTGTTATATTCTTTGTGCCAGGAGAGAAAAGTATCTAAGGCCTGCTTCATTGTTAAGCATAGATCAAGGAAAAGGCAGCACACTTCTGGCTCAGCCCCAGAGACATCTAGTGATGAGGAGAATGGAGAATCTATATCAGTTAAAGATAAAGCTAAAAAGTCTATTGGAAAGGCTGCTTTGAACAGTTCTGTTGCTGATTCTGGCAAGCTGCCAGGGGTGGTGGCAGCTCCCAACATGGCGGCTCCCCCGGCTTCAGCAGCGGCCATTAATGAGGCAAAGTCATTTCCTCCTCCTTCCACAGCAGGACTAGAAGGGCCCTCCAAAGCAGCTGATCTGTCTCAAAACCTGTCAGCTTCTGTTAAGGCAGCTGTAAATTCAAACACAGCTCCAATTAAGCAAGTGGAAAAGCCAAAGATGATTCAAGAGCTAATGGGGGAGAAGAGCAGGAGACTGATCCTGATGAGGGAACTTCTGCCAAAAAAGATTCTGCTGAGGAGGAAGAGAAGGTTTGTTTTAAAGGTATAGCTGAATTACTGAGATCAACACAGGAGGGAGATGCAGCTGGGACAGCACCTAGCAGTGGTGCTTCTCAGCTTAAAGAGATCCTTAGGAGAGTGACAGCAGGATTATGGGAACAACATGTTCAGGAAGATGTGATAGATGGAGAAGAAGATGACATTCAGGGATGTTCTTCACCTCATGAAGAGGTTCACAATGTCCGTAAAGATTACATCAGAGCAGATAAGGAGCCAGTTCTAACTTAGCTTAGTAGATGTTATGATACAGGTACTCCAGCTCTAATAGTTGGAGACAAGTCAGCAGCTCAGCTAGGAACTCTCTCGGAGGATAATGGAATAGATAGGCAGGTGTCTCACTAAGGTTAATCTGTGGGTACACCTTTTATTGGCAGCTCTCATGAGACACCCTTCCCGAGATGATCTGCCATGGAATCCTAAGCCCTGGACTACCATAGATGAGGGAATTAAGCATCTGAGAGAATTTGCTGTTAGAGAGATACTCTGTGGTGAACATGAAACTCTGAATCCTGATGACAATCCTGTAGGAACTGGTCTTGCTAAAAAGCTCATCAAGCTTGCTCCTTCTAATTATGCAAACATTCTAGCAAGCAGAATTGTGGCAAGAAATTACAGTAAAGCTCCTCCTATGGTTGGCCAATTCACTGATCAAATGAGACAATTGGAGGAGAGTCTCACACGTGTTTCTTTGGTTTCAGCCATTGAAACTCTGTCTGGAGAAATTGAGAATTGCATGAAAGAGCTGAAGGATGAATATGAAAATTCTATATCCCAATTGGCACAAAAAGATAATTCCAATTCTTCCTCCCGATGGATACAAGTTTCAGCTGTGAGGAATAGACGTTCTCCAATGAGGCCATTCCAAAACAGATCAAACCAAAACAGACCACCGAGGCAAACACGTGGGAGTATGTAAATAACTCTGCATGATCAGCTTGGTGAGAACATGAACAAATGGGATGGTCAACCAACTTCTTATCTTTTCAGGAGACTGAGGGAACTGCAAAGTGGCAGAACCCAAGGTAGCAACACCAGAAGGGTAGCTGTTACTTCCACAGTTTCCCAGAACAACTCTAATAGCTCCAACAGTGGCTCCAGTTCTAACACTGGAGACTGTGCTCAATGCACATGTGGGCATGTTCCCCATAACTAGGGGTGCCCTGCCTCCCACCAGGGTGAGGAGAGGGATAATACAAATAACGGAATCTATTGGGATGTGTACATCCAGTGGCCTGGCACTTCAAAATTTCAGACGTACAGGGCCTGTGTTGACACAGGAGCTCAGTGCACCATAATGCCATCAAATTATCAGGGATCAGAGCCTATAACTATTCTGGGAGTCACTGATGTATCTCAAGAGTTAACTAAGGTAGAGGCTGATATAAGTTTATCTGGTATACAGTGGAAGAAGCATACAGTTGTGACCAGACCTGACGCACCTTGTATTTTGGGAATTGATTTTCTGAGAGAAGGGCATTTCAAAGACCCTAGAGGTTACAAATGGGCTTTTGGAGTGGCTTCTGTAGAGATTGATGGAAAAAAAACTAAAGCTGTCTGTTAGAGCTGAGCTTTCTGATGAATCTGCAGTTGTGGGACAGCACAAGATAGAGGACGTTAAATTGCCGGTTGCTTCTCAGACTGTGCATCACAGACAATATAGAACCACCTGTGACTCTTTTTTGCCCATTCAGAATCTGATTCCTCAGTTGGAGAGTCAGAAAGTCATCAGCAAAACTCATTCACCTTTCAACAGTCCAGTGTGGCCTGTGTGAAAGCAGAATGGAGACTGGGGTCTGACAGTTGGCTTCTGAGCCCTGAATGAAGTAAATCCACCTATGAGTGCAGCAGTACCAGACGTGATGGAACTCCATTATGAACTGGAATCCAAAGAGGCCAAATGGCATGCTACCATAGACAATGCTAATGCTTTCTTCTCTATTCTCATAGCAGAGGAATGCAGGCCTCAGTTTGCTTTCGCCTGGAGAGGAACCCAGTACACTTTCAATAGATTGCCAATGGGCTGGAACCACAGCTCAAGCATCTGTCATGCAGTAATCCATGATGCTCTGGAGAAAGGTAGTGCTCCAGAACACATTCACTTCATCGATGATATCATCATCTGGGGTAAAACTGCTGAAGAATTCTTCAAAAAGGTAATAAGATCATTGACATTCTTCTGAATGCAGGTTTTGCCATCAAGCAAGACAAGGTGAAATGACCTACCACAGAGATTCAGTTTCTGGGAGTGCAGTGGCAGGATGGACGCTGACACATTCCAGTGGATGTGGTAAACAGAGTCTCTACCATGGCAAATCCCATGAACAAGCAAGAAATCCTACATTTCTTGGGGACAGTGGGATTTTGGAGACTGCATATTCCTGGGTACAGTCAGATTGTGAAGCCTCTGTATGATATGGCTCGAAAGAGAAACAGTTTCCAGTGGGGACCTGAACAACAAGCAGCCTTTGACCAGATAAAGTAAGGGGTAGTTCAAGCAGAGGATCTGGGACCTGTCCGAGACAGTCCAGACATTAAGAACATTTTGTACACGGCTGCAAGTGACAATGGTCCAACCTGGTGCTTGTGGCAAAAAGCTCCAGGTGAGACACGTGGACAACCTCTTGGTTTCTGGAATCAAGGTTACAGAGGTTCAGAGAAAAATTATACTCCAATAGAGAAAGTGATTCTAGCTACCTATGAAAGAGTAAAAGCAGCTTCTGACGTGATTGGAACTCAATCACAGCTGCTCTTAGCTCCTAGATTACCAGTTTTGAATTGGATATTCAAAGGCAAAGGTTCCACACCACATCATGCCACAGACTCAGCCTGGTCCAAGTGGATGGCTTTGACAACACAGAGATCTTGAATGGGAAATCTTGAAAGACCTGGTCTAGTGGAGGTGATCTCAAGTTGGCCTGAAGGTATCACAGTAGCACAGTATCAGAGTATAACTAAGGTTGGAAGAGACCTCGAGGATCATTGAGTCCAACCTATCAACACAGACCTCATGTCTAGACCATGGCACCAAGTGCTACATGCAATCTCCTCTTGAACACCTTGAGGGATGGTGATTCCACCACCTCCCTGGGCAGCCCATTCCAATGATGAACAACTCGCTTGATGAAGGACTTCCTCCTCACCTCGAATCTAAACTTCCCCTGGTGTAGCTTGAGACTATGTCCCCTTGTTCTGGTGCTGGCTGCCTGGGAGAAGAGACCAACCCCTTCCTGGCTACAACCAACTTTCAGGTAGTTGTAGAGGGCAAAGAGGTCACCCTTGAGCTATCTCTTCTCCAGGCTAAACAATCCCAGCTCCCTCAGCCTCTACTCGTAGGGTTTGTGTTCAAGGCCTCTCACCAGCCTTGTTGCCCTTCTCTGGACACAGTCAAGTGTCTTGATGTCCTTCTAAACTGAGGGACTCAGAACTGGACACAGTACTCAAGGTGCGGCCTAATCAATACAGAGTACAGGGGCACAATGACTTCCCTGCTCCTGCTGGCCACACTATTCCTAATGCAGGCCAGGATGCCATTGGTCTTCTTGGCCACCTGGACACATTGCTGGCTCATGTTTAGGCAGCTGTCGATCAGTACCCCCAGGTCCCTCTCTGTTTGGCAGCTCTCCATCCACCCTGACCACAGCCTGTAGCTCTGCATGGGGTTGTTGTGGCCGAAGTGCAGCACCGGGCACTTGGACTTGTTAAATGCCATTCCACTGGATTCTGCCCATCTGTCCAGTCGGTTGAGGTCCCTCTGCAGAGCCTTTCTACCCTCTAACCAACCAACATCTGCTCCTAACTTGGTGTCATCTGCAAACTTGCTGATGACTGACCCGACCCCCTCATCCAGATCATCAATGAAGATGAAGAGGTGATCCTCCCCCTCTACTCAGCCCTGGTGAGACCCCACCTGGAGTACTGGGTCCAGTTCTGGAGCCCCTATTACAAGAGGGATGTGGACGTGCTGGAACGTGTCCAGAGAAGGGCCACAAGGATGATCAGAGGGCTGGAACACCTCTCCTATGAGGATAGACTGAAGGAGTTGGGGCTGTTCAGTATGCAGAAGAGAAGGCTCCGAGGTGACCTAATTGTGGCCTTCTAGTATCTGAAGGGGGCCTACAGGAAGGCTGGGGAAGGACTACTCAGGATCTCAGGTAGTGATAGGACTAGGGGGAATGGAATGAAGCTGGAGGTGGGGAGATTCAGGCTAGATGTGAGGAGGAGGTTCTTCACCATGAGAATGGTGAGACCCCGGAATGGGTTGTCCAGGGAGGTGGTCGAGGCCCTGTCCCTGGGGGTGTTTAAGAGCAGGCTGGATGAGGCTCTGTCCAGCCTGATCTAGTGTGGGGTGTCCCTGCCCATGGCAGGGGGGTTGGAACTAGATGATCCTTGTGGTCCCTTCCAACCCTGAATGATACTATGATACTATGATGTTAAAGAGGACAGGGCCCAGTACTGATCCCTGGGGGACTTCACTGGCGACTGGCCGCCAGCTGGATGTGGCACCATTCACCACCACTCTCTGGGCTTGGCCCTCCAGCCAGTTCCTAACCCAGCATAGAGTGTAATGGTCCAATCCACGGGCTGACAGCTTAGCCAGCAGTTTGCTGTGGGGGACGGCCTTCTCTCTCAACCCACTACAAAAGCCCAATGGAACAGATTCAGGTTGCCTCCCCTCTCTCCCCTTTTCCCAGCAGGGAAAGCAAATTAGGCAAGAGAAGAAGAGAGAGAGGTAAAACTACAAACGTACAGTCTTGAATCAGATTGGGAGTAAAACGTTAAGTTTAACAAAAATATAAAAGCATGTGAGTAAAAGGAAGCTTACAAAGGTATAAGGAAAAAGAATAAATAAAAATATATACAAAACCAGGTACATCTGGCAAAGTATTCTCTGAATATAAGATGGATTCTCTTTAGATGCAGCTCCCTTCTTAGGAATCTGGAACAGCATGGAACAGGCTCAACCATGTGGTTTTCAGCAGCAGCAGGGTGTTGGAGAGCTGAGGGACACAAGAGAGAGCAAGAAAGGAAATCACCCCCTCTTAAATGGGGTTGTGGACAGAAAGTGGCAGTAGAATAAAGTTTGACCCATGGACCTCTCCTCCTGGAAGGGGGCCAGGTGTCTCTGTCTACATGGCTCAGGTTTCTTTGCCCACCTGAGGCTAGGTTCTTTTCAGCCCATCCCGGACTGGGCTTAACCTAGCACAATTGGACAAAAAACTGGCTGGATGACCAGGCCCAAAGAGTGATGATGAATGGTCCTAAATCTGGCTGGCATCCAGTCACTAGTGGGGTTGCCCATGGTTTGATACTGGGGCTTGTTTTCTTTAATATCTTTATTAATGACCTGGTGGAAGGGATTGAGTACACCCTCAATAAGTCTGCAGATGACACCAAACTGAGTGGGTGTCAATGTTCTAGAGGGTACAGAAGCTTTGCAATGGAACACCATCTAATCAACTAAACCATGGCACTAAGTGCCTCACACAGTTTCTTTTTAAACACTTCCAGTGATAGTGACTCCACCACCTCCCTGGGCAGCCCATTCCAATGGCAAGTTAGTCTTTCTGTGAAGAATTTCTTCCTACTGTTCAGCCTAAACCTCTCCTGGTGCAGCTTGTTCTGTCACAGGTTGCCTGGGAGAAGAGATTGACCTCCATCTGGCTACGGCCTCCCTTCAGGTAGTTAAGGCAAAAAGGTCTCCCCTGAGCCTCCTCTTCTCCAGGCTAAACAACCCCATCTCCCTCAGCCACTCCTCATGGGGTTTGTGCTCCAAACCCCTCACCAGCTTTGTTGCCCTTCTCTGGACATGTTCCAGCAAGTCAACATCTTTCTTAAACTGAAGGGCACAGAATTGGATACAGTACTCAAGGTGTGGCCTAACCAGTGCTGAGTACAGGGGCAGAATGACTGCTCTGCTTCTGCTGGCCACACTATTCCTGATACAGGCCAGGATGCCATCAGACTTCCTGGCCACCTCACATGTCCTGTGAGTAGCAGCTGATGGAGCTGGGGTTGTTCAGTCTGGAGGAAAGAAGGCTGAGGGGAGACTTTATCTCTCTCTACAACTACCTAAAGGGTAGATTGGAGAAAGGTGGAGGTGAGCCTCTTCTCCCTGGTGGCAAGCAACAGGTCCAGAGGAAATGGTTACTAGCTATGCCAGGGGAGGTTTAGGCTGTATATTTGGAAATATTTCTTCACAGAGAGGTTTATCAAACATTGGAATGGTCTGCTCAGGGCAGTGGTGGAGTCACCATCCCTGGGGGGGTATTCAAGCAGCATGTGGACCTGATGTTTAGGGACACAGTTTAGATTGGACTAGATGGCCTTGAAGGTCCCTTTCAAACAAATACATTTTGTGATTCTGTGATTTTGTATTTTTTCTGTATTTTAGTAAAGTTTTTGGTGCTGCCCCTTAAAACACCCTTCTGGACAAGTTATCCAACTGTGGGATGGGTAGATTCATAGTATATGGAGCAAAGAACTGGCCAAAGAGCAGAGCTCAAAAGGTTGTAGTGGGTGGGGCTACATCTGGCTGATGGCCTGTCATCTGTGTTGTTCCTCAGAGCTCAATTCTAGGTCTAGTTCTTTTCACTAAACTTTTTGATGATCTGGATGCAGGACTTGAAGGCACCATTAGCAAGTTTGCTGATGATCAGAACAGAACAGAACAGAACAGAACAGAATAGAATAGAATAGAATAGAATAGACCAGGTCAGAAGAGACCTTCAAGATCATCGCGTCTAACCTATCATCCAACACCACCTAATCAACTAAACCATGCAACCAAGCACCCCATCCAGTGTCCTCCTAAACACCTCCAGCAATGGTGACTTCACCACCTCCCGAGGCAGCCCATTCCAGTGGGCAATCACTCTCTCTGTGTAGAATTTCCTCCTAACATCCAGTCTAAATCTCCCCTGATGTAGCTTGAGATTGTGTCCTCTTGTTCTAGTGCTGGTTGCCTAGGAGAAGAGACCAGCCTCCACCTGCCTACAACCTCCCTTCAGGAAGCTGTAGAGAGCAATAAGGTCTCCCCTGAGCCTCTTCTTCAGGCTAAGCAACCCCAGCACCCTCAGCCTCTCCTCACAGGGCTTGTGCTCCAAACCCCTCACCAGTTTTGTTGCCCTTCTCTGGACATGTTCCAGCAACTCAACATCCTTCCTGAACTGAGGGGCCCAGAACTGGACACAGTACTCGAGGTGCGGCCTAACCAGTGCAGTGTACAGGGGCAGAATGACTTCCCTTCTCCTGCTGGCCACACTGTTCCTGATACAGGCCAGTATACAATTGGCCTTCTTGGCCGCCTGGGCACTCTGCTGGCTCATGTTCAGCCTACCATTGACCAGTACCCTCAGGTCCCTTTCTGTCTGGTCGCTCTCCAGCCACTCTGACCGCAGCCTGTAGCTCTGCATGGGGTTGTTGTGGCCAATGTGCAGAACCCAGCACTTGGATGTGTTAAATCTCATACCATTGGATTCTGCCCATCTGTCCAGCCTGTGACAGTCCCTCTGCAGAGCTCCCTCTACCATCCAGCAGATCAACACCTGTCCCCAGCTTGGTGTTGTCTGCAAACTCACTGATGATGGACTCAATGCCCTCATCCAGATCATCAATAAAGATGTTAAAGAGCATGGGGCCCAGAACTGATCCTTGGGGCACACCACTAGTGACCGGCCGCCAGCTGGATGTGGCACCATTCACCACCAATCTCTGGGCTCTACCCTCCAGCCAGTTCCCAGCCCAATGCAGTGTGCTCCTGTCCAGGCCATGGGCTGATAGCTTGGCCAGGAGTTTGCTGTGGGGGACAGTGTCAAAGACCTTGTTGAAGTCCAGGTAGAATACATCCACAGCCTTCCCCACATCCACCAGGCGGATCACCTGATCATAGGAGATCAGGTTGGTCAGGCAGGACCTGCCCTCCCTAAATCCATGTTGACTGAGCCTGATCCCTTGGCCTTCCTGTAAGTGCTGTGTGATTGCATTCAAGATGACCTGTTCCATAATCTTGTCTGGCACTGAAGTAAGGCTGACAGGCCTAGAATTCCCTGGCTCATCCAACCAGCCCTTCTTGTGGATGGGTACCACATTGGCCAGCTTCCAGTCATCTGGGACATCTCCAGTGAGCCAGGACTGCTGAAAAATGATGAGCAGCTTAGCCAGCTCCTCTGCCAACTCTCTCAGCACCCTAGGATGGATCCTGTCCGGCCCCATGGACTTGTGGGGATCCAAGAAGCTGAGGAGATCTCTAACTACCTCTTCCTGGAACACGGGTGAACTATACAGCTCCCTGGCTCCATCTGCCAGCTCGGGAGGCCAGCTATCTGGAAGACATTCTGTCCTGCTATTAAAATTTGAGGTGAAGAAGGCATTAAGTACCTCTGCCTTTTCGTCATCTTTTGTCACTATGTTCCCCTCCTTGTCCACCAAGGAGTGGAGGATGTCGTTGCCCCTCCTCTTGCTATTAATATATTTATAGAAGCATTTTTGTTGTCCTTCACAGCAGAGGCCAGTCTAAGCTCTAAATGAGCTTCTGCACTGTAGATTCCTCATGGATTCTTCCTTTGGGTGTGATGTATCTATACAACACTCTGAAATTAAACTCTCTCAGCTAAAGTTAGATTTCTTTGTGGAATACACTGAATTTCACCATTCTCTTGCATTACCCAATAAGTGTGACCAGGACCTTTTGCTGAAACCACCCCTCGGATAGGTTTAGCCTCTCCTGAGGGTGAAAATACCCAAACAGCTTTACCTAACAGATTCTTTCCTCTAACAACAGGAACTCTATCACCTTCAACTTTCTGTAGCAGATCTGAGTGTGCAGGTCCAACTCGGTTTACTGAACCTCTACTATTTACCAGCCAGGTTGCTTGTGCTAAATGTTTTTCCCAGTTTTTCAAAGATCCACCATCCATGGCTTTAAGAGTGGTCTCCAGCAAACTGTTGTAGCATTCAATCTTCCCTTGCCACAAGCACCAGGTTGGACCATTGTCACTTGCAGCCGTGTACAAAATGTTCTTAATGTCTGGACTGTCTCGGACAGGTCCCAGATCCTCTGCTTGAACTACCCCTTACTTTATCTGGTCAAAGGCTGCTTGTTGTTCAGGTCCCCACTGGAAACTGTTTCTCTTTCGAGCCACATCATACAGAGGCTTCACAATCTGACTGTACCCAGGAATATGCAGTCTCCAAAATCCCACTGTCCCCAAGAAATGTAGGATTTCTTGCTTGTTCATGGGATTTGCCATGGTAGAGACTCTGTTTACCACATCCACTGGAATGTGTCGGCGTCCATCCTGCCACTGCACTCCCAGAAACTGAATCTCTGTGGTAGGTCATTTCACCTTGTCTTGCTTGATGGCAAAACCTGCATTCAGAAGAATGTCAATGATCTTATTACCTTTTTTGAAGAATTCTTCAGCAGTTTTACCCCAGATGATGATATC
Source organism: Melanerpes aurifrons (assembly GCA_011125475.1). Taxonomy (NCBI): domain Eukaryota; kingdom Metazoa; phylum Chordata; class Aves; order Piciformes; family Picidae; genus Melanerpes; species Melanerpes aurifrons. The sequence goes on along the minus strand of WWNC01000080.1, from coordinate 2,789,127 downwards.
ATCGATGAAGTGAATGTGTTCTGGAGCACTACCTTTCTCCAGAGCATCATGGATTACTGCATGACAGATGCTTGAGCTGTGGTTCCAGCCCATTGGCAATCTATTGAAAGTGTACTGGGTTCCTCTCCAGGCGAAAGCAAACTGAGGCCTGCATTCCTCTGCTATGAGAATAGAGAAGAAAGCATTAGCATTGTCTATGGTAGCATGCCATTTGGCCTCTTTGGATTCCAGTTCATAATGGAGTTCCATCACGTCTGGTACTGCTGCACTCATAGGTGGATTTACTTCATTCAGGGCTCAGAAGCCAACTGTCAGACCCCAGTCTCCATTCTGCTTTCACACAGGCCACACTGGACTGTTGAAAGGTGAATGAGTTTTGCTGATGACTTTCTGACTCTCCAACTGAGGAATCAGATTCTGAATGGGCAAAAAAGAGTCACAGGTGGTTCTATATTGTCTGTGATGCACAGTCTGAGAAGCAACCGGCAATTTAACGTCCTCTATCTTGTGCTGTCCCACAACTGCAGATTCATCAGAAAGCTCAGCTCTAACAGACAGCTTTAGTTTTTTTTCCATCAATCTCTACAGAAGCCACTCCAAAAGCCCATTTGTAACCTCTAGGGTCTTTGAAATGCCCTTCTCTCAGAAAATCAATTCCCAAAATACAAGGTGCGTCAGGTCTGGTCACAACTGTATGCTTCTTCCACTGTATACCAGATAAACTTATATCAGCCTCTACCTTAGTTAACTCTTGAGATACATCAGTGACTCCCAGAATAGTTATAGGCTCTGATCCCTGATAATTTGATGGCATTATGGTGCACTGAGCTCCTGTGTCAACACAGGCCCTGTACGTCTGAAATTTTGAAGTGCCAGGCCACTGGATGTACACATCCCAATAGATTCCGTTATTTGTATTATCCCTCTCCTCACCCTGGTGGGAGGCAGGGCACCCCTAGTTATGGGGAACATGCCCACATGTGCATTGAGCACAGTCTCCAGTGTGTGGTGGGTTGGAAGGGCTGAGGCCAAGAAGCCTCTTCCCTCCCCCCTGTAAGTAAAGGGAAAGAAAAATTTGAAGGGAAAGGAAAAAAAAACTCACCAGCCAAATTAGCAAAGCAGTGGAGCTATATTTACAAAGCAGTGTAGGATTTTGCAGGGGAATATTTACAAATTTACAATATCTACAATATATACAAAGATATACAACAGAGTAACACAGAAATGAGAGTAACCCCCCTCGGCCGAGGGGTTTCCCCACCTCCGCTCTCCCCTCTCTTCCCCCCTTTCCCCAGAATAGTTCGGAAAAGAGGAGAAAGAAGAAAGAAAGAAGTTAAAAGCAGTTTGTGTTAATTGAAAGCAGTTAATATAGACCTGGTTATCTTATCCTCAAGGCCGAGGCCTTGGCAGAAAGCCCAGCACAGAGAAGAGTTCCTGCACCCTGGAGAAGCGGAAGCAAGAGTGACAGAGAAGTGCTGGGAATGCCCACTTCACTCTCAGGCCAGATAGTGCTTCCTCCCACTCAACCAATGAAAATTAGTTTAGACTATTCCTTCTGTTTACCAACTTCCATCCACCATATTCCCTTTCTTAAGGGGGCAGCGTCAACCGGGCACAATCCACCCCTTCTAAACAATTTTCATTGGCTGTTTATACTGTCCATCCAATCCAAGATGATATTTACAGTTCGTGAATAGAGTTCATAGTCCATTCCGGCTATGCTCAGATGTAGATGATTCAAAAGTCCAAGAAAATCAGAAAATGAGAAAAATGGAAAACAGTTTATTTCTTCACCGACGAGGCAAAGAAAAGGGAAACAGGGAAATCTCAGGGTCTCTTAGTTGACTCAGGGCTCCCAGGGATCTCAGGGTTCGTGCACCGTAGATTTCTCGTTGATTCTTCTTTTGGGCGCGATGTAGCTGTACAACAGTTCGAAGTTAACCTCTTTCAGCTAAAGTCAAATTTCTTTGTGGAATACACTGAATTTCACCATTCTCCTGCATTACCCAATAAGTGTGACCCGGACCTTCAGCTGAAACCACCCCTCGGACAGGTTTAGCCTCTCCTGAGGGTGAAAATACCCAAACAGTTTTACCTAACAGGTTCTTTTCTCTAACAACAGGAACTCTATCACCTTCTACTTTCCGTAGCAAATCTGAATGTGCAGGTCCAGCTCGGTTCACTGAACCTCTACTATTTACCAGCCAGGTTGCTTGTGCTAAATGTTTTTCCCAGTTTTTCAAAGATCCACCCCCCATGGCTTTAAGGGTGGTCTTCAACAAACCGTTGTAGCGTTCAATCTTCCCTGAAGCTGGTGCATAGTAGGGAATGTGGAATATCCACTCAATACCGTGCTCTTTTGCCCAGTTCTTTACAAGGTTGTTCTTGAAATGAGTTCCGTTGTCTGACTCAATCCTCTCTGGAGTTCCGTGTCTCCACAGGATCTGTCTCTCCAGACCGAGAATGGTGTTGCGTGCAGTTGCATGTGGAACTGGATAAGTTTCCAACCATCCAGTGTTTGCCTCTACCATAGTAAGCACGTATTGCTTACCAGAACGAGAACGTGGTAGAGTGATATAGTCAATCTGCCAAGCTTCACCATACTTGTACTTGGACCATCTGTCACCATACCACAAGGGCTTAAGTCGTTTTGCCTGCTTAATAGCAGCACAAATGTCACAGTCATGGATGACTTGTGTGATAGCATCCATGGAAATGTCTATGGATCTGTCACGAGCCCATTGGTATGTTGCATCTCTGCCTTGATGTCCTGACGATCGTGAGCCCACCGAGCTAAGAATATCTCACCTCGGTGTTTCCAGTCGAGATCAAGATTAGAGTCCATGTCTACTTGAGAAACTCTTGCAGCTAGATCTGCCTGATGGTTGTGTTGCTGTTCCTCAGTAGCTTTGCTCTTAGGAATGTGAGCATCGATGTGTCTCACTTTCACTGGAATTCTCTCGATTCGGTCAGCAATGTCCTGCCACAGGTTGGCTGCCCAAATGGGTTTTCCTTTCCTCTGCCAACCACTCTTCTTCCAGTTCTTTAGCCAACCCCATAGAGCATTGGCTACCATCCAGGAGTCGGTGTAGAGATAAAGCTTTGGCCATCTCTCACGTTCAGCTACGTCGAGAGCTAGCTGGATAGCTTTTACCTCTGCGAACTGACTGGATTCTCCTTCTCCATCTTTCGCCTCTGCAACTCGGCGTGTTGGACTCCACACTGCAGACTTCCACCTTCACTTGTTTCCAACAAGACGACAGGAACCGTCTGTGAACAAAGCATATTTCTTTTCATCATCAGAAAGGTCATTGTAAGGAAGAGCTTCCTCCGCACGAGTTACTTTCTCCTCTGGAGGTTTAGCACAGTTGATACCTTCAGGCCAACTTGAGATCACCTCCACTAGGCCAGGTCTTTCAAGATTTCCCATTCGAGCTCTCTGTGTTATCAGAGCCATCCACTTAGACCAGGTTGAGTCTGTGGCATGATGTGGTGTGGAACCTTTGCCTTTGAACATCCAATTCAAAACTGGTAATCTGGGAGCTAAGAGAAGTTGTGATTCAGTTCCAATCACTTCAGAGGATGCTTTTACTCCTTCATAGGCAGCTAAAATTTCTTTCTCTGTTGGAGTATAATTAGCCTCTGAACCTCTGTAACCTCGACTCCAGAAACCAAGAGGTCGTCCACGTGTCTCACCCGGAGCTTTTTGCCACAAGCACCAGGTTGGACCATTGTCACTTGCAGCCGTGTACAAAATGTTCTTAATGTCTGGACCATCTCGGACAGGTCCCAGACCCATTGCTTGAATTACCTCTTGCTTTATCTGGTCAAAGGCTGCTTGTTGTTCAGGTCCCCAGTGGAAATGGTTTCTCTTTCGAGTCACATCATACAGAGGTTTCACAATCTGACTGTATCCAGGAATGTGCAGTCTCCAAAATCCCACTATCCCCAAGAAACGTAGGGTCTCTTGCTTGTTTGTGGGACTTGCCATGGTAGAGACTCTATTTACCACATCCACTGGAATGTGTCGGCGTCCATCCTGCCATCGCACTCCCAGAAACTGAATTTCTGTGGTAGGTCCTTTCACCTTGTCTCGTTTGATGGCAAAACCTGCATTCAGAAGAATGTCAATGATTTTGTTGCCTTTCTCGAAGACTTCCTCAGCAGTTTTACCCCAGACAATGATATCATCGATGAACTGGATGTGTTCTGGAGCGCTGCCTTTCTCCAGAGCATCGTGGATCACTGCATGACAGATGCTTGAGCTGTGGATCCAGCCCATTGGCAGCCTGTTGAAAGTGTACTGGATTCCTCTCCAGGTGAAAGCAAACTGAGGCCTGCATCCCTCTGCTATGGGAATAGAGAAAAATGCATTAGCAATGTCTATGGTAGCATACCATTTGGCCTCTTTGGATTCCAGCTCATACTGTAGCTCCATCATGTCTGGTACTGCTGCACTCATAGGTGGTGTCACTTCATTTAGGGCTCGGTAGTCTACTGTCAGACGCCAGTCTCCATTCTGCTTCCGCACAGGCCACACTGGACTGTTGAAAGGTGAATGAGTTTTGCTGACGACTTTCTGACTCTCCAACTGACGAATCAGATTCTGAATGGGCAACAAAGAGTCACGGTTGGTTCTGTATTGTCTGTGATGCACAGTCTGAGAAGCAACCGGCAATTTAATGTCCTGTATCTTATGTTGTCCCACAACTGCAGATTCATCAGAAAGTTCAGGTCTGGCAGATAGCTTCAATTTTTGTCCATCAATTTCTATTGAAGCTACTCCAAAAGCCCACTTGTAACCTCTAGGGTCTTTGAAACGCCCTTCTCTTAGAAAATCAATTCCCAAAATACAAGGTGCATCAGGTCCGGTCACAATTGTATGCTTCCTCCATTGTTTACCAGTTAAACTTATATTAACCTCTACCTTACTTAACTCTTGAGATCCACCAGTGAATCCCAGAATAGTTATAGACTCTGATCCCTGATAATTTGATGGTATTATGGTGCACTGAGCTCCTGTGTCAACCAAGGCCCTGTACTTCCGAAATTGTGAAGTGCCAGGCCACTGGATGTACACATCCCAATAGATTCTGTTATCTCTGTTATCCCTCTCCTCCCCCTGGCGGGAGGCAGGGCACCCCTAGTTATGGGGAACATGCGCACATGTGCATTGCACATAGTTTGCAGGGTTATAACTTTGCATGTTATAACCGGAGCCACTGTTGGAGCCATAAGAGTCGTTCTGGGGAACTGTGGAAGTAACAGCTACCCTTCTGGTATTGCTACCTTGGGTTCTGCCACTTTGCAATTCCCTCAGTCTCCTGAAAAGATCAGAAGTTGGTTGGCCATCCCAGCGGTTCATGTTCTCACCAAACTGATCACGCAGAGTTATCCAAATAGTTCTACGTGATTGCCTTGGTGGTCTGTTTTGGAATGACCTGTTTTGGAATGACCTGCTTTGGAATGACCTCCTTGGAGGACGTGTATTCCTCACAGATGAAACTTGTACCCACCTGGAGGAAGAATTGAAATTATCCCTTTGTGCCAATTGGTATATGGAATCTTTTAACTCTCTTATGCAATTCTGTATATCACCAGACATTGTTTTAATGGCCGAAACCAAAGAACCACGTGTCATGCTATCCTCCAATTGTCTCATTTGATCACTGAATTGGCCAACCGTAGGAGAAGCTCCACCATAACTTCTTGACACAATTCTGCTTGCCAGAATGTTTGCATAATTAGAAGGAGCAAGTTTGATGATCTTTTTAGCAAGACCAATACCCACAGGAATGTCATCAGGATTCAGAGTTTCATGTTCACCATAGAGTAGCTCTCTAACAGCAAATTCTCTCAAGCGCTTAATTCCCTCATCTATGGTAGTCCAGGGTTTAGGATTCCATGGAAGATCATCACGGGAAGGGTATCTCAGGGCAACCGCCATTAAAAGGCGTATCCACAGACTAACCTTACCGAGAGCTCTGCCTAGATGTCTATCTATTCCATTGTCCCTTGAGAGAGTTCCTAACTGAGCTGCTGACTTGTCTCCAACTGTTAGAGCCGGAGCGCCTGTATCATAACACCTACTGAGCCAAGCTAGAACTGGTTCCTTGTCTGCCCTGGTGAAATCTTTACGGACATTTCGCAATTCCTCGCGGGGCGAAGAACATTCCAAAATATCATCTTGCTCTTCATCTCCCTGAATTCTTTGCCCATATAATCCTGCTGTCATTCTCCTAAGGATCTCTTTAAGCTGAGAACCACCTTTGCCAGCTGCTTTCCTAGCTTCATCTGTATCCTGCTTTGATCTCACTAGGTTAGCTAGATCTTTAAAACAAACCACCTCTTCCTCCTGAGCAGGATCTCTTAGAGTAGAGGGCCCCTCACCAGGATCAGTCTCCAGCTCCTCTTCTTCTCCATCTTTGGCCTTTGCACCTCTAGTCTTTAAAGGAGCCACCTTAACTGGAGCTGTGTTTGAATTTACAGCCACCTTAATGGAAGCTGACAGGTCCTGAGATAAATCAGCTGCTGGGGCAGTGACTTCCGGTCCCACCAAGGGAGTAGGTGGAAGTGACGTTGTTTCGTTAATGGCCGACGGAGAATAAGAAGAAGGAGAAGGAGTGGGAGCCATGTTGATACCAGCTGACGCCTTTGGCAGCTTGCTGGAATCAGCAAAGTCATTTAGAGCTGCTTTACCAATTAACTTTTTAGCCTTCTTTTTAACTGACACGGGTTCTCCACAGTCCTCATCACTAGATGACTCTGGGACTGATCGAGAGCCACGGCGTTTTCTTTTTGATCTAGTTTTAATAACAAAACACGCCCTGGACACCTTTCTCTCTCGCCGCAAAGAAATCAGGAGATACACGATAATTATCACCAGCAGCAGAATTATAAACATTAAATAAATCACCTTTGGATCCCAGGCATCACTTAAGGTTACTCTCTCCTCAGGCGGAATCTTAAAACCCTTTATCTCAATTGGGAGAGTGGTGGAGGTAACATTCCTGTATCTCACTGGCCATAATAAATTAATACATTTTCCATACCATAATTTAACTCTATACATAACCCACATATAAATTGTCCGCACCAAATATTTACCCAGGTAATCCAAAAGCAAACCCAAACAATATCTGTAAACCAGAGCCCCAAAAATTGAAAAGAATAATCGCTCCACAAACCACAATACCTTCATGTTTGCTAATTCAGCTGGAAAACACTAAATCAATCAGGTAATAAATTAAACTAATTATCTGCCGCACGTTGGGTACGCCAATAAAAAAAATGTGGTGGGTTGGAAGGGCTGAGGCCAAGAAGCCTCTTCCTCCCCCTGTAAGTAAAGGGAAAGAAAATTTGAAGGGAAAGGAAAAAAAAACTCACCAGCCAAATTAGCAAAGCAGTGGAGCTATATTTACAAAGCAGTGTAGGATTTTGCAGGGGAATATTTACAAATTTACAATATCTACAATATATACAAAGATATACAACAGAGTAACACAGAAATGAGAGTAACCCCCTCGGCCGAGGGGTTTCCCACCTCCGCTCTCCCTCTCTTCCCCCTTTCCCCAGAATAGTTCGGAAAAGAGGGAGAAAGAAGAAAGAAAGAAGTTAAAAGCAGTTTGTGTTAATTGAAAGCAGTTAATATAGACCTGGTTATCTTATCCTCAAGGCCGAGGCCTTGGCAGAAAGCCCAGCACAGAGAAGAGTTCCTGCACCCTGGAGAAGCGGAAGCAAGAGTGACAGAGAAGTGCTGGGAATGCCCACTTCACTCTCAGGCCAGATAGTGCTTCCTCCCACTCGACCAATGAAAATTAGTTTAGACTATTCCTTCCGTTTACCAACTTCCGTCCACCATATTCCCTTTCTTAAGGGGGCAGCGTCAACCGCGCACACAGTGTTAGAACTGGAGCCACTGTTGGAGCTATTAGAGTTGTTCTGGGAAACTGTGGAAGTAACAGCTACCCTTCTGGTGTTGCTACCTTGGGTTCTGCCACTTTGCAGTTCCCTCAGTCTCCTGAAAAGATAAGAAGTTGGTTGACCATCCCATTTGTTCATGTTCTCACCAAGCTGATCATGCAGAGTTATTTACATACTCCCACGTGTTTGCCTCGGTGGTCTGTTTTGGTTTGATCTGTTTTGGAATGGCCTCATTGGAGAACGTCTATTCCTCACAGCTGAAACTTGTATCCATCGGGAGGAAGAATTGGAATTATCTTTTTGTGCCAATTGGGATATAGAATTTTCATATTCATCCTTCAGCTCTTTCATGCAATTCTCAATTTCTCCAGACAGAGTTTCAATGGCTGAAACCAAAGAAACACGTGTGAGACTCTCCTCCAATTGTCTCATTTGATCAGTGAATTGGCCAACCATAGGAGGAGCTTTACTGTAATTTCTTGCCACAATTCTGCTTGCTAGAATGTTTGCATAATTAGAAGGAGCAAGCTTGATGAGCTTTTTAGCAAGACCAGTTCCTACAGGATTGTCATCAGGATTCAGAGTTTCATGTTCACCACAGAGTATCTCTCTAACAGCAAATTCTCTCAGATGCTTAATTCCCTCATCTATGGTAGTCCAGGGCTTAGGATTCCATGGCAGATCATCTCGGGAAGGGTGTCTCATGAGAGCTGCCAATAAAAGGTGTACCCACAGATTAACCTTAGTGAGACACCTGCCTATCTATTCCATTATCCTCCGAGAGAGTGCCTAGTTGAGCTGCTGACTTGTCTCCCACCATTAGAGCTGGAGCACCTGTATCGAAACATCTACCAAGCCAAGCTAGAACTGGTTCATTCTCTGCTTTGATGTAATCCTTCCGCACATGCCTCAATTCTTGCCTCAGTGCCGAGGTGTTTTGAATATCATCTTCCTCCTCATCTGTCTCTTCTTCCTGTAGTTGTTGTCCCCATGATCCTGTTGCCACTCTCCTAAGGATGTCTTTAACCTCAGAAGTACCACCATTAGCTGCTGTCTTACCAGGACCTGCAATCTGCCCTTCTGGATCTCCATCCTGTGATGGTCTCAATAATTCATCTATATCTTTAAGACAAACCTCTCTTCCTCCTCAGCAGGTTTTTTTTAGCAGAAGTTCCTTCAACAGCAGCAGTATCTCGCTGCTCTCCCCCATCGGCTCCTGGATCAGCTCTGCGCCTTGACCTCTCTTATCCAAAGCTGCTACTTGTTTAATTGGATGTGTGTTTGAATTCAGAGCCACCTTAACAGAAGCTGACAGGTTTTGAAATGGAACAGCTGCCACAGAGGACACTTTTGGTCCTGCCGAAGGAGAAGGAAATGGCTTTGCCTCTCTAATGGCTGCTGAGGACATGGGAGCCACCATGTTAGGAGATACCACTGCCGGTGGTGCTGGCTGATTGCCAGAATCACCAACCACACCATTCAAAGCAGCTTTCTCAATAGCTTGTTTAGCTCTATCCTTAGCTGATTTGGATTCTCCATTCTCCTCATCACTAGAAATCTCTGGGGTTGAGTTAGAACTATGTCTTTTCCTCCTTGGCTTATGTTTAATAACGAAGCAAGTTTTAGATACCTTCTTTTCCCATATCAGAGCTACTAAGGAGAACACATTAATTACCACCAGCAGCCTAATTACACACATCAAATAAATCACCTTTGGATCCCAGCTATCACTTAAAATTACTCTTTTACCTACTCGAATCTTAAACTCCCATATCTTCATGGCAGAGTGGTAGCAGTGACATTTCCATATTTATTAAGCCAAAAGAATCCCAGAAACCAGTCATAGAGAAGCTGAATCTTATACTTAAACCATAAATATAGTTTATACATTAAGTACCTGTCTAAACAATCACAAATCAGTTCTAGCAAATACTCATAAATCAATACTCAATCAATAAATCATAAATCAATATAAACATAAATCAATAAATCAAATTGAGAAAATAAGATGTTCCAAAGCCCAAAACACTTTCATTTTTGCAACTCCAAACTGAGCAGACAATAAATCAAGCAAATTTTGCCCTGCTTCTGGAAAGCAATTGTCCAAGCCCCACGCTGGGTGCCAATTAGTTATGTGGTGGTGAGAGAAAGATCAGTTCTCCCCCCACACACAGAAACCACAGCTTACTCAGTCAGAGTGGCAAAAATTGAAAAGAGCTATATTTGACAAGCAGGATGAAATGCAATGAATATATACACAATACACAGTATTTACAGTATATACAAAAATACACAGCAAAAAATGTAACACAGGAAACCTGCAAAACCCCTTTCTCTCCCTTCCTCCCTTTTTTTCCTAAAAAGGGTTATAGAGAGAGAAGTAGTTATTAAAGAGGAAGTTCTGTTATTTAAAAGTGTATGCTAAGGAAAGAAAAAGAATTAGTTTCTTATCTCATTAGTTGAAGGTCAGCAGCCAAGTTCAGAGAGAGAAACAGCAGCTGTTCAGACTCAGACTCTAAGCAAAGACTGACTGACTGAAACTCAAACTGAACTAAAACTAAAATTTAAAGTTGCATTCTACCAATCTATCAATGAAATTTGTTTAGAACTATCTTTTGTTTTCTTTTTCACACCAAAACATTCAGCCAGAGTGTTTCAGTAACTGTCCTTAAAGGCGTAGCCTAAAACAGTCACACCCTCTGTGTCCACCAAGGAGTGGAAGTTGTCCTTGCCCCTCCTCTTGCTATTAATATATTTATAGAAGGATTTTTTTGTTGTCCTTCACAGCAGTGGCCAGTCTAACCTCTAAATGGGCTTTTTCCTCCCTAATTTTTTTCCTTCATGACCTAGCAACATCCTTAAACATACCAGGGGTTACCTCACCTTTCTTCCAAAGATGATACACCCTCTTTTTTTCCCTTAATTCCTTTAGAAGTTCATTGCCCAACCAGGCTGGCTGGCTGACCCAGAGGCTCACCTTCTGGCTCATTGGCACAGGCCTGTTCCTGCACTTTCAAGAATTCTTTCTTGAAGTAGGTCCAGCCTTTTTGGACCCATTTTTTTTTAAGGGCTTTTTCCCACGGAACCTTCTGAGTTAGTTCCTTGAGTAAACTGAACACTACCCTCCAGAAGTCCAGAGTGGATGTTTTGTTGCTGCCACTCTTAGCTTGACTGCATATTGAAAATTCAATTATTTCATAGTCGCTGGACCCCAGACAGCCTCCAACCACCACATCACCCTCCAGCCCTTCTCTATGGGTAAAAAGAAGTTCAAGCAAAGCCTTACCGCTGGTAGGCTCATGCAACATCTGGGATAAGAAGCTGTCCTCCACACACTCTAAGAACCTTCCAGGCTGCCTCCTCTCTGCTCTGTTAAGTTCCCAGCAGATATCAGGCAGGTTAAACTCACCCATAAGAATAAGGTCTTGCCATCTTGCGACAGCCTCTAGCAGCCTATAGAATAATTGATCAACTTCTTAATCCTGGTTGGGTGGTCTATAACAGACTCCAACGAGGATGTCTGCCTTGTTGGTCTTCCCTCTAATTCTCACCCACAGGCACTCAACCTGATCATCCTTACCTCTAGTTTCGTGGCATCTAGTGCCTCCCTGATGTACAGGGCCACCCCTCCACCCCTTCTCCCTCACCTGTCTCTCCTGAAGAGCCTTTAGCCTTCAATTACAGTGCTCCAGTCATGTGAATCACCCCACCACATTTCTGTGATGGCAACTACATCATAACTTTCCTGCTGTAACAAGGCTTCCAGCTCCTCTTGTTTGTTACCCATGCTTCATGCATTAGTGTACATGCACTTCAGCTGGACTATTGGTTTCAACCTTGGCTCCAGCTTACAACCATCAGATTCCTATCTGTGGGGAGTGGTTTCAACCCCTTCCCCCTTTGAATGTAGTTTAAAGCCCTGTCTATGACACCTGCCAACTCCCTTCCTAGAAACTTTTTCCTTTTGGGGGTTAGGCCACTCTCATGTGCTAAGATCTTTCTCCTTCTCTGGGACAGATGTACTCTATCTGTTGCTAGCTGACCTGGTGCCATAGAAAGTTCCCCAAGATCAAAAATGGCAAAATTCTTTTGGTAGTACTAGCCTCTGAGCCACTTGTTGATTACAGCTGCTGACCTGTTCCTTTCAGTATTCCCTCCTGAAACTAAGGGTATTGCTGAAAAAATTATCTGTACCCCTTACCAGTCAACCAGTTCTCCCAGGGCCTTGAAGTCCTTTTTGATTGCCTTGGGAGCTCTGGTTGCAAAGTCATCATAACTGCGTAACTATTAAGGGTGGTTGTAGCCAGAAGGGGGCTGGTATCTTCTCCAAGGCAACCAGAACAAGAAGACACAGTCTCAAGCTGCACCAGGAGAAGTTTAGGCTTGAGGTGAGGAGAAAGTTCTTCACAGAGTCATTCATCATTGGAATGGGCTGCCCAGGGAGGTGGTGGAGTCCCCATCCCTGGAGGTGTTCAAGAGGGATTGGACATGGCACTTGGTGCCATGGTTTAGTCATGAGGTCTGTGGTGACAGGTTGGACTTGAAGATCTTTGAGGTCTCTTCCAACCTTGGTGATTCTGTGATCAAGGGATAGTAATCAGAGGGCTGTACCAGACTAGGCCGCCTTTTGGTAACATCCTTGACCCAGGCTCCAGGGAGGCAGCAGACTTCCCTGTGGGAAGGATCTGGCCCACATATGGGACCCTCTGTTCCCCTCAGGAGGGAATCACCAATAACAAGTCCTGATGCTGGGGGCAAGCTGTTTTGTGTCAGGCAACATCTCAGATGGTGTGTCTTCTGCTATCAGAATCACCTCACCCTCAACTTCCAGTGCCCCATACTTGTTTTGCAAGGGCAGCAGGGAAGGTGAGGGGAGGTGTGGGTGTTTTACTTTATGTCTCCTAAGAGGGACCTGTACCCATTCCCCACTGCTTTTTGAGTAATCTGCCTCTGCTTGGGGAGCCTGCAGAGCCTGGTTACTTAAGTTCAACTCCCTTTTACATTCCCTTACAGTCCTAAGTCTAGTAACTTCCTCCTTCAGTTCAGCCACTAGGTTAAGCAGATAGTCGATTTGCTCATGCCTGACGCAGGTGTTGTCCCCACTACCCTCCATTTCAAGTGCCAGGCTCCAGCACTCACTACAGCCAGTTGCCTTGACACCTACCTGCTTATGTTCGACCTCAGCCTGGTTTGACACTGATCTTTTGAAGACAGTTTTGCTGCAAGTTGCAACCGTCCCTATCCCTGGCCATGTGACCTATTGGAAAAAAAAAAAAAATAATAAAACAAGTGCTGCGGCGCATGCCAGTGCCTGCAATCTAGTGAGAAGGCAGAAGCTGTCTAGCAAAATGCTAGACTGCACCAGCCTTGGGTGCATTTTAAATTTTCCACGGCTAACGTCACAATCTCGAGCAGGCATGCAAGAAGACAGCTATGTGAGAGCTTGCTCTCTGCCTCGGAGATCGCCAGGGTCCTCCCACTCCTGAAAGCCTGAAAAAGAAAATAGAATGAAGTGCCTGTCTTCTTCAGCTCATTGGTCCCAAGTGCCTGTCCCGAGTCAGCTTTCTAGTGAAATGCTCTGCTTAGGTTTTTGGTCAGCCCTGAAGCAGTCAGGCAGTTGGACTAGACTATTATTATTAAGATCCCTTCCAACAGTAATTATATTATTTCTAAAAATTAATAAATTGATTACTCACTAAAAATCACAGATTTGGCATTGGTTTTATGGGTCATCACAATCTTTGTGAGGACCCGCAGAAACAACTGTCAGTGAAAGACTACACAGCTGTCTTCTCCTATAGTTTGTGCAAAGGTATCCAACTGTCACTGCAACAAGTTCACAATAGTGTTAAATTCAGTCATTCAATTTCGATCAGTCATAAGGTCTGATGTCAAAAAACATCAAGTTAAGGCTGAAACTGAACTTATTTGCTTTGATCTTCCTTCTAGAGACAATACTAAAAGATATGATAAACATAATGCAGAATCATAAATATAGCTTGCTTCCATCTGCTTCACTAAAAGCCAAGCAGGTTATAAACCTGTCAAGGGATTACACCAACCTGGTAACACAGATAAATCTGTAGGGACTCTCAGTGAAAATTTTCCCAGTGTGGGGGTGTTTGAAAAATCAGCCATTCCAGGACATGCAGGTACATGTCCTGTTGTTCCAAGATAACTTTCTGTGTTTATAGCTACCAGTGTCCTGCTTTAGATACACGCTGCAGGCTACACTGCTAGCTCGATCTGCACTTACGCTGAGCAACACCTACCACCATGTCAGACTCTAGGCCTACACTGCCAGATTGTCACACTGCTCGTGGATGGCATTGTCACAACTGTTTACATTTAAACACATGCTGATGGGGTCCTGAAGGTATTTTAAAATGGAAGATATCACATACAAAATAATTTCCTCAGCTTCTTGTATTTCTGGGAAAAATATGAGATACAGAAATTTAACTTCAGGCTTATATTTTCATACAGTGACATCATGGTCTCATAAAACACTGATGCCCTGTTGACCTGCCAAACAGGAAGACACAGCACACACTGGGACTGTTTGTTTATTTCCCAGATGTACCTCTTCATCAACTTCAAAGCATCTCTTTAATGTCATGTGAGCTCCTTCTGGAGACTTACGTACTGATGAAGTAACACTTCAAAGGGCAAAAAATGACAGCAAACAGAACTAGATTAATCTTATATCACAGTATCACAGTATCACAGTATCACAGTATCACTTAGGTTGGAAGAGACCTCAAAGATCATCGAGTCCAACCTGTCACCACAGACCTCATGACTAGACCATGACACCAAGTGCCACGTCCAGTCTCCTCTTGAACACCCAGGGACGGTGACTCCACCACCTCCCTGGGCAGCACATTCCAATGGCCAATGACTCTTGGTGAAGAACTTTCTTCTCACCTCCAGCCTAAACTTCCCCTGGTGCAGCTTGAGACTGTGTCCCCTTGTTCTGGTTCTGGTTGCCTGGGAGAAGAGACCAACCCCTTCCTGGCTACAACCACCCTTCAGGTAGTTGTAGAGGGCAATGAGGTCACCCCTGAGCCTCCTCTTCTCCAGGCTAAACAATCCCAGCTCCCTCAGCCTCTCCTCATAGGGCTTGTGCTCAAGGCTTCTCACCAGCCTTGTTGCCCTTCTCTGGACACGTTCAAGTGTCTTGATGTCCTTCTTAAACTGAGGGGCAAAGAACTGGACACAGTACTCAAGGTGTGGCCTAACCAATGCAGAGTACAGGGGCACAATGACTTCCCTGCTCCTGATGGCCACACTATTCCTAATGCAGGCCAGGATGCCATTGGCCTTCTTGGCCACCTGGGCACACTGCTGGCTCATGTTTAGGCAGTTGTCAATCAGCACCCCCAGGTCCCTCTCTGTTTGGGAGTTCTCCAGCCACTCTGACCACAGCCTGTAGCTCTGCATGGGGTTGTTGTGGCCGAAGTGAAGCACCCAGCACTTGGACTTGTTGAATGCCATCCTGTTGGACTATGCCCATCTGTCCAGTCGGTCGAGGTCCCTCTGCAGAGCCTTTCTACCCTCTAACTGACCAACATCTGTTCCTAACTTGGTGTCATCTGCCAACTTGCTGATGACTGACTCAATCCCCTCATCCAGATCATCAATGAAGACATTGAAAGAGGATGGGGCCCAGTACTGATCCCTGGGGGACACAACTGTTCACTGGCTGCCAGCGGGATGTGGCACCATTCACCACCACACTCTGGGCTCGGCCCTCCAGCCAGTTCCTAACCCAGAACAGTGTTGCGATACAAGCCATGAGCTGACAGTTTAGCCAGCAGTTTGCTGTGGGGGACAGTGTCAAAGGCCTTGCTGAAGTCCAGGTAGACCACATCCACAGGCCTCCCCACATCCACCAGACAGGTCACCTGATTATAGAAGGAGATCAGGTTGGTCAGGCAGGACCTGACCCTCCTAAATCCATGTTGGCTGGACTCGAGCCCTTGGCCATCCTTCAGGTGCACAGTTATTGCTACCAGGATAATCTGCTCCATCATTTTCCCTGGCACTGAGGTCAAGCTGACTGGCCTGTACTTTCTGGGTTCTTCCATCCAACCCTTCTTGTGGATGGGGACCACATTGGCCAGTTTCCATTCATCTGGGACCTCACCTGTGAGCCAGAACTGGAGGAAAATGATGGAGAGCGGCTTGGCCAGCTCATCTGCCAGCTCTCTCAGCACCCTAGGATGGATCCCATCCGGTCTCATGGACTTGTGAGTGTCCAAGTGGCTCAGCAGGTCCCAAACTAATTCCTCATGGATTTCTGGGGCATTACACTGCTCCCTGACCCCATCAGCCAGCTCAGGAGGCCACTCGTCCTGAACTCCTGCCTTGCTCTTAAAAATTGAGGCAAAGAAGGTGTTCAGGACCTCAGCTTTTTCCTCCTCTTCAGTCACAGTGTTCCCCTCCAGGTCCAATAAGGAGTGGAGGTTCTTCTTGCCCTTCTTTTCAGTGTTAATATATTTGTAAAAATGCTTTTTATTATCTTTCACATGGTGGCCAGCTTAAGTTCCAACTGGACCTTTGCCTCTCTAATTTTTTTCCTACAAATCTAAAAACATACTTAAACATACCTCGAGAAGCCTTCCCCTCCTTCCAAAGGTGATACAGCCTCTTTTTTCCCCTTAAATCCTCCAGGAGCTGCTTGCTCATCCAGGCCAGTCGCCTTCCCCGCCGGCTCATCTTTCAGCACATGGGAACTGCCAGTTTCTGTGCCTTCAAGAGCTCCTGTTTGAAGTAGGTCCAACCATCCTGGACCCCTCGGTTCTCGAGGGTTGATACTCAGGGAATTTTACAAATAAGTTTCTTAAACACACTGAAGTTTGCCCTCTGGAAGTCCAAGGTGAAGGTTCTGCTGGTGCTCCTCCTTATCTCCCTGCATATTGAAAACTTCACAATCTCGTGGTCACTGCACCTTAGGCAGCCTCCCATGATCACATCTCCCACCAGCCTTTCTCTATTGGAGAACAGCAGGTCAAGCAGAGCCTGACCTCTAGTAGGCTCACTTAACAGCTGCATCAGGAAGCAGTCCTCCATTTGCTCCAGGAATCTCCTGGACTGCCTCCTCTCTGCTGAATCAAGTTTCCAGGAGATATCTGGCAGGTTAAAGTCACCCACAAGGAAAAGATTTGATGATCTTGAGACAGCCTCCAGTTGCTTCTAAAATAATTCATCAGCCTCCTCATCCTGGTCAGGTGGTCTATAACAGACTCCACCCAGGATGTCAGATTTGTTAGGCTGTCCTCTTTTTTTAACCCACAGGCTCTCAATCCTTTCTTTCTCCACCTCAAGTTCTGTGGCAGAAAGTGACTCCCTAATATACAGAGCCGCCCCTCCTCCTCTTCCCCCTTGCCTGTCTCTCCTAAAGAGCCTGTAACCCTCCCCAGTGTAGTACTCCAATCGTGAATGTTATCCCACCATGTTTCTGAGATGGCGACTATATCATAGTCACCCTGATGGACTAGGACTTCCAGCTCCTCTTGCTTATTTCTCGTGCTGCGTGCATTGGTGTACATGCACTTCAGCTGGGCTCCCGACTTCTCAGTTGACTCTAATTTGTGCCCTTCTCTTTCCTCTGCAGAGGGACCGATTTCCTCACCCACCCCCTTCAGACCTAGTTTAAAGCCCTCCTAATGAGCCCTGCCAACTCTAGTGCTAGGACTCTCTTACCCTTTCTAGATAAATGCACCCCATCAGGACCCAGCAGGTCGGGTGCAGTAAAAGTTGCCCCATGATCAAAGAAACCAAAGTTCTGCTGCTGGCACCATCCCTTGAGCCAATTGTTAATGGTATGGGATCTCCCGTTCCTCTCAGTGTACACCCCTGCCACTGAGGGAACTGAGCAGAGCACCACTTGAGCTCCTGCCCCATCAATCAATTGTCTGAGTGCCCTGAATTCTTTTTTAATTGCCCTGGTGCCCTTCTTGTCAATTTCATCACTCCCAGCTTGCATTACCAGCAGAGGGTAATAGTCAGAGGACTGGATTAGCTTTGGGAGTCTCCTTGCGATGTCCCTAACCCGCGCCCTGGTACGGAGCAGACCTCCCTGTGGGATGGGTTGGGACAACATATGGGTCCCTCAGTACCCCCCAGGAGAGTGTCCCCAACAACTATAACCCTACTCCTTTTCTTTGTGGAGCTGGTCGTTATAGTTGGTGGGGACTGCTTGGCCTCAGGCTCCACTCTGGATGGCTGCTCCTCAGCCCTCTCATCCCCACTGCCCTCAGCCTGCAGGGCCTCATACTTATTATGCAATGGTAGTGGAAGAGGAGGAGAGGGCTGGGATGGATTTCTCTTACCACCCCTGGCAGGGACCTGTATCCATCCCTCTCTGTTTCTGGGGACCCTTCCCTCAGCAGGGGAGATCTGCAGAGCCTTCTCCCACAAATCTAACTCCCTTTTGCTTTCCATTATTGACCTCAGCCTAGATACCTCATCCTTCAGCTTGGCCACTTCATCCTTCAGCTCAGCCACCAGACTGAGGAGAAAGTTCACCTGGTCACACCTGACACAGGTGTTCTCTCCTTCCCCCTCTATTCCAAGTGCCAAGCTGAAGCACTCTCTGCAACTGGGAGCCTGGACTCCAGCATGCTGATGAAGCAACTCTGGCTAGATGCTGTTTTTCTACCCTTCGTCCAAGTGAAGACCATAGTTCAATGTTTGGTTGAGAAAGAAAAAGAAAAAAATATTTTTTTTAATTGTTTTTTTATGCAATCAACCGAAAGGCTCTCAAATCAAAATGGTGCCGCACGCACAGCCCGGGTGGGATTTAAACCTCCCGTGGTTGCATCACACTCCCGTTCCCACACAGACTCATGAGAGCATGATCCTGACGGACCCCCCTGCCAACCAGGAGTCTGCCCGACCCGCAAAACCCTGAAAGGAAAGCAAAAAGCTGACCAGAAAGCTCACAATTCAAGTGGAGCGGTCCCAAAGCACCAGTTCCACTCGGCTCTCAAACCAAAATTACAAGTTTGGATGTCACTTGGGTGTATACTTGGGTGTATATTTATGGAATTTTCCTTCTAAAAAGATTAATGAAAATGTGTATGCCCTCACTCATAAAGGGATGGTAGTCACAGAGACTGGCTGAGTGACTATATCAACAGTGTGAGGAGAGGGAGTGCAAGAGTGGGAAAGCAAAGAAGAAAGTAAAGGTCTAGGCAACCACAAACAACTGGGCTCTTCGTAAGACCACAAGAGGCAGTGAAGCAGTAAGATTGTGAACAAATGGCACAGGCAGCTGCTTGGAAAATTTTATTTTCGGGTTGCATAAACTAACTCAGCTTTTCATACTGAAAACATTAGGTTTTGTACTTACTATGAAACCAAAATAATTATTTAATTTACTTTAGAAAGTCCACTAAATTACTAAGGTAGATCCTACTTTGTGGTAGATAACTGCAAGGAAAATTCTGTGGGTTGTATTATTCAGTAGAGAGGAATTTCTGGGCACAATACATGTTCTAAACTGCTATGCTTCTCTAGCAGATCCAAGAGACTCTCAAGGCTTATTTTTTAGAAATAGTAAGAATTTTCTGTTTGCTCTTAAGAAATGCCACCTGCATACAGAATGGGTTGGAGAAATTCCAGAATGGGCTATGAAAAATCAAGCTTCATAAAATACAACATGCAATCTTAGAGAAGTAAACAATTTTTAGGAAGCAATCCATTCTCATCAGTACGTTCTTGCACTTAACTCAAACAACATAAAAAGTAGAATATATGCACAAACATTAATGAAAAAAGCTTGGAAAAATATATTCAAAGATACATTTAAAGCTAAAAATACACAATCTCTTCTTTCATTTATACATCTGTGTTGTGGATCTGTAGAATTGCTTATCTGCATAAGTCAGGCTTCAGATTCACCCCATATAACATTCTGTTCTATAGGTCTGCTGTGTGCAGAGATAAAAGAACTATTGTAAGTGCCCCAAAACAGGTCACAAAATATCACTATCCCTGTAAGAGAAAAGTGCAAAGAAATGTGTAAACTTTGGGCATTTGAGAAAAATATATAATGCCATACATATCACAGTATCACAGTATCACAGTATAGCTAAGGTTGGAAGAGGATCATCGAGTCCAACCTATCAATTGGATATGATTTCTCCTACTCAGATGTTGCTAATATTGACAATCACACAATCTGTTTCATATACTTTACAATTTATGGACTGAATTAAAAGATAATTCTTTGTTACTGAACATTCTACTTATTTGCATTTGGTTAAAAATGTAATCACTCAACAGATGAACAGAAAATCTAGAAGGTTTTTGTGATGTTCCTTGCAAAAGATAATCGGGTAACACATGAGAGATTCTGTTTCCATAACAGAGTTTTAAAGTCCATATCATTTCTTGTCACTGTGTTGAAGAGTTAGGATGCTATCTCCTTCTCATTTGCAATGCAGGATAATCAATCATGGCACAGATTCCAGACAGCATCTTTATATTCAGACAACACCTGATACAGAAAATAGTGTCACTAAGTGAGAAGATGCTATTGCTTGTTGTAGTTAACAAGAATTTAATAATAATTGTCTGAAAATACTATTAGAGAACTTGTTTCACTGCAAATAATGTCTAGACAAAGAAACAAGAGAGGAAATTATTGCCAGCAAAACTTTGTGTGAGAAAGGAAAGCTGCTTGCCATGACTGCTGTGGTGATGGGAAGAGCATTATAATTGACTTCATAATTCACAATAACAACTACTGCTTTGACTGTCTTCCTTTGACAAGATCTCACGATTTAGGCCCAGCTGGCAGCCAAGCTCCATGCAGCTGCTCACATAACTATACCTCCCTCCTTACCCAGTGGGAAAAAAAAAAAGGTTTGTGGGAATGTGATATAATCAATCTGTCAGGCTTCCCCATATTTATACTTCATCCTTCATCCTTCATACCACATTAGCTTTAATTGCTTGGGTTGTTTGATTGCAGCACATTTCACACTCATGGATAACTTGTTCAGTTGTGTACATGGTTAAGCTTGTCCCTTGACCTTGAGCCTGTCTGTATGTTGCTTCCCTTCCTCAATGGCCAGAGGTCTTGTGGGCCCACAGAGCTACAGTTATGTTGCCAGTCCAAATCCTCCTGAGTCTGAGGGCAGACCTTACTGCTTTCTACAACTGAAAGGATATTGGAACCAGATGGATGCCAGTACTTTCTCCCAAAGAACAAGCAATAGGACAAGAGGAAACACCTGCAAGTTGTACCAGGAAAGGCTGAGATTGAATATTAGGAAAAATTTCTTCACCTAAAGAGCCATCAAGCATTGGAGCAAGTTGCCTAGGGAGGAAGTCATGGAGTGACCACCCATAGGGGTATTTAAAAAACATGTAGATGTAGTGCTCAGTGACATGGTTTAGTGGTGAACTTGATGGTTATAGGTTAATGACTGTACTTCAGGATCTTAAAGGTCTTCTCCAACCTAAATGATTCCATGATTCTATATAGGACCCAGATGACTAGATGCTGGCCAATGTGATGCCCATACACAAGAAACGCTGGTTGGATGAGCCACGGAATTACAGACCTGTGTCAGACAGACTTCAGTGCCAGGCAAGATTATGGAACAGGTCATCTTGAGTGCAGTCACAGAGCACTTACATTATGGCCAAGGGATCAGGCCCAGACAGCATGGTTTCAGGAAGGGCAGGTCCTGCCTGACCAACCTGGTCAGTTGTTCTTGTATAATTTGTCTTGCAGCAAGAAGTTCAGGCAACATAGGGATTCCACCACCTTGCATTTGGGTTTCTGTTCTCTTCCTCTAGAAAAATGGAATCAATTTCTCCCTATGATTTAGGTGTCCCTTTGTTTTAGCTAGTATTGCAGTTCACATGAGGGTTTCCCCTTAAAGTGGTGGGGGGAAAGAGGGAAAAAGAATCATGATCACAGTAGAAAGAGATGTGATAACCAGACTGTCTGGTGCTTTGCATCTGGGGCAAACATTTACCATTTTATAGTCCTCTCCCAACTTTCTCATGATCTTGCAGCAGTTGCAAGGTGAAATGCACTTGATTAATAGCCGATTCTTATATCAGTAATAGATGCAGTCTCTTTGAAGTCCCACTTTAGATTATGTAATATATTAAAATTAATAGTATTTCTTTTATCTCCCCTTATGAAAAGGATGGAAATGGAGAAAATGTATTTTCCTTTTATTTGTCACTATTGTGGGATTGGAGTTTCCTCTCTTGATGAAAGAAATAATCATGTCTATTGACCTACTTCAGCCACACCTCCTATGGTGCATTCCTTTGTCACATTAAAAGCTTGAGGAGCGCAGCTCGGCTTCTCACTGACAGGGGGAAAAAAAAAAAAAAAAAAGGGAAAAAGAAAAAAAAAAAAGCTGTGTGGAGAGGGTGGTTACTGCAAGATGGTCACCACTAGAGCAAAGTCTAGCAGAAGGACAGTGGGCACCCAAACAGAGACCACCCACAAGCATGCAGATGTTCAGGTAGGTGGCTGCAGTAAGTGCTGGAGCCTGGCACTCGATATGGAGGCTGGAGGGAGCAGCTCCTGTTTCAGGTGTGAGCAGGTCAGTGATCTGATGAGCATGGTGGTCAAACTAAAAGAAGAGGTGGAAAGGCTAAGAGCTAGAAGAGATGGCGAGCAGAAAATTGACGATTCCCATAATGTAATCTCTTCGAAACCAGAACAGGGGTTAACACTTAGGGGAACAGGGAGTTTGATACCTTCCCAGAAGCAAGATTCTCAACCTCCCTGTAGTAACCCACATGAGCAGGGCCAATGGGAACAGGTCTCTGCCCGACGGAAGAAATGCAAACAAAGGAAGTCTGCTCCTGTGAGCAGCACGCTGCCTCCAGTGCAGTTACAGAACAGGTATGAGGCTCTGCAGGAGGAACAGGTCATTGGTAAGGCTGAGGACTCAAGAAGGTCAGAAGCTGCACCAATGACAGGTTGCCTCAGGCCAGCCGTCAAAACTTACCCAGAAAAGAAACCTCACAGGGTCATCGTCATAGGAGACTCCCTACTGAGGGGAACAGAGGGCCCAATATGCAGACCAGACCAATTTCATAGAGCAGTCAGCTGCCTCCCTGGTGCCCAAGTTAAAGACGTTGTAGACAGAATTCCCAACCTCGTGAGTCCTTCAGACTACTACCCACTGTTGGTCTTTCAGGTGGGCAGTGACGATGTAACAATGAGAGGCTCACAATCTATTAAAAAAGACTTCAGAACTTTAGGGCAAATGCTAAAGGGATCAGGGGCTCAAGTCGTGTTCTCAGCCATCCCTCTAACGTCAGCAATGGATGAGGACACACTGAGGAAGGGCCGACAGATCAATTCATGGCTCAGGGGCTGGTGCCATTGACAGGGCTTTGGATTCCACAATCATGGATTGGTTTTCAAGGCACCTGAGCTGAAAACAACTCATGGGACACACTTGTCCCAGAGAGGGATAAGAATCCTGGGGCAGGAATTGGCAGGGCTCATTGATAGGGCTTTAAACTAGATTTGAAGGGGGAAGGGGTTAATAGTCTCCTGCTGGCTGGTGACAAACAGAGGGGCAGCTCACCAGCAGTAGAGAGAAGGAGAGATAATAAGGGCTCTCAACTTGCTGCCCTGAAGCAAGCCACAAATGATCCACCAGGACATTCTGTGGAAACCAAGGGGAAGTAGCACAAGAGAAGGACAGGGCCAGCCCAGCTGAAGTGCTTCTATGCGAATGCGCGCAGCTTGGGCAACAAACAGGATGAGTTAAGGGCCACAGTGCTGCTGGGATGCCATGACATAGTGGCTATTACTGAAACTTGGTGGGATGAATCCCATGACTGGAATGTAGGCATAGATGGATATAAACGCTTTAGGAAGGATAGGCAGGGAAGGAGAGGAGGAGGTGTTGCCCTCTATGTCAATAGCCAGTTGGAATCAGTGGAGCTCCAACTGGGGAGGGATGATGAGCTAGTTGAGAGCGTATGGGTTAAAATTAAAGGCAGGACAAGGGAAGGAGATATTACTGGGGGGGGTCTCCTACAGGCCACCTGACCAGCAGATCCAAGCAGATGAGGCCCTCCATAGGCAAATAGAAGCGGCTTCCAGGTCACAAGCCCTGGTCCTCATGGGTGATTTCAACCACCCGGACATCTGCTGGAGGGACAACACAGCAAGGCACCAGCAATCCAGGATGTTCCTGGACTGCATAGAAGACAACTTCCTCCTCCAAATGGTAGAGGAACCAACAAGAAATGGTGCTATGCTAGATCTTGTTCTCACCAACAGGGAAGGGCTGGTAAGCAATGTGAGGCTCAGAGACGGCCTTGGCTGCAGTGACCATGAAGCAGTTCAATTTAATATCCTCAGGGCAATCAGGAGGAAGTATTCCAAGCTCACGACCCTAGACTTTAGGCGTGCAGATTTTGATCGCTTCAGGGATCTGCTAGCCAAAGTGTCATGGGACAAAGCCCTGGAGGGAAGAGGGACCCAGGACAGCTGGTCAGTATTCAGGGACCACCTCCTCTGTGTCCAGGAGCTCTGTGTACCAACAAAGAGAAAAGCAGGTAAGAATGCTAGGAGGCCTGCCTGGATGGGCAAGGAACTACTGGACACACTATTACTTAAAAGGAAACTCTACAGGAAGTGGAGAGAAGGACAGGTAGAACAGGGGGAATATAAGGAAGCTGCCCGAGCAGCAAGAGTCCTGGTTAGGAAAGCCAAAGCAGAGTTTGAATTGAATCTAGCCAGGGAGATTAAAGGGAACACTAAGAACTTTCACAGGTATATTAATGGGAAGAAGAAGACTAGGGAAGGTGTGGGCCCCCTCAGAAAGGAGAATGGTGACATGGTCACAAGTGATGAGGAAAAGGCTGAGGTACTTAATAACTTCTTTACCTCAGTCTTCACTGCAAGGGCCTCTAGCCACACTCCTGATCTTATGGAAGTCAAAGCCAGGGACGGGGAGGAAGAACCGCCCATTGTAAGTACAGATCAGGTTCATGATCATCTGAAGAACCTGAAAGTGTTCAAGTCCATGGGACCCAACGGGATACACCCACGGGTACTGAGAGAACTGGCAGATGAGGTTGCTAAACCCCTCTCCATTATATTTCAAAAGTCATGGCAATCTGGTGAAGTCCCCACAGACTGGAAAAAGGGAAACATTGCCCCCATCTTGAAAAAGGGTAAGAAGGAGGAACCAGGGAACTACAGGCCAGTCAGTCTCACCTCTGTGCCTGGAAAGATCATGGAGCAGATCCTCCTGGAGTCACTACTCGCTCAAAGGAATAGTGAAGAGGTGATTGGGAACAGTCAGCATGGCTTTGCCAAGGGCAAATCCTGCCTGACCAACCTGGTGGCCTTCTATGAGCAGGTGACAAAATTAATAGATGAGGGGCGAGCGACTGATGTCATTTACCTGGACCTGAGCAAAGCCTTCGACACTGTCCCACACCACATCCTGGTCTCCAAACTGGTGACACATGGGTTTGATGGGTGGACCACTAGATGGATAAGGAACTGGCTTGATGGCCGCACCCCAAGAGTGGCTGTCAATGGCTCCATGTCCCAGTGGAGGCCAGTGACAAGCGGAGTCCCTCAGGGATCAGTCCTGGGACCTGTCTTGTTCAACATCTTTGTGGGTGACATGGACAGTGGCATTGAGTGCAACCTCAGCAAGTTTTCTGATGACACCAAGCTGTGTGGTGCAGCAAACACGCTGGAGGGAAGGGAGGCCATCCAGAGGGACCTTGACAGGCTGGAGAGGTGGGCACAAGCCAACCTCATGAAGTTCAATAAGAGCAAGTGCAGGGTCCTGCATCTGGGTCGAGGCAATCCCAGGCACAAATCCAGGCTGGGCAGTGACTGGCTGGAAAGCAGCCCTGAGGAGAGAGACTTGGGGGTGGTGGACAAAAAGCTCAACATGAGCTCTCAATGTGCACTTGCAGCCCGCAAAGCCAATCAGATCCTGGGCTGCATCAGGAGAAGTGTGGCTAGCAGGTCGAGGGAGGTGATCCTCCCCCTCTACTCAGCCCTGGTGAGACCCCATCTGGAGTACTGTGTCCAGTTCTGAAGCCCCTATTACAAGAGGGATGTGGAGGTGCTGGAACGTGTCCAGAGAAGGGCCACAAGGATGATCAGAGGGCTGGAGCACCTCTCTTATGAGGACAGACTGAAGGAGTTGGGGCTGTTCAGTCTGCAGAAGAGAAGGCTTCGAGGTGACCTAATTGTGGCCTTCCAGTATCTGAAGGGGGCCTACAGGAAGGCTGGGGAAGGACTTCTCAGGATCTCAGGTAGTGATAGAACTAGGGGAATGGAATGAAGCTGGAGGTGGGAGATTCAGGCTGGATGTGAGGAGGAGGTTCTTCACCATGAGAGTGGTGAGACCCTGGAATGGGTTGTCCAGGGAGGTGGTCGAGGCCCCGTCCCTGGGGGTGTTTAAGAGCAGGCTGGATGAGGCTCTGTCCAGCCTGATCTAGTGTGGGGTGTCCCTGCCCATGGCAGGGGGGTTGGAACTAGATGATCCTTGTGGTCCCTTCCAACCCTGAATGAAACTATGAAACTATGAAAACTCCTAGAAGCAGCAATGGAAACTAGCATGGAACTAGAAGGAAGAGCCGTATATGGACATACCTGAAGTGATTTTTGAGTAGTACTGGGCTGCTGCTACTGAGATGTTTTTTATGTGCAATCATAAAGGCACAGGCCATAACAAATATCTGCACCATTCAGGTGTGGAGTTATCGATAACACCCATTTCCTTCTAACATTAAAATGGGCCTGTGGTCTACAGAGTACGTTGCAGCATTGCTGTCAACACAGAAGTACTGGTCTCATTTGGGGCAGTTCACTGTGCACATTAACAGAAATTTATCAAGTTAATGTTCAAATTCACGAAGCACAAATGTAGGTGAGATTTTGTGATTACAGTAAGTTGCCTAGAGATGCTCAGGTCTGCATCAAGATGCGCCCAACAAATCCATATGGTGATTTAATTATGCTGCACACGTCTACTCTAGTCTCCCTGACAACTGTTTTTCTCATCCTGATTTAGTGTTACAGATTTCATCCGTAATTACATTTAACACCAGTCTGCTTCTGCAAAAGGACACCAGACACTATGTAAATTTTCAGATCCACTTGAGGACAAGCCAAACAGCATTTTTAGGCTCCACCATGTACACCAAGTGAGCAGAAGTTCTGCACAGGCTGCAAGATTAGAGTGCCTGGAATTCAATTATTGTCTTACACTGTGTCCAGAGAGAAACAGCAAATTTCAAAACAATCTAAATTGTCATGTGGGTTTTTAAGACCTTAGTGCAGCTTAACTTTAAAACAGAGAGCAATTCACTATCTTAGCTCTAGATGAGCTAACACACTGCTATAATTATTTTACAAATAGAGAGTAGATAGAGGGTACTGAGGCCTGACTGGTTTCACAGTCACCTAACAGTAAGGCTGATGGATCATTAATTTTCTGGGTTTCACAAAGTCCATTCCTGTAAGAAAGCTTGTTGTTTAAGAACCTTTGACTCAACAGCCCTCAGATGAGAAAATTCATTTAGCTTTCTGGAATACAGGATGAATCCCAGGTCCCACAACTGAGGGCTGTGGATGAGAGGATGTGCAAGAACATGAAGAACATAAAGAAAGGAAGCAGGTGGAGAAATGTGAAATAAACTTGGCAAGTTAAAACTTGTGTGAAGAAGGACATGGGTCTTCTCAGCAACAATGCAGAAAACATGATTGAAATACCTACAGCACAGACATACAAAAGTAAAGGCCTACAGGAGATGCAGTGGCAGAATCAGCCATTGGCAAGTTGCATGTTGAGGAAGCTCTGACACCAACTGCTCAGAGTAGGAGGCTACCCAGGGCAATGAGATATGCTAAGAGAAAGACATGTCCGTTTGGTTTTGGACAGCTGTTTGCCCACTTTCAATGTTGAACTGTGCTTTGATGTAATGAAGAAGAAACCAGCAGTTAAAGTGAGGAGCATAAGAAGTAGAAAAAGGCAGTAGACAAAATGTACAAATGTTCACTGTCTGTTTTCATTAGATGTATACTATTTCTACCAGTTTACAAGCCACAAATCTTAGCATAAGATACATTTGCTGACAGTTTGCTAGCAGAGAGGATTATTAGATAGAACTGCTTTTTAGGTGGGGCTTGCTTCCTGGCATCTCAATGACTTATTTTCAGAGCTGTTAGAGACTTCAGTTGAATCTCTGGTCTAACTTCAGCTGTATAACCCAAGATCCTCATCTCCATTTCAGATTCATAGAAGTAAATCTTAAGTTACACTATGAGGCCTGGTTCAGGGTATGTATATACTGGCACTGGATGTGACCGGTTGACGCTGTCCCCTTAAGAAAGGGAATATGGTGGACAGAAGTTGGTAAATGAAAAGAATGATCTAAACTAATTTCATTGGTAAAGTGGGAGGAAGCACCTTCTGAACTGGGAGTGCAGGAGGGTATCCTGGGCACTCCGACACTTTTATCTTTAGTACTTCTTCCGCTCCTCTGCAGGGCAGCAGCTCTCTGTGCTGGGCTTTCTGCCAAGGCTTCGGCATTGAAACTGATAAAGGCCTGCATTAACTGCTTTCCAATTAACACAACAGCTTCTAACCTTTTTTTCTCTTTTCTCTCTCTTTCTAACCCGCTCTGGGCAAAGGGGGGAGAGAGGGGAGAGCAGAGGTGGGGAACCCCCTCAGGAGAGAGGGGAAACTCTCATTTCTGTGCTACTTTATTGTATATCTTTGTATATATTGTAAATATTGTAAATTTGTATATATTTCCCTGCATATCCTATATTGCTTTGTAAATATACAGCCCCACTGCTTTGCTAATTCAGTTGTGAGGTTTTTTTTCCTTTCCCTTAAATTTTCTTTCCCTTTACTTTACAGGGGGGAGGGAGGAGGTTTCTTGGCCTTACCCTTCCAACCCCACGACATTTTTTTTTTCTTGGCGTACCCAACGTGCGGCAGATAATTAGTTTAATTTATTACTTGATTGATTTAGTGTTTTCTAGCTGAATTTGCAAACATGAAGGTGTTGTGGTTTGTGGATCGATTATTCTTTTCAATTTTTGGGGCTCTGGTTTATAGATATTGTTTGGGTTTGATTTTGGATTACCTGGGTAAATATTTGGTGCGGACAATTTATATGTGGGTTATGTAAAGAGTTAGACTACGGTATGGAAAATGTATTGATTTATTATGGCCAGTGAGATACAGAAATGTTACCTCCACCACTCTCCCAATTGAGATAAAGGGCTTTAAGATTCCGCCGGAGGAGAGAGTAACTTTAGGTGATGCCTGGGATCCAAAGGTGATTTATTTCATGTGTATAATTCTGCTGCTGGTGATAACTAATGTGTATTCTCTGTATTCCTGGCATCGGGAGAGAAAGGTGTCCAGAGCTTGTTTTGTTATTAAAACTAGATCAAAAAGAAAACGTCGTGGCTCTGGATCAGTCCCAGAGTCATCTAGTGATGAGGAATGTGCAGAACCTGTGTCAGTTAAAAAGAGGGCTAAAAAGTTAATTGGTAAAGCAGCTCTAAATGAATTTGCTGCTGATTCTGGCAAGCTGCCAAGGGTGGCGGCTGGTATCAACATGGCGCCTGCTCCTTCTCCTACTCCTTCTCCTCCTTCTTCTTCTCCGTCGGCCATTAACGGAGCAACGTCACTTCTGCCCACTCCCTCGGTGGGACCGGAAGTCACTGCCCCAGCAGCTGATTTATCTCAGGACCTGTCAGCTTCCATTAAGGTGGCTGTAAATTCAAACACAGCTCCAGTTAAGGTGGCTCCTTTAAAGACTAGAGGTGCAAAGGCCAAAGATGGAGAAGAAGAGGTGGAGACTGATCCTGGGGCCCTCCACTCTAAGAAATCCTGCTGAGGAGGAAGAGAAGGTTTGGTTTAAAGATCTAGCTAACCTAGTGAGATCAAAACAGGATAGAGATGAAGTTAGGAAAGGAGCTGGCAAAGGTGGTTCTCAGCTTAAAGAGATCCTTGAGAAAATGACAGCAGGATTACATGGACAAAAAGTTCAGGGAGAGGAAGAGGAAGATGATATTTTACAGTGTTCATCACCAGATGAGGAATTGCGACTGTCCATAAAGATTTCACCAGGGCAGATAAGGAGCCAGTTCTAGCTTGGCTTAGTAGGTGTTATGATACAGGTGCTCCAGCCCTAACTGTTGGAGACAAGTCAGCAGCTCAGTTAGGAACTCTCTCAAGGGACAATGGAATAGATAGACATCTAGGCAGGGCTCTCGGTAAAGTTAATCTGTGGATACGCCTTTTAATGGCGGTTGCCCTGAGATACCCTTCCTGAGATGATCTTCCATGGAATCCTAAACCCTGGACTACCATAGATGAGGGAATTAAGCGCTTGAGAGAATTTGCTGTTAGAGAGCTACTCTATGGTGAACATGAAACTCTGAATCCTGATGACATTCCTGTGGGTATTGGTCTTGCTAAAAAGATCATCAAGCTTGCTCCTTCTAATTATGCAAACATTCTGGCAAGCAGAATTGTGTCAAGAAATTATGGTGGAGCTTCTCCCACGGTTGGCCAATTCAGTGATCAAATGAGACAATTGGAGGACAACATGACACGTGTTTCTTTGGTTTTGGCCATTAAAACTATGTCTGGTGATATACAGAATTGCATAAGGGAGTTAAAGGATGAATTTAGAAATTCCATATCCCAATTGGCACAAAGGGATAATTTCAATTCTTCCTCCAGGTGGGTACAAGTTTCATCTGTGAGGAATACACGTCCTCCAAGGAGGTCATTCCAGAACAGGTCATTCCAAAACAGACCACCAAGGCAATCACGTAGAACTATTTGGATAACTCTGCGTGATCAGTTTGGTGAGAACATGAACCGCTGGGATGGCCAACCAACTTCTAATCTTTTCAGGAGACTGAGGGAATTGTGAAGTGGCAGAACCCAAGGTAGCAATACCAGAAGGGTAGCTGTTACTTCCACAGTTCCCCAGAACAACCCTAGTAGCTCCAACAGTGGCTCCAGTTATAACATGCAAAGTTATAACCCTGCACACTATGTGCAATGCACATGTGCGCATGTTCCCCATAACTAGGGGTGCCCTGCCTCCCGCCAGGGGGAGGTGAGGGATAACAGAGATAACAGAATCTATTGGGATGTGTACATCCAGTGGCCTGGTACTTCACAATTTCGGAAGTACAGGGCCTTGGTTGACACAGGAGCTCAGTGTACCATAATGCCATCAAATTATCAGGGATCAGAGTCTATAACTATTCTGGGAGTCACTGGTGGATCACAAGAGTTAAGTAAGGTAGAAGTTAATATAAGTTTAACTGGTAAACAATGGAGGAAGCATACAGTTGTGACTGGACCTGACGCACCTTGTATTTTGGGAATTGATTTTCTGAGAGAAGGGCGTTTCAAAGACCCTAGAGGTTACAAATGGGCTTTTGGAGTAGCTTCTATAGAAATTGATGGACAAAAATTAAAGCTGTCTGCTAGAGCTGAGCTTTCTGATGAATCTGCAGTTGTGGGACAACATAAGATACAGGACATTAAATTGCTGGTTGCTTCTCAGACTGTGCATCACAGACAATGCAGAACCAACCGTGACTCTTTTTTGCCCATTCAGGATCTGATTCATCAGTTGGAAAGTCAGAAAGTCATCAGCAAAACTCATTCACCTTTCAACAGTCCAGTGTGGCCTGTGCGGAAGCAGAATGGAGACTGGGGTCTGACAGTAGACTACCGAGCCCTAAATGAAGTGACACCACCTATCAGTGCAGCAGTACCAGATATGATGGAGCTACAGTATGAGCTGGAATCCAAAGAGGCCAAATAGTATGCTACCATAGACACTGCTAATGCATTTTTCTCTATTCCCATAGCAGAGGAATGCAGGCCTCAGTTTGCTTTCACCTGGAGAGGAATCCAGTACACTTTCAACAGATTGCCAATGGGCTGGATCCACAGCTCAAGCATCTGTCATGCAGTAATCCACGATGCTCTGGAGAAAGGTAGTGCTCCAGAACACATCCAGTTCATCGATGATATCATCATCTGGGGTAAAACTGCTGACGAAGTCTTTGAGAAAGGCAACAAAATCATTGACATTCTTCTGAATGCAGGTTTTGCCATCAAACGAGACAAGGTGAAAGGACCTACCACAGAAATTCAATTTCTAGGATTTCGATGGCAGGATGGATGCCGACACATTCCAGTGGATGTGGTAAACAGAATCTCTACCATGGCAAATCCCATGAACAAGGAAGAGACCCTACGTTTCTTGGGGATAGTGAGATTTTGGAGACTGCACATTCCTGCATACAGTCAGATTGTGAAACCTCTGTATGATGTGACTCAAAAGAGAAACAATTTCCACTGGGGACCTGAACAACAAGTAGCCTTTGACCAGATAAAGGAAGAGGTAGTTCAAGCAATGGGTCTGGGACCTGTCCGAGATGGTCCAGACATTAAGAACATTTTGTACACGGCTGCAAGTGACAATGGTCCAACCTGGTGCTTGTGGCAAAAAGCTCCAGGTGAGACACGTGGACAACCTCTTGGTTTCTGGAGTCAAGGTTACAGAGGTTCAGAGGCTAATTATACTCCAACAGAGAAAGAAATTTTAGCTGCCTATGAAGGAGTAAAAGCGTCTTCTGAAGTAATTGGAACTGAATCACAACTTCTCTTAGCTCCCAGATTACCGGTTTTGAATTGGATGTTCAAAGGCAAAGGCTCCACACCACATCATGCCACAGACTCAACATGGTCTAAGTGGATGGCTCTGATAACACAGAGAGCTCGAATGGGAAATCTTGAAAGGCCTGGTCTAGTGGAGGTGATCTCAAGTTGGCCTGAAGGTATCAACTGTGCTAAACCTCCAGAGGAGAAAGTAACTCGTGCTGAGGAAGCTCCTCCTTACAATGACCTTTCTGATGATGAAAAGAAATACGCTTTGTTCACAGACGGTTCCTGTCGTCTTGTTGGAAACAAGCGAAGGTGGAAGTCTGCAGTGTGGAGTCCAACACGCCGAGTTGCAGAGGCGAAAGATGGAGAAGGAGAATCCAGTCAGTTCGCAGAGGTAAAAGCTGTCCAGCTAGCTCTCGACGTGGCTGAACGTGAGAGATGGCCAAAGCTTTATCTCTACACCAACTCATGGATGGTAGCCAATGCTCCATGGGGTTGGCTAAAGAACTAGAAGAAGAGTGGTTGGCAGAGGAAAGGAAAACCCATTTGGGCAGCCAACCTATGGCAGGACATTGCTGATCGAATCAAGAGAATTCCAGTGAAAGTGAGACACATTGATGCTCACATTCCTAAGAGCAAAGCTACTGAGGAACAACAACACAACCATCAAGCAGATCTAGTTGCAAGAGTTTCTCAAGTAGACATGGACTCTAATCTTGATCTCGACTGGAAACACCGAAGTGAGATATTCTTAGCTCATGATTCATCAGGACATCAAGGCAGAGATGCAACATACCAATGTTGCTCGTGACAGATCCATAGACATTTTCATGGATGCTATCACGCAAGTCATCCATGACTGTGACATTTGTGCGGCTATTAAGCAGGCAAAATGACTTAATCCCTTGTGGTATGGTGACACATGGTCCAAGTACAAGTATGGTGAAGCTTGGCAGATTGACTACATCACTCTACCACGTTCTCATTCTGGTAAGCAATACGTGCTTACTATGGTAGAGGCAAACACTGGATGGTTGGAAACTTATCCAGTTCTACATGCAACTGCACGCAACACCATTCTCGGTCTGGAGAGACAGATCCTGTGGAGACACGGAACTCCAGAGAGGATTGAGTCAGACAACGGAACTCATTTCAAGAACAACCTTGTAAAGAACTGGGCAAAAGAGCATGGTATTGAGTGGATATTCCATATTCCCTACTATGCACCAGCTTCAGGGAAGATTGAACGCTACAACAGTTTGCTGGAGACCACTCTTAAAGCCATGGGGGGTGGATCTTTGAAAAACTGGGAAAAACATTTAGCACAAGCAACCTGGCTGGTAAATAGTAGAGGTTCAGTGAACCGAGCTGGACCTGCACATTCAGATCTGCTACAGAAAGTAGAAGGTGATAGAGTTCCTGTTGTTAGAGGAAAGAATCTATTAGGTAAAACTGTTTGGGTATTTTCACCCTCAGGAGAGGCTAAGCCTGTCCGAGGGGTGGTTTCAGCAGAAGGTCTGGGTCACACTTATTGGGTAATGCAAGAGAATGGTGAAATTCAGTGTATTCCACAAAGAAATTTAACTTTAGCTGAAAGAGGTTAATTTCAAACTGTTGTAGAGCTACATCGTGTCCAAAGGAAGAATCAACGAGGAAATCTACGGTGCACGAACCCTGAGATCCCTGAGAGCCCCGAGTCAACTAAGAGACCCTGAGAATCCCTGTTTCCCTTTTCTTTGCTTCGTCGGCGAAGAAATGAACTGTTTTCCATTTTTCTCATTTTCTGATTTTCTTGGACTTTTGAATCATATACATCTGAGAATAGCCGGAATGGACTATGAACTTTACTTACGAACTGTAAATATCATTTTAGATTGGATGGACAGTGTGAACAGCCAATGAAATTGTTTAGAAGGGGTGGACTGTGACCGGTTGATGCTGTCCCCTTAAGAAAGGGAATATGGTGGATGGAAGTTGGTAAATGAAAAGAATGATCTAAACTAATTTCATTGGTGAAGTGGGAGGAAGCACCTTCTGAACTGGGAGTGCAGGAAGGTATCTTGGGCACTCCGACACTTTTATCTTTAGTCCTTCTTCCGCTCCTCCACAGGGCAGCAGCTCTCTGTGCTGGGCTTTTTGCCAAGGCTTC
Source organism: Melanerpes aurifrons (assembly GCA_011125475.1). Classification (NCBI taxonomy): domain Eukaryota; kingdom Metazoa; phylum Chordata; class Aves; order Piciformes; family Picidae; genus Melanerpes; species Melanerpes aurifrons. Next base: position 2,754,351 of record WWNC01000080.1, on the reverse strand, counting down.
GGCCTTGAAACTGATAAAGGCCTGTATTAACTGCTTTCCAATTAACACAACAGCTTCTAACCTTTTTTTCTCTTTTCTCTCTCTTTCTAACCCGCTCTGGGCAAAGGGGGGGAGAGAGGGGATAGCGAAGGTGGGGAACCCCCTTCGCAGAGGGGGGAAACTCTCATTTCTGTGCTACTTTATTGTATATCTTTGTATATATTGTAAATATTGTAAATTTGTATATATTTCCCTGCATATCCTATATTGCTTTGTAAATATACAGCCCCACTGCTTTGCTAATTCAGCTGTGAGGTTTTTTTTCCTTTCCCTTAAATTTTCTTTCCCTTTACTTTACAGGGGGGAGGGAGGAGGCTTCTTGGCCTTACCCTTCCAACCCCACGACACTGGACTATTCCATATGAAAGGCCCTAAATCAAATACAGACTACCAGTGTAAAGCAAAATAGTACAACCTGCTGAAGTGTCTATCTCAATATCTACCAAATCTGCTGAAGTATCTATCTCAGTGAGCTGGTTTGAGTTTTACCCAGAATCCAAAAGCCCAAATGGAAATAGATTAGGTTCCCTTCCCCTCTCCCTTTTCCTGGTAAGGTAAGCAAATTAGGCAGGATAAAGGAGAGGTAAGATCATGAAAGAAGACGGTCTGGGATGGGTTTGGAAGTAAAAAAGGTAATTTTAAAACAAAATGTTATATCTATATCTATAGATCAGTGACAGGGAAGGTTACAAAGGTATAGGGTAAACAGAAAAATATACAAAACCAGGCCCAGCTGGCATTGGATTCTCTTGATGTAAGTGTCCCTTAGAAATGTGGATGCAGCATGGAAGTAGGCGCCAGCCACATGGTTGATGCAGGAGGGCAGCAGCAGCAGATGGCCTCTCTCTCAAGAGGGCAATACAGGGAAAGATTGAGAACTAGGAGATGCCACCCTTGAAACAGACTTACTGGACAAGAAGTGGGAGTGGAATAGACCAGGGGCACCCCTCCTTCTGTGAGGGAGAAAAGCAAGTTTCTCTCTCTGCCCACCTGGATCAGGCTTCTTTAGTCTATATGGGGGCTGGGTGTAACCTGGCACACTTAGGAAGAGTGGAAGTGCTTCAGCTCTTACTATACAAAGGAAAAACTACAAAGCATTCTAAAGCTCAAGATTTTAACATCTCCTGCTTTACCATTTGAACATTTGGGTAACATGTTTTTACCCATATCAGGGTTTTGTCATTCACTTATAATAAAAGATATAAAAATTAAGGGATATTGCTCCCCTGAAGAACAAGACCACAAGAGTATAAATAAAACAAAACTTAAACACACTCATACATTTTAATAACAGAAAACTGAAAACTCTGAAGTTCAAATAAAACCCAATTGCTACAACCTAATTACATTTCAACTAGTAATATACTAAGCAGTAATGCAGTCTCCTGGAGATGTGATTTGAAAACTTACGTATGTGTGCATGCATTCATATGCATACATACATACATACGTATGCATTTACTTACCTATGATGGAATTAAAAGTAGCCAGTGTCTTTACAAAAGGAAAAATTGCCTAAGAGGAGGTTGGAAGAGAAAAGGAGGAACCAGACAGTTTCCTTATCTATGTGAAGTACCTTATCTTGAACCTATCTGTAAATCAGTAGGGGGCCTGTCTGAGGATGGCAAGACACTAAACTTCTGAACTTTCAGGCCAGGGTGCAGGCTTAATAGACTACTGAATATTAACTTCTCCACCCTGAGAGGTTAGGAACCTAATTTAAATGAACATACGATGTATGATGTGAGGGGTGACATGTAGTAGGCATTTTGGGGAAAACTGTAAATCCTGAGTACCTGAGCCAATGGGGAAAGGGAGAGGGAAATTTGCATCCAAGAATTTAGGATAAAAGGACAGCTGCATCTCCCAGTAAGCTTAGAGACCCCACAAGGAACTGTCCTGTGGACTCTCCCTTTATTTGAATAAAATTTTACAAGACTCCTCTGTCTCCGTTGTGAACAGGAACTTCTAAATCGAGTTAATTTTTCCTTACATGTATATACACAGTTAGTTAGTTAGCTCTACTTTCACCCCTATGCAAGAAAATTAATTTTGCAGTTGCAAAGCTCTGTCATGCCTTTCTTCTCCCCAGTTCCCCAAGTAATATTGTCTAAGCCACATGGCTAATTTTAAGGGTGACCTTTTGTGAGACATGGCAACAAACAGTTGAACTCACCTCTACACCACAATCACCAATTGTAATGGCTGGCTGGAGATAACAGCATCACAGCCAGAGACAGAATGATCATGTAATAGATTTTGAATTATTATTTACATTTTCAGATTCTTTAGAGACTGGAAGAGCTGTAATCAGCCTGAATCCACAAATTCCCTCAGGAGAGAATAATTAGGAAGAGCTCCTTATTAAGAAGTACCACAGAATAACAGAATTGATTCAGGCTTGGAAGGGACACCAAAGATCATTTAACTCCAAGCCCCCTGCCATGGGCAGGGGCATCCTCCACTAGATCAGGTTGCCCAGAGGCATATCCAGCCTGGCCTTAAAAATATCCCAGGATGGGTCTTCCACCACCTCTCTGGGCAACTGGTTCCAGTGTCTCACTACTGTCATGGTGAACTTCCTAACATCTAATCTAAATCTACCCTCCTCTGGCTTGGATCCATTCCCCCTAGTCCTACCAATACCCAACACCCTAAAAAGTCCTTTACCAGCTTTCTTGTATCATGCATCTTCTGTCTCCTTCACAGAATTCAATATATAAAATGACAGGTAGAAAGTGAGTGGCATAACTGAGCAGAGTACAGACATGGGCATTAGAAGATTTCTTTCCTGTCCAGTCATGGATTTGCTCTGTGATAACAGTCAGCAAACTGTTCTGTTGTGTTTCATTTAACCTTTCCAATAAAGAGAAAATTGCAGTCACATCTTACTGTGTGGCCAAGATAATCTTCTTAATATTTGTAAAGCTAAGAAGGGCAGAAGGCAATACCTAACTACAGAGAAAATATTACATTAACTAATTCAGAAGTTCTTTAATAAATCTGCCTTACTAAATGAACTTCTGTGCTTACGCAATGTGGTTAGCAATTTGCAATTCCCCTAGAACTTGTAATATATTTATATGGAGCCCAGTCTTTGCACAATATCATTGCCAAACAGAAACAATATATACAATTATTGAAGAAAATGTGTGGAATTTTTTTTAATACACTCCTATAATAGCTGCATGCAAGCAAGAACTTTAAAAAATATGAAGAATCTCTTATTTTAGTGAAGCATTTGGAGCTGCATAACCCTGAATCTAAATTTGGGCATAGCAACATAAGTGAATTTGACAGTCAGTATTTACATTCTGCACTCCTAGCTTTTTAAAACATAATATTTATTTTTTTTAAACACACATCTGGTATAAAAGTAACTTTTACAGGAGAAAAGTGAGAGATTTATCCTCATCACCTTTAAAAGCAAAGAAAGGGAATGCTTGAACACAAATACTATTTCAGGGGCAGAAATTAGGCACAGAAAAGGAGAAGTGGAGAAGCAAGGGACTGCTCTTGTTTTGACTTACTTCATTTACTGGTGTACCATCTGACCCTGTGAGTAGGTTGTCTGTGCAAAGAGGACAAGGATAGCTGCCCTCGTTCTGGAGTGACCTCACACCTCTGATATACTGCATTGCAGCAGTTTTCCAGCCATGATCACCTGGAGGTCTGAGAACCACTCTGGTTGCATATGTGATAAACAACTAAGAAAAGCAAGTCACAGTATCACAGTATCACAGTCATTGCTCTGAATTCACTTGACTGCTGTCCTAACCTTGAATGGAAAAATTTCAAGGTGTGCAGCAAGGAGGATGCTGTTATCACAGACCTGACTGGCACAAGAAAGCGTTGTAGTTGCAGGACAGAGCATAGGAGCATGGGAACCTGCAAAAATAGGCTGCTGCTCAAATATCAATTTCCTCCATTTCCCTGCCCTACTGCCCAAAGCTACATTAAAGGCTAAACTGCTCTGCTGATGCTTCATGAGGAAGTGGAGTAAAGAAAATCTGTGTATTTGGTATGGACTGTATTGTTCCCTTCTGCCCCACACATTAAAGTCCTATTGTCAACACACAGGGGCTGTACACAGTTGGAACTCCCTCAAAACACACACTCTGCTTCCATGGCCAGGTGGCAACAGCCCCTACAACAGATGCATGGACTGCCACAGGAGGCAGTACCCAGCACCAGATGAGCTGGCCAAGCTGCTCTCCATCATTTTCCACCAGTTCTGGCTCACAGGTGAGGTCCCAGATGAATGGAAACTGGCAAATGTGGTCCCCATCCACAAGAAGGGTCGGATGGAGGAACCTGGAAACTACAGGCCAGTCAGCCTGACCTCAGTGCCAGGGAAAATGATGGAGCAGATTATCCTGGTGGCAATAACTGTGCACCTGAAGGATGGCAAAGGGTTCGGGTCCAGCCAACATGGATTTAGGAAGGGCAGGTCCTGCCTCTTCAACATGATCTCCTTCTATAATCAGGTGACCCGCCTGGTGGATGTGGGGAGGCCTGTGGATGTGGTCTACCTGGACTTCAGCAAGGCCTTTGACACTGTTCCCCGCAGCAAACTGCTGGCTAAGCTGTCAGTTCATGGCTTGGACCACTTACACTCTGTGCTGGGTTAGGAACTGGCTGGAGGGCTGAGCCCAGAGAGTGGTGGTGAATGGTGCCACATCCAGATGGAGGCCAGCCACCAGTGGCGTCCCCCAGGGATCAGTACTGGGCCCCATCCTATTCAATATCTTCATTGATGATCTGGATGAGGGGATTGATTCCATCATCAGTAAGTTGGCAGGTGACTCCAAGTAGGTGTTGGTCAGTTAGAGGGTAGAAGGGCTCTGCAGAGGGACCTCAACCGACTGGACAGATGGGCAGAGTCCAACAGGATGGCATTCAACAAGTCCAAGTGCTGGGTGCTGCACTTCGGCCACAACAACCCCATGCAGAGCTACAGGCTGGGGTCAGAGTGGCTGGAGAACTCCCAAACAGAGAGGGACCTGGGGGTGCTGATTGACAACTGCCTAAACATGAGCCAGCAATGTGCCCAGGTGGCCAAGAAGGCCAATGGCATCCTGGCCTGCATTAGGAATAGTGTGGCCAGCAGGAGCAGGGAAATCATTGTGCCCCTGTACTCTGCATTAGTTAGGCCACACCTTGAGTGTTGTGCCCATTTCTGGGCCCCTCAGTTTAGGAAGGACATTGAAACTCTTGAACATGTCCAGAGAAGGGCAACAAGGCTGGTAAAAGGCCTTGAGCACAAGCCCTATGAGGAGAGGCTGAGGGAGCTGGGATTGTTTAGCCTGGAGAAGAGAAGGCTCAAGGGTGATCTCATTGCTCTCTACAACTACCTGAAAGGTGGCTGTAGCCAGGAAGGAGTTGGTCTCTTCTCCCAGGCAACCAGCACCAGAACAAGAGGACACAGTCTCAAGCTGTGCCAGGGGAAATTTAGGCTCAAGGTGAGGAGAAAGTCCTTCATCAAGCGAGTCATTCGTCATTGGAATGGGCTGCCCAGGGAGGTGGTGGAGTCACCATCCCTGGAGGTGTTCAAGAGGGGATTGGATGTTGCACTTGGTGTCATGGTCTAGTCATGAGGTCTGTGGTGACAGGTTGGACTTGATGATCTTTGAGGTCTCTTCCAACCTTGGTGATACTGTGATACTGTGAAAAGCACACTCTAGCCCTGGGAAACCTTCCTTCTTTGACCAACCCAACAGTGCACTGACCTACAAAAATCGGTCAGACACATTTTTTCGTGTATCCATCCTAAAGCTATGACTAACATTCCCTTGTCACAGACCTGTTGACTGACCTTTCCTATTTCAGCAAGGCTGACTTCAAAACAGGCATCTAGACAGAAGTCTCATCCAGATACAAAAAGGACAGAGGCTATTGATGTATTTCAGGGCTTGCTAGGGTATCACCATTCTTACTTGGCTTGTAAAAGCTGAAACCCTGAATCATGAAACTCAATAAAATGTTACCACCACCAGAGAGTTACAAAACTCAGCAAATTGCATAGAAGACATGCAGAACATGGTTTATTTATTTCTTTTTAGATACTCTACCACCAAACCTTATGTCAGAAAATACTTTGGGCACACAAAGGATATAAGGAAACTCAGGGTAGCAAATCAGGTGAGGTAGGCTAATCATAGGGATTTTTTAATTAATCTTTTACTGCTAGCAGAAGTTAAATAGTGAAACCTATTTTTTTTTCTTGCTTGGAGGAAAACAATAACAACAACAAAACAACAAGTAACCAAGACTGGAAGTCCCACATATCTTTTAGATCCCACATGGATTTAAAATTTTTCTTGTTAAAAAGAGAAAGATAAAATGCCTTTTTTTTTTTTAACCTCTTCCCTTGGGAAAATAGTGTCAAGAACAAACCTGTCATTAAAAGTATGATCAGTAGACTAGGGGTGTCCCCAGTCAGCCTCATGTGTCTTCCAGGCTAGAGGAAAACTCCCTGTAAGGCTGAAAGGGAGTCTGAATTATTAAAGCCAAAAGAATAATCTTCTCAGACTGATCATAGCAGGGCTCCTTTGAGAGCTGGTGGGTTTTTTCCACTGGCAGGCAGACTACATCATACATGAGCTGCATTTAAAGCAGTTATCAGCGTATTTCCATATTGCTTTCTCGAGCAGAATCTTTATTGCTGCACACATTTTCAAAATAAACCCACCACCACTCCACACACATTCCTCCCTCTCCCCTCTCACTCCACTGTTAGAGATGATCAAAAATTAGGATTAGATTCTGCAAAGAACATAATTCCCCCATCACTTTAGTGATTCTACAAGAGGATTTTTTTAGTTGTAAATAATTGCACCTTCAAGTACATAACACAGCAAAACAAAAATCTATGGACACAAGGTTTCCCAGGTAACCTCTTAATCTTTTGTCTTTCTTAGTGACACTGTTTACTGCATTATAAAATCTTGAACAACCTCATTTGTTGCAGACTGAAAGAAGAGGCAGAAAGGCAGAGGGAATCACCCCAGTAAGAGATTGATTCATTTAATATATGAATATTATATGATTGTTTTGATTCCTAAGTACAATTTTTGCGCTATCTGTGTGGAAATGCTGTTTACAAAGTAATACATTTAAGAATGAAAGGAATTTAGTATACTTGTCTCCTACAAGAGTACCATATATTACAAAAGGTTTACTGGAATTCTTGTGAAATATTTCTGGCTTCTTTCATAATTCAGTTGTGTCACTCACATTTTAGTATGACTTTCACACTGAGTATCTCTTCACAAGAAGAAATGTCAATCACACTGCAGACTCATATATAAATAATGACTTGATATAGAAACTGCCTTGAAAATAAGGCATCAGGGAAAACAATGCTGGTATACTGCCAGTTTCTTTTCTCTACGTCAGGTTGTTTTATTTCTAAATTACCCAGGAGAAGGAGCACAGGAAGATGCTAGGGACTGTGTTATTGTCCGCCAGCTTTGCCTGGTGTTATCAGATGGTCTGGAAGCCCCAGTAGAGATGAAAGCTTGTGTTTTGGGAAAATATTGACATGTCACAGACGTGCCTACGTGTATTGAGAAAACCAGTTAAAAAGCCTCCAATTACTAAACCCAAAGGCTTTTCAGGTACCAAGAGCACCATCAGCCATAAGATTTCCCATCTCACTGCCAAACAACTTGCAATAAAGATTCTATTGTCAATTCCTGCAGCAGCCACATCTCACCCTCATTATCCCCTTCAGATCTCTTTCCTGTCCCTGCCCTTTCCAGTCTACTTATCTATATGAAAACTGTCATTTGGGTCTGCTTTGTCAAGGTAGAAGGAGGGGACGAGACAACAACAAAAGATCAATGAGTCTGTATCACTAAGAGATAATGAGCATATTTTTGGAGCCTTCTTTCACCACTGTGGTTCAGTAGCTGATCGGGACCGCTCGTCCGGAACCGCTCCGCTTAAGCTGTGAGCTTCTCGGGGTTTTTTTGCTTTCCTTTCGGGGCTTCGCGAGTCGGGAGGACTGCTGGGAGGGGGAGGAGCCGGCAGGATCGTGCTCACGCGAGCCTGCACAGGCACGGGAGCCTGACGTCAGCCGCAGCAGTTTTAAAAACCGCCCGGGCTGTGCGCGCGGCGCCAGTTTGGCTCAGTAGCTGTCTAACGGCTGGGTGATAAAAAAAAAAACAACAACGAAAACAACCACCCAAACAGAAAAACCAAACCTTAAACGTTGCATCATGGTCGTCACTCGGACGAAGGGTAAAAAAGCAGCATCTGCCCAGACAGGGCTGTTTTACCGACATGCTAACATGCTGGAGTTCAGGCTACCAGCTGCAGAGAGTGCTTCAGCCTGGCACTTGAAATAGAGGGGGAGGGAGAGGACACCTGTGTCCGGTATGAGCAGGTGAATTTTCTCCTCAGCCTGGTGGCAGAGCTGAAGGATGAAGTGGCCGAGCTGAAGGAGGAGGTAGCTAGGCTAAGGACAATAAGGGAAAGCAAAAGGGAGTTAGACTTGTGGGAGAAGGCTCTGCAGATCTCCCCTGCTGAGGGAAGGGTTTCTGGAGGCGGAGAGGGATGGATACAGGTCCCTGCCAGGGGTGGCAAGAGAAATCCACCCCGACCCTCTCCTCCTCCTCCGCTGCCCTTGCATAATAAGTATGAGGCCCTGCAGGCTGAGGGCAGTAAGGATGAGAGGGCTGAGGCTGAGGAGCAGGCATCCAGAGGGGAGCCTAAGGCCAAGCGGACCCCACCAGCTGTAACGACCAGCTCCGGGGGGAAGCCTAAGCCCAAGCGGTCCCCACCAGCTATAACGACCAGCTCCACAAAGAAAAGGAGAAGGGTTATAGTTGTTGGGGACACTCTCCTGGGGGGTACTGAGGGACCCATATGTCGTCCCGACCCATCCCACAGGGAGGTCTGCTCCCTACCAGGGGCAGGGGTTAGGGACATTGCAAAGAGAATCCCTAAATTAATCCAGTCCTCTGACTATTACCCTCTGTTGGTAATACAGGCTGGAAGTGATGAGATTGACAGGAAGGGCACCAGGGCGATTAAGAAGGAGTTCAGGGCCCTTGGACAATTGATTGATGGGGCAGGAGCTCAAGTGGTGCTCTGCTCAGTTCCCTCAGTGGCAGGGGTGTACACTGAGAGGAACGGGAGAACCTACACCATCAACAATTGGCTCGGGATGGTGCCAGAGGCAGAACTTTGGGTTCTATGACCATGGGACAACTTTCACCGCACCTGACCTGCTGAGTCCTGATGGGGTGCATCTATCTAGAAGGGGTAAGAGAGTCCTGGCACTGGAGTTGGCAGGGCTCATTAGGAGGGCTTTAAACTAGGTCTGAAGGGGGTGGGTGAGGCAATCCGTCCCTCTGCAGAGGTAAGAGTAGGGCACAAGGTAGGGTCAGTTGAGAAGTCAGGAACCCAGCTGCGATACATGTACACCAATGCACGCAGCCTGGGCAACAAGCAAGAGGAGTTGGAGGTCCTAATCCATCAGGGCGACTATGATGTAGTTGCCATCTCAGAAACTTGGTGGGACAGCACCCATGATTGGAGTGCTACAATGGGGGGTTACAGGCTCTTTAGGAGAGACAGGCGAGGGAGAAGAGGAGCAGAGGTGGCTCTGTATATTAGAGAGTCAATCTCTGCCACACAACTTGAGGTGGAAGATGAGGTAGTTGAGAGCCTGTGGGTTAAAATCAGAGGACAGCCTAACAAGTCTGACATCCTGATTGGAATCTGTTACAGACCACCCAACCAGGATGAGGAGGCTGATGAGTTGTTCTACAAGCAACTGGAGGCTGTCTCAAGATCATCAAATCTTGTCCTTGTTGGTGACTTCAACCTCCCAGATATCTGCTGGGAACTTAATTCAGCAGGGAGGAGGCAGTCCAGAAGATTCCTGGAGTGAATGGAGGACTGCTTCCTGACACAGCTGTTAAGAGAGCCTACCAGGGGACAGGCTCTGCTTGACCTGCTGTTCTGCAATAGGGAAGGGCTGGTGGGAGACGTGATCGTGGGAGGCTGCCTAGGGTGCAGTGACCACGAGATAGTGAAGTTTTCAATATGCAGGGAGATAGGGAGGAGCACCAACAGAACCTTCACCTTGGACTTCTGAAGGGCGAACTTCAGCCTGTTTAAGAAACTTGTCTGCAAAGTCCCCTGGGTACCAGCCCTCATGAACCAAGGGGTTCAGGAGGGTTGGACCTACTTCAAACAGGAGCTCTTGAAGGCACAGGAATTGGCAGTTCCCACGTGCCGGAAAACAAGCCGTCGGGGAAGGCGACCGGCCTGGATGAGTAAGCAGCTCCTGGAGGATTTAAGGGGGAAGAAGAGGCTGTATCACCTTTGGAAGGAGGGGAAGGCTTCTCGAGGTATGTTCAAGGAAGCTGTTAGATTATGTAGGAATAAAATTAGGGAGGCTAAGGCCCAGCTGGAACTGAAGCTGGCCACCTCAGTCAAAGACAATAAAAAGCATTTTTATAAATATATTAACAATAAGAAGAAGGGCAGGAAGAACCTGCACTCCCTAGTGGACCTGGAGGGGAACACGGTGACTGAAGATGAGGAGAAAGCTGAGGTCCTGAACACCTTCTTTGCCTCAATTTTTAACAGCAAGGCAGGAGTTCAGGACAAGTGGCCTCCGGAGCTGGGAGATGGGGTCGGGGAGCAGTGTAATGCCCCAGAAATCCATGAGGAATTAGTTCGGGACCTGCTGAGCCACTTGGACACTCACAAGTCCATGGGACCGGATGGGATCCATCCTAGGGTGCTGAGAAAGCTGGCAGATGGGCTGGCCAAGCCACTCTCCATCATTTTCCTCCAGTCCTGGCTCACAGGTGAGGTCCCAGATGACTGGAAACTGGCAAATGTGGTCCCCATCCACAAGAAGGGTCGGATGGAGGAACCTGGAAACTACAGGCCGGTCAGCCTGACCTCAGTGCCAGGGAAAGTGATGGAGCAGATTATCCTGGCGGCAATAACTGCGCACCTGAAGGATGGCCAAGGGCTCAGGTCCAGCCAACATGGATTTAGGAAGGGCAGATCCTGCCTCTCCAACCTGATCTGTTTCTGTGATCAGGTGACCTGTCTGGTGGATGTGGGGAGGCCTGTGGATGTGGTCTACCTGGACTTCAGCAAGGCCTTTGACACCATCCCCAACAGCAAATTGCTGACTAAGCTGTCAGCCCGTGGATTGGACCATTACACTCTGTGCTGGGTTAGGAACTGGCTGGAGGGCCGGGCCCAGAGAGTGGTAGTGAACGGTGCCACATCCAGCTGGAGGCCAGTCACCAGTGGTGTCCCCCAGGGATCAGTGCTGGGCCCTGTCCTCTTCAACATATTCATCGATGATCTGGATGAAGGGGTAGAGTCAGTCATCAGCAAGTTTGCAGATGACACAAAGTTACGGGCAGATGTTGGTCAGTTAGAGGGTAGAAAGGCTCTGCAGAGGGACCTCGACCGACTGGACAGATGGGCAGAGTCCAACAGGATGGCATTCAACAAGTCCAAGTGCTGGGTGCTGCACTTTGGCCATGGCAATCCCATGCAGAGCTGTAGGCTGGGGTTGGAGTGGCTGGAGAGCTCCCAAACAGAGAGGGACCTGGGTGTGCTGATCAACAGCCACCTGAATATGAGCCAGCAGTGTGCCCAAGTGGCCAGGAGAGCCAATGGCATCCTGGCCTGCATTAGGAATAGTGTGGCCAGCAGGAGCAGGGAGGTCATAGTGCCCCTGTACTCTGCATTGGTTAGGCCGCACCTTGAGTACTGTGCCCAGTTCTGGGCCCCTCAGTTTAAGAAGGACATTGAGACACTTGAAAGCGTCCAGAGAAGGGCAACAAGGCTGGTAAAAGGCCTTGAACACAAGCCCTATGAGGAGAGGCTGAGGGAGCTGGGATTGTTTAGCCTGGAGAAGAGGAGGCTCAGGGGTGACCTCATTGCCCTCTACAACTACCTGAAAGGTGGTTGTAGCCAGGAAGGAGTTGGCCTCTTCTCCCAGGCAACCAGCACCAGAACAAGGGGACACAGTCTCAAGCTGTGCCAGGGGAGGTTTAGACTCGAGGTGAGGAGGAGGTTCTTCACCGAGCGAGTCATTTGGCATTGGAACGGGTTGCCCAGGGAGGTGGTTGAGTCATCGACCCTGGAGGCGTTCAAGGGGAGATTGGATGTGGCACTTGGTGCCATGGTCTAGTCATGAGGTCTGTGTTGATAGGTTGGACTCGATGATCCTCGAGGTCCTTTCCAACCTAAGTGATACTGTGAAATGTCAGTGTGCACCTTGCATTCTGATGTACTAGCCACTAGTGTTCCTCAACTACAAAGAGGAAGAAAACCATGTCCTTTTTTAATCCTTTTACATTCATTTGAGATGATGATGAAAAACTGTCCTGCATTTCAGCATGTACTCACAGAAGGAAAAGAATTCTTAGTTTTGTTTTACTGTTCCATCAAACCACTGCAGCCTGTCATCATGAGCCCACCACTTTCTGGATTCATCCCTAATGTGATTTAGATTAGAGTCACAAGGAAACACACAGTTAGGAACCTGCACATTGCTAACAATTATCAAGGACGTAAGAGAAAACAATGATGCTAATGAAATGGAAAGGTCAGAACTGACTCTTGTACCTTGAATACTAAATAGACAAACAGTGCCTGGACACATTCAATTACACTTCCATATTTTTGCTGCAGCAAAATTCCACGTTACAATTAATTCACAAGATTAAAACTAGACACAAAGGAAACATGGCCTACCTTTAGTAAGAGCAATATATGATAGACGGCAAATAAAGCAGAATATTCACCGGTAATAGCTTGCAGCATCTCAGTGAGACAGAACTTTTGAGACTCCCAAAGTAAAAACCAGTAACAGTTATTTAAAAATTACTAAATGAGATGGATTTCATTTGATAGTCATATGAAACAATACAATGCCGTTTAGTCCACTTGGTCATTTTTTGTTGTAAATAAACATCAGAACACAAATAATGAATGTTTTGCAACTAAATTGAAGCAGAAGACAAAGAAAAATGTGTAGTTCCTATCTGCAAAAGCAAAGGCAGGGATTACCCAAGATTATTATTTCATAGAAGTTATTCTGGAATAATTCTCCACAAGACTATTAACTGATTGAGACCCTGATCAGTTTTTATTGCAAAGTGGTGCCTTCTGATAGAAGAGCATCCTGCAAGAACCACTTCCTTTTTCTGTGACCGGCTGGCTGTCCAGCTCATCATGGGAGTAAGGCAGAAGATGGAAAAGAGAGGGTGTACTGTCATTATGATTGTAACAACTTCAGTATCACAGGCACCACTTCTAATTGCAAAAATACCACCTTTTGGGAGTACTTCAGTGGGGAAAGAAGTTTTGCCAGCTTCAATGCACTGCCTCTGTGAGGAAGCAAAAGCTCTACAGGACTAGAATATTGAGATGCAGCTTGCAATCTTGCTGATATCACTCTTCCCTTTTAAAATGTTCCATTAGCTTATTAAAAAACAAAACAACATTATCTCATCACAGGTGACTAATCTTGAAAGTTCTTCAAATAGCTGTGCTATTTAGACAGATGACCATAATTCTTAAAAGCTCTCTATTAACTGGCTTGATTAGATATGCACAAAGTAAAAGATAATTGAGAAGTCTGAGGAAGGACCAAGTGCATCAACAGTTTTTGATATGCAGAACCCTCTACTTTTGTATCGAGCTCAAAGATGGATAGTACCAAAGAATGAAGACACCATCATCTGACAGCAATTACAACACATGGCATGCAACTAATGGGTGTCTCCTCCATCCCAGATCCAAAGAGTGTGCCTGCCCTATTCAAATCCAAAATCTCACAGTTGTAAGGTGTAATACACAGTTTCTGTTCCCAGTGAGGAAAGAGCCTAAGCCAGCTTCTCATATTTCTGTTTTTTACCAAGTTAAAGGACTTGCTGATTTTACCAACCTGCTGTAGGTGGTGAGCTCTGCTGTAGGTACAGGTCTGCCTCCTGCAACCAGACATCATGAGACCACCATGCAGGTACAGGCTTCCACAATGACTTCACTAGGATCAATACTACCAGAACACCCTGTCTGCACAGACATTTTCAGGGGATTTTGTGAATGAAAAGCTTCCAAATTATAAAATTATTGTTAAGATAATCCTATCATCACAGCAGCAGCAACTGATTTTCTATCAGTGTTACCTGGTATAGCCTGAAGGCAACCTAACCAGAAGCAGCTACCTGTGAACAGCCCTGGCCTTAGAGTGCTGTTACATTCATAGATTCATACAATGCAATGCTGGAAGAGACCTCAAGGATCATCTAGTCCAACCTTTCAGGATAAGAATATAGTTTAAATGAGATGGTGCAACACCTTGCAAGCTGGGCCTTGAAACTGTCTAATGCAGGGGAAGGCCCTGAAACTGTTTACTGTAGGGGAACAAAACTGTCTAATGTAGGCCATTTCCAGTTCTGAAGTTTCATAGTTTCATTCAGGGTTGGAAGGGACCACAAGGATCATCTAGTTCCAACCCCCCTGCCATGGGCAGGGAAACCCCACACTAGATCAGGCTGGACAGAGCCTCATCCAGCTTGCTCTTAAACACCCCCAGGGACGGGGCTTCGACCACCTCCTGGACAACCCATTCAGGGTCTCACCACTCTCATGGTGAAGAACCTCCTCCTCACATCCAGCCTGAATCTCCCCACCTCCAGCTTCATTCCATTCCCCTAGTCCTATCACTACCTGACATCCTGAGAAGTCCTTCCCCAGCCTTCCTGTAGGCCCCCTTCAGATACTGGAAGGCCACAATTAGGTCACCTCGGCCTTCTCTTCTGCAGACTGAACAGCCCCAACTCCTTCAGTCTGCTCTCATAGGAGAGGTGCTCCAGCCCTCTGATCATCCTCGTGGCCCTTCTCTGGACACGTTCCAGCACCTCCACATCCCTCTTGTAATAGGGACTCCAGAACTGGACACAGTACTCCAGATGGGGTCTCACCAGGGCTGAGTAGAGGGGAGGATCACCTCCCTCGACCTGCTAGCCACACTTCTCCTGATGCAGCCCAGGATCTGATTGGCTTTGTGGGCTGCAAGTGCACATTGAGCTCATGTTGAGCTTTTTGTCCACCAGCACCCCCAAGTCTCTCTCCTCAGGGCTACTTTCCAGCCAGTCACTGCCCAGCCTGTATTTGTGCCTGGGATTGCCTCCACCCAGATGCAGGACCCTGCACTTGCTCTTATTGAACTTCATGAGGTTGGCTTGTGCCCACCTCTCCAGCCTGTCAAGGTCCCTCTGGATGGCCTCCTTCCCTCCAGCGTGTCTGCTGCACCACACAGCTTGGTGTCATCAGCAAACTTGCTGAGGGTGCACTCAATGCCACTGTCCATGTCACCCACAAAGATGTTGAACAAGACAGGTCCCAGGACTGATCCCTGAGGGACTCCGCTTGTCACTGGCCTCCACTGGGACATGGAGCCATTGACAGCCACTCTTTGGGTGCGGCCATCAAGCCAGTTCCTTATCCATCTAGTGGTCCACCCATCAAACCCATGTGTCACCAGTTTGGAGACCAGGATGTGGTGCGGGACAGTGTCGAAGGCTTTGCTCAGGTCCAGGTAAATGACATCAGTTGCTCGCCCCTCATCTATTAATGTTGTCACCTGCTCATAGAAGGCCACCAGGTTGGTCAGGCAGGATTTGCCCTTGGCAAAGCCATGCTGACTGTTCCCAATCACCTCTTCACTATTCTTTTGAGCGAGTAGTGACTCCAGGAGGATCTGCTCCATGATCTTTCCAGGCACAGAGGTGAGACTGACTGGCCTGTAGTTCCCTGGTTCCTCCTTCTTACCCTTTTTGAAGATGGGGGCAATGTTTCCCCTTTTCCAGTCTGTGGGGACTTCACCAGATTGCCATGACTTTTGAAATATAATAGAGAGGGGTTTAGCAACCTCATCTGCCAGTTCTCTCAGCACCCGTGGGTGTATCCCGTCGGGTCCCATGGACTTGAACACTTTCAGGTTCTTCAGATGATCACGAACCTGATCTGCACTTACAATGGGCAGTTCTTCCTCCCCGTCCCTGGCTTTGACTTCCATAACGTCAGGAGTGTGGCTAGAGGCCCTTGCAGTGAAGACTGAGGTAAAGAAGTTATTAAGTACCTCAGCCTTTTCCTCATCACTTGTGACCATGTCACCATTTTCCTTTCTGAGGGGGCCCACACCTTCCCTAGTCTTCTTCTTCCCATTAATATACCTGTAAAAGTTCTTAGTGTTCCCTCTAATCTCCCTGGCTAGATTCAATTCAAACTCTGCTTTGGCTTTCCTAACCAGGACTCTCGCTGCTCGGGCAGCTTCCTTATATTCCCCCTGTTCTACCTGTCCTTCTCTCCACTTCCTGTAGAGTTTCCTGAAGTTAACTGAATTACTAAAATCCCTTTTCTTTCTAAAATAGAATCACTTAATTTTTGAGAGCCATTCTGAATACACCAGTGTCCTGAAGGGACAAAAGGCCTCAAAAATGCTCTGAACCAGACAATGGGGCAGGAGCCAGCAGGTCTGTTTTTTTCAGGAAAATGCCCACCTTGCCCAGGCTCATTTGAACATGTCCTGGAGCCCAAGTGGGCCAGGTGTGTGCGCCTTTGGCCACGTTTGGAGAAAACCCTTTCATAGGTTACAGCGTCGGGATTTTATGTCTCAATCTTTGTTGTCACTGGCCATTATTGTCTTGGGAAATCTGTAAGTACCAGCCCAAAGATCCAGAGCTTTCCCTTGCAATTGCCCAAGCTCTGGGAGAAATCACAAGCCTTGCTTGGAAGCCGAGCTGTGCTTCAGTTTACCCAGAAAGGACTGCAAAGAGCCCTCACTGTTAAGTGTTGTAAAGCCCAGGAGCAGAGTGGACATGTCCTGCCGGGCCAAGAGGCGAATCCCTGGAGAAGCTGAGTCCCCAGGACAGTTTCATTTTTCTGGAAGAAGTGATAAGTGCCGCTGCGAAGGAATGCAGCAGAACCACCTCTTTTCTACAAAGCTTTCAGCTACAAAACCTTTGGGAATAAATCCTGTACCTCAGCAACAAGCTGCAGACACCAACAGAAAGTGAAACTGTGCTCCTGCAGCTTTCACCTGGTCGACACCATTTTGGTTTTGTTTAAATTCTCACGTGTGCCACGGGATACCACAATCAGTGAGTAATTACAACATCTGATTTTTGACAAGCATCTATTAAAGGTCTGTTGCCCTAGGGAAATTTGGAGTTCCCTCCACACCCCCTTGTGGGCAATCTTCGCCTTTGTTGCCTATGTTCCTTTTTTTCCTTTACGGTTTAAAGTGCTGTTTGTTGTTTCTGTACATATTGTTTAAATTGTTACTTCTTCCTGCTGGTGAGATATCTGTTCCACAACCGAATATTTCAAACCAGTAAACAGGTTTTTTAAATATTTTATGTGGGATTTTTTAATGATTAATAAGGATATTAATATTTTTATTACTTGTTCTGCCTTTTTATGATCACAACAACCAGCAGCATAACTAACAGGTTTCAGCATTTTATTACATTGTTATAAAATGCAATCAATATTGGTATTACTGAGACCTACCCTGTTAGGGTACAAGAGAAGATGAGCTCTTTTACTTAGAGTATGAGCATGGGCCTTGAAGCTTAAATTATGGGGTTTTCCTGATGTTTCACAATAAAGAGAAAAGTGTGGCATAATTAAATATATTAAAAGTGAGCTGCCTATCAATGGTAAGTAAAATGAACTTGCAATATTATAATTACAGCTAATCGGCATTAATTTCAGATGTAAAATCTGCAGGGTTACTAAGTGGCAGCATTAAAAAGACATAAAACTGAAAAAAGGCAAGACAATTTTCTTATGTAAATATGAAACATGTTCTATCAACCAAAGACAACTTTTTAAAATGGAAAACACAGGTGAAAACCTTTTTGTTTTTTCCCCCAGAAAATATAAGACTTTCCTTATTAGTGAGGACATTCCAAAGGTTATTAGAGTTTCCAAAAGTAGTTAATGCCATCAGCCTATGGATTTAAAATGTTTACTTGCAAGGGAATATACTAGAAAGTACGGGTAGCCACAGACTCCTGCTAAACATTCCTCTCACCAGCAATGCCCGACCCTCATCTGCTGGTCAAGATTAATGTAGGTAAACTGAAAGACAAGTTTTCTCCCCTACTGTGCTTCCCTATAAAATGAGAAGACAAAATCAGAAATCAGTGCAATAAACACAGCCTTCTTTACAGGAGTGCCGTCATCCGCTTCCACAGCGTCCTTCCAGTTCTCCATCTGTTTCTTAAGGTTTAAATATTATAGTTATGGGATAGTTTTGTCTGTCTTACCAGCCCTATTGTCTTCCGGGTATGGCCGGTAACAGTATTTTGGTGTCTTACACTCCAAGAATGTCTTCCCTTTGATACCTGATTTGAAATGTCATAAGCAAAAGATGAAAGCTTTTGGCTGGGGCAATTGGAGCTGCTCACAGGGTGCATGTTTCTTGGTGTGAAAAAGCAAACCAACATGGTGTGTTTTTGTGTTTGCCTGGAACCCCCCTCCATATCAGGGAGTGTCTTAATACCCACAGCAATGATAACAAGGTGATGCTGAAGTAGCCATGACATTTCAAAAGTAGAATGCAAAATTTCATCAGATTAAAATTTAAAGCTACTAATGTCTCTCTTAATTTCTTGATTGATGCCAGTAAGTAAGCAAGAAACTACTTTAAAGAGCCTGGTCTACCACAGAAAAGGTTAATGAACCCTAACAGGACAGATACAGCTTACACAGCAAGACCATTTGTGCTGACACATCTTATTACACTGTCACAGAAGAAATAACCTATATTGAGTTGTTTGTCCAAATTAGTTGCGTTTGCACTAGATATTTGCTCTGCTGGTATAAAAATGCTGATTGATTTTTTTTTTTTCCCCACAACCCTCACAGCCATCACTAGTCTTGAAAAAACTCTTTACGTTGACCTGTCCAAATGCCTTTCCTCCTCCTTTCTCTATTGTCTGTTTCAAAAACCCTTGTTCAAAAGGATAGCAACATTTCTGTGTATATCCTTAAGCATTTGTTGTTTACTTCCCCTAATGATTTCTTAAGAAGCTTATTTTAGGGGCAGAGGTTAGGGATAAGTCTTTTAAATTTTTTATTTAATGAGACCTCATAAATTATTTCTGTTACTGAATTCTCAGAAACAAACTCTGAATGGAAAATTTTGGTAGTATCATTTAGTACACACATAATTCCCCAAAACATATAGGAACTTGTAGACACATCACTGTGGACTCAGGAGTGCATTTCTTTTCTCCTCTGCCTGTCCAGTCCAAAATAAGGTGTTCACAGATTACAATTTCTGATAACCCATAAAATCAAGGATGACCATCCAGAAATTTCTTATATTATTTCATTGCTTCAGTGTTTGTCTGCTCCCTCTTAATCTGTATTAAGGAGATTGAATAGACAAATAACTTTGTAGATGCAAGAATACTAACCACACTAAGGCAAATTGCATTTGCTAGAAAAAGAGAAGTAGGCTTTTTAGCACATTCCCTTGCAAGCGCATTTGGAGCTTAGTCTGGCCTCTGTTGTGAAGGACAACAAAAAGTCCTTCTATAAATACATTAATAGTAAGAGGAAGGGAAAGGACAACCTCCACTCCTTGGTGGACACGGAGGGGAACATTGTATCAAGGGATGAGGAAAAGGCAGAGATACTTAACACCTTCTTTGCCTCAATTTTTACTAGCAGGACAGAATGTCTTCCAGACAGCTGGCCTCCAGAGCTGGCAGAAGGAGCCAGGGAGCAGCATAGTTTTCCACTGTTCCAAAATGGGGTAGTTGGTGATCTGCTCAGCCGCCTGGATCCCCACAAGTCCATGGGACCAGATGGGATCCATCCTAGGGTGCTGAGAGAGCTGGCAGAGGAGCTGGCCAAGCCACTCTCCATCATTTTTCAGCAGTCCTGGCTCACTGGCGAGGTCCCAGAGGACTGGAAGCTGGCCAACGTGGTGCCCATCCACAAGAAGGGCCGGTTGGATGAGCCAGGGAATTACAGGCCTGTCAGCCTGACCTCAGTGCCAGGCAAGATCATGGAACAGGTCATCCTGAGTGCATTAACACAGCACTTAGAGGATGGCCAAGGGATCAGGCTCAGCCAACATGGATGTAGGAAGGGCAGGTCCTGCCTGACCAACCTGATCTCCTTCTATGATCAGGTGACCCATCTGGTGGATGTGGGGAGGCCTGTGGATGTAGTTTACCTGGACCTCAGCAAGGCCTTTGACACCGTTCCCCATAGCAAACTCCTGGCCAAGCTGTCAGCCCATGGCTTGGACAGCAGCACTCTGAGCTGGGTTAGGAACTGGCTGGATGGCCGAACCCAGAGAGTGGTGGTGAATGG
Organism: Melanerpes aurifrons; assembly: GCA_011125475.1. Classification (NCBI taxonomy): domain Eukaryota; kingdom Metazoa; phylum Chordata; class Aves; order Piciformes; family Picidae; genus Melanerpes; species Melanerpes aurifrons. The sequence continues at coordinate 2,733,915 of WWNC01000080.1, read as the reverse complement.
TGTCACATCCGGCTGGCGGCCAGTCAGTAGTGGAGTCCCCCAGCGATCAGTGCTGGGCCCCATCCTCTTTAACATCTTTGTTGATGATCTGGATGAGGGCATTGAGTCTATCATCAGTAAATTTGCAGATGACACCAAGCTGGGGACAGGAGTTGATCTGCTGGAGGGTAGAGAGGCTTTGCAGAGAGACCTCGACAGGCTGGACAGATGGGCAGAGTCCAACGGCATGAAATTTAATGCATCCAAGTGCCGGGTTCTGCACATTGGCCACAACAACCCCATGCAGTGCTACAGGCTGGGGTCAGAGTGGCTGGAGAGCAGCCAGGCAGAGAGGGACCTGGGAGTGCTGGTTGATGGTAGGCTGAACATGAGCCTGCAGTGTGCCCAGGCAGCCAAGAGGGCCAATGGCATCCTGGCCTGCATTAAGAACAGTGTGGCCAGCAGGAGCAGGGAGGTCATTCTGCCCCTGTACACTGCACTGGTTAGGCCACACCTCGAGTACTGTGTCCAGTTCTGGGCCCCTCAGTTTAGGAAGGATGTTGACTTGCTGGAACGAGTCCAGAGAAGGGCAACGAAGTTAGTGAGGGGCTTGGAACACAAGCCCTATGAGGAGAGAGACTGAGGGAGCTGGGGCTGCTTAGCCTGGAGGGGAGGAGACTCAGGGGTGACCTCATTACTCTCTACAACTACCTGAAGGGGGGTTGTAAACAGGCAGAGGTTGGTCTCTTCTCCCAGGCAGCCAGCACCAGAACAAGAGGACACAGTCTCAGGCTGCACCAGGGGAAGTTCAGGCTGGAGGTCAGGAGGAAGTTTTACACGGAGAGAGTGATTGCCCATTGGAATGGGCTGCCTGGGGAGGTGGTGGAGTCGCCGTCACTGGAGGTGTTCAGGAGGAGACTTGACAGGGTGCTTGGTTACATGGGTTAGTTGATTAGGTGGTGTTGGGTGATAGGTTGGACGTGATGATCTTGAAGGTCTCTTCCAACCTGGTTTATTGTATTGTATTGTATTATTGTATTGTATTGTAAGTTTCCTAATATAAGATATAAGCAGCAACTGCCAGAGAAAAAAGAACTGAGCACATCTTTTCAGCTTCTTTTTGAATACACAGGCAAAGACCAAGACTTGTATATATTTCAGAAATGCAAATTCTATTCATCCAATCAGAATTTTGGGGGACAACTAGACATACAGTAATTGACAAAATTGAAAAGTTTTTAACAACTGTTTGGAAATTACTAATAGTTCTTGTTAAAGTTCAAGTAATTTGCAAACTATTCCTTCTGCTATAAACAACACATACCCTGCTGCCACATACCCACTAAGAGAGGATCCTCCTGGTTTTGCAGAACACTTTATTACCACCTTATAGGTCAGTAAAGCATAAGAGCAAATACTTTTATCAAAACAGAAACTTAGCATAATCACAGAATTACAGAATGTTAGGGATTGGATAGGACTTCAAAATATCATCTAGTCCAAATACCCACAAGAGCAGAATCACCTAGAGCCAGGTTTTGAATGTCTCCAGAAAAGGGGACTTCACAGCCTCTCTGGGCAGCCTGTTCCAGTGAAAAGGCTTTTCCTTATGTTCATGTAGAACCACCTATGCTCCAGCTTGCACCCACTGACATTTGTCCTATCACTGGACACCATGGGAGCTTGACTCCATCTTCCTAACACTAACCCTTCACATATTTATAAACACTAATGAGGTCACCCCTCAGTCTCCTCCAAGCTAAAGAGCCTCACCTCCCTCAACCTTTCTTCATAAGGGAGATATTCCACTCCTTTAGTCATCTTTGTGGCTCTGTGCTGGATTCTTTCAAGCAGTTCCCTGTCCTTCTTGAGCTTGGGGGCCCAGAACTAGACACAGTATTCCAGATGTGATCTCACCAGGGCAAAGTAGAGGGAGGGGAGAACCTTTCTCAAGCTACTAACCACACTCCTTCTAATACACCACAGAATGCCACTGACCTTCTTGGTCATACATCAAACTCAGCACTTTCTTACTCCCTTCTGTAAACACCTCTGAACATATTTTTAAGCACTAGCCTTGAAAACACATTATTGGATGTCACCAACATTCCTGAAGTCTTCACAGCAGTATTGCTAACTGTCTGATGATGGGAGATAAAATTATTCATGTACAGTCTCTGCACACTCCAGCTAAATTAAGGTGCATAGCAAATAATTTGTTAGATTGAATTAACCAGCAAGAGGTTTTTTCCAAACCTGCAATTTCTTATAACAATGTTAAAACTACAAAAAAACAACCAACCAACAACAACAAAAAGCAGTAAGTAAAGAAGGGCAATCTCTAGGTTCTATGATCTTTTTCATTCTTTATTCATGAATCTGTACTAACCACATTTTAAGCTTTTCTTTACAGAACATCACCACCTAGTGACTGTAAGTGCTTGTGAGAGCTTCTAGAAACTATCTGACCTTAAGAAGAGAAGGTTAATGGGAAGAAAAATTAAAATGAGAATGAGGAACAATCTCTTTTTGTTATTTACAATGGGAAAAAATCATAAGCAAGCTGGAAGATTACATTCTCATGAAATATAAGATTTTTGTAGATTGATTCAATTATTAACAATTAAGTAAAAATATTTATCATTTTAGATATGAAAAGTGGGCTTTTAGCCCACACTATCTCAGATCAGTTTACCTCAGCAATATCATATATAACTAGAAATAAACTGAAATGCAAAAAAATTTCAAGGCAAAAATTCAGACAATGTAAGGAAAACCTTTTCAGAAGTAACACCTATTCACTGGAGATACAGTGTCTTGATTTTGTGTCATATTTTAAAACTAGGCTGTACATACCATGGGATTTAAGCCCATATTTACCACCATTGCATATAGGCCACCAAATATTTTTTCCTTGGAGTTTTTATGGGCTCTCAAGTATCTCAGAATCAAAACAGAGACATCATACATAGTTTCTCCCAAACAAATAATTTGTTTTTACCACCATTATTACAGTGTTTCTTTCTCTGAAATCATACCACCACTCCAGTTATACTCTCTTTACAAGATGGAAATGCCAAAAAAAAAAAAAAAAAAAAAAAAGACTACCTCAATATGTACTTTACCTTTACGAAACATTTAAAGAAAAGAAAAAAAACACACAGATCTTTGAAGATGTGTACACAGATCTGCAAAATTAAATGTCATTGCTATTCTTTGCTAAATGTAACCAGGAGATAGCACAAATTTAAAAGCAAGTTAGATGATATTGTTCCCAACATCATGTCTCAAAAGTGAACATAGTTGGTGTTTTCAGCTTAATCAGACACTCAGCAAAGCCAAGCAGTCAGTCTCACAAGTCTCTGTCGAAATAAAGGGAGTAGCCAGACAATTAAATTACTTCACAGTCAATTTAACTTGAGAATAATGACCTCAGCAGCTTTTTAGGGAAGCTGACTCCAGTATATTGCTAAAGTGCTTTGCCATTTAACATGCTTGCTAAGCTGTTTCCCCCCTACTTTTTTCACTACCGAGAAGTATATATTCATATGTACTTCATATGTATCTTATTCATGCCTTTCCTGCCTATTAAGTTCAGTTCATTCCCCTGTTTTTATGCTTTGTGAATGACTTTTCCCATAGCTGCCAGGAGAATCCTTTCAGGGGGAACTGCACACATAATGCAGTGATTAAAAATAATGGCAGAAGAAATTAGCAAGGAAAAAAGCAGGGTAAGAAAGGTACTATTTGAGTTTAATTAAAAAACTCTGTGTCTGTGTTGAATTAAAAAACTCTGTGATGTTCTAAGTTGTTTTATGATGCATTGAGTTGCATTCAAAAATCTGAATACAGACCCACTGAACTAATGCTTGTTTTGCTATAGAAATCAGTCAAAACAGGGTGAAATCATAGTTAAAATACCGAGCTTTACCCCCATCTTTCTGAAGATGGTTCTTTCTTGAAGGTGAGATTTATTCAATATCTTTTTTTCTCATTGTTTGCAAGAGTATAAATAACCTTTTCACTATGAATTTAATTCAGACCAGTATTCAATTTTGTATATTTAAGAAGCATCACTAATAACAATGAAGTCACCAATAAGCTATGATTAACAGAAGTAAAATATACGTCTTGTACTGTAATTTTTAAAGAAAGCAGATAAGACAACTTACCTGTTGAGTCCTTTAGTAGGCTCACTCGAAAATATTTTGAAGCTATTGAGTAGTACCTAAGCCTACAAATAACACCTTAGTAAAATTATTTTACCTGAAAAGCTATAGATGGAAAGTAAAAGAAATTGTCCAACAACAGGCTACAAACTAGTTTTAGTTTAGCACTAAGTGTCACAGTTTTATCCTGTGATGATACTTTATCTTTCAGTAATTAAAGAAAATGTAGACCTCTCTCACTAAAACTAAATTACTCAGTGATGTTCTCATTTATTTAGTACAGTAAATTGTTTCTTTTGGCTTCCTCTGCCATGAACATTACCTTTAAAGTCAGACTTCCTGAGTTAATGATTATAAACATATTTAGCAGTAATCCTAACATCTTTTTTCTGTAGCCTTAACAATCCTCCAATTTTATTTTTTTTACATTCATAACTATTATAATTTCTCTCAGGCAAAAGAAATGTATGTCTGCTTCTCACATCCTCAAAACTCTACAGTAAATTATTTCAGGATCAACTAGGCAGCAAGCAGGATTTTTTTTTTCACCATAAAAACCTCAACAAAGCCTTTCTAAGTTAACTATTATTTTTAGAAACTGGTTCATGTTACAGAAGTTGATAGAAAAATTTTGCTTACCCATCTTCCAGGCAGGAATACTCTAACAAATTCAGGGACTGCTCCTCTCCCTGACTAAGGCTAGCTACAGACAAAGAAGGGTGACAAGTAAAATTTCAACCCAGGACTTTAAGAGGGCTAACTTTGCCCTCTTCAAGACACTACTTAGAAATATCCAGTGGGCTAGAACTCTAGAAGGAAGAGGAGACCAAGAGAGTTCATTAATATTCAAACATTGCCTCCTCCAAACTCAAGAAAAATGTATTCTCTTGAAAAAATATCAAGTAATTGAGGAAAAAGACCTGTATGGATGAGTAAGGAACTCTTAGAAAAGCTCAAAAAGAAAAGGAGGTTTGCAATAGGTGGAGAAAAGGTCTGGTTAGTTGGGAGGATTATAGAAATACAACCAGAGAATATAGAGAGGCAACAAAGAAGGCCAAGGCCCTCTTGGAACTGAGACTTGCCGGGGGGGTGAAAGAGAACAAGAAGAGTTTTTTCAAATGCATCAATGATAAAAAGAGGAGCAGGCAAGAGGTGGGCCCACTGATGATCTCTAGCAGTCCCTTCCAGCCTCCATTATACTGTGATAGTAAAACATTCATTCTAGTCCAGTATCTACGTGTGACAGTTTCAGGCTATGCCATTAAAAAGCTAGTTGCAGTTTTTCAAACAGGAGAGTGAAGAAGTACAAATAAATCCACAGTTGGGTGTAAAAAGGAAAACGAGATTATTCTAAACCAATTTCATTGGTCAGATGTGTGGGATGTATTTCTAATAGTCTCATCTTCCATTTCATTCCCTTCTTTTGGCTGCTGGCATACATGCTGCTTCACTGGAGAGACCCTTATCAGCTAACTTTGAGATAAGTGTACTGGCTTTTTAACAATGCTTTGAACTAACTGCTCTCTCTAACATTCTCTTTTCTATTTTTCTTCTAATTAAGCAGAGAAAAATAGGGAGGGAGAGGTTAGGGGCAAGTCAGGCAGTGTCCCCCTGGAAAGGGGGATTTCCGTGCTGCTTTTCTGATTGTAAATACCTGTATAATATTGTAAATACTGTATATTTGTACCTATTCATTGCATTCCATTGCAGAGTGTAGTTTTGCTTGTGAATACAGCTTCCATTTTCTTCCCTGACTGGTTAGCCAAGTTTTTGTTAACGTGGGTGGGTTAAACCATCACATTATACAAAATAATTGGCTTCCAGATGTGGGGCAAGATTGCTTGATTTATTTCTGCTCAGATTAGGAAAGTAATATGAAGTTATTTTGGATTCTGTGGCATCTGATATATTCTGCTCTAAGTGTGATTGTTTATAAATATACTATCAGTTTTATGTTTGATAAGTTTGGGAGGTATTTGATGTATAAATTGTACCTTTGGTTTAAATATAAAATTCAGTTGTTATATGATCGATTTGGGGGGCTATTTTGGCTTAATAAATATGAGAATGTGACTGAAACAACACTCCCTATGGAAATCCACGAGTTCAAAATTCCAGTAGATGAAAAAGTCATTCTCAGTTAAACCATCACACTAAGGCTGATGAGAGTTATAAAATTATCACTATTGCATTATACCTCCAAAGTCTTAAAATTGTGCTCTTGCTCGGGCATACAGGAAAGAGAAAAAGAAATAAAATAAAGCAAAAGAACCCACGTTTGGTTTAGAATCACCCCAAAAGACAGTGATTTCCCTAGATTTTCCTTAACTTTCTTGATTTTTAACAAAAAGAGTAAAGTTTTATTTCTAAAAAATATCTGACTCAAAATATCTGTTGGCAAAATACAAACCAGCTTTGCCATATTTCTTCTTCCTTCAAAAGTACAAAGTCTATTATTTGATGTTGGAGCTCAATATAGAGCTGTAAAATGAACTTAGCTATTTGTTTCTCAATAATTGATCAGTAGGACCACACAGGAAGTTCAGTGGCAATCCATTTATGAGTGTTCTTAAATGTCTCTAAACCATAAATCAGAAGGATAGTGAAGTGCTAGAGGCAAGGAATTAATTGTCTGCCATGAGAGACAATGGGCCTGTGGTAACCAGGCCCCTTTTTTACTCTGCGAGCCGCTTTGAGAGCCATCTGAGCAGTTACTACATCTGCTGAGACACAGACCTGCCTCCTACAGTGTGCAGTGTTGCCCACTGCATATCTCAGGATGAAAGGGTTGCAAGGAAAAGGCATTTTTTCTTTTATCATCTTTTGCCTGCAACAACAACAGCAAAAATAACAACAAAACTGAAAACTGACTACATTTCCAAACCACAGTCCTTAAGGAAAATAACCTATTACTGGAGTCTGGAAGAAATAGCATGATATGCCTTCAAGTAGGTTTATGCATATCTCCTGTGCCAGGTCAGGTTTAATGGTCTGTGCTGTACATGATGACAAATCATCATGATTTAGTGGCTGTTTCTTTCTTTAAAGATTGTGTAAAGTATGGGAACATCCTGAACAGAACAAACTGGTAGCCTCCCACAGGAAATAGCAGAGAGAAAGCAGCCCTATGAAGAACCAGGTGTTATTTAAGCATCAGCTGAAGTCCAGAGAAAGGAGAAGGGTCAAGTAGAGGCAGCAATTTATGGCTTCATCTCTTTTCCCTTACTCAACATTTTTTTCACCAGCCTTAAAAATTCTGCCTACTAACCTTGCTCAAGGTGTGCACAATAAGACACAATTTAATTGTATTTGAAGTCTTTGGATTATGGTAAGTAGTATGTGATACCTATCACAGGCAGAACAATAAACAGAAGCTAGAAGCTTCTATTAACAAGAAAAAACTAAATAAATTATTTGCAGATGGAAAGTGCCATACACAAGATTTATAACCAAATGTTCAAATAAAATATGCAGAAAACACAAAATAATCCTGGCAGGCAACAAATGGGAACCAGCTGTTGAGACTAACATATAGATGCTACTCCCCAGTTGTATCTTGGCATATGCACTGTTTTCTTCCCCTGGCACAAGCCCAAGGAACGGCAGTCAGATATTCTCTAAACTCTCACCACACTTCCCTATGAATCTGTTTCTTTTTACTGCCATGATAGGCATCTTACCACACTACACTTCACTTAGATCTAATACCACCACCAAAGGAGCCAGGTTACAATGATGACTTTTTCCTCTGATTTTGACACCTCCAGAAGTACCGCATCAGCCAGGTTTACCCCCACCTGTATTTAGTACTCGTTACTTACAATTCAGCCAAACAGGATTCCCCTGCAGAGTATTAAAGAAGCCCAGCTACAGCAAGATTTGCAGATTATGTGTAAGTAAAGGACAGACAGAAGCATCTACTCTAATGAACATAGCAAAGTAGAAAGCACTATGTAACTCCCTATATCTCCATCATGGAATTGGACCTTAGCTCTGTGTTGTATTCATCTTCATTTGACCTTAAAGCAAATGCAGAAGATGGAGATCTGTGGCAATGCCAGCTATGAGCAGTGTGAGCAATCTGGCAGTGTAGGCCTAGAACCTGACATGGTGGCAGGCCATGCTCAGCATAAATGCAGAGCCAGCTAGCAGTGTAGCAAAACAGTGCTGTGCCTGCAGCATGTAACTTAAGCAGGGCACTGGTAGTTATAGAGAGTTATCTTGGAATAACAGGATGCACACCTGCATGAACAACCTCACGTGTCATTAGTAGTTTGACCAATAATCTATAATAGTACGATGTGTGGTCACTCGTAGGGAATCAATGAAGCTATGCCAATGATGCTCTCTGAGTTTATATAAGCTGTAGAAGTTCCCTTAATATGCACTTAATCACTTTACTTTGCTATACTATACTCACTATGCTCGCACTATAGTCCTACAATACTGGAACAATAAAAGAACAATACTCGATCATATTGGTCGTCCGTATTGACTCCAGTCTCCGTCGCCAACAGGGATCCTTCTGAGATACTATTTTATTCTACCTCTGTTACTCAGAACCTTATCTGAACTATGCAAACCCAACATGGATTTTTATGGTTCCCTTAAACAGGAGAGAGGTACCTCCTAGTTGCCCCAAAGACTACTGCAACAACATTCCAGTATACTGCAGAACAATATGCTGCAGAGCTGTCTTAAGCCAGATTAATACAAAAGCTATTACCTATTGTTTCATTACAGTGTTTCATACAGCTTTCACTTAGCACAAAGAGGGAAGGGGGAAAAAAAGAGAGAGAATGGTGGAGGTTAGAGAAAAGCACCAGTCCACAAAATCTGCTGTTTATATCAAGTAGCATGCATTGTGCAATTGGAACACTCAGAGGCTGAAAGCTTAGTACACATTTTCCTTTATCATCAAACTGATTGTGCAGATACACAAATTGACTCTGGAAATTCAGATGGATGGAGGACAGTTTGAAGTTCATACCATTCTGGGTATATACTAAGTCCTGACAAATAATGACTGGTTATTGATAAACCACAAATGAGCCCTCCTGCACCTTACATTCTTCACCTGTATTATAAGACTCAATCTTTTTCATCCTTCAGCAGTGCTGGGGAATCATTGCTATCTGTAAATCTCTCTAAGATTCTTGAACGGAAGACGCTACAGAAGACTGACATAGAGATAAGTTCTCCAGATAGAAGTGTTACTTCACTTGACAAAACTTTGGTGACAAATTTATTTGCATCACAGAATGACATTTAAAATATTTTCCATAGGATAATTCATTGAAAACTGTTGTTTTCCTTCCCTAGTACAGGCTGCCATTGGGTGCAAATGAAGGCATGAACCCTGTTGCCGTATAGCAACAAAAATCCAGAAATGCAGAGAGTAGAGAATCTCAGAAGTTCTCCCCAGATGTCTTTTATTGCTGTGTTATAGAATCCTCCATGTTAGAGAGTCTGAGTCCCACTTACAGAAGCACTTACAGTCCCTGAAGCCTTTAGTAGACAAAGCAGCTAACAGAAGTCCCAAGCATGTCCCTAGTGGTAACCCTACACTGAAGCCCTAGCCAGGAGTAACTAACAGAAGCAGAGGTCCCTAGCAGCTCTAACCAAAGCCATTCCTATTTAAGTCCCTAACCCAAGAGTCAGAGAGAGTGCGAGAGAGAGAATAACTATTGCTCAGAGTGGCTTTTATACTCTTTGTAATAATTCTCTTTGCCAGTAAATCCCAACCACATATATAAGTTAAAATCTTTTCCCAGTAAGAGGTGCCAGCATATCAAGGAGGTGGCTCCTGAATCATGTTACAATCAAAGGGTGCCAGCATGAGGATGTTGTTCTTGGAACACATGGAATGTTATTGCTTTGCTCTACACCATGTGCTGAGGAATTGGTGAGCTAAGGCATCATGCACTTTGCATGCATCCAGCAGCTGCCCTCAGAACAGGGCTGCAACAGAAAAGTTTGAATATTTAAGAGACTTGCAAATACTTGTGTCTGCCTTTTTGTTAGCACTCCTTTAATGTTAGTACTAAAGGCTTTGAAGAACAACTGAATCATTTGAAAAGCAGCGGCAAGGACCTCAGTGATTTCTGGAGACAGAAGAGACTAGCAATGGAAGGACTTGATTAAGGGTGCATGTATCAAACATGGCACTTCATCATTCTAATTATGTTCATAGGACTAATGTGCTTCACATTGTCAGTTGTATTTAAAACTAGCAAAACACTATGTTCACTCTAAAGACTTACATTCTGTTCCTCTGAACTGCAGAATGTTAGAGCTCACAAAGTATCAGTTGCACAAAGAGCATCAGGCAACAGTAATAGGAAAATGAGGAGCATCTGGCTAGGATGTAAATGCAAACTTGAGTAGTTTCCAGTCAGTTACGCTTATGCACTGAGCAGAGACATTGTTGTGTTAGTGGTAGAAGACTGGCCTGTTTTCCATTTGACCAGGAAACACAAAGACTGCACACAGCCGGACCAGCAAGCAGCTCAGCAGAGATGTCATCCTTTCCTCTATAACTAACAAAAAGTACTACTCAGGGCTAGAAAAAATGGCACAAACAGCTGCCTGGGGGACACGGTCTTTGGCTTTTCTCTATATGCCAGATATAGAGTTAAAATGAGATCATATGTGAAGTGGTTTTGTTATACAAGTCAGGACTCTTTCACCAGCTGAAGGACATAACCACAACAATGTATTCTCCGACCCCTGTATCCTCAGTCTTCCCTGGCATTGTAGACTGAATCAACACAAGCAATGCTGACTGATGTTCGTATTATCCCACCAGCTTACACAAGTCAGTGCTGCAAACAGAGTGGCTTGAGGAACGACATGGAGGTTGCTGGGTTAGAGAACTTCTTGAGCCTTACAACAGTGCATCTCTGGTGTTTCGTACCAGACAGACCAATACTTCACAGACATAAATCATATTCCTAGGGTTGCCTCTTCAGTGGTTTCTTTCTGGTGGTGAGTGTTCTTGAGCAGAAGAGTAAGGATGACAAAAAGAAATACTTGAGTGTGAGAAGTCCCATGTCACCCTTGTTCCTTTCACCAGTAAGATCTCCAAGTAATGGAGATGTTTGCAAATAACTTTTTAAACAGCATTTTTCCCAAAGTAGAGGAAGGAACATAACTGTATTTCCCTAATAACTCACTGGAGCCAATATGGAAGAGCAGGAGTAATCTGTAGGGTTTATCAGGCTCATCATTCTTTTAGTGACATCACAAATGCAAACTCCTTGTAGGCAGACATCTTCTCTAGAGAAGGTTTCCTGATTTCAAATGGATGAATTGGTGCTTTTCAGTAAAGCAGTCAGCAAGATGCACATGAATTCTAATGTTTCTCTGTTGATGCTTTGCATAAATTTTGCTTGAATGGAAGCACCAAACTGGACAAATCTTCCCAAGCCACTACCTTTATCTATCAATTGAAGGGTATACAAGAACATGACTAATGTGCTTGAACTACAAAAGAGTTTCAGATATCTATGAGCCATTCTATAATACCACCTTGGATATCAAGGCAGTTACACCCATCACCAGAGCACTAAAACAATTTGTGAAACCGTAACAACTGGATGGCGAAAACACCTGTAAATGTAGCAAGTGTAGAAAGATGGTTCATTTCTCAAAACATCATGTTTCCAATGTTCTCATTATATCACTGAAAGGATTTGTAAATTTTATGGATTGGATAATCCTAAAGGATGCAAAATATCCCAAAATTCAGATCTACAAGTATATATGTCCTAATCAATGGGAGAACCCCTCATCTATTCTTTATATGCAGTTCTTGTGCATAGTGTTTTCAGACATAGCGCAGGACACTACACAGATCTCTGCTTCAAGGCTGGGAATAGACTTTGGTATTGAAAGCTCAATAGAGCTTTCTCTTGTCAAAACAGTGTTCAATCAGCAAGTTTGCACATTTTTTTATGACAGGCACCATGATTGGACATTTGGAGAATCTGCTTTTTATTTATCAGCACCATCTTATCCCTGCTCATTCCTTGGTCAGCACAGGGCTAATAGGAAGCAGGATGGCTTTAGGGGACCATGACTTTCTCTTCATATAATTAATGATTCAAATTGTTGCCCTGGTTTAGAGCTGGAGAGAGATCCTCTATTGCCCTGAGAGGGACAAAACAATGACACTCTCACAAATGAAATGGACAGTGATGGAAAGTTTAAATGGAAAAGCAATTGGTGTTTTACAGAAAATACAAAGCACAGTGGCAAAGATATTCCAAAGCATACAGAGTCCCTTACACCACACCCAAAGGCCTCCCAACACTTCACTTCTCCCCAACTGAGGGTCTACCAAAAAAACCCCAAGATTCTTTCTTCCCCCACCACTGCTAGGCTAGTCTCAGGCTGGCCAGGTCTGAGATTGCGTCCCCTACCCCATTTTCTCCTCCTGGCATTAGGCCCAGACAGGCCTAAGAGGCCTGAAATACTGACCCACTGTTACCCAATAGGGAGCATCTCCCATGGGAGCAGAAAGAGAAGAAAGAGGAAGAGAATTACTTTGCAGATTAATTCATAGGATGCAGGATTTATGGGTATGAAATACACTGTTTCTTGTATCCATCTTATTGGGTTGGACACTTGAGACACTGAAGGTATGTGGCAATAACAGGAGGCACCCTGCCTAAACTGACATAATTGTTTAAATGGAAATGGATCCCTAGAAGAGGATCCAAATACCATTGGTATTGCCCTAAAAAAGACATCTTCAGCTCCATCATCAGCATGTGGTCCAAACTGGGAAATTACCAGATCCATAAAGAAACCCAGAAGATCACAATCAATATTCATAACAAATTGCGTGAACATCAGACTATATCATGACATGGTTGTCTTAGTAGTGCTGTGGAGGAGCTAAACAAGCCTGTCCCTTCATTTACAATTACAAATTCTCCTACAACAGAGTCTACCTCAAATGCATCTTCAATGTCAGTTGCTACTAACATTTCCAAAAAGGAAGTTCCTGATGAAAATTTTCTTGAGACAGCCATGAACGGAAATAGGAATCCTAAACTAAGCTTTGGTAACACAGTCCCTTACAGTGCAGAATCTTCAGTAAAATCTAAGGAGTTGGAATGTCTTGTTTAAAAGGAATTGCAACACAGTATCTCCTAATGGAATTTTGATCAGAAAGATAGTCATACATTGCAGAATTCCCATTCTTCCTGTAACAGTGATGAGAAGAAGAGAGAGTTCCTAACGTGAGCTTTCAAAAAAGTGATTCACTACACAGCACTGTTACTTTACACAATCACACAGAATCATTCAGGTTGGAAAAGACCCTTGGGACCATCGAGTCCAACCACTTAACCTGTAAGTTCACCCCTTAATAGAATAGAATAGAATAATACAATAATAAACCAGGTTGGAAGAGACCTTCAAGATCATCGTGTCCAACCCATCAACCAATCCAACCCACCTAAATAACTAAACCATGGCACCAAGCACCCCATCAAGTCTCCTCCTGAACACCTCCAGCAATGGTGACTCCACAAGCTCCCCGGGCAGCCCATTCCAATGGGCAATCACTCTCTCTGTATAGAACTTCCTCCTAACATCCAACCTAAACCTCCCCTGGCGCAGCCTGAGACTGTGTCCTCTTATTCTGGTACTGGCTGCCTGGCTTCCTTTCAGGTAGTTGTAGACAGCAATAAGGTCACCCCTGAGTCTCCTCCTCTCCAGGCTAAGCAACCCCAGCTCCCTCCGTCTCTCCTCATAGGGCTTGTGTTCCAAACCCCTCACCAGTTTTGTTGCCCTTCCCTGGACATGTTCCAGCAACTCAACATCCTTCCTGAACTGAGGGGCCCAGAACTGGACACAGTACTCGAGGTGCGGCCTAACAAGTGCCGTGTACAGAGGGAGAATGACCTCCCCGTTCCTGCTGGCCACACTGTTCTTGATGCAGACCAGGATGCCATTGGCCCTCTTGGCTGCCTGGGCACACTGCTGGCTCAGGTTCACCATCACCCATATCCCCAAGCACCGTATTAAAACAACCTTTAAATAAATCCAGGGTTGGTGATTCAACCGCCTCCTTGAGCAGTCTATTCTGATGTCTGAAAACTTTTTCTGTGAAAATATTTTTTCCTAATGTCCTGTCTAAACCTACCCTGTTGTACTTTGAGGCCACTGTGAGAAGAGACCAGCACCAAAATCTCTACAGCATCCTTTCAGACAGCTGTAGAGAATGATGAGGTCTCCCCTTAGCCCCCTCTTCTTCAAACTAAACAGCCCCAGTTCCTTCATTCACTTGTCATCAGATTTATTCTCCAGGCCCTTCACCAGCTTCATTGCCTTCATTCACTCCAGCACCTCTGTATCTCTCTTGTGTTGAGGTGCCCAAAACTGGACACAATACTCAAGGTGTGGCCTCACCAGTGCCAAGTACAGGGGTGCAATCACCTCCCTACTCCTGCTGGACATAGAAATTGATTTTATTTGCCACCTGGACACACTGCTGGCTCATACTCAGCTGCTTGTTGACAGCTAGACAGCTTTCCAGTCAGTCTTCCCCAGGCCTGTAGCATTGCATGGGGTGGTTGTAACCAGAATGCAGGACTTGACACTTGGCCTAGCTGAAGCTCATACCGTTTACATTGGCCCATCCATCCAATCTATCCAAGTCTCTCTGCAGAAACTTTTGTACATCAACACTCCCGACTTGGTGTCATCTGCAAAGTTACTGATGACAGTCTCTATGTCCTTATCAAGATAATCAGTAAAGATATTAAACATAAGTGGTTTCAAGACTGAGCTCTGAGGAACACCACTTGTGACCATCGGCCAGCTGGATTTAATTCCATTGACCACCACTCTTTGGGCCCGTCCAGCCAGGTAGTGCTTTGTCCAGCAGAGCATGTGCTCATCCAAGCTACAAGCAGCCAGTTTTTCCATGAGAATACTGTGGGAAACAGTGTAAAATTTTTTTGAAAGACTAGATGGACAGTATCAAAGCCTTTCTGTCATCCGGCAGTTACATCATCTTGTCATGGAAGGAGATCAGTTTCGTCATGCAGGACCTGCATGTCATAAACTCATGCTAATTACGCCTTACTCCACTGGTTGTTCTCTATGTACTGTGTAATGGCACTCAATAAGATCTTTTCCATGACCTTGCCTGGTACCAAGGTCAGACTGACAGGTCTACATTCTTTCAAATAATCCTTTTTGCCTTTATTGTAGATGGGTGTTGCAATTCACAGTATCACAGTATCACAGTATCACTAAGGTTGGAAGAGACCTCAAAGATCAAGTCCAACCTGTCACCACAACCTCATGACTAGACCATGGCACCAAGTGCCACGTCCAATCCCCTCTTGAACAACTCCAAGGACAGCGACTCCACCACCTCCCTGGGCAGCCCATTCCAATGACGAACAACTCGCTTGGTGAAGAACTTTCTCCTCACCTCGAGTCTAAACTTCCCCTGACACAGCTTGAGACTGTGTCCTCTTGTTCTGGTGCTGGTTGCTTGAGAGAAAAGACCAACTCCTCCCTGGCTACAACCACCTTTCAGGTAGTTGTAGAGAGCAATGAGGTCTCCCCTGAGCCTCCTCTTCTCCAGGCTAAACAATCCCAGCTCCCTCAGCCTCTCCTCGTAGGGCTTGTGCTCAAGGCCTCTCACCAGCCTTGTTGCTCTTCTCTGGACATGTTCAAGTGTCTCAACGTCCTTCTTAAACTGAGGGGCCTAGAACTGGACACAGTACTCAAGGTGCAGCCTAACCAATGCAGAGTACAGGGGCACAATGACTTCCCTGCTCCTGCTGGCCACACTATTCCTAATGCAGGCCAGGATGCCATTGGCCTTCTTGGCCACCTGGGCACACTGGGCAATATATGGTTATATATGGTTAAAGATAACAAAAGTTCCATCTCATTTTAGTAACAAGCTCACATTCCTTTCCACTTATCTTACAAGGTCAGAACACAAACAGAACAGTTGCTTCTTTCAGGCAGAAAGTTTCATCCTACATTTTTGAACTTACTCCTTTGTTACTTGCGTGATCTCTTAAAGGAGAACTTAGCTCTTACTAGGTCCAATTTTTACATATCCCTTTTCTTATTAATAAAGAAGACTTGATTAAGCTTGAATACATTGTACACAGGGATTAAGACATGAAGATCTACAAATACAGTGAACCCAGTCTTCAGCACTGTCTTTTACATTCTGCTTTAAAGGTATGTTATCTGTTTTTTTTTTTTTTCTTCTAAGATGGTCAAGAATCATAGAATTGTTTAATGTCAGCAAGATTCTCCTTGATCTGTAAGGGTAGAGCTGACCAGGTTCTATCTCCACAGATAAAGAAAATACTTCCAGGTAAACAGTAATAGTGAAAAGTCTCCTTCTCTGGGTCAGAGATGACATCCTGAATATTCATAGTTTCATTCAGGGTTGGAAGGGACCACAAGGATCATCTAGTTCCAACCCCCCTGGCCATGGGCAGGGACACCCCACACTAGATCAGGCTGGACAGAGCCTCATCCAGCCTGCTCTTAAACACCCCCAGGGACGGGGCCTCGACCACCTCCCTGGACAACCCATTCCAGGGTCTCACCACTCTCATGGGGAAGAACCTCCTCCTCACATCCAGCCTGAATCTCCCCACCTCCAGCTTCATTCCATTCCCCCTAGTCCTATCACTACCTGAGATCTTGAGAAGTCCTTCCCCAGCCTTCCTGTAGGCCCCCTTCAGATACTGGAAGGCCACAATTAGGTCACCTCGGAGCCTTCTCTTCTGCAGACTGAACAGCCCCAACTCCTTCAGTCTGTCCTCATAGGAGAGGTGCTCCAGCCCTCTGATTACCCTCATGGCCCTTCTCTGGACACGTTCCAGCACCTCCACATCCCTCTTGTAATAGGGGCTCCAGAACTGGACACAGTACTCCAGATGGGGTCTCACCAGGGCTGAGTAGAGGGGGAGGATCACCTCCCTCGACCTGCTAGCCACACTTCTCCTGATGCAGCCCAGGATCTGATTGGCCTTGCGGGCTGCAAGTGCACATTGAGAGCTCATGTTGAGCTTTTTGTCCACCAGCACCCCCAAGTCTCTCTCCTCAGGGCTGCTTTCCAGCCAGTCACTGCCCAGCCTGGATTTGTGCCTGGGATTGCCTCGACCCAGATGCAGGACCCTGCACTTGCTCTTATTGAACTTCATGAGGTTGGCTTGTGCCCACCTCTCCAGCCTGTCAAGGTCCCTCTGGATGGCCTCCCTTCCCTCCAGCGTGTTTGCTGCACCACACAGCTTGGTGTCATCAGAAAACTTGCTGAGGTTCATTCATGGTTCTGCTCAATTCATGGTTCTGCTCAAGGTAAAATTGAACATAACACAATAATCCATTTTTACTCATCCTAATATACTGACCTCTTGATGCTCTGTTTTTGCTAAGGAAAGGTACTGAGTCCTATTAATCCTAAATTTGGCCTAATGTAGTTTCTTTTTCTTTCAAATTTCTCCCAACTAAAATTTCCAAAATGTCTGTATCTTCCAAATTTTGTTAAATCACACAAAAAAACCACATATAAAATGAAAATTTGAGAACATATGCTTTAACCACCCTCTCTTGTGACATAATACCCGAATTCCTGTTTTTTTTGGTTTTTTATAACCTAAAATGAAAATACCTTTTGTGCTATGATTGATTTTTACCTTCTCTTTAACTATTTGAGATTATTACTTAACTATGACAAACTCGTGATTTACCACATAAATCCATATGAACATATTCGCTATTCCATATTCAGTTTCATGGGAAATGCTGTTTGTCCCATCCTCTTGATCCCTGTGCTGTCATTTGTTGAGATGATTGCAGCACTGAATTGCAAAATTGATGTTTCCAGGTTGTGACATGGCATTTCCTTGATGGTCTCACTAAAGCCATAGGTTATAAAATACACATCCCTCTCTCTCTCTCTCTCTTTTTTTTTTTTTAAATGTAATCCTTATTTTAAAGCTATTATGAATACAAAGAAAAGACAACCCCACCTCTATATTATACTTATACAAAACTCTTAACTTATGCTAACATCAAAAATCCCTAGAAACTTAAAGAACTCAAATTCATGTCTGAAAAAGGAACAAAAAAAGATGTTACATTAACTAAAGCATACTTTTTAAAATGAAAACCTATTTACCACAACTCTCACTTTTATTACATGGAAATCTCTTGAAATGCTATAGCACACAGAAAAAGGAAAATGGTTGCAACCAAAGAGAAAATAACCTTAATCTATGAACTCATTAAATAGTTTATTTTACTTAATCACTATATACCTAAGTACCCATTATTCATCATGCTTAATATTAAAACTTAATTACTAAACCCATCAATATTAATATTATTATTATTAATATTATTAGGAGTTGGTGCCTTGTTGTCTCAGCATCTGTATTATGCTTCACTGCATGTTTTCCTATCTATTGGGATTAATGGCATGTCATCCCCCAATTTGTACATGTAACCAGGACTACACTATCTCAAGTGCAGAAACCAGTAACTCTGCCCAACTCTGTAGTCTACCCAGATCTCTCTGTAAGGCTTCTCTACCCTTGAGGGATTCCACAGCTCCTCCTGGTTTATTATTATTGACAAACTTCATGTACATTCAATTCTTGCATCCAGATAATTTATAAAAACATCAAAGAGTCCTGACCCTAAAATTGAGTCCTGTGGAATCATACTGGTGACTGGCCACCAGCCTGATGCCAGTCCTTTTACTACAATCCTTTGAGACCTACCTGTCAGCAAATTCCTCACACTAGGGACAGGTGCTGAATCCTGAATCCTTTCCCAAGCTGACATTTTTACTTAGAAAACCACCCTCATATCCATCAGTTCTTGCAGGCAAGTAGTGTTCCACAGAAATAAAGCTCACATAAGGATAGTATTATTTAATGTATTATTTAAAGCGTTCAATAACTAACTTGTCCTTATTGCCCTCAATTCATATCATCTGCTTTCCAAAAGAGTTAAAAAAAAGTCCTTAAAAAATTCAACTTTCAAGTCATTGTCATATATTTCAATATCTACCTGCAGCCTAGAAACTCTTGTCCTCCTCCTCCTCTTCAAAGAAGTAAAAAATGACAGGATTAATGTCAGATATAAAGGAACAAGATACTATACAAATTCTTTACCACAATTCAATGTGTTTCTTGAGGGCAAGACCATTTCATTTGCACCTACTAATAAATCTTGGTTTTAAAACATTCTGCAGCAGACAAAATTTCATACGCTAATCAAATGCACCACCCTAGATTCACTCTAAAGGATATCATGACACTAATATTAATATTCCTTCAAGGGCAATGCTTCTTCCAGTACCACCTCTGCTCATCTGGTGTTTCTTCTCTAATATTACAAATCATTCAAGAGCTTTGACACATTCAAAGTTCAAGAAACTTCTTACCTAAGAAAAAATTGTATTGGTGTTCATAGGAATGTAAAAAAGCTGCTTTATTTACACTTCCATTCCTCTACCTTACAAAGACTGGTGTGACCTTTCAGCCCACAGACACTTCCTATAGCTTGTGTCTACATTTACCAAAGCCTGACACCATCAGCTCTTGGTTTGATTCAGTACTGAGTGGAGTGCTGTTGTTTGAAGACTGCCATCAGACTGAAGAGTAATACAAATATGTGTACCACAATCCTGTAATGTCCAAGATGGGCCACAGTCCTTTGTTACATGTTTACACAGTGCCTCTGATGACAGAAGACCCAGAAGAATTCTATGTCATTGTCAAGGGTTGAAGGGGAAGGCCACAAAAGCCTTCCTCCCCGCCCCATAAGTAAAGGGAAGAAAATTGAAAGGGAAAAAACAAAACAAACAAAAAAAAAGACCCCACAGCCGGATTAGCAAAGGAGTGTGTGCTGTATTTACAAAGCAGTTTAGGAAGATGCAGGGGAATATATACACAATTTACAGTATTTACAATATATACAGAAATATACAACCAAGTAGATTCAGTATTCAGTATTCCTAAGGTTGGAAGGGACCTCAAAGATCATCGAGCCCAACCTGTCACCACAGACCTCATGACTAGAGTAGGGAGGACACTGCTGCCCACTGCAGGTTTGAACTCATGACCTTCCCATTAAGAGTCTTATGTGCTACCAACTGAGCCACTTGAGTCTTAAACACAGAATGAGATTTCCCCTCCCTCCCCGTCTGGAGGAAGGGTTTCCCCCTGTGCCCCCTTCTCTCCCCTTTTTCCCCAAAGAGGGTTAGAAAGAGAGAGAAAAAAAAAGGAGCAATTGTTAATTGGAAAGCAGTTAGTACAGGCCTTGCAGTTATCAGTTTCAAGGTCAGTCTGGCCGAAAGCCCAGAAAGCTGCAAGCTGCCGCAACAAAGAAGTGCAGGACTGCCCAGAATACTCTGCTGTACTACAAGTTCAAAGGTGCTTTCTACCAATCTACCAATGAAATTAGTTTAGATCTGTCTTTCGTTTATAAACATTCAGCCACAATGTCCCCTTTCTTAAAGGGACAGCCTCAAACGGTCACAGTCATATATACACACTTTCATCAGTTCAATTCAACCAGTAGAGGTAATCAGGAAAATAAGCTAAAGCGTGACTTCATGAGTCTCTTGCGAGGTTCACACCCTGTTTGTAAGACGTCCTTATCTCTTCCTCCTTGACAAGTATTTCTTATTGAGTCCCCAGGTCTGTCCTAGAATAAAATGTGTATCTTTTTTTGTATAAAAACTGTTGACAGAGCACAGTAATTCTCTTACAGTGACGGCACCTCATTTAATATAGTTTTTGGGAATGTTACAATTTAACAATGGCTAAGACAATGAAAGTAGCAGTCACTGAAATGCTACCTTTGCCAAGTTACAAGACAGTTTAACTGCAGTTACTAACATAGAAACCTAATACAAAGAGCCTGACTACAGAGTTTCTTAATCTTGATCTAGACAAACAGACCAAGTGTACTCTCAGTAAGTTTGCAGATGACACTAAGTTGTGAGAGCGTGCTGATCTACTTCTTGAGGATAGGAAGACTCTACAGAGAGATCTGGACAGGCTTGATCATTGGGCTGAGGCCAAAGTTATGAGATTTAGCAAAGCCAAATGTTGGGTCCTGTGTGCAAAGCTACAGGCTAGGGGAAGAATGGCTGGAAATCTGCTCAATAGAAAGACCTGGGGCTGCTGGTTGACACCTGTCTGAACATGAGCCAGCACGGTGCACTGTCCTAGTCTGTATCAGAAATCTCTCCATCATTTTTCAGCAGTCCTGGCTCACTGCATACATCACAGAAGACTGGAAGCTGACCAACGTGGTGCCCATCCACAAGAAGGGCCGGTTGGATGAGCCAGGGAATTATAGGCCTGTCAGTCTGACCTCAGTGCCAGGCAAGATCATGGAACAGGTCATCCTGAGTGCAATCACACAGCACTTCCAGGGTGGCCAAGGGATCAGGCCCAGCCAGCATGGATTTAGGGAGGGCAGGTCCTGCCTGACCAACCTGATCTCCTTCTATGATCAGGTAACCCGCCTGGTGGATGTGGGGAGGCCTGTGGATGTAGTCTACCTGGACCTCAGTAAGGCTTTTGACACTGTCCCCCACAGCAAACTCCTGGCCAAGCTATCAGCCCATGGCTTGGACGGGAGCACACTGCATTGGGTTAGGAACTGGCTGGAGGGCCGAGCCCAGAGAGTGGTGGTGGTGAATGGTGCCACATCCAGCTGGTGGCCAGTCACTAGTGGAGTCCCCCAGGGATCAGTGCTGGGCCCTGTGCACTTTAACATCTTTATTGATGATCTGGATGAGGGCATTGAGTCGATCATCAGTAGATTTGCGGACAACACCAAGCTGGGGACAGGAGTTGATCTGCTGGAGGGTAGAGAGGCTCTGCAGAGAGACCTCGACAGGCTGGACAGATGGGCAGAATCCAACAGCATGAGATTTAACACATCCAAATGCCGAGTTCTGCACATTGGCCACAACAACCCCATGCAGTGCAACAGGCTAGGGTCAGAGTGGCTGGAGAGGGGCCAGGCAGAGAGGGACCTGGGGATGCTGGTTGATGGTAGGCTGAACATGAGCCTGCAGTGTGCCCAGGCAGCCAGATCCTGGCCTGCATCAGGAAGAGTGTGACCAGCAGGAGCAGCGAGGTCATTCTGCACCTGTACACTGCACTGGTTAGGCCACATCTCGAGTACTGTATCCAGTTCTGGGCCCCTCAGTTTAGGAAGGATGTTGACTTGCTGGAACATGTCCAGAGAAGGGCAACAAAATTGGTGAGGGGTTTGGAACACAAGGCCTATGAGGAGAGGCTGAGGGAGCTGGGGCTGCTTAGCCTGGAGAAGAGGAGACTCAGGGGTGACCTTATTGCTGTCTACAACTACCTTAAGGGAGGTTGTAGACAGGCAGAGGTTGGTCTCTTCTCCCAGGCAGCCAGCACCAGAATAAAAGGACACAGTCTCAGGCTGTGCCAGGGGTAGTTTAGGTTGGATGTTAGGAAGAAGTTCTATACAGAGAGAGTGATTGCCCATTGGAATGGGCTGTCCAGGGAGGTGATGGAGTCACCATTGCTGGAGGTGTTCAGGAGAAGACTTGATGGGGTGCTTGGTGCCATGGTTTAGTTATTTAGGTGGGTTGGATTGGTTGATAGGTTGGACGCAATGATCTTGAAGGTCTCTTCCAACCTGGTCTATTCTATTCTATAACTTAGCACCAGACTTGGTAGAGCTAGATAGTATTTGGACTCAATGATTGTAAAGGTCTTTTCCAACCAAAGTCATTCTATGGTTCTATTAAAATAGGAAGGTTTGTGCTCATATTTTGACAGGACACACTTTAAGCAAGGTTGCAACAAGCTTGTCAGCTCACAGTCAGTACACTTTTCCACAACGATTGGTTTTAAGAAGATTATTAATATGTTTTACAAGAGCAGAAGATGCCACATCTGTTTTACATGTGTCACACAATTTTACACTCAGTTTCTGCCAGAATCCACAGCGTCCTTATATAGGAGTAATTTCAGCAATTGTGTTTTGTTCCTTCATCTTACTCAATTGCTGCTAGGCTTCACCAGATATTCCTTATAGATAGATTCAGGCTACAAGTTTTTTCATATATCAACACCACCAAATACAGTAAGCCCGCTCACAGGCAGTTACAACACAAGGCTGTTAATGTTAGAGCTGTGCATTAAACAAGGCAAGAAATAAAAATTTCACACCTGTCTCAGTCCAGAGAGGGAAAGAGACTCTGTTCCTTTGAATATTCCCGTGTTATTAAATTAGAGGCACAAATGAGGCCAAAATATCAAAAGTGAGCCTAATTATTACACAAATTAAGTGGAAGTATCAGAAGGGGAGAGAGAGAAAATAAGAGAGGAAGAGAGAGAAGAGGAAAGGAATTATAATACCACACTCCTCACCCCCCAAGACAGTTTGACTCTATGGAAGAAAGGTGCTGCAACTTTAGATGTAGAGGAGATGTTGGGTCCGTAGAGGAAGGGTGCTGCAGCTTTGGCTGTAGAAGAGATGATGTCCTTGTTGTCTGTGGTGTCCGCTGAGCAGCCTCTTCAGCGCCATGAGTTGCAGCGGGTGGAACTTAGGACACAGAGAGAGGGCTCCTCTTGGTCTGTTTCTTCCAGGCTACATGGTGACGTCTCTGTCCTGGTATTCTCTCCGTTGTTCTTCAGAGCAGCATTGCCCCAGACTTTTCCTTCTCTCATGTTTTTCTTCTCAGCGGTATTACCCAGGTCTTTTCCTTCTGTGTTTTCCTTCTACTGAGCCAGTATTTGCTCAGATCTTTTATAGTTTTTAGGTATGTATATTCCAGAGAGTATCGATAGCAGTGGCCTCTGCCCATTTCCGGGACAGCTGCAGTCTCATGAGCAATCCTTATCTATGCACCTTCCAGAAAGTCATTCCAGTGGTGTCTGCCCAACACACATCAGATATTGTCTGGGCAAGCAGCAAAGGTGATTTCATCTTTGTTGAACCACATCAAGAGAGACAAGATTTAGTCTCTCACAACACCGATATGAAATGGAATTATAAGACTCCCCCTGGGCTCAACACAAATAAAAATACAGCCTCCTTTCTTAATTGCCCACTTTAATTATGTGCCATGCTTTTTATTATTTCCAGGACTCTTTTCATTTTCTCACATGATGCAAGGTATTCTCTCAGTCTGCTTTCCTGACAACTGATTTATCTTTAAACCCAGACTTATACTTTCATTTTAGGCAATGTCCTTTCAACATCTACCAGAAGAACCACAACAACAAATAAAGCTTTTAATTTAGAGCAGTAGCATCCACTTTTCACACTGTGGTACCTGTTAGAATGTGTAACCAAGGCAACAGTGAAGCACGGAGACTTACTAATTGTTTTTCTTACAGTTAGAAACTTTCCCAGTAGTTGAGAGATTAGCTTCTAGCATTCTAGACAAAAATAATGGTAAGGCTTTGAGCTTGTTAGAGTGAAGGAAGACCACAGATGCAGAGAATGACTGAAGCTTCAAAGGGGATAAAGTAATAAACATTCCCACACTAAGAAGAGGACAAAGGCAGGAAAGAATGCTAGGAGACCTGCCTGGATGAACAAGGAGCTCCTGGACACACTGTCACACAAAAAGAAACTCTACAAGGAGTGGAAAAAGGACAGCTAGAATGGGGAGGTATACAAGGAAGCTGCCCTAGCAGCATGAGACCTGGTTAGAAAAGCCAAAGATCACATTAATTGTCCACACCATCAGCAGAGATGTCAGCATTAAAATCATTAAAATAAAAGACATGTAAAACAAGAAGTCATGTGAATCCTATTTTGAAAAGCTTGCTAAAATATCTGCTAAAAAACAACCAACTCTCTGAAGTCTGATAACAATGAAAACATAGGCAAATCATGGAAGAAGAAAGTAGTTTCAAGTGCAGCAGAAAGTACCAGTTAGCTCCTGTGCACTCCTTCGCATGAGCTTAAGGGCATTTTTAACAACCTGCACAAGGCAAGAACTGGCACAGCAAGAAAACTACCCCTTCTAAAAGCTAGCCCACATGGGCCTGGGTGCTGTTCCTGTTAAGGCCAGTGCCTGTTGACTTCAATGGGCTCTGAGTACACCAGGAACCCTTTTGGTTGGTGGGCACCAGTGGGCCACATAGACCTGTGCAGACATTGTCCTTTCTCTGTCACAGGTACTACTTCTAAAGCATGATTGATGACCATCCAATCCCAAAGCCGTGGGACTATCCCAGAAAACAGCCAGGGCTCCTCAGTCACTTCAGGCCACTTCTCTGAATATTAAGCTACTGCTGATGAATATTAAGCTGCTGTTGCCTGGAAGTAACTGTCCACAATTCCTCATGGAACCTGTAGCTGGATCTCAGACCCTTAAGTAAGTCTCTATGTTTTCTAGTCTGAAACGTGGATGGTATCCTTCCCTGTCATGTAACATATTTGCAAGACAGATTAAATATCTACAGTAACATTTGTGAAAACACCCATTTAGCTTGGCTATGCTTGTGCTCATGAAAGAGCTGTGTGTTATACCTACTACAGGAGCATTATACGCCATTGTAACAACTGATTAGATTCAGAAAGGGAGGAATTTTACACAGCATTGTCTGACTCTGATCAGGTATCAGCTCCATCTTCTGGGTTTCTGTTGGAGGAAAATCCCTTTCCCACAGCTATTCCACAGCCACTTGACCAAAATAATGACCAAGTTTTCCTAGATACTGTTACATGGTAGATCATGCCTTTAACAGAGAGAGCAACTGGTCTTCTCTATTGCACCCCATGTCCTTCTGGGCGTGGGCCAGTTCTTTCCATAAGCAGTCAAATTTGGTTTAGGCTGCTTTCAAATGCCACTCATAAGAACTGAAAGATAAAAGCAGAGCAGCTCTCCCTTTGTTTTCTTGTGTTTTAGATGCTACTTTGATCAGTCAGATTTCCATGGGTAGGACAAGGTCTCAAAATAATCAACTAAGGCACCCAGTACAGAGGATCAAGGCTGGTTATGATATAGTACTGTATCCCACTTTTGACATGAGCATCTAAGGGCTTAAGGTAGCACTGGCAAGTTAAAGGTCCAGGATACAGTAACAGACACCAGACAAACAGGTTCAGTTTGTTCCTCAAACAGTACTGAAAAAAATACCTATCAGTAGTAACAACTATCCAAATTGTAACAACAGCAAGTCAAGTAATTTACCAATCAGGCAAAGGCTTACTTGAGCATAGTCACCAGGCAGGTGTCAGGGGATAACTTCTCCAGACATGTGACCCAGAGTAGTTAATGACCTTGAGGACTGCAAATTCCTTGGTTGGACTGTCTTTTTTTTTTTTTTAACAGTGAGTCACAGAACCACTACTCGGGTTTCCTAAGCAAACACTACACCCCATCTCTGCTCACTCTCTGTGCCAACTTCATCCTTGGTATGCACAGGGCCCAGGAATCCTGTGCAAGGCAATACTGCCTCATATTCCTTTATGGGTACAGGTCTGGAAGCATTGTATCTTACAATACAAACCTCACAGCTCTGTTGTACACACCCTCTCCAGAAATATTCTATTAGGCAATACTAGCCTTAGAAGGACACAGTTGGTCTTGTACAGACCAACACAGGAAGCAAAAAAGAATAGAAGGTAATCTGAACTGTGTGGATATTCTTATTAGACAGGAAAAAACAGAGAACAGGCCCAGAAGTACAAAATTCTTAATTCAACTTAAGAATGACAACAAACATCGTGCTGACAGTAAGAAGACTTAATTGATAACAGCTTTATAGTGCTCAAGACTCTGGGGGAAGTCCAACTGAACAAAGCAATAGTCATATAAAATAAGAAGGCATACACTGAATGAAGAGGTATAGAAAGAAAGCACAAAGACTGCATTGAATGACGTTGTATTAGTATTATTTTTATTTTATCGTTTTAAAGAAATAAAAATCTAATAATGCCCAAGTTAGTGAACTATTACAAGTACCATTTTTAAGCAGGCCTCTGAAAGACTATTGCAAGGTTGCAACATGTGAATACCTTTAAAAGGTGAAAAATACTTAAACTGGAAACACTGGCAGACCAAACCACCCTCAAAAGTCTCATGGTCCTTTCCCATTCTTCAGCTGCCCAATTGCTTGTATGAATACATCCTGCTCTCTCACATCATGCATACAGAAGTTCAGCAAGTACTTACAGAATTCTCCAATATGTTTGAAGGTATCTGTTCTCAAATTATCTATTTTATGCAAACTGCAAGATTGCTTAATTGATAACACACTGGTTTGTTTAATAGATTTTACTGTGTTGTATATTTAAACTGTCTGCTGTGCTATTTTAAACCTGCAAAGAACTTACATGTGGTCTACTGATTCAAACTTAGTTTTGAACTTAAAAACATGGTTAAGTACCAACCACACACTACTGTTAAAAAAAAAAATCAGTTAAAAACAGCCTGGTGAATAATGTTGTGACACTTGTTAAGACAAGAAAATACTGGAACCAACATAATTCCCTCTTATTTTTCCACTGCTAGCTACACAGCATGACTAACAACTTTGAGAGCTTGCTATGCCACCATCTCCCTCATCTTTGTATTGCAGGCATGTCACTGGTTCTGGTGGTTATAGCTGGTATTTCAATCACAGCTAACAAAAAACCAACCAATCAACAAAAATCAAAAGGAAAAGAATATTTAGTATGAAGCCTTCTGGCTTCTGGTGCATTGTATATAGATAGTGCTTCCTCCAACAAAGCAGGCAGGTAAGGCATGAAGTAGCTACCTATCACATCCCTTGACATATCTTCTATCAGTTGATTTTTTTTCCTGGAAAAGGAATACGGTCCCAAAGCTGCAGCAAATGCTCTCCAACTTGTGGTTCCAGCTCCTAGAAATGAGCAGAGGAAAAAATAGCAAGAAATTAGAAAATGTATTTGCACTGCTACTATTGAGCACATACAAGCTATTTATTTATAACAAAATCACTAGATGAATTTTCTGGTGACTGGTTTCAAGTCTTTCTGAAAGAGCTCAGACAAGAACATATGCACCATGTACTTTACACCTTCCACAGGTCACGTAACTCCACATCTCTATCTTTTAAATTTAATTCCGTCAAACGTAGTGTAGAATGTGAAAAAGGTAAGTAAGAGGGAACAGAGTGGCTCTTGGTGAAATCCTAGACAACAATATAAATCAGTTGTTCTTAAGATTCTTAAGAACCATTAAGATTGTTTAGGTCTTAGAGCCACTTACACAGAGGCACTGTTAGCTCAATCATATCCTACACTCCCTTCCTCATTCTTACATCTGGAGTTGTGGAGAAGTACTGAGAAGAGGATACATAAAGTTTAGCTAATATTGTATCAAGAAGATACTTTGAGAGTGGACTGGAGAGAACGTAGAGGCTGCCACAGAGCACTCATGTACCAATTCTCTTCCAGCTTTTTGTACCTGCATTTAGCTTTAGTGACTTGTCCCAAAGGGACAAGCCCCAAAACACGCCCTAAACCAGACAAGGGGTTAAGCACCTGTGAATTTGCAAATCTGGACATCCCCTGAAGTCCAGAGTGTCTAGGTAAACATGTAGCTGATACCATGTGTGGCTGGCCTTGTAACACACATGTGAACTGTGTGTGCCTCTGACCATTTTTGGATTTGCTTTATTATATAGACCAAACTATCAGGTTTCTCTCTTATCTTTTACCAATGGATGTTAATTGTCTTCAGACAGTATTTAAACCAGCCAAGATGGTGAGCAATTTGCCTTGTTCTTACCAAGAAAGCAACAAGAGCCAAGATGCTGCCGAAGTCACAGCTGAGAAGCTTATCCTAGCAGTCAAACTACACTGTGGCCAAGCCAAGAGCACTGAAGGAACCCCAAGCCACAGCCAGCCAGCCCAACATATAAACTGTCCTGCTGAAAAAGCACCAAGGGATGCGTCCCTAAGAAAGAGCTACTGTAGCCCGACTTGAGAGAAGAAGGACCTGAGGAACTGCCTGGAGACAACCCAGCAGCAACGACCTTCCTAGTTACATGCCCAGGACACATCCCACACCTACAGAGCAAAGCTACAAACTGGAAACCTTTTCGTGGTACAGTGTCCCACACAGTGGGCACCATGTTTGCTTTGTTTACCTGCACAAATTTCAAATGTGCACTGCACTTCTTGGATTACAATTACAAAGTCCAGGAAGATACTGGACAAAAGCAACAAAGCCACGAGTAACCTGGCTAATTTGCTATAGAGTGCCCCATGTGGGAAAACTACAAATCGTGGCACCTGTCCCTCCAGTTTGAATTGCTGTATTGTAAATGCTCAGATTTTTTTTGCTTGAATCACTTAAATTGTCTTCATGTTTCTCATATGTGACATACATTAGCCACAACTATCAGTGCCTGTAAATAGACTTTGTAAAGTTACAGTGGTGTCTGAAAATATCACTTCCCGAAATATTAAATATAATATATATATATTATATATTAAATATAAAATATATTTATGTTTTATAACATGGATCAAAAAAAAAAAAAATACAACTGTCCTAAGATTTACTCTACTTCAAGTCTCAAGATTCTCTTCACTCTTTGTAAGAAACTCAAGACTATAATAACCAGTAATTCTTTGAATTTGATCTTGGGGAGCAAATCTGAATAAAACTGGGAGTGTATCTCCAGAATCAAGATTAAAAATTCTAAAAAAAGTTTTACTTTCGGAGGCTTCCATCTTGACATTTTCTAGTTTTTTTACTGCACATTAAATAAGAAATTGCTTTATCAAAATGCCTCCATTACTTCAATAGCAATGCCTTACTATGTGGATCAATGGACTGTGATTCAAATTAACAGATATATGAGAACAGCTGAGACAAATGTCAGGGCCAAACAAGCTAATTAACAGTAACACAGTTCTACTGAGTAAAGACGACTTTAGAAGGGAATTACATTACCTGGCCATCTCTGCTTATTTGTACTTTCTTATTGTCATTCCAAGGGTTGACCAAGTGGTGAGCAAACTGAAAAGGAATGCTTTCTTTTCGGATCCACTCCACCTTAAACACACCTCCAAAACCAGCAGATCCCCAGTCTTGACTTTTCTCACAACCTATCTCTGAAGCCATTCTGGCAAAACCCTGGAGCAAAAATTGAAGTATGAAACATGAAATAATGTTGGAAATAAATAAGTGACTGGACTTCATTTGATACTTTGAAATTAGTTCCAAAGCGATTCACACACTCTCCCATGTAAAGCTGGACAGTTAAAAGCACTATCACTTGCTTTTCCACTTAAGATCTAGAAGGATTTGGCCACAGAATGTGACTCTCAATTTCTCAAAATCACCTTTAAAAGATACTTTAGGTTTTGTAACAGAGGCTGAAAAAGTGTTCTAAGAATCATTTGAAGCATGAGGAATCGAAATAAAGTTCTACTACATAGTAGTTCATTAGCTATTTCTTGTTAGTTGTGGGTGTTTTTCACAGAAATCCATTCCTTCCAGCTAACCTGCAACTTTGCAAGGACAGATCAACTCTTTATTGTTAAATTTGCTACATATTTGTCAACTATTTGTGGTTGACCTTGCTGAAATTAAAGTCAAGATACAGCTCTTGAAGAATCATCACCATGACTTTCAGTGCCCTAACTTTTAAAAATTACTGTTCAGGCACCACAGATTGTATTAAAATTTGTAAAAAAGGTATCAGTGAGTTTCCTGGCTTTGGAAAGCTGTGACTTGATTATAAATGCTTGTTCCTTTACGCTTTTTCTCCATGACAAATAATTGCTGTAGCAACAACTTGATTTGTTTGGGGGTTTTTGGTTGTTTCAAAGGATTAATGCAGAGTATATGCATTATTCTGACTCAAGATGTTTGAATTCAATTCAGTCTTTGCCTTTGAGTGGCAAACTAAGGTAGCAAGTCTTTACATAGTCTTTCCTCAGCAACCAGACACATTTGCTTGCTACTCTACTTATTACATCAGAAGCAAAACCTCCACACAACGTAGTCATTTACTATGCTTTCCTAAATCACCTATCAAAGCTAGTATTTAACGTTAACTAGGGACTCACCTGAAAGTGTCCAGATCCCTGAACAGAAAATATTAAGTAAACCAGGCTGCTTGCCCAAAAGGCTCGATTTAGTTTTCGTTCATTACTTGGTGTAGTAGACCATACACCCTTCTGTTGAGAAATATCAATGTTTTGCAAATTGCTGCTTTTCATTATAAAGTATCGAACTGGTGCATATGGTCTCCGTGTAGGCGATTTAGAACTCTGGAAAAATTACAATAAATTAAGCTACAATAAAATAAACCAAACCTTTTTGTCTAAAGTTTTAAACACATGAAGAGAGAAATCCCTTGACTATGCTACCTTCCTCTTCTACAGGAAACACAGAATCTATCAGCTAGCACTGTTTGAATTTGGTTTAGAATTCATTTCACATCTATTTTACATTTAAGTACTTTCCAATAATTCATTTGTGAGGGGCAGCAAACAAGTATGGCAGGATGTGCTATAAATAGCATAGTGACTAATTACAGTGCTTTTAAGTTTTACACAATTACAAGTTTTTGACAGGTGACAAAATGAACATTCTACCTATAGCACACTATTCACATTTCCACCTTTAGGAAACAGGTTTTCTCCAGTTTACACTGGATGAAATTTAGAACTTAAGAGCAATTATTTAATCCTCTATGGACTGCATGCCTAGAGGAACAATAAGGTTTCCTCTGAGTGATCTGTTCAACACTACTGCAGTTTACTGTTCAAACACTTAGTCAGAATGGCACCAATAACTGCATTAAAAATGTGTACTTTGTTAAAACAACAGTCACTTAAAAAGCAAATAGTCATATTAAGGCAGAAAACACAAACCAGAGACAATCAGAATCGATATATGCTATTACAGAAAAAAAAGGCAAGTAGATTCCAAACAGCTCAGGAGTACATGCACTGTATACTAGTTTAGAAAAATAAACTACACCGTCACTGTTTATTAGATCACTGAAAAAAAAATTTAAAAAATAATTCCTGCTTTGGATACAATTATCTCAATAGCATGCAAAGAACACAATTTTTACCATGATAAGCTATCTTACCATGTTAAGTTATCAAGGGTATTTAACCTAGATTTTAGATTCAAGAAAGGAACAAGTATTATGCAGCTGCTAAAAATGAACATTTAAGTTAGGTTCTTAAATTCTCAGCGTGCCTGACAACTGCTGAAAGATATAATTTTGAAGAGCAGGTTAATTTGTTTAAAAGAACTCTACCTTTCCAGATATTGAAGAAGAAGGACTAGCACAGGGGCTAGGATAGCTACTGCTGTCTGTAGACTTCACTGATGATTGATCTGACCTGTCATCCGAAGTTCGTTTGGAACGCAAAATGGTTTTTTCTTTGTACCTTTTTGGCTGGTGAATTGCAGGAGTTGTACATTTCATTGAAACTCTGTAAAATAAAGGTAGATACACAACATACCAGGATTCTCAGAAACTGTCTACATACCACCTTATTGCACAAATATACATTACAGTAATTTCAAAACATATTAAACTAACTGAATGTTAGGATTAAACCTCTACTGCTACTTCTTCCCAGAGATCACAATTCATGGACAAACAGCAAGAACACACATTAAATACTTTGCAGTGAAATCAAAACTACAACACAGCACAGGACAGTCTCAACTCTTTCAACTGTATTCCTCTTGTTTCTTCCTTTTCATTACTAGCAGAAATTCAAGTATATAAACAGCAACTTAAAATCTCTACAAGATTTCAAAACCTTACTTTTCAGCATTAAAGGAGTCATCAGAGAATTCAGTTTCTGCTGAGCTTTCTCTAGTGTTGATTGACCTCCAAATAGGTGCTAAAGGAAGTTCTTCAGAAGCCATAGGTCTTGGTCTCTGACCAATTCCTGAAGGCTGCTGCAAACCTGCTGACTGTTCTTCACTAGTTAAAACAGCTATAATTGCTCGTACAGTTGTTTCATCAACTTGAGACCATGGTTTAGAAGGCGCTCGCATGCGACGCAGAAATAGGCTATGCCACTTCTGTCTGAGTTGAAACAGCAAACCAGCAGCCTGTAATAAATTGCAGTTCTGTTAAACACTAATAAAAATTAGGTCAGACAGCTAAGAGTATTCTACATCTTTCCTATCAGGCAGCATCTGGCATTCTAGAATGAACAGGACCCAAACTGAAAGAAACTCTTGTACTGGAGAGTGGAGGAAAAGTCCACACAAACTGTTATGTTACCTTTTCTCAGGTGCAAAACAATTATTACAAGACTTCATTTAGTTCTGCATAATACTTAAAACTAAATTGTAAGCTCACAGGATTTTATCTTTAAAAAACCCATAAAATTAAATATTTTTATGATTTCTATGCTTCCTCTCAATTCAGCCTGTACTCAGGCATTCTTCATTCATACCTGAGGGATACATTCTTCTTATGCAGACTTCTGCTCAAATGAGATTAATTGATTTAGAAGTATAACTCCCATGTTACCAAAATAGCTCTTTTAAAAATCACACTTTTTAACATCTCGAAGAGAGACAGTTGTTAGATTCATTAAGTCCAAGTGTTTCATAATCCTTCAGCTACTCTAACTCCTATCACACCCAGAACTTCTCAATGGCTGGAAGATTTTTACATTCAAAAGGTGTTTTCTTAAATTTTGCTAGAATCTTATAGCAACATTCTTTCAGCAACTCCAAGTGTTCCATTTTGATCCAACTTCAGTCATCCTCTCAAAGAAGGAAATATACTATATACTCTTGGGACTGTTCATGCAAATCCTGCTCAGATTTTGGCTAACAGCTCATGATAAGGCTTGCTGTTTCTGGGGCACAGTGCCATTATGTCAAATAGGCAGGACAATTGCTCAGAAAGGGCTGACAGGCCATTATGCAGCTACTATCAGAAGCAACTGGCTGTACTCTGCAACTATTATGTTTTGTCTGGAAGCTTCATCAGAATCTGCTAATTTACAGAAATGGATCAAATCTCTAAGCTGGAAGGTGTACAAACATCAGCTGTGCAAAAAGATCCAATAGCAACTGAACTGCTGAGGCTTTCCTGCTTCCCAGTGTGATAGAGTGGATACCCACATCATGACAGAGGAAGAAGGAAAAGTACTCTTGGCGTCAACTTGGTAATTGCTTATTTTTGTTAGCTCACAGGTGCAGGAATTAATACTCAGAGGTTATAATTATGAAATCTCCTGTCTTGAATGTTGCAGAAGTGAGTTCACAGGACAGACTGGTCTGGGAAAAGCCGCTCTTTGTCATATTTCTTAATGAGCTCATAAAACAAAGGTTAAATCACAGACTACTTTTTTCTGTAAACTTGAGTGACCTAAATGGACGTGACAGCCATTGTTACAGAAAATTGTTAGTTACTTAAATATTTATTTCAAAATCTTTTTAGCAAGAAATTACATGAATATGCTCCTACAAGAAATAAGTATTGAGAGATACGTTACTTACTTCAGGGTCTAATTTGAGATGGAGCCATTCATCTAGCTTCAGTAGTGCCAAATTAGCAGTTGTTTGGTCCTCTATCTCACTATCACTGTTATCATTAGATATCCCATCCCCTAAGTTAAATATAAAAGGTGCATTAACATTTCTGTATTATTTCCATTTACACACAAAAAGAATACTATTGTGTTATCAACAATAAAACAATTTTCCATTTAAATTTTATTTTACAATGCAAACAATTACAGTTTTCGGAAAATACACTTAATTTTCTTCAGTTAGAGACCCTGGTATGTAACCACCTGTATTGATGTGATCTGATTCATTCATATATCAACAAGTCATTATCAAACTTTTGCCTGAGGCTGTATGAAAAAAGTCACATATTGCCCCATGCTTTATTTCCTACTAAATCATCAGATTTAAAGCCCTTAAGAAAAAAAAACCTAATATACACATGCGGTTATTAAGCAGGAATTTGGTTTTTTTATGTGCAATTCAACTGGCATAAACACTATTTTAAGGGTAGCAATATAAAAACAAGACAGGAAAGCTTCATAAATAACACTCTGATTCAAATTAACGTATTTCTAGAGAACTGACAGCAAGATACATTATTTTTTTTTCTATTCCTACAGCACTCCATTTCAAGAAAAAAAATGTATATATTTGTTATTACCTCAAATTATTAGCATAGCTAATTGTAATTAAAACTTATCAGTAGAAAATCATCTTTAAAATGCATGTTTCAGGTGGAAGCAATGACTTTGCCATGTTGACAGTTTCTGAACTATTGGTCAATTTGAATAATCTGTTTCAAAGCATCAAATAAACTATTCTGCAGTAGAAATACACATATTACACTTTTCAGCATTAGTATTGTAACTAGAATTCAGTTTGGATTTTTTTATTATTTTGTTCAATATTTTTTATTTCATTATGAAGTTCTAAGACTTCATAATTTCATAATTCTGCAATATGATTTCTGGATATGAATGTGTAAGGATTCACAACACTGAAAGATTTATTACAGACCCTGTAAACTATTGCTGAACACAGCCACAGAAACTACAGCTCTGCCATTTTAAGAATTAGCCAATATATTGTCATGGTAGGGCTAAATGGCCCCCAGCACAAACCCAGACAGACACTAAGGTGTCTAGACATGGTCCCACTCTCCCCCCTCCTTCCACCAGAAAGCCAGGGTAACATTCTATTCTAAAAGGAACAAAGGGAACAGGACCATGCGTGTCTGGTAAACAACCCCATATCAATGGTAAGGGCATGTGTTCTGGCCACAGCCTGGCAGAACCCCTTTTCATTGGGTAACTGTGTGCTGGTTCCTGTTGCCCTATTGGCCCAATCTTGGGCAAGATTTATATATAGGCTGATTTCTAGTCGCCTGTGCCTTGCTCAAGCCTCCCTCAGCCTTGCTCAAGCCTTGCATGGTAGAACCTGCTTGGAGCTTGCCTGGCATGAAGTTGCCTCGAGTTGCATAGTCTCGAGTTGCCCGATCCAGTGCCTGGGATAACGTCATGAGCACACACACCGCAAGCCATGAAAGAAGCCCTGAGCTAAGGAGTCAGAGTCAAGCCTGCTTCCCCTTGTTTCCCCAGGACAAAGCAAGCACCCGTTGCAGAAAAGCATTGTTAACAGCCCACTGCCTGCTGAAGCCAGACCAGCCATAGAAGACTGCTTGGCCTTCCTGCTGGCAACCTGCTGTACCTGGCACACAAGCCTCTAATACACAGCAGCAGCACTCCCTACTTGGCTACAACCAGTTGTAAGTAATTCATTCCCTGCCTCTTTGGCGTAATGGTTCTTGTCGTGCCTCCCCTCTACTGTGGTTGAGCACCATTTCCCAGGGTGTTCTCTTTCTGTTATATTCCTCCCAGTTTGCATAAAATAGTTAAATTGTTATAGTTGCCCAAATACTGTACATTCCCATTGTCAATATACTCTAACCATACATCAAACCTTTTGATACCTTTTGGCAATTTTCATATTAATAAAAGGTTATTATTATTTTGATTAATATTGCCATATTGTTTATAAATATAGGAAACATTATATCCTCCAACATACATGTATAAAATAGTCTGCAAAAATAAGCTTTGTGTATCACGTACACCAATGGAAACATCAAAAATCAAACCCCACTATACCTCGGAGGGACGAAGGTTCCTGCAAAGCATTACTTGGTAATCTAGCTGGTCCACAGAACAGTGACACAGTGACAGGTGTTATGACAGAACAGCATCTGATATTTGCTATCCTGTGAGCTCTCGTCATTTCATCATATATAAGCCAGTCTGTAGGTAGTGCCTGAATGGCTGCAGCTTGCCCATTTGATGGGGGAATCTGTGCAAAAGTAAATAAGACCAGGCTATTTTACCCTCTAATGAAAAGAAATTTCAGTATTTCTGATTTGATGTATGTAGCAATAAATACATACATCTTTATATACACATAAACACACAGAAAAAAGCCAGAAACAATTCAGCTAGACTCACAAATTACTCTACTTCCTTGAAATGAAATATTTTGCTTTTAAAAGAGATTAAAAAAAAACTTGTTAAACCCTAAAAAACAGTTTCACAGTGGAGCTTCTTCCTGCTATTACAAACAGGGTTTGTCAGACCTTGAAAACAATGTTGTAAATAGGGTTAACATCTTGACCCATTCCATCTGAAACCAGTTTTGATGAAATATGGGAAAAATAATGCAAATCCAATTCTTTATTTAAGCAATTGCTAGGAAAAAAAAATAAATCTAAAAATGCAGTGTTTTATGTACATGCTGTTTTGAAAGTGCTGACAATTCTGAAGAGACACTTCTAAAACATTTGCTATAGTGCACCTTCTTTCTAAAATATAAATTCAAAGTGATTTTACCTTCTTATACTGAGGTTGACTAAGAACAGAGGTAGGATGAAATCGTACTTTTTTCTCCTTCGGTGCAGTCAAAACCAAGTTTTCTCTGTCTACATGCACTAGATTGGGGTACATCCCAGCCACCAAGGCAGCTTTAACTACAGCCCAGTTTTCAGAGTTAGTATTAACATCTTTAATGTCAGCTCCTCCTCTGGCTCTAACAAAACCTGAAGAAAGATGAGGACAAAAATATCTTTGTTTTGCTTTAAGATCTACTTTTTTCAAGATTCTCAAAAAGAATTTGAAGTAAGAAAAGTAAACTAACTACAAATTTGCTGCATTTTTTGCAACTACCAACTTAAACAGAATCAAGAAGAAGCCATTATACTGACATCATTCCCAGTAAGTTGTTCTGTACGAACCTAGAATTTATGTCATGAAAAGTAAGTAATTTATTAGAATGTAAAAATCCAAGAAAACAACAAGTGGTCTGTGGTGGATAACAAGTTATCCATGGGACAGCAATGTGCCCTTATTGCCAAGAAGGCCAACGGTATCCTGGAGTGAATTAAGAACAGCATGTTCAGCAGACCAAGGGAGGTTCTCCTTCCCCTCTACTCTGCCCTAGTGAGACCTCACCTGAAATACTGTATCCAGTTCTGAACTCCCCAGTTCAACAGGGACAAGGATTTACTTGAGAGAGACCAATGAAGGGCTACAAGGATGATTAAGGGACTGGAGCACATACCTTCTGAGGAAAGGCTGAGAGAACTAGGGCTTTTTAGTCTGAAGCAGAGAACACAGAGGGGATTTAGTAAATGTTTATAAATATGTATGAGGGCTGGGTGTCAAGAAGGAAGGGACAGCCTCTTTTCACTTGTGTCCTGTGACAGGACAAGGGGCAATGGTTGTAAAGTACATCACAGGAAATTCCATCTCAACATGAGGAAGAACTTCTTTACTGTAAGGGTCACACAGCACTAGAACAGACACCCCAGAGAGGTTGTGGAGTCTCTTTCTCTAGACTAGATTATATGGTTCTGCTCTGGCAGGGGTGTTGGACTCAATCTCCAGAGGTCCCTTTCAGCCTCTAACATTGTGTGATCCTGTGAACACGTTTCACAGTGAAAGCATGTGGAACAATCCAGGCACTTTAATTTAGATCAGTTTTTTTCCTGTCACACTTCTGCATGCTAGCATCTGCATTACATGCAGCATGAATTGTACTGGTCTGATTCAAATTAAGGAAGGAAAATTACACCAGTGAACACTATTCTTGTTACAATCTGTATTCACTTGTTCTTGATATACACTTGACTCCAAAATTATTTCCAAGCTAATTACCTGAAGCTCTAAGCTGGCCAAGCAACTGCGTTCTCATTCCGATGATGATTTCCATTGTGGCTTGAGACAGAAAGTTCTTTTCACAGAAGGCTCTCTCCCAGCCATCACTACGTGCCTTCTGCCATGCCTGTAAAGAATATCATTATACATTTGCCTATCGATCTATCTAAAATTTTAAAATGCACTTAAAACAAAAAAAACCAAAACCAACAAAACCCCCCTTTTATTTACATAAACAAAACAAAGGCAAAACCATTTTGAAAGGAAGGTTGTATTAAACCAGATCTTTTTTCCTGAGTTAAGTAGTAGACTGTTTTACCCATTTCCTCAATATATGTAATGATCATAACATTCTTATGAAGATCATCATGTTCTTACAAATACTATTATGTTACTACAAAGATTGTTATGGTATCATTTCAAGTTAGCATGTGGCAGGATATAAAGTAGCACTTTGCTAGAACATTCAGAATTTAACCAGGTCTGAAAATACAAACAAAAGATCTGACAAAAATTGTCCCTTCACAAATGCATGAGTACCAAAAGCTATTCTAAGGACTTAATCATAGTCTACAATTCTCCACCCAACTTAAGTAGTATATCATTTACTTTGACATGTGATCTGTTGTGATTAGCACTCTGAGTTCATAAAAGATGAAATAATACCTGGAAAGCCCTGAGAAGTGCCATATGGTCACTAAATGTTCCTGCAGTAAAACGTTTTCTACACAGCATGGCTGCACGCTTTTGAGAGGCCAACGCAGGTAGGACAAAAGGGTCTCGATATGCAAGAGTGCACGCAATAGTGAGAATAGGATCCAGGCACTTCAAAACAACACCACACAAGACCATTTTACCGAGGTGTGGCTCTACTGGTAATTCAGTGAGATGATAACCAAGTTCAGTGAGATCTTCCCAGGGGTCCATGGCATCTATGGTCTGATTGAAAAACAACACAAAGATAAACAGGGGAAGAAAGTGCAGAGTAACAATAAAAGCAGAAAAGAATGTGAATATTGAACATTAACTAGATTTGTTCCCAAACACTAGGAAAGCAAGTCAAACTCTTAACAGTAGCACACTCTTCCCTTAATAAGTACAAATACATACGTAGGAAATTAAAACAGTCAACACATCAAAAACAAAAACACATAATAAATCAAATATAATTCCCATCTAAATCTGTTCTTCTGCTGACCTTAAGCATTTGCACAGCATTTCTCACAATTAAAGCTGGTGGAGGATCAGGAGCTTTCATAAGAAAGTCAACAATGGGACAATTAACTGGAGCCAGAAGTTTTGTGTGTAAACAAAGTTCCTACAAGTTAGAAAGCAAAAAGACTGCTAAGAAACAAACAAATGCACCCCCACACACCAAAAAACACCAAAAAACACCAAAAAACACACCCCACCCCCACAAAACACCCCTCCCTCCACACACCCCCAAAAACACACCCCTGGAGTTAATAGTATGGCTTAATGTAAGCATTTTTTTAGAAGTTATCATTTCTAACTGAATGTGCACCTGAAGTGGCATTCTTAGAAGTTCTGGGGTCTGAAATTCCAACATATTCTGAAACCGGAGCCTACTGAAGAGACGAAAACAGACTCCAGGCTGACAGCGCCCAGCCCTTAAAAACAAAATATAAGAACAGAATATGCTGAAAATCAGATTTTTTTTTTTAAAGTAATAAAATAAAAAATTAAAACCTACTTATACACAAATTTAGAATGGAAATGTAGAAGTAAGTCTAAGTTGAGGGTAAGTCCCACACATGAGGGGAGAGTTTTCCAGCATACATTATCTTTGATAGTGGGGAAATTTGTTATTATTTTATCCCAGCACTGAAAGATCTGGAGAAACAGAATTAAGGTGTATCTAAAAATAAAGTAATGTGGGTTTTTTTGCTAACCTAATACCAGTCAAAATCTCAGCTGTCCTTTGCTGTAAGGAATATAAGTCATAAACTTAACCTCTTCCTTGAGGACTTCCACAAACAGCTAGAATTTACTCTGAGAGTAAAAGGTAGAATAAAGACTAAACAACTTCTGACTGAAGGGACAGAAATAGCCAATGCTCTCATTCAAATTCAAATTCCTGCAGGTTAATGCCAGTATCATATCAAACACAAGCCTTTGTTGTTACATATCCTGTTAGCCCTCATCCAGCATTGGGCAGAATGTGATGAAGGCCTGTAAAGTCACAAATAGTCTGAAGAAGGTGAATAAAGTGTCATTGCTCAACGTCTCTTCTAATAAGATGAAAGGGTATCAGTTATAAGCTGTCAGTAAGTAGCCCTTTGCCCATAAGTAGGTTGTGAAAACCCTAACTGGATGCTATGGCTGCTGGTGCTATGGGGGAGAAAGGAAGAACAAGTTCACAAGGGGAAACAACCTAGAACTGATGTTAGCTTTGGGAAACTCCCGAGTACACTTTTCTGCAACTTGGAAATGACTCCAAGAAAATACATGCTGACTCACTCTTGCAGAGAACAACTATTGGTCCTTGTCCAATACTGGACTAGGCTAGCAACATTATCCAGTGTGCCTGCTATTACACTGTGCATTTTATCCTACAGAACTGTAGATATCTTCAAATAAAATAGTGTGAAGCATTTATTACCTGCCTTTTCTCTGGATAGCACTTGCTTTTGAAATCCACACCATTTTTAGCATTGTAACACAACTCAGTGCGTCAAAAGACTTCTATAAAAGCAAAGCAAGGAAGACAAAACCGAGATTGAACAGGGTACATGAAATAATTGCTAACAATTTAGATCATCAACATAAGTTGCCTGAAAAAAAGAATAGTAATAATAACACCAGCATCTTCTGGCACAAAAGTATGTTCTAAAGTTCTTAGTTGCAAATGAATTTATGCTACCTCATTTGCAGTATCTTCGTGCTACACAGTTTTCAAAATTGAAGTTTTCTAGTCAGTAGGCAACTGAAAGTCAATAAAAGACATAGACTGTGCTTGGTGGTATCACAAACCAAGCAAAATATGTTATTATTTAAATAATGTTTTCTTCTTTGTCTCACTTGGAAATTATGTCCTTTTACTGTATTTGATGCAAAGTTACAAGTGTATTAACATGAGAATTTCAGAAATTTGGGATACATATCTCCTATGAAATCCAGTTTTCTCTTCTAAGCCATACTGCTTCATTACAATAACTCACTTTTTTGAACAAGTAATTAGAGAACAGACATCAAAAACAATGTGACGCAGATTAAGAACTGGCTGAATGACACAGCATTGAGGGTTGTGATACAAGGCGAGTCTAGTTGGAAGTCTGCAGCTAGTGGTGTTCCCCTGGGGACAGTACTGGGTCCAGTGTTGTTCAATATAGCCACCAGTGACAAAAAAAGAGGAGTGGCTAACACTCCTTCAGGCTGTGCTGCCATTTAGTGATACCTAGACATGCTGGAAAGATTGAAGCGTAATCTAATGAAGTTCAACAAGTTGAAGTGCAGGGTCCTGCACCTAGAGAAGAATCACCCCATGTACCCATAGAGGACAGGGGTCGACCATGTTCAAAGCTACTGTGGAAAATGACCAGCGAGTCCTGATGGACAAGATGATCATCAGTGGTATTCTGCAATGCACAAAGAAGAATGTTACCAGGTTGAGGAATGCTCTATTCCACTACTCTGAGGTGGCATCTAGAGTACCATGTGCAGTTCTGGACTCCCTCACTCAAGAGACAGAAGGAACTACTGTTTTAGCGAGAGAGCAAAAAAAACAACTCACCCACTATCCCCCTCCTCCCTCCCCTCTTACTAAGAAATAAGAAAGGGAGGGGAAAAAGGCAGAGAGTTTTTTCAGTTGATTTATAAAGAATATTTTAGTCCTGCACTATGGAAGTTTCAGATTACATCAGTATATTGTGCTGGGTTGAGGCAGCCCCCTTCCCCACCCCTGGCAACAATAAACACTCAGACAAACGGATTGCAAAAGTGATGGAAAGTTTAAATAGAAAGCAGTGAACTTTTACAGAAAAGCAAAAGCATAGTGACAAAGAAAGATCCCAAAACAGACCCAGAGAGATCCCATCCCCACCTGAGGGTACACCCAAGACCCCCAGGGCTCCTTCTTCCCCCTCCCACTGCTAGGCTAGTCTCAGCTGGCCAGATCTGAGACTGCCCATCCCCCCATGGCCTTGGGCCTAGCCAGGCCCAAAGCCAGGAGATATCTCCCCCAGTTACCGGCTGATGGAGGAGGAAGAGAAGAGAAAGTGCTAGACTCCGCACTGGATCTTATAGTGGTGCAAAGGATTGTGGTATGAAATACTACATAATTTCCTGTGTCCACCCCTCTGGGCTGGACCTCTGGACACAGGAAGTAAACATTGCAGGGGGGCACCCAGCTCAAACCGTATATATATGAAACAGAAAGGGAAAGGAAAAACACCATCCAGATCCCAAAACCAAGAAAAGGCACACCCGCACGCTCTAGACCCAGAAAAGTAAGAGCGTGACTGAGAATCTCCTGTCCAGGATGGTAACACCCTAGAGCTGTAAAATGTTGTAAATCCACAACTCTGATAGTGCGGAATAATTAGCATGTGTTAAACCACAACATTCTCCACCCCGTATTCTACACTATTCCGTATCATCATAATATACACAATTTACTCATTCTCATATATATTGTATATATACAATTTATGCATTCTCATCTAGAGTGCAATTATTCTGTGTCACACAATAAACTTTTCCATATTCCTGCATCAGGTGCATCCTGGTTGTTGGGCAAAAGCAATTCCATGAATGAGTTTGCTTTGACCTGGGGAAGGACTAACACAAACCCTCTTCCCTAGGATATTCTTTACGTGTACCATGGGAACTTTATCACCTTCTACAGCACGTGGAAGCTTGGATTGGGCAGGGTTGGTCCAGTTAGTAGATCCTCCGGTGTTGACCAGCCAAGTGGCTTGTGCTAAAGGTGCATCTCAGTTTTTGAGGGTCCCTACTCCCATTGCTTTCAAAATGATTTTTAGCACGCT
Organism: Melanerpes aurifrons; assembly: GCA_011125475.1. Lineage (NCBI taxonomy): Eukaryota > Metazoa > Chordata > Aves > Piciformes > Picidae > Melanerpes > Melanerpes aurifrons. The sequence goes on along the minus strand of WWNC01000080.1, from coordinate 2,690,045 downwards.
GTTGTAACACTCAACTTTGACAGCAGCTGGAGCATGGGAAGGGATATGATACAACCACTCAATACCATGCCCCTTGGCTCAAGTGTCTATGAGGCTGTTTTGAAAATTAGTGCCATTATCCAACTCAAACCTTTCTGGGGTGCTGTGTCACCACAGCACTTGTTTATCAAGGCACAGGATGGTATTTTGAGTGGTGGCATGAGTGCACCACAAGGAATATGTTTCCAGCCATCCAGTAGCTGCTTCTACCATTGTAAGCACATAGCATTTGTCTTGGTGGGTTTGTGGAAGTGTGATGTAATCAATGTGCCAGGCTCCCCTATATTTATATTTCAGCCATCAGGGCCCATACCATACAAGCTTTATCCGCTTGGCCTGTTTGATTGCAGCACGTTTCACATTCATGGATAACCTGTGCTATAGCATCCATGGTTACATTCACTCCTCAATCTTGCACCCATCTGTATGTTGCATCTCTTCTTTGATGTCCTGAGGCACTGTGGGCCCATCAAGCTAGAAATAATTCACCTTTGTTGTCAGTGTTGATCTACTTGCGCCACTTTAGTCTTAGCTTGAGCTACATTCTGGTTGTTGCAATGTTCTTCAGTCCACGAGTCTGTGTAGAGATAGAACACTGGCCATTTTCTTCAGCAACATCCAAAGCCCGTTGGATGGTTTTCTCCTTTGTGAACTGACTTGATTCACCCTCTCCCTCAACAGCCTCTGCAACCTGACATGTAGGAATCCATAAAGCAGCCTTTCACTTTCAGTGCTTCTCTACAATGTGGCACAACCCATCAGTGAACAGGATACATCAATTTTCATTATCTATTTATTGTATGGTGGAGCCTCTTCTGTACATCACATCCATCTGCTCTTGTGACATCCCAAAATTCCTGCCTTCTGGGCAGTTTCTGATGATTTCTATAATTCCTGGGCAACTGGGGTTATTTGAGCCCACTGCATTATCAATGCAATCCACTTGCTCCATGTGGCATCAGTTGCATGATGGATAGTGAAGGCTCTCCCTTTGAACATCCATCCCAACATTGGTACTCGAAGTACCAGAGAAACTTGTCTTCACCATTCACCTCTGAGGTAGCTCCAACTCCCTCATACGCTGCTGGCATTTCTTTTTCAGGTGGATTTAGTTGGCCTCAGCTCACTTGTAGCTCTGACTCCAAAACCCCAGGGGTTGGCCTCATGCCTCTCCTGATGCTTTATGCCAAAGACACCATGTGAGACCATTCTTCCCAGGTGCAGTGTAGAGCACATTTGTAACCTCTTGCCTTGTCTGAACTGGTCCATGGGCTACTGCATGCACAATTTCCCATTCGATCTGTTCCAAAACTTGTTGTTGCTCAGGACCCCATTGGAAATCATTCTTCTTCCAAGTCACTTGGTAGAGAGGGCTTATAATTGAACTGTAGTTTGGGATATGCATTCTCCAGAAACCCACAACACCTAAAAAAGCCTGGGTTTCCTCCCTATTGGTAGGTGGAGACATAGCTGTGATCCTGATGACATCCATCCTGCCAATCCCTTGAACTCACTTTGCTTTATGGTGAACCCAGCCTTCAGAAGAATCTGGATTATTTTCTTCCCTTTCTCATAAACTTCCTCTGCTGTGTCACCCCACACAATGATGTCATCAACGTATTGCAAGTGTACTGGAGCTCCACCCTTTCCCAGTACAGTTTGGATCAGTCCATGACAAATGGCATGAGTGTGTTTCCACCCCTGGGGAAGTAATTTCCAGGTATATTGGACATTCTCCAGGTGAAGGGGGCCTACAAGAAGGATGGGGAGGGACTTCTCAGGATATAGGGTAGTGATAGGACTAGGGGGAATGGAATGAAGCTGGAGGTGGGGAGATTCAGGCTGGAGGTGAGGAGGAAGTTCTTCACCATGAGAGTGGTGAAGCCCTGGAATGGGTTGTCCAGAGAGGTGGTTGGGGCGCCGTCCCTGGAGGTGTTTAAGACCAGGCTGGACAAGGCTCTGGCCAGCCTGATCTAGTGTGGGGTGTCCCTGCCCATGGCAGGGGGGTTGGAACTAGATGATCCTTGTGGTCCCTTCCAACCCTGACTGATACTATGATACATCTAATACTTCATATTCTGTTTGGAGTCATGAGTTACTGTCAAGAGTTTGGGTCTTTCTTACCTTATTGGGAGGGGAAAAGAAAAACTGAAAATAACAATAATAATATATCCAAATTGAATCATAGAATCAACCAGGTTGGAAGGGACCTCAGAGATCATCAAGTCCAACCTATTACCTAACACCTCCTGACAACTAAACCATGGCTCCAAGTGCCACATCCAATCCTTTTTTGAACACCTCCAGGGATGGTGACTCCGCCACCTCCCTGGGCAGCACATTCCAATGGCAAATCTCTCTTTCTGGGAAGAACTTTTTTCCTCAGCTCCAGCCATCCTTTTGAAATTGTACCCTTGCAAGTACAGGGAGAGGAGCTGAAGGCTGGAATTCGGAGTGTGGACATAGCTGCCACATTTTTGAGCAACTTTAGGTCATACATTAGTAAAATGAGAGGCACAACTTTCTTGCCAGTTTAAAACAAAATAATCACAGAATGTTAGGGGTTGGAAAGGGCCTTGAAAGCTCATCCAGTCCAATCCCCCCTGCCAGCGCAGGATCACCTAGAGGAGGTCACACAGGAATGCATCCAAGTGGGTTTTTAATATCTCCAGAGAGGGAGACTCCACAACCTCCCTGAATCCCCTACAGCTCTCCCTGAACCATTCAGGCAAGGTTGGGGAAACAGTATTTTAAACAGATGAGTGCATTATTATTAGTCAGCACTACTTAATGATGCCTTAATTAATTAACCAGTTGTGCAACACAGGCTTCCCAAAACACACACCACTGAGCAAACACATGGGCATGAATGTGCAGCCCCTTTCCCTTACAGGGAATAAGAACAGCATGAGGATGCTTTTTATATTTCTTTGTCTTTCGTTTTTAACTTTTAGATGCTGCTTAAGCAGCTGGTTAAGAAAAGCCACAGCATTTAGTCTTACCCTGTACTGAAAGTAAGCTGGTAAATAGTCCAAATGAAAACCTGGTTTACATGCACTGGCGTGCACAGCTAGAAAATCAGTATCTAGCTGGTTTGGAAAAATAAGTTAAAATATCAGCTTTGCTAAAAATAATGGAAAAGGAGACCAATTCTTAATGAGGATGATTAGAGGGCTGGAGCAGCTCTCCTGTGAGGACAGAGAGAGTTGGGATTGTTCAGTCTGAAGAAGAGAAGGCTCCAAGGAGACCTAATTGTGGCCTTCCAGTATCTGAAGGGGGCTACAAGAAAGCTGGGGAGGGACTTTTACAGGGTGTCAGGGAGTGATAGGACTGGGGGGAATAGAAAAAAAAAATAGAAATAGGTAGATTGAGATTGGATGCTAGGAAGAAGTTCTTCCCCATGAGGGTGGTGAGACACTGGCACAGGTTGCCCAGGGAGGTGGTAGAAGCCTCAGCCCTGGAGGTTTTTGCAGCCAGGCTGGATGTGGCTGTGAGCAACCTGCTGTAGTGTGAGTTGTCCCTGCCCATGGCAGGGGGGTTGGAGCTAGATGATCCTTGAGGTCCCTTCCAACCCTGATAAATGACATGACTGTGTTTCCACCCCTGGGGAAGTCATTTCCAGGTATATTGGACATTCTCCAGGTGAAGGTAAACTGTGGCCTATATTCTGGTGCTATGGGAATGGAGAAGAATGCATTAGCAGTGTCAATTGTGGCATACTATTTGGCTGCCTTAGACTCCAGCTGGTACAGGAGCTCCAGCATGTCTGGCACAGCAGCACTCATTGCCAGTGTGACCTTGCCCAGAGCACAGTAGTCCACTGTCTCCATTTACCATTAGACTTCCTTACTGGCCATATAGGGCTGTGGAAGGGTGAGTGAGTCTTAGTGATCACACTTTATCTCTCTAGTTGTCAAACTGGTTTCTAGATGGGTATCACAGAGTTCAAACTGGTGCCTCCAGTGCACTGTTGCAGTGGCAACTGGTATTTGTTGGTCTTTAACACCTAACAATCCCACCATGAAGGGGTCCTTTGAATGACCAGACAAGGCAGTTAATTAATTGTTCCTTTTCTTCTATTTCCAAGGCAGCTATACCAAATGCCCACCAGCATTCTTTTGGATCCTTGAAGTAACCTCTCTTAAGACAGTCTATGCAAGAATGCACGGGGCCCCTGGGCCAGTCACAATGGGGCGTTTGTGCCATTCACTCCCAGTTAGGCCCACCTCAGCTTCTAACACACTTAGCTGTTGGAATCCCCCTGTCACTCCAGAAGTGTAGATAGGTTCTGCCCCCTCATAGTCTGATGGCAGAGTACACTGCATGCCTGTATCCCCTAAAGCTTTATAGTTTTGTGGTTTTGATGTACCACGCCACCAGACCCACACAGTCCAACAGCCTCAGTTGTCCCACTCTTTCACCTGGTTGGAGTCAAGGCCCTTCTAATCCTGATCAGATCAGTTGCATATGCCTGAGAGGTCCCTTAGAGGGGATCAGAGGCAGTACCAATTAATTTGTTCTTTTTGGAGGATTTCCCACTGGAAATAGGGGCAATGTTCTTCCAACAAGAGTTTCCTAGAAATTCACAGACTTGAGCAGCTAGAGCTGAAGTGGGCTTTCCATCCCACTTTTTCAGGTCCTCCCCTTGTTCAAGTAAGGAAAACCAGTGGATGCTTTGACATGTCTGCTTCCCAGACTCCCTCTGTTGTACAAGGAGACACCTGCATTTAATAGCTGAAACTCTGGACTGAACAGGGTAGGAACAGGCTAAGTCCTCTTGGCGTTGGTCAACTTTACAAGTCAGTTCCACCACAGCTGAAACACAGGCCCATACATTAGAAGAGAGTTGAGCGTTCCTTTGTAGTGCCAGAGCATGCTAACAATTTTATCCACTGTTTGTCCTTGGCCTTCTCTCATGCACCAGCCTGTAAGTGACAATGAGTTGACATATTATGGTGGTACAGCTCATAGGAACTTTTTCCACATGGCTGGTATGGATACTAACTCATCTGAGTGTACAGACTGGGGATTGTCATCCACCTCATTATAGAGCTTCTCCTGCACAGCTAGTTCCCTCAAGTATTGGATGCCTTCCTCCATCATAGTCCATTTCCCAAGATGATCCTTCATATCCTTGGTGGGGTACATATCATTCACATCTTTTAGAAGCCATCTCCAGAGGCTGAGGATTTGTAATGATTTCCCAATAACCTGGTCAATGCCCACTTTCCTAGACAAGGATCCAAACTGCTTGGCTTTTCTGCCTTCCAACTCCAAATCATTAGCTCCCACATCCCAGAATCGAAGCAGCCAGGTGACAATGGGCTCATTCAGCTGGTGACCATAGTCCTTTCATATCATATAATTCACCTAATGATAAAGATTGAGTAGTTATCTCTGGCATCTCTGGAATCTCTGGCTCTTCTTGTTCCCATGACGGTCCTGGTTCATTCGCATTCTTTGCGGCCATGAACTGTTTTCCTTGTGTACTTCTTTTTCTGTATAGGAGCAACAGATATTGCCACAAGCTGGTTCTCTGATGCTAGTACCATGTCTCTTGGTCTGTTTGTAGGCCCAAAGACCTCCTCTTCCTCTTCACACTGAACGGCACTCTAAAGAGTGCAATATGCATGGGCCAGACCCCAACATATCACAGTGATTTGTGTCTCCCAGGAATTTTCAGGTTGACAACATCCTTTTATCAAACATTTAACCAGTTCATCAGAGTTTTGCAAACGCTCAGGAGTAAAGTTCCAAAACACTGGAGGTGACCAGCACGTCAAACACTGGCCCAGGCTTTCCCACATGCCCTGCCACTCCTAGCTATTCAACCTCAGAGTAGGTCTCTAAACAGCATCCTGGGAAGAAACTTGTGATACTATGATCAAGTACACATTTAAGAGACATGACATCAGAAGCAGTCTGGTGGTGGTGTCCCAATAATAATCAAAACCCTCTAACGATGAATAAATGCCCTTTTCTGTGACATTCGTCAGTTGAGTGAGACTACTGATAGATGATGATGCAGTATACAAAAACTGGACTAACCAAATAATTGGTGTAGTAATGTATGTGTAACAAATCAAAACAGCAAGCAGAAGACACAGCATCAAGATAACCTTAAGCCATTTTGTCAGGGTGACATCATAAAAGAAACTACAGTTATCAAAGGGCATGCAAAACAAAAAACGCATGACAGCCTACATGAGATTTCATATAATGCCACTAAAAGAGGCAGCAGAGCCAAGAAAGTGACTGCATTAAAATGAAAGGGGTAACATTCTTTGTGTACTTCAACTTGACACTCCTGCCAAATTAAATACACTCTACTGTCTTAATTAGATACAGCTGCTTTCACTGCTCTGAACCGAAGCGCCAATAAGGAATGTTATGATTTTAGTGCAAAAGCAAAAACACTCCCTCACCTCCCCCTCAGACCTCCTCCTTCCCCTTTTACCAAGGGATAAGAAAGGGAGGAAAAAGGCAGAGAGAGTTTTCTTAGCTGATTTATACATAATATTTTACTCCTCCACTAGGGAAGTATCAGATTACACCAGTACATATACAAAATAGAAAGAAAAATAAAGGGAAAATACCATCCAGATCCCAAAACCAAGCAAAGACACACCCACACATTCAAGACCCAGAAAGCTAAGACCTGGAACAGGCTGCCCACAGAATCACAGAATTAACCAGGCTGGAAGAGACCTTAAAGATCATCAAGTCCAACCTATCACCCAACACCATCTAATTAACTAAACCATGACATTAAGTGCCTCATCCAGTCCTTTTTAAACACTTCCAGGGGGAGTGACTTCACCACCTCCCTGAGCAGCCATTCCAATAGTCAATCAGTCAGTCTGTGAAGAATTTCTTCCTAACATTCAGCCTAAACGCCCCCCAGCACAGCTTTGGACTGTGTCCTCTTGTTCTGTCACTGGTTGCCTGAGAGAAGAAGCCAACCCCCACGTGGCTACAACCACTCTTCAGGTAGTTCTAGTCAGCAATATGAGGCTGTGGAATGTGCTTCTCTGAAGATACTCAAAATTCACGTGGATGAGATTTTTGTGCAACATGCTTTAGCTGAACCTGCTTTACCAGAGGGACTGGATTAGACAATCTCCAGAGGTCACTTTCTAACCTCTACCATTCTGTGAATTCTTAAAAAGTTAATGGGCTGGACTCTGCTAAATACTGTAGTAGCACAAAGGTTCTCTAAATCAGGAAGATGGTGGTCTAAATGGATGAATTTGTTTTACGAAACAAACATATACAAAATAAATAAAGATACAGCTGTATCAATGTATCAGTCTGCAACAACTTTTACTGGCTTTTTAAACAGCTAACTGGCTTTTTAACAGCTAGCTACAGTATTTGTCACAAAACAAATGGATGTCAAAACTTCTCAGTGAGTTTTGTTGCTTGAAATGCACTCTCTTGCCTACTATTAAAAAAAATATTTAAACCTTCTCCAAAATTTTTATGTATTTCAGTATTTCACTAGCATGTTAACTTCCCAAGGAAAGTTTGTCAATCATACCTCTTTCATCTTGCCTGAGTCAATAACAAATACAACATCATTGACTGTTATGCTGGTTTCTGCAATATTAGTAGAAAGAATCTGCAATTAAAAAAATAGTTTAGTAACTGCAAAAGCAAAGACAATATAGATGAATAATACATAATTAAATCCTCTGATACTTGCTATTTTGCGGATGCCAGAAGGTGGACTTTTAAGCACCTTCTTCTGATCCAAAGTCTGCATATTTGAATGAAGCATGAAAACTTGGTATCTAATGCAAGACAAAACACACATTTTAATGGCCTTTAAAATACAAACTCAATATTACCAGAGAAACTAGAAGTTTTACCTGTGAGCATTATCAGCAAATCTCTTGTCATCAAAAAGAATACGGTCCCTCAGGCTAACTATCTCATCATATCCAGGAAGGAATATTAAAATTGCTCCTAAAAAAAGAGTTTGTTTGCAGAGTTAAACAACAAATTATTTCCAAATACTTGTCAGTACCGCATATACTAGCATTCAAAAGGTTTTATCCAATATGTATTACTGGGGAAAAAAAAAAAAAAAAAAAAAGAAAAGCACAGTTCGTGAGAAGCTGAATCCAGAACAGTGTATTGGGAGTGTACATATATACCTACCAGCATCATATTTCTGACAGATATTATAAAGCAAGTGCATAATCAGGTCCAGGTCCACTTTTTCATCATCAAAACTGTGATGATAAGCTTTCAACAATTCCCTGTCCTCCACACTAAGGTCACTACCATTTGTTTGGACTAGGGAGCTTTCATCCAGATTTCCAAACTCCACTGAAGCACTAAAATATACAAATATGCAGGTCAGAGTCAAGGTTGTTTGCTTGGAGTTTGTATTCAGCAATCAATTCAAATTTAGATCAAGACCAACAAGACTACTCATCCCAAAGTTTAAAGCATAGCAGAACAGAACCTCCACAAAACTACTAAGTTTTAACCCAGCAAAGCATGCAACTTTTTAGCATTAACTTTATTACACTTAATTGAAACAATTACTGGTTCTGTGACACAACTCAAAAATACTCAAAATAAATATATATTCCAAAAATATGCCCTGCCACAGCTACAGCAGGTACTACGTTAAAGGAAACAGGGTACACTCAGAGAAATTATAACACAGGTACCTAAAAAACCCCTGTAATTCAGCCACAACCACTTTTAGTTAGTGAAAAACAATTCTTGAATGGCCTAGTGCACATGTTAGGTAATAGCCATATTAAAGAAACTTTACAGACTATCAATAATATACAGATAAAAACACGTAATAGGTATGTTTCCAAAACAAGCATCTGAAATTAAAATGGTACATATTATAGAATTTGCATCTCCTCTGCATATTTGTACTATCATCAAATTCTCTCTAGACATATGATGATGACAGGAAGCCCCTATCAAAATTATACATACTAATATAAAAGAGGTCCTGGTCCACTGAAACTTTATTTATCCTAGAAGCTGTGCAAATATATAACTTTTTTAATAACCGTGTTTTCCAAATATTCCCATTCACAGGTAAATCTTGCTATTTAGGCCAGATTTTAAAGCTTAAAAATCTAAAATTGGTTCTGGTAAAATCCAACAAACATAAAATTTCCCTTCACCATATTATACAACTGTCTCTGCAAAGTAGATACAGCTTACCTGTAGGACTCCAACAGATCAATAACCTCTGTCTGTCCAAAGCGCTTAGCCCAGTCCAAAGCCATCCTGGAAAAGTTGCATTAAAATCTTTATTAATTTCTCACTTCAGAAGATACATTTGACTAGCATGCAAGGAGACAACTGACACTGTGCTTTTTTATCAATTTCTGCATTGTTCAAATAATGCTGTTATTGCTGAGTCTGCACCTTCCAGCATGAAGTGTATAAATAGGTCTGATGGCACTATGATTAACTAACTGCCATTATTAATCAAGAAAGTTTTGCACAGAAGTACATGCAAACATGCAGAAAATAAGAATATGCCATTCCTTTAAAAATCACACACCAATGTGTAGAGTTACAACAGGCCTTTTTGTTACACCCTTTACTAGCTCTTTTAAATGATCGCAAGAAATCACACTGTGGACATTTTTCTCCAAAACATGTTTCTTGCTGTCATACAGAGGCTGCCCTCCTCTCAATGCAGTTCACTGTTTTCCTCTTAAACTGCTTCTTTTCTAGCTTTTCAAGTGGTTGTACCAAATATCAGACAAGTAGGATCCCAGGGGTCTATTTCCATATTACAATTATTTACTAACATTTCCTCTTTATGTAAGACACAATTAAGGGTCACAATAGTGTGAGTTTTTAAAGATTCACAAATACTTTTACATGACAACATATTTACAGATATAACATAGCTAAGATCTTTGAAACTGTTTTTAAATATTGTAAGGTTACTCTCTTAAAGTAAGAATGGCCAAATATTTTAGAACTAATTCTGTAAATTCAGTGAGAAATATTCAAATATTTCTATCAACCACTGTATTAAATCAGATTCAGTAAAATCAAGAGTGTATATCTGTCCTCGAGGCAGAAGACCAAACATGTCCTAAAGCAGACAATAGCCTAGTCTCCTCTAAGTCTGTAAAACTTGGCTTGTCCAGACAGGTTTGATTTCCAGGTAAACCAAACGGACTCTGTGTGTCTCTGGCCATGTTTGGACAGACTTGATATATAAGTTAAGGTATTTCATTTCACCTTATCTTTCTCTTTTGCCATTGGCCATTAATTGTCTCAGACACTATTAGAACATGCCAAGATTGTAAGCCATTTGCTTACACCACTGCCAAGCCAACAGCTGCAGGGACAAGCTGCTCCTGAACCCCGTAAGCCTTGCAGTGCAAACTGCCAAGCCATCCCAAGCACTGGAGAAACCCCAAGCCGCAGCCTGCGGTCCAGCAGTGTCAACTGCCTTGCCTGAAACATGCAGAGAGACACACCCCCAAAGAGAGTTACTGCAGCCCAAACCAGAAGACAGAGGACCCAAGAACCCAAGCAGAGCACTGGAGCTACCCACCTATAAATACACGGAGGGACACATCCCTATATAGCCAAGCTGCAAAACCACAGAAGCCCACTTCCCAGCACAGTGCTCCACATAGTGGAGCCTTGTTTTACTCGTGTGAATGCAAACGCATCCATAAAGACATGGGATGAAAGCGGAAAGCAGTGAGTAATCCAGCTAATTTGCATATTCCTTTGTGTGACAACACATTACATGCAACCGATTATCAGTACCTATATATATAGTAAATAAGTTTTGGCTGTTTTGATACAGTATCTCTGCCTGAAATATTAAATATAAATATCTATATTTCATAACAATTTCTCATAATAGAGATTGTTTAATTACATTTAGAATTTACAGCAAACAACGCAATAAGGATAAGCTAGAAATTCTTTAGACAGTCAAAGAGCAATTATACTTACAGTAACCCAATCAGTTAGCCAATTAGTTTAGACATGACAGAAATTCATCTTGCTTATACATTCACAAATAAATCTTTCACTTTATCTGTTTGCTTTTACCAGCCATTGGACGATTTGCAGTGAATATCAGCTCCCATACTGATCAGTTGTTCTACTTGACTCAGAAAGCCTCTCCCTGAAGCAATCATTAGTGCAGTTGCACTGGTTTCACTGTGCCTGTAATCAACTGAGAAGTTAAAAGCGGGGTGCAGGGAAGGAAAAAAAAAAAAAGAAATTAAAAAAAAAAGAAAATCAATGCCAATATAAACAATTATTTTTCTCATCTACATGTAGTATATGACCTTCAAAATCCAGCCCAAAGAGAATGCTTCTTTACTTACTTCTAACAGTCAGTTTTTGTGAAATTAGTACTATGTTAAAAACTTAGTATGTTAATACAACAAACAACTAAAAAACTCAACCATTTTTGCTTAACCCTATTCATTTTTTTCAATAGGCATCAGAATTCAAAGGTAACAACATTGGAAGATGGTGATAAAGTGGCCACAGAAACCCATGAAATTTTGGGGTTGTGTTTTAAGTATACAACAAAAAACTTACCACTGACATTTTCAGTTAAAATGAGATGGAACACCTGAGCAAAGGAATCAATATCTTTATGCAACCAGATATCAGAAAGACAAGAATCCATTTCTTTTATTAGCCATGGTTCAAGGCAATTTGCATCTTTTTCAGTCTGAGGAGAAAAAAAAGTACTGAAAGACAAATCTCTTCACAGACTTCTTTTTATTTGCATATATTAGACATAAAGAATATGAAGTTATAACTGGTTTCCAAGTAACAACCAGAAATACAAGATTCAGATAGAATACAATAAACCAGGTTGGTAGAGACCTTCAAGATCATTGCATCCAACCTATCAACTAATCCAACCCACCTAATCAACTAAACCATGCAACCATGCACCCCATCAAGTCTCCTCCTGAACACCTCCAGCAATGGTGACTCCACCACCTCCCTGGGCAGCCCATTCCAATGGGCAATCACTCTCTCTGTATAGAACTTCTTCCTAACATCCAGCCTAAACCACCCCTGGCACAGCCTGAGACTGTGTCCTCTTGTTCTGGTACTGGCTGCCTGGGAGAAGAGACCAATCTCTGCCTGTCTACAATCCCCTTCAGGTAGTTGTAGACAGCAATAAGGTCACCCAAGTCCCCTCCAGGCTAAGCAACCCCAGCTTCCTCAGTCTCTCCTCATAGGCCTTGTGTTCCAAACCCCTCACCAACTTCCTTGCCCTTCTCTGGACACGCTCCAGCAACTCAACATCCTTCCTAAACTGGAGGGCCCAGAACTGGACACAGTACTCGAGGTGTGGCCTAACCAGTGCAGTATACAGGGGCAGAATGACCTCCCTGCTCCTGCTGGCCACACTGTTCCTGATGCAGGCCAGGATGCCCTCTTGGCTGCCTGGGCACACTGCAGGCTCATGTTCAGCCTACCATTGACCAGTACCCCCAGGTCCCTCTCTGCCTGGTTGCTCTCCAGCCACTCTGACCCCAGTCTGTAGCACTGCATGGGGTTGTTGTGGCCAATGTGCAGAACCCGGCACTTGGATGTGTTAAATCTCATGTCGTTGGACTCCGCTCATCTGTCCAGTCTGTTGAGGTCCCTCTGCAAAGCCCCTCTACCCTCCAGCAGATCAACTCCTGCCCCCAGCTTGGTGTTGTCAGCAAATTTACTGATGATGGACTCAGTGCCCTCATCCAGATCATCAATAAGCATGTTAAAGAGCATGGGGTCCAGCACTGATCCCTGAGGAACACCACTAGTGACTGGCCACCAGCTGGATGTGGCACCATTCACCACCACTCTCTCAGCTCGGCCCTCCAGCCAGTTCCTAAGCCAACACAGTGTGCTCCTGTCCAAGCCATGGGCTGATAGCTTGGCCAGGAGTTTGCTGTGGGGGGCAGTATAAATATGAATAGAGTGTAGATACGAGTTGGAGCATCTGTTTTATTGTATGAAAGTACTTCAAACAATGGCAGTTCTAGCCATTTGATCAAAACAAGTTTTGTACTATAGCTAGACTAGTTCATGCTAATTAAAAAAAAAATCTTACTTAAAAAAATGTTCATATCCTCCTAGAAACTTTACAGAGGTAATATCTTTAGAAAATAGTTTTCAAATAGGTAGTAATAATGTAACATATACTTAAACATCTCTTCCAACAAAAAAATCAACTTACCAGTTGATTAAATACTGCATCACCACCATCATCCAACAGATTACACTCATTGGTTGCATTTGGGACAGATTTTTGTCTCCGTGATACCAGTTTGCTATTATTTTCTTGGAAAGAATACCACTCACTGAGAGTGCTTTGTTGTTTTTCTTCTAGAATGCATAAAGTATTTCCAAAAATCACTTTACAGTTGTCTTAATTACCCACTGCTTTCAGTTACAAAAAAAAAAGTTACATGAAGTCACAAAGTTTCTATCTATTTCATACCTTTTTTTAAAATCTATAGCATTGCTACCAGTCAAATTGAAATGCCATAATTAAGGGCACCCAAAGTGCACATTGCAAACATCTGTTGTAAGAGCAAGGTGAAATATGATTTGGATGCTTATATCCCTAACTTTCCAGTGTTCCAAATTACTACATTAGAACAAGTTTTCTACTTAATGTTCAGTCCAGATCTCCCTCCAGAAGTGAAATAGCTCTGGCATGTAAATATGCAATTTTTGCACACATTTAGAAGAAACATCAGAAGATACCAATGCTTTAACTGAACTTTTCAATCCACAGTTATCCACGTCGAGCACTATAATAAATGTATAGCTAGAGTGCCATGTTACAACTCTGGGTCTTTGTTTTGTGCTTAAATACATACTAGGATAATTACTTTCAGTTCTCAGGAAAGCTCACATAACATACCTAGATAATCAACTGAAAAACAACTGTAGTAAGTTCAAGTGTGTTAACATTGGGCTACATCTATTAAATACATCCATGTCTGAAGAATGCACTGGAAAATATTACTAATAGGAATCACTTCTGTGCAAGACATACAAAGTTCTGCTCTCTCTAAATGGCTCTACTTTAATTTGCACTCAGAATTCAGCAAGTGGGCAAAGCCCTCAACCATGTACTTTTTCGTACTTTTGCTGGAGTAGAATTGCGTACTGAAAGCAAAAAGAATGCACTCATTGAAAGAAAGCAAAACTACCTTTTTTTCAGAAGCTACTTCAATAATGTAGAGACACTGAGAGCTTAGCTGAGAGACACTAGCCATCATCTAATCATGTCTCTTAATATTCAGACTGGAATTTTAAGAGAGAATCATCCTATTTAGTTTTTCAATCAAATGAGACTCACTGCCAATCCTAACAATTAATAAGTCCACCAACCTTGCTGTTTCTCTTTTTCATACTTTACCATCTCTTTGTTTGTATACCCAGTGGTTCGTAAAATGTCCTCCAAAAACATCTCTTTAACTTCAAAAGGTCTTCCTTGTACTGAAAGTATAAATAATTCAGGAAGAATTAGATATTCCATAATTTATCATTACAAAAAAACCTAAAAGCATTTCTGTAGACAGAAAAAAATTAATTGCTTTAAGGAATTTAAGGAGTTATTACTTTCCTTGAAGTCTTGCAAAAATATTTTTGCCGAGTCTGTTTTCCAAAGATTTCAAAATGGAAATGCTAGCTGGGTACCTTGTTACTCCTTAACTTCTTCATCTCTATATGTATTACAGTAAGAGATGGTCATAACAATTACTAATTGCAATGTTATCAAAATTAAATAAGAGACATTTTTGTTCAAGGTTATGAAACAACAAAAATTTAAAATTCCTGTTTAAGACTGCAACCTGAATTACAAAATATAACAATTATACAGATTTAATGCAAGATCCCAAAACCAGACTGCCACATTTTTTTATTAATAAGAACTATAGAAGGAGATGGATATCTCTCCATTTTCTCTTTAGTGAATACTTCATGATAAATGAGATATTCCAATGGTCTTTATCTCCTAATAGTTTACACTGATTTCTTATTCAGTATCACTGTTTTCTGGGTCTTATTTATAGACCTTATCTGTGTACTGCAAGATCCTGCCACAATTACAAAACATCAGGTCTTGCAATCAGGATTTTGTCAGCTATATGGTTGAAGGAATATAAAATCTTTTCCATAACAGCAGATTACTGAGTCTAAACATACATTAACAAAAATTGCCATGCCTTTTCTTAATGTTTACATAGATCAACAGTTAATAATTCCCTTTAAAATAATGAATCACATAATTAAAAAGTAAAATTCTCATTTGCCTAGGATAGCATTTCTGAACTGACCAGATGCAGTTATTCCAGCAGCAATCTCTGTGACGTTTGAAGAATTACATGCTACTGGAACGAAGGAATATCTATCACTCTTATAAAATTCTAAGGCCTAAGATCACCATGGAGATCAGCACTTCCGGAGCCTTCTCCTGCTTCTTGAGTTCAACGTGGCAGGAACTAGGATATTCCTTCCCTTACAGAACTCCCTGTGATAAACACACCTCAGTCTGAAGTAGTTAATAAACAACAAAAATGAACAAATAACAAACATAACTCTAACTCTCAGTGTATTTATGATGTTTCTTTACTCAGAACAGTTTGTTACAGATTTACTAAGATATGCAAGTTATAGAGCAGGTACACTTGGATTTAAGAGTTTACAGCAATACTTACTGTGTATTAGTGGGCAATTTCCAAAGTATCTCATGAAGAGATCTGCATCTAAAGCAGCACTAGAAACAATTAGTTTTAAATTCATCTGGTTTTGCAACACATCTCTCAGTTTTATTAACAGGAAGTCACTGAACCTATCCCTCTCATGTACTTCATCCTATAACAAAAGGGAAACAAAATCAAACAGGTAACAGTTATGGTCTTGGACCTGTGATGTTTTACAAATACAAACTTTTTTGAAAACTGAAATATACAATTTCCTGGTACATCACAGATTTATTAAAATGTGTAACTCTAGTTTAAGTAAAGGGTTTTCTAAAAAAAAACTATTGAACAAGATAAAAAATAAAAAAGTTTTATAAAGATATCAGAGCAGATTGCATTGGTAATGCACAAGCCACAAATGCATTGATTTCAGAAGTTCAAGTGAACTGAAACTTTTCTATTTTTTCTATTTGGATCTCATTTTCAAGATGACACAAACTACAAATCCTACCAATCTTATTTTAATACTCACTACATAACTGATGAATATTTTAAGAAATGTATGATACCACATAATCAGAGAAATGTTACATTTCTGTCTTCAGCAGTGGAGAACTTAATCTTCCATTAAATACTTTGGTTCCACTGATTCAAACTCCACAGTGGCAATATTCAAGTAATCACAAACAAAAATGCTTACAGAACCATAGAACTGCTCTGACCATCAACCTAACACTACCATGGCAAATAAACCATGTCCCAAAGCACCATGCCTACATGTTTTTTGAACACGTGCAGGGATGGTGACTATCACTTCCCTGGGCACTTTGTTGCAATGCCTGACCACTTGCAGTAAAGAAATTCTGCCTAATATCCAATCTAGACCCTTCCCCCCTAGCACAGTTACAGGCCACTTCAATTCAATACTAAAAAGAATTGACCAACCCCACCTTACAACTTCCTTTCAGGTAATAATAATAATAAAAGGTTGGAAGAGACCTTCAAAATCATCATGTCCAACCCATCAACCAATCCAACCCACCTAAACAACTAAACCATGGCACCAAGCACCCCATCAAGTCTCCTCCTGAACACCTCCAATGATAGTGACTCCACCACCTCCCCAGGCAGCCCATTCCAATGGGCAATCACTCTCTCTGTATAGAACTTCTTCCTAAAAGCCAGCCTAAACCTCCCCTGGCACAGCCTGAGACTGTGTCCTCTTGTTCTGGTACTGGCTGCCTGGGAGAAGAGACCAACCTCTGCCTGTTACAGAGAGCAAGAAGGTGCCCCCCCCCGCCTCCTCTTTTCCAGACTATACAACTCCTGTTCCCTCAGCTGCTCCCCATAAGCCTTGCTCTTCAGGCACTTCACCAGATTTCTTGTGCATCTCCGGGGCTCAGTGCCAGCAACAAAATGTCCTTCTCATAGCGAGGGACCCAAAACTGAATAGTATATTCTAGACACAGCCTCACCAATGCTGTGCATAGGTGCACAATCACTTCCCTACTCTTGCTGACCACACTATTCCTGATACAGGCCAGAATAGTGCTGGCCTTCTTGGCTACCTGAGCACACTGCTGGCTCATGTTCAGCCACCTGTTAACCAGGAACCCCAGGTCCTTCTCTGTCAGACAGCTTTCCAGCCATACATTAAATCTTATCTACATAGGCCTACCTAAGGCTTTTCTTCTTTCTAACAGAGAAAGTTCAGAAAACTTTAGAGCTCTGCTCTGCAGAATTGCACCATGATTGAAAAACTGTACAACCTACAATAAAGACTTAGTAAGCCTTTAACACTAATT